>OX638372.1:17938093-19308352 GCA_951812925.1 Calliopum simillimum | reverse complement strand
CTTATCATAAAAACTGTACAAGCGGCGCTCATCTATACTAAGCTGATTAAAAAACAACGATTTTTGGAAACTAGAGTTTGCCTTGTGGTCGAAATTTGACCAATTCTATTTGACTTTAAAAAGACCACCCAATTAACCTAAGTGAACCAATTCTCATCTCTTTGGGAAAGTGGCGAAGCTGACTTAAGAATATTTGGGTCATATTATCGTTCCCCAGTACTAACCCCATCCACGTACCAAATTTCATAAAAATCGATGCAGTGGTTTAGCTATGAGAGCTTTTTTCTGATTTGTGGGAGTAGTACAGCCCACTTAAAAAGATAATGGTCATATTCCTCAAAGCTAACCCTATCTTCATACCAAATTTTATAAGAATCAACGAAGTGATTTAGCAGTGAGAGGATTTTTTTTCAAAGTTTTGAAGTTTATTTAGAAATCGGTCATAGCCATTTTATGAAAATATCAAAAATGCTCGGAATAAGTAGTGATGAGCAAAATCAGACTTAGTCTTGAGTATTTGTAATTTGTTGAGACCAATACGCTGGTATAACTTTAATACCCAGATTAAGTATGCACTACCATGACCACAACGACCAAAAGGGTTTTCTACTCTTCATCCTGCCCTTACAGTATCGTTCTAACTAAATGCTAATATATTTATCACCTTCACAGTATTGTCAACAGCTTTAGGTACCTTTCTAGCTAAATACCTCTAGCTGCTATGCTTACCACCATTATTCGCTGCAGGTCGCCGCCGGAATGACGATATTTCCCCTGGACACTGAGGTTATAACCTTCCCAACTCACCTCAGTGTGGTGAACAGATGATTGCAATGAGGGCTGTTTACTAGTGTTGCCACATGTTACTAAAACTATAGTTCTTAATCTATTACACTATCGTCCAACTATTTTGTTGGTTTGATTCAAATTTCTTATACTAATAACACATTACAAATACAATGTTTATCTCATTAAATCAATTTAAATTCAATAACACAGGCCCACAAAAAAAAAAAAAAAAAAGTACCATGCGCGAAAGATCCGACCACCTGAACTTTATGTTTTCGGGGTCGCTAAGTCCGAATATGGTGCCAGAATAGCGAAGTTGGTTCGCGTTTTTTCAGAAATCAGTAATCATGCTGAAAATTTGGGATTTTTTTCAGCCAACTCCGCTATTCTGACACCATATTCGGACTCAGCGATCCCGAAAACATAAAGTTCAGGTGGTCTGATCTTTTGCGCAATGTACTTTTTTTTTTTTGTGGGCCTGTGTAATCGATATAAAATAAATATGTGGAGGCATCAAACGAGCGCCCAGCGACTTGTTACCTCAAAATACCAAAAACTGATGAATGAAAAATATTCAAAGGAAAATTTCACATGAGCCCTAGTAAAGTGCTTAAAACTTAAGGATAGTGCTTAAAATTTTATTAAGAATGCAATCAATAAGAAACAAAGAAAAAATTTCTTCTTTTGAATTTGGAACCCTATATTTTAAAATTGGTACACATAGTATAAGTGACATCTTCAGTGACCCTTAACATTATTCAATGGGGGACACTTCTCTCGAATATACCTTGATATAGTATGTTTGGAATTTGTTGAGAATTTGTACCAATTGAACGTATATCGGTGGTACTGATCGACTAAATAAATCTTACGAAATTTTTTTGGTTTGAATTTTTGACATGGGATATAGCTCATTTACGGAGAGAATTTTGAGCTGAAAACAATCCCAAACCAATCAATTTTGGGTGTGATTTTCAGCTTGTCCATAATTTTCTTGATATCAAGTAATAATGTGATTGTTTATCAAAAAAGTGAATATGCCTATTTGAGCTCAATTCAATTCATTTTGGGATTGTTCATTAAGAATTTATTAAACTCAGCCCTTTTGTATTTACTTGTTTAAAAAAAAAAAAAAAATATTCCCATTTGTTCTTAATAATTTCTTATTTATCAAAACAACTATCATTTTGTTTTCAAAAATCAATGTACCAAACTGTTCAAGGACACCTCAGTACATCGTAACATCCAATTTTGGGATGTTAGTAGTATTTACTCTATTATAAATACCCAATTCGACTGTCGAGCAGGAATTATTTAAGCAGTAGATGACATAGTCATATTGAGAATCATAAACACACAGAATAAACACAAAAGAAAATTTATTTTTTGAAAAACAACCCCAAAAGAGCTTGAATTAAGCAAAAAATGTGCTTATTTATTTTTTTTTTTTTTTTTGATAAACAAGTACAAAATGGCATGCATTGAGTACAATTGGTCTGTTTTATCAAAATTTATATAATGCTTAAGTTTGGGCTTGAATTGCGAACAACTTGGGCGTATTTTAGGATGATTTTATGCCATATTGTGCTTAATTTTTAATATTTAATTTAAGAACGATTTGAACTAAATTTTAGAACATTTTTTTCTCTCCGTGTTCTGATCAAAACATTACCTTTTTTGAAAATTGAAAGATTTTTTAGAGGTCTTTTTACAGATCTTTTTAAAATTAAGTTATATTGATTTTTATATATAAATTTTTTCCACTTTTCTTTTTCAAAGCCGCCTTAAAATTTGGCACACAGAGGAGTATAAGAGTTTTCTCCCCATTTTAGTAAACGAATCATTGGACATTGACTTCAACGTGGATATGCTCAAATAGATATCTTCAAAAGGAGCCATAATTACAAAACAAGGATCATTACAACTACGGTTTAGTATTTTATGTAATTAAGCTACTTCAAACTTCAATAAAATGGCAACACTAAAAGAACCCATTGAATTTGCTCAGAGCAAAAAAAAAAACAAAATCACGCACAAAGTTAAACAGATAAAAAAAGGATTGTAAAAACTTTTAAAAATCAATGAGTAGCAAGAAATAAAAGCAAAACAAAAAACAAACGGAAACACTGGAAAAACAGTTCGTAAACAAAAAACACAACTTCTGACGCTGTTAAACGTAACGCAATGGGAAACTTTTAATTTTAACTTTGTAAAGGTGTGAGCTGAAAATAAAACACTTAAGTGAGGACGATGATGACGATAAAAAAAAAAAAAAACATGAAAAACAGACCGACCTGTCGCGAAAATGAAACAACGGCAGGACTTGCAAAGGATTGACGATGAGCAAGATGCAAGGTATAAAAGTTAAATGTGCCTAGCACTTGATATCTAACACGATTAGATATTGATATTTTGCTTAGAGTTGTAATGGAGCAAATCGCGGGCACTCATCGCCTCATACATGGGGTATCGCCTCTTTACGTGTCGGCAAATTGTGGTTAAAACACGAAAACTAACTTCTTCATCCGTCGGTCCAAGCGTTCATTTATCCTGATCTTTGATGATAGCAATCTCAACTAGTGACCAATCTTCAGTTTGGTGCATTCATACAGGCAGACGGCAGCCCTTCAGTTAATGCAGCCGTAGATTAAGATATCGATGAAAGATCTTCATCGAGCTGTAATTTTTCGTGTGATTTTCATCATTTTCTCGTTTAAGTTATACGATTATTAAAGAATTTGTTAATATTTCTGAGGAAAATGAAACATGCGTATTAATTTATAAAACAGCTGTCAATTTCAGAAACCGAAGGATATCCCGCGAGCTAGCAAATACGCGGATGAACACACTAGGGGGAAACGGTTACCTAACAGTCACGCAAACAGCTTACCAACCAACCAAACAATCGACCAACCAAATGATCAACCGATCAACCAAGTAAGTACACAACGGTTGCGCAATAGTACACAAACAGCTCACCAACAGACCAAACAAACAACAAACCAGCCAAGTAAGTATGCAGCGATTGTTCAACAGTCAAGCAACATCGGACCAAAAAACTAGGAAAACTCATTGGCATCCACGGACTCAACTCTTATTTTCATGATTTGACAAAAGTTCCCGTAACTAAGCGAGGATGCGAAGAAACCACGGTTAATCAAACCATCGGCCAACCAAGTCTACAAGCAACTAAATAACGCGCCAGCAGAAATTTCTAAATGTACCCCAACGAAGGTTACTTTAAAAACTCACGCAATGGGGCGGCAGCCGCCATTTAACAAAAGCAATGAAGGTGTTTGCTGTCGGAGATACGTTCTTTCCCTTGGTGGTTGCCGCACAGTTAAGACGTGATCCGCGTTTATTTCAACCATCCCGCAACTTACGACTTTTCTAACAGCGAGGACGCTACGTGGCATGACCGGGACTTACAATTAACAATTAATGGATACATTTTGTGGACAACTGACGAAGAGGCATGGTCTGTGATGCACTCCACGACGGACAGACGGAGACCTAGGACCAGTGATGGAGGGGCATGGTCTGTGAAGCACTCCACGATGGACAGACGGAGACCCAGGTCCAGAGACGGAGAGGCATGGTCTGTGATGCACTCAACGACGGACAGACAGACCAACGTTAAAACCCTGCCCGCGGGTAGGAAGATTAGTATTTAAGAAATGTGATATATAATGAATTTAGAATTTATTAAATTATATTATTGACTAGCTTAAGATTTTAATTTAATGTGCTTTCTCTTGGTGGTCGCCGCACAGGTTTAGGGAATAAAAGTGAATTATAACGTTTCGGAAAAGTTGTATTTCATTGCAGATAAATTTTGTAGTGAACCGACCCTGGACGCCGACGGCTACACCCCGGTTAACGAAGAAAAGGTCCTTTACAGAGTGTTAAACCAGAGAAATGCCAGTGGAAGCACTGAAAAAATCAAAAATCAATTTCTGTATTCTCCAGAGCAAAAGATATATCTGAAACTGCTCAGCAACAATCATGACAAAAAATTCTATATCGATATTTTAAAAAAAGTATCGATACATTTTTTTCCAAAAATAACCACCAACTATCGCGTACTACTTGAAAATCTAATAACAAACGAGAAACTGACACGAGATCCATAGCAATCCAATGGTAAGTAATCAACGGCACTTATTGTTGACTGGTTGGACTTCAGTCGTCGCGTAACAGCAGCAATAGCAGCGAAATGCGATGAAAAGGTTTTAATTACTTTCAGCTACCTCATGGTCTAAATGCCTACACCACCCGCCTGCCGCCCTGCCCCCCAAACTTCTGTTTGTGTTCAATCAACCATTTTAAAATCTCAATAACAATGGCCACCGAGACCGAACTTCAATTTGCCACTGATGGTGGTCACACGCTAATAGCGCAGATGGTTGTGATGCTGATGTTGATAGCGCGTTGTTGTTGGCAGCAGCACAATTTTCATTATTTGTCTGTGTGGTTGTGTATTTAATGAGTAGTAGTTGCAGTTGTAGTTGTGGGTCATTTCAACTTCGACTGTCATGCTGTTGATAATCAAATTAAGTTGAAGTGTTGGTTAAATAAAATGTAAGGAAAAAACGCGCAAAAATTCATCAAACCCCTAACAATATGCAAGGATTATTTGTAGGTGTTAATTTGCATAATTGAATTGCGTACCAATGATGTTTGTTGTTGTAGCGATTGTTGTTGTTGTTATGCGGGTAACCAACTTAGGTGAGAAATTTTAATTGATAATGGAACGTGACAAAGGTGCTAAATTAATACAATTTAGCGATATGACTCTGGCTTGCGTGCTCTTCCGTTTATTAAAACTTGAGGATTTCATTGAAATTATGAGTATATTTTACTAAATTTAAAGATTTATAAAATGCTTGAAATTTGAAAATGCTTGAAATTTGTTTTTTGTCGTTATTTATGATAAAATTATGGAGATTGTAAGCACTGGTTTCTAAAATTAAAGATATCAGATATTTTAAGATGTCCTTTAAGATATTTTGGCTAGAACTTCTTAAAAGTCTACAAACGCACACAGGTGCCAATCGAAGTAAAAGCTGGCCAAAAATGTAATTCTTCTCGTCAACTTTTGAAAATCAGTTTTTAGGCATTAGGGATGGTAAGTGCAACTTTTGAGCTAAAATAAGTTGAGTTCGGACAAGGGGGCGAGGCACCTCTCTTATAATCAAAAGTTTAAAATGCTATACTGAAAGCGTTTTTTGAGATAAGCCGTCCAAATTTCATTAAGATACTAAGAACATTAAATGCAAGCTTTGAGCAAAACTAGGTGAACTCGGACAGGAGGGCGTGGCACCTCCCGTATAAGCAAGTTTAAAAATGCTATACTAAAAGCGTTTTTTGAGGTAAGCCGTCCAAAATTCACTGAGATACTAAGAATACACTGTGGAACAAAATTTGGTCAACAAAAGTTTACTCGGATCTGACGCTGCGAGATGAAAATATAGGCCAAAATAAAGGACTATTTGGCTCAGTTTGTTCAAATTGGCTCTAGTTTTCGAGAAAAGGTCGTTTGAATTTTGCACCTTGCAATGTGTGGTCTTTTCGATATATCTCGTAAGTTAACTGAGTTTTATTGCATTTAGTGGTGGGGTTTTGTTCATCTAATCCATATCTACTCTTTCACTATCAAATCAGTATTTTTGGATGCACTTTTGGCAAATAAGAGCACAAAATTCCCAAAAAAGTGATATTTTTCGCCTTTTATGACATTCGGCTCAATAGAAATCACCCGAGTGGTGGATTTAAGTCTTTTAACCTATAGCCGAGATTCATACGAATACTTTGATATAATAAATGTTTCATATGGGCAAAAATTTCTCAAGTGAGCCACCTAAGTAATTAAACGTAAAAAAGGCTTTCACAAAATGATGTTTTATAACAACTAGTAAAGTTTTTTTTAAAAATTTTTTTTTTAGAGATATTTAGCATAGGTCGGGGAAGAAGGTTGGCACCTCTCATATAAATAAAAAAACCAAAATGCAATACAGCCATTATTCCATGCTCAGCGTAACAAGATCTGCCACACCCCTTCCGATTTCGCTGAAACTTGGTACACGGTTTTATTTCATGCCAAGTTTTTAAGAAGAGGCAAAAAAATTTTGCGATTTTTTTCGTGGCTTGTGGAAGGGTGCAAAGAGTGGAAAAATCTGTAAATTCTGACAAACTCTCCTTAAATAATTGTCAATAACTTGGACATTTCTTAACCGATTTTCATGCTCAGACCACTTTTAGAAAGGTATTAAATCAGGCTACAAGATCAAAATAAAATTTTTTGTATTTGGTAAAAAGTACTACATTTACTACTATTTTATTACTAAACTATAAAAAACGTGCCCAGGTACACCTTTTTTACCTTCCAAAATATATTTTTTCGAAAGAAAAAGAAAAGTTATTTTATATGACTAAATTTCAAGAAGTATCTTTTAAACAATGGCTGAAATTTGATTAAGAGCATAAGGACTGGCAGAATCTCTTACTGTGAGCAAGCATAGAAAGCAAACGAGCACAAACGAGCACCCAATTTTTTCACCAATAATAGAAAAATCATTTGACAAAAAGACCCCGTTGTCGCCAGAGTGGTACTATGTGGAACTTTTTTTGTAGCTCTATGACTCTCCAATTTGTATCTCTCGTAGCTAACCTTACATCATGTATTCCAAAACCACTAATATTTTCTAATTTAGTATCGATTATCATTATTTACGTACCTGGGGGGTGTCCTCCATACTATCCAATAAGGTGTGGATGCAAAACACACTGTGAAACAAAAATACCCAAAATTATAACTTTACAAAAAATACCAAGTATGTAAGAATTATCATATCTCGCGCAATTTCAATCCGATTTCCATTCCAAGGACCATGTTTAGAAGCTTTTAGTTTTTTCATTAGTTTCTAATCAAATTTTTGGGTATATTTTAAAACCAAACAAAATTTCAAAGCAAAACTATAGGAAAGCAGATTTCCTACATTTATTGAGCTCTAAAGTTTTTGTGTGTCTCTTGTATCTTGAGTTATAGGAAAAAAAACCGTTTTTTGAATCAAAAAATTTTTACTTCTTCCGGGACTTCCATAGGGCAAACTTCACTGTAGAGCAATGAGAAAAAACAAAAAATTTAGAAAATTAATTCCTTTCAAAGATTTAGGAAGAATTACTACCAATAATTCCGTGGTTTTTGAGATAATATAAAAAAACTGCGAAAAAACAATGATTTTTGTCGTTTAGACCTTCATTCAATCCCCGGGCGGGCCATCTTTTCGGGGGTTTTGACCAAAACTAAGTATGCAGTCTATGTAATAAGGCCTGCTCCTAAGATAATCTTTGATGCAACCTATAATTTTCCCATTATTTCGAAAAAGTGCTGCACCCTACTATCCAATGACGTTTTTAACATTTTTTTGTTTTGGAAACCAATAACAACGCAAACAATACTACTCTTGAAAAGAAAAAAAATAATCTGTGCTAGGAACTACGACTTTGCGTTAAGATACAAGAGAAACAACTCGATATTACGTAATATTTCAAACGCCAAATCATGCGCTGGTGTTCTCTTTACAAAACTATGCTGAAAAAATAATCGAAGTCGCAAGTCGATTTCACGATTTTTGGTCAGCTTTTACTTCGATTGGCACCTGTGTAAAACGGCTAGAAAATTTTCCGATACACAGTTTTTGGATCTTGACTGAAATAGATTGGAAACATTCTGAGCTTTAACAAAAATCATATAGGTCTTTAAGTTTAAAACTTAAACTTAAACTTTACTTTGCAGATATTCCTTTAAAAATTAGTTTTCGAAAAATTTCTGATTTCTAAATTGCAATAATAAAGTTTAAAATTTTTGCACAAACAGAACTTTGTTTTTTTTTTCTAAATTATTTCCTTCCTTATGTGTAAAGCTGTAATTTTTATTGCTAATTGTTTCATTCAAACTTTATCCACTAGTCACACTGGCAGACGCCACACACAAGGCACAATCTCAGGCACACTTGGCCAAAATGTCAACAACACTTTTGTTTGCACTTGCAAGCATAGTTTTCACCATCATAGAGCGCAGAGAGATGACAAATTAAAGTTTTCCTTCTCCTATTTTTTTTAGTGAATGAATTTTCACTTTTTAAGATTTTCAACCTCCAACACTTTTCTCAGCGTATAATATACTTGTATTTTTTCTTATTCGTACACATCTTACAAGACTTTGGCACTTCCAGCATAAAACACTAGACATTTCTTCAAGAAGTTTTTGCGCTTTTTTCATTCGTTGTTGTTTTCTCAGTGCTGTTGAAGTGTCGTTTTATTAAAATTGCATAAATTGTTGGCATTTAGTGAAACTTTCGAGTTTAAATGTTGACATTTAAGTGAATTTCTTATTACTTATGGTTGATTACATTCTACTTCTTTCATTTTCGGTCCTCCAGTTCTCACTACTAACTGCTATTTCAATTGCCATATCACAGATGCACTCATTATTAATTCTTTATTATTATCATCAACAGTGATGGTCATTGACTTTGGCATTTTGTTGGCTCAAGTTAGTTGGCCTGGCTACATGATGTGGTGGTCTTGTGTGTGTGTGTGATAGTGCAATGCATGTGTCTGTGTATTCCTACTTACTGCCACATTAATTTTTGGCATTCTTTCAAGTATGCGACATTTTGCGACATTTCTGTTATATATCCATTTTTGGTATCCTTTCATATCCTGTTCTTCCTGCGCCTAATCATAATAACAATGTGTGCGATAAATGAATTTGTTCAACTGCAATTGAAGTGAATTCGCAATTGCAATGCAATCCAATGAATCGGAATGGAATTTGAACTCATTGTCAACAGTTCAATAAACTTATGTTGCTGTTGCTGCTGCTCTCTCAGCTACTAAGAGGATATCGGCTATTGTTTTTGATTTAATTTTATTTGCTTTTGTGTAAGTGGCATTTGTATAGAGTATGTGTATCTGTGTGCAATATGAAATTATTTGAAGAAATGCTTAAATGTTGAGAACTGCTGTACTTGGAAATTAAGTCGTTGTAATTTTATTGAAAGACACAAAAGCCGAGATAACAGTGCGATAGCAATCGAATGCAAATCAATAAACAAAATCATAATCAAGACCCTAATTTTATTTGAATGCAAATTTTCAACTTTTTGTCAAAATCTAAATTGATTGCCACTACATCAGCTGAAAGCGATTGCTCAACTTTGTCTCACACAAAATTTTTTCATCGGCGGTACTAACTCCAACCGAACGACACAATTAGTAATGAGCATATCAAGAACCATACCAAGATCACAGCAGTCTTGGTCTTAACCTTTGGCATTAAGTCATGATCTCGATCTTGGTCCTATTCTTGAAAAAATTTGTAAAGATTATTGAGTATTCAAAATTTCCAAACCTTATTTTAACAAAGCAATTGAGTTTTTAAGATGCCAAGTTTCGAATTGAGAGATAATTTTACGCTTGAAAGAGGCGTGACGCTACTATTAACTGGAAATTACCAAGACTGGAAAGCACTTTTGGTCTTGATGGTTTTGATCTTGGTCTTGAAATTATATCAGAAAAGTAAACGAAATCAGATAAGTACCATGCCTACTTTTAGACGATTGGATAATTTAACAATGCAAAAAGTAGGCAATAATTTACTGTTTTCTTGTAGACCTCAGAGCAGTGAATTTTGCGCTTTTAACTCAGGATCCTGACGTTACGCGAAAAAACAAGTTCAGTTCAGATAAATTAAAAACGAGGACGAAAAACCATGGCAGACCTGGACCGGGAGTAGGGGCTAAAAAAACTGTACCACTTCCGATCCTGACATCATCCACTTTCCAGCAACTTGGGGTCCTGCCTATAAGAATCCGTGCTCAAACTGAGGTACTCATATTTTGCATACTCAAGCCCGTCTGGCGCCAAACGTATAAGCCGAAAACTGCAAATCTTTGGTCTCAACTGCCACAACTTCCGACCAAAACTATAATTAAAAACAAAGACCTGCTACTTCCTTTTTCCCTGGTTAGATGATATTTCCACTCAAATTTGCCAGCTTATCATGTTAACTGACAATATAAGATCACAGCGTCTGCACTGTTAAGAATATTGCCTGCTAAGAATTTTTGCCTTACTGTGAGCACTTTAGCTTGGTCTTAGACTTTTTGTCCTTAGTTTTTGGTATTCAGTCTCTGGATCTTCGATCATTGTTTACTTCTTCATTTGTTCATTTATACATTTATTCACTTGTTCCTTAGTTTATTAGCTCATTGGTTCATTTGTTCATTTGTTCATTTGTTCATCCGTTCATCAGTTCATCTGTTCATCTGTTCATTTGTTTATTTGTTCAATTGTTCATTTGGTCATTCTTTCGTTTGTTCACGCGTTCATTTATTCAATTGGTCATTTGTTAGTTTTTTCATTTGTTCATTTGTGCAATTGTTCATTTGTTAATTTGTTCATTTCTTCATTTCTTTATTTCTTCATTTCTTCATTTCTTCATTTCTTCATTTCTTCATTTCTTCATTTCTTCATTTCTTTATTTCTTTATTTCTTCATTTCTTCATTTCTTCATTTCTTCATTTCTTCATTTCTTCATTTCTTCATTTCTTCATTTCTTCATTTCTTCATTTCTTCATTTCTTCATTTCTTCATTTCTTCATTTCTTCATTTCTTCATTTCTTCATTTCTTCATTTCTTCATTTCTTCATTTCTTCATTTCTTCGTTTCTTCATTTCTTCATTTCTTCATTTCTTCATTTCTTCATTTCTTCATTTCTTCATTTCTTCATTTCTTCATTTCTTCATTTCTTCATTTCTTCATTTCTTCATTTCTTCATTTCTTCATTTCTTCATTTCTTCATTTCTTCATTTCTTCATTTCTTCATTTCTTCATTTCTTCATTTCTTCATTTCTTCATATCTTCATTTCTTCATTTCTTCATTTCTTCATTTCTTCATTTCTTCATTTCTTCATTTCTTCATTTCTTCGTTTCTTCATTTCATCATTTCATCATTTCATCATTTCATCATTTCATCATTTCTTCATTTCTTCATTTCTTCATATCTTCATATCTTCATTTCTTCATTTCTTCATTTCTTCATTTCTTCATTTCTTCATTTCTTCATTTCTTCATTTCTTCATTTCTTCATTTCTTCATTTCTTCATATCTTCATTTCTTCATTTCTTCATTTCTTCATTTCTTCATTTCTTCATTTCTTCATTTCTTCATTTCTTCATTTCTTCATTTCTTCATTTCTTCATTTCTTCATTTCTTCATTTCTTCATTTCTTCATTTCTTCATTTCTTCATTTCTTCATTTCTTCATTTCTTCATTTCTTCATTTCTTCATTTCTTCATATCTTCATTTCTTCATTTCTTCAATCCTTCATTTCTTCATTTCTTCATTTCTTCATTTCTTCATTTCTTCATTTCTTCATTTCTTCATTTCTTCATTTCTTCATTTCTTCATTTCTTCATTTCTTCATTTCTTCATTTCTTCATTTCTTCATTTCTTCATTTCTTCATTTCTTCATTTCTTCATTTCTTCATTTCTTCATTTCTTCATTTCTTCATTTCTTCATTTCTTCATATCTTCATATCTTCATTTCTTCATTTCTTCATTTCTTCATTTCTTCATTTCTTCATTTCTTCATTTCTTCATTTCTTCATTTCTTCATTTCTTCATTTCTTCATTTCTTCATTTCTTCATTTCTTCATTTCTTCATTTCTTCATTTCTTCATTTCTTCATTTCTTCATTTCTTCATTTCTTCATTTCTTCATTTCTTCATTTCTTCATTTCTTCATTTCTTAATTTCTTAATTTCTTAATTTCTTCATTTCTTCATTTCTTCATTTCTTCATTTCTTCATTTCTTCATTTCTTCATTTCTTCATTTCTTCATTTCTTCATTTCTTCATTTCTTCATTTCTTCATTTCTTCATTTCTTCATTTCTTCATTTCTTCATTTCTTCATTTCTTCATTTCTTCATTTCTTCATTTCTTCATTTCTTCATTTCTTCATTTCTTCATTTCTTCATTTCTTCATTTCTTCATTTCTTCATTTCTTCATTTCTTCATTTCTTCATTTCTTCATATCTTCATTTCTTCATTTCTTCATTTCTTCATTTCTTCATTTCTTCATTTCTTCATTTCTTCATTTCTTCATTTCTTCATTTCTTCATTTCTTCATTTCTTCATTTCTTCATTTCTTCATTTCTTCATTTCTTCATTTCTTCATTTCTTCATTTCTTCATTTCTTCATTTCTTCATTTCTTCATTTCTTCATTTCTTCATTTCTTAATTTCTTAATTTCTTAATTTCTTCATTTCTTCATTTCTTCATTTCTTCATTTCTTCATTTCTTCATTTCTTCATTTCTTCATTTCTTCATTTCTTCATTTCTTCATTTCTTCATTTCTTCATTTCTTCATTTCTTCATTTCTTCATTTCTTCATTTCTTCATTTCTTCATTTCTTCATTTCTTCATTTCTTCATTTCTTCATTTCTTCATTTCTTCATTTCTTCATTTCTTCATTTCTTCATTTCTTCATTTCTTCATTTCTTCATTTCTTCATTTCTTCATTTCTTCATTTCTTCATTTCTTCATTTCTTCATTTCTTCATTTCTTCATTTCTTCATTTCTTCATTTCTTCATTTCTTCATTTCTTCATTTCTTCATTTCTTCATTTCTTCATTTCTTCATTTCTTCATTTCTTCATTTCTTCATTTCTTCATTTCTTCATTTCTTCATTTCTTCATTTCTTCATTTCTTCATTTCTTCATTTCTTCATTTCTTCATTTCTTCATTTCTTCATTTCTTCATTTCTTCATTTCTTCATTTCTTCATTTCTTAATTTCTTCATTTCTTCATATGTTCTTTTTTTTTGTTTTTTGTCTGGGTTTTCATCTGTGCAAAATATGAACGAAATATCTGAAATAAAGCTCTCATTAT
Organism: Calliopum simillimum; assembly: GCA_951812925.1. Lineage (NCBI taxonomy): Eukaryota > Metazoa > Arthropoda > Insecta > Diptera > Lauxaniidae > Calliopum > Calliopum simillimum. The sequence goes on along the minus strand of OX638372.1, from coordinate 19,294,604 downwards.
GTATACCATTTCAAAAATGTTGCTTCTATGGGGGGAGCCCCACCATCTTTTCTGAATTCATCTTGCTTATTCTCGAAACTGTTTTTACATTTTAGGATTTTATGCTTGAGATCTGGGAACTTCTTGATTTTGGTGATCTCTAGTAAAATTTTCCGGAGATAAGTTTAGCAGAACACTTTAATTCATTTGAACCGGTTTTTTTTTTTTAAAGGGACTAAAACCCTGAAACTAAAGGGTTAAAATGTCCTAAGAAAATGTTTCTTGTTATTTGTTATACTTCTAAAATTTAACGTATTTTCAAATTTCAAACATATGGTACATCTACTGGTTTTAGCATAAAAAGAAAGATCATATTACTGGTGCTAAAAGATACTGCCATTTTTATTAACTTCTAATTAAGCTGAAATATTTTAGAAATCATTTGACTTATTTCGATCAGTTTTGAAATTGTAATAAAAGAGGTAATCATAGAGTACCTTAATCTAATTTTTTTTTTTTTAATCAGTCCATTGCCACGCCTCTTTCTTTGCACTTCATGAAGGACACATTTAATATATCCCAAGTGTATGGCATAAAAATAAAAGAGAATAATTTAGGCAGAACCGTTAAAGTACATATCAGCCTATACACTTGATGCACAGAAAATTGATCCCAAAGGACTTATTTCAATGGTAAATATTTTACTGAATATTTATGGATTATCATAAAACAAAGTCTTGATTTCCATATTGCATTTTTATATTTATTATTCAACACTTTATGACTAACATCAATTTAAATTTTATTTGCAGCAACTGCACTGCAATATGCCATAATGTACGTACATTGTATCTCTTAAATTTTGTGCAAAAATATTGCACAGCAATTTATTAAATATTGAACTGCACAAATATTGCTGCCATTGCCATGAACTACGTTGTGCCAAAAAAAAAAGGATGTACGCCCACAGAAGAGGTTGAAAGAGGACACATTGCAAATTAGTAACTTATACCAAAGAAAAAAAACTAAACACATATATAAAAACCATAGTAATCACGTTCAACTGCGACGCGCTCAACCTTAGCCAACTTCTACTTTGAGCATGGGATAGACAAGTAAACCAAGCGACAGACAAGATACCTTAATTCAAGTTCCAACAATGCCAATGAGTAACTTGTGCTGACGGAAACAAAGTAAAAAAAAACAACAAAAAGATCCTCATGGAGTTATTTCCAAATTAATGTGCTCCTTACCAAAAACTATGCCTAAACTTTGAGTTAAGTATGCAAAGGGTTATGTGACTTAAAAATTTGCACAGTAGAACTGTCAGTGTGCAAAGTCAAAAATGCAACAATTAGCAGCTGAGCGAGTTTCAAATTTTAAATCCACAAGCACTGAAAAATTAAACTTTCGAATATGAAATATTAGGCGCGTCTGCACTTTGTTTTCAGATTACTTACAGCTCCTGCTAGGCAGACGCTTTTAATTTTGTTCTCACAAAAATCTCCCACTCTTGATGTGTTCATAATTTTAGACCAATATTAAAACGCAACATTCATACAGTGCAGCATCACTTCGCTTACAGCAAATACTGCCCATTTTTTTTTTTTTTTTTTTTTTTTTGATTCAATGTTGCGGTTTATCTTTTATCTTTGGCAAGCAAGCGACTAAAACTGTTCCAACTACGACAAATCGCAGCAGGCACACCATCACTACCACCAACGTTACAGCAGCAACGTTTGCCAATAGTTTTCCATAGCATACTTTGTGGCGCATCCAATGCTCTAAGGTTGTGTCTGTGTTTTTCTTTACTTCTAGTTGAGTTTTTTTGGAACTGATATCGAATTACGGCAATGTCTAATAATGTGGCGTGGTTTTACGTATTTATGTATATGTAAAAATATATGTCTGTGTATGCACGCGACTTTAACTATAACCACTACAACAACAATTTTATAATGTCTACACACTCACACATTGCACGCTGCTATTACCAACACATGTATTTGAATGTGTGTGCATAAGTCTACTACTTATTGCCACGGCAGAGTATTTTGGGCTTTCCAACACCCTTCGGTGCGCATAAGTCACTTCGTCCGTGTCGTCCGTTGCATTCGTGCAAAACCATTTTGGCAAAGGCCTACGTGAATTGGTTCCAAATTATTACCAAGTGCTATTTTTTGTGCTGTAAAATTTTGTCGTTTTTTTTTCGCTCTCTCTTTTTTTTAAAACTTTGATAGAGAAGGGCATTATCCTGTTGAAGTGCAGGATATCATTACAAATATATGTGCGAGGAGTCTATTTGATGTATATGTATCTTGAGATGTGTGGCACTGTAACTGGCTGGAACTGTAGTGATGTCATTTTATTTGATAATTCGTGAAGTTGCTATGAAAAACATGAATCTTGTTCAGGTTATATTCAGAAATCTTTTTAAAAATTAACCTATCGATAAGCATAAAAATTTTGTTAGCCATATTTTCATACTACATAATTATTTTCATGTTTAAGTACGTAGATCTGTCTCAGAGTATATTCACAAACCTTATTCAAAATTAACCTATGGACAATCCCAAAAATATGTAGGTCCAGAAACGTTTTTTGCACTGTTTTCATATTAAACAGGAAAATTCAGGGAGATGTGGCACCCCCAAGTGATGCGACACCACTTTCAATTTCAATACGTGAATCTGTCTAGAGTTATATTCAGAAACCTTTCTCATAATTAGCCTATCGACGCACCCTAAAATATATGCGGAAATGTTTTTTGTAGCGCACTACACTATTTTGACGTTAAATAGAAAATCCAGGGAAATATGGCATCTGCAGGTGATATTATTCTAACGTCTTCTGATAATGTGGTCCAGCAAAATAGAAAAATCTTGATGCGGAAAACACAACCAATGCAACGTTTAGTGGTTCCAAATAAAAAGGACTTATTAACGAAAGGTACTTACTAGTTATGGTCCTTCCGATGTAGGTGAAGAGAATATTTACTTCCAATGTTAGTCTGATGGGTGCATTGGATGTAAAGAAGATTCAATGCGTCATGTGCCATATTTGATCACATGAAACATGTACGTCTTACATGAAAAAATTTAAAACCCGCTTACGGTGACAAATTACCTATGGTATGGTGCCATATTACCCATAGTTTCGGATGATTTGGCACCTTATAAATTTTTGCCAGTAAGGGTGCCAAATCTCCCAACGTAAGGCGCCATATCATTCAAGTCTCGGGTGATTTGGCACTTTATAGCATTTTTTAAAATAGAAAATAAAATATCGAATGATTTGGCACTTTAAAGTCTTTTGCCACTAGAGGTGCCAAACCACCCAAGGTGCCATATAATTTATAGTCTCGGGTGATTTTGCAATTTTTAACATTTTTTAAATTGAAAAGAAAATATTTTTTCAATTATTTTTTCTTAAATTAAGTATGTACGAGTAGAACTAAGCTTGCTTTTATTACCCTTAAAAATCTTTTTTCATTTCCGACTTTATAGCAGTTCAACAAAAAAAGGTGCCATAACTACTGGGCTCATCCATAATAACCTTCTCCTAGGTTTAGCAGAAATATCCTCTATACCCTACACTTGTGCCAAAAAGAGTTTTTGTGAGAATTTACTCAAAACAATTGCTTTCCGGCTCTCAACTAACAATATTGATAACTACAACCCATCAATGATCCTTTCTCCAAAGGTTGAACATGTGAACTAAGGTTACTCATACGTCCACTTTTCCAACTCTTAAGACACTCCAGCTAAGCTCCGATGTTCTTTTTTTTTGTTTTTTGTCTGGGTTTTCATCTGTGCAAAATATGAACGAAATATCTGAAATAAAGCTCTCATTATGTATACCATTTCAAAAATGTTGCTTCTATGGGGGGAGCCCCACCATCTTTTCTGAATTCATCTTGCTTATTCTCGAAACTGTTTTTACATTTTAGGATTTTATGCTTGAGATCTGGGAACTTCTTGATTTTGGTGATCTCTAGTAAAATTTTCCGGAGATAAGTTTAGCAGAACACTTTAATTCATTTGAACCGGTTTTTTTTTTTTAAAGGGACTAAAACCCTGAAACTAAAGGGTTAAAATGTCCTAAGAAAATGTTTCTTGTTATTTGTTATACTTCTAAAATTTAACGTATTTTCAAATTTCAAACATATGGTACATCTACTGGTTTTAGCATAAAAAGAAAGATCATATTACTGGTGCTAAAAGATACTGCCATTTTTATTAACTTCTAATTAAGCTGAAATATTTTAGAAATCATTTGACTTATTTCGATCAGTTTTGAAATTGTAATAAAAGAGGTAATCATAGAGTACCTTAATCTAATTTTTTTTTTTTTAATCAGTCCATTGCCACGCCTCTTTCTTTGCACTTCATGAAGGACACATTTAATATATCCCAAGTGTATGGCATAAAAATAAAAGAGAATAATTTAGGCAGAACCGTTAAAGTACATATCAGCCTATACACTTGATGCACAGAAAATTGATCCCAAAGGACTTATTTCAATGGTAAATATTTTACTGAATATTTATGGATTATCATAAAACAAAGTCTTGATTTCCATATTGCATTTTTATATTTATTATTCAACACTTTATGACTAACATCAATTTAAATTTTATTTGCAGCAACTGCACTGCAATATGCCATAATGTACGTACATTGTATCTCTTAAATTTTGTGCAAAAATATTGCACAGCAATTTATTAAATATTGAACTGCACAAATATTGCTGCCATTGCCATGAACTACGTTGTGCCAAAAAAAAAAGGATGTACGCCCACAGAAGAGGTTGAAAGAGGACACATTGCAAATTAGTAACTTATACCAAAGAAAAAAAACTAAACACATATATAAAAACCATAGTAATCACGTTCAACTGCGACGCGCTCAACCTTAGCCAACTTCTACTTTGAGCATGGGATAGACAAGTAAACCAAGCGACAGACAAGATACCTTAATTCAAGTTCCAACAATGCCAATGAGTAACTTGTGCTGACGGAAACAAAGTAAAAAAAAACAACAAAAAGATCCTCATGGAGTTATTTCCAAATTAATGTGCTCCTTACCAAAAACTATGCCTAAACTTTGAGTTAAGTATGCAAAGGGTTATGTGACTTAAAAATTTGCACAGTAGAACTGTCAGTGTGCAAAGTCAAAAATGCAACAATTAGCAGCTGAGCGAGTTTCAAATTTTAAATCCACAAGCACTGAAAAATTAAACTTTCGAATATGAAATATTAGGCGCGTCTGCACTTTGTTTTCAGATTACTTACAGCTCCTGCTAGGCAGACGCTTTTAATTTTGTTCTCACAAAAATCTCCCACTCTTGATGTGTTCATAATTTTAGACCAATATTAAAACGCAACATTCATACAGTGCAGCATCACTTCGCTTACAGCAAATACTGCCCATTTTTTTTTTTTTTTTTTTTTTTTTGATTCAATGTTGCGGTTTATCTTTTATCTTTGGCAAGCAAGCGACTAAAACTGTTCCAACTACGACAAATCGCAGCAGGCACACCATCACTACCACCAACGTTACAGCAGCAACGTTTGCCAATAGTTTTCCATAGCATACTTTGTGGCGCATCCAATGCTCTAAGGTTGTGTCTGTGTTTTTCTTTACTTCTAGTTGAGTTTTTTTGGAACTGATATCGAATTACGGCAATGTCTAATAATGTGGCGTGGTTTTACGTATTTATGTATATGTAAAAATATATGTCTGTGTATGCACGCGACTTTAACTATAACCACTACAACAACAATTTTATAATGTCTACACACTCACACATTGCACGCTGCTATTACCAACACATGTATTTGAATGTGTGTGCATAAGTCTACTACTTATTGCCACGGCAGAGTATTTTGGGCTTTCCAACACCCTTCGGTGCGCATAAGTCACTTCGTCCGTGTCGTCCGTTGCATTCGTGCAAAACCATTTTGGCAAAGGCCTACGTGAATTGGTTCCAAATTATTACCAAGTGCTATTTTTTGTGCTGTAAAATTTTGTCGTTTTTTTTTCGCTCTCTCTTTTTTTTAAAACTTTGATAGAGAAGGGCATTATCCTGTTGAAGTGCAGGATATCATTACAAATATATGTGCGAGGAGTCTATTTGATGTATATGTATCTTGAGATGTGTGGCACTGTAACTGGCTGGAACTGTAGTGATGTCATTTTATTTGATAATTCGTGAAGTTGCTATGAAAAACATGAATCTTGTTCAGGTTATATTCAGAAATCTTTTTAAAAATTAACCTATCGATAAGCATAAAAATTTTGTTAGCCATATTTTCATACTACATAATTATTTTCATGTTTAAGTACGTAGATCTGTCTCAGAGTATATTCACAAACCTTATTCAAAATTAACCTATGGACAATCCCAAAAATATGTAGGTCCAGAAACGTTTTTTGCACTGTTTTCATATTAAACAGGAAAATTCAGGGAGATGTGGCACCCCCAAGTGATGCGACACCACTTTCAATTTCAATACGTGAATCTGTCTAGAGTTATATTCAGAAACCTTTCTCATAATTAGCCTATCGACGCACCCTAAAATATATGCGGAAATGTTTTTTGTAGCGCACTACACTATTTTGACGTTAAATAGAAAATCCAGGGAAATATGGCATCTGCAGGTGATATTATTCTAACGTCTTCTGATAATGTGGTCCAGCAAAATAGAAAAATCTTGATGCGGAAAACACAACCAATGCAACGTTTAGTGGTTCCAAATAAAAAGGACTTATTAACGAAAGGTACTTACTAGTTATGGTCCTTCCGATGTAGGTGAAGAGAATATTTACTTCCAATGTTAGTCTGATGGGTGCATTGGATGTAAAGAAGATTCAATGCGTCATGTGCCATATTTGATCACATGAAACATGTACGTCTTACATGAAAAAATTTAAAACCCGCTTACGGTGACAAATTACCTATGGTATGGTGCCATATTACCCATAGTTTCGGATGATTTGGCACCTTATAAATTTTTGCCAGTAAGGGTGCCAAATCTCCCAACGTAAGGCGCCATATCATTCAAGTCTCGGGTGATTTGGCACTTTATAGCATTTTTTAAAATAGAAAATAAAATATCGAATGATTTGGCACTTTAAAGTCTTTTGCCACTAGAGGTGCCAAACCACCCAAGGTGCCATATAATTTATAGTCTCGGGTGATTTTGCAATTTTTAACATTTTTTAAATTGAAAAGAAAATATTTTTTCAATTATTTTTTCTTAAATTAAGTATGTACGAGTAGAACTAAGCTTGCTTTTATTACCCTTAAAAATCTTTTTTCATTTCCGACTTTATAGCAGTTCAACAAAAAAAGGTGCCATAACTACTGGGCTCATCCATAATAACCTTCTCCTAGGTTTAGCAGAAATATCCTCTATACCCTACACTTGTGCCAAAAAGAGTTTTTGTGAGAATTTACTCAAAACAATTGCTTTCCGGCTCTCAACTAACAATATTGATAACTACAACCCATCAATGATCCTTTCTCCAAAGGTTGAACATGTGAACTAAGGTTACTCATACGTCCACTTTTCCAACTCTTAAGACACTCCAGCTAAGCTCCGATGCAACTTCGAGTTATAACACTTGAGGCAGTTTTCCTTGTACAAAACCTTTATACAATAATATTATAAATCTATGAAAGGCCGCTTTAAATTTAAAGAAAAAATTGGAGTTCAAATAACCGAAAATATTTTCAACAACATTAACAACAACAGCAACATAATTTGCTTGCTCTCGCAGTCCTTAGTTTTTTTTTTTTTTTTGTTGTTTTTCATTTTGTGTCTTTTCATTGTTGTTGTAATTGCATGCGACATTGCAGCAACACTTGCAATCTGCTGCCACCAGTTTCATAGCAGGCGTGGCATACAGCAGCTGCATGCAACAACGCAGTCTTTTATAGCCGGAAGTTAGTCCTTTTTGTGTGTGTGATTAAGTTTTCCGTGTTGTTGTTGTATGTAGGCACTGAATTGGTTTGCGTTATGTTGTCGGCAGCGGCAGCGTGTGTGAGAAGAAGAACATCGGTGTTGTTGTTCTTGGCAAAGATTGTTTTAATTGTGTCTTTAAAATGGCGTTTTTGCTGCTCATGTTGTTGTTGTTGCTTCAACTTTTGTTCGGATGCCAGTAAGTGAAAGAAGTGTATTAAGTTAACTAACTACAACATGTCGTTTTTTTAATTTAAAACCAATCACATTGGCAAGTTGAGCGTTTTTTTGCTAAAGGAAGTGTTTGAAAGAAAGTTGGACAGTTTTTGATTAACGCGCTAAGGTTGTGTGTGAGTGGACTTTAACATAGGAAACTTAAGATAAAGAATAATTTATACGCATATATGTTACAAATACACCCATTTAAAAGTCTTTTAAGCCAGAAGACAAATTTTCAATAAAACTGTTTAGATTTTTGGACACTTTAATTCTTCTTGTGGTACCTGAAAAAAACCAAAGATCATTATTTCCTATATGTCACAAAAGTTTGACGACTGAAACGGAAAGTCTTTGCCATTGATAGCAAAATATTTAAACTAGATCTTGCTAATTTAGTTACCTTATTTGGGTTTGCTAATACCGAATCTAAAAACGATTTTTTTCTTAGGTCAAATACTGAGGTTTTCTTGCGTCAGCGCTTAGAAAATGCAAATTTTAGGTATATGGCATGTATTCAAGGAATAGTGCCATTTAGTTTTGCAGTAACATCGAATAGTCAAAATACAATTTAATAAGAGTGTTCCTTAAAACATGTGAAAACCTCGAGGTTTTGAAGGAATTTACACGTTTCAAGGAATACCCTCATTATTTTTTCCAATTGGAGCCTTTCTTTGCTACATTGCTAGATGGATACCTTTACATCAATAGATTATTACTCGAAAAGTCTATTGACATTAGCAGCTTTTTAGAATTCGACTGCTGGATATTTTTAATGCAACTGAAATCTCAGAACAGTTCCAATTCTGTAGACTATTTTTAAATCTTTACTTTTAAAGTCATGTTGTTTATTTTCGTTTACAATATAAATAGTAGACCGGGTCGAAATTAACATTTATCTCAAAACCAACTCAAAAGTTAAAGGGACTCTTAGAAACGATATCTGCACCATTTTATTTTTTTTTTTTTTTTTTTCATTCTGAGAAAACCTATGGAGCACCTTTGATTCTTCTGAAGGCCTATTTTGGCTAAAAAACATGTTTTTTGATCATAACTTTTTTTCATTAAAAAATGTGACTTTGAAATAGAGATTACCTACATATATTATTAAAAATTTTTGGCGTTTAACATTTTTTTTTTTTTTTTTTTTTGTGGTGGGTATAGATAATATTGAGTTCCAAATATCGATTTTTTTACGTTTTTCAATAACGAAATCGGAAGAACGATTTTTAATCAAAAGCAAGGGAGCTTACGAAAAAAGTGCATTCGGTATAAAATGCTTGAAATTCTCGAAAGAATACGTGTGAACTTTGTCAGAATGAAAAAAAAAAATTATGCAGATATCGCTTTTAAATTTATATCGGTTTCGGGATAATGTTTTTTTTTTTTCATACAAAATCGACCCGGTCTCATTTATTTTCAGTGCTCTAATAATAATACTATGAGCAATAACATTGAAACACTGTAATCAAACCGACTCTCGTCTATCGACACTTCAGCTATTGCACTGTTAACGGACCAACTCTGTCCTCAGCAACTTAAAGTGAATACTTTTATATACCTTCTGTGGTCATAGTCTAGGAGCAAAATCTCCAAATTTCTCTAACTCAACCAAGTTAGTTATATTTTTTTTTAGCCACATGCTGAATTTGCCTTTATATTCACTTTTTCATTCCGTATATAACGTAGAAAAGGAGGCGTGACAGGTGCCGAAATGCATAGCGGAAGGTTACCGCCAGCGGGCAGGGTGCGGGTGTGGGCACCCCCCGTAACTTTCGACCGAAAACAAATACGGCTGTTCTGACAAATGTTTAGAGCGTGTAGTGACAGCATGAAGTTTTTGTGCATTTACCGGAGCAAACAGACGCATTTGCTTGATGCTGAGAAGAAAATAATTTGTGAATTAGTAAAAGTCAACACAAGAGTTTTTTCCAATAATTTTCCAAGTGCGATAAATCAAAGTGAATCAATCGTAAAGCTGAGTGCAATCTATATTTATGTAGTAAATTTATTATATTTTGTGATTCAAGACTGAATGCAACCAAAATGTTCACACAACACAATTTGCTCATTACTTTTCAAAGTGGCTATCAAAGCCGAGTATGGGCCCCGAATAAGTCCGGGTGTGCGCACCCCTCTTTTTTTATTAAAGTCGTGTGTTTTACTGAAATATCGTCATGGATGCCATTGTTACTAGTTTTAATGGTGTTCTTATGCCATTTTACGCTTTTTTAGTGGAAAGGAAAGAACCAATAGGCTCTTAAAAGATATCGTAGAAAAAAAGTTATTTTTATTAATAATGGGTGTTGAGGTGGCATAACACTTTGCAAAAAATCTCAGTATTGAGTTTCCAGCCAAGTAGACTGAGGAGCAAATGGCTGGCATGGATTGGTACAAAAAAAATCATGCTTGGCAAAAGAGCAATGTCAACAAGGGCCAGAGATTACGTCACCTAGCTAGCTTAGTTTGCAAAAAAATTGGTCTGTCATCAGCCAAAGATAATCAAGTATGGTTTTGGGGCAACAGGTATGATGCCATTCGATCCAGTCGTTTTCAGTGACGCTGATTTTGTTAAAGCCGTTGAGCAGAATTTGTTAAAATTTTGTGAGTCAATGTCTTTGAAATAAGTTAATTTTGCTTTCTTTTCCATTTGATTAATTTTTATTTTATATTTTTCCATTTTTAGCCGGACCAACATTTTTTTTTTTTGTCTAAAATCATCACCTTACTATTTTTTTGATATAATTTTTCTAACTGACGAAATCGATTTACTTTCTGCACTAATAGTTAGCTAAGGTCTGTAGCTTTCCATTGACACTTATATGTCTGCATAATAAATATTTGGTCAAAAGTTATGAATCGAAAACAAAACGGTGCCCACACCCGGTACCCTTCCCCTATATATTTGACCCAAGTTTTCAAAAAATTTTATTTTATTAATATTGTGGCTAAGTGTGGTGAAATATATTCCTCGACGTGAAAATGAAATTCCCAGTAGGTGAACAAAGAAATTTCGACATGAGGGGCTATCAGGATGTTGTTTACCCTGAAAATTTGGGGAAAATCGAAATATCCGATAATATACAGGAGAGCACACATTTCAGAAGTAGTTGATATGGGAACCTTTCAGAATATTCTCCAGTAAAATTTCGAAAAATCATATGTTGCACACTGGGGTGGTTCGTCAAATAAGTTTTTTTGTTTTTCCTGCAACAGCTTTGGGATAACGATATAAAAATTCATTTCAATTCTGACACAAATCATTTGGATGGATCTTGCTTAAGTTTTTCGGGCTTCTTATTGAATTACTAAAGATACTTTCTGGAACTTTCGAAAATGTATAGGGTGAAAAAAGTATTTTTTTCGACCCACCCTATTGCACACGGTGAAGGAAAGGATTAAAAAGTCTAAATCGCTCATTACGGCTACATAACAGGTCTTAAAATTCTGAAAAAATTCAACCAAATTTCTAGAAGAAAATAAATTCACTTTGAAGTATGACAAATTTATATTGAACTAATTAAACAGTCATTTTACATTTTTTCAACATTGACTTTGTTCATGATATTTTTTTAATTTAAGCCTCTCGAGCCGAGTAAATCACGAAAAACGATTAATTTTTAGATAAAAAGACTTCCTGACAGCCCTTCATGTCGAAATTTTCTTGTTCATTCATTGGGAATTTCATTTTACACGTCAAGGAATATATTCACTTACATTTGATTATAAAATTTGACAAAAATAAAAATTCCCTGAAAATCTGGGCCACAGTAGGGAATATTCTTTGCGAATATGTCCACGTATTCTTCATTAGCGTCACCTTCTGAGTCTATATACCCATGTCCGTTTGTCTTTCTGTCTGTCCGTTAAAAACTTTTATATTTTTTGGGAGCATGATAATTCAAAGAAATTTAATACTCTGCCTCCGTCGTCAAAAAAAGCTTGGCGGATTGAAAATGAGCGATATCGGTTATCGAATAAATTCAAAAAACAACTTTAGAAGTATTTTTCACCACAATGCAACCAAAATGCATATAAATACTAGAAACGATAAGCGCAAGCTTTCCGCAGAAACTGACCGAGCTCAAACAATAGGGCGTGGCTGCCCCCACATAAGCAAAAGTTTCAAAATGCTATACCGAAAAAGTTTTCGAGATACTCAAACTAAATTTTACCCAGACACTTGCAAGCTTTGAGCAAAACTAGCGTACTTTGACAAAAATTCGTGGCACCTCCCGTGTATGCATAATCATTTTCATTTCATTTATCTCACGGTCTTCTCGCTGCGCAAAAATATCAACGTAAGCACTCTCAACTCTTCTCAACATTTCTTTTCGTTGTTTTCCTTTATTTCATGCTATTAGCGCAGTGGAGGGATACAAGTTATATATTATTTTTACTATATTTGTTTCCATTAGCGTTACAACATGAATATTTTTAGTGAAATTTTTTGTATAAATTTTGAGCAGTTTTTGTGCTGCACCCAAAATTTCAAACAATTTTAGTGTGCAAATCAAATTGACTATAAACAATTTTTTATTTTTTTGTGAGCAAAGTTAACATTTATAACGATTTTCCATGCTTCTACTATTAAGCAAATAGAAATTGCCAATTCAAATTTCATTCGCCTAAGTCATAAAATCTCGTTTAATATACAAAAAGTGTATGTGAACCATAAAATCAAAACAAACCCTAAGTCAAATTGCATTGCAAAATGAAATATTTACACTGAGTACTCGGATGTTGCTCGCAGTAAAACCTCAAAAGTATTTTAAATAAAATTTTCAATACCACCAACTTGTTTTCTTTTTCATATTGAGCGAATTTTACACAACGCATTTATTTGTTGATCAAATGCAGCAGCACACGCGGTTAGAAAGTGTATTATAAATACAAGCGCATGAAATTGCATTTGTATGTATGTAGTTGAGTTTGCACATGAGAGTGCATACACTGAATATTTACACGTCGTTACAAGGCAGCACAAATATTTAGCCGCACCATTTCGATGCATTTGCCTCGCCATTCGTTAGCCACGTGCGATTAAAAAAAAAATGTGTGTCTGTATATGTGTTAAAAAAAAAATAAAATAATATGAAGTTGGTTTAAGTAAATACATGCACATTCACACATGTCGCTTACAGCTACAGACGACACCCAAGTTACAGCACAAAGTGCGACAATCCTTGCAGGCGGCGGTCGGCGGCATAATTTTATTCATTCATTCATTTACTCATTCAATTATTTATTTTTCATTTATGTGAAAGAATTGCAATCACAGCAATGGAGAGTAGCGCCGGCAACTAAAGTCAAAGCACCCACAATTTGCCAGTGTTGCCAAAAAGTTTATACAAACACATGTGCATTTTGTGGAAATTTTCGCCAAATTATTGTATTATAGGGTGAAGTGGCAAGATAACGAGTATAATAATGAATCTAACTGGTCCAAATTTTAGAAAAGTCGCCATATCTCAAAAATCATTACATCCAATTAAAATTCGTTCGGAACTCATACCGGTTTCCATAAAACCATATCTTCCATTGGCTATGTCTCCGTTCGTTATGTGAATTTTAAAAAATGGAACTAAGAAAAGTTGCTGAGGATAGTTCCAGAAACCTCACATTTTCCAGTGTTCCACTGTTTCCCACCCATCCTGTATATATCATAAGTACAATGCCCTACACGTAAAGTGGGTGATAAAATATAATGCCACGCCTACTTTTTTTTGCAAAACTGAAACACGTTATATTTCGCAAGTTATATTTCGATGAAATTTGGTAGGCAGGTGCCGAAAGTCTATACCATGCACTGGGATTAAACTCGCCGGTGTCCAAGGTTCTTGCAAATTAGAACACGACAGTTTCAGTTTAATGTTGTTATTTATTTGATTTTTCTTGTGATGCGTTACAAAATTATTTATTTCATGTACCTAATTCTCTGTCCCTAGCTAATTCTTTGTCCCTAGCTATTCTTGGTCCCTAATTTAGCCTCGATGTCCATAAGGAAAAGTACTAGCCCTAATCTTTGCTTATGAGGTAATTACTCCGTTTGACAAGGTCCTCACCGGCTCGAATAAGACTTTTAAGGGTCACAAATTCCTGTGAAGCTTGGTCCAACGGTTCTACTGCCTAACTTCGCTATGTTGACTATTTCGTTTGACACGGTCCCCACAGGCTCGAATAAGACTTTTCAGGGTCACGAATTCCTGTGAAGCTTGATCCAACGATTGTACTGCCTACGCTTGTTCTCTTATTTTTAGCTATTCCGTTTGACAAGGTCCTCACAGGCTCGAATAAGACTTTTTAGGGTCACAAATTCCTGTGAAGCTTGGTCCACCGGTTCTACTTCCTATGCTTGCTATTTTGTTTTAACTACTCCGTTTGACAAGGTTCTCTCAGGCTCGAATAAGACTTTTTAGGGTCACGAATTCCTGTTGAAGCTTGATCCAACGGTTCTACTTCCTGACTTCGCTATGTTTAACTACTTCGTTTGACAAGGTCCCCACAGGCTCGAATAAGACTATTTAGGGTCACAAATTCCTATGAAGCTTTGTCGAACGATTCTACTACCTACGCTCGCTATCTTAATTATCACTCTACAAGTTATTGTTTCTGTCTCGTAGCACGCTTAGCTTGATCCTGTAGTACGTTGTTGACACACTGTTGTCTGGCTCTGTACTAGCACTGTGATCTTGTAGTACGTTGCTTGCTTTATTCTTACTGATAGCTTGAGGCAGTCTGATGAATATCCTTGCGCTGAGGTCCTGCGGCACTTTGCTGAATATCCCTGCACTGATGTCCTGCGGTACCTTGTTGAATATCTTTGCCCTGATGTCCTGCGGCGCTTTGGTAAATATCCTTGCACTGATGTCCTGCGGCAGTTCGACGAATATGCTAGCACTGACATCCTGCGGCACTCTGATGATTATCCTTGCACTGATATCCTGCGTTACTTTGCTGAATATTCTTACACTAATGTCCTGCGTTACTTTGCTGAATATCCTTAAACTGATGTCCTGCGGCACTTTGCTGAATATATTTTCTTCCACTCACTAATTTCACTTTCACTGATCGTTGGCGGCTTGTCAAAGACTGATCTCGAATGACCGGTTGCACATGCTTTTATACTAATGTAACGGTATTCTCTGCTGCTGTGCTGCCGCTAAGAACCGGTTTGACCACGTGCTCTGGCCATGCTGTTGTCACCCACGTGTTTGTACGCTGTTGCTATGCGCACTTTTTCCTATAGGAAAAACCGTTATGTGGTTGTTGTGTGACTGTATTGTGTGGCTGTGTTGTGTGGCTGTGTTGAATGTGCGTTGCGTGCATATTGGTGGATGCTGTGTTGGTGTTAGTGTGTGGTGTGGATTCTATTGTTGGTGACTGTTGTGTGTTAAGAGTTGTTGTTGGTGTGTAGCATGTTTGTACCATTGTTGGTGAAATTATGTGTTGTGTGATGGATGTGGCTATGAGGTGTTGGTAATTCTATGTTGTTGCTGGATGGTTTGGCTGGGCCGTGGCCTTGTGACCCAAAAATTCCTTAGGGAGAGAAATTTTGGGCCTTCACACCACCTTTTAACGTTTGAAAATTTTGAAAGCTAGTTTGTATACGATAGACTGGAGTTAACTACATCGAATATGTTAAAAAGAATCAGCAGCAATTATTGTCAGAATCTGAACTCAAAACCGAATTTCTTCTTATGTAAATCATGTTTTAAATCAAAAAAAAATTAAGAGATTTCAAAAATGCCTATTTAGTAAAGTTTAATATTGTTGTAAGTTTCGGAACATTTTGTACGAATTACCCTATAATTTTCAAATTTTAGTTTTGAAGCCATTGCTTGCTTTTATTGCAACTAAACACACCCACATACAGATTGAGCATCTTCGTAACATGATGCACTTTGTTACGTGTTCATATTAAAACGTATGCATTGCACACGGAGACACACACAAGTGCATATATGTCTGAACGAATATATGTATATAGTTTTGTCTGTATATATGTATGCACTGTCTGTCCTTACTTCTGTCCAAATATCGTACTAATAATTGCTGTTGTTTCTTTGTGTTGTCCTCGTTCATGAAATAAAAATCAGCCACACCCACTACATGCAGCCGCAGCAGCAGCACCACCAGCACTGCATGAATTATGACCACGTTTGCAGTATTTTTCAACTCATTGCATTGCCAGTAGAACAGCAACAGCAACAAACAACTGCAATTGTACTTTGTGAGACTGTATCGCCAACTCAGTGTCGCTGTCTGTATTTGTGTCTGCAATTGTGTGCGTGTGTATATGTGTATTTCAATGTCTTTAAAAGTTTATTTTTAATAGTCTATGGTGACTGACTGTAAAGTTGGTTGCCCTTTTTTTTGTTTCAACTTTTTAATAAATTTTCAGTAAAAAGCGTGATTTTTTTCTTCCAGGAATTTTCAGCTAACTTTTTCAGGTGACTTTTGGACTTAACTCGAGGGAGTGAGAGCAACTTCCATTCCATTGCTCATTGCTCGGGCTTTTTTCGGGAAAATTAGAATTGAATAAAATGGATGTATTTCTTTACTAAAAGTCATGCCATTCAATGGATCTTTCGCAAGAAATATGTGAATCTTGAATATTTTTTTTGAGAATTAAGTTCACTTGCTAGATAACTTATACGTTTAAAAAATTTTGCGGAGGTCATGTGATCTGAGAAAAAAAAATGGACACAATTCAATGCAACAGTTTTAATGTTTTTAAAATTTTAAATTTTTTTTGGAATTTCTTGTATTCATCTAAATTTTTTATATGAGTGTTTCTTTGCGTTATCGACCAAGATTCGACTTGACATCTCCGATTTCTATGAAAATTGGTGAAAAGTTACCACATTACTGTGGTAAAATGATTTTCCGAAATTCCGAAAATTTTCAAGATGGCCATAGGAAGTTCGATCCAGCCTTTGGATACTCCCATATTTGAAAACTTATAGCTTCTCGGCTTTCTAACCGATTTTAATTAAATTTTCAGGGTTTCTGTAGAAAAGTATGCGCTTTAAAAAAAATAATTGCACTGAAAAAAAGATTTATTTTTTGACGAAAAATTTTTTTTTTTTTTTCTTTCAAAGCCAATTTGGGAGCACCTTTTTTTTAATATTTTTATTCAAAAGTAAATTTTGTAACAATTATTTTCCAATCCTAAAGATTGTGGTATGTTTTACGGTTATCAAGTTATGAGTTTTTGAAGTTGTAGAATGTTGTGTTTATCATGAGTCGTTGGTGCGGGTGCCCTACCATACAGGGCTGCCACCGTCCGGATGGTACTTTTTCTTCAGTGAACCTTAGTGAAATTTTTGATAAAAATTTTTTGTGGAACTTTTTGACCCATTGTAACCAAGTTTTTGAATAAAGGGGTCAAAAAGACCCATAAAAACGGGATATAATGGGTTAAGATGTGCTAAGAAAATTTTTTTTGCTTCATTTCATGTTGACCTTTCAGAACATATTAACCCATTATATCCCGTTTTTATGCGTTTTTTTACCCCTTTATCCAAAAACTTGGTTATAATGGGTTAAAATATTCCAAAAAAAATTTTATGAAAAATTTCACTAAGGTTCACTGAAGAAAAAAACAGTCCAGACGGTGGCAGCCCTATATGGTATATATGTATTGACGATTTATTCAATGCCTTTCCATAAGTGTTGAGCAAAATCAGCCTTGAGTCTTGGTCTTGATAATTTTTGGGACCAATATGTTTTCAAGACTATTACCAAGACTCCTATAATTATCAACATGACAAAGATTACTTAATTTTCAATCTTTGTAATTTATAGTTTATACATAGATGTGTCACATCCCCTTCAAGCATAAAATCATCTCTCATTTCGTAATTTTGCATCTTAAAAACCCGACTGCTTTAGAAAATTAAGGATTGGTATGGTATTGCTAAGGTCTTGGTTTTGGTTTGGTCATTATTATCCTCCATAGTGCTATACTTCTTCAACATCTGCTTTTAAGCAATTTTCCGATCATTTTTGATTTCTTTAACTTATTGTTTCTACGGCTATTAGTTGCTAAGATACGTGGGCTGCTATATATATTTCTGGTCTAGGCAACACTAATGTCAATAGCTAAAATTTGGCAACACCATAATAAAGTTTGACATTTTTTAGCATAAACGTACTCAGAACGTTTTGACGTATGACCATCATTTGTGTTGTTTACAGTGACTTGAAAAAATCAATTTGGCAAAAAAAAATGGAATTAACTTGTGAACATTTTCGTGCGATCATTTTTCACAACTTTACCGTGAGATAGAGGCATCCTTGGGCATTAGTTTTACTCCAATTCATTGGATTTGGCATGATCACGTAGTTGTTCTCGTTGGCAACCCCATAATTTATCAATCGCTTAAATTATCAATGGAAATCGCTTAAATTATCACTGTAAAAAAAAACAAATAGCACTCGTACGTTGTGAGTACGTTTATGCTAAAAAATGTCAAATTTTATTTTGGTGTTGTCAGATTTTAGATATTGGCATTAGTGTTGCCTAGGCCAGAAATATATATAGCAGCCTACGTATACATATAATTCGTTTTAGTCGGTTTTTTTACTTCAATGTAAATTAACTGGAATACTATTAATTTTCGAGTACTGTTTTAGATAGAATAAAGCCATAGCTTTGAGTATTGACAGAATTCAATACTCGTAGTAACTTTTGTTTGGTGTCGAAAGCTTAAAGTATCTCCAAGCCAAATTATATGAAAACTGGTGTAATACTTTAGTCGTGGTAGGCTATTATCTTTTGGGAGAGAGGCACCTTCTACTAATGAGTTATTTGATTCAATGTATAGTTTTCGATGAGATCTACAAGCTGGCAAAATCAGATTTGCTATAGGACAACAACTTGATAACCCGGATTTTGTGATTTTTTCATATCAATAAAAAATTAAAATTTGCTCCCCTGTAAAATTACAATGTGAAATCATGTGATAGCAACTTTTGCCATCGTTCTGTTGCCTTTAACAAAATTAACAGAATCAAATTCCACTAATTTCTGGAACAGCGCCATATGCGGCTTTCTAAGACTAAAGCAAGGATACCTCGAAATACTGACGTAATTGATCAAACTGAACTTCAAAATCGTTTTCAACAAATCAAAGACCTTTGACAGAGTCCAAACGATAAATTTTTTTTTATTGGGTGTACAACTTAAAAACCGGAATGTGACGGTGGATGTCCGTACTAACAAATATCGTGAAAGCTCGAACTTTATATATATGTCATTTTGAAGGTACATTTGACAGCTGTCAAAATCAGTCAACAAAACAGTTTTATCTTGTGTGCATCATTATTATTTTTCACGATGAATAACTTCGAAAATTCGAGAAAAAGATAGCATTTGCGGGAGGTTCTGTTGGGTCATTTTTTTGCAAAGAAAACTGCTGCGGAAAGTCATAGTTTGCTTGTAGAAGTTTATGGCGACGATGCTTTAGGAAAAACACAGTGTTTTGAATGGTTTAAATGCTTCAAAAGTGCCGATTTTGACATCAAAGACAAAGAACGCCCAGGACAGCCAAAAAAGTATGAAGACGAAGAATTAGAGAAGCTACTCGATGAGGATTCTTGTCAAACACAAGACGAGCTTGCCAAATCGTTGGGAATGACTCAGCAAGCCATTTCAAAACGTTTGAAAGCCGCCGGATACATTCAGAAGCAAGGTAATTGGGTCCCTATGAGTTGAAGCCGAGAGACGTTGAACGGCGCTTCTGTATGTCTGAAATGCTGCTTGAGCGCCATCAAAACAAATCATTTTTGCATCGGATTGTGACTGGGGATGAAAAATGGATCCATTATGACAATCCCAAGCGCAAAAAGTCATACGTGAAACACTGCCAACCAGCCAAATCAACCTCGAAGCCAAATATCCATGGCGCCAAGGTTATGCTGTGTATTTGGTGGGATCAGAAGGGGCCGTTATATTATGAGTTGTTGAAATCGGGCCAGACAATCACAGGTGACCTGTACTGAACACAATTAATACGTTAGAAGCGTGCCATCATCGAAAAATGCCCGGAAAATGCGACCAGACACGAAGCAATAATTTTTCATCATGACAACGCTCGGCCGCATGTTGCAAAACCCGTGAAAAACTATTTGGAAAATAGTGGATGGGAAGTTTTGGCTAACCCACTTTATAGTACGGACCTTGCACCATCAGACTACCATTTGTTCCGATCAATGCAGAATGCCCTATCAGGAATACGGTTCACTGAAGTTCAAGATATCGAAAATTGGCTCGATTCATTTTTCGCCGCCAAGCCGGCGCAATTTTTTTGGGATGGAATTCATAAATTGCCTGAAAGATGGGGAAATGTTGTAGCTTCCAATGGACAATACTTTGAATAAAATATATTGTAACATTTTTCCACAGTAAAGCATCAAATTTCGCTAAAAAATTCCGGTTTTTAAGTTGTACACCCAATAACTTTCGTCATTATTAAAACAATTAAATCTTGCACTACTTTATTTTCACAAATATTCTGAGTATTTTTGCTTGATTTTATGAAGACACTTTTGTTTTAAATTTTTGTTTTAAATACTACATGACCAACAAAGGCACCCCTTTATATAACTTGTGCGCAGTCATTACAACATTCATTGACTTTCATGACGATTCCAAGCACTTGATTGATTTCATTTGCTTTCGTAAAAAACGCTTGAATTTCGAATTAAAGTTATTGTCAAAGCTGTGACTGATCATCTTAAGAAGAAAAAAAAAAAGAAATCGTAAAAAATCTTTCCATATCCGTTTGTCTTCAAATTTTATGTCAAGCAAATAAAATTTTTATATTCGACCATATGAATGACAGAGGAGAAGAAGCAAAAAAGAACACAGCAAAAGGACCCTTATTAAAGCAAGTGAAAAATTACATACAGAAAATAACAGACACAATAAATGTCAATAGAGAACAATGCGCAATAAATTTTGTCACAAAACAAAAAAGGATAAAATAAATCGTACGCAAGGATTGGAAAAGAAATCCTTCAAGAAAAAATAAATCACTCGATGAAAGGGCATACTCGAAACTTAAAGTCTGAATTTAAGTAAAATTTAAAATGCAAATGTTATTCAACAGCGCTTCTATATATACTACGGATATATATTAACTTATATCTGTGTGCTAGAATTTTCCATCAAATTCATTAAAAACTTTGGCACAATAAACTCCATTTGATTTTAGTTTTCGAAACTTTACGTTGAACTGTGTGAAATGCGAATGAAATAAATGAAGTCAAATTTTAAATTTTAAAATGTATGCCGCTGTTCTGAACTAATTACGAACATGTCAAGAAAGTTGTGCAACACAAATGTTTTTGCTTTCTCTCTGGGGAAAACAGCTGCTAACCGACGATGATGAGGATGACTTTATTAATAGGGATTTTTTTTTTTAAATAAATCTGCTGCTATTTCAACATGATACTTGCTGCTTCTGCTGCAACAACATGCGGATATAATTTGCAAAATAATACGTTTGCGTACTGCGCATAATGAGGTCAAACTGGGATGCAAGTGAAAGCATCCTGCTAAGATGACACATTTTATGAAGCAATAAAATATGATTATTTTGATTTAAATACTCATGTAAGAAGTAGTTAAATTAATAATTTTGTATATAAAAAGAAAAACTTTCTTAAGCAATTTCTGCAGAATATGTACATAAAAGTGGTCCATTTCTAGAGAAGTTTTGAACACAAGTTCTTCTCAAGGCTGCCATACACTAAAAAAAAAAATTTATTACAAAAAAATTACGACAATAAATGAAAATAGGGGGATTTTTCCAGAATTTTTGTCATTGGTCAGCAAATACGATGTGATCCCTTCTTCTTAACGGTCACATACTACTTATTTTGTCAAAATTTTCCAAAGCCATTTTGTATACTTAAATATATCTAAGTTTCGTTGATGCAGCGTAAAATCTCTTTTTTTAGTAGTTATCATGAACTGTCATCTGTGAAACTATTCTTTTTCCTTGGTAAGCAACGCTTTACCGCATAAATGGCGGCTGCTTCAAATCTTGCGTGAGTTTTGGGACACCATTCACATTACAACGATTCAAAAAAAAAAACAATTATTGGAAACTCCACGATTATCTCTGAGAATCTGAAAAATGCTATCAACGAGCGAGATAAACATTTTTTCCAATTTTTAAACGTCATCAAAAGGTCACTCACAGCCGTTTTATGCAAAATTTCGTCTTAACGTAGTTTGTATATAAATGCGATCTCAATAATGATCATAATGAGTCCTGCGATACCTCAAATTTTTTTGCCTTAATTCAATGTATACGGAGAAACTAACACAAATTTTCTTAGTTGGTTAGAAGAAAAACAAGAAATGTAATTTTGGCTAACTATTTTCATCTTCATCTTTTTTTTTATGTTCCCTGCAAAACCGCAATTCATTTCAAAATATTTTTTTAGTCTGTAGATCCACTGTGAGGTATCAAGTTGCTTTGATGCCTCCACATATTTATTTTATATTGATTATTGAACTTAAATTGATTTATTAAGATTTACATTGTTTTTGAAATGTGATACTTAGTAAAATAAGAAATTTGAAGCAAACCAACAAAATAGTTGGACGATATTGTAATAGATTAAGTAAAATAGTATTAGTACAATATGCCAACACCATGTAACAGCTGTCACAGCAATCAGCTGTTCACTGAGGTGAGTTGCGATGATTATAAACTCAGCGTCGACAGAAAATTGTGTCAGTCCGGCGGCGACCTGCAGCGAGGAAAGGTGGTAAGCATTGTAGTTAGTGGCATTTAGTTAGCACGGTATATTGACCCAAGCCGATACTGTGAAGTTGATAAATGTAGTATTAAGTGCTATTTAGTGAGAGCGGCATTGAGCCAAGACGATACTGAAAGGATGGTAAATGTAGTGGTTAGGGGTATTAATTTGGAACGGTATTGAAACAAGCCGATACTGTGAAGGTAGGAAACAGAGTATTTAGTCAGAACGGTATTGAGCCAAGCCAATATTGCGAAGCCGGAACGGACGAGAGAGCAAAAAGGTCGATAATCAGGATAATTTTATTGCCGACTAGTTCTCGCTAGTGTTTCAGCACTTGTGTTAAAGGGACTAAACATTGGTTGTTGCGTATTGAGCTAAGCCGATACAGTGAAGCCGGAACTGCCAACAGGTTAGAGCCTTGAAGAGAGAAAACAGCAAGGCAGGACATTCGAAACAATTGTAACGCGCGAAAGTATGTAAATAAGGTACCGTCATTTTAAGAAATATGTTAACAAATGAAATAAAGGAACAAAAACCGGTGTTTATATTCAACTTAAAACAATAATAGCTATAATTGTTGACTCATTCTCCGAAATAAAAATATTTTGTGATGCGAATCTTGGCCACCACACAGTGTGTGATTTTGCCAATCTAGGACGTCAAAATGAAAAAAAAAATGTGTTTGAAAATCGATCATATTTAGTAATTTGTTAGAAAAGACCCCAATTGTTACGAAAATAAGCATAAAAGAGAATACAAGAAATGTCATTGGCATGATATCAGCTATCAAACACGTACTATTGAACAGCATGCAAAAACAAATTTTCAAGTTTGCATCGATAACAAAACTTTGAGCGATCAAATTAAAGTTGTGCGCGTTTGTTTTTTGGCAAAAAGTTTTTTGCATTAAAGGCCAATAATTTCACTAAAAATTTTTGCTATACACAACCCTTACGTTTGCATTTAAGTATTTTAATAAAATTATTTTATAATCAGCTAAAAGGTAAGACAAATGTCAAAAATCTTGAATCTTTCATAGAATATAGCTTGCAAGATGGGCGTAGTTGGGCGTAGTTAGGCTATGACAAAGCATACAGTATGAGCATACATACTCACGAAAAGACTTAAAAAATAACACCTTGCCTATTTTTTGCCCAAAGGCTACTTTTTTACAATGACTAAAGTGTTATAATGAACAATTGCACTGGAATCATGAAAAAAAAAAATTTATGTTGTCTTTTTTAATAACTTCCATTTTTTGACAGCAGTATTTAGTTACCACTGATATGGTAAATACAAATTTTCAAGTTGATATCTTCATTACAACCAATTTTTTAAAATATTTTTTTACAAAAAAAAGGCACATTTGCATGGGAGGTGCAAGTAGATTTTGTCCGATTTTTTTCATCTTTGAACCAAACTTCAGCATAAAAAATTAAAGTTCATATACAAAATTTCAACTCGATATCTTTGAAACTACGGCTAAAATTGAATTTTGACGTCCTAGATTGGCAAAATCTCACATTGTGCACCGATGAGCCGAGACCTCGGTCATAGCAAAAGCTTCGTCACACCACTTGTGTGACTTCAAAATCGTGTCGAATCCTTCATTAACAGCATTTCATATCTCTACATCGCTACTCACAAGTTTTTACTTTTATTTTTAGAAATCATCACTTTTGTTGCAGACTTTTCACCTGGTTTTAATAAGATAATACGCTGCTTCCGGACTTCAGATCATGAACTATTGTGTTATATCCGGATCGTACTACTAAAAGAAAGCTTCATCACTTCGCATAGTTTTCAAATTTGCTTAGGAAATATTAGGAAAAAAGTATTCGAGCTTATTTTTGGATCTTGTCTAAATTCGTGGAACCCATCTAGGAGATTCTTCGTGGCAAAGGATTTAACGCCAGAACATCAGCAATCAATTTTTGTGTCAATCGTAAATTTTTCTTCAACTTGAGCCATGACCAGGGCGACATTAGTTGAGTTGACGCCGAAAACCGTAAAGAATCGCATGACGAGTTTTTTTGCTTGTAGCTGACGGAACTTCTTTCTACTTTTCATCAGATATTTTACGTTTTCTTTTCTCCATTGCAGTCGATATTTCTATTCCAAATGAAGTATTGTTATACAATGAGGATAATCTCTCATCTTTAAATTTTTAGAAAAGAATCATTTACAGTTTGTATGGGTCTTGTTACTCTTTTTTCTAAAAACCGGATTAAAACGCGTAAAGGTATTTGACAAAAATATTTTGTGGAAAATTTCACTTGGTGTTTCCAAAGACAGGAAGTGCTTTAAGCTTAAGAAGACCTAATGCTGTCATTTTAAAACCAAGGCCACAAAAATAATTTTCTTTTTAATTGGAGCTTTTGTTTTTATATAAATTGTCAAAAAAAAATATTTCCTTCCAAGCAAATTTAAAATTTTTATAAAATCTTAAGACAGTTTGTAAAATGAACGAAGATTATCAAAAGTTCAGGAAATGTTGAACAATTTTCACTACAAAAATTACAAAATTTTTCTTTCTGTGTATAATAATATTGCTGTAGAGTTTTTTGCATATATTAATGATCATAAAAAAAAACTTAAATTTGTATATTACACACAAATCAAGGCGATTTTCTTGTACATACTTTTTAACTGCACAACTCTCAAAGGTTAAAATACTTATCTCCACCAAGCACTCACACCTTCAAATGTATTGAATCTTTAATTCTTAAGCGCGAAAAAAACCAACAAACACATAACAAAACTCCCAAACAAAATACCACACACTCGCGCCATTGACACATCATTCACGCTATGCTGCTGCCAAAAACTTTACACCAAACTTCGACATCTTTATTTGTACATCTCCACCATATCCACAACACTATCTCACGCTATTTGAGTGAAAGGATTGCCTATCGCTATCTCTTTCACAATTATCTTTGTATTTTTGTCTTTCGCGCAAAACTCCATTACTAGAAATATCCTAGTACTCTGCGAATGCCATTATAAACGCCTTAAGGATAATTCATTTATTTTAATACATCCGGGTGAGCGCCGCGCGAAACATTCACTCAGTCAGTCAGCCAAGCAGCCAACCAGTCAGTCAGCAGTGACTGCAGGCGCGCATCTTCTATGTATTTTCCGTTTGGTAACACCACCACCAGAGTGTTGAACGACAAACTTTGCTTACGATATTCAGTTAAAGTTTCAGCTCCAATTCGTGCTTAAGTTGTGTTCAAATTGTAAAGTCATCGTCATGAGATACGCGGCAACTGCGCGTGATTATTGCGGAGAGCAGCTGCAATATAGTGGACAAGGACGCGCGATGACGACGACGTCGAGTGTAAGCGTTGAAAGGATATGCGGCAAATATGTCTTCTGTTTCTAATAATCAACTACATCATAATCACCGTCGTCATCGTCGTTGGCGCCATCATAATAGCATCAAGCGTAGCTATAATGTCGTCTTAATCTTCTGGCAGCGCTACTAAAGACCTGCATTTGTGGCTTTTGTGCTGGAGAAATTATTAATAAAATGATATCGATGTGTTGGAGTTTTTCTATAAAATACTTACATACATGTTGAGGATCGGTGTCTTTAGACCATAAAAGAATATTTCTAGCGATCAGTATGTGTGGGGTAAAATTTTATAAATATTTTTTTATCCATTATTCCCCTGTTTAAGGGGTAATTTTTGTACCTTTTTGAGAAATTGTCAAAAATGACGATTTTAGAAAAATTCAGAAAATTGTTTTTTTTTAGTTGTACAAAATCGAGTCGGACAGTTCACTATGGGAAATTTGAGCATGTTTTCTGGCCAAAAGTACAAAAATAAAATTGGTCAAATTGGACAACTGTCATGCCCCATTTTCAACCTCTTTTCAAAGAAATTATTATAAAACATTTTTTATTCAAATTTGGTATGGTATATTCATATTTTCTAAGTATATACATACACACAAATGTACATATATTAACAATAACAGTAAAACTACAAAGATCTAAGAGCACAATATATTAGAAACTAGTTTTTTCAAACATTACATAAACTGAGCACGAACTTTTCCAATATATTCTCGAACTGTGCGTCTATTAACGTACAAATATCATAACTTTCTGCTTCATCTTCATTTTCTATTAGTTTGCTTACACTATCTTCCTTACTATTTTCAACGCAACTTAATAAATTTATGACTTCTAGTGCAAGTAGCGCTCGCTTTCGTTACATAAAGAAATGCTGGATATAACGGGATCTGAGGTATTCAAAGTTCTATGAAAAACGTCAGAGAGATTAATTGTTTTGTCACATTTGCAAGCGTGATGCAGTCTATCTACTTAATTTTAAAATTTTATTCCAACACTCATCTGCGTCTTTTCCAAAGTATCCTACCGGAAGTACCATATTTTGAATAATTTCCTTAGAATGAATAAGGACTTTTTATCATAGGATACCAGGGATACTTTTTTTATGATATCAGCACTCTCAAAACAAAATTTTTCAAAGTATTGCAAATTTAGTAGATATTGACATGATATACGAGTGGTTTTTCCCCATTTTTCTTTCAAATGTTTGCAAAAGGCTTTAGACTTTTCACCTAAATATTGCGCAAATGAGTTCGATCTATCACCTTTACTCAGGAGATTTACCAAATGAGTTAACACTGCTAACTCTTTGTCTTCTTCAGCTCTACAGCTGTCGAATATGTCTGCATTTCGTATTGAGAAGTTGTCTGAGAAAAATGTCGATTATTAAAAAATCGCAAAAAAGCGCAAAAAAATTTTTAACAGCAGAGCTCAAAATTGGTTGCTCTACATACTTATATAAGTAAGAAAGAAGCCTAGGCTGGGTTGTGCTTTTCCGGCTTCACCAAAACTTAAATTTAAAAAAAAAAATTACGATTCAAAGTTCACTGAAGAAAACGTAAAGTTCTTTAAAACCACTACACGAAAAGACAAATTTTTTTATATAAAGAGTAATTACTTTCTATTAGTTCCCGTTTCCTTTTTAAATATTTTTAATTAGCTTTGAATTAAGAGAAATATTATGTTTTGAATACATGCAAATTTTTCGAACGAGAACAACAAAATTTTTATTTTCTCAGAAGAAGAAACTTGTGTAGCTGAAGGATAAAAACTTTAAGAAAAAGCTAAGTATGGCGATTTTCTTTCGCAAGTATTCACACTTGAATAGCATACCCAAAACTTTATTTTTTAAGTGTCTAATATTCGACTTTTGGCCAACAAACAGGGCAAAACTTCTCACAGTTTGCTGAACACATGATGCACCTCAAATGTAAGGATCATATAGTAAAATTCATCGATTTAACACAAGAATGCGGTAGCTTTATTTTTTTCATGTACAGTGGGTTAAAAAAACTTCAAAAATAGATTAAAAAAAAATATGACGTGCTGGGGAAAAAACACGAGACACGGGTATTTTTTTTTAACGTCTTCTTTAAGAATTTTTTGGATTTTATCATGTTTTTTTTTTTTTTTTTTTTGTCGAACAGTGTAATAGGTCGAATATTCTACAAAGACTTCACGAAAAATTTACATAGGGGCCACCCAAAAAAATTCCGCTTGGACGGTGGCAACCCTATATGGTAGCACACGTGCACCAACGACACATGATAAACACAACATTAAACAACTTCAAAAACTCTTAACTTGAAAACTGTAAAAGATAACGCGATTTTGAGGGTCGCATATAAGTATACTCGTATATCTGCAGATTATTTGTTTTTTTTTTTTATTTTAAACCATGAAAAAGATCCAACTTCGAACAAAAAAAAAATAGCAAAATTTTCAAACGAAATGAAGCCCAAATTTTGGGCATTATTTCCAAAACTATTATCGCCCAAATTTATATGAAAACTTTTTGAAATACGATTACAGCTTAACTTTCTGTATCACAAATGTCTCTGAGCTTAGATTCTTCACAGCAACAAAATGTCAATGCTGAAATCTATAGAATCTCGTGAAAAAATCATTTATCGCCACTGCAACATCTCCAAAAAGTATGCTCATCATTGAAAAAGTTTGTTGCGCTTAGCAGCGATTCATGCGGAGCTTTAGCTCTGCAACTTCAATTTAGCCACCAAGATTACCAGAAGTAGCATCAGCAACAACATCACCGGCAGCAGCAGCAGCAGCGATGCTCATCATCGCTCATTTTATTTGCTTTCTTTTGCTTTCATTGCTCGTTGTGCTTTATGCCAAATCTCTACTATCTGTTGTGTTGAGTGTCAGCGTCATCATCATCATGGTTGTTACTGCTGTTGTGTGCGCTGAGATTGATGTTGACTTTAGAGTTAAACTATTTTACATTTACGGTGACATTCACACATACATATGTGCAATGTTTGTTTGTTTATTTGTTTATACCCAGCAAACATTTTCAATCGCGGACAATCTTCCATATTTTTGGCGATGCATTAAAAGCTCTTCTACGCGAGCTTTCCGCGATAAAAATTTTCCGCGAGTAAAAGAAGATTCCTCCTTACACTCTTCTGGAAGATTATTGCGAATCAAACATCTTCGCGATGAATATACAACTCTTCCGGGAGAGTTTTGCACGACAAAACTTCAGCGCGAGTAACAGAAGATTCTTCCTTACACTCTTATGGAAGACCATTGCGAATCAAACATCTTTGCGATGAATATACAACTCTTCCAGGCGAGTTTTACGCGACAAAACTTCAGCGCGAGTAACAGAAGATTCCTCCTTACACTCTTCTAGAAGATCATTGCGAATCAAACATCTTCGCAATGAATATACAACTCTTCCAGGCGAGTTTTGCGCAATAATTTTATTTTCAAAAATGGGTCCAAAATGGTCACTTAGAGTGGTCGAAGACATCTCTGATCATATCCGAAATCTGTTTTCGACCTTTCCCTATCGATTGGTGCAATAAAAATTTTTCACCGAAATGGGCCCAAATCGGTCACTTAGAGGGGTCGGAGACACCCCTGGACATGTCCAGAATGTATTTTCGACCTTTCCCTATCAATTGCTGCAATCAAATTTTTTCACCAAAATGGGCCCAAATCGGTCACTTAGAGGGGTCGGAGACACCCCTGGACATGTCCAAAATCTATTTTCGACCTTTCCCCATCGATTGGTGCAATAAACTTTTTTTACAAAAATGGGCCCAAATCGGTCACTTAGAGGGCCCGGAACCAAATCTGGTTATGACCAAAATATATTTTCGACCTTTCCCCATCGATTGGTGCAAAAAAAAAATTCATAAATAAAGCCCAAAACGAATAAAAAAAGATTCGACTAAGTCTCTTCTGGATGATGGTTTGAAATCGAACTTCTTTACGAATAACCAACAACTCCTTCAGACGAGTTTTACACGATACAAGATGGCCGACTACGACATGACGTCATCTCCTGAGAAGTTTCGAAAAAATTAATAATTTTTTTTTTCTGAAAGGCAATATTTCTGAGGCCCGGTATTTTTCACGAAGCAAAATGTCAAACTACACGGTATATTTTTAACGGCACATAAATTTTAACAGTTTTTTGTACAAAAATTATCAATTTCTTATGAAATTATTTTTATGTCGCCATTTCATATTTTAATTTTTTTTTTTTTTTTTTTCAAGTTTTTTCAAGTTTTTTTTCGCTTTGAAAAACATGTTGCGGAGTCGTCTGTTGACCCTTCCTGGGGATCATTTGCAGATTCATCTTGGGGAGTCGCCAGATGACTCTTCCTGGGGATCGTTTGCGGATTCATTTCGGGGAGTTGTTAGAGGATTCTTCTAAAACAATCGTATTCGGCCGGACAATTTCTCACACCTGAACATTCGCGGAAGAGTAGAATGCGACTGTCGCGGACGATTGATTTAATCGTCTAGGAGAATCGAATACGATTCTTCCGCGATTGAAAATGTTTGCTGGGTATATTTGCTAAGTAGAAAAACACAAGCAGAATGCTGTTGTAGCAGCAGCAAAAAACACAACATTCCGCTGCGCTCAATTATCACAACTCGCTCGTATGCGTTGCTTGTTAAGATTTTCGATTTAATATGGAGCATCTTAACTTTGGCGCTTGAAAGGATGCACTTTTCTTTACAAAAAAAAAAGAAATAAATAAATTCTTGCAATTTGCGCAGAGATTTCTTCGTAATTTTGAAATCAAAACTGAAGAACATATTTAATGACATATGAATTCACTTCAAATGAGGAAACTTAAAAAAAGGGAAAAATTAAGTTTTCTTAAACAACTCGAAGAGCTTTTGCAATTTTTAAGCAAAACGAAAATTTTTATTTAAGTTAATTACAGAGAATAAACTCTGCTCATAATTTTGGGGCGTGAACAAAACACTTCATTATGCGATATCTTAATGACCGCCAACCGACCGCAGACCGTGTTGTTAAAAAGTGAAATAAATTGGCTCGTTTGATGGCTATCAACATTTTAATTGATTGTTTTGCGACGTCATCATAATCATTGAATTTCTTTTTGTTTTTCTTTTTTACTCGTTTTCATTTTCTTTGTTTTTTCTTTCTGACATTGTTGCCGGTTTTTTTTTTTTTTTTTTTTATTGTTTATCAGCAGTTTTGTTCAAGCGTATAGCACACTTTGAGAGCATGAACATGAAACATGCTCAAGACAAAAAAAAAATTAAACTTAAAAAAAGTAAGAAGAGTTTACTGTAAACCGAAAAAAATATACAAAAATGCGAACCACTCTCAATGGCACAAAGGATGTCGAAGTTTCAATTTGGGTCTTGCCTCCGTGTCGTTTTCTAGATATCTATAAGACTGCGTGTTGGTTTTTTGTGCATTTACATGCAAAGAAATTGAATTAAGTTGTTCGAAACTCTTATGTTTTATTCGCTCTATCAATGGGGCTCTAAACATAACATTCAATATGCACAAGCAATAAATAATGAAGAAGTTATCTCGAGGCGTGGTATCAGCATGATTTTGCGTACACGTATGATACCAAAACTTTGATAACAAAGACATAATACTAGGTGTACAAATATGAAACCGGTAATTTTTATTTAAAAAAAACACGTTTATTTTGCGAAAATGGTTCCAAATTTAATCTTCAAAGTACTTCCCCTCGCTAGCTACACATCTTTTCCATCTATCAGGCAATTTATGGATTCCTCGCCAAAAAAATTTTCCGTTTTTTGAGGCTATCCATTCATCGAGCCATTTTTGCACTTCCTCGTAAGAATCGTTGAGTGCGTGTCCCATCGATGAAAACAAATAGTAATCGGATGGCGCCAGGTCCGGTGAGTACGGCGGATGGGGCAGGGGCTCCCTGTTGTACGATTCTACCAAGTTTTTATTGACCGCTGCTCGATGTGGCTTTGTGTTGTCATCTTGGAATACAATTTTGTCATGGCGAAGTTGAAATTCGGGCCTCCTCTGACATACAGCACGGTTCAAAGCAATCAATTGTTGATGGTAGCGTGCACCAGTAACTGTTTTACATGGTTTTAGTGGCTCATACCAAATAACACCACGCTGATCCCAGAAAATACACAGCATTGTCTTTCGGCCGAAGCGATTTGGTCTTGGCGTTGATTTGGGTCGTTGGCCGGGGCTCAAATATGATTTTTTTCGTTTGGGATTGTTGAAATAAATCCACTTTTTATCGCCAGTGATGATTCGATGGAGAAAACCTTTTCTTTTCTTTAAATGGAAACAGAAAATCAATGCTTCCCGCAAATGAGAGTTTTCAGGCACAAAATTCGACATCTTTACGAGCGGAAAAACTGTGTTGTTGTATGAAACTTGACAAATTGTGAACTGAATATTGTTGACAGACGACAGAATGAACAATTAAGGCATTTGGTACGGTTCGGAAGCTCATACATATACGGCTATCGACCGCTATATGTCATCACCGGCTTCATATTTGTACACCTAGTAGCGGACTTTAAAATTCTTATACTTTTAGTCAAAAAGTCAGAAAAGCAGAAGTTTAGAAAGCTTTTGTTTCATAAAAGTTCATAAAAAAAAAAAAAATATTTAAAAAAACAATGTTTTAAAAATACAGTTTTCACAGTTGAGGAGCTGTTTCGGGAACTTCATTGTTAAAGATCAATTCGTCTCTATACAAATGAAAAGTACTATGGCAGCTTTCCAGAGTCTTGGGTTATTTGATATTTCTTCTTCAAAATTTTATAGTGTTTAGATTGATTAGACACATGGTTTAAGCGAAACTATCAAAAAAACCGGGTGGCAACACCGAAAGTTTCGCCAAATTTAAAAAAAGTTTATGTGAGCGTTTCTGAAACCAAAAATTTCGATTTAGTCCGAAAAGTAAGAATTATATAAGATTTTCGAAAATAATCAGGTGGCAACCCCTAAAAATTTATGTTGGATTTTTAAAAAGTTTATTCAAGTGTTTTAAGACTAAATTTAAATTGTTTTTTCTTTTTTTAAATAAATGGTTTAAGCGAAACTAACAAAAAGAACCGGCTGACAACACTGAAAGTTTTTTCAAATTTCAAAAAAGTTTATCTGATCGTTTCTTAAACCAAAAATTTTGATTTAGTCAAAAAAAAGAAAGAATTATACAAGATTTTCGGAGCTTATATAGGTAAGTGTTTTTAAACTAAATTTTGACTTTTTTTTTAAATATATAGTTTAAGCGAAACTAACAAAAAAAACCAGGTGGAAGGTTGCCAAACGGAGAACGATGAAATTTAAAAAAAAAAACGACGGAAAAGTATGAAATGGAGAATGACGAAATGTTACAAAAACAGTAATATCACAATGAAAATAGCAATTTTTTTAATAAAATTTTAAGCTGGTGGATAGCTCCTTTAATAAGTTCTTGATTGAATTATATAAAGACAAAATAATATGTTTTGTAATATAAAAAACACTTACGCGGAGAATGATGCACACTTGCGTTACTTACAAAATTTTCACTCACTACCGAAAAACCAAAACTGACTGAAATGAGCTGAAAATACACTGAATCTCTTCTTTCTCTACAATTTCAGTTCTAAATTCTATATCAAGAAGAAATTTCAAAGAGTTAACACAAAAAAGCAGTAGCTGTATTTTATGCACAGGCAATGTCGCATAAGTTTTTTAGAAAATAACCTAATATGCAAAATGTGCATGACGCAGAATAAGTTTTTAACACTTTATTTTATAATTTCATAGTAAAATATTAAAAATTAATTTTTTTTTTTTTCAAGCAATTTGTATAGATGACCTGGTTAAGTATCTACATTAAATAGTTAAAATATCAAATTTTAAATTTAAACCACCCAATAATATTACAAGACTGTCATTCCATGCCTAATTGCCTGACGAAACAAAATTCTGATTGACTGTCTTGAACTTATATGGTTTAATTTCACGCCAAGTCTAATAAAACTTGAAAAATTCATTGTTGTACTGGATTCATATGAAAGATAGTTCTGTCTTCTATCCCCAAAAAATAGTTTAAAATATCCAAAGAGTAGACCATTGAACATTCTTATGAATCTAAATAATAAAAATGTTTTAAAAATATAACTTTTTTCAAATAGAAAAAATTTTATACTTTTCGTCCGATTCACTAAATGTTCGAAATAGGCCAGAACATGAAAATCGGTTAAGAAATAGTCGGGTTATATCTACAAATAGGCATCTGCCTTTTTTTATGTTTTGGGAAAAATGCGTTTTAATTTTTTTGAAACTCTGTTGGGATTTCGAAGATTTTTGCTTTTTATTCTTTATATAAAATTGGATCGGTGCTACATACATTTAATAAAACCGACTTAAAAGGGGCATACACCGATTTTTCTTCATGTTTCTGTATACTTACTTAAGTCAAAGAATTCTTTATATAATAATTTATATTTTGTGTACGGCGCGTGTTTCTGCATCATTAGTTTTTTAGTTTTTTTTCACCCAAGGGTCCCCTCGAAGATGCCGGAATCAAAATTTTTTTTTTTTTTTTTGTTTTCTACACGTTTCATGACTTTTTACAACATTTTAGAAGAAAATAAAATTTTTCACCTAAGGATTTCGGAAACAAAAATTTAAAATAAAACATTAATTTTTCTACGCGTTTCATGACTTTTTACGACATTTTTAAAAAAAAATATTTTCACCCAATTAGCCTAGGGTTCCCTCTTGGAAAATTCGTTTTTTTTCGTGTTTCCACAAAAATTTTATCATATCGCTGAAAATATTAAACGGACATGGATGAGAATTGGTATATGTATTAAAAGTTACGGCACAAATAATGTCCAAGGGAAAATTGGGCGGTACCACGCCCTTAAAAAATGTCATATCTCTGAAACTATTTAACCCACATACTTAGATGAGACAATTAACAATTTGGGAATAATTTAAAAAGAGATGCACCGCACTTTGTCCAAGAGAAGGTGTAGCAACACACACCGGGAAATGCTAGTATCAAACTAAGACCAAAAATTGACAAACTTTCTCGTAAATTGTTTCAGTGCATTTAATGTGTACGTATTAATATAAAAAAAAAGTCTGCCAGTTTGTAAGCTTTTGCATGTTTCTTGCAACTATAGACAGCCTTTTGTTCTTGCCATTCCTTGATGGTTTCTCTTAATTTTTTTCTATTTCTCTCAAATGCAACAAAAGACAAAAGAAAAGCGAAAAAACGCAACAAAAGACTCTCAAAACATGCAACAAAACGAGTAAACGATTTCATGTTCATGTCATATGCGGTGCATAAAAGACAAAAAAAAGGACTAAAGCAAAACTTTAAAGTGAAAATGGGCAGAGAAAAGTGTAGAAAAGTGCAATGTTCAAAGTTAGAGCAGCTAATGGCTTCAGTGATATGAAAAGTGATGCTCAAAGTGCAGAGTAATAATTTATGGAGATTTAAGTTGGCACACTGATGTTAACAAATTCTCTTTCAATCAATTTCAGTGTACTTTCATAGGATAAAATCAAAAATTTTAAATTTATTAAATAAACAATGAAACAATGAAATTTGCCATACTCACACAAGTAATTTTAATTAATATCCTTTTAATTGGCAACAGCTATAAATGCTACAGCACATTGTTAACACATGTATGTAAATCATACCATAACAAATGTGGTAATCCATCATTAACAACAGATAGAGAGACAGACAGCCAAAAAACAAAAAAAAACTGACAAACAACTGATTACGCATAACATGAGAGATTTCGGAAAATGCTGCGTGCTACCAACAGAAAAAACAACAAAACAGAAAAACAAATCAACAACAAACACTACAACAATCAAAAAACAAGGATCAACCGCATTTTAGCATCAATTAACCAGTAACTTATCCATAGACAAATCAAAAGTCAAAAAAAGAAAACACACAGAGTTTATTGGTCATTCTGATAATGATGATGAAAATGGTGGTGAAAATTCGTCCAACAATGTGTGAAAATGTTGTGTTCAACAAAAAGTAGAGAAAAAAGAATATAACATTTTAGTGAAGCGTTTAAGATACGTAACACTACACACACGCAAATTCCTTTTGGGACAACAAACACACCCAATTGGAATTAAAATTCATTGATGACAGAATAGAAGATGCAGTGATATAAAAACAATTCTTCTGAGCGGAAAATTGTTAAATTTTCACAAGATATCTCGATTTTAGTGAAAACTTAGAGTAAGCTAGATTTGTTGTGGAGTAAAGAATACAATTTCTGTACGGAAAACTTTTTGTATGACTTCATAGCCCGGAATAATGTTCACTTAAACAAGTACACCAAAAATGTTCAAAAAGTTCTGTATCAAATGATTTTGGAATAGTACTTTATGGCTATTGATTTTTAAGACTGTAAAAATTTTCGAGTTTCTTATACTTCACTCTTTTATCATTTATCCTGAAAGTATGCTATTTTATTTTTGAAAAGACATTGAACTTTGTCGACATCTTAAGCGGAGTAAAACTACATAAAATTTAAAATAGAATAACATACTTTCAGGGTCTACGTTAAATGGGTGGTATGTTTAAAATTTGACAATTATTACTATTTCTAATATGAATGAATCTTTGATGCAGAACTTAAAAACGTACTATTTATTTGAATTTTTTTCTGTACTTGTATCCAACCAAAAAAATTTTCTATACAAAAAATATGACTTATGCCCCGAAAAAAAATCTAGCCCATATGGGCACGGCCACGTCAGACGAAGCTATACAACTTTTTTTCTTTCTTTAAATCTCCCACTCATTTGCCCATATTTCATAAGTTTACATCTAATGGTGTCCAAAAATATCATTTTCAAGTATATAAGTTGATTTAAGGGGTGCTTTTTTCATAAAAACTTACTCTTGCTTGTGAAAAGAAAAAAAAATGCCAAAAAAACAAGTCCCGAAAAGAAGGTAAAAATATGCTTTATTTTTATTGTATCAATGCAATTTTGGTATCTGCAGAAAGAAAATGTTTGAAATTAAGGATTAACATTGATATTTTGAAGGAAAACCAGTTGCTTATGCATATTTGTTGGTGATGAATTCTACCGCAATAAAAAACGTAACGTTCCCAACGAAATATAATAAGAAGTTTCTTGTAGCGGAAGTTATTGGATAAAATATTAAAATGCAATCACCCTTTTCGAGTATTTTCAGTCTAATTTCTGAATCCATTTTAAAATTACTTGAATAAAGTGTCTACCATGGTGAACATAGCCACTAAATATGTATAACGTTCCCAACATTTTTTAATCAAAAATCATAGGTTATATTTTTCTACTAAAATTTCTTCTGAATCCACGCTGTGTTGAAAGGGATAGAAATTCGTTACAATAATTTAAATCAATAAATAAGAACTGTTGTGTTGAAGAGGAAGTTATGGACATAAATCAAGTTAATTGCTATTTTGAGATCTATCCAAGTGCATAGGATATCACAAATATTTCGTTCTTTACAGGTTTTTTGAAGCTTCCAAAACAATCTAGTAATATTCTTGTTACATGTACCAAATTTCATGCATCTAGCTTAATCCGTTCGGCCACCTGTCAGAGCTCAACATAAAAATCCGAAAAAAACAGAAAAAAATTTATTTTCGATTTCATTTTTTTTTGTAGAACCCAGACTGGCAGCCATACGAATATAGCTAGATGCATGAAATTTAGTACAGATAACGCCAATATTACTAAGCTGCCTGAAACTAAAATTGGACGTGATAGGTTAATCTCCACGCCTACTTCCCATACAACGTTTTAACTAGCATATATGGGAGGTAGGCGTGAACATTAACCGATCACGCTCAATTTTAATCCTGATCAGAAAATGGCACTCAGTATTATCTGTACCAAGTTTCATGTAGATAGCTTTATCCTTTTGGGAGAAATCGTTATTTTAAAAAAAGAAAATGTATCGAGGTCTTGGAGCAAAAAATTTGTAATGTAGTGTAAATGGGAACCTTCCTTGAAATATTCACATATTTTCATCTTTATGGATGTTTGGACTGTTTGGCTGTATTTGCCCTCAACTTATTTATGGAAATTCGTACGCATAACGTTCCCAACGCTTTTGCCTGACGTAGCCAACGTTGCTTTAATGTCTGTAAGTCCACCAATAATATTTTTTTCACCACAATTACCATTCCAATCTTAGCTTTGATCCTTTATCTTGATATTATGGAAGATGTTCGGAAAAATACATTACTAGATTCGCAGACTTTTTAGAAAATGTGCACTGACCTCAAAAATTGTTGAAAAAAAAAATAACGTTCCCAACGGCACTTAAACTCTTATAACTTCTAAGTCATAAGCGATAGACAAAAACTTTGTTCCTTCGAAATATTGGCCTTAGGGAGCCTTATTTCATGCACTTAAGATATCATGATGTTTGATTATTTTGCAACGAGATATAGGCAAAAATATGCGTGCGAACGTAACGTTCCCAACGGTGGCCGTGCCCATATACAGTTTTCAACAGAGTCAAAATATTTTCTGAAAGTGTGTAAAAATATGTATCAAAGAACATAATTCAAAAATATCGAACATAAAAAAAAAATATCAGGTGGCACCTATGTTAAGTTCGAGAAATATTGGAAAATATCAAAAATTATGGAAAAATCAAATGCACTGAATTAGGTCAAGAGAAATCTTGAAAGCTATTGAAAAATTATTTAAATACTGGAAAGTACTGAAACTTATCGCCAAAACTAAGATGCACAGAAAATAGCGAAAAATATTAGAAAAGTGACAGAATATGCCTTAAAAGACCTCAATGTAGAGACAGAAAAAATCTTCATATCATCATATCTCTTAGACTATTTAGCTTATATGGATGAGATTTAGTATTTATGTATGTAAAAAAACACCAAAACAAATGTGTAATGGAAAAAATGGGGGCATCACGCCCCACAAAAATCACTTCATCATATGTACGAAAATATTTATCGCAAAAGAATAAGATTTGATACATATAAACAGAGTGCCAGGGTAAATAATACTCTCCAGAAAAATGCGCGATGCCACGCACCTAAAAAAGAAATTCATAATTTATGAGATTTGGTACACATGTAAAAAGGATAGCGACAAATGACATCCCTTGAAAAAATTGGTGATGTCACCTCAACTTAGCAAGATAAAGTGATCCAACATTCACTGGGAAATTCTGGTTTTTGAAAGATTTTAAATTAAAAATTTATATGGTGGAAAAAATGTCACGTTCATATTGTCACGTATCGATTCAGATTATGATCAAAACAAAGAAAAGTACGGAAGATATTTGAAGCAAACAAAATACATTATAAAGTAACATTATTGAATAAGATTCTAAAATTATTCGAACATAAAAATATTCTGACTTGTTTCACTGAGTTCTGACTTTCTTTGAATAGGCACGAAAACTACTTCTATTTTTTGTCGCGTTCGTTTCGTGTCTTTTTTGCGTGTATTTTAAAAACAAGGCTCTGCGTGCTATTGAAGTTGGCACTAATTGTAGTGCTACCTAATAGTTATTATATAAAGTACTTAAAAACTAAAATAAAAATAGGTTTTACTTCAACTTTTTTGAACTTTAAATGTGTACGATGGTCACGTTCATCATCTGCAAAATGCTCATATACTATAACGAACAAAAACGATAAAATACAAAAATTATACGCAGTCATTTTCGGTTAATTTTTGTCTTTCTTTCTTTATCATAAGTGTAGTAAGCCACATTTACTTCTGCAACACACGCAGCCCAACTTCTATGTATTAGAGGAATTCTTGTTGTTTGTGTGGCAATGAATCCTTAATCCTCCAAAGCTGTTTGTAAAGTTTACAAATCAATTGCTAAGCACTGTAGGAGAAAGAATAAAAATAATGAAACATGTCGACAGAAGATCCCATGAAGTAAGGAAATTCAGTACTCTATCGATGGCATAAGAATTATGCAATTACATTAGCTTAGAGCCAAAATAAACTTTGAGTACTACTATTCATTTTACATGCTGCTGGTTCCCAAAATAACATTATTTTTTTTTCCATCACGTCGTTTTCGAGATATCGGTTTTTGTACCAAAAACAAAATGATGATTCCACTCAATTACAAATGTCTCAAAAACCAAAATTTATATACATATAATCGTTCTATATATCAAGTTAAAGGTAATCAAATACATTACTTTTTGGTTGGTTTGCTAGTTTTGGCGAAATAAATTGATTTCTAAAAAAATATTTTTTTTTTTTTTTTCGAAAAAATTCAAATGAAGTTAAAAGCAACTGCAAGTTTATGCAAGAAAATAAGATATTAAGAAAATCGATTTAGAAAAAGAAAAATTTTATGAAAAGAGGTCGAATTGCACTTTCACCTTCCCCATTTTTATTTTTTTATTTTATTTTTCAAAAATTTTTTTAAACTATGTAGGGTGTATCGAATTAAGTAACGAAGCATCTGGGAGGCGGTAGATGAGCCTAGACTAAGAAAAAATTGCTTAGTTTGGATCTAAAATGTACCCCTGAGTGGTTATAGGGTTAAAACTGATTGTCTTACGAGAAAAAATTTATTGGGTCACCCTAGCGCGTTTTAGAAAATAACTTTTTTTTCTACGAAACTATTAGCTAAGTGTGTGAGCTTTTGAACCTTTGAAGTTGATAATTTTTTTTTTTTTTTTTTCTTTTTTTTTTTTTTGAATTTGAAGGCCATTTTAGTACGAAAAAAGTCCCATTCTACTTAATATAATTTTTTTTTTTTTGAATCTCCGTGAAATTTTCTTCAATTCAATTACACATTTGTCATACCAACTTTTTGATTTGAGGTCAGAAAAAATACTTTTTAAGAAAAATCCTATTGATGACTTTGGAAGACAGTGCGCACATCTTGTGCAGCGAAACGTATGCAAGTAACCCATGTGATACATAGAAAAGAATTTTTTCCGACCTCAAATTAAAAATTTGGTATGACAAATGTGCAACTGAATTAAAGCAAATTTAACGGAAATATCAAAAAAAAATATAAAATATTATGTTAATGAGACCTTTTTCATACTAAAATGGCCGCCAAAGTCAGAAATTTGGAAAAAAAAAGAATTATATATCAACTTTTAAGGTCCAGAAAATTGCGAAATCCTTTTGAACTCTACAAATGAAATGCACTCTTAAGAAGGTCAAAAAATTAGATTAAAGATTTTATATAAAAATTTTCTCTAAAATGCTAGGAAATGGGGGCCAGAGTCAAAAAATTGTTAGAAAATTTTAATTTTCAACTTTAAAGGTGCAGAACTTTGCGAAATTCATTTAATCTTTTTAAAACAAATACACGAATCATGAACATATTGGCCAGACATGGCCTTTTTTTGCACCTTAAAGAGATAAAGAATACACAAAAAAGAATAATATTGATGTTGAGAATTTAATACTTACCATCCTTGTTTCAATTTGACCATTCAATTTTTTATGCAGTTTTCTCTCAGTGTATGGTATGTTAATTATGATAAGAATTAAAGGCGTTCAATTGTGAAATCAAAACATATTTGACTATACCATATGATTCTACACATGTATTGTGTGACACTTACTAACACATTTATATGTACATTCAGTCAGTCATTCTGTCTATTGGCATACAGACATGTTTGGTTTTATTTTGTTATGTTGACATGATGTTTTTATTTATTTTCTATGTTTTGTTGTAATTTTTG
Organism: Calliopum simillimum; assembly: GCA_951812925.1. Classification (NCBI taxonomy): domain Eukaryota; kingdom Metazoa; phylum Arthropoda; class Insecta; order Diptera; family Lauxaniidae; genus Calliopum; species Calliopum simillimum. The sequence goes on along the minus strand of OX638372.1, from coordinate 19,252,575 downwards.
TTGTTGTTGTTGTTGTTGCCGCTGTTGTTGTTAAACATAATTGATGCTATCAGCTTCATTATTTGCAGTGTAATTTATCAATAAACACCAACCGAGTGGAAATAATTTGATTATATGTGATTTATTCATTCATTTACCAGTGTATAAAGTTGTAGCAGCACGTTTTCTTTTATTTACTTACGTAGTAGTGCGTGCATGCATGTGTGTGTGGAAGATTTACTTTGGAATATATAGTAGCACATACATATTTCATATGTATAATATTATAATGATTTTATCCTTTGAAAGTAGGTTAAATTCTTAACCAGCTGTGATTTAAAGTGATGAATTTTCATTATTAAATTAAATATTGGAAATTTAATCAAAAGTGTATATTCTGGAGAAGAAAGAAATTAAACTCACAATACTAATATTATGGCTTATTGGAGAATTTTCATAAAGTGTTTTATTTTGTGATGAACTGTATAAATTATATATTATAAAAAAAGAAGTTGCTATAAAAGCCATCAACGACTTGCTTACTCATTGCTAGCTGACACGCCATGCCACACTGTAGTATTTTGGTTGCAAAACAGCTATTTTTCACTGCTAAATTTCAAAAACTAATTATGCTTTTTTATAGAGAAATGTGTCACTAAAAAGGTACCGTTAATACAATACTTTTTCCAAAAAGTCATACTTCGAAAAAATTATCTCAAATCGAAAAATTGTACGTGATTAACTTTTTCATACAACTCATTGATTTATTTATATAAACTAGAATCGCCTTGTGGTCAAAACTCGACAATTAAATAATTTTGGTACTTTTTCGACAATTTTAGTACTTTTTTTCGCTATTCGGTACAAAATAGAAAAGCTCATTTATCATCCCTGATACAATGACAAATGTCAAACATAAATAAAACAAAAAACATGAAGTCAGTGTCTGTATGACCGCTTTTTTGCCGTTGTTAATATTGAAAAATTTGCATTTAATGGCAAAATATTAAAATAATTTTTACTTTGTGCACACTTACACACAACTACTTTTCTAATGATGCATACGAGTAATTCAATGTCGTGCTCCAATTCTAATATAGTAAAAAAGGTAGGACAAAAGCACTGTGTGCCCCAATCGGAGATGAGATTCCTAAACCATAACGAAATGTCAAACAATACTGAACAACGCCGACTTAGGGGCGATCCATCATGAAAACAGTGCTGATCACGTAGTCATTCTTGAGCTTAGGCAATACCATAGTCCTAGAAATAGCAATCCATCTGAGAAGAATGCATTTAAGTGATAAGTTCAAAGCAGCAACGTACCTTCAAGTGGCTTAAGAATCAGTCAGCAATCAGAATATCAGAATTTTCGTTATCTTTCCGTCTATCCTCTTGAACATCGCGTGTAGTCGAATTTGTTGAATTTTGGTTTTTTTTTTTTTTTTGTCTCTCAGAAATTGTTAAGCAACAGCCATAGCTTACGAGTAGCATCATCAGCAACATCAGTAGCGGATAAAATGCCAGCATTCTGCGACATTTTGCGCGCTGTTGTTGTAATTCATTTCACTTTAGTTGACTTTTTTAAGCTGTTGTTGTTGGAGTTTTTGTTGTTGCCATTGTTGTTGTTTTAGTTTTGACACTTTGGCCAACAAAACACACAGATGCAGAGATGTATGTAGATACGTGTGTATGTTGTACTTAACAGCAACTCATACCCAAGAGGAAAAATTTCAAGTGCTTCTGAACCAAGCACTTTGAAACCGCTAGTACTCATAAAAATTTTGAAGCACTTACACAATGATTTTTTGTAAGGCTGCAGTAAGACTAACATGGGTTAGAACCCAGCGCGGGTGATTTTATTTTTATTTTATGTTTTTATTTTTTTTCCATTATTTTTATTTTATAATATTTTTTATTCAACTTTTTTTATTTCACTTTTCTATTTTTTTTTTTTTTTTCTCTTATTTATTTACTTTTGTTTAATTGAATTGAAATTGATTACACAATGATACCATGTAAAGCTGCAGTAAGAACAACATGGGTTCGAACCCAGGACGGGTGATTTTTTTTAATTTTTTTTTTTTTTGCTTTATTTTTTTTTTAATAAAATATTTTTCATTCAACATATTTTCATTTCACTTTTCTATTTCCCTTTCTCTATTTATTTACTTTTGTTTAGTTGAATTGAAACTGATTACACAATGAATCTATGTAAGGCTGTAGGAAGCATTCGAATGTCAAATTCTGTTTGGACAACATTTGCTTAATATACAAATTCAATACCTCTTCATCGTATCGGGCAATGGTGTTGGGGTCTAACAAGTTTGTAAATGTAAGTAAAAATAATATCCTGTTGCTGTCATTTATTTTTTTTTTTTTTTTTGATTTTCATTTAATTGAGAGAACGCTTACAGCCACATTAGAAATAACCGCTTCAAAAGTCCTTTTTATGTATAGCTGTGGTACTTTCATCCTGTGACATACAATGTTAAAACGAAAGAATAGTTCTTACGGAGCAGAAGCGCTTATTGGTGAAAATGAAGCACTTCAGAAGTGTTTTTAAGGGACTTATTTTCCCCTTGGGTAGTTACGAGTAGATATACACATACACTCGTATATTTGCAGCTGTGCGACAGTGTGCTGTGCAACCGTGTTGCGGCAAAATTCTTTCCCAATTGCAGCAACATTTTTTCGCAGCGCTCTTTTATTGCTGATGTTGTTGAAGTTAAAGTCGTTGTTGTTGTTGTCATTGCGTTATTGCCGTAAATTTTCGATTTTCGAATTTTTTCTTCAGTGAAATTTTTATTTCGTTTGTATTCTTCGCTATTAAACAAAAAAATGAAGAAAAAGGAAAACATTGCATAAATGAATTCACAGTGTATTATACTATTTTTCATAACTTCAAATACACACTGTGAAAAATTTTTGATTTTTTTTTCGGATATCGAATTTTCTTTAAGTGTACACTGTACAGCCATGTCATGATTTAGTGCACGACTTCTCAATTTGGAGACGTTACAACCCTGTATTTTGTGAGGTTTGATCTAATCATCCTTAGTGGGAACCACTGCAAAAATATTAAATTAAATTGTTTTCCTTCGCTTCGAGGGCTTCCAGAGTATTCTTGGTGGAGTAGAATTTGAAATCAGCCAGCAATATTTTTTCCCCTTGATATTTTACCCATAAACTCCGTGACACTAAAATTCACTAAAATGAACCTGTGTGACGGTGGCTTCATATAAAAAAAAATACAACAAGCGCGACGTTTCCTTGAACCTCTCTCCCCTCCTAGGAGTGTCACGGAGCTTATAGACAGCCCCTTAAGGGTGCTCCACTGCAAATTTGAGTTTTTTGTGAGATTGGATTTTAAGCGAACTCTTTAGAGGGGCTCCCCGGCAAAAATTACATTTTTATGAAATTGACTGTAAAATGTATGAAAAGACATCATTATTTACTCCCTCAAAATTTTTCCCGACAAACATACCCCTTTCTCTACTCTTCATGGAACTTTCGAAGCGAAAAGGTAAAACTCTCTATTGGGTGGCCATAAAGTGTTATTGTGCTTGGAGAAAGCGTTGAGGGTAAAAAAACTGGAGATTGGTCTGACATTTTACTCTGACTTGAGGCAACCTGGATGTAAGCGGAATCAATTTCATCAAACCATAATTTTTGCAGAGAAGCTCGCTAAGGTGATGACGATTGTGGATAAGTATCCGTGGAAAATGTTGAGGGGAAAAAAATAGTGAAGATTGCTTCCACATTCTACCACACTTGGGGCACCCTGGAAGTAAAAACACAATTTTTGCTGTAGAAGAAAGGGGTAAGTGTGTACGTTTGAGAAAAATTTTGAAGAAATAAATTTATTAGAGGCTGTTCTTACATTCTGTCCCGCCAGGAGCACCGTGAAAATGGAGGAAATCAATTTCATAAATATCATAAAAAAAATAATGTATAAGGGAACATAGTCAGGGGTGAAAATAAGGTGTGGATATGTCCAGAGAAAATAAAATATTAAGGGTGTAAAAGTAATGGGAGTTGGTCTGTCTGACATTTTTCCCTCCAAGGGGTAGACGTGGATAGGCTTTTTGTCAACCATAGCCACATTTTCTTGAATTTTGACCACGGTGAGATGTCCGGGAAGGCAAAAACTACTTTTTAATCAAAATTATTTTCCCAGTTGTTGAACGCAAATATTTTTGTTATAATTGTCAAAAAGCAGCCATTTTTTTAAAACAAAAAATCGGGTTTTCTATTTCTCTAGCTTTTTCCGGGAATGCATAAAATTTTTTGTCAAGTGTAAAAAGTTGTTGCGGTGTAAAACCATTGAACAATATTTTTCGTTCTTCAAGTGCTTAACTTTCTATGTAAGTATATATATATTTAGTACAGCAATATCAACAACAACAACTCGAACCACACACACACACACAAGTAAGTTGAAGCCAGCATCAGTGCGCGTAGAGCTTAAGCGTGAACACGTGACTAACGCTTTATTATCATTTTTCTTCATTATTTTTCGCCATGGTTTTCCCTTAACTTTTTAATTTTTTTGTTTCTCATTTTCCTTCATTTTTCTACCGTGTTTTGTCTGCATTGAAACTGCTTTCGTATGCATTTTTATGTGCTTGTGCTCGCGAATGTTGTAGTTGTGTGTGTGTAGCGCAAAGGAAAAAAATGTTTTGTTGCCATATTTTTATTGCTTTGCAGTTGAATTTTTTTTTTTTTTGGATTTTTTTTTTTTGGAGAAAAATGGTACCTCATTCAGTTTTTCTGTTGTTTTTTTTATCTACGCTGCTTCTCCTTGAATTTATCGCCGATTTGCATAAATTTTTAATCGACTTTGTATGAGTGCAGAGTGTTGGTTTTTCTATTAAAGCTCCTTTAATTTTGTTTGGGGAGTGTAGAGGAGGGGAAGAAAGTTCTGATGCTCTACATGGGTGTGAATTTAATCATCTTGCCCTTAACTATCTCTGTAGTAAGTATGTCTGCGTGTGTTTGTATGTGTGAGTATTGTGTGGAAAATTAAATTTCATCTAAAATATGAGTATGAATTCTAATGAACGTTAATATCTTGTACATGGTTATGATAGTGTTAATAATAATATTTTTCATTTTTTTTTTTTTTTTTGGAAGTTTTTAAAGGATTTTGAGTACACATATACGCGTAGCAGTTTTTTGTTTGAATTGAAACTTGTGCTTAACATCGAAAATTATAAAATCAATTATTCCGTAATTAAAGTGCTAAGCAATATCCTGGAGAAGGCTATACTGGCGGGAAATGAAATTTTGAGTTTCTTCTTTTAACAGCAAATGCTTTCACCATGAAAATTCTCAGTGACCTATTGAAGAAATACCAGACTTTAGAGCTGCTGGTATGTATGTATTAAATTGCAGCATTAACTTCTTAGAGCATGTTCATTGGCATAAGGTGAATTTCTTAATACGATTCCCTGAATAACACGAACAATGCTGGCGTCCAAGGCGTCAATTATTGCTGTTTTATCAGCATAAGCCAGTGACTTTACGTAGCTTTACAGCAAATAATCGAGCGGTGTCAAATTGCATGACATTGGAGGCTTATTGACATGTCCATTACTCAAAATCAACTTAAATTTGGATAATTTCGTAGCGTTGTTCAAGCATGAGTCTATTCATTATGATTTGTCAAAGTTTACTAAAACAAATGAAAAAAATTTTCATCAAAATTTAACTTTTTGTGTTTTTTTTTACAATTTACAACACCCTTTATTTCGAAAAATGGATTTCAGATTCGTTATAAGCAACAACAGAAACCCTATAAGCAGTTTTTGGGGGAAACAATTTAGTAGTATTTAGCCAACCATTATATACCATTATACCCTTGTCATTAGTTGACTACCCAGGGGGAATAGATGTGCTTCAAAAACCCTTCTATAGTGCTTCTTTCTCACCAATAAGCGCTTCCGCTCCGTAAGAACTATTCTTTCTTTTTAACCTTGCATGCAAGCGCGCTTAAGCTTACCGCAGCCTAATTTCAAAAGGGCTTTTGAAGCGCTTATTTGTAATGTAGCGGGAAGCGTTCTTTCAATAAAATGAAAAAAAACAAACTCGCAGGACCAGAATTTGAATCCACGACTGTCCGTGTTATGTTATTTTTACTTACTTTTTTAAACTCGTTAGACCGCTATACCATCGCCCGATACGATGAAGCGGTATTAAATTTGTATATTAAGCAAATGTTGTCCAAACAAAATATGACATTCGAATGCTTCCTACAGCCTTACAGAGAATCATTGTGCAATCAGCTTCAATTCAGTTAAACAAAAGTAAACAAATAAGAGAAAGGAAAATAGAATAGTGAAATAAAAAAAGTTGAATGAAAAATGATTTAACAAAAACAAAAATAAAGCAAAAAAATAAAAAGCAAAATCACCGGAGCTGGCTTCGAACCCATGTTGTTCTTACTGCAGTCTTGCATGGAATCATTGAGTAATCAATTTCAATTCAATTAAACAAAAGTAAATAAATAAGAGAAAGGAAAACAGAAAAGTGAAAAGAAAAAATATATAAAAAAAACAATAAATCAAAAAAAAAAAAAAAATTAAGAAAAATCACCCGCGCTGGGTTCGAACCCATGTTGTTCTTACTGCAGCCTTACATGGAATCATTGAGTAATCAATTTCAATTCAATTAAACAAAAGTAAATAAATAAGAGAAAGGAAAATGGAAAAGTGAAATGAAAAAATATATTAAAAAAAACAATAAATCAAAATAAAAAAAATAACAAAAATCACCCGCGCTGGGTTCGAACCCATGTTAATCTTACTGCAGCCATACAAAAAATCATTGTGTAAGTGCTTCTAAATTTCTATGGGGGCAAGCGCTCTTAAAGTGCTTGGTTCCGAAGCGCTTGAAATTTTTCCTCTTGGGTAATGACTGCGGGCTAAGGCCGATTTTTTACAAATTTTAAGTTATGTGGTATTTCGGCTCCAAAATACTATAAGTAGTCTTTCAAACCATTGAGCCATATTTCTATAAAAAAAAAGTCATTCTCTTGTCATGAAACATGAAGTTTGTGTTAAAAAAGTTAGAAAATAATTTTTTAAAAAGCCATTCCACGCAACATCACGGCATAATACGATTTCATAGCAATTTTAAAAACTCTCGCATTAAGGCGCATGATATCTTGACTTTCCCGAATCTCGGATTGCTTTTACAAGCGACCTTTTCCAGTTGGTTTTGGGCCTCCACGTCCTTTACTTCCTTGTGGATTCTACTCAAGAGCCAGGCCACAAACTCCATTGGATACCCCTTTTGGCTTTATTAAGAGCTTTATCTAGGATATCGTCAAAAAGGATAAGGAAGAGAGATTGTGATACTAAACACCCCTGCCGTATGCTTGAATTAGTGGTGAATGCCGTTGACAACAACCCGCTTTATAACACACTGCATTTAAAGCCTTCGCAATGTGCACGTACTAAGTTTATGGCCTTTGCGGCAGTACCTCTTCGCTGCAGTGAAACCCAAATGCTTTCTCGGGAAACACTGTCGAAGGCACTGCTGCAGTCTTAAAGGTGCTGATTTGATCCACTCATGAACAGTTTGGCCGAACATAATGACATACCACATATGAATCCTGGCTGTCAGAACTAACACCCCCTAAGCTCCCATGAAGTCATTGGACATATGAAAATAGCAGCCAATTCTAAGTAACCACTGTTTAAAAGCTTCTTTTTGCACTTTCCAACAATTGAACTTATGGAGATTGGACTAAAGCGGATCGATTTGTAAAAATAAATTTTTAAATAATTCAATATAGAACTGAAATTCTTTATAAAAAAATACACTTAAAGTCTTGAAAAATGAACTTAAGTATGAAAATCCCTTAGGAAACTGAAAACATTTTTATCGAAAACTTCATTTTTTTTTTTTTTTTCACTTACAAAAGCATCGCTTGAATACATTTAGTACTCACATTTTTTACTGATTTTTCAAAATTTTTTTTGTGTTTTTTTTTTGCCAACAAATATTATGCAAATACCTGCCTTTTGTTACAATATCAAAATATATAACCAGATATTAAACACTTTTGATAACTCAAAAATAAATCCATTGATATTGCGCTTTACAGAACAAGCACACACACACACACAGAGAGAGAGAAGGCTTAACAGTGTCGAAATATTATAAAAATTGTATGTAATGCACGGTGCAACTCTTTTGTATTGTTTTGTTCTGAATGATACATTGCACTTTTCGGTTGGTCCATCAGGTACGGTGGTAGTAGTGATGATGAAGTACGAATATAGCTCTATTTAAACCACAAAAAGCCGCAAAATACTGGCACTTGGCCAATACTATAGTTAAATCACCATCATCATTATCATCATCAATAGCAACAACAAGAGCAGAAACAGAGTATCATCATTACCATATTCATATTGGCTTTGTTTTTTTTTTGTTTTTGTTGTTGTACTTTTTTAGTTTTATACCAAAGCTGCATTTATTTATTGATGCAGCATTTCGACAATGAAACCGAAATAAAGTCAAAAGTCCAAAACACAAATAAAAAATGTGTCAAAAAAGATGAAAAAATCATCACCCACACAGAGTTCAACCTCAAAAGTCAACTTGAAAATGGTAGCCATAAAGTTGGGTTTTTTTTAACACGGCGTTGACACACGTACACGTAAGTTGACATTTGTTTGCGTAGGTCTGAAGCAACTTTTTTTTTCTCGCAGGATATTTCACTAAGTTCATTTTTTGTGCGCTCTTTTTTTGTGTTTGCACATAATTTTTTTTTTTTTTTTGATTTTATGGGAATTTTTCGGTAGTCATGTGACGACACAACTTGTGCGTTTTATGTTTGACAAATTTTTAACAACGAGTCGAAACGTTGATTTTTATATATATAGATTTTTCTTTACTGGGAAAGAAGGGAATATATACGTATTACGGAATTTTTTTCCTACAAGCAGAAAAACGGATTATGTAGTTTTAAAAGTAGCTTTTTAAATTTCATAATAAATTACTCAGTTTTTGCAATGGTTTCCTAAAAATTTTGTCTCTTTTCCATATTTTACAACAACAAATTCATTTCCACAAAATTTACCAAAATCCATAAACGCACACACATAAATCTATGCCAAAGGGTCATGAAAACTTAGTTACAGCAGAAAATTCTTAATTAAAAAAAGTTGTACAAAAAATGTTTTTGAACATCATAATGCAACAAAATTTATACAAACTCGAAGAAAAGTTTATCGATACACATATGGTCAATCTCAAAATCTGCCACGTGACATTCGTACGCTGTTTTTTGGTCATATCTATGTTAAATAATTGAAATGTTTATGATTTAAGAATTTTATATTATTAAGCTTCTTGAGATACACATTTCCTTCGAACAAAGAATTATTATAAATTGTGTGGTTTTCGTGTTATTAGCAGTCAAACTTCTCTGCCACGTGCACATACATTCACCGAAAATTCTGCGCTTCTACTCAACCGATCGATCACAAATTTTTATGTGTTAGAAATGAAAGATGAATAAAGAGAACTGCATTCATGATGGTCTATTAATCTTATGTGGAAATGATTTAAGAGCGAAAACACCGTCTCTGTCACGTGACATACAAAATCTGCCACGTTATACCGTCTGAATAATCGTGCAAAAAAATGTATTCATACTCTTGTTAATGTTCGTATTAACAAGAAGAATGAAAAAGAGCATTAAATTATGTATACTTACTTAGCTAAAATTCCCTTAAGCTTCTTTTTACCCAAGCTTCTCATTAGGTTAGGCGCCAGACGGACTTGAGTATAAAAAATATTGAGAACCGCAATCTGAGCCTAGATTCTTATTGGTAGGACTCCAAGTTACTAAAAATAGGATGATGCCAGAATCTGCGGCGGTCCATTTTTTTAAATCCCCTACCCCCCATCCAGGCCTACCATGGTTTTCCGTCCTAGTTTTTTTATAGCCGATTATGATGTACTTAGATCTGCTTATTACGAATCTGAGTTTGGTTTTTTTTTTATCACGACTGGATCCTGAGTTATCCTTGCTTAAAAATTAAAAAATCACTGTTTTGGGTTCTACTTAAAGCTACATTACAAAAGCAGAAAAGGGTATCATTGATTTTTCTCAATGGATTTGGATAGCCAATTTCATTCACAAGAAGTCATACTGACGCTATTTTTAGATTGCATTACTTTTTAATGAGATATAGGCCATTATGGAAAATTAATGGAAGGATGGCGAACATTAAAACCATACGGTGGGTGGAAAAAAGTGAAATTTAATAAGTGCCACGTCCACAATCGCATGGCAGTGGCACTTTTGTTCTTGTATTGCTCAAATGTTTCAACTTTTTTGAGCTTTTCGGTGTAATCTTTGTTCATTTCAGCCTAGGTGAGGCGATGCAAAAAAAATTTTAAAAAACTTGAAAAAAAAAATTTTTTCCTGGTTTACTTTTTTGTGATTTTGACCATATACACTCATTAAAAAATAGCATAGGTGTGTGTGTAATTTTTATGTTTCACATCAAAATATTTACATAACGATATAGCAGATGATTTTATTATCGGTATAACATGTTAAAAAACTTTAAGTTTCTTTTCAACGTCATTGATAACACTGATAGTCGTGCGAATGATTGTCGAACAATTATTTGAGGGGCAAGGCTACGCTTCGAAATCTTTTAACTACAGTACATTTTTTGTTAGCGTGTCCAAAGAACAAAAATAGACAATTTCACCTTTTTACACCAAACATTTTGTACATTTTTATTGTACAAATTCAATAAAATTTTTTACACTGCCTTCACCGTAAAATTTATTTCAAAGAACACGCCTTCTGCTTATACATACAAAAAATCATTTGAAACGCTATATATAGAGCAGTATGTACTAATATCAGATATGTATGGGTAAGGTTTAAACAAACATTTTGTGAACTCGGATAAAAGGGCGTGGTACCTACCATACAAGCAATTTTTTTAATGCCGTAATTCATACGTTATTTGAGATGATGCAACCAAATTTCGTATAGTAACTACGAATAGTCGAAACAAGATTAAAGTTCTATAATGAACATGCTATTGCTACCAACGCATAAAGAGCTGAGGTATTTTCAGCTCTTACATAGCTACAGTTAGAAAGCAGGTGTGCCGAACAAACTAATTACAAAGGAACTACCAATGAATAACCAAATATTAACAACATTTAGCAACTACTTATGTGCGAAATGCAAACACAGCTGGTTTCACTGACAAGGATGTATGCTTAGCCATTCGAAGGTTAATTTTGCTATGCGGCTACAAAGGTTGTTTTTGTCATCTACCGCAATTAACATAAATGGTTATAAATATATTATTTTATGACTACATTTAGTTTTAAGGAAAATTCTACAATTAGGAATATATTTAATTTTATGTGAAATTTTGTATAAATACTCTGTAAGTTAGAAAATAAATTGAGATCACTATTGAAAGTTAAAGTTTATAGTTGTTTTTTTTTTTATTCCACTGTTTATATTTTCTCTGAAAAGCACTTTTAAGGTATATTCAAATACAAGCTTAGTTATACGAATGACTAATGGGGTAAGTATGGATGCTGCGGATAACTGTAAGTCGTGAATAATAATCGATCCAGGAGTCGTGGCACCAATGCCTCCTTGTGGACTTGTCACGTCACCGGTCTGTGATTCCATCCAGACGTCAGGAGAAGAACCCGCACCACCGCTACATTTTCGGGTTAGGTCAGGAAATTCTTCAGAAAACAAAGTATACGGTCTTAGTCACTGTTCACTGATACGTATGTACTAAGTATTGCTTGAAAGTCTCAGTTTCGGCCACGGATGGTTGAAATATTTGAAGAACACGTCTTACCTTGTTGCCAGTTGTGTTACTAAAGAACGATACCATCACCGGAACTTACATTCCACCATTGCGGTTTCATCCATGACGATCAGCTGTTTCCTTTTATTGATAAAATTTGACAGTTGGCACTCACTGTTTCGGGACCAGGGTTGCTGCTGCACGCGATAATCATGCAATTCTCGTCCAACTGTTTATCAATCGGTTGCACGATAGTTTGTCAAGCCCGTTAAATGCGATTGTCCTAAAACTATTTACTATTAAAAAAATCCTTGGTTTTAAATTAATTTTAGTCTTATCTAACTAGAAATTCATTACTTATTTTAACCTTAATTAGTTTCTAATATTACCAAAACTTTAATTACAAGTAATTATTATAAAGATGTGGACGCAAATAGGCTTTCGATTTTTGTTCTCACAAGTTGTTTGAGATAATGCAACCAAATTTCGTGCAGGAACTGCAAATAGTCGATGCAAGCTAAGAGTGAAAACAAGGTGAACATAGACAAAAGGCGTGGCGATGCCCATTGAGTTCATGAGTTATTTGAGATGATACAAACAAACTTCATACAAGAACCAGTAATAGTGCAATCAAGCATGGAGCAAAACCAAGTTAAGTTCGGATAAGAGACCGTGGTGTCCCTTACAAGTAAAGTTTTCAAAAAGTTATAATGTAAATTATTTAATTTAATTCTAAATTTCAGAAAAATCGATCTGAGCCATTGCGAACCATAAATCTGATAAAAATTTAAAGATTTTTGGTCTTTTTAGTAAATGAGGTAATTCTAAGTCTTATCAAATTTTTCAAAGATGTTTCTTGCTCATTGATTGTACTCGTCTGTAGTTTTTGTTCTATAAAGTTATTAGGGTCATTCAATTTAAATAAAAACTAAAGATTTTCAATTATTTTTTGCAAAAACAAAAATACTCATTTATAATTCAATAGTGCAGTCTGACACACATAGCAAACAATATTAAGCTGCCCAAGTGTTGGTAAAACGGACACCATCTCTGTGAAGACAGCTCAAAGATATAAATTTTATATGAAATTTATTGCAAAAGCTAAAGCCTTAAAGCTCTCAAAGTCTTTTTGTCAACCTTTTAATTATTGCAACCGACAAATAAAGCAAATTGAAAAATTTTGCCTACTTTTCAGCATATAATGTGCAGTAAAACTTAAGAAAAGTATTTTCTTTGAAAAAAAAAAAACTTTCTAAAGAATGAGCCACTGCTGCTGCTGTGGCCTGTTCACAAAATCTGCTACTTCCGTACTGTAGTCAATGAAATTCCCCACTTTTGCACAGCTCATGCTACACAGCCCTTGCACTCTTTGTGCTCTCCTGGGTAAGCTGTCAATTTTGGGTAATTTTATTATGTAGAAAATGACTTTTCAAAAAGCAGCATAGATAAAGCAGACAAAAACAACAAAAAAAAAAAAAACAACAACGAAATAGACGAGAACGAGAAATTTATTTTTGCATACAATACACCAAGTGACGGCAAAGAAATGCTCCATAACGACAGCAACAACAACAGCAAATAGTAAAGCAGCTTGCTATAGATAGCGCCAAAAAGTATGACTCATGAAAAACTTACAAGATTTTGGGGCTTTTTCAAGGAAGAAGGACATGATGCGGCGGCAAAAAATTCAAAGACAAGGAAATTTTACAATTTCCATTGAAGGAAAGCGTTCGTTTAGATTAGAAAAACAAAGCAGAAGAAGAAAAAGTGAAGACTCCTAGCAAAATAGATACAAAGAAAAGACAAAATTCTTTGAGGTAGGGAATGGTAAGAAATCCACATAAAGCAAGTGACGTCGATGTACAGAAGTAGATGAACAAGAGAGAGAATTCCCTTATTGAATATTGAATTTAAGCTGATCGGTGGCGCTGTCTATCAGAAGGAGGAAAGGAATTTACACACACACACACACACACACACACAGATAGCTCCTTTATAAACATAAACTAAGCAGCAACTTTGTGTTAATGTTTAAAATGTGTTAAGCATGTAAATGATGCCGATGACGACGACGACACTGATGATCATGCTAATGCAGATAATGATGAAAACAATGAAGTCTTTAATGATGAGCATTAATAGATACTGCTGATGGGGCGACCAACTTTGGCAATACTAGTAAACAGTACGAAAAATTTATTGGCATTATAGTGGAAAGAGTTTACTTTGTTTATAAGGTGTTTTACAATTGCAGATTAAACATTTGACTGACTTAAATTTCAATGCGAAGAATTAAAGTTACTCGAAAAAGAGAAAAGTGCTCCCGAAAATAGAAAAATGTTTTGTTTTAAAACTTAAACTGTTCAATTTTTTATATGGATTTTATATGGTATGACTGTCATCATAAAATGTATAATTCATACCATTTCTTGATGAGAATTATTTAACAAAATTATGAAAACAATACTTTTTTTAAAATTTTGATAAATGTGTTTTTTTTTTTTTTTTTTGAATTATCTTGCTTTCATAAAATACTAAAATGATTTCCAAAGACAAGCAGATAGACGGACATGGCTATACCAATCCAAGTGGTGACACTGATCAAAAATATATATAGTTTTATATACCTGCTACTCCTCCTCCTCTGCAATATAAACAGTAGGACGAAGTACATATAATCTGAGTGCGTTATTAGTTATTGCAGATAACTCCACCGAGTTGTAAGGATATATCGTTCAAGCTTTGGTCAAAAATTATGCAAATTCGTATAAGTGGGGGTGTAGTACATCCCAAATAAACAAAAAATTTTAAATGTCTGTCATAAAACTACATATACCAAATCAGAACAAGTGAACGTCCTGTGCAAATATACTTATACAGGGAATCCATAAGCCAACAGAATAAATCGAAAATTTCATTGTATATGATTTAGTGTTTTTAATTTCTGGCTATGCCGAAAATAACGCCCTCACTTGCGTAGCTTTTTTACTTTTTTATCCCCTGATATCAGTGAAAATTTGTGTACTCAAGTTACCAAAAGCTACGAGAATTCAAGTCAAGTAATTTTTATAACGCTAGGCTTCCTTTCCCAGCAAACATTTGGAAGATTTTTGATTTCGAAATATGGCGCAGAGGTGTGCCGACCGTCAATACTAGTTCATGGACAAAAAGTGGGCGGAATTAAAGGAGTGCCATGCCATTGATAAATATTTGATAGATATTACAATGGAATGAAGAATAAGCTAAGTCTTGACTTTGTTGATACTCACAAGGAGCGTGACACCGCTATAAACTTTATATTTAATCTGGTCATGTCTCGCAAACTATACAAGGTAGTTTTGGTGAAATTTGGTAAGCTGGTACATCTCATCAATGCCTTGTAAAAAACAAAAAATAAGCGGCATCGATGAAGTGCCACGCCCACAATTTAAATAAAAATTTGGAAGATATTACTCCTGAAGACTGAAATTAATATGCGGTATGCCGATATATTGGGAAAACTCGTTTTAAGGCGTGGCACCGCCCACAAAAATATGATATGTTATATAAACAAAACTAATAAAGCAATCATTTTAAAATTATCTGTTGGGAGCCTACTTGCTATTAGGCATCTCTGAACTGAAAGTGGGCAAAATATCGCCGTTGCGCGTGGAACCTCCTATACAAGTAAAACACATTAAATGCTATTTTTCGCATATGGTGTAACATTTTTGATGAAATTTGGATCTCGGTACAATGGGAGAAATGGAAAGTGCTATGGATTTAACAAATTTTTACGCCAATCGTCAGCTAATACTTGGGACGAAAAAAAAAACTACAATAAAAAAGTTTAAAATTTTGTTTTGGTTTAGCAACACAGTGGGCCCAAAGTTGGAGCAAAAATGCTCTACGGAACTTTTAAAATTAGAAACTGCTGGATAAACGCTCTAGTTAATTTGTTTAAGGCCAGATCGGCTATTGTAGCATATCTTTAGAAAGAATTTCGTTTCTACTTTGTAAAAATTTTTTTTTTTTCCAGATTTTATGTGAATTTTAGTGATCTTTCAAATATTAAAAAAAAAAAGGTAAAAATTGAAAATTGACATTAAAAAGAAAAAAAATACATATTCCATTTTCATTATTTTTCAATAAAATATATGGCCAAGTATGCTTAATCGAAATGCTAAGTCCCTACTGCCTTTTTTGAGAACTTTTATTTCAATGAATTTTTTCCTGTTGCAGTTTTTGAGAAAACAAACTATTTTTATTTATTTTTATTCTTCAACGTTGTACAACAGATTCATCAATTTTAGGCTTACAGTCTGCTTAAATTCGGTGGATGCTTTTTTCTTAACGAAAGGGTAGTAGGTGAAGAGTATATTGCCCCCTTTCTAGCCCCTTGGAAATTGCCCTCTCTTTACTTGGACATACCATAGCGAAGCATTTTACCAAATCTTATAATTTGCGCCAAGGAGGTAGCGTTAGTAATATGACAAATTTTTTTTTTCGTAGGGCGTGGTACTGCCCATTTTTCCATTGAAAACTTTTCTCCAAATGCTCTTTGCATATGTACCAGATTTTGTCTATCTACGTCAAGCAGTTTCTGAAATATGATGAATCAGCATTCAGAGGGGCGTAGCACCGCCCCTTTTTCTAGTGAGAACTATTTTTTCTAATTGTCTTAGAATATGTACCCAATCATATCTAAGTGCGGCAAATATTGTCAGAGAAGTAATGAATTTATTTTTTTGAGAGCGTGGCACCGCCTATTTATCCGGTGAACATTATTTATCCTAATGATTTTTACACATTTACCAAATCTCATTTATCTGCGTCAAAGAGTTTCAGTGATATGATTAGTAAATTTTTTGGGGGGCGTGGCACCGCCCACGTTTTTAGTATATAACTAAGCCTTGTTTTTTACTAACACAATATAAAAACTTATTTAAAAACGGTTGCTTAGTTTCCGAGTTAATAAGGGACAAATACACAAACAAACATAATCTAGTTTTTATAAGGTAGATTTTCGTTTGTTCCTCATAAGTTGAAAACTATAAAAGATATATTTGAATTTTTAACATTTTTGAAATCAGCGGGGTCAAGTTATTGGAAATTGATACTCATTTTGAAAAAAAAAAATTTGGACTACACCCCAACTTTGTATAGGAGGTAGGCGTGTCCGTCAGCGGATTTTGTTCATATTCATAGATTTTTATTATTTTAATGTAAAAAGCATCTGTACAAAATTTCAATAGCCTAGCTCTTTTATTACAATTTATGACCACCGTTCCATACAAACCCTCCCATTGTGCACGGGTCTGTTCATGAGTATCTTCAAACTATTCCGATAGAGCTTTTTCTTTCCGAATTATGGTCCTACAAAAAGGACAAAATTGCATTAGTATCGAAAAACTGAATTATGTCCAAAATACACTCAAAATGAGTTAAAATCTGCTGCAGGGTATTAGTGCCATTAAGGGGAATGCCAGAAATAAAAAATGAGAAAATTTTGGGTAACTCAATTCAAAAAAGATTTTCGCCAATTCAAACTTTTACGATTTTTCTCAGTGTTATCTGAATATTTCTGATTTGTTCCAATTATTTTCGCCTTTTCAACACAAATCAATACTCTTTGATGTTATGTTTCGGTACAATTTGAAACTTTGAAATTTTTTATGTATTCTGATACTTATTGCATTCTATTCCACATTTTTCGATACTTAGCGGCAATTTTCAAGTCGTTTGGTGGATTCTTCTGAGTGACTTTCAGCGGACAGTTTCCTTCAAACAAACCATCGCCCGAGATTAAAATAAGAAGACACGGACGGTTGATTTGTTTGGCACAGTGCTCAAAATACGATCCTGCCGCTATTGAAAATGTTTGCTGGGTTGTTTCACAAAATGTTGTGAATGCTGGTATGCATATCTATTAAATCCTAACAGCAAAATCATTACACTGTGTCTGTGAGCTTAGAAAAATTATGTACGAAACCCCTAATGAAAATCGATATTTAAATTTCGTGAAATGAATATGGAAAATTTATTTAATAAAGAAAAGTACTTACTAGGAAAAACCAACAACAAAAAAGGAAACGCGACATGGCAATTTTCATGCGTCATCAATTTACAACGGGGGGTTGGAGGGTGGTAACTTAGAGCGTTTAATTTCAATTTCTATAAATTGGGGGAGATCAAAGTGAACATTTTTGTGATTAATTGAAATTTCGTAAATTTTCTGGAAAATTGTTTTCATACCTACTTTTTTTTCCTTTTATTTAATTTGGCACAAATCAATAACGCGTTTTGATAAACATTTTGATTTCCTTTTATAGAAATCAATTTGCGTAAATTTTATTAATTCAATAAAGATAAACAGCGAAAAAGAATACGCTGACCCATATAAGCACCCCTACTATTTGCAGAGAGCAAATAGTTAACGATTGCGAATTTTCATTTGAAGAAAAAAGAAAAAATTACCAGACATATGGGAAAAACCTAATGATTTCCCAATTCTCGGTGGAAAGTGATGAATGAACAGAGTGTTGCCAGAACGGCAGCAAAAGCAAAGTCAGAAATAGAAAGTTCAAATCAAATACACAGCCGCACAGCCGGCTATCATCCTTCCTGACTCTAATGAGATCGGGGATATCATTAAACATTTGTTGCTAATTAGGGGCGCGCACTTTTGAGCCAGAAACAGCAGCAGCAGCAAAAACCCTATTTTTACTATTTACTCAAACACACACTTACACTAGGCGCACACACATAGAAAAGCTATTTGTAGCTACTATCGAGCAGTTGCATTTCCCAGCGGTTATCAGCGTCGTTTCCGCAAACATTTGCATTCATCATTTGGGCCACATCCGGTGGAGAGTAAAAATGATTGCATTTGGTTGCGCGCGAAATCTCGCTTGTTTTCGTTTGGTTTTTAGTTCTGTTGTTTTTCTTTTTTCGAGATTTTTTCCTACTTTTTGTTTTTCTTTTGTGGTGTTGCTTTGCTTCACCCCTACCACCACACAAAACGCACACACACACACAGATTAGATCATATCACGTGATGCGTCAAGTTAACGACTGCAAATGAAAGGAAATCTGCTATCCGTCCGTTTGTAGGTTCATCCGTCTGTCCTTTTAACTGTATTTTTTAGTGAGTTATGAGCGGTTGAGAGTATGTGAGTATCTTTTGCCCAGTAGGAAATGATGTACTATGCAAAAATAAGCTGAAGTGAAAGCAAGTGCATAATGGCAAAGTGTGGAAAACGAATTTTAAATTTCAAATTGTGGATTATGCAGTACAAGTTCAAATCAAATCAAAGTCAAGTCAGTTGTTGTTGACAAATAGATTGTCTCGCTACCAGTTAGTAATGCCGGCATACACATTTTTAGTAAAAGAGCAGGTGAAAGAACAATTTATTTGATAACAACGTTTGGCAGAAGATGATTAATATGAAGATTGGATTCAATCAATCAATGTAAGCTAAGTAACAAACTTTTAAAATGGCGACTCTTCAAAAATGTAAAAAAAAAATTTCCTGTGGTATGTCATAACATCGCGTCTGCCACCTATGTAAAATATTGGTCAAGCTTTAAAATAAGGTAAGTGCAAGTGGCAGACATTTTTCATGCTGCGTTCTTGAGTTATAAATTTTTTTCTCCATTTTTATAAAAAAACCAAATTATGTGTTTTCATATCAGGCAGACTATTTTCTCTGTTTTCAATCATATTATTATATGATATCATATAACCACTTAATTTTTCATAATCACAAGGATGAGAAGAACGTTACATACAAACCGAAACTGCCACCAGCTCCCTAACTATTGAGATCAGCGTTCTGTCGCGCTGGTCCTAATGATTAAACCTGACATAAAGTGGTCATATAATGCATTTGATGTAGCCAAGTTCTTAGATTGCTTTAAGCTCTGTAAAAAATACCTGACTCTTGTTAATTTTCGGACTCCGTTGCCTATCAGACCCGTCCCTATTGCATTACTACTGGCTTGGAAGTACACTGCGCTACCATTACTAATCTTTCTTAAGCTTTCTTTCCTTAATTTCAAACAAACCAACATCAAATTTAAATTAAGCGGAAACCGCATATGCCTTTCACATAATTCTCGCATGTCACTTGGCTAGCACTTCTCTACAGGGGTAATGCGTTTTTTTAATGTGTGTGTTATATCATGCCACCGCAGAATCCGATTTGAAGCGCGCGGTGCTCCTCATGTAATCATTTACAACTGTTACACAACTGTTTGTGGAACCTATGATGCCACAACAAATCCCACTGCCACGAGGCTGCCATTTAATAACATAAAGCGGGAAATAAAAAAGAAAAACATGAAACCGAAAAAGTCCAACTCTACGAACAATTTTAGTGGATCATAGAAAACTGCGTAGAGAGCGCGCAGTAAAGATGATTAATGATGCTACTGCTGCTGCTCATGTTGCTCCTGCTGTTTTAAATGTTTTCCCTTTGCTCTGCATTTAGCAGCAACATTCAGGAAACTGGCAACATCCGCTATTTCAACAAACTGCCAGTAGACGCACACCTGTGCAAGGCAGATTCATGATTTTCCACTTGGCACATGCAGAGGATGACAATTACATTGCAGCATGTCATGCGGCGGTGAGGGAGTGGAGCAGCATCATAAAGTAGCATCCACTCTGTATGTGTTGCTGGTATCTCCTGTAGCACAAGTTTGTTATGACTAAGGCGGGTGTTGGAAATTTTCGAAACTTTGGTTAGCCATAGTACAAGTTGGGGAACGCAAGTTTAGAAAACTGCAAATACGCGTTGTGTGTGAATAATAGAAATGTACAATGGGATAAAAAGTGCGATTTTTTATTTACCTTGCATTATAACATCTCATCTAAATTCAACTCAACTCAACTCAACTCAACTCAACTCAACTCAACTCAACTCAACTCAACTCAACTCAACTCAACTCAACTCAACTCAACTCAACTCAACTCCACTCAACTCAACTCAACTCAACTCAACTCAACTCAACTCAACTCAACTCAACTCAACTCAACTCAACTCAACTCAACTCAACTCAACTCAACTCAACTCAACTCAACTCAACTCAACTCAACTCAACTCAACTCAACTCAACTCAACTCAACTCAACTCAACTCAACTCAACTCAACTCAACTCAACTCAACTCAACTCAACTCAACTCAACTCAATCCAACTAAACTCAACTCAACTCAACTCAACTCAACTCAACTCAACTCAACTCAACTCAACTCAACTCAACTCAACTCAACTCAACTCAACTCAACTCAACTCAACTCAACTCAACTCAACTCAACTCAACTCAACCCAACTCAACTCAACTCAACTCAACTCAACTCAACTCAACTCAACTCAACTCAACTCAACTCAACTCAACTCAACTCAACTCAACTCAACTCAACTCAACTCAACTCAACTCAACTCAACTCAACTCAACTCAACTCAACTCAACTCAACTCAACTCAACTCAACTCAACTCAACTCAACTCAACTCAACTCAACTCAACTCAACTCAACTCAACTCAACTCAACTCAACTCAACTCAACTCAACTCAACTCAACTCAACTCAACTCAACTCAACTCAACTCAACTCAACTCAACTCAACTCAACTCAACTCAACTCAACTCAACTCAACTCAACTCAACTCAACTCAACTCAACTCAACTCAACTCAACTCAACTCAACTCAACTCAACTCAACTCAACTCAACTCAACTCAACTCAACTCAACTCAACTCAACTCAACTCAACTCAACTCAACTCAACTCAACTCAACTCAACTCAACTCAACTCAACTCAACTCAACTCAACTCAACTCAACTCAACTCAACTCAACTCAACTCAACTCAACTCAACTCAACTCAACTCAACTCAACTCAACTCAACTCAACTCAACTCAACTCAACTCAACTCAACTCAACTCAACTCAACTCAACTCAACTCAACTCAACTCAACTCAACTCAACTCAACTCAACTCAACTCAACTCAACTCAACTCAACTCAACTCAACTCAACTCAACTCAACTCAACTCAACTCAACTCAACTCAACTCAACTCAACTCAACTCAACTCAACTCAACTCAACTCAACTCAACTCAACACAACTCAACTCAACTCAACTCAACTCAACTGAACTCAACTGAACTCAACTGAACTGAGCTGAACTGAACTGAACTGAACTGAACTGAACTGAACTGAGCTGAACTGAAATGAACTGAACTGAACTGAACTGAGCTGAACTGAACTGAACTGAACTGAACTGAACTGAACTGAACTGAACTGAACTGAACTGAACTGAACTGAACTGATTTGAAATGAACTAAACTAAACTGAACTGAACTGAACTGAACTGAACTGAACTGAACTGAACTGAACTGAACTGAACTGAACTGAACTGAACTGAACTGAACTGAACTGAAATGAACTGAACTGAACAGAACTGAACTGAACTGAACTGAACTGAACTGAACTGAACTGAACTGAACTGAACTGAACTGAACTGAACTGAACTGAACAGAACTGAACTGAACTGAACTGAACTGAACTGAACTGAACTGAACTGAACTGAACTGAACTGAACTGAACTGAACTGAACTGAACTGAACTGAACTGAACTGAACTGAACTGAACTGAACTGAACTGAACTGAACTGAACTGAACTGAACTGAACTGAACTGAACTGAACTGAACTGAACGGAACTTAACTGAACTGAACTGAACTGAACTGAACTGAACTGAAATGAACTAATTTAAACTAAACTAAACTGAACTGAACTGAACTGAACTGAACTGAACTGAACTAAACTGAACTGAACTGAACTGAACTGAACTGAACTGAACTGAACTGAACTGAACTGAACTGAACTGAACTGAACTGAACTGAACTGAACTGAACTGAACTGAACTGAACTAAACTGAACTGAACTGAACTGAACTGAACTGAACTGAACTGAACTGAACTGAACTGAACTGAACTGAACTGAACTGAACTGAACAGAACTGAGCTGAACTGAACTGTACTGAACTGAACTGAAATGAACTGAACTGAACTGAACTGAACTGAACTGAACTGAACTGAACTGAACTGAACTGAACTGAACTGAACTGAACTGAACTGAACTGAACTGAACTGAACTGAACTGAACTGAACTGAACTGAACTCAGTTTAACTCAGCTTTTCATTCGATTCGTCTTGCTGCATCTAATCACATCTCATTTCATATCAGCCTTTCATTGGCTGGCAGTTGAGGCAAAATATGTAAATAAATAGAAAAAAATCGAATGCCATGGATAATCCTTTTTCGGAATTGTAGAAGAAATTCAATGTGATTATGACAATATTTCAGAAAGTCTATACTTCGTTCAAAATATAGTTCCACTGTGAATTTAGTAGTATAAAAACCAATAAAGTTTGCTTGTCTATTCTTTTATTTCACTTTTCGCATCAATGTGGGAAAAAATCTTCGGGGAAAAAATATATGCGCACATTTGTAAGGAATGTGCACAATAACGCGCGAATATTTGAGGTGGCAGAAGTTCCCTCTAGAGCCCACTTTATGTGGAAAAAAATCCCGTTTTGAATATTGAACAGTTTAGCATACAATTTCCTTTGTTTTTCTACACTTTTCGACACGGAAAAAAATATGAACGTTGTGTTTTTTTTTTTTTATAAAAGTAAAGCTATTACAGCTGTTACCTATTGATTTGATGTGGTTTTTATTAAAAGTTCAATAGCAAAAAAAATGTGGATTAGAATTTATTCGTGTATGGGAAAAATCAAAGCTTCGTACATTTAAAATGATAGGTAAACCATGAACATTTGAAAAGCACTTGATGTTAAATAGATATTTTGAATGTATATTGATTCAGAAAGAAATAAAACAGCAATAAAATTTGTAAAAAAAAAAATACAAAACAAAAAAGTGCCAGTGATAAAATAATCCTTATATACATATCACTAATAAAAGAAGAAATATTGCAAATTATCTGCTGAATTTTGCTTTCAAGCTTAAGCCAATAATACCTAAAATGCAAGTGCCTAATTTAAAGTGCACAATTCTACTGCTATTCGAAAGATAACAATTTCTGGCGCTCAAAAGTAGGCTAGAAAATTTTGCTAACAATGCCATGCACTCGTTCATATACCACTACTTGCAAAATTGGTTACTTAAAGGTGTTGTCAATGCGATAAACGCACTGTTGACTTCCTCTCTCTCTCTTTCTGTACTGGTGCACAGTTAAGTCATGTAATGCTGCGGGTGTTTGTCTACTTAGATCGCTTGTATGTGTGCATAAGTTTGTTAAACACACAAAGTCGCATCCATCAACATTTTCGCAGCATATAACTAAGCGCCATATTGCAAAATGCGCTTTCCGTTTCATATCGTTCACTTGTTTTGCTTCGATGAATTGCTTACTTGTCATGTTTCAACTTTTGCCTTCTTTGCTTTTGTTGCCTACTGCTACAACAGCATATTTTAGTCGCATGCCACGCCTCTCTACGCAAAAAAAAACAAATTCATACATTTTCTCTGTCTGTCAGTCTTCGCCGCATCAGGCACAAAATATTTAAGTGTGCTTTGTTTTGTCTCTACGTGCTCGGAAATATTGAATTTATTTGTTTCTTTTTACTTTGTTGTTTCCCCCCTCCCTTGTTGTTTGCATTGTTTGCATAAGTAGTGGTGGTGATGGTGGTCAACAACTGCACACGCATACTCTGCCAAAAGCTGTCATTGCTTGTGTTTGGTTATATGGTGTATAATTTGGGTCTATTTGGCATACTAATGATGAAACCTCAAAATTATTGAAGCACTGTCCTGTCCCGTCACAAATTTTGCTGTGTATTTAGGCAGAATCTGGTTTGCTTCAAAAACTTCTTGTTTTTGTTTTTAGTCAAAAACTTTTGCTGACGGTTCGTTATTTTTGCTGGCTAATATATTTTTTATTGGCTTTTATTAACTTTGCAGTGGCTGCAAATCAGTATATAAGTAGTATGTACGTGTGCTCTGTTTTAAGTTATTAATGCTGAAAAATCTTATCTTTTTGTAGTCTTTTATGATGCTTTCAAATTTTCACAATATAGGCATTGGACATTTCTTACTTGATATTCATGTTCTGACCTTTTTCAGAAGGGTAATAAGTTTGGATCGAGAATTATTTGTAATCTTACTTTGTACTAAAAAGTATCTTATATGACAAATGTTCTAGTAAAACTAACAAACTTCATTATCTACAGCAGCAAATATACTACTATTGTCGAGAGAAATACTCCTTAGTGTCTTGCTCTCCTGTCGTAGAAATGCAAAGCCCAGAGAAAAGGACAACAACGTGAAGGTTAATAGACGGAACAACAAGCAAGAGAATATTCTATCAATATTTCATAAAATATTCTCCAAAACTATTTCCTAAAATATTTTCAATTAACAACAAAATGCTTATAGTCAGGATATAGATAAAAGATTAGGTAACAATCATTATTGCAGTGTACAACAAATCCACAAAAAATTCCCTCCACAACAACAACAAAAACCACAATAACAACTGTACAAAAAATTCAAAACAATCTATCCGAATATTCGACCATTTTCTAATTATATTGACCAAAGGACAGCACGATGATGATAGTGGATGGATGATGCCGATGATGATATATGTGTGTATAAGTAAGTATGTGTGGATGTAGTGGTAAAAGAATAACAGAGATAGCATGAATACAAAACGAAAGTTTTCAATTTCCTTTAACCGGATATAGCAGGCATATAGCATTTGTAACAACAACAACAGCAATAGCAGCAACGGGGCGACATACAAAATATTTGCAATAGCAACAACAGCAACAACAAAAAACACATCTGTCAACACACTAACCAGCGCTTGACTGCAATGCTGCTGCTGCTGCTGCCACTGCTGTCAGTGTGTGTAGCTGCTGTCCATTGTCCGATGGACGATGTCCAATGTTCATCGTTCATCGTTGTCTGGTTATCTGATGTCTATCTTTAGGGTGCTGTAGCTCATTTTTCGTGCTTGTACATCAACAACACTGAAACTTTCAATGTTGTTGCAAAGCACAAAGTTGGAGAGTTTTCCATTTTCATTTAGTAGATATCACAGGGTGGCACGTTTTTGAATTAAAAAAAGTTTGTTCTTTAATTGATGTACACACCACTTTCTTAAAAATATGATAATATATGGGCCTCTTGCACTTTGGTCAAATTTCTACATACACAAATTCAATTTCAGTTTTAAAATCTTATCAAAAATTGGGCTGAAATAGTCGCGTTATAATGACAGAGTTGAAAATGTCGAGAAATCGAGAAAAGGTAAGGAAATGTTCAATGGTTTAAAGACTCGGAAGATATTAACCCATTAATGCCCAGTGGTGCCATACGGCAACAATTTTGCTTAGAAATATTTTTTTTTTCAAAAAAATATAGTTTGAGCCCAGATTGATAACTCCTAAAAATTTCAGACTTCGATCTATCGTGGTTCCCTTTGGGCACTGATGGGTCAACTCCCATTAAGAATTGCAGGCGGAAATCTTCCCAGCGAAGTAACTCTATTATGTATAAGGAAAAAAACGTAGGGTTAAGCCGGGAGATATGGCACCCCAGGTAATATGGCACCACTTTCAATTTCGATACTTCCAACTTTCATAGCATTCATATAGGGACAAAATTTAATTTGGTTGCCCGAAAGACTTCGCGATAACTTGTTCTTTTAGATGCAGTTCCTATAAAACTGGGATGATAAAAGGCTGACTTTTTTTTGTTGCATATATCGAAATAAGCAGAATTGAATATGATTTCGGTTTCATATAAGTACGAGCGCTAGTGCACATGTTTAATCGTTTCACATATTTTTTAATCAGTAGGTATATACCAAAAAGCATAAATGGCACCCAATTACTAAGAGAGATTTAATCAAGGTGCCATTTCCCAGAAAATGTATTAAGTGAAACATCACCTGTGCCAAAGAATTCGAGAAACATTAAGGCTAAATTTAACAAACGGCAGTAGGTTGTAAAGTGCTTACTAAATACTCTTCTCCAATAAAGGTGAAAAGAACCACCACAGTATGATTAGATGCAAAGCGTAATGTGCCGTATATTGTCACATGAAATATGTGTGTATATCTTATATGAAAACATACATTACTTTTAGAACACAAAACATTTAAATTCACTCAGGGTGCCAAAACACCTATGATAGGGTGCCATATCACCCGTTATCTTAAGTGACGTGGCACTTTATTGGCTTTCCTTTAAACGAAAAAAAAATACTAAAAAGAATGTAACCTTTGGCCTTGCCAAACACTAAATACACAACGCAGCAGAATTTTGAAAATTTGGCTTGTATGGGAAGTGACGCGACCTCTTGTCCGTATTCATATAACCTTTCCTCAGATCTTGAACTCACTGTTCCCAGTGCCTGAGTTGAATTATCTCGAAAAACGCTTTCTGTTTGAAACTTTTCTCATATGATAGGTGCCACGCCCACTTGTCTGAGCTTGTCTAGTTTTTGCTCAGAGCTTTCATTTAGAGTTTTTAGTGTCTGAGTGAAATTTTGTTAGACTATCTCAAAAAACATTTTTCAGCAAAGCATTTTTAAGCTCTTGCTTGTATGGGAAGTGCCAAGCCCTTTTGTCCTGTATCGTCTAGTTTTGATCTGAATCTTGCGTTTATAGTATAGTATATGAGTGAAATTTAGTTGGATTATTTGGAAAAACGCCTTTTCTATAGCATTTTGAAACTTTTGCTTACATGGGAGGTGCCACGCCTTCTTGTCTAAGTATCGGAGGAGAAATTTTGTTAAAGTATCTCAAAAAATGTTTTCAGTATAATACTTTCAAACTTTTGCTTATATGGAAGCTGTCAGCCCTCTTGTCATAGTACGCCTAGTTTTTTCTCAGAGCTTGCGCTTGCCGCAATAAAACGACAAAGGCAGACCAAATATTATTGAATTATATTAAAATTATTGCAACGGACAGACAGATAAATGGACATGGTTATATCGACTCAGAAGGTGAGGCGAATCAAGAAAATATAGTTTTTATGGTATATATTCTTGAGCTTGGAATTGGGCGTTCGTTTTTCGATACACACTTATATATACACTTTTCGCAATTCGCCACGCCTCCTTCTTTGCGTTGCAAACAGAAAGACAAAGTGAATATACTCTGGGTGTAGGGTTTTAAGAAACCAAACATAATTGCAATAGATATTATTTCAGTTGAAGTCCTTTTTTTGTTTTAAATTAATTAAATTTAGTTTCTTTACAAATCTCTTTTCATTATGATTTTATAGTAGTAAGTCCAACAAAAAAGGTGCCATATCTCCCGGAATTACCCTAAGATTGTTTAAAAGTTGGCAAATACGGAAGATATCAAAATATTTTGAAAAATTCAAGCAAATGCTCGAAAAATATTAAAAAAGTCAGATGAGATTCTTAGAAAAGTTGAGAATAATTCTAAAGAAATTATAAAATAATTTTGAAAAATTTAACAAAAGTTTTGAGAAATGCTGAGGAAGTTAGAAGATGTAGAGGAATCGAAAAGAGTTACTCTCTCAAATCAAAATCAAATTGTTCTGAAAAATTTTAAAAAAATTTCCGAAAAATAAGAACGTCATAAGAGAAAACAGTTTTTTAAACTTAGATCCAACCTAATTATCAAAATATGCTCTTGGTATCTTTCATGCATGCGAAATTTCTTGTTTCCGATTTTTTGTGCTCTTCAACAGTTTAGTTCTTTTTCTCCTTTTATTTTGTATTTTGAGCTACCTACTACTTTTTTTGATCCACAAATTTCTGCTTTATTAACTCTGATTGACTACGAACAAAAACAAAATGGAATGAAAATGTAATTTGTTGAGAATTACGGTCTTTTCTCATTTTTCGACTGATTTTTGAAGATGTTGCTCGATTTTTATGTGCCACAATAACAGGGGCAGCAATCATTATAACAACAACAATAACAGTAACAACAAAAGTCAGATAACAACAGCAACTCTTCACATTGGCATCTCCTAGAAATTTTTGAGCGCAACATTAAGAAGTAGTGCAAAATTAGAGGAAAAGAGGGCAATACCAACCAACTACAAGGTAATCAAATGCAATTGAAATTCCAAGCAAGTGGAATGGAAATGAAACGAAAAATAAATATAAAAAAAAAGTTTGGAAATAAAACTAGTTCACGAGTTATTGGGTAGCAAAAAAATTTCATTATGTACACATACATATAGTATATGAATGTGTGTGTGTGTTTCGTTTGTTTGTTTGCAAGTGTATGTGTCTTTCACATTGATGTTTGCCAATAATGCAACCGTCATCGTCGTTCGTTGTCGTCGCATCCATCTGCGTCGTCAAGCACAATAGTGTTGTTTTTGCTATTAGTGTTTTTGTTGTTGTTGTTTTTTTTTTTTTTTTGTGCAGCAACAATTTGACAAATTTAATCAAAAGTTACACAAAAATTTTTCAATACCAATCGAGGTATCGAGGTCAATCGTGTTGCGGCAGCACCAGCAGCATCCAATGATGACAATCAAGTGGTTGTTACTACGTCGTAAAAGAAAAGTGAATGAGGGGGAAAAGAGTTCGATGGGGGACGACGCTGTGATATTGAGAAGTGGTTGGGATAGTAATGCATATATAGCACACTTTAGAGTGTTCGGTATGCAGTGTTTTTAGGTAATGTTGCTAAAAAGTTGGGATCAATTTTATAATGATTTTAAACTTTGCGTCTATGATATTAAAGAACTGAGGAATTTGCTTAAAGTTTTGACTTTTTTTCTGGAATAACTTAATGTTTTGTATTGAATAATCTTCATCAAGTTTACTTTTTTCCAAGACTTTCCCTATTTTTGGATTTTCTTTTGCAAAGGTTTTTTCAAAGTGGGTTTTGAGATTTAGGTACATTAGACCAGGTCGAAATTTAAATTTTAGATTCATCCCGAAACTTACTCATTTTTTTATTTTTTTTTTTTTTTCATTTTGAATTCCTAAAAAAAACTGGTTTTCTGATCATAACTTTTCTTCTAATAAAAAATAGATACCAGAAAGTGCTTAAGAAATAGAGACAATGTTTTTACAAAAATTTTGGCGTTTAAAAATGTATTTTCTTTCTTGGGTATAGATAATATTCGGTTCCAAAATCATTTCTTTTTTTTCGTCTTTCAATAACGAGGTCGGAAAAACGATTTTTTACTCAAAAGCAAGGCATCAAAATGCTTAGAATTCTCCAAATTATACGTGTGAATTTTTTTAGAATTTTTTGAGATATTTTATAATTTTTCAAAACTTGTTCAAAAAAATAAAAAAAAATAAAAAAAATTCCAAAATTTCTGAAAAAATTCACACCGATTTCTTGAAAGATTCTAAGCATTTTACATCATATGAAACTTTTTCGTAGATGCCTTGGTTTTAAAAAAGCCTAGCATTTTGCTGACAAACATGATAAATTGATAAATTTTTTAAAAATTTTAAAATATTTAAAAAAAAAAACTTTATTTTTCAAATCTAACAATTGGACTATTATTTTCCGAATAATAGCCGTGTTTCTTTTGACGCGTATATACAATTGTGGATATTTTTAAATTGCGATAACTCATGAACAGTGAATCGCATAATAAAACTCCAAGGAACTTTTTTATGGAGAATCACTTTTCATTTTTTTTTTTTTTTAATTTATCTTTTAGGAATTATTCTATAAAAACTGGCTAAGCGCCGATAAACGGCAAAAATCATTTTTTTTAAAAAACTTCTAAATAATTATTTTTTTCTTACAAAAGATTAAAATTATTTGTAGAGTATGTGGTTCTCAATGAAAAAGACCCTAAGACTTTTTATCGCACGACTCACCGTTCATAAGTTATCGCAATTTTAAAATTACCACAATTGTATATACGCGTCAAAAGAAACACAGCTTATGTCTGTGATCAATTTCCGTGAAGAAAAAGAAAATTGTAGCTTCTGCAAAAATCCTCCTGAAAGAGCTGTTACCAAATTATGGTTTGGATGAGAATCCTCTCAACTTGTAGTACAACTAAACTTAAAACGAAATTTTTTTGGGAACCTTTTCACTTACTACATTGCAAATATCCACATATTCTTTAGTGCAATCAACAAACAAATGCAACAAAGAATGATTTCACCCCTGTGTAGGGTCCCAAGGGGAAAAGAAGTGCTTCAAAAACCCTTCTGAAGTGCATCCTTTTCACCAATAAGCGCTTCCTCTCCGTAAGAACAATACTTTATTTTTAACATTGCATGTCATAGGATGTAAGCGAGCAAAAGCTTACCTCAGCCTTACCAAAAAAGAGTTTTTAAAGCGCTTATTTGTAATGCTGCGGTAAGCGTTTTTTCAATAAAATTAAAAAAAAGAAAAAAAAAAAAAAAAAACTGGCCGCGCCAGGATTTTAATCCACGACCCTCCGCGTGCTAGATATTTTGTTCTTACATTTACCAACCCTTTAGACCGCTCCACCAACGCCCGATGATATAAAGAGGTATTCAATTTGTATATTAAGCAAATGTCCTGCAGCATTACATAGAATCATTGTGCAATCAGTTTCAATTCAAGTAAGCAAAAGTAAATAAAAATGAGAAATTAAAATAGAAAAGTGAAATAAAAAAGGTTGAATAAAAAATATTTTAATAAAAAAAAAAATAAAGCAAAAACAAAACGGAAAAAAAAAATCACCCGGGCTGGGTTCGAACTCACGTTGTTCTTACTGCAGCCTTATAAAAAATCATTGTGATAGTGCTTCTAAATTTCTATGGGGACAAGCACTTTTGAAGTGCTTGGATCAGAAGTGCTAGAAATTTTTCCTCTTGGGGTACAAAACAAAAACACACTTAAAACAGACAAACATTTGTTCAATAAACATACCTTCACAAATACAACTACATATGTAAGTGTACAACACTTGTGCAGAAATGCCAATAAAGGCGGAAGTTATTGTAGCGGTAAAGCCGGATATCGGCAAATGCAGCATTAGTGCTCAATTGCAAGCAGAAAAAGAAACAAAAGAAGAAGAGTTGTAATAAGAAAACAATGCTTAAGACGAAAAGACGTATGTAACTAAGCAGTGAGAGAGAAAAACCAAAAACAAAACAGAAACCGATAGATGCAGACAACAACAAAAAACAATGAAATGAGTCATGCAATCAAAGTACTATCTGCTTCAAGTTGAAATTGAATCACATGTGTAAAAGAAAAGTTTCTCGAAAACTGCACTCAGTCATTGCACACCTTTGGCTGTATTGTTTATCTTTTTGTTTTTAAACCAATATACAGTAAAATTTCACCACAGGAATTCAGAGACTTGTACGGTCTTAGATATTACTTTTATGTGTGCTTATGTAGATATATAAAGTTAGATAATAAGCATATTGATTTCAGAGCTCTCGATATTAAAGCATTTAATTAAATTTTTCTTTCAGCAAACTATGTATCAGTTACAATTGCAAAGATTCAAGTACTTAAGTTTCAAGAAGTTCAATTTGTTTTAACACTTCATTTTAACTGATTGCAACACTCTATACGTAATCAACTAAAAACTGTAAATTGTTATGATATACGCGAGAACTACGTGATATTTTTGTAATTTAACGAGTTTGCAGTTACGAATACAGTTGCAAAAAAAAAGCCAGACAACTAAGCGACTGTGAGATTTTATCGAAGACAGTTCTCTTATAGTGCGCATGAAACAAAACTCCAGACGACTGTAACCATGATTAAGTATTTAATCACATAGTATGGTCAGAGTTACCATACACAAAAGACAGATTCTACGTGAAACTTTGATCATCAACGCTCTCGCTGCATCTTTCTTAATGGATTTTTGATTAGACACGTATTTTAGTATTATGCTCGAAATTTTTTTTTAATTTGTAGGTTCTGTGACAAAAATATTGTAGTTTTTGTGTTTTCCAACTCATAATTTTAGTTCCTTTGGGGCCCATTAAGATTTATCTGATCTAAGCTAAAGATCAAAACAACGCAGTATTCGGTAACATTTACGTTAAAATATTTTTTTCCAAACTCTTAACCATTAGGGAGCTGATAGCAGATAATTTTACATGATTGCATCGTTTGACACTAGCTGATATATGTAAAGAATGAAGTTAATCAATCAATATAAGCCATTTCTGACATACTTTTTGTTGGAAATTTTTGAAGACTCAAAATTTTCTTTGCATATTTTTCTGTGAAAGTAAGCGTTAACGATATATTTGCAAAACACTGTGACCTTTTAGCTTAAATATCTTGACAAGCGAACACAAACCGCGTATGTTGACTTCATCAGACTAGGGCTCGTAGGAATGTCTGAAGTATACTTTAATCACGTACAAAGCAAGGCCCATAACACTACCTTGGGGAACTCTTGCTTCGATTCTGAGTAGAGTCAATCTTTGAGTAATCGGTTAAGATCTCCGATTTTTATGAAAATTTTGTGAAAACTTTGTATTTGACATACATACAATTGTCGTGCAAACATTCCGAAAATTTTCAAAATGGCGGCTTTGGGAAGTTCGATCTAACTTTTGGATACTCAAATATTTGAAAATTCATATCTCCTCGGCTTTTCACCTGATTTTAATGAAATTTTCAGTGTTAGTGGAGAAAGGTATGATCTTTTGTATAAAAATATACTCTGAAAAAATTTTTTTCTTTTTGTGTAACTTTTTTTCAAAAGCTTATATCTTTCTACACTAACTCTGAAAATTTCATTAAAATTGGATATGACGCCGAGGAGCTATAAGTTTTCAAATATGTGAGTTTCCAAAAGTTGGATAGAATTTCTTATGGCAAATTTCCGGAATTTCGAAAAATTATATTACCACAATTATATCCATGCCAAATATTCACCTGTTCTATCGTACCATGGTTTTTACAAAAGACGAACTGATGGCATGGTATAATATTACTTTTGATAAAATGCGGAGAAAGTTTTAAAAGCAGTAACCTTTCAAAAGGCTTAACCAAGCACGAAAGCAAGTTATTAGGTCTGTAAGAGAACGGTAGAGTTTGTTCTTTTCCGAGTAGAGTAAACTGGTTCGATTTGTTTGAAGGAAAAAAAAAATCTTCCCAACAAGATCTCAAAAGTTAGAAGGACCCTTATAACGGTATCTGCTTAATTTATAATTTTATTTTTTTTTTTTCAGGAAAAACTCTTCGAGCGCTTTTTTCAGGCCATTTTGTCAAAAAAAAAAAAAAATAAATTTTGGTGCTAAAAAAATATATATTTTTATACCCTACACCCAGGGTATATTCACTTTGTCCTCCCGTTTGTAACGCAGAGAAGGAGGCGTGGCAGATATAGAAAAGTATATATATTCTTGATCAGCGTCACCTCCTGAGTCGATATTGCCATGTCCGTCTGTCTGGCTGGGTGGCTGGCTGGCTGGCTGGTTGGCTGGCTGGCTGGCTATGTGTTGAAATACACTTTTTGGGAAAACTAAACAAGATAATTCAATGAAATTTGGTACACTCCCTTCGCCGTCAAAGTTAGCTCGGGGGTTGAAAATGAGCAAAATCGGTCAACGGACACGCCTACCGCCCATACAAAAAATATATTCAAAATGCAGTTTTAGTAGTATTTTTCACGACAACGCAACCGAAATACACATAAATACTACAAATTGTAGGCGCAAGCTTTGAGAAAAAACTGAGCAAACTCGGACAAAAGGGCATGGCACCTCCCATACAAGCAAAAGCTTCAAAACGCTATACTGAAAGCGTGTTTTGAGATATTCGAACCAAATTTGACTACACAGTGCAACACCAGAATTAGGGCAAGACTTGGCTAAAACTCCCCTTGGGCTTTTCCAAACTAGCTGCATAACGGTTTTTATTTACGTCTAAAGTTTTTGTTAGAGATTCTTCAGTTTTCGATCAATTGCTCCTGTACTATTCCAGAAACCTTTATTTTATATAACTAAAATTGTAGCCGAATGTGCAACAAGTAACTTTTTCTAACGTACATACTATGTCAAAAAAACCTTATAGATGAGGTATTTTGATGCAAAGTGTTCGGCCTTTTTTTAGTTTTTCGACCATAACTCACAAAAATTTCTATTCTGAAACTTACTGGATTATAAAATGCATGAGTTTTCTAAACACTCAAGATGGGATTCGGTCGTTAAATGAGAATATTTTTATTTTTTTTTTTTTTTTTTTCGGCAAAACGATTTTTTATTCAATAGCGAGGCAACTAGTACGATAAAATTTTATAAAGCAACGACGATTAAATCATGTACCAAAGTTTCAACCAGCGCCCTTTCTATAATCTAATCGTCACAATTCATGGCAACTCTGGATATAAGATTTCAACCAAGGAAGTTCTTACATGCAACGGCGCCTAAATCTTTAAATATCGCGTAATCTTCATGCAGCAAATGCAAAAGCACAACACAATTGCAAAACCCACACAAAATTACATACGCATACAAGCAAAACGAAACACAAACACAAAGAAAAGCTAACATATACATATACATATGCAGACAAAAAAAATTAAATTAGTTTGAAAAAAATAAATTTTATGAATTGGAAAATTCAATTTTCCATAATAAATAAACAATGATTTTGTTTGTTTGTATAATGTGTTGTTGTGTGGGTTGTTGCATGCAGCATGCAAGTTCAATGTAAACATTTTTTAAAAATTATACAATCATTTTTTGTATGTGTGGTCGTAATATTGCCGGCGTTTTTGTTGTTGTGCAAGCAAACTTAAATGTAAATTTTGGAAAAAAAAATAACAACGAATTATTGCAAATTGCTAAAGTTTTAATTGTTTGCCAGACTGTACAGCAGCAGCAGCAAGAGACGTGCGTGGGCGACAGTAGCAGCAAAATTTTGTCAGAATGACATGTGCTTATAATACAGAAGAGTTTTTGGTATAGAAATATGCAAAAAAATCCAATTTTGTTTAAAAATTATTGCACTAAAATATGAAAAGTACACTGAAATTGACTTTAAGTTGAAAAAATATGTATATAAAAATCCAAAACTTGCTTAATTTTTGTTTTGACAGCAAAAAATTCGCTTAAATATTTTGTGAACAAATGTATTGATATTTTTGTTTTTCTCTCAGAAGTCAATTAAAAGTTGTGTTAATGTGTTAAATTTCTTGTAATTGCACATACACACTCAAGTATGTCATGAATTTGTAAATGTTCATCAATATTAACTAATCATCAATAACAATATTGATTACCAAATTGCACAGCAGCAGCAGCAGGAGCGGTAGCATAATCTCCACTCATCATTTGTGGCAACTACTGTCGCGCTGCATCAGTAGCAACATCAACAAATTAGCAACTTTGCAATGTTGCTGCTGTCAACATCATCATTTGGTATATTGGAAAGTTTGTCATTCACGCAGCAGACATACGCACTTTACTCATACCATTACATTTTGCATATCAACTTATTAGCACACATTTTGATTGGCTTGTATTTGTATGTTCATATGTTTAGCCTTTAGGGAATTGACATGGAATTTCACAAAGAGTTGCTATCAATCAAATGATTGAAATAATAATGCAATTTTGAGTGGAGTGAGCAATAAAACAAAAAAAAATTTTTTGCTACTTTTTTTTGGACCGCTACGTTACAAATTAAATATACAAAATGAAATAAAAGTCGATAATTATGGCCATGAATCTATCTCTAAATAGGCTATACTAAGGACTAGAAATATTAGATGGCAACAAATAGTATGACCTCTAATGTAAGGTATGCTTAGGACTAGAAATATTAGATAGCCACGAATAAGACAGCCTTTAATGTAAGATAAGCTAAGGATAGGGAATATTAGATGGCCACGAGAAGTACGAACTCAAACAAAAGTATGCTAAGAATTAGTACAACCCCTTATCAAAGGTATAATTAGGATTAGAACGATTAGATAGATGGTCACGAATAATACGACCTCTAAAAACGCTATGCTTAGGATTTGGAAAATTAAATGGCCACGAATATTACAACCACTTATAATGCCATAAATCACGGGCTCGTTTTTAGCCACGACCATATGATTATTAAATAGTTGATAGATAGTTTGTATTCTCCTTAAACTCCTAGGAGGAGCATAGGGCCAATATGAGACGTTTCTCCATTTGCGCAGCTTGACCTCATTTGCTATAGTCTTCTGATTGCATTTTTGATGTAGCTCGGCATTTGATATAGTGCGAGGCCACCAAACCTTTAGTATACGCCTTAAGCGTTTGTTGACGAATACTTGCAGCTTGTTCGAAAGTTGTTCAGTAATAAGCCATGTTTCGCACCCATATAGCAAAACCTATTTCAAATTCGAATTGAAAATGCGCACTTTCGTTTTGGTGGATGTAACGGAAGAAGACCATATTTTGTTCAGATTTTGCTATTCTTGAGTTGATATCCTCTTTTGCTCCACCAAATATGGAGATAATGCTGCCTAAATACGTGAAGCTATCGACGATTTCAATGTCATCACTGCCAGCTCTAAATGTGATGTCATTCTTGTTTGCGTTTAACTTCATGCTTTTAGTCTTGGATACGTTGATTTTTAGGCCGGCCTTTTGTGATTCCAAGACAAAGTCTTCAATTTTGCTTTGCATATCTGAGTGTTTGGACGATAAGAGGCAAATGTCTTCAGCGTAGTCGAGATCTTCTAGATGTTCGGTAAAGTTCCATTGGATACCCCTTTTGGCCTTATTAAGAGCTTTATCTAGGATATCGTCAAGAACGATAAGTAAGAGAGATGGTGATAGTAAACACCCCTGCCGCACGCCTGAATTAGTTGTGAATGTTGGTGACAATAAACCGTTGTGTAACACACTGCGTTTAAAGCCTTCATATTGTGCACGTACTAAGTTTATGGCCTTTGCGGCAATACCTCTTTGTTGCAGTGAAACCCAGATGTTTTCTCGGGAGACTCTGTCAAAGGCAGTGCTATAGTCTACGGAGACAAATTGAAGTGCAATACGCCACTCGCATGATTGTTCGACAATTATTCTGAGGGTGTTGATTTGATCCACGCATGATCAGTTTGGCCGGAATCCTGCTTGTTGCCTTCGGATGGCCGAATCAATTTTTTCGCAAACCTTGTTTAAAAACACTTTTGTCAGTACTTTTGATGGTACTGAGAGCAAAGTTATTCCTCTATAATTTCAGCACTCGCTTAGTTCACGTTTTTTCGGCAATTTGACTAGCATGTCATGTAGCCAATCTTTTGCCAAACGCTCTTCGCTCCAGATTTTGGAAATCAGAGAATGAAGAATCTTAGCTGATGTAATGGGACATGTTTTAGCAGTTCAGCTGTTATTTGGTCTATACCGGCGGCCTTGTAGTTTTTCATGCTTTGGATAGCTTTCACTATTTTATCGATTGTGGGTGGTTGGGTTTGTATTCGATTACTACTGCGAGCCACTGCGGCAGTTGTAGTTGGTGATTTTGGTTGCGGGAATGTGGTAGACATAGGATTCAGTATGTCACAAAAATACTCTTTCCATCTACTTAGTTGGTCGTCGAACAAAGATTGTTCACTGGGACGTTTATTAGCGGCAAGTTTTAGTCGAATGACCGCGACGAGAAGATGGTGGTCGGAGCCTATGTCAGCGGTTCTCTTTGCTCGTACGTCCAGAAGACTCCCTCTCCATTTTCTGCTAATGCAAAAGTGGTCGATTTAGTTTTCCGTGATGTTGTCTGGGGACACCCAAGTAGCTTCATGGCATGTAGATAGCTTAGTGGTTAAAAATTATGCCGTAGGAAAAGTTAAATCTGGCAACACTTGTCCGTTGACAGCTGTCAGCTGTTATAAAAACAGCTGTTCAACAGAACTAATGCTGTAAGTAGTATTAGAAGTAGATATAGAAAACCAATTCAATAGGCAACGCCGGAATTGGTTAAATAAGACTAAGGGTAGTATTGAAACTGTAATTTTAGGATAAATCCTATAGGTAATGCCGGGAAAGTCAAGATAGATATAACAAGCTAGCAAAAGATTTTGGGGATTAGTGTAGTTGGACATAATAAAACTACCTTTATAGGCAACGCCGGGAGCGGTAGAACCAGATGGTGATCGTGAGTAGGAGGGAAAGGAAAATACCAGGCAGTAGCGTAGTTGGACTATTGTGATCTGGCAATAAAATTCCTATAGGCAACGCCAGAAGTGGTAGAACCAGAGGGCAATCGTAAGGAGGGGGATAGTAATAAATAACGCTGTTATTTGGCAACGCTGGTAGTAGTCTGGATAGGTGCTGGAACAAGCCTACACACTAAAAAATTATAGTTTACTCATTACGATTAAAACAGTCGTTTACTTTTCTTTGTCTTGATTCCCTTCATTATTGATTTAAAACTTTTTTGGTATTAAATTCCAATTTCACAGTCCTGCATGGGTTTTCCTCTCTAAGTTTTAAAAAGCGATTTCTATAGATTTAAGTGTGCTGATTACGAGAAAAATAGTGAAACAATTCCAGCACGTCACAATTCTCAGTAATTTAAGTTTTACTTAAGTGCCTTTTTTGTATATACAAGACTACCATGCCTATAATACTGAACGTATCAAAACCATATTTGCACCAGATGTCTTTTTGGTGCTCCAACACATTTATAAGAAATATGGGATCGATTGGACAAGAGGGTGTTGTACCCCTCATACAAAAAAAAAACTCAAAATAATTGAACATTTTATTTGAGTCGCTCCTACGCCTATACCAGTTGGTATATTGAAACCATATTAACAGCATATATCCGCCTGATATTTCGACAGATTTGTCTTGACAATAGGGGCAATCGAATGAAAGTACGGTGCGCTCGGTATGCAAAAGGAACATACCATAAACAAAAAAAAAAAAAAACGCATATCTACTTACTTGACCTGCAATATGAAACTTGATATCTGGATGAATATTATGCAAAAAATTTATCTTGATCGTACGGGGAGCACCAAAAAAATATATGGTGCAAGAATGGTTTAAATATGTTGAGTATTTTAGGCGTGATATTGAAGAGTACGTAAGCACAAACGATTGAATTAATAAGTTTTCAAATGCTGCACAAACTTACAAGGGTACCCCTCTTAAAATTACGAGAGTGCTTTTTAATGTAATTTTTGATTCCGAGCCCAAATCCGTTTACAGAATTGCTCTATCACGTCCAAATTTTGAGAAAATTTTGAATAACAGTGTAAAACACACGATTTTCCACTATTTTTGAGGTTATGAAAACTGGAATATCTCAAAATTCTGACGTGATGGAAAGAAACCAAGTTTAGAGTCGTGATTAGGAGGTCCCAAACCACCATAATTGGCTTCAAAAATCAAGAGAGGAAAAAAAAGTGTCGAATTTGCAGGCCTGTGTTTTTTTTCACCAAAGGTTGAAATTTATTCCAGAAAAGTATAAAATTTATTCCAAAATAGTTTAAAATTATTACTTTTTTTGGAATTGCTCAATATAAATATTTTTTGGTCTTAAAACTAAACTAAAATTTTTACTGTGAAGTTACTGGGAAAAACGGTCACCTTTTCTATAGGCAACTCCAGAAATGGTGGCACTTCAGTGAGCAGGGGATATAGGCGTCCCTTTCCTGCATGCGGGGAAGGATAGCGACCAATGCCGACAACAAGGATGACGGCATATTGGTATAATTATGGATGATTTTGTAAGCCTACATAATAAGCGATGATAGAAATTAATAAAGATATGATAACGTTCTCAAAATGAAATGAAAATGCTGTTGTTATACTTAAGCCTTTAGGTCTGATTTCTCTCTTAGCCGCCTGCAAAAAAATAACTTTTTGGACCGAATCCTAGCAACCGGCGAGCCCAAGCCCAAGCCAAAGAAAGCTTCGTTACTCTCTAATGGAGAGTAGGTGTAGGATGAAAGTATAAGATGCTACGAATAGTACGACCACTAATGGAAAGTGGATACACGTATAGCGTTGGATGATTATCCAGAAGAAAATTTCCCGAACATCAATATGTTGCTATAAGTTTCCGATATAAACACCTAGTGTTGATAGTACATTCTTTAAAGAATATAACTTTTTATAAAGCAGCAATTGCGATATTTGAAACATTCAAGACAGATTTTTAAGTGTCCAAAAGACACTTCAAGACGTCTCAATGATTCCGAAAAAAAACAAACAATATTCACATTTCATTAATGTACCAAAGCAGTAATCTAATTATCAATCTTTTGCTGCTTTGCCGCAATTCTTTGGCTAAGTACAAGTTATCACACATTCACACTTTGCTAATAAATCCAAAGCAATCCAATAAATAACGAATTTGCTTATCTGCAGCAACAGCAGCAAAGGCAACAGCATTTCGCATGCACGTATGTAAATGCTGCAAGCGCTCAAATTTTTGAAATCAAATCAAATGGCAATTTGCTGCAAACATTTGCAGCACAACAAAATTTTGCAGACAACGCAAAGCAAAAGGATAATTGCAGCAACACGAAGCAATTTAGCAGAAATAAAATTTGTTAAGTGGCGAGAAGAATCCTTTATTTTTGTGTGTTGCTTTTGTGGAAGGAGGGAACCAAAAACCCAATTCCGATAAGACTGCACAGCAGCACAAAACTGTTGCAGATATAAAAACCCAAATAAAAAAAAACAAAACAAAAACAAATCAAATTATTGCAGCACACATATGCAAGTGTGTGAAAATGTGCATGTGTTTGTGGCTAAATACATATTTGAAACTACCATTAATTGCATTGACGTTGAACACATTATTCAATTTGCAGCAGTGCAACAACAACAGCAATTATGCAGTTTACGCTGCTTCAAGCACATAAGTTTGTATTGGTAGCTATATGCGTTCGTGTGTGTGTTTGTG
Source organism: Calliopum simillimum (assembly GCA_951812925.1). Lineage (NCBI taxonomy): Eukaryota > Metazoa > Arthropoda > Insecta > Diptera > Lauxaniidae > Calliopum > Calliopum simillimum. The sequence goes on along the minus strand of OX638372.1, from coordinate 19,210,940 downwards.
CATTCGTGCTTTTAGCCTAGTGTGTGGCGTATTAATTGCTCTTCTATTGCCCTTACACAAATAAATGCAGAAATTAAACAATTAATTTGCATAGAACTCCATGTGAGTTTTGCAGATTTTCTAATAAAAATTTTTTTTTTTTTTCGACATCGTAATTGGATCGATAAGGCATTAATACAGCATAGTGGGTCACTTAGTTAAATAAACTAGAAGCGTTCATTGGTCAAAATTCGATCACAAATGTATTAAATAATTTTGCTACTTTTTGGACACTTTTAGTACATTTCTTTTGCTTTTTGGTACGAAATAGAAAAGCTGATTTATCATCCCTAGTATAATTCAAGCGAAATATAAACAAAACAAAAAACTTAAAATGGTTTAAGTTGACTATACGAAAATTATACTAATTTTATGAACTTTAGTCAATGTTTTGCAAGAATCGAAAATTCCATGCATTTTCCAACTTAGAATATTATGACAATTAGGAGAAGAGAAAAAACTACTGAACATGGCTATGGTGACATATGTTTCGGTTACCGCCACGTAACCATCATCAGACCAATTTATGTTTTATTTTAATTTATTTTAAATTAAATGAAATAACAATTGAAAAATTTTTGAACTTTTTGTCTGAGGCCGGGATCGATCTATGAACCTTTCGAAATCAATCTCTCTACATAGCGCATTTATCAACGGACTGCGCTGTGTGCCCTCGGAAAAATTGGTAGCTTAAGTGCCTATATGCATGTAGCGTGGTTTCATTCTCTATACTCCTTTGTCATCATTCATGTTGTGTTTGTTTGGTAAGGCTCAGCCATTGGCTGAGAATCAATACCGTTATATTATGTGACTGACAAGTGTTGCCAGTTGCACATATTTGGCGTGTTCTCCATGATTACTTAAAATGGTTTATGTTGACTATACGAAAATTATACTAATTTTATGAACTTTAGTCAATGTTTTGCAAGAATCGAAAATTCCATGCATTTTCCAACTTAGAATATTATGACAATTAGGAGAAGAGAAAAAACTACTGAACATGGCTATGGTGACATATGTTTCGGTTACCGCCACGTAACCATCATCAGACCAATTTATGTTTTATTTTAATTTATTTTAAATTAAATGAAATAACAATTGAAAAATTTTTGAACTTTTTGTCTGAGGCCGGGATCGATCTATGAACCTTTCGAAATCAATCTCTCTACATAGCGCATAGAGAATGAAACCACGCTACATGCATATAGGCACTTAAGCTACCAATTTTTCCGAGGGCACACAGCGCAGTCCGTTGATAAATGCGCTATGTAGAGAGATTGATTTCGAAAGGTTCATAGATCGATCCCGGCCTCAGACAAAAAGTTCAAAAATTTTTCAATTGTTATTTCATTTAATTTAAAATAAATTAAAATAAAACATAAATTGGTCTGATGATGGTTACGTGGCGGTAACCGAAACATATGTCACCATAGCCATGTTCAGTAGTTTTTTCTCTTCTCCTAATTGTCATAATATTCTAAGTTGGAAAATGCATGGAATTTTCGATTCTTGCAAAACATTGACTAAAGTTCATAAAATTAGTACAAAACAAAAAACATGAAGTCAGTGCTATGCTTTTTGTCTTCTCTTTGTGCTTTATACTTTTTTTCAGCTCTGTGTGACCGTGTATTTTATTGTTGTTAATAATGAAAAATTTGTATATAAATTTACCGTGCTTAGAGTCTCAAAATTAACATAATTTTAACATTGTGCACATTTACACACAAATACCTTTCTAGTGGTGTATAATTCAAGGTCGTGCTCCATTTCTAACATAGTAAAAAAGGTAGGACAAATTTTTGTCTTGCGTATTAATATAAAGATTACTTTGACTTGTTTAGCAAACAAACGTCGTTAGTATTTTATTTATTTTAAGTTTCTTTAAGCTACTTAGCTTCACAAACTAGTCATATAAGTATATTGCAATTCCATTTTTATGAAACTACTTTTTTTCCAAACATATGTAAGAAGTACAGCTCTATTTTATTGTATGAAAAAAGCACGTGTTTTCCCAATAGTTTGAAACAAATGCTCTTTCAAGTGTCATTATACTTTTATATTCACGTGCACCATACTCGTCGTCATCGTCATCATCGTTGTCTGCAAATTCCTGCTAAAATTAAAAGTTTCTCTGCAGTTTCTCTAAAAGTTTTCCCCTTTTGTTGTGCATTCATACATTGCTCTATAGCTGTAAACACACATATAAATCCACATACACACTCAACGTCAAGAGGTCGCTGTAGGTCAACTTTTGCCGGTATGCAGCATCATCATTGTAACTGCAGCTGCATAGGAGCCTTTCCTGCTGTAAAAACAAACCCTTGTGGATATGGAACTTTTGTCATTTCATTTAATTTTTTATTAATTTAATTAATTTTTCTCAACATTCTACTATACATTTCATTAGTTTTACATTCATCCATATGAATTAACTCTCACAGACTTTACTCATTGGCTTACGTAATTTCCGGGATATGAAAAAGTATGTCTGGCCATTCATTGTAGGCCATGCAGTTGCAGCGAAACTTTGCAGAAACGGAAATGAGCGTAAGAGAACTGTCCCGTTAGTGAAGAGTTTGAAAAATGAGAAAACAAAGGGATGAGAAAAGTTGAGTTCTACTTTAAAAGTAAACTTTTTCACGCATTTTTGTTCTATTTAATTTTTCAGTGAAAAATTTATACTAAACTTGTTTAAAATTAGCAATTGATCTGTTCAGACATAAGATAAATTATTTACTTCATTAAATTTTTACACTGGCAACGCTGCAAGTAACACGTGCGAATAATTTAATACAAATTTCTCACAAGCGTTCTCTCATTTTTTTTTTTTTTTTTTTTTTAGTTACATATGATGCACCCCAAAAATGTGCTCTTTATGTTGCACATTTTTCTCTTGTAGTCTTTTATGTATATATTTACTTTTTGCGCTTTGCATTACTTATTATTATTACTTTTCTGCTTCCGGTCATTAGGAAACACTTACCACTCTATAGCATATTAGGGGAAATGTTGTAGGTCTGAGATATCGTCCCTATCGAAAAGAAAAACGTTAAGTCAGCTTTTCAAGTCATGCGATATTTCAACTTAGTATTAACATTAGATTGTTTGTATAAAAATCGTTGATTTGCTTTTACTTGCATGATAAAAATTACCATTTTTCAACAGGGATACGGCTCAATGGGTCTCATCAGTCTAAAAACTAGATAAAATATTATAGATCACGAACTCTAAATAACTCAAGACTCAGAAAAACTGACTCATCCCAGCAGAAAATAAAACGACCACCTTCAGAAGTGAAGTAATCGTTGGATGTTCCGGAAAGTAGTGAAAAAACAAACTACTCCTTTTCGGATTGATTAGGAAGCTCAAAAACGATGTTTTCGTTCGATTTTGGGCATATTTCAGTAGCTGACTATGTTTAGATTTTGCGCCCTACAATTGAAGGCATAAAATTATGATCTGTTCAGATGCTACCTTTCATTCGAAGATATTAAATTATGTTCTTCTGTTCAGATTGCGTTTTCGAATCGAAGGCATAAAATTATGTTTTATCGTAAAGTTATTCAAAAACACACATTCATTTTCCATAGCCAAAAAGAAGAAACCCAATACCCGACTGTACCGATTGCACCTTCTATTAGGAATGATACGATGAGCGGCCAGCGCTGCACAAAAGGAAAGTGTTTTCTGTATTGAAAATGGAATGATTCGAACAATGAAAGGAATGTGCCAAAAAGCTATGATTGGATGATCAAACTTTCTGCTGGGAACGTTTTTCACTTGAATAAGAACGATATGTTATGTTTTTCTCAATTTTATGGAATAATTCCTAAACGGTAAATTGTATGTGTTCATACATTGCTTGTAATTTATAGTGACTCATCGTTCATGAGTTATGGGAATTAAAAAATATATTACTTACACTTTGGCACTTTTTTCATTAGAATATGTCCTAACCTATAAGTCGTACGAAAACAGCGCTGAGGTTTTTTCTACAGGAAACTACCAGGGCTACAAGGTTATCAAGAACTACTTTTCCGAAATAGTAAACGTTAGTATGATATTTGCAAAAAAGAAATGAATTTTCCACTCTTGGCCTTGAATATCTCGAAAAAGGGATCTGATAGGATTTAAAAGTTTTTTTATTGATAGATTTCCGGTACATTAAACAAATTGTTATACTCTCAGAACACGTCATAGTTTCGGCAATCATAAAATGTCTTTTCTTTAACCATTGTTTTGAGGTTAGAAAAAATCTAGTAGTCACTGAAGGCCAGATCTAGTGAGCACAGTGGGTAGGGAAATAATCATGCCATCATCGTGAGGTTTACATACTATACGTACTTATATAATTAATACCTATTCTTAACAACAACAAAAAAATTACTTTTTAGATCGATACATCTATCTTCTACATACTAATACTATATTTTGATTAAAAAAACGAGCTACAGGTCAGTATTTAATGTCAAATTATCTAAATTTTATTGTCGATATTTCGTTTTTCTTTGAAAAACATCATCAGGAACAAAAAAAATTACATAAATAATTGACTGGAAAATTTTTTGATTTTAAACATTATTTGAAAAAAATAATAAACAAAAAACATAAAACACAACATCTAACATATAATATTTTACAAACAATATATATGTTAGATGTTGTGTTTTATGTTTTTTGTTTATTATTTTTTTCAAATAATGTTTAAAATCAAAAAATTTTCCAGTCAATTATTTATGTAATTTTTTTTTTTGTTCCTGATGATGTTTTTCAAAGAAAAACGAAATATCGACAATAAAATTTAGATAATTTGACATTAAATACTGACCTGTAGCTCGTTTTTTTAATCAATAATATCAATAAAAAAGGTCAAAAACTTAAAAATATTAAATACTATATTTTCATTGAAGATAGCAAAGTTTATTTATGCAAACTGTCAAATATCGTCAATATAGTGTTTGTTTTCTAAATATCTTTCATTATGTCTAATGTTGTTATGTGTTTGAATGTCTGAATACATGCAGTAACACATGATGTATTTACATGGGAAAAATTCTGATTTAAATTAACTCCATTTTTGACAAAGACCATGAAAGGTTCGGTAAGTATATATCGAAAAAAGGAGTACAAAACAAAGTTTTCTTTCTCTTTTTTTCACCCTATCGAAGCTTAACGAATGATGTAAGGGAGTTAAGACAATTTCATATTTATGCATGAACGCATTTTTGTGATATTAAATAAATCACATTTGTCATACTGGAGTGTTTGTTTTGTTTTTTGTTTTGTTTCCATTCGAGCAAAACTCTAGGATGTATCCTTTGCAATAATAATCTGACTTATGGCTGTCTAAGTTTCTTAAAGATTATATGTCAAAGGATAAAAATAAAATAAATGCTATTGCCATAGTTCATTTTACTATTTGTAACAATTTGAATAAAAAAAATGAGAACAGAAAACATTTAAATCTTTAAAAATCCACTGAAAACCAATTAAAGCGATACAAAGAGTATTTTTTAGAGTAGCCGTCAGATGGGCTAGCAAAATTAAGTTTTATAATTGGATTCGGATAGCCAAAATAACTCTCAATTTGGTCCCTACCTTTCGAGTTATAAGCCTTGGAGGGATTGGACCAAGGGATGTGGCAACTCCATAGAAGAACACTTAAAAGCTTATTACTGCATCTGTTGCAGCCATTCTTGTGAGGGCACCTGGACATATACTTACATTATATCCACATAAGCATACATAAAAAATTTTATTGTTCGAGTAGCCACATTTAGGTGAATTTAAGGTTATAGGTTTGGTTTGAACATTTTTAGCATAAGCAATTTTTTTAAATAAGCTATTTCGTTGGCAGATTTAATTCTCATCAAAAACATTTCAAAAAAATATATCAAAATTTTGCTCCCTTCTCCGATTTCCACGCTCTAATTAAATAGCACACAACGATTTTTCTTCATAAATGACTCATTTACCGATTTCTGTAATAAAAACCCGCTATTGGAGTTGAAATCATATACACATCTCCCTAGGGAGTAACAGAACAATACACAACTGCTGATGGCAATTCAGGTTTCTGCAGAGAACATTGCAATTAACCGGTTCAAATTTGTATGATGCAAAAAAAAAAATCATCCCCAAACCGAATCAAAAGTTAGAAGGACTTTTAAAAACAATATCTGCATAATTTTTTCTTTTATTTCGAGAACGACCAATGGAGCACTCTTGATTCTACTGAAGATCTATTTTGGATAAAAAGTCATGTTTTTTGGTCATAACTTTTTTTCATTACAAAATGGATACCCAAGGGTGCTTTAGAACTAAGGACTATATTCTTGCAAAAATTTAAGCGTTAAAAAATTATATATTTTTTTGGGGGGGTATGGATAATATTCACGACCCAAAATCGATTTTTTTAAATTTTTCCATTATATGGTCGGAAAAACCATTTTTTACTCAAAATCAAGGCATGCAACGAAAAAAGTGTATTTGGAATTGTCCAAAAAATACGTGTGAATTTTTCAGAATTTTTTGAGATACTTTAGATTTTAGATTTCTTTGCGTTATCGACCAAGATTCGACTTGACATCTCCAAAAAGTTAGTATTTGACACACATATTAATGTGGTAAAATGATTTTTCGAAATTCCGAAAATTTTCAAGATGACGGATATAGGAAGTTCGATATAGCCTTTGCATACTCCCATATTTGAAAATTTATAGCTCCTCGGCTTTTAAACCGATTTTAATGAAATTTTCAGAATTTTTGTAAAGAAGTATGAACTTTTGAAAAAAAATAGTTACATTGAAAAAAAATTAATTTTTTGTTGAAAAAAATCTTTTTTCTTTTTTCAAAGCTAATTTGGGGCTTGGAGCAGTCTCTTTATTTTTTTTAAATATTTTTCTTTAAAAGTAAAATTTATTACAATTATTTTTCAGCCCTCAAAATTGTAGTATGTTTTACGGTTATCAATTTATGAGTTTTTGAAGTTGTTTAATGTTGTGTTTATCATGAGACGTTGCAACGTTGGTGCGGGTGCGCTACCATACAGGGCTGTCACGGTCCGGAGGGTATTTTTTCTTCAGTGAACCTTAGTAAAATTTTTCATAAAACTTTTTTGTGGAATGCTTTAACCCATTAAAACCAAGTTTTTGGATAAAGCGGTCAAAAAGACCCATAAAAACGGGATATAATGGGTTAAGATGTTATAAAAAATTGTTCCTTGCTATATTTCATGATAACCTTTCAGAACATATTAACCCATTATGTCCCGTTTTTAAGGGTCTTTTCGACGCTTTTAACCAAAAACTTGGCTATAATGGGTTAAAATATTCCAAAAAAAAAAAATTATGAAAAATTTTACTAAGGTTCACTGAACAAAAAACCGTCCGGACGGTGGCAGCCCACGCACATAAAGGGGTCAAAAACCCATAAAAACGAGATAAACCCATTGTAATGTGTTTCAGGAAGTTAACATGAAATCTAGCAGAGAACAATTTTTTAGAACATATTAACCCATTATATCCCGTTTTTGTGGGGTCTTTTTGACCCCTTTATCCAAAAACTTGGTTATAATGGGTTAAAGTATTCCACAAAAAAATTTTATGAAAAATTTCACTAAGGTTCACTGAAGACAAAATACCATCCGGACGGTGGTAGCCCTGTATGGTAGCGCACCCGCACCAACGACTCACGATAAACACAACATTATACAACTTCAAAAACTCATAACTTGATAACCGTAAAAAATACCACAATTTTAAGGGCAGAAAAATAATTGTAATGGAATTTGCTTTTAAATAAAAATATTTAAAAAAAAAAAAGGGTGCTCCAAGCCCCAAATTTGCTTTGAAAAAGAGAAAAGATTTTTTTCGACCAAAAATAAATTTTTTTTTTCTGTGTTAATATCTTTTTTCAAAAGCTCATACTTTTCTACAGAAACACTGCAAATTTCATTAAAATCGGTTTAAAAGTCGAGGAGCTATAAGTTTTCAGGTATGGGAGTATGACAGTTTGGATCGAAATTACTATGGCCGCCATCTTGAAAATTTTCGGAATTTCAGAAAATCATTTTACCACAGTAATATGTGTATCAAATACTAACTTTTCACCAATTTTCGTAGAAATCGGAGATGTCAAGTCGAATCTTGGTCGCAAAGAAACACTCTCTATAGTTTTTAAAAAATGTATCTACTTGATAGTTTTCAGCTGTAAAGCTTACGTTCGTCAGCAAAATGCTAGATTTACTCAAAACTGAGGTATCTATGAAAAAATTTCGTAAGACGTAAATGCTTAGAATTCTTCAAAGAATAGGTGTGAATATTTTTGAGAATTTTTGAAAAAAATTTTTTTGTATATTTTTTTGACCAAGTTTTGAAAAGTTATCTTAAAAAATTCACACGTATTCTTTAAACAATTTTAGCCAAAATGGGTCTTCAGTAGAATCAATAGTGCTCCATTGGTTTTTCTCGGAATGAAAAAAAAAATGATGCAAATATCGTTTTTAAGAGTCTTTCTAACTTATGAGTGTGTTTCGGATTGAATCTAAATTTCGACCCTATCTAACATTGCAATATCTCAAGTCAAAAATTTATAATTCTTGACCGCAATAATTCTACTTCATTATATATTTCCATTAGGCTTACTGTTAAAGTTTTTTGATGAGATCGTGCAAAACTTTTTATGATACATAATTTGATTTTATCTTTAAGTTGTAATTCTTAATGTTGCAACTGATGTAATTCAATGTAGCAATGCTTATTATTACTCGACAGAATAATGATTTTGAATTAATTCATGGTTGACTTCAACGAACAAAAGGTTGAAAGCAACAAAAATGAAACGAAAACGAAATCCATTATGTAAATCTAAAAATGATTACTTAAATCAAAAATTTGTTACAAGGTCATAGGCATTGTCAAATCAAAGCAAACAATAAACCTAAATACGAAAATAATTTCACTAAGTAGGTAGGTTACTAGGGGTAGTAAGTAGCAGCATATAATCCATATACTTTGAGTTGGAAATATTAATAATAAACAGTCAAGTGACGCTGCATTTTGTTTGTGAAATCAGCACGCCATTACAATACTTAGTAGTAGACTGGCGGTAGCAGCAGCAGCGGGAGCAACAAAACATTTGTCCTAATGCAAAATGTTTGTGGCTGTAAGCTGCCACATTGACTTACTACGCGCGCCGCACTGAAGGGTATGCCGCATTCATTTGGGTAATACGTCATTGACAGCGTATCAGTGATTTTGGCCAAATTAATCAGCTGCAGCAAAGAATTTACCCATGTTTTTTTAGTTGAAACCTTCAGAGCAACCAACAGCAATGTGCTGTATATTCAATGTATTCATAGCAACAGCATAAAAATTGCAACCAACCACAAGCATGACCTTCTTTTGTATTTAGCGCTCGCGCTTAAATTGGCAATAAATTTTGGCAACAACTCATTCATCAATTATGTAAAAATGCTGTTGTAACACTTTTTTTTTTTTTTTGTTCGTTGTTGCCATTGTTGGTATTGTTTCTTTTTGTATTGCTGCTGCTTGTGCCACTGCTGTTGCTGTTGCTGTTGTTGAGGTTGTGTCAGGTCCTTGAGGCGTTAACACAAATTAGCATTAAAGAGCAAAAATTTGCAAATGTGAGTGTAAGTTTCTTTCAGTGTATGTGTGTGCATATTTGAATTTCGTATGCTGACATATGGTAGAAATAAATGGTTTACGATTGCGGCTATTAATGCCCTCAAGGCTTGAGATTTTTTTTTTTTTTTTGGTTCAAGATAATTTCTTGAAATCATGATTGAAATCTTCCTCTGGAATAAGGCTCGAAACTTTTTACTCCAGTGGAATAAGACCTTCTTATCGAAAACATTTAAGTTAATCAGTTTTTAATAATTTATTTTGGTGTTGTAAAAGAAATCTGCAAAATTGACATCGAGATCACTGCCGCATACAAAATAATTCAGACTCAAAGCTCGCGAAAATCATTTTTTTGCAAATAACTCGCTAACGGTTACTTCAACAGAAAAATTTTGATCCACACATTTTAGCTCATAAAATTACCTATAAAAAATAAAAGAGATTTGTTTCAAATTATAGTTTAGGAGTTATAGTACAGTGAAATTAGACTTTCCAATCCAACAATTCAGATCCATTGTTTTTTTTATAGGTGTAAAATTTTAAGATAGCGACACCTTTTTCGACACTTTTCGTTACATTCCTTCATTTCTTAATATCTCGCATGCTATACAAGCTGTTTTGGAAAAAAAATTTGTAGGTAGATAAAGAACGTGAATGCCACCCGAAGCCTTCATAATCAAAAAGAAGAATACCGAGGCATACTGGAGGAAAAACTTCTCAAACGTCTTACAAGCTTTAATCGGATGTTTCCTGAGACATCAGAAGGTTTTCGATTATCACCCGAAAGATTCATAGTCAAATCGAATAATATCTAGCCATACTGGAGGGAAAAAATCTATGGCAGACTATTAACAAGCTATATTTGATCCATTTCCTGGATCACCGGAAGATTCTCAAAGGTCGCCCGAAATCTTTATTAAAAAAGGAAAAATGTCTAGATACACCACAGAAAAAACATTTACAGCGTAGATAGCTGTAGAATGTCAATACCAAATTGGTAATTTTTTAGTACACCTAAAGGTTCTCGAAGATTACCCGAAGGCTTCAAAGTCAAAACAAAGAGTATCGGGGTATACTAGAAGAAAAACTTATATGCCGGACAATCAATATGCTTTACTTGAATGTTTCTTCACTCGAATGATCCACAGTCAAAACGAAGAATATTTAGATAAGCAAGAAGGAAAATATCTATGGCAGAGTTTCAATAAGCTTTAATTGATTCATTTCTTGGGACACTCGAAGGTTCTTGGAAATCACCCGAAGGCTTCAAAGTCAAAATGAAGAATATCTTAATACACTATAGAGAAAACATTTATGGCAGAGCATCAACAAGCTTTAATTGATTCATTTCCTGGGACACCCAAAGTTTCCCGAAGGTCACCCGAAGGCTTCAAAGTCAAAACGAAGAAAATTTAAATTCAATTCTTGCGACACCCGAAGGTTTCCGAAGGCTTCAAAGTCGAAACGAAGAATATCTAGACATACTAGAGGAACAATATTTATTGCAAAGTATCAAAAATCTTTAATTACTTCATTTCCTGGGACACCCAAAGGTTCCCAAAGGTCACCCGAAGGCTTCAAAGTCAAAACAAAGAATATCTAGATACACTAGAGGGAAAACATTTATTGCAGAGTATCAACAAGCTTTAATTAATTCATTTCCTGGGACACCCGAAGATTCCGAATGTTCACCCGAAGGCTTCAAAGTCAAAACAAAAAAAATCTAGATAAACAAGAGGGAACACATTTATGGCAGACTATCAACAAGCTTTAATCAATTCATTTTCTGGGACACCCGAAGGCTTCATAGTCAAAACGAAGAATATCTAGACACACTAGAGCAGTGATATCCAAACTCAATACTAGCTTATTTAGTCAATGAATAAAAGCTCATTGAAAGCTTTTATATTTTGCATAAGCTGCAAGCAAGTGACGCAGATCTGCACAACTACTGACACAGTTAAACGCTTATCTGTGGGTGAATACGTAAACGGAAAGCTTTTAAGCACAAAAGCTCAAATGCCCGTGTGCATAGAAGTAAGATTTCACTGCACTAGAGGGAGAACATTTATGGCAGAGTATCAATAAGCTTTAATTGATTCACTCGACACACGAAGGTTGCCATTGTTTATATTTTTTTCTAACCTTAAAACCAAATTTCTTTAAAGCAAACAAAATTTAAATCTCCACAAGAAGTTGAACAACCTGCAAAAGGACTCCTTTTTATGTAGACTTTAATATTTTACTCGTAGTTATTTTTCACAAGTGTAATTGTTTAAAAAACAAAAACGAACGAAAGCAAGACGACAACAAAAAGAAAACAAACGCATTTCTCAATAATTTTCAATTATCCTGACTGATCCTGTTGCACTGCTAAATGCTGTTGGCACTGGCACCGTTTTCAGACCCTCCACAACTCCCTGACTGGCTCTCATGTCAATTAAAATAAAAGTTTCTGCCTTTTTCTTTGCTTTTCTTTCGTCAGCGCCGCTGACAAAATGCAAGAATTTTTTGATATTTCTTTTTTTTTTTTCTTCTTCTACTTCTTTCACATTTTCATCACAACCATTTTATATTTGACATGAGCTTCTTCTGACTGTGCAAGGCTGTAGGCCATAAAATTTACATTCTCGCATGTGAGCTGTCAACGGAGCTCATTCTCACACAAGCTGTCTATTTGAACTTTTGCATTTCACAGAGAGAAATAATAAAAAAATATGAGAAAAACAAACAAACGAATGACAAAAAGATGATCCAAAGGAATAAAGCAGGGATAATGGATATGACAAAATATTAAAAAATGCAAACAACTGAGAAAAAAAAAAGAAGAAAAATTTCAGCAAAGCTCTGCCTGTTTCCTTTGTGTGATGTACCGTGTTGCTCTGTGTTTGCTCCGTCTTCTTCTTCTTCGAAATGCATATGTTAAAGTCAGCGACCGAGTGACTCAGTGACTGAGTAACTGACAAATCCGACCCGAAGTGGCTTTGATTATTTCAAAGTGCGGGCGGCGGCGGCAACACAGAGACAACAACTGAAAGAAAGAAAGAAATTTTTGAGTTTTTTGAAAGTTTTCCGTTATGGGGGGTATGTGTGTGTGTGCTATGAATGAGTGACAAGTCGTTTTTGTTTCGCTATTTGTGTTATTGTTGTTTTTGTTGCTGATATGTCATTGAACTGTTGCCATAGACGAAAATTAAGAATGATACACATACGCATGTGTATATATGTTGTGTGTCAAATCTAATCTAAATCTAATCACATACGCATGTGCACACACAGACAGTTGCATTAAATCTTCATTAGCCAAAATTCTTTTAAATTCCTACTCTAAGTATTTTATTAACAAACGAAAATTTGAATTGAAATTCCATGAGTTTATCAAGAACTGTTTCTACAAACATTTGAAATTTTTCACAAAATCATACTCCATTCTTCAAGAAATTGTATGAGATTAATAAAAAAATGTATATATCATGAGCTTTTAAGGGAGGGCCGCGGATGCAAAATTTTGCAAAATCTAAACTCTTGGGTGTTTAAAGTTATCATTTGACATCAAAATGCGAAAAATTTTTCCTCAACATATACCGAGGAATTCCTCAGCTCCTTGAAGTTTCATAAAATTGATGTAAACTGGGAGCACATTTTTTATACCTTACACCCAGGGTATATTCACTTTGTTCTTCCGTTTGTAACGCAGAGAAGGAGACGTGGTAGATATAGAAAAGTATATATATTCTTGATTAGCGTCACCTCTCGCGTCGATATAGCCATGTCCGTCTGTCTGGCTGGGTGGCGGGCTGTGTGTTGAAGTACACTTTTTGGGAAGCTGAGCAAGATAATTCAATGAAATTTGCTACACTGCCTTCTTCGTCAAAGTTAGCTCGTTGGATTGAAAATGAGCAAAAAATATATTCAAATGCAATTTTAGGAGTATTTTTCACGACAATACAACCAAAATATACATAAATACTACGAATTGTAAGCGCAAGCTCTGAAAAAAACAGCGAATTCGGACAAGAGGGCGTAGTACATCCCATATAAATAAATGCTTCAAAACGCTATACTGAAAGCGTTTCTTTAGAAATTCGAACTAAATTTTACTCAGATACTAAGAATTATAAATGAAAGCTCTCAACAAAAATTGGGTGAAATCGGACAAGGGGGCGTGGCACCTCCCATATAAGCAAATGTTTCAAAATGCTATAGGTACTGAAAGAGTTTTTTGAGATAATCTTACCAAATTTCACTCAAATACTAAGGACTACTAACGTACGCTCTGAGCTAAAACTAGATGCTTTCGGAAGACAAGGCGTTTCGCCTCCCATGTAAGCAAAAGTTTCAGAACTTTTGAAAATTTTTTTTTTTTTTTTTTTGAGATAATCCAACCAAATTTCACTCAGACACTAAGTTGCAAGCTCTGAGCAAAAGCTGGGTAAACTCCGACAAGAGTTTAAATACCACAGTGCAACACGAAAAAAAATAACCATATACGGACACCACTACGTGATAAAAGACTAAAAAAAAAAGACCCGTGTCTCCCAATTTTTCCCAAAGTCCTCCACTTTTTTTTTATGGGCCGCCAAAGATTTGGGGCCTCGGTATCATTTTCGTAAAAATGTGATCATTTTCTCAGGCTCATATCTTGCAAACCGTTCAGAATTTCGATTTACTCTCTGAGACAAAGTTGTAGCTCTTGTCATATAAAATCAAAAAAACTTCACCTTCCAGATCAAAATCGCAAAAAACTTTAAAAAATTCGATTTTTTTTACCTTTTTTCCCGTGTTCAGGTCCATAGGTAGCAAACCATTCAAAATTCAAGGAAACAATCAACTACAAAAATTTACCTAAGATCTCAATAAACAAATTTCTAGAACATATAAACTTCCTAGAGATGATTCTTAACACTGTTTAGGTAGCACCCAAAAGTGAAAAATTTGCCGAAAATTTTTTAATCTCACTTTTTAATAAAAATCTGGTTTTCTCAAAAAACAGCCCTAGTAAACTTATTTATTCCTAGACTCCGTAAAAGACAACACTTCAAGCTTTTTTTTAAGGTATAATACTCCGCATTTACACTTGTAAGACCGGAGATAGTGAGGTTTTTCTAACAAAAGTACTTTCAACAAAAATGTTGATTGTAAATAATTGTCAGTGAGGAGGCCGAGTGTGTGAGTGCACTGTACCTTCAATGATAGTAAGTGCATTCTAATAAAAATTCTCAAGCTGGTGGGTGAGTTCCCGTGTCCAAACTATTAAACAACTACCTGGAAGCAAACATCTGCATTGAATTCACATAAAAACAAGCCAAAATATAAAAATACCTGGAAACACATTGTCATAAAGATGAAATTGTGAACATATAAAATCAAAAAACTTCTATCAAAAAACTACCTGGAAGCAAAAATCTGCATTGACCGTTTAGGTAGCGCTTAGGTATCACGCACCGACAGCAGCAGCACACAATATAAAAGCGACACGACGCTCACATCGAGGCATTACACAGCGCGACGTCAACGAGAGCTCAGCGGTGAAAGTTATAAAGTGACAGTGAAAGTAAAAAAAGTGAAAGTGTTATTGCATAATTCGCACACAACATTGGCAACTGACAATTTCAATATGCAGTGTGAAAAAATTGATTTATTTTGCTACGTTTGCGGTCATCAAACCAGAAAAAAAACATCTACAAGATTTCAGAAGGAAAAGAATCTTTTAACTAGTAAATTCAAAAGAGCATATACATTGTTTTTCGACGAAGTGGACTTGACCGGTGAAAATTACACACCTAATACAGTGTGTCGCCAATGTTATAACAATCTCATGGCATGGTTGAGTGGAGGCAGAGGTACTATGAAGTATTGTAAGCCGGTAAACTGGATTAATCGCCCAGGTGATCATGATGCAACCAGTTGCTATGCATGCGTAAATTACACATGTGGTCTAAATCGACATGCTGAGAAGATCAAAATTTATAAAGCAACTGCAACAGCCACACTACCAGTGCTTGTACCTGAAAATTTTGTATCACCAAGGCCGCCAACTCCAAATCGTAGTACAGAATGTACAGGAATGACTAGAGCAAGTGGTGTTACTTATGAAGATCCATTTGATACCGATTATGAGCCCCAACAGGGAAGAGATGGACCACAACTAATAACACAAATGGAAATGGATTTCATTGTGGCCATATTGGGATTATCGCAGCGACTTGCAATATTTTTGACAGCTTTTTTAAAGCAAAGAAAACTCACACATGCTAATGTTAACTCTACGGCGTACCGCAAACGACAAGCTGAATTTCAGATGCTCTACACTCTAAATGATGACAATTCGTTCGCTTACTGCAACGATATAAAAGCTTTGGTGGTAAAAATGGGAATGAACTACATCGCTAGTGAGTGGAGATTATTTATTGATGGTTCTGTTTCAAGCTTGAAAGCAGTGTTGTTGCATGTGTCGAACCGAAAACCTTCCATTCCGCTAGCAATGGGTATCAACATGAAAGAAAGCTATGAAACATTGAAAGATATAATGGAAAAAATCAAATATTACGAAAATAAATGGAAGATTTGCTGTGATTTGAAGGTCATCAACATTTTGCAAGGGATCATCGATAAGGGCGGCTTCCCAAAATTCTTTTGTTTTCTTTGTAATTGGGATTCACGCTCACCTCTGAATCAATTCCAATGTAATTCGTGGAGGCCAAGAGGAAGTGTGGATGAACAAATACAACAACATAGACTGAAGAATGCACCTTTAATTGACAATACTCAAGACATCTTGCTGCCACCGCTCCACATAAAATTGGGAATTGTTAAAAAATTCATCGAAGTGGCCGTTGTAAATTGTCCAAACGCATTCGACTATTTGAAAAGCGTTTTCCCAAAGCGTAGCGATGACAAAATTAAAAAAGGTATTGTAGTAAATTTAAAACGAATTTTTGTTCACCTAATTGTACTATTTACACTATGTTAATGTTTTCTTTTCTGTCTTTATATTTTGTTTTCATTTAACAGGCGTACTTAATGGCCCTGACATTAGAAAGCTATTCAAGAGCAACTTTGATTCATCGCTTGATGAAAATCATTCAATGGCATGGATTTGCCTTCAGCGTGTATGCACGAGAGTCTTGGGAGGGGATCGAGACGCGGAACCGGAAGCAAGAGAATGGGTGAAAGAAATGCTGCATTATTTTGAGATAATCGGCGCATCGATGACATTAAAGCTGCATTTTCTTCATTTTCATTTTGACGATTTTATCAAAAAACTCCCTACCGAATCCGATGAGCAAGGAGAACGGTTTCACCAAACCACAATGCCCATGGAAAAACGGTACAAAGGCAAAAACCTCGACGCATTGCTTGCAGAGGTATGTTGGTGGAGTCACAAGATCACCCTGTATGATGTTAATGAAGTATTTGAAGAAGAAAGAGCTGATGATGGAGGGCAGTCTGGAAGCAACGTGCCTGTGGACACCATAAGTTCTGAATCAGAGTCAGATTCGGACGACGATTTGGATCCACAACTTAAGAGAGCGCGATTTGCAAGTCCAGGGCCATCAACATTATAAACATAATACGAATACTTTTTTTTAATATTTTTGTAATAGATAGCATAGTATCTCAATGTTGAAGTAAATAAAAAACACATGAAATTAAAAAACGGTGTTAAGAATAATTCCCAGGAAGTTTATATGTTCTAGAAATTTTTTTATTGAGATCTTAGGTAAATTTTTGTAGTTGATTGTTTCCTTGAATTTTGAACGGTTTGCTACCTATGGACCTGAACACGGGAAAAAAGGTAAAAAAAAAATCGAATTTTTTAAAGTTTTTTGCGATTTTGATCTGGAAGGTGAAGTTTTTTTGATTTTATATGTACGCAATTTTTGTTCTTTATGACAAGAGCTACAACTTTGTCTCAGAAAGTAAATCGAAATTCTGAACGGTTTGCAAGATATGAGCCTGAGAAAATGATCACATTTTTACGAAAATGATACCGAGGCCCCAAATCTTTGGCGGCCCATAAAAAAAAAGTGGAGGACTTTGGGAAAAATTGGGAGACACGGGCCTTTTTTTTTTAGTCTTTTATCACGTAGTGGTGTCCGTATATTGTTATTTTGCCATGACTTAAAAAATTACACACAGTGTACCCAACACTGCAGTGTTGGGTATTTAATGTTTGACGAGGCCAAAGATTACACCCTTACTAGTTTTTTTTTAATTTACTTACTCATGATGTGTATCGTTGGGAAGATTTTTTAAAATGATCCAGTTTCTTGATAAATAAAATTATTTTTTACAACAACAAAATTCTATCCGCTACACATTTTGTATGTAGTGACGAAATGCAGTCTTTCAAAAACTGCAAAAATTTGAGCATATACTTTTGAAGTTTAATAGATACCTTCATATACATAGCTCATTTTCAATACTTTCCGATTTTAGTTACGATTTTCTACACTGTTTGCTATTTTTAAACTTTTTTCAATGATTTTTGAAGTTTGAAATATTTTTATTTTTTTCGATGCCATTCAGGTGTTTGAAAATAAGACACGAACTGCACCACATAAAAAAGCTCTAAGTAAAAAATATAGACTCAAAATTATCAGATTTTATTGCATGCCGAGCAAAGATCAGTCTCTAGATACTAGAATTTATGTTTGACACCTACTTGCCAACGAAATTCCAACAAAATAGTTTATACAGCTTGTGAGATGTAGCATTCTGGTACTAAAATGTCTAAAATTTAAAGTTGGAGAAAAGGTTTCTTTCTCTGGGGGTGTAGGACTATTTTTATTTGTATTTGTAATTTGATTATCGAACTTAAATCGATTGTAATATGTTCATAATATGTCTAATTACTAGATTTCAACTTAAACTGAAAACGGATAAAAATTGTTTATTTGTTAGTGAAGATATGGTCCCTCTTCTTGTGGAGTTTCAGGTATGTACAATACATAATTAGGAACACTTGCCAGCAAATTTTATTTTTCAATATTTCCACAAAATTTTTTTAATAACCGCTATCGCTACAATTTTCCACAAACCATTTGCATTCATCTTTATACGAAAGAAGGTAGTATTGGTCTCTAATGTGGACATGATGTTCGTCTGCGTTATCAGCGCAAAGGTACCAAAGACTCTCCATATCTTGTATAACAACTTGTTCGTCCTTAGGCTGAACTTTCCATTCTGTACAACGCTGCAGATTAAAAACATAACTGTAACCTGATAAAGTGCTCATTCCACGATTACCAAAATATGGGCTGCGAAAAGTAAAACGTAGAGAATTTTCTTTTAATTCTGTTATAAATACTGCAGTTCCTTTTCTAAATTTACCATAATAAGCAACAAAGTTATCTTCTTCGTAGAAACACATTAGATTGCTATCTTCACAATGGCGAATATAGCGTTTCTTTCCTGTAGGAAGTTTTTGGTAAAAACAAACAGTGCCAGCCAGTAAGTCTCTTACTTGGCTTTCTAATGGCATAGTTGTATTAACACGCATCTTACTTTCGCTCACTGTAGTTATTGTTTCCGCGTGATCCAATTTCTTCTCCAGTAGCGCAAGATACCTAGAGATGGTGTTCTCCTCAACTTCTTGAAATGGACCCTCATCGTATAACAAACGGAGAAGTTCAATATTTTGATTTTTGTTTGGTGAAAAATTTGCCAAAATTGGTGTCAGCTCTGCAATTGGTAAAGTCCAACGGGCTCTTGCTACCATTGCACAAAATGTTTGATTTGCAACTGTCTGATTTGTAGTAAGCAGCATTTTAAGCATTTTCTCAAAAGGTGTATCACGTAGATTGAAACCTTTAACATAAACTGCAGACTCTAAAATAAGCGAACCTTTAGGCACTATTGTATTTAAGCGTAGCACTTCAAGGATACGCAGCAATTCATTACTTTTCGCTGGATAAAGGATCGTGTTGTTAACATTGAGTACCGCTTCGATTTTATTATACAAATCAATAGCATAAAATGGTACATCAGTGTGGTGAGCTTTATTCATGGCATCGTAGAGTCCCAGTAGAACATCGGCCTTAAAATTGACATCATCACTTATTTCCGATAAATGCACTATCTCATTGAAATTATCAAAACTTTGCTTGTAAATACCAGCAATAAATGTGCGAAAATGTAGGCTAAAAGCCTCTTCCGTGCAGCTGGTGGCATTTTCATAATTAATTTCTGGTCGAACAGTGACTCCAGCACAATGGCCAAGGTTAATCTGCCACAATGACCACGTTGTGAATAATATTAAAATAACTGTCATATTTCTTAAAAGAAAAGAGGAAAAAACTTTTTTTAATTATACACAATGAATTCTTAGCGTTTAGTTGTAGCGTTCTCAAGGAAAAAAAAAGAAAAAATTTCTTGAGTAAAAAAAATATAAAAAGAAAAATCGAATATTGCACCGCATAGCATTTTAATAAGCAAGCTATGTTCTGCAGTGCTTCCTTTTTAATAATTTTCTATCCTTAATCCTTGCTTACCAATTGTTTAATTACTTTTGACTTCAGTTCCTCACAATGCGTTAAATTATACTGACAGCAATTCTATCTCATGTTTTTTAAAATAATAAATTTAAGATGATCTACTCATATCAAGAAATTGATTTGTTTATTACAAAAATTTGACATCAAAGGTTATCGAGAAATGCTAGTGCAATGTCATGTAAAATCTTCTCTTCTTATGCGAGCTAAAATTGTATGTTTGTTTGTTTGTTTTTTTGTACGCAATATTTTTTTCTCGATTTCAATGAAACTTAGAATAGTGTTAGATATTAGCATACAATGAAGAATGAGCTAGGTTTGAACTTTGTAAATGCTCATTAGAGGGCGTGGCACTGCCCTAGATTTTAAATTTGATTCAATCATGACTCGTAAACCATACAAGATATTTAGATGAAATTTGGTGAGCAGGTACGGCTTAATAATACCTTGTAACAAACAAAAAGTGAGCGGAATCGAAGAAGTGCCACGCCCACTTTTAAGCCCTTGAAAACTTTGATTCAATATTTCTCGAAAACGACTCCAACAATTTTAATGAAAATTTAAGAAATATCACCTTTAAAAACGGAGATTATTATGTAATACGCCGTTATATTGGGAAAACTCGTTGAAGGGCGTGGCACCGCCCACAAAAATATAAAACGGTATAAAAAAAAAACTTATAAAGCAAATATTCTGGAATTAACTGTGAAGAGCCTACTTGCTATAAGGCATCTCTGATTTGAAAGTGGGTGAAATATTGCCATTGCGCATGGAACCTCCCATACAAGCAAAATACTTTAAATGCTATTTCTCGCAAATGTTACAAGGTATTTTAATGAAATTTGGTATGTAGGTTCTGCTTATCAATGCCTTGTTATAAACAAAAAGTGAGCGGTATCGAAGAAGTGCCACGCCCCTTTTTTAACCATTGAACATTTAGATTCAATATTACTCGAAAACGACTCCAACAATTTTAATGAAAATATAAGAGATTTTACCCCTGAAAACAAGTACCAATTTGTGATGTGCGGTTATATTAGGAAAACTCGTTGGAGGGCGTGGCACAGCCCACAAAAATATAAAACGCTATAAAAAGAAAACTACTTAAGCAATCTTTCTGAATTTAGCTGTATGTAATCTCCTTGCTATTAAGCACCTATGACCTGCAAGTGGGCAAAATATCGCTGGTGCGCGTTAAACCTCCCATACAAGTAAACACATTAAATGTTATATCTCGCAAATGGTACAATATATTTTGATGAAATTTGGTAAGCGAATCTGGAAAATTAGTAGGGTAAGGGAGGGAAATATGGACTACGCGGGTAATATGGACCACACGGTTATTTCCCACTGCATACATGGGACTTACCGTTATTCATGTTCAAACTTAGCGCTAATACCTAAAGCTTATAATAGGGCGATTTCAGCGTTCGGTGAAGTCGCATGTTTCTGTAAAGTTGATTTTTCTAAAAAAAAGATCAGTGATAATTTTTTTCTAGTGAGTATATTTCATTATTTCACTTTAAAGACATCGCGTTTTTAAATAAATGGTTAATTATATAAGGTCAGTGAATACCATTTGTAATTTATTAGCACAAATAAGTTCATTAACCAAAAGAGTTTTTGATAAAAAAACCATTTATTTCACCAACACGTGATGTGGGTAATATGGACCACCAAAGAAAAAAGCCTCAAAAACAAATGTTTTTATCATCTTTTTTAGATGGGGAATCTAGTTGTAGTTTTCATGACGAGTCTGATGGTCATTATTTATGATTCGTTAACTACAAAGGAAAAACTGATAAAAAATGCATATAATGTTATACCCTTTACTCAGAAGATCGACGTGGCGAATTTTGGGCTGAATGTGTAATCTGACGTTCTTGGAGTCATGAAAAATGTGACGGATGTGGAAGTGACATTTTTATATGCAACTTCTGTACCACATAAACATGTGGGGCAATATGGACTATATAGTCCATATAACACTACACTTTTTTTATCTTCATTTTGAGTATTTTCAGTTTTTTAAATTTTGTTCTTTATCCTGATGAGATATTTATCTAAAAGTGAATCAGATTAAAGTTAAATTGTTTCCTTTAATGAATGACATAAAATTAATTGTTTTCTTTTATGTATTTTGGGTTTTATTTAAAAAAGAAAGATGGGTGGTCCATATTTCCCTACCCTACCTAAAGCATAACGAAAAGTGGACTTGCTCAATAATTGCCGCTCCCACTGTTTACGAAAATAAAAATTTTAGTTAATTACTCAGGCACAAACAAAATATGGAATGAACTTTTTATTTCTTATATGCAGTCTTGTGTACTTTTTGACGCTGAATCCATTTTTATCAGCAGAACTGTCACTATACCTGCAGGATTTTGAAATATTCTTGCTTGAAGTTGGAAAAAACGCTGTGTTCAGTCTTTTAGCGTATCTACACGAAAATCCTCTTTTAATAATGACGTCGAATAGCCACACACTTCCTTATCAAAATATTCTTGCAGATTTTTCCAATAGGACTCTTATATACCGAGTTATGATCCTTTGAAGATAAGATATTTCAGCCCCCATACAAAAGATGAAATATTTTGGGTGCGTGGAATATCCCATTTATTTATTTTGGGGCATTCTATTTCACGAAAAAAATTTGAGTTTTTGATATCTTTCTATACCATTCGATACTTTCCGAGTTTTTTCTTATTATTATCCTCATCGGTTAGTTTATCATTTTGAAAGCATGAACATTGGAGGTGAAAAGGAACAATTTCATAACAAAAAATAGCTACGAATAAAAACAAGAATAATAAGATCAGATTGTTGACCGAGCAGGGATCGGTCTCCAGGTACTTCAATATTAAATGGTACGATGCAGAGGCGTTACTGATATGGATTTGCTGATGCTGATTTTTAATGAAACATTGTAATACATCAATTTTTTTTTTTTTTTGTTTTTTATTTTTTTATTTATTTTTTTGAAAAAAAAAAAATAAAAATTAATTATATGAGGAGTGATTTTTCAAAAGGGTGTAAAACCATGTTAAACAAATTTTCAGTAATAAGAAAAAACTTTTATGGGATGTTTACAATATCTTATTTTTTTTTTAATGTTTTCAGTGTTAAAATGAGTTCTAATCCCTTTAACATTTTTGTTGTAACATATTTGTAGTACATAATTGCAAAAAGTAAAAAACATTTGGCATGGTATGTAAGCACCTATATAGCTTGGAGCATATAAAAAATATTAAAAGTTTTTTTGGCCACTATTCGAAATACGAATTTTTGTATCAAACTCTAAAAATTTCTATGAGATTATATGGAAATAAGCCGTTTTGTTCTGAAATGCGACTTTTGATCACGATTTTATCTTAGAAAAATGCATTTTTTGTGATGAATTTTGGACTAGAAGATGCATTTTAGCATGGTAATGGCGATGGCATTCTTAGGTTTGTTCAAGGTTGTAAGTGGTTTTACGACCTTTTGAAAAATCAATCCTCATATTACCTACTGTTAGTTTAACTTCCTATACACTCATGTGAAGTATGATTTAAAAACTTCAGTCTCTTTCCAATGGAAAATTAACTTTTTTCGAAGAAGTGCTTTTGTCAAATTTGTTTTTGCCAATAAACTTGTATCTTATCTTGAATTAAGATTTTTGTGACAAGCATTTGTATTTTACTCTTGCAAATGCTTGAATTTTTTAATCTACGAGGGGCCTGAAAAAAAACAAGATAAACAATTTTTTAAATTTATAACTTTACTAGCTTTTACCCGCGACTTCGTCTGCGTATTTTTATACTTTTTTAAACTTTTTATTTGTTTTTATTTATGGGTAGCATACAAAATAAACATAATACAAATAACCCAAAAATTATTAATAAATATTTATTTCCTATAAAATATTTTATTTTTTCTTAAGAACCTTCATTAAGATTCGTACAGTTGTTTCGTTGTTATTGTTTTCTCCACTTATGTCCGAAATCTTGTAAATTTTTTGTAGTATGTATTGACACATTTGAGCGCTATAGTCCTATCTCCACTTTTTGTGATTTTGAGATTTTTGCAGTTATGGTAGCGTTATGGACTTCTTTACCGAATGCAAAACTGGACTTCAAAATACCGCTAAGACATCAAAATATTCGAGAATTAAAAAAAAATCGTATATCCAATACTTAATTTTTTTAAAAGTGCAAATGTGCCATATCTACTTTTTCTTCGTTTGATCTATTTTTTTATACCTCTTTTCACCTCAAGTATTGACCAAATATTCTGAATTACTGATCCACATCAAATCTTAGTATTACTACTATAGCTCAAAGGTTTCCTTAAATATAACATTAAATGTGTTTTAATTGTATGGGAGGTGCCACACTCACTTGTGATATTTTAGTGATATTTAGCGAACACTCTTTAATAAATTTCAGAAAAAATTACTTTATTAGTTCTTTTAACATATCTTACATATATATAAATTTTTTAGTAATGTCATGCCTTTTTTCAAGTTAACGAACATAACGACATACCACATAAGATTCCTAGCTATCAAAAAGAGCCTTTTTAGAGTAATTAACATTGAATCAAATTTTTCTAATTGTCAAAAAAGTGGGCGTGGAACTTCTTCAACTTCTAACAGTTTTGGTTCATTGCAAGGTATGGACAGTCACCACCCGTCAGCCAAATTTTATCAAAATAACTTGTAAAGTTTGCCCAAATTTCACCAGATAAATTTTATAATGTCCGCACAATTTTAAAAAACAAACCTCTAACTAATAAGAGACTATGGAAAATACGTTTAAAAACAAAATTATTACATAAATCTTTATATTAAAATAGCAGCCAATACTAAATAACCACTGTATGAAATCTTCTTTTTTGCATTCCCCAATAATTGAAAAAATGGAAATAGGACTATAGCGCTTAAAGGAATCGATATACTATTTCGAAGGTCAGATACCTCTCCATAAGTCAAAGCTCTGGGCAGTTAATTGACTCGAACTTTTTTGAATAAATGTGCTCCGGTACCACTCTATGGTGACTTTAGAATAGTCAGAGGTTGCTAAAATAGGGCAAAAAAAATAGCAAAAGACTTTCTTAAGACACACGCCAATATCAATTATCGAAATTTGTATACCCTGTGTTACAAAAAAAAAAAAAAAAAAAACTGCTTTCCAGTCCACATTTGCATATGGCTTGCCAAACCATACCTACTATACTGCTTGGGAAATTCTATAATTTCTTTTCTCTAAATTTGTTCTGTACCTCCCTGTTTTTCGTGCAGTTATAAAATTTATGTCCCGGTAGCTGATTGAAATCTGCCTTTATCTGTGTTTAATCATCTATTATGTAACAGTCATATTTAGTCCGGAAACCATCAAATAACTTTCGGGCTAGTCTGGTACTTTTAAAACTCTGTAGGTCTTCATCTTATTTTATTATTTTAGCCTTTTCATAGTAGATTTCGAGGTACATGCCGTTGCAGCAATATCTCGTACTGAAGTGTCAGAATTTCGTTTAAAGAGTTGCGTCACCTTTTTGGCTTGTCTTTGTTCGATGGTCTCGGCAGTTCTTTGAGTTGCGTGGCGTTTTTCACCTAAAGCCTAACGGGCTTGGTTCTGTTGGAAGGCCTCAGAAGCCCTTTGAGTTGCGTGACGCTTGGCATCTAAAGCCTGACCTGATAAAAAGTAACTACCTAATAAGAACAGATTGAAAAAAGTCGCTAGATGAGGAAATCCAAAGGAACAGTAAGCGCATCTTCTTCATTTCCCAACGGAAGGGTAGAGGAAGCGCATCTCTTTCCTTTTCTTGTGGATAGGAAGGGGAAGCGCATCTTGTTCATACACTTGAGATGCGCATTAAAAGCTGGCATGCCTATACAACATGGAAGGGAGCATTCAGCACGAAAGATGCGCTTGTTTGCATGCAAAGATGCTTCAGCGCAGCTTTGCCCTGCTGTTAAAACAGAAACACACATAAGTTTTTGTTTATTTGTTTTTCAAATTTTATTTGTTTTTGAAAATGTAAATAACATCAAAATCTACGCCATCTATGTAAATTGAGAATATACGTCATTGAGAAATTATTGGTTTGCCATACAAACTTTCACCCCTCTTTTCACCTCTTTTAAGGATCATTTTAGAGTTAGAAACTATCTTATGTCCATCCTGGGGTCTCTTATTATCTCCATACCAACTTTCATCGAAATTGATTGACCGGTTTAGGCGTGAAAAGGTAACAAACAGAGTTACTTTCGCATTTATAATATTAGTATAGATTCTTCATCTGTTTGTATTTTTTCAACGTAATTTATTTATTAATTTATTTTGATACATTTTTGAAGTCGATAAATCCATTTTGAAAAACAGTCTTCGAAATCGGCTTTTTGCTGTTTTACAATTTTATCATTAACCGCATTTATTATCTCCTCATTGCTGTTGAAGACTCTCCCTCTCAAATTTGTTTTTATTTTTGGAAACAACCACAAGTCACAAGGCGCTAGATCTGGGAAATAAAGTGCTGGACAAAATTTCTTCGACGCCTGAAAGCACAATAAAATCGGTAGTTTTTTCAGAAGTGTGCGCTGGCGCTTTATCGTGATGAAGAAAGTAGCGGCGTAGCTCCTTTTTTTGGCATTTTCCCAATAAACTTTGGAAAACTTTTGGTAAGCAGGTTTCAGTATACTACTAAGCAGTAACCGTCTGACTTTTTTTAACGGAATAGTAGCTACTACTTTCTCTCTAATAAAGTAAACTGACATCAAGACTTTTGTTGCTTTGCTTCAACAGGTGGATTTGCACCTTTTGAGTTCCATACCATGGATTGTTGTTTGGTTTCAGGGTCGTACTTGTAAAACCACGCTGTTACAATTTTCTTGAAAGTGTTAGACTCTCCGTTTTTGAATTGTTCAAGAAAATACTTAGCAAAACGTACACGTGCCTCTTTTTGAGCATCACTTAAAATTCTAGGAACCCATCGTGCAGATTGTTTCGTGTATCCAAGATCATTTTTTAATATTCCCAATACAGCCATGGCATTCAAGCCTAGTTCCTCAGCAATGATTTCCTGGGTCAATCTTGGATCTTCGTCAATTTTAGACTTCACCAGCGCTACACATTCATAATCAGTCGAAGGTTTTTGGCGGCCTTATCGAGGTTCATCCTCCACAGAAAAATGACCTGTCTGGAATCTTCGGAATCACTTTGAAATAGTCACAAGGGATGGTGCATTAACTTGAAATGCATATTCATAAAAAAATGTATAATAATTTTTTTGCAAAGATGTCACTTCGGTAGTTTTTTAGCTTTCAAAGTTTTGAAATCGTTGCTATAAAAATTTACAAAGCGTTTCTTAGTGCTCAGTGTATACGTAGAGACCTCTCGTTATTAGTTTTACGGAAAAATTTTTTTTTCGAAGTTATGGGCTTGGAATTTTAGAGTGTCAAAATAGTGCTTTTGCGAATAATCGATGCAATTTAATACCCTACACCCAGGGTATATTCACTTTGTCCTTCTGTTTGTAACGCGGAGAAGCAAGCGTGGCAGTTACTGAAAAGTATATATATTCTTGATCAGCGTCACCTCCTAAGTCGGTATAGCCATGTCCATGTTTCTGTGCGTGGAAACACATTTTCTAAGAAAATTGTGCAAGATAATTCAACAAAATTTGGTGCACTGCCTTTTTTGTCAAAGTTAGTTCGTGGGATTGAAAATAAGCGAAATCGGACAACGAACTCGCCTACCGCCCATACAAAAAATATATTCAAAGTGCAGCTTTAGGAGTATTTTTTACGACAATGCAACCGAAATACACATAAATACTACAAATTATAAGCGCAAGCTCTGAAAAAAAACTGGTCTTATAAGCAAAAGCTTCGAAACGTTATACTGAAAGCGTTTTTTGAGATAATCCAACCAAATTTCACTCAGACACTTAAATGCTAGCTCTGAGCAAAAACTGAGTGAGCTAGGGCAAAGGGCGTGGCACCATATAAGCAAAATTTTAAAAATGCTGCCGTGTAGGGTATTTCATGTTTGGCCAGGCCAAAAGTTACACCATTATTATTTTTTTCTAAATTCCGCCATTTTGCCAAAATAAATTTTTTCAAATTTTTGTTTTCGGATTCTTGTAGCACTTTAAATGTTATTTTGATTTCAATTTTTAAAATTTTGAAATTTACAAAATGGCAGCCATTTTTTGAAAACTTTTAACATTTGATTTTCT
This sequence comes from Calliopum simillimum, assembly GCA_951812925.1. NCBI lineage: Eukaryota > Metazoa > Arthropoda > Insecta > Diptera > Lauxaniidae > Calliopum > Calliopum simillimum. Next base: position 19,182,541 of record OX638372.1, on the reverse strand, counting down.
CAAAGTAAGTTTCCCACTTTACCCCACGATTTTTAATTTTTGCCATCCATATTTTCGGTTCGTTTTTTCAGTAAAAATATAAGAGTTATTCACGATATGGAGTAACGAGCTGAGTAACAGCGTAAAAGTGCACTAAGTTACGCTGAATAGTGAGCATACTCAATACTTTGCACGTATATTTGCTTTTTGTTTTTCAAAATAATTTTAGCTGACAACACAAAAAAAAATTTTTTAAATGAGTATTTTGCTCTCATTCAAATTTTTATTTTTGATGAACGAAAATTGCCTCTCAATCATAAACAAGTTCAAACGTTTCTATAGAAATAGAAATAGTAAAAAAAAGGCAAAAGTGTAAGATTATTTTACACTAGACAATAGCTTGACTAAACGGGTAAAAGAGCAACAGAGTAACTTACGTATATTTTGTTGTTGTGGTTATGCACTGTTACCCTGTTACTCTGTTACACAGGACGTTACTCTAGATCGTGAATACCTCTATAGATTATTTAATTTTCTTTATTGTAGGTAGTTGAAACATGATAAAATAAGAAGTTTTGTTCATTTTATGGAGCTTTACCCCACACACCCTTATTATTTGATTTTTTTTTCTAAAAAGTCATGTTACAATTTTTTTAACTTTATTTTGTGCTTTGATTTACACCAAATTGGTGGCAAAAAAAAATTAAAGTAGAAGAATCTAACTAGCATAGCTTACAAAATACAAGGTATACAAAAGAAGCAATATTTGCCGTATAAATCTGTAACGAACCTTTCGCGGGGTGAACCTCAGCGGCGTCCACAGGTTCGGCTACACAAAATTTATATTCGCATAGACCTCGGCTGAACAAGTCGTAAATGAAAAACCCTACACTAACGTCCTTAGCTCAGAGAGCAAAAACACGCGCGTAGTTTGACGTTCGCTGCTGCTCTGGATCTTTGCCTGTTATCTCTGCTACTCTGCTGCTATGTCACGCTGTCGCCGCTCGTTTGGTGGTTGTACAGCTTTGTCATGTGTCGTCAGCGTTGCCATTGTGACACTTTCGGTGTCACATGTGACACTTAGATTTTGTCTGTGACACCGAAAAAATATCAGATTTTTGTGACACCACGATTTTCCACAAGGTGTCACGGACTATTGGGCTATTTTATTTTTTTAGTAAGTGTGGCTGATTGAAAAAGTACTTTCGATCTCCAAAAAGTATACTTTCCCGCATTGAATTAAGTATATCTAAAAAAATATGGGTATCAACATCGTGAGCACTTATGAAATGTCAAAATCAGATTTCGATTAAATTTTGTCTACCGTTGCCGTTTTTGCCATTGCAGTTTTTGCAGTTGCTTAAAAAAAAAGATGCAGATTTTAAATCAACTTAATAACTTGTACCTGGTCAAATGGAAACATAATGAAAATTCCATAGAATTTTAGAGTGAAGTATTAGCATATGAAGACGCTTAAAATGATTACCCAATTGAAGATATGGGAACCTTTGCCATGAGCTTTTTGGTTCTTCCCTTTTCTAACGCTGAAGTGGAACGAGTTTTTAGCATCATAAACCTAATTAAGACAAAAATCCGAAACCGAATGGGCCTGGCGTTATTAAATGCTTTAATTCAAATCAAATCATGGCTGAAGTCTTTGAACAAATGCTGTCATGATTTTGTGATTGATATTGATGATCAAAAACTATCTATTGTAGGCAGTAAGAAATGCTACAATGAAAGGAACAGTGAAGATGACGAACCTTTGTTTTATATTTTATTTTATTATTTATAATGAGGTTTTACAATTAATGTGATTTAAGTAAGATAAGAAAACCGAGTTTTTTGAAAATGGCTCGTTAAATTAAATTGAACTGTGATTTTGAAGTGTTAAATTTTCAGTCCTTGAAACAAACTGTTTAAAAAGCTTTTTAAAAAAAATCTACTTAAGATAGAATATATATATACTCCTAAATTCTGATAAAAGTGTATAATGTTCAAACACATGATTTTCGAATTCGTATGGAAGACTTACGAAATCGATTTGGTATTTCTATTGAATGCATCCTTAAGTAATTTTTGTCTTCAAAAAGAGCTAGAAACTAGTTATGTGTGATTTTTCTTTAAAAAAAGTTATAACCACTATAAAATGATAAATTAAAGTTAAAAATCGTATGTAGGTTCTCATATGATCTTTCTCTATATGGTATCATTTCCAAATGGTCATATTTAAAAAAAAAAAATCACACAAAACCAGATTATAGCTCATTTCTAAGACGAAGAACAATTCTTAATGATGCATATAATAGGAAAGAGCAAAACAATTTCATGCGTCTTTTATACAAGTTATTATAAGCTTTTATGCAAAACAAATTTTCAGCAAATTATTTGCAAATCTTTTTGAATAAAAGTTTCTAGGTCTGAAAAAAAGCACTAAGTACAAACCATTTTTATATGTTTTTATAAATTTCTTTACATACTAATTTATGTATTTGTTTTTGAAGTTTGTTTATGTATTCATTAAATAAATTAAAATTCTTAAACAATCCTTGTCGTTTTAATACTTGTATTTCCAGAACCTAAATTTGGAGACGATACGACGATAAAAACTAAGACTACTTACAAACAATAGTTAAAACTCCTATAGGATTAAATATAATATATAAAAAAGAAGGGTGCTATATGACACCAATTTGTACAATCAGAGGGTGTTATATGACACCTTTTTTGAATCGCTGTGACACTCTCCCTTTTGAGTTGATGGCAACGCTGTGTGTCGTTAGTATTGGTCTCTCAGTATTTTTGCTCTTAGTCCTTCTCTTGTGTCTCTAGTGTAAATTTGCTCATGATTTCGTATTCACCCGCAGTGCTCTGTTAGACGCAGTTAGCCGCTCGTGTCTACAGTCTACAGTCACACATACAAAAAGAACGTCGCGTCAATTTTTTGCGTTTGAATGTAACCTACTTCCACCCGCAGTGCCCTGCTATTACGCAGTTAACCGCTCGTGTCCACAAATCAACAAGAAGGGTGTCGCGTCTGTTCGTTTTGCAAACTTGTTTCCACCCGCAGTGCCCTGCTATTACGCAGTTAATCACTCGAGTTCACAACTTAACGTCGCGTTGGTCCAAAGTCTTTTTCAAAAATAAAATATTACCTGAACTCTGTAGCTGCAGCTGTTAATGTTGCCTCAGTGAAACTCGACGATCAACAGACCAAGAATCGACTTCAGCTCGTTCCTTTATAATTCTTTATTCACTTTAGCGAAGTGTGAAAAGACAATCAGCTGTTTTGGTTGACACAGTTGTCACATCGTGCAAGGTTGCCGTTGTTATGAAAAATGTCTTGGGCCTGTTCACATGACATTTCTCAGTGTTGCATTTTATCTTATGAATAAAGTACTTATATTCTAACTTATTTAGTAATGCATTTTCCTTTTTTTTTTTGTTTTTTTTTTTTTGGGTTTTTGTTTTTTTTTTTTCAATTAGAATTCAGTCAAGTTATCATAAAAAATTATGAGTAAAAATGAGGTTTCGTCATCACAAATTATAAGAATATTACGAAATGTTTGAAAAAGTTTTGCAAAATTTTGTTTCTTAAAACTTTTGTTTTTCTTAAAATTTTTTTCATGGAAACCTTTTGAAAGCCGGATGAAAAACAAAGTATAAAATAAAGTTAAAAAATTGTAACGTGACTTTTTGGAAAAAAATTGTTCGTGGCTCTCATAAGCAATTAGCGCAAGCCAAATCTTTTGGAAAACGTTTGTTTTCCATCCACCTCCTTTTCAAAAAATGGCAGCCATTTTGAAAATATTCAATATTTCCAAAATTTAAGAATGGAAATCAAAATAACATTAAAAATGCTACAAGAATCTGAAAACTAAAATTAAAAAAATTATTTCTGACAAAATGGTGGAATTTGGAAAAAAAATTGCATCGATTTTTCGTAAAAACACTATTTTGACACTCTGAAGTTCCACGCCCATAACGAAAAATTTGAGATGGAAAGGTTCATGTGGTGTATATGCCCAAAGGGAAAAGAAGCGCTTTGAAAGGCTTTTTGAAGTGCTTTTTTGTCAGGCACAAGCGTTTTCAGTCCGTTACACCCATTCTTTTCTTCTAACATTGCATATCCTAGGATGTAAGCGTTCTGAAGCTTACGACAGCTTTCTGGAAAAGGCCCTTTGAAGCACTTATTCGTTATGCGGTGATAAGCGTTCACTCAATTAAAAAAAAATGTGAACTAATTGCACTAGGATTCGAACCGTGGCTCTATAAAATAGATGGAGACATGTTATTGAACTACATTTAAAAACTTGATTTTTTACAGTTATATTTAAAAAAAAAAAACTATTGAAATAAACATGCCTCGTCAAACAGAATTTTATATTCGAATGCTTATTGTAGCCTTACATTGAGTAAGCGCTTCCAAATTTCTATAAGAACAAGCGGTTAAAAAGTGCTTCCTTAATAAGCGCTTGATGTTTTTCCCCTTGGGAATGTATGCACTTTCATATACAGCCACATGCCTAGTACATGGCGTTAGTTTAGTAATGGTAAAGTTTTTAATTACTTTTAAAAGCCACACAATGAAAACATGGTCAGAGACAAAAAGCAAACTGCCAAAAGCACGAAATTAAAACATGCAAAGGAAACAAAACGATAGACAACAACAACACCAACAACAACAATAAAAACTCAGATCCAAAAGATAACAACCAAAAAATGCGTTCAAAATGACGTGACACAACGTATTTGGAATGACAAAAAAAACTTTAAATTAAATGATTTAACACTAGCGACCGACCGACCAACCAACTGTAGCGACGTGCAAACAAATGTTTGGATAGATAGACCGAGAACAGACAAAAAACATAGAATGTTCGATGTTTTTTGAAACGGATGGATAGATGACACTGGTGTGCTGTTGCGCACGAAAATTTAACTTCCGCTTGTGATGACAAGCATCAACACATTGCGGTTTCGCTTTGTGGATACGGACAAACGCACAGACGAACGGCTGGACGGACGAACGGACACATACGTTTGAGTGTGAACCAAAGTAACCAAAGAATGAACCAAAATTTAGATGAATGCATCATGTTTGAGTGCTTGACAAACTTTGGCTGCCTGCACCAAATGTTGTTGTTGCAGGAGTAGTGTTTTTCACTTTTCAGTGTGTGGTGGCTGGGTGGCTATAAACAAATGATGAACTGAAAGTTTGATATATCTGATGTATACTGCAATAAAATTTAAAATTTGTATATCTGATTTTGTTTAAATTACCGGAGAGTAACGCAACATACAGCAAACTGTCATTTTCAATCTGTAGTGTCCTTTTTCTTCCTCTCTTTAACATAAAATAAATCAAAATCAATGAAAATTTCTTACAAATTCAATGCGAATGTGAAACAAACAAAGTGAAAGTAATAAGAATTGTCACAAAATGGTCCTTAAAAGCCTTAACATCCAATATCAAACCCAAACTGAACGACACAATGACGATACATTCAAGTTAACGAGTCCTAGCTAAGGGAAAATTGCATACGACATTCAACTTTGGCAGTTGGGGTGCAACAAACATTTTTTTTTTTTTTTTTTTTGCATTTCTTTTGCAAAAATTACAAAAACCTCTGAAGAGATGAAGCGAAAAAAAAGAAAGCAAAATGCACAAATTGGAAAATGTTGAAGAAAAAAAAAGGTACTGCACTCGAAATTCATTTCGCTCATTTTAAGCTGATTGCAATAGCAATAGCTTGTTGATGCTCGCTTCAGGAGCCAGTAGCTGATTATGCCATTTTCCATTAGGTAACTCATTGAAGCAAGGCAAAGCAACACAGTTCGAGAAAAAAAAGAAAGCAAATTTGGAGCAGCAGCACAACTGCTGAAGAAGCGGAAGAAGGTCGTCGTAGTTGTCGCGCAGTTGTAATGTTTGGCATCTAATTGGTAATGAGATCCTTAAAGGCAAAAAACGTAATGGTAATGGTAACGGAAATGGAAATGAAAATGAAAATGGAAATTCAATGCGAACGCCAATGGGAAAAATCATTTGAAATTCGATATATCGTTGCAGTGTATGTGTGTGACAGTTATTTCCTTTGCCTGTGTACATGTGAAAGTACATTGAAAAATTTGACACAAATCGAAAGGAAAAATTTGAAGGACATCAAACTGCATTTAAATAAACCACTCATGCAAAGTGGCAGTGCTATCGTCAAGATAAATAAAAGAAAAACAAATGAAAATGAGCGCAATAAAAAATAAAATTAAATGTCAATTTTCTGCAATTTTCTTCGGCGTGAAGACACTTTAAGTTTCGTTTTTTCTTTTTTTTTATTGTATAATGAATCATATAAATAGTAAAATTATTTGACTGTCTTCTACATAGCATTTTTTAAAGAATTTTACTTTAAAAATAAAGAAAAGTGTTAATGTAAAAGATGTTTTGATCAAATGATTTTTGCTAGAATCTCCCAGTGGTCAAAATTCGACCACAAATGTATTATATAATTTTGGTACTTTTTGGACACTTTTAGTACTTTTTTTTGTTATTTGGTACGAAACACAAAAGGACATTTGTCATCCCTGGTATAACTCAAGCGAAATATAAACAAAGCAAAAAACATAAAGTCAGTGCTATGCTTTTTGTCTTTCTTTTTGTGCTTTATCCTTTTTTCAGCTCAGTGTAATAGTGTATTTTGTTGTTGCTAATATTGAAAAATTTGTATTTAATTTGACCAGGCTTGAAGTCAAAATATGAACATAATTTTAACTTTATCGACATGTGCACACAAATACCTTTCTAATTGTGTATAATTTAAAGTCGTCCTCCATTCCTTACATAGTAAATAAAGATGGACAAGTTTTTATCTTGCGTATTAATATATAGATTGTTTTGCATTTTGCAACGTTTTATACTAGTTTTATCAATTTTAAGCATATAGTATAGTGTGTTTAAATTCGGAAGATAGTTTTCTTAAAGAAAAGGAAATAGGTAAGAAGTATATTCCCCATATTAATCTCCCTTGGGACTTGCCCTCTTTTAAATTAACATACAACACCTAGCATATAACATATTTGCATCAAATGGCTTCAGATATATGACATATTTTAATCTTATAGGGCATGGCATCGCTCTCTTTTCTACTGAAAATCATTTTTCCCAGTGCTTTATGCATTTGTACCAAATTGTATTTATCTGCGTCAAGCCGTTTCAGAGTAATGACGAATCAAATTTTCTGAAGGTGTGGCATCGCCCATTTTTTTAGAGTAAAGTATTTGTTTTTATGTTCTTAATATGTGAACAAAACCTTAAATGCCTGCGTCAAATATTGTCAGAGATATGATAAAATTATTTTTTCAGGGCGTGGCATCGCCCCTTATTCCATAAACATTATATGTCCCAATTACTTTTGTATATTTACTCGATTTATTTGATTGATTTATGGTAGTACGTTGAGACCAAAAATCTCATAGGGTACATTCATTAGTTGCGTACAATTTCAAATTAAAAGATCTCATCTACATATCTGCGTCAAAGAGTTTCGGTGATATGATAAGTTTATTTTTGAAAATTTCTTTATGATAATACAATTAATTGCATCGTCGGACTTCCTTCGGCTCTGTTATCCTCGAGAGCTTCCATCAAAAGAAATTATATGAACATTTTTTCTCCGCGTTGTGAATATTCTGCAAATATATTCGTTCAGACTAGAATCGCTCGTTTTGGTTGAACTTGATTTGAACGATTCTCCTCCATTTGAATATATTTACAATCGTCGGTGAAGTTACCATGTTTATCCATGGAGTTAAAAACGTTCCTACAGATGAACAGCCAATATTTTGATCTTAATCATTGTACATGGTGTCAGTTAAAACTCTGGTGCAAAGGTGCTGGGTAGTCAGATTTTGGATGGTTAGAATATAGTTTTTTCCCGCTTTTCGAGGATGCTGACGACTATGGTTACTTTCTTCTTCTAAGCGCGGGCAGGGCAGGGATGAAGACACTTTCGACTTTTCGATAAAAATGTTTTTAAGTCGTGATATTGTGATTCTTAACCATCCGCCAGTCATTCGCTTTCTTTTTTTATAGAACAATTTCACAGGCACACAAAAAAAAATGGCCAAGACCCAGAGGGTACACTACCCAGGCCTTATGTATTGGGATGAGCTGAGCCTGAAAATTGTATTTTTAGAAAAAAAAATTTTGGTTTTTCCGCTAGCGCCCCCTTAATGCCAACTTAGGGGTAAGAATTTTACTTGTTCTAAAGACTTTAAATTTATAGGGAATGTATATTTGTAGGTTTTTTGGTGAGCTGGAACAGAAGATGAAAAAAAAATAATAATTTTTTTAGCACATGTACCCCCTAACACTCCCTCCAAATGGGTTAAAATTTCACGTTTCATAAAAATATAAAATGTATATAAATTTTTAAGGTTTTTTGGTGCTCTGAAACGGAAAATGATGTTAAAAATTTATTATAAGCACTAAGTAACCCCTTAGGATCCCCTTATAGCCCCCCAAAGGATTGAAATTGAGCTTTTTATAAGAACTAAATATGTATGTGCATATCTAGGTTTTTTGGTGAGCAGGAATTAAGTTCAACGATAAAAAATAATTTTAGTAACACAGAAACCCCCTAACACACCCTACACTCCAATACACTTATTCTAAAACTACATATAAAATATATATCAATTTCTAGGTTTTTGGTGCTCTGAAACCGAATACGACGTTAAAAGATTATTTCAAGCGCCCAGTAACCAATATTGGTACCAACAATTTGTTTAAAGTAAATCATGGGATTAACAATACAAAAATATATGTATTTCTGGAAAGATTTTTTCTATTTTTGACCAAATTTCACTCTGTATCTTTGAAAATATACATTAAATATCATTAAAAACTAACCAGATTGTAGATAACTATGAAAAAGAAAAGGACAAATAACTTTAATTTTACATTTACTGTCAAAAATCTCTTTCAGCCGGTAAAAATAGGTAGGAGACTTATAAATCTCATTAAAGCTATGTAAATCTACGGTGAAAGCGTAATAATATTAATTGCATCTACGTTGATTAGGTTTGATCGTTCTTCATAATCTCCGTAACTGGTATTTTCAGCGTCCTCTGTCAGCATCTTGACTAGTTTTTTTGGATTGTCTTCCGAGTGAACTTTTACTTTCAAAAATATATTGAATCTTCTTCGAAGATCATCCATTTTCCATCAATTTCTAAACCTAGCTCTCTGCGAAGAGATGTTCCTTTCGTAGGTAATATATCAACCCAAACTGAGCTCGAGAATGCTAAAATTGTTTCAGCGAATGAAAGTCGTGCTTTTATTTATAGTTATTTGGGTTCAGACATCCAATTCAAGAACTAAAATCTTACTTTAAGCCAGACTCATGCTGGGGAGCCATTTGTAATCAATGTATTATTTTGAGGCTGGGTTGGAGCAGTAAGTGAAGTTAATGCAATAAAAAAGGCTTTTACCTAACGCATAAGTTAATTCATTTAGAAATAATTTTAATTAATCATAAATGATTGAAAGTCATTTCAACTTATAATCTCTCAATTTATGATGATTCCATCGAGTAACAATCGCCTTAGGATTAAAGATAAACACATTTTCATTTTTCATCCTGTGATCCTTTTTATGTTGTGATAGCATATCCTATAGTGTAATAGATAGTTTGTTTTTTTATTATCTTTTTATTTATTCATTCAATTCAATTGTCTTGCCGGGTTGTTGTCATAAATTGTTGTTAAACACACGCGATATGCCTATCAGCCAACAATAAACAAATGTTGCTGCTTTTATGAGTTACTCGTGTTCGAATTGACATGAATGCCTCATGTGATATGCCTTGTGCGTGTGCGTGTACACAGATTTATGTTATCTTTATTATATTTTTCGCTCTCGTTTTGTTTATTCATTTTTTTTTTTTTTTCCTGTTCACTCTTTATAATGGTTTATCATCATATGTTTTAATATGATTAATTAAATTAGTCAACAAATAAATCTGTCAATTGCTTTATTTATTGACTAACGTTTGCTTGTTAATATCACTGCCAAGAGATTTTCATCATTGATATATGGTTTTTAAGGATAAACGATATGACGTGTGGGAAAATGAGATAGCTTGTATTAGTGTGACCTACATGTATTATATTTACATATGTTTTTATGATCGTGTTTTTTCATCTTTTGTTCTTTATATAAAAAACAATATGTAAATTAAAATTTATCACAGCTCCCGATACTGTGATAGTTTTTTTTTAAAAATTGTTAGCTTACAAGAAAATTATACTTGAAAAATATTTTGGGCCTTAAGTTCACATACTGTTCCTAATTTTAAAGTGAAATCAACACTCTGAATCAATACGCATAAGAAACAATTACCGTCAACCTCTTACAGTTGAAGAGTGTTATCAAATAATTTCAAATTCCTTATTATTATTCTTTATAGGAAGTTATACTGGGACACTTCTGGACTTTTGTTTTTACATAAGATTTCATAGCTTCTGGGAGGTGATAGAGGAAGCCTAGACTAACAAAAAATTGCTTTGGAGGCGTTCAAGAAGCTCGAGGAAAATACTGATTTCTAACTTGTTTTACAAGAAAAAAAATTTTTTGGGTCACCTTAATGTTTGAGAGAAAAGTTTCTTACATAAGACTTCAAGCTTATTTTATGATCTTTTTAAAAATATGTGACCTGGTCTATGAAAATATGGCTTACGTGCGAAAATAAAATTTTTTGAGAACAGCTGGAAAACAACTTTTAAAGGTCAATTTATGCGAATCGGCAAAAAATTGGAAAATTCTTTTTTTTTTTTTTTTGACACCTAAGCACCCTTTTCATAGACCAGGTCAAATATATGTGATTATTAGGGTTTAAAAAATTTCACAATGTTTTGAACCTTTATAGTTGATATTTTCAATTTTATTCCCTATGCTTTTTGACTTTGGCGGCGTTTTAGTATGAAAAAAGTCACACTACCTTTGTATGAATATTTTTGAAATTCTTGTTAAATTTTCTTCAATTTGGCAATATATTTGTCAAACCAATTTTTTGATTTGAGCTCAGAAAAAAATATTTTTATGTAACATCACACGCATTACTCGCATGACATTTTTTTATCGGGACCTCAAATCAAAATTTTGGTATAATAAATGTACCACCAAATTAAAGAAAATTTAACAAGAACTCCATAAAAAATTATAAACTGGTATGTTAAATGGACTTTTTTCATACTAAAATGGCCGCAAAAATCTAAAAGTAGTGAATAAAATTAAAAATATCAATTTAAAAGGTCCAGAACTTTGCAAAATTCGTTTAAACCCTATAAACCAAATACATTTTAGAAAGCTCACGCAATTAGCTAAAAGTTTACCAAAAAAAAGTTTTAGGGTGACCAAAGAAAATTTTTGTAAAACAATCCAGAAAATCAGTTTTTTCCCTGTAACTCCTCAGGGGTACATTTTGGATCCCCCAGAGGTGCAATTTTTTGTTAGTCAAGGCTTCCTCTTTCACTTCCCAGAAGCTTCGTAACCGTATGCATTACACTATATTTATAGATTACACACGACCACAAAAAAAAAGTCCTGTAGCAGAAAGTTGAGGTACCATACGGTATGGTTTTCAATGTGCTAAAAACGAATCCGAGGGCAGAATTTAGCCATCACCCTCAGACTTTGAGATATCCTTGCTTAAAGTTGCAGAAAGCGCTGTTTTTAGGCTTATGGTGCAATTCCAGGAAATGTGGTGGATCCATTTTTTCTATGGCCACATCTTCCTTATAAAACTATGCCTTCAAACTTTTCCGATTGGACTCTTACTTTCAGAGTTATCTAATTTTGAAGTAAAGGGTTATAATTTTTATATGTTAAATGGATTATACGCTACAAATATAATGTAGTGCTTTGTATGGGGGTTGAGATACGTTAACTTCAAACGGTGATATCTAGGGAAGTAAAAGTCGAATCGAAAAAATTAGAATGTAGGGGAGATGTGTGTACCTTGGTCCGCATTTTAGTTTTTTCAATGTGCTGGATTTTCCAAAAAAGTTTCTTTAGTTTTTTGATTAAGTTATATTTCTACAATGCTTACAGTATCAAATGACGTGACAATGATATTTCTATGTCTTGCCAATGAGTAGAATTATTACTTTTTCCGTTGCAATCTCAAACGGTCCAAGGTACACCATGCAAGTGTACCTTGGACTATTAAAAATAAAAGAGAATACACTGTATATAGGTAATGAATTATGAAAGAACCATTTATTATGTAATCAAAAGTAACATTTTTTTCAATAAAAAAAAAAAAAAAAAATTAATCATAAACAAAAATTATAACACAAAAAAGTGCATTTAGTAAAAACAATTAATTAAACAAAAATGGTTGCAAATGAATACATTAATCACGTAAATAATAATAATACTACTATATTGAGAGGTGATTACGGCTTCCTGGTTGCTCATCGAAAAGGGCTTCCTGGTCAATAAGCATAGGTCCAAGGTACACATGTTTTAAAAACTGTCAACACCCATAGCATATATTAATGAAAATACATCTAAAACACACTTAAAGCCTAAAACAATAACTAAACTTCCTTCCTGATGTTGTAAAACTGAAACATTTCGAGTAAGTTCCTCACAAAACGTTTCGTAGTTTACTCCAAAAACAAATTTTTACACACAAAAAACACTTTTTCCGTCACTTTTTATACACGCATACAGCTTGACGATCTGAAGTCTACTAATATGAGTCACCGGTATGAGTGGAAAATTCCATAGAAGAACCTTATCGTACACTTGCAGCTGTTGAGTGGCAAATGGCACTCGGACCGAGGTACACTTGGACCAAGGTACACACATATCCCCTACATATAGTTTTATAAGGAAGATTATGGCTATTCGATTCCATTGAAAATATGGAACTACATCGTTTCCTGGAACTGCACCATAAGCCTGAAAACAGAGCTTCCTGCCAATTCAAGCAAGGATATCTCAAAATCTGATTGTGATGGCTAAATTCTGACCTGGGATTCGTTTTTAGCACATTTAAAACCATACCGTATGGAACCTCAACTTTCTGCTACAGGACTTTTTTTTTTTTGTGGTTCTTTGTTATTTAACATTTAAGTATCAAAAACCTAATAAATTCTCTATATGTACCTATGTAACTAAAGTCTTTTTATACGTACTAAGTGTTCTTAGAATTCTATACGCACATACACGAACTTACGAAGTACCAGACCACCAACACCAAAATTTGCCACCTGCCTGCCTGCTTCTGCTGCTTCTTGTCAATAATGAACTGAACGACGACCGACCGACCCGCACTTGATGTGAAAAATACGCGTGAAAATCAACATGATAGCGTAACGCATTACGTAATAAATGTGAAAAACGTGAAATGCACAACGTCAACAAACTGTCAGTAAACAAGATTTGCCATGTTGGCAAAAATGCTATGCAAAGAAAACGATGTGTGTGAAAGTGTGAAAAAGACAGACCTTCAAAAAAAAAAAAAAAAAACACAAGGAAAAAATACACTCACAAATTTGGCCAAAATACTTCTGAAAAAAAAAAGAGAGAAAAACCCATGGTACAAAAACATAAAATGATGAATGCGCATTTTTTATGAATAAAGTAAACAAAATGAAACAAAAAAAAAACAACAACCAAATACAAAGTGCCAAGCAACAACGCAATGAAAGTCTTTGTTAATATTTAAGCAACTTATGTCTGAAGGAAGACACCACGGCACAGCGCGCGCAAAACACACAGAGAAATCGCGCGTCAACACTGAAACAAAAAAAAAAATCTTTTACATTCCCGACTAGTGGTTTTTTTTTACTAGAAGAGAGACTTTGTCAGCTTGTAACGATATGAGCAAGGTTCTGTGACAGTATTTTTCACTAAAATATACTTAGGTTGTTACTTCAAAAATAGCTCCCATCCATTAAAAATTTCATGCTAGAAAAATTTCACAAGATGGCGTCTAATGCGCAGAAAAACATCCATGAAAATTTCATTCATTCGCTGGATGTATCGATATGTACATTATACCGTATCACCTTATAGGTACAAAACAAAATGTCCATATGTCCGAAACATTTTTGTAAGGCAATTTCGAAGAAAAAAAAAACATTTTTTTTTTTTTTTTTTTTTGAACGAACGCAGTGATCACCCATTGACAGTTTTCATCATATCTTTGACATTTACTGGCCGATCTTAAAGTACGATGTATCAATATTAATGTCTCGAAGAGGCCTCTTTTGCTCTAGAGGTCATTGAGGTCATTGACATCAAGTATCCCATTGAATTATTAATCCACCAGTTCTCAGTTCTTCCCACCCTAATGTCAGGAAATTAAAGATCGCAAAATTTCTTAAAACTTTTCCTAAGAAAGTATTTCGATTATTCCAGTAGAACTATTTTAAATAATATTTTGAACTCATTTTAGCTGAACGTAGGTCTCTAGAACTTACCAGATATAAAAAGTCAACCATTTCAAGCATATTTGCAAGGCAATTTCGAATAACAAAAATTAACATTAACATTTTTCTTCATATCTCGATCTAAAAGAATGATATATCAATATATGTATATGTCTTGAGAAGACGTCAAATTTTACTTTAAAAGTCATTGACATGAAGTGTCATTCAAGTACTTACATACGCACCAAATTTCAGTTCCTACCATCATTAGGCAGAAAATTAAGGCTCGCAAAAAAATCATAATAAAAAGCTTACGATATTGTTAGGAATGAGTCAACTACTGACACAATTTTTGAAACATATAAGTACTACCTACCTTGATCAAAAAGTTCCCGGAATCATCACCGTGTGGCGACTCCCACTGTTCGATTCAAATTTTTTTCTTGGTTGTCACATCTTTTAACAATATTCCCTGCAAATTTCAGCTTCATAGCTTGACATTTGTAAATGTAACGCAATTTTGAAAGGATCTCTGGAAAAAAACTCTTGGATTTTACACCATGACAAAGCACCGTCGCACAATGTCATCATTATCCGTGAGTTTCGCACCAAAAACTCAACTAATACAATTCCGCAGCCATCAAATTTGCCAGATTTAGCTCCCTGTAACTTTTTTTTGTTCGATCGACTGAAAAAACCACTACGCGAAACGCGTTTTAGCAGCCGATCGGAGATAATACAAAAAACGAAAACGGCACTGACGGGCATACCGAAAATTGAGTATCAAGTGGTATTATGAAACCAATTACATTAATTAAGTCCAAAATGGATGTAATAAATTTTTCAAGTTACAGTAAACAGTCAGTAGAAAAAGGATTGAAAACAAGAAGTAATTCGAATGTACAAAACTAAAATGAATATTTTTTTATTCACACGTTATTATGATTGTAAATTTTTTAGTTTATTATTTTGTTTATTGTTTATTTTTGTTGTTCAAAATATATTACTATTATTGTTTAAAAAAGTTGACATCGCGACCTCTAAATGACTAATGAAAAATCTAAAAAAATTCACAGGTTATTTTTATCCCATAAGAAATCCAAGTCCGCTTTAAGGTTTGAAAAAATCAGAAAAAATTTTTTTCGTGAAACGCCCTAATTTACATATAAAAACTGTGCACAACTTTTTAAATTGGGTTATCTCCTAAAATATAAGCTACACGAAAACAGTTCTAGCATTTTTACTTAGGAAATTTTCTGTGTTACAAAATTGTGGGGAAAAATTTTTCTGTAAAAGTTTGCGTTAGCGAGATATTTGCAAAAATCTGATTTTAGCGACCTTTGAGCCTGAATAACTTTTTATGCGCACAATGGACTTCAATGGACTTTTTACACATTATTAACCATGCATAAATAAATATAATTCCGGTGAAAAAAATTCACTTGGAATTTTTTCGCACAACAGCTCTTTTTTCGTCTTATTTTCCTGGGCTATTGCTAAAAAAAAAAAAAAAAAAAATTTTTTTTATAATTTTTTTAATTCTAATTTTTTAAACAACAATTAAACTGATAAGAGAATGTATCCGGGTAAGAGACGGTTTTTGTTTTTGAGCCATAACTTCTTATTGGTCAAACCGTTTCTTATATATCGTTCAAAAGGGAAGAAATGCAGACAACTTTCCTCTGAAAAACGTAGAAAGTTATTTCATCACATTCCAAAGTTATGGCCAATTTTCTAAGTACTTTTTTTTAGCAATTTAAATTTTGTATCCGGGTATGAGACACCTAGAAAAATGCAATGAAAATCAGAAAATATGAAATAAAAACCCCATGACTGTGTATTAGCACAAACTTTTATTCATTTTTCGTTACATTAATATTGATATTTGATAGTTTCACTAGATTTTGATTCGAAAGAAAAAATGTCCATATCGTTACAAATTTTGTATCCGGGTATGAGACACCTTTAAAAATGCAATTTAAATTAGAAAATACGAAACAAAAACACCATAACTGAACGTTAACACATGTATCATTACACACACATGTCGATATTTGACAGTTACACACGATTTGGGTTCGAAAAAAAAGTGTCTCATACTCGGATACATGATGTGTTTCATACCCGAATACATGACAATTTTTAAGAAAAGCTTAAAAGTAATGTTTTTTTTAACCATTTATATTTGCACAAACGCAAATCGTATCACAAAGTAGATATAAAACACTAAACGCTAACGCATGACATTTCCCATTTCCAGTTGATTAAATCCAAAATATAACACTTTGAAACAGATCATAAAAAACTTTTTACAGTCGAGTTGCGACCTGAGGTGTATAACTTAAATAAGCAATAGATCTTTTCACTTCGCTGTTGGCTTAAAAACTTGGTCATAGTAAGAGGTTAGTTCGACAGTAGTCAGATTGGCAATATTAATTTTGCATCATAGAAAAAATCGACTGTCTCATACCCGGAGGTGTTTCATATCCGGATACATTCCCCTATTATTTTCTTTTTTAATTTTCAATTTTTGCTTTAAATAAATATTTTTTTGATTGGTATTGGTGAGATCTAAACGCAAGTTATGCTTTTTTCCTTCGCTCTGTGTAAGAACAGTAAGTGCAAGATCTATGCAAAAACTAGTTGAATTCGGTCAAGAGGGCTTGGAGCAATCTTTTTATTATTCTTTAAAAAAATCGAGATGTCAACTAAAATTTGGTAGGCGGGCTCTGATAATTATGAAGATAATAACACTGTGCAACAAGTTGAAGGAAAACCAATCTGAATGACTTTTTTGTTAATAATTCAGGTCTGAGATTCGAATTTTTTTGATTTAAATTTTAGAAAACGCTATTTTCAGACAAATGGCGTTCATCCAGAAAGTAGTGTTGCTCGTTTTTGCATTGAATAGCCCTGATTTTCCTCCTTAAACCAGATCTGAAACAATTTTCGATTGAATTATTACTTTCCTAGATAGCATCCATTGAAGTAAAAGTATTGAAAATCCATGTAAAGGACTGACTACATTGAATTTGCATGGAATTGTTATACATCAAAAGTTATCGAGATCGAATTCAAATTTTTGTATTGCACAGTGTTTTCAGATAAGATTGTCTGCCATACAGGCGTTCGTTAAATGTTACATTGTTGTATTTGTCGAAAATTCTGGTTTTACCACGAAGTTTCTTTCTTTTTTCATATAATTCTGGGAGCTTTTGTTGTTTAATCACATAATTTATGGAACATAATCTTTGCATTAATGTCAACTCTTTATGATTGAGATTTGAAAATGTTTCGTTAAATTTTTTAATTAATTTCAAATGAGAGGTCAAATTAACGAGCATTTATGCCTCAAAATGATATGGACTTATGAATTTTTAAATTCCTTATATGAGGCACTGGGGAAAATTCTAATGGCAAGTTTTTTTTTAAGTGCATGCATTTTAAGTGTAACCTCAAAAAGCAAGAAAAAAAATAAATAAAAAGAAAGCAAAAATCGTGTTGAAACGTAAACATAAATTGTTACGTCGCTTTTATAGACTTGCATTACGCATAATGTTGCTCATGAATCCTTTTTGATTTTTTTTTTTTTTTTTTGCCCATCTACTGCTCCTTTCTCCTGCTATATACAACATGTTGTTTTTTTTTTATCTTCCTTTACACTTTTACTGCAATTAATTTCGTTCGCCTCACTTACAGTTGAATGCTTAAAATTTCAATTCATTTGGGAAACATTTCCACTTTTACAAGAAAAAAAAAACACAAAAAGAAAAAAAAAACAACAACAACAAAAAGCACAAGCACAAAAATTGTCGCGTTCATAAAGTCACTTACACTTAATGTTTGTTTGCTACATCCTTTTTGTTGTTGCCAGAGTTAAGTCCTTTTGCCTGCCAGCCTGCATGAATAGCTCAGTTGACTATAAATGGTCAGCAAACTCTTTAGTGCTTTGGTTTTGTTCTCACCGTTGTGCCTGTGTATTTTGTTTAAATATTTACAAGCTTTTTCTCTTCTTTTTCCGCTTCTGTTTCTTCGTATCCTTTTTATTTTAAAAATCTCGTTTTGTGTTTTGAAACACATTTTTAAGGATGTTTTTTTTTTTTTTTTTTTTGTTTATCGCTATTAACTCTACTTTTTAAGCCGCTTTATTGCTTTTATTTGTTCCAATGGGATTTCATTTTTAGATTATAATGATGATGGAGTTGTGTATTACGTGCTCGTTGTATTTTCTGTGTCATTGAGATTGTGCTGATGTCACAAATAAAAAAATACAAAAATATTTTAAATTGTGGCTGGGCATTATGTACTGTCACCGAAATGCGAATTTGTGGAAATGTTGGAGCTAAGTTTTACTAATACAATAGCCTTGAAATGTTGCGTCGAATGTATTTCACTCAAAACACTACACAGAGCGATGAAAAAATTCACATTATGTGCTGCTAAATGAGTTTCTAACACGTTTCTGAGTGTTTTAACTACGTTTCGTTGCTGATTTAGATAAAAAAACGCTACAAGGTCATATTTGTATGGTGCGTTGCAAAATCACTCACGAGCGTAGTTGAAACTTATTTAGCAATTGTATTTGCTAAGCGTTGTCAGATCCAAATCAGCAACGAAACGTGGTCAAAATACTCAGAAAGCCTTTTAAATGAAATTTCGATAGACCCCTTAATATAAATTACATGTTAATCGTTTAAGCGGCTTTCGAAAAAAAAAAACTATTTTGTGTGAGGTACACCCTAAATAAAAAGTTTAAAACTTTTTTAGTGCATTTTGTAGATGATGTTGTGTAAATTTCATATGAATCGATTAAGCAATCATAAAGAAAATGCGATTTTAAAATGTCTTTGAATGAGGAACACCCTAAATAAAAGTTCTATAGCCTAAAGTCGCGATAAGGCAGCGCGCTATGAGCAAAGTTAAGCTCAAAGCAAAGCGTGGCGAAGATCAAGTTGCGATCAATTACTTTTGTTGTTGTTTCTTTTCCTTTATATTTTTTGGTGCAACACAAAATAAAGTAAATGAAAAACTAAGGGTGCTATATTTGGCCTAGCCAAAAATTAAATACCCTACACTGTAGTTTTTTCAAAATAGTGCTTGTAGTGGTGGTTCCACACATTCTTAAATAGATTCACTTAGATTTTGGTTCGATTATCTCAAAAAACACTCTAAGTATAGCATTTTGGATACTTTGCTTATATGGGAGGTACCACGCCCCCTTGTCCGAGGTCGCCTAGTTTTTGCTAAGAGCTTGCATTTATAGTTAGTTCTTAATGTTTGAGTGAAATTTGATTGGATTTCCGCAAAAAACGTTTTTAGTATAGCTTTTGAAGCTTTTGCTTATATGGGAGGTGCCACGCCCACTTGTCATAAGTCGCCTTGTTTTTGCTTAGAGTTTGCATTTATAGTTCTATTTAGTTGGATTATCTCGAAAAACGTTTTCATTATAGCATTTCGAAACTTTTACTTTTATGGAAGGTGCCACGCCCTCTTGTCTGATTTCGTCTTGTTTTTGCTCAGAGCTTGTAATTACTATCCCTAGTATTTATGTGTATTTTGCTTTTATTATTGCATTTTAAAAAAATTTTGTGTATGGGGGTACGCGTGTCCTTTGACCGATTTCGCTAATTTCCAATCCCTTGAGCTAACTTTACAGCAAAGTCACTGTACCAAATTTTATCGAATAATCTTGCTTAGTTTTCTCGTAAAAAATATTTCCACAGACAGACGAACATGTCTATATCGACTCAAGAGGTGACGCTAATCAAGAATATATGTATACTTTTCTATACCTGCCACGCTGCAAAACACTTCCAAAGCGCCATAACGCTACAGTCTTAGCATCGCAGCAAATCGTTCTACACTGTTTTAAAGCTAAAGCCTTGCTTTGAGCGCAACTTTGCTCATAGCGCGCTGTCTGATCGCGACCTAAGCTGTGCCTCGAATATAAAAAGCACGTGGTTAAATAGTGAAATTTACCGTGAAATATTTTTGTAGAATATATTAACCCATTATTACCCAGTCCTAGGGGGGAAACAGAAAAAAAACAATGGTTCAAAAAGACCCATGAAGACAGGACAAAATGTGATTTGGTGATCATCGTGACCTTGCTTCAATAAATTTTATTTAAAATAAAGATTTGAAGTTTTCATTTCGAAAATAAATTTTTGTGGGTTTTTAAAGCTATAGAGCTGCTTAACGACCCATTCTTACTAAGTCCCTTAGTTGTGCTTCTCTACACATTAAATACTATCGATATTGCCATATCAAAACTCATCCCAAATTTAGCAAAATTGATTGTATTTTATACTTTTTCACAGCTTTCTGTAATTTTCTCCAAAACTGTACAAGTTATGCCTTTACTATCATCGAAGCCAATAAACACTGGAGTATCTTAAAGTTATATTTGGAAGACATCATAAAAAAAACTGAAAATTTCATATAAAAAGCTTAAATTTTTAACCTTAAAATACTGTTTTTCTATAAGACTCGATTTTTTGAAATTTGAACCGCTATAGAGCCGCTTAAGAATACAAACTTTGAAAAATCCTTTGGTGGTTTTTTTTTCTGCTCATCAGTGGTATGAAGCTTGTAATTGTGAATAAGTTTTCGTATCTAAATTGAATATGAATATTTCATAGAAAAATATGAATTAAAACTTTTAAAAATTTCTTGTTCCACTTTATTGTTTTTTATCACTTAAGTTTCAAATAGCTGCTGTACGAAGACATTATTGGTATATTGTGCGATTTATAATCAGCACTTCAAATATTAAATTTTTTGAAATACTAGGCCACCCAATATTTGCATAAAATATAAATTTATGACCTCCAACTATGAAAAAGAAAAATCACGAAACGGAAGCGTAGGAGTTTGTGTTGTTACAAACACTAAAAACTAAACTAATGCGTGTGCTCACACACAGCGACGACGAAAACGTGGCCGCAGCGCACCTAAATTATTGATATTTATTGGCAATATGGTTTTTTTCGCATGGAAGCGAAGACGACAAACAAATGAAAAAAACCAAACCAAATACAACAAACGCTATAACATGACAATCCCACGCATTCAATCGATTATCTTTGGTCTAACGCTTTTGCATGAACTTCCGCCCCATTGGGACGCTTTCCCCATTCCTAAAGTGGCAACCCGATTTGATGTGATTTTGGTTTGGTTTATAAAATAAACAAGAAAAAGTTTAAACTTTTGTCTCACGTCGACATCATCTTCCACGTTGTTGTTGTTGTTGACGTCTTCAGTGTCGTCTTCTTTGCCGCAGTCGCACAACGTTGTCATATTAATCAATGAAATGAGTGGTATCCTTAGCAGAAGCAGGAGCAGCAGCAGCTCAAAAGGACAACAAGCGATCAGACAAACAGACGCACTAAAGCACCGAGATTTCAAAGTAGACGCACGTAAGCACGCACGCACGATTTGTGACAGCAATAGCCAAGAACAACAACAACAACAACAACAGCAACAACAACAACATCAGCAGCAGGAGCAGTATAAAATCATGCCATTTAAGCGCATAATAAATGAATGGCACAAATTTCAACTGCCATTTTCATGGTCATTAATCATATTCTAACGTTCTCTTTTGTATTTTAAGGAACAACTACTAATGTTTTTGGTCAAAATGAGAAGTGAAAAAGAAAAATTTGAATTTCTGTGTGTAGCGGTAGATTTATGTCAGTTTTTGTTTCATCAGAAATGGTGGTATGTACAAGGAAAAAAAGGATTTTATTTTTAACAACAAAAATTTTTGTGTTTTTCTTTAATCCTTTTTATTGTAAAATTTCCTATGAAGTTCATTTTCAGACAAATGCAAAAAACCAATTTTTTATTTGTAGATTGATGGTCAAAATTCCATCCTAAAACAATTCGAAAGGCATCACTTAAGTATTTAACACTTTGACACACAGCCACACACATACTCACAACATGACACAGCAATGACGCTATCGATTGCAATTTAACCAGAAAATGCTTTTTTCACACAACCATACGTAGACAAATATATGCATACATACGAATAGATGTACATTAGGGTGGCAGTTATATGTTTTTTTTTTTTTTTTAATATCGGTGATGGAGTGTCAATCAGCTTCAAATGTTGAGAAAAAAAATGTTCCAGATTTTTTCAGATATTTATTTTGAGTTGTTATGGGTTCTAGTTTAATTGGAGGACTAACGTTCACGCCAACACGGAGAAAAACATATTTCGTACTACTTTATTTCTAGTAAATTTAACTAGAATTTCAAGTCAATCTAATGAAAACTCCAAAATAAAATAAATTTTACCTTGCTGTTTTGGTAAATTCAGAGTTTTCGAATAAACTTAGTTTAGTTATTTTTTTTTTTTTTTTTTAATTTTAAGTGATATTTTCCATACTGTAAATTTCAAACAAAAACAACTAAGAAAAAAAAACAAACTGACCGCACTAGGATTCGAACCGAAGTTCGTGCGTGTAATGGATAGGAACATATTATTTTTACTTACAGTTACAAACTTTTTAGACCTCTACACGTCTGTCCCATATGATGAAGAGATATAAAATTTGTATATTGAGCAAATGTTTGCTTAAACATAAATATTTCTACTTGAATTATTTTTTTGATATTTACCTTACTGTAAAGTTCAAATAAAAAACGAAAGGAACTGATCGCATTAAGATTCAAACCTGGGTCTGTCCGTGTGATTGATAAAAAAATATTATTTTTGCTTACAATTAAAAACTCGTCTGACTTCTTCATCACTGATTTGTATATTAAGCAAATATCTGCCCAAAATAAATATTTTTCCTAGAAATATCA
The DNA here is from genome assembly GCA_951812925.1 of Calliopum simillimum. NCBI lineage: Eukaryota > Metazoa > Arthropoda > Insecta > Diptera > Lauxaniidae > Calliopum > Calliopum simillimum. The sequence continues at coordinate 19,159,300 of OX638372.1, read as the reverse complement.
AGTAAAATGGTATTACATATGTTCTACGTATGGGAAAATGTAAGCAATTTAGAGTAAATTTTTCTTTATTATTTCACGATTTTATGTATAAATATTACTTAACGAAACCATCAAATAGTTCATACGTATGTTTGTTAGTGTTAATTACTTTAAGTTTTTTACTACTCGGGTGGAGTAAGAATAATGAGACCTATTTTTCTTCGAGTACCTCACATACAATGTCATAAAATATTTATTTGTGAAGTAGGCGCGAACATTGAACGATCACGTTCATTTTTAATCCCAACTATACCACGACCGTAAGTATTATTAGCACCGAATTGAGTAGATATAGCTTCATACATTTGGACGTAATCGTAATTTGTACAAACAAATGAAAAAAATTTACATTAGGGCCAATCAGGGCTCTACAGGGCGCGTGGTTACTCAATGCTAAAATTTAAAAAAAAAACCGCATATACTTGCCACCCTAATGTATATGTGTATATGTATGTATGTGTATGCGAATGTTCCTAGCAGGAAACATTGAAAGTGGTGATACATTACCAAAAAAGAAAAGACAATGAATTTGTAATCTCGGGCATCTGCTGGTTGCATTCTAAATAAATTTTTCATTTTCAATCACAGTTTTCCTTTGTTCAAAAATTATTACAGCATCATATTTTCATACTTATTTATTTTTTTGTTACGAACTCAGAAATGGTCGGAATAAGTGTTGATATAAAATATGTTCTGCTATTTCCTTTTCTGCATTACAGAATCTACAAAATTTATCTTGGGCTTCTCCCATGTAAGAGAGATGCTTCCTAGCTGGACAGTGTCTTGTAAGAGAACATGTAACAGTTCGTATACCTTTCATATTCAGCATAATTAATAAGTAATTAACTGTTACGTTCTTTCTTTGGAAACTCTTGGCATGAATGAAAAATATATATTGGAGATTAGGCAGGACGCGGATTGGAGTAGGTCAACCATACGTTATTTTTTAGCTAAAATAATCAAAAGCAGAAGTGTAGCAAAGCATTTAAGGCAAGTTGCGGATATTCATCAATGGTCAATAGTCATGCGGCACTGTTTTAAACAAAAATTTCATGGTTGAATCTTTTGTCATTTCCATTTGAAACTACAGATGTACATTAGGGTGACACAAAAAACTGAAGGTTTTAGAATGTTCGGGAGCTTAACTGAAATGTTACTTTGGAGACTTATGGCTTTATATATTTCATTCAACATATTTTCTTGCTTCTGTAAATTCGGTTTTCTACTTTCCAAGGAAATTCTTATGTCTCAAAAGAAGCACACATTTTATGCATTCAATCAATTCTTCAAATGAGGCATTGCGTGCAATAACGCCTTAAGTCGACTTAGGACGCTTTACGCCCATTGCTTTTTTCAAAAGTTTGGGTCCTCAAATATAAGTATGTATACTTAATTTCAACTTTCAATCTCGATCACAAAATGTTGCAGAGCAATATGTATATTATTGTTTGAAGAATCGCGTGCAAGAAGGGCGTAGTGCGACTAGGGGCGTTATTGGATAAATCAGTTTGCGGTCGGAAAAACGGTTTTCACTCCAAACCAAGATGTCTTACAAAAAAGTGTATAAGACAAAAAATGCTTCGAACGGTCCAAAGAATACGTGTGGATTTTTTTAGATTTTTTGCAATTAACTTATTTTTGAAAAATTATAAAATGTTTCGAAAAATTCTGAAAAAATTCACAGCATTTATTGTCTTAAACACTTTTTTCGTCAGGCACATTGGTCTACATAGAGTAAAAATCAAAGCATTTAATATTTAATAGTAAATATTTTTTTATTTATTTTTTTAAGAAAATTCATAAAATTTATGATTTATTCAACATTTTTTATAAGGAACAAAAAGGGAATTTGGTAACGCTGGTCTATTGTACGGTTTACGAGATATTTAGTATCAAAGTATCCAATCCAGTCGTTCAAAATGGATGTGTAATCAAGTAATTACGCCCACCATTCGATCAGTAAATGATATTCATGTTCGACTTACAAAAATATACAAAACATGATAAAGGTCACTTTGTAAATTTTTCCTAGTGAGCAGCTGAACCATAGTTACAGTGATGCACAAAATAAACCATGTTTAGTCGAAATGGTTTTAGCATTTTGAAGCGAGAAGAGTTGTCGCTCCAAACGATAACAACAATTACATCAGCCACGCAAAACTAAACAAAACAACAATTACAACAACCACAGCAATAACAATTATAAACATTTCTCTCTAGCTTACTAAATGTATTAAATGCACAAACATACAAGGACACATATACGTTAGGGTGGCACACAAAAACTTCGAGGCCGTTAACTGTAATGTGAGATTTCAATATTAAGAGAGTCAATATATCATGTCATAGCTAATATACAAATACAAAAATACTTTGGCATTAAGCGCAAAAACGTACATGTTTCGTGAAATTGATGACAGACTCCAAGCAATAATTGTTTTCAAAAAATAGTTTCAGAAAATTTTCTTCAAACGAAAATATTACTTACATATTTCTTGAATTTTTCACACCAATAAAATTCCAACTTAAGTTCAGCAATTTATTTCATATGTCCCATAAGTCTCCAAAGAAACATTTCAGTTGAGCTCCCCGAACATTCTAAAACCTTCAGTTTTTTGTGTCACCCTAATGTATATCTGTAGTTTTAAGAATTGATACGAAAGTTTGTGTGTGTGCTGCAAACAAACAAAAATAACATTTTCGAAAATAATTTTCAAATTTTCAAGCCAAACCAAAATGAAAGCTACTAAAACTTGAATTGTGTTCATGCGGCTGCTGTTCTGTACCCAGTGAGAAATCAAATGAGAATTTTTCCTTTTATTTTTCCTATTTACTCTCATAGATTTCTATTTGGGCACTTAAACAAACAGTTGATTTGACCAACATTACACATACACGTACAGTGTATGATAGAGGCAGACAACCAACTAGCAAAGGAAATACATCAACATGTACATTGGAATAAACTTGAATAAGAAATTAAGGCATTGATGTGGGATTTGCTTCATTTCAAACATGATATGTAAAAAGTGAGAAATATCCAAAAAAGTATGCAGCAAATTTCAAAATGACAGAAAAATACAGCAACAAAAAATGTTCAAGGAAAAAATCAATAAAACTTAAATATCAGTTGTGTTCATAGTTGAAATCTGTCAAAGCGAATGATTAATTGAAGAACTGCAAAGGAAATCAAAGATTCTGTTCTGATGAATTTTTTATATTTTTTCTTTTTCGTTGAAATACAGCATAAATAAATTGGGGTGATGGGGTTAAATAAACAGAAATTGGTAATTTACATACCTATAGAAAAGGTACCAAACAGTACCTTTTTTTTTTTTTTTTTTTTGAACGAAGATTTAAATGTAATGTATGGCCTTGAGTATACAAAATTAGTTGTCAAAAAAACAAAATGGGGAAAAATGTGAAAAAATCATGAAACTAATCATTCTAATAACTGCAATCATAGGACTATCATTGTTTTTAAATTTATGAACAAAAAAAAATTTAAATCTCTATCACAAGTGGAGGAAAACATGAAGACACAATCTCATCTACATTACAAGAGGCACTTGCAAAGTAGTCTGATACTAATATAACCATATTCACTAAAAAAAGAAATCTCCAGGGATCTCGTTCTCAATGGAATAGTATAAAGAGGCTCCTAGGACTCATCTCAAAACTTAGCCATTGGATGTACGCAGCAGTCATCAGACCCATTGTTATCTATGGAGAGCACCTGTTGCAGGAAAAATCGGCACAACTCAAACCTTGTAAGCTGCAAAAAATGGCTTGCATTTCAGTTACAGGAGCAATGAAAACCGTACCAACTGCTGCCTTAGAGATAGATTTGTATATACCACATGTACATCTGGTTGTAATGAAAGAAGCAATGAGGTTCATGGCAAAATTTATATTACTGGACAAAGGTAGGGCTGGAATTATCAAAAAGTCCGCCCTGGGAAAGGAGCTGATCACCAACAGAAACTATCACTATCAGTGGCATGAGCCAAGAAAACTAACGTGGGAATATGAAGGAAGGCATCCTAATGGAATAAGCATCTATGTTCAAAAGCCTGCAAAATCATATCTTACTATGTTAGTTTGGGAGTGACTTCAACTAAGTACTAATCAGACTCACCTTATTTGGGCACCAGGAATTGAAAGTAATGAAACTGCATATTAACTCGCTGGGAAAGGTCACCAACAAAACTTGTTGGATCTACTCCATTTTGTGACCCGCCTTGGAGATAAATAAAATTTAACCTTAACAATTCCCCGAACAGAAAATTTCAAGAATGGGATGATACCTAGTCCCGGCCCGCTTGAAAAAATTAAACTAAGGTCCGAAAACGACGGAGTTTTTTGTTGGGTTCTTTTCAGGGCATCATCCTAAGTCAATCCTGACAAGAATCCAAATCGTAACACGTGCCGATTTTGAAAACGAACAGTTTTTGCTATTTTTAAACGAATATTTTCAAATGTTTGCACTAAATACCGTTTATTTGTGCATATATTGACCTCTGCTACACCCCTATGCGAAACCTCATTAGATTTTATGAATATTTACCCAAGAAACCATACCTCTGCGTTCAACTTTAGTTCGGCACAACTGTCCGTTTTCAAAATCGGCACGTCTTACGATTTGGATTCCTGTCAGGATTGACTTCGGATGATGTCCTGAAAAGAACCCAATAAAAAACTCCGTCGTCCTCGAATCTTTCAGCTAAATTTTTTCAAGTGGGCCGTGTAGGGCAACAGATAAGGAAAATTATTTATGCCAAGAGTTTTCAAACGCGCAACAAAACAGTAACTTATACTAATCAGGCAAATTATACGAACTGTAAAAGGATTTCTTACGGGACACCGCAATGTTTGGAAGCATCGCTCAAACATGAGATTAGTTCAGGATGAATTCTGTAGATTTTATAATGAAGAAGTCTAGAAAGATACAAATATCATTATTTTTCTAAGACATAAAGCTCTACTTTTGAGGTTGGCGCTTTATCCCCAAGGCACGTACTGCCATACAATATTGTCATGCTTATATAGATTGAATTTCGACTAAGTCTTATCAGGGTTAACACAATAGACCGTGGTGATATTTGGCTCCCAATGAATTTAACATTATTTTCAGATACTAAATAAAATATCGTGGTAGTGGAATAAAAACTAACATGTTACGTTAAGTATCAATTTGCAGCACTCTGGAATCGTCTCGATGATTCTAGCACCATTTATAGTTCCACAAAGTGGTATTTCTCGCACAATTTTAGAATTTTCTAGTTATCAAAGTGTCTCTCTATTCAAAATAATAATATATTCGAAAATACAAAATCCGAATTTAAGTTTTTGGAAATGACTTCCCGTTTTCCTGTTTAACATCACGTATACAACATATTAAATATTCCAGACAACAAAACATATGAACAAAATCTTTTTCAATTTGAGTTTAGGACTTAAAAATGCTTGCTTGACAAAACTAAGCTGTGACACTACAAACTACAACTCTGTTTCTTCTAGGACTTTTACTACTACCTTAACAACTACTACCACAGCTATTGTTGAAACAAATACTATGTACTACTCTAAGTGTATGGAATTCTCCTTTTTATTGTCATACCGAGCTCAAATTGTTAGGCATGTGAATGTGAGTGCATTCAGATATGTATGTGTTTACTGTATGTGTGTTTATTGTCACTTGTATGTCATATTGCATTGTTTCATGTGTGCATTGTTTTCACCGGCTGTCATACGAATTGCTAGGACCTAATTTAACTGGGTTCAACATTTCTTCTTCTTGTGTCTTCTTTTGTGCAGCTTTTCTTCCTGCTGTTTGTGTTTTTTTTTTTTTTTTTCTTCTTTACTATTTGCCAGGCTGCGGTCAGTTATATTGTCTTTTGTTTGTACAGTCTGATTTTTAGGGTGGCTCATGTTAATTTTCTTTTTTTTTTTTCATATAATTAATACTTCATATGTATATGGAAGAGTATGTGTTATTGTGTCACCCTAAGGCAGTCTGATGCATATATGTATGCAGTATATTGCTGACATACTAATATGCTGCATGCACAATGAATAGAATGAAGAAGAAGTGGAATCAAAACCCAACCATTTTGTTGTTGTTTGTTAGACTCCTCGGTGCTTCATTTTCTTTTATGCTGCTATGCTGTGTGTGTGTGTGTGTGCCTGTGCCTGTGCCTGCGACTATGACTAAAATGGTTGGGCCATTTTAGGTGCAAATGTCATTCATTGTATTTGAAGTTTTGTGGAATTTACATTTCTTTGTCATTTGCTTTGGTGTTGCAGCTGCTGCTGGAGTTTTTCATTATGCTGTTTTTGTTGCTGTTGTTGTTTTTATTGTTGTACCTAGTTTTATTTTCACTTACAATCAGTGTGACTGTATGACGTTTTTGTTGTCGTCGTTTTCGCTCTTTTAAGTTGGATACCTTTTTTTTCGATTACCATTAGTTTAGCAGGTTACTGGAACATGACAGTCGCAGTCGTTTATTTAGGTCCTCGTTTGACTTTGTTTTCCTAGTGTTTGGGGTTTTTTTTTCTTTTTTTGTGAAAAATTTAGTTGTTCATCTTTTTTTCCAACTTTCATTTGTTTGTTTGTAGTTGTAAGTGGGGCACATGTTCACCTTTGCAACTTTATTGGAACGTAAATGTGAATTTCTTTAACATACTGTCAGCTATTTTTAATACCTTATTTAGTAGTGTCACTTCTTTTTGAAATATTCATGCTACGATAGTTAGAGTCTTTTACGGCATGTTAGTAAAATCAATCAAATAAGATGTGACAGGTTCATTTGGAATACATTAAAGTATGTAATTTACTCATTTTTATATAATATTATTTGGTTATTACATAAGTTGATGAGACACTTTGATGAAAGTCTTACATAATCGCAGTGACATTTGGTCTTAAAGAATTTTTACAAACTTTTTATGGTCAGGAAATTAAGTCAACTATTGGTTGAAGCAAAACCTTTTAAAATTGATAAATCCATCTGAAATGAAGAAATAAAGTACACGGAGTGAAAAAAAAATGTTCTAAAATCGTTCTTAAATGAAATATACAGAATTAAGCCCAATATAGCATGAAATCATCCAAAAATACGCCAAACTTGTTCTTAATTCAAGCTCAAATTTGGGCATAATATAAATTTTGATAATTAAGACCAAATGTACTCAATGCATGCCATTTCGTACTTGTTTATCAAAAAATAAAATAAGCCCATTTTTTCATTAAATCCAGCTCTTTTGTGATTGTTTATCAAAAAATAAATTTTCACATTTGTGTTTAAGCTATATGTTTATGATCCTCAATATGACTATGTCATTTACTGCTTAAATAATTCCTGCTCGACAGCCGAATTGGCTATTTATAATAGAGTAAATACTACTGACATCCCATAATGGGATATTACGATGTACTGAGGTGTCTTTGGACATTTTGGTACATTGATTTTTAGAAATGAAATGACATTTCTTGCATTTGGCGAAAATGGTCATGTTCATATTTTGATAAATAAGAAATTATTAAGAACAAATGGGAATATTTTTTTTTTTACAATCAAGTAAAGGGTGTTTTTTTTAGAGGTATAGAACTTCGAATTGAAATAAAACACAAGAAAATCGTTTAAATGTCCATCAATTTGGCTTTATTGAAAGGATACTTTTATGCCATTAATGTTTAAATATGATTTCGGGCATGTGGCTGCCGCGGCTGGCTCGAATAAAGCCAATGCTACAGGTCCAATTTTCAACCACTTTTTCGAGCATATGGGGCCGTATGTCGGCAATAACGCCACGAATGTTGGCTTCCAAGTCCCCTAACGTTTCTGGTTTGTTGGCGTAGACGAGCGACTTCACATATCCCCAAAGAAAATAATTCAATGGTGTCAAATCACACGATCTTGGTGGCCAATTGACAGGTCCATTCCGCGAAATTATGCGCTCATCGAATGTTTCCTTCAATAAATCGATTGTGACGTGCGCTGTGTGGCATGTAGCGCCGTTTTGTTGGAACCACAACTCATCCACATTCATGCCATCCAATTCGGGAACAAAATAGTCGGTTATCATGGCTCTATACCGGTCTCCATTAACGGTAACTGACTCTCCAGCATTATTTCGGAAGAAGTATGGCCCAATGACTCCACCAGCCCATAGAGCACACCAAACAGTCAGTTTTTGTAGATGTAATGGCGTCTCAAGGGTCTCATGTGGATTCTCTTCACTCCAAATGCGGCAATTTTGCTTGTTGACGTAGCCATTCAACCAAAAATGAGCCTCATCACTGAACAAAATTTTGCGATGAAAATCAGCATCGAGATCAATCTCATTTTCGGCCCATACACCAAAATCACGTCGCATTGCATGGTCTCGCGGCTTTAATTCTTGCACAAGCTGGATCTTGTAAGGTCGCAAGCCAAGATCTTTGCGCAAAATCTTCCATAAAGTTGATGGACAAAGCTCCAATTGCTGTGCACGGTGGCGAATCGATTCATTCGGGTCCTCTTCAACATTTTGCTCTACACCGGCAATTGTTTCTTCGGTGCGCACTGTTCGACGTCTCTGCGAATGCGTATTATCACATAGAGTAAACGTAGTGCGAAAACGACCCATGGTTAACCGAATTAATTGCTCTGATGGACGATTATGTCGACCATAAAATGGACGGAGCTTGCGGTAAACTTCGCGAACTGAACCATTATTTTCGAAATAAATTTGCACGATTTGCAAGCGTTGTTGTTTTGTCAACCTGTTCATGATGAAATGGCAAACCAAACTAAACATAAATGACATTAGAGTTGCCAGATTTGACCACAAAATGCCAGTTTTATCTCTATTCGAAAAACAAACCTCTAAAAAAAACACCCTTTACAAAAGGGCTGAGTTAAGCACAAATGAGTTTAATAAATTTTTGATGAACAATCCAAAATTTAAATGAATTAAGCTCAAATGGGCATAATTACTTTTTTGATAAACAATCACATTATCATTTGATATCAAGAAAATTATGGCGAAGCTCAAAATCACACCCAAAATTGATTAGTTTGGGATTGTTTTCAGCTCAAAATTCTCTCCGTGTAGGTCTGCATTGAATATATTCAATTTCACAGCAGCTAAAATACTTACCTATACATTTATATGCAAGATAAAAGTTTTTCCTCCTTTTTCAACTTTGTTGTCTTACCTTTTTAACTATGTTAGAAATGGAGCACGACTTTGAATTATACATCACTAGAAAGGTATTTATGTGTAGATGTGCACAAAGTTAAAATTATTTTAATATGTTGCTTTTAAGCCTGCCAAAATTATATACAAATTTTTCAATATTAACAACAACTAAATACGCGGTCAGAGCTAAAAAGGGTATAAAGCACAAAGAGAAAAACAAAAAGCATATTTAGCACTGTATTTGTTATTGTACCAGGGATGATAAATGAGCTTTTCTATTTTGTACCAAATAGCAAAAAAAAGTACTAAGTGTCCAAAAAGCATCAAAATTATTTAATACATTTGCGATCGAATTTTGATCATTGGTGCGATACTAGTAATACTTAAAACGCCTTATCCTCATAGCGTGGTAGCTGAATAAAAAACTAGTACTTTGCCTGGCGAAACTTTGAATACACTACACTGGCACGACCTTTTGTCAGAGTTCACTTTGTTTTTACTCAGCTCTTGTACTTACTGACCTCAGTGTCTGGGTGAAATTTAGTTGAATTAACTCAAAAACGCTTTTAGTACAGCATTTTTAATCTTTTGCTTGTATGGGAGGTGCCACGCCTTATAGTCCGATTTCACCAAGGCTTTGATCAGAGCTTGTGCTTACCGTCCGAAGTAAGTATTTGTGTGTATTTTGGTTAAATTGTTGTGAAAAATAATCCTAAAGTTGCATTTTGAATATATTTTTCGTATGGGCGGTAGGCGTGTCCGATTGCACTAACGAGCGACTGAGGGTAGGCAGGAGAATGAGTTTTTAACACTTTATCTTAAAATTTCATAGTTTAGTACTCAGAATTTTATGGTTTATATTTGACTCGAGTCTTCGAATGGCTTTGTCCTTAAAATTAGATCCGAGCTACAATTTTTTGATGACATATTCTATCTAGAAATGAAAAGTTTAATAAATTTAAAAAGAAATATGAGGTGTCGCTAAAGTAAGCTTGACCCTATTTTATTAATGAGAATAGCATTGGCTACGTATGCTAAAATCCTAGATATAAAAACGAAGCTACTGAGTTAGAAGCAGCAAGCACTTCAAGATAATCAAGAAAGACGTTGCTTTTTTTTTTTTTGATTAACATTACTCCGTCAGTTTCTCAGAAAGGTTTGGAGATTTATTTTTCATTAGCATTTATGAAATTAAGTGGTTCATATTGTTTATTTTCTTAACCTTAGGTGTCAAAATCAAATGGAAAGTAAAAGTGCTGTATAGTAGTTTTTTTGCAAAAATTGGAAGAAAATTTTCATTCTCAAAATATTTACGATTCGAAATGCTCTCTCTCGAGAAGGCAACATCTCGGTAAATTTATGATAAGCCCCAATATGTCTACGTTATATCGTCGGGTTAACAACAAGACATCTACATTTTTCAAGTTTTGAGAAAAAAGCGATTTAAGTTTTTTGAAATTTGGTTTTTGTATGGGATTTTGAAGATTTGTGCTTTTTATTCTTTATATAAAATTAGATGGGGACTAAATTTCAAAAAACCGACTAGACTAGGGCATAGAGCCGTATTTTCTACATGTTTCTATATACTTAATTCAAAACATCAATATATGTAGATGACTAGTTGTAGTTTTTACCCCACGATATGGTGCTGATGTTTGCCAAGTGATAGAATTAAGTACTCTGCAAATCCATTTGCATACTTTCTACTCAACGCATTACAAGAATTATCAATTCTAGCCAATATTCATAGTGAATCACATGACAATCAATTAGTCTCTGCTCGTTCTTGAAAGTTTAAAAAAGTTTCCAGAAATTAATGTTAAAGAAAATCGCTCTAAATTTCCAGCCGAAAACTTTTAAATTGGTGCCAACGAAGCGAGAAGTGAAATTTTAACTGCATAAAAATGCCCTCGCTACTGTTGCGACAAACCAAACGTTATCATTGCTGCGGGCGCACATAAAAAACCGTAATGGAAAAAAAAATTTTAAGAAAAAAAACCAAATCAAACTAAAAGGAATTGACTGGTAACATCACAACATCAAAAAAAAAAATAGCAACTGCGCCTAAACGTGATTGCAATCAACAAACTGCCAATCTGCAGCCTATTTTTGGTCAAAAACAACCAGAAAAATGACTAAAAGTGGCTGAAAAGCAGAAAAAGTACAACACGAATTGAACAAAAACAACAGAAACTGAAAAAAGGCTGACTACGTTATGCCAGTAAGCGTCAACGCCACCGCCACTGCCGTTATGTCACCAACCACGTGGCAAAAAGTTAAAGTGACAAACGTGTTGCGCTGCTGGCATCATTTGAAGTGAGGGAGGGCTGGCGGATGAAACGCCACCAAACGGAAGAAGTGCGGAAACCTTGAGTAGGACAAATATTTCATACAAATGCATTTAATTTAAAGTAGGCCCCCACCCCTAATGTGACAGTGAAAGCGAGAGAAGCATCAAAGGAGCTAAAGAAGAAAACCACGTTGCTCTCAAATTTGGCCTAAATAAACAAAATGGGCAAAAATTTAAGCAATGGCGACAACAAATGGGAAAAAATCAATAATGTTTTTGGGAACGAAATCAAAAAAAAAGAACAACTTTTTGACATTTTTTCTTATCAGATGATGCAATTTCATCAAAATTTAAGTTTATATAGAGTAGAAGCCTGCACTAGGCATCTTGACTTTGTACTTTTTGTTACTCGCACATTTTACACTGAAGTATTTGATTCAAAAATTAGTCACTGTCTTGTTTTATCAGTGTCAAAAAAAGAACCCGATTCTAACAAATAAATCAGTGTACTGTATTTCATACAAACAAATACTTCAGGTCAGTGTAAAACGTGTAAGTAGAAAAACTACAGCAAAATTTGTGATATGGAAACACTTGCAGGCTGAAACGCATTGGTAACAAAAAAGTGTCACAAGAAGAGAGCGAAAAACTTCTTTTGTTACTAAATTGCCAAATTTAAGAGAGAAAGTTTATTTTTGAGAGCAGATAGATAGGAGATACTTAGAAAAAGATAGTCAGAGATAGATAGAAAATTGAGAGGTTCATTTCCTCTTGCGGAATCTTCGGCACCAACATATAATATTTAAATTTATCAGGCGTTTAAGTGGCATCCATTAACAATGTTTTTATTTGGGCTTGCAGTGATAGGTAGTATGGCCCTATTCTTTTTATAGTTTATCGCGAGAATTCGGTATACCAGGAGGAAAGTTTTAATTGGTTTTTGATCTTTGGCATAGAGAGAGTCTTGCTTTGGGTATTGAGCCTTTGTTTTGATCCTAATCTTGATCTTGACCACAGAATAAGATTGATTTTGCTCAACTTCAATTTCCCATCTCTCATTTTTGTCAGCAATTGGAAGCAATTTCCTCAGAGTTTATGCTTTTCTAATGTTGCGCTGCTGTGCTCTTTTAATTTTTAGGTCTTGAATTTATTTTCCATGCTACTTCATATCGTACTTCATTTGCTCACGTCCGTGTACCAAATACTGTCCGTTTTTTATTTTTCGTTTTTTGGCGCTTCATGAAGCATCGCGTGTTGCGCCAATGCAGCCAATTTTTTGAATTTAATAATTTTATCTGAATTTAATAATATAGCGTAAGAGCTTGACGTAAACAGCCAAATTTTGCTGATATTAGGAACCTCAAACGCCGAAATAATCTTAAAATGCAACCATATGCCAGTAGCAAACGAGATCAATCTACGCAAGTGATGATGGATGGGTCATTCTTTCCAAAAACCACACAGCGAAGTCTGCCGTCAGACCCTTGAGTGGAATCCACAAGGCAGTAGAGGACGTCGTGAACCAAGAACCACCTGGTGAAGGTCATTGGAGAAGGAAATCCAATCCGGTACTCTGCAACAGCCCTTCATCGCAGAGTAAAGACCCGCGGGCCACCTAAAAAATAAGGCGCGTGCCAAGCTCTAGTACATATCGTCGGGTTAAAACTACAACTAGACATCTACATATACAGACATTTTGAGTTAAGTATACAAAAACATGAAGAAAAAACAGATCTATGCAACACTCTAGTCGGTTTTTTGATATATAGTCCTCATCCAATTTTACATAAAGAATAAAAAGTGGAAAACTGCAAAATTCCATACAAAAAACGAAATTCAAAAAACTTAAAACGCTTTTTTCTCAAAACATGAAAAATGTAGATGTCTAGTTGTAGTTTTAACCCGACGATATGTACATTTGCAAAGAACATTTCCAAAGAACATTTCCGGTGAAATAAATGTCACTCATACGACATGTAACTCTGTGAATGCACAACTAATAGTTTTAAAAGCGCTGTTACTTATCATTAAAAGACCACTGACAACCACTTATTAGTAAGGCATCCAACCTTTAAGAGCGCTATGCGTAAGTCAAGACACAAATCTTTTAAAGTTCGAAATTTCGGAAATAATTAGGACTCGCACCTAAACTTAAATAAAAAGTTTACACTTATTTAGTTCAAAATATCACATATAGACAGAGTTACATTATTAACCCTCACACAGTGGTCTAGAATGCTAATCTAACTAGTCATAACTCTTTCCTGGGTATTTTTTATAAAAAAAAATATCAGCTGACTTAAATTTTTTGAAACGGACACACTAAAAACTAACTTGTTAAACTGAAACTTTTTTTGATGGTTTTTTGAAGAGTTTTTGATATAAATTATTGCCTTATACTTTTTTTTTAAATTTTAATTTTTTTAAAAGATATAAGCATGTGAATTTATATGAATGTCTTTTTTCAAATTGCGATTTCTCCGTAAATATTGAGCGAAAATTTATGAAACTTTTGTGGTGGAACTAAAAATAATTCAAAATTTAGATGAAATAAACTTTTCATAAAAATATTTAAAGTTTCTTATAAATAATGCACTTTTTAATAAACAAATAGATATTTAAGCTATACCTATAGCAAAATAAATTTTTACACACGTCTTTTTTCAAATTGCAATTTCTCAGAAAACATTGAGAGAAAATTAATGAAACTTTTGTAGTACGACTAAAAATAATTCAGAATTTAAATGAAATAAACTTTTCATAAAAATTTTTAAAATTTCTTATAAATAATGCACTTTTTAATAAACAAATAGATATTTAAGCTATACCTATAGCAAAATAAAAACAAAATTTTTATACAGAAATGTGCTCTGATATCTGCACATTTCTGTGAAAAAAAATTGGAGGTACGCATCATTAATAAAAAGTTACGCGTACTTAAATGACTCTACATAGGTGCCTTGCCTATGTGATTTTCGCATTTCACCGCTGCATGCCGTTTCAAAACAACAAATCATAATTTATGCAGAAATTGAGAATGCATGTAAGAACGCGCAGCGAGCGTAAATGTGTGAATCGCATAGGCAAAGCACCTATGTAGAGTCATTTAAGTACGCGTAACTTTTTATTAATGATTCGTACCTCCAATTTTTTTTCACAGAAATATTGTGCAGATTTCAGAGCACATTTCTGTATAAAAATTTTGTTTTTATTTTGCTATAGGTATAGCTTAAATATCTATTTGTTTATTAAAAAGTGCATTATTTATAAGAAATTTTAAAAATTTTTATGAAAATTTTATTTCATTTAAATTCTGAATTATTTTTAGTCGTACTACAAAAGTTTCATTAATTTTCGCTCAATGTTTTCTGAGAAATTGCAATTTGAAAAAAGACGTACATAAAAATTCACATGCTTATAACTTTTTAAAAAATTAAAATTTTTTTAAAAAAAGTATAAGGCAATAATTTAGAACAAAAACCCTTCAAAAACCCACCAAAAAAAGTTTCAGTTTAGCAAGTTAGTTTTTAGTGTGTCCGTTTCAAAAAATTTAAGTCAGCTTCTATATTTTGAAGGTCGCTTACTCTAAATCTGAAAACGATTTTTTTAAAATCAAAATGGCGGATCCAAAATGGCGGACAATTTTCCTAAAAAGTAATTATATCACGACAAAGTTGTATCAAACTAAGGGGGTTTTTCAGGTCGCTGATTTCGAATTCGGTATCATCTATTTTTTTAAACAAAATGGGGGAGAAATTTGTAAAAAATTGATTATATCACGACAAAGTTGTGGCTAAGGGGGTTTTTTGAGGTTGCTGATTTTGAATCAGATATCATCTTTTTGGTAAGCAAAATGGCGGACAATTTTCTTAAAAATTGACTAAATCATGACAAAATTGTGGCTAAGGGGTTTTTTTGAGGTCGCTGATTTCGAATTCGGTATCATCTTTTTTGTAAACAAAATGGGAGATCCAAAATGGAGGCACACAAATAATATGATAGTACATAGACTAATAAGATAAAAAACATCAACTAGATGAATAATAATTTGATATATAAAATTCTTTAGGTATATGTTTCGTTTGCCTTACCTCCGGCTACTTTTGAAGGAAATAAAGAACACGAAAACCTTTTTGTGATGGGAAAAGCCTTTGGCATAAAAACCCATGTTTATTGATTGACTCTTTTTATGGTATTAAAACACAATTTTAATGATTTAGAAAGCTACCATAAGTTTCGCAATCACAGAAAAAGAGAAAAATGACACAGTTGTTCTCTCATCTCAAATTTTGGTCTCTAATGGAGGTGGGCGTGTCCTTGACCCGATCACGTCCATTTTCACGAAATGTCTTAATGCTATCAATACTATCTCAGATATTTAATATTTTTTTTGTACCTCAAATATTTACGAAGCTATGGCGATTTCAAATTTTTAGTTATATAGGAGGTGGGCGTGTCCTTGACCATTTTCAAGAAATAAATAGATGCTCCCAATACTATTTCAGAAATCGAATTTTATTGCTTCATCTCCAACAGATTGGCAGAAACTGGAGCGTTGCAAGAATACAGAAGTCACTGAAGAAATCTCATCGTAGTACAAGAAGAGGTGTGATGGGGGAGCCAGATTAATGCGCAGAACCATCAGAGGACCTCATATTACACATTTAAATAATCTAGCTCTTGCAACTCTATAAAACATTTCATTTATTGTCCACAGAGAGCAAAATTCGTAAATTTGGGAAATGAAATTAGAGACTTATTGTGGTGATCCGGATATCCTTTTCATATTAAAAAAAACTGACATCTAAGTACGCAAACCTTCAGAAAATAGATCAAATTATTTTTACTATAAGTTTCAGGAGGTAAGATCATTTAGTTGTAAAGATGCATTCATTTAAACTTTCACATATTTTAAGATTTTTTGAAAAAATTACCATTTTCTGAATTCATAAAGTTTAAGACGCGAAAACTCAGAAATGGTATTATTTTTTGGTATTCTGGAGCTTGGAATATGTTATCTAGATATTTAACTTTAAATTTGTGGAAAAAAAATATTACTTTTAATACAAAAATGTTCGGAGTTATGACCGGCTAGCGCTCTCTTATAGACCACTGTGCGCCATGAACCAACCGATTAACATGAAAACCTCATTAAACAAATTTCTTTTCAACTTCCCGCTGTAACTTTAAGAATGATTGTTGTTCCAAGACCAGCGTTTGCACCGCCGCTTGAAACCAACTTCATTTGAACACTGTTAATCAATAGAGAAATCCAATCTCAAAAAACACTATGGAAACATGCGCACTTTGTGGTAAATTCGCTAAAATAAAAAATGGAAAATATATTGAGTTTTAGAAAATATATTGAGGTCTAGCAAATAAATGTTGTTTCTAATTTTAATTGTTTTTTGGAGCAGCTAATGATTTACATTTATTTGCTACCAACAAGCATGGATCAGATGAAAGTGTTGGTTCGAGCTAACTGAATGAAGTTTGAAATGGATCCTTTGAAATATATTTATCCACTTGCTTATCACTTTCGGGATCGACCTGCGACAACTGCGAGAAGCCTTCCTCATCGACAAAGCAAATTTCATGACCATCTGGATCGGCTAAAATTATAACACGCACAGTAGCTTTGTCCGGTGTATCTAAGCTAATCAATGGTGTAAGAATGGTACCATTTACTTCTTCTATTTTTGTATTAATTGTATCCTGTTCACTAAAGGGTACAGCAAAAGCAATACGTCCATATGCTTTTGCAGGATTAATTGGTCCGACCAGTGGTATTAAACGTAGAGTAGCTTGTGTGCTACCATACGAGAGAAGCACATCGTTTGGTTGACTATCAACAATATCCATGGCTAATATATCATGCCAATATTTTTTAGATTCTATCATATCAGTAACATTTAAGGCCACCTCAACAACAGGATCACCTGAAGCTGGTTGCGGCTCATCGATTATAATAAACTTATAGCCATCGGGTGAAAGTAATACATAATTTTTGTCTTCTTGTGTAATAGGATAATTTGTGGCACTAGCACGTTCTATTGCCTCTTTTGATTTAATAGTTATGCCACCGAAATCATTGCCTGAAATATGTAATGTTTTAGTAAATGACGTCTGTACATTTGTAAGTTATTCTATGTAATATGTATAACATACCCAATTCATAGCTTTTCACACCATAATTGTAAGTTAATTCCACTACGAAATGAGAAGATTCTGGACCGTAGCCAACCATTGTTTTACTCCAGCGATTATCATATGGACTGTAAGTTTAATATTATTTAAATAATTTAAGGTATAGATTATGAGGTAGTGAACATACCCATTGCATTGTGCTTCACATCCTTCTTTAAATTCCTCGTGGCGTAGTACCTATATGGAACGACATCAATATGTTAAATTTAAATATTATTTTAACTCAAACTTGTGGTACAATTCAAGTGCTGAAGATAAGCGTCAACGTTTCTATCACACTTTTTAAATATATGTATGTACATAAATTCTAATCAGAACACGTAATATCTATCAAGAAAAAAATCTCTGCAAAATTCATATTTTTAAATCAGTTACTATTTATCTGTCTCTTAATTAGTTTGTTCTTTAAAAAGAAACACAGATAACGTTTAACCCTCGAACAATTTTTTGTATCAAAAGGAAAAAGTCACGATGTTAGTTTATTGACTGTTTTTTTTTTTTTTTGCTTGAAAAGTACTAATGAAAGTCCCAACGCGCGTTTTCTTAATTGAAGTATGATAAATTTATATTGAACTAATTTAACAGTCAATTTTGCAATTTTTTTTTTTTTGAATCAGCACAAGCTGAATAATTAGGCGTTTCACTGCATGACAGAGCAATATTTTTTGTGAGCCATATGTGAATGTAGATAGGGTGTAAAGGATAAGGGGATAAGGTTACGAAGCTTATGGGAGGTGATAGAGTAGGCCTAGACTAATTGCACCTGGGGGAGGTCTAAAATGTACCCCTGAGAAGTTATAGCGAAAAAACTAATGAAACATGTTTTACAAAAAAAAAAAATTTCTTGAGTCACCCTAACCTTTTAAAGAAAACTTTTTTAGGAGAAACTTTTAGATAATTGTATGAGCATTCTAAGAGAGTATTTGGTTTATAGAGTTTAAACGGATTTCGTCAAGTTCTGCACCCTCAAAGTTGATATTTTCCATTTTTTGCCCTACTTTTTGACATTGGCAGCCATTTTAGTATGAAAAGGTCTTATTCAAATACCCTTTCGTAATTTTTATACCCTATACCCAGGCTATATTGTCCACCCGTTTGTAACGCGGAGAAAGAGGTATGGAAAAGTATATAAATTCTTGATCAGCGATATAGCCAAAATCACCGTTTTGAGATCTACTTAAACAAGTTGTAAGATTATTTTTTGTCAACGGATTTGCATACTAAAAATTATCCTTAACAAGCCGTGTTCATACCATTCTTCAATAAGTTCCCGACTTTCCGAGTTATAAGCTTTTAAAAATGGATAACGCTTAATAACATAGGAAGGATTTTAGTAATTTTGTCAGTAAAAAAAATTTATTACAAAAATTTCAAGCCCTTGTGGACCACGATCGGATAAAAGAATGGCAGCTCCATTCTAGATTTAGTGAATGAACAAAGGAAATATTGTGCTTATAATTTAGTAAGTTTATTAAATAATTCTTTCCATCACATACTGGTCGGCAAGAGTTCGAAATTTTTGTAATAAAATATGTTGAAAAAGAAACCTTTGTATGTTACAGAGACATTCTTTTTTTAAAGGCTTTTAACTCGGAAAATCGGGACCCAATTGAAAAATGTTATGCATACGGCTTGTTGAGGATAATTTTAACTATCCGATTCTGTTGATAAAAAATAACTTTACTACTTGTCGTTTTTGCTATCTAGCTTTAAGTAGGCCTCAAAACAGTGATTTTTGCACTTCTTAGTAAAGAAAACTCAGAATCCTTACATGATAGAAAAAAACCTAGTTCGGATACGTATGTAATAAGGAGATCCTAGTCCACCATAAACTGCTATACAAAAATAGTGGACCACCCTTGCTCCTGGGTACATCTACTTTCTAGTAACTTGAGGTTCTTCATATAAAAATCTGAGCTCAGATTTCAGTTCTCATATTTTGCATATTTTCCGTCTGGATCCTGCTTTAATACCCAGTTTCTTTTGATGCGTATATACAATTATGTTAATTTTCATATTACGATAATTCATAAACGGTGAACCGCAAAATAAAAAGTGCAAAAAGAATCACATGCTATACGTTGTCTGATTGTGCGTGATCGGTTAATGCATGAAGATTAACCGATCACGTCCAAGGCAGCCTAGTAATATTGTTGTTATCTGTACCAAATTTCATGCGTCTAGCCTTATCTGTTTGGCCGTAATCGTAAAATCAGCAAACAGACGCACACATTTCCAAAAGGGCCAATCACGACTCAGCAGTGCCAGCAAAAGTCAACATAAAAGCCTGAAAAATCAGGAAAATAGCCTTTAAATAGTTATTTTCCATTTTTAAGCAACGGAGTTTATTAATGAATTAGTTGGCATTGGAATTGGAAAAGTAAATTCCGAACTACAATTTTTAGATTCCAAATTTTGACTTATGAATTAAATCTTTTTGGTGCAGAACAGAAAAAATCGATCCTAATGGACTTACAAGTGAATTATTCCTCAGAATTGAAATTCGAAAATGCGAAGTGACAAGCTAATTGCATCTTAATTGCCTTAACAACTGTACCAATTAATGACTCAAGAAAATCCCATGCATGATATCCCGTGACTGATCTTAATTATTAATAAATTATAATGCAAAACTTCATAAAATAATACATAACCTGTTAAACAAAAGGCCGGACTCTCTCTCACCTGCATGCCCAGAACATTGCGAAAGAAATCAATATTTTTCTTGCGATCCGCAATCTTTAACACGTAATGCAAGGCACGTCCATGAATTTTAGTTGGCATGATGAATTGCGGTACAGGCGTGGATGATGTGCGGAAATTTTGGAACTGAAATAGAGACGATAAATACTAGAGAAATTGCATTGATATTAATAAAAAAATAAAATAAAACACAAGTGCCCTAAAATCTTAACCACCTCTCGAGAATTGACTGACGATACTGAACTCTAGAACGCTGAAAACGAATTGAAACACTTTAATGAGTGACAGATGAATAAAACAGGTTTATTAAATTGGACTCACTGTTTTATCTAATCTGCAGTTCTGCTTCTCTGCCTTTTTATTACTTTATTTTTATTAGCAATGACGTCAAAGTCAAACGTCAAAAAAGTAAACACAAATTTTTGTTGCTGACAGCGTAACTAGTGCTGCCAGATCAGTTTTTTATCAAATCCAGTTTGTCCAATCAGAAAACGAAATGGAATTTTTGGGAAAATTGTAGTACGAGGACCGTAAACACAGAAATCTAATTTTTACAAATATTTGTTAGTGTGGAAATATATTTCTGTAGGGACGAACGTAAAACATTCGGTTTTTCTCAAATAACTCGTAAACGTAAAATTTGTTTGTACTTATAATGAAAATTATTTGTCGATATGACTCACCACTCGCGGTTCGTGAGTTATTGCAATTTGAAAATGTTAGAGATCACATTTTGATCGGCAACTTGGCATAATAATAAATTCCCCCATTTACAAATATGCGTAAAAATTAGATTTCGATTAAAAAGCAGATAAGCTTAGTAATTGTGCTACCGAACCTTAGACTTTTACATATTCCTTTAAAAGAAAGAGTGCCTTACATTTTACATAGCACTCAGTTTTGTTTCAAATGCATTTGTGTGAACAATTTTATAACCTTTACAATTTAACGTTTAAAAAAAGTTTTAGCGTTTTCGAAGAGTAACATTTTTTCGAGAAAAGAAAACGCTTTTAATTTCCAAATGTTTTAATAACCGATTTTCAAACGTTTGAAAATTGTTTAGTTTTAAGAATTTTCACAATTTTTTTGTAAGGTTCAAATAAACCATCAGAAAATGGTTATTTGCAAATGTTTTCGTAATCGTTTATCGCTGGCACGTTTTTTTTTTATTTTTAATGAAATATAGAAGTCATTGGAAAATGTTTTTCAACAAGCTTAAAAAGCACTAACAAAATGTTTAAAAAATTTAAAAATATTGTATAAAAACAATTGGAAAATATTGTATGAAAACATTTATAGTAAGCTTTTTCCAAATTTTTTTCATAAATCTACTATGAAGAGTCCAATTTCGATTATAATTTAATTTAAAATCAACAATTTCCAAGCATTTTGTATGTTAAACTTCAAACGAAATGCTTGCTATAATAAGCTTATAATCAGGCCTGTTCCGTAAACGTCGTGGTTTCAATTACTTTTCTCTTGGGAGGCTTTTTGATGAAAATGGTGAGTCACACGATAAAAAGATTAAGAATCTTTTTTGTGGAGAATTACAAGTGCTGCAAATAATTTTTATTTGTATTTACAAAAAAGTAACTATTTCGGAAATATTTTTGCATTTTTTTAAGAATATTTGCTAAACGGCTACTTTTTCGTTAATGCCAATCAATGTTAGTTGTAGAACCAGTAATTCCCCACAAAAAAATTTCTAATATTTTTTGTCGTATGACTCACCATTTTCATGTAAAGGCCTCCTAAATGAAAAGTAATTGAAACCACATGGATTACGGAACAGGCCTGAATAAGTTGTTTTCCAAACTTTTTTGTTTGTTGGGAATAAACTATATAATTTGTATTAAAAAACTTAATAAAATTGAATTGAGAATTGGTGCTGTCATAAATAACCACTTTAATTTTTCTTCAGAAATAACCTCTTTCGGGTGCTAGAAACGGATTAGATTTAGCAACAAGATTTATAAATATCCGTTGGAAACGTAATATAATATTCAAAAATTTTTGTCGTGTGAAAAAAATGGAAAAATTAAAAAAGAAAAATATTTAGATTCTTTGGCAACTATATGAACAGCTGTTGCATGTTGCGAAGTACTTAATAAAAAAATACTCAAAATAAATTCAATGCATCTTTAATTATGTAATTAAAAACAAAATAAAAGAACTCACCTTCATAGCCATCAAAACTATAGAACGCATATTCTGCTTCGCAATGCAGCCAATTCTGCTGCAGCTGAAAAGTGCTGTGTTTACAAATGAAGGCATTTTTTACAGCGAAACACATTTAAATTTTAGCTTTTTATTTTTGAACCTTAATGATTTATCACGATGGATTTTTCGTTGTCAAAATAAGAGTTGCCAGAAATTGCTCATTAGCAATATTCCCCACAAAACAAAACATGACAATAGCCACAATAGCCATCTCTATGCATTTTGATTCATTAGCACTCGTCCAGGAACAACAGACATTTTGTTTACGATTTGGAGTGTTCAACTGGACTGTTTGGGCACTGGTTCAAATCCTAAATAGCTGGCCAAAAGTCGAAAAAAAAAGTTTTTTTTTTAATAAATTTTTTACAGACTGTTTTGTCTAACTGATACTCATAGACCTTGAATAATCGATAAGAAAGATCTTGAGATATCTTCAAAAGAACGCTTCTTAGACGCAAGATTTGTGAGTTGCATGTAAAAATTAGTTGTTCACTGTAAAAATTGTGTACTGTAAAACTGAACCAATTTGAATGCTTGAATATGGATAATCTTCGCAAAAGAGAGTACTATCGAACCTGTTAACTCAAAACTCGCAATAAGTTATACTCTTTAGATAATTGTGATTAAATTAAAATAAAATTTTTTCACAAAATCAGTAAGCACTGGCTATGAAAAAAAAAAACCAAGAACTATTTTGCTCCGCGAGGTTCCACCAATGTTTTTTTTTTTCTTTAGAAGAGAGAAACCTTTTCTAAGGCATATACGTTTTTATAATAAAAAAAGGAGCCCTTTTTAGCACTCTTTGTTTGATGCAAATTTTTCTAAGGCGCCTATAGGAAAATTTAAATTATATTGCTTGCCAAGTGTCAATATGTGTTGCTCGAATAAAAAATTTTTATAATATGTTATAGCTTATACTCCAAGATACAGGAATCTAAGGCCCATTTTAATGCCGATCAATTAAGTGTTGCACATAACTCTGTCAAACTTGAAGTTTTGAAAAACCTAAAATAAGATACTAAAATTGTAGAAGTAACGTTTTTTCTTTTATGCAATTTTTAGTCCGCCATTTTGTTTTTAAAAAATCTGATATCACATTCATAATTAGCGATCTCAAAAACCTCCGAGTGAAAAAGTCCGTCTCAAAAATATAATAATTTCAACTTTTGACCAGCTTTTAAGGATTTTGTACCAGTATGTGTTGGAACGTCATACGACTCAGTCACCTCATTACATGTACTGAGTTTCTTTCAAGCTTTTAATACTTTTCCTGAAACTGAAAGCACCCTCAGTTTGCACAAAATTGGGTCAAGGTTTTAGAAATAATAAGATCAATAACAAATCCTGATATCCCCAAAAGTCTTTATTTGAAAAATAAAATCCTTATCGATTCCTCGTATTCTAATATGAATAAAACATTATTATTCACCGATAAAAATCCCACAAATCAACTAAAAGTTTCACATATGTCAAGCCTGCTGTGGCCACTGACAATTTCCAGTTGGTTGTTGTATTGGCTGTATTTGGTGTTTGGGTCATGATTCAATTACAATAATTTCATACAAATAAATATCATAATTGTATCATGTCCAAAAAAGTAAATTTTTCGTTAGTTTTGTAACGAGTAGATGAGAACTGAACCTTTTCTCAAGAGATATATAATCAAGAGACGCAAAGAAGCACTGGAGCAATTTTTTGAGCCAAAAAATCTGTTTATATCTCTTCGTTTCAACTAACCGCAGATGAGAAGAGATGTATACAGATTTTTTGGTCCTAACTCGTAAAATAGGTGAGCTATAAGGGTCAAAGATGACAAGTTTAAAACGGTATATCTCGTTTTCGAAATTCTCTATAAAAATTACTTAAACTGATATCAGATGGTCTCTTGGATGATTTAATTGAAAAGAAGATTTAAGTAATAACAGCACCAACATAGTTTGAAATGAATTTACTTGAAAAAATATAAAACTTCAAGATACCGGCCGGAGCAGTGGATACATAAAACCACAAACAAGAATTCCGCTCGAGTGCAATCGCTGCGCAACACGATTGCCATAAAAAAAAGAAAAATAATAAAAAATCAAAACAATTGATCGAGAATGCAAAAAAGGAAATCGTAGTATTTAATGCGAAGCAAAAGAAAAAATAATGAAAAAATGTAGAGATAAACGTACAGATAGGGCTAGAACCTCAAACGCCATGCTGACGATCGATGAGTAATACGAGCCGCAACTGATTTTGCGGTTTCATAATGATTCCGCTTTATTTTGCGAATATTTACGTTATTTTTAAAAATGCAAAAATAAAAAATAAATAAAAATACTCACAATAATGCGTATGATAAAATAAATGGAATGAAAAATTATCTAAACTTAGCGACAAGTTAATGCATGGGGAGCATCCAAGTTGAAGGCGATTTACACTGGGCAGAGGAATCTGATAAAATTAGCTTCAACTAAATATTTTAGGTTTTAAAGAAAAAGACTAGTTGCTATATCAAGTTTTATGTAAAGAAATTACCTTGTCTTGTTATATAACTTTGGACTTTAAGGTACGTACGTATATATCTCAAAAACCATTCCAGATGGAGAAAATCTGATGACGCATCGAAAATTGCCATTTTTAGTTTTGCTTGTAGTATTTTTTATATGGATATAATGTTGCAACATAAAAGATATAGAAAAACGCAAAGAGAATCTGATACGATTTTGTAAATGTTATATAATACATGGTCTAGAGCAGGCATGTCAAACTCAATTTGCAACCGGGCCAAAGGATAAAATATTTTTGTTTTAGTGGGCCGCAAAAATTAACGACTTATCTATATATTAATACGCAAGACAAAAATTTGTCCTACCTTTTTTACTATGTTAGAAATGGAGCACAACTTTGAAAGGTATTGGTATGTAAATGTGCACAAAGTTAAAATTATATTAATATTTTGCCTTAAATGCAAATTTTTCAATATTAACAACGACAAAATAAGCGGTCACACATAACTGAAAAGAGGATACAGCACAACGAGAAAGACAAACAACTGACTGACACTGACGTCATGTGTTTTATTGTTTTTTCGTTTCTCATTTGTCATTGTACCAGGAATGATAAAAGAGCTTTTCTATTTTGTACCAAATAGCAAAAAAAGTACTAAAACTGTCCAAAAAGTACCAAAATTATTTAATATCTTTGTGGTCAAATTTTGATCATTGGGCGGTTCTAGTAATAATACAAATGGTATCAAATATTCTAATGTATTGTTCATTCGTTTCCAATGTTTCCTTCCTGATATCTGCGGCATTTTTTTTTTTCAAAGCGTCAATATCGGGAGAAATTGAATTCGCTGATATTTCATCACTGATATGAGATGATAATCTATTAGTCTCGGCCTAACAGGAGACTGGTTTCCTTTCGTAAGCAAAAATATGTAATTGCTCGCATACATTAGGATTACTAGACATAGATTTTATTTCCATTGGAAATTTGTGAGTTACTTAAAATCGCTAAGGCAAGTATTTATAAAGTAATGAAAGGCCCCCTTAAGAAACATTCAGATTCAAATTTGTGTCGCATTGAATTCTTTTTATCTTCATTTGAAGGTAGTTTGACATTTTTTCAATTTCAATGAAAAACGGGCTTGAAAATAAAGAAAACTTGTCTTCAACGACCTGAAATCTTCAATACGTCTCCCGAACTCCATCTTTAAATCATTAAGTGATGCTTTGCACGTTGGAAAATGTTCCATGTTTTTCACACAGAAGCAATTTTAATTTAAAAGTTCTAATTTGGTCATTCATTGCTGTTTTAATTTGACTTTGTCCTTGTAGTTTCAAATTCAAATCAGCTCAGTGTTTTGTTATAGTGAATAAATAATACAATGCACATTATGAAAACTAGTCTTTTCAGCGCAGACCTCACTGTATTTTCGTTTTAGTCTCGCAATTAAACCATTATTTTTTCCCGTTTATGAGGATGCACTATCCGTTTCAATGAGTGGCCAGGGTTATCTTGGAATTAAAATTTGTTCATGGGTGTTAAACTTTCGTATAATTTAGGTAATTTTGAATTTCCTTCCCAAGATTTACCCAGAGGAATATCTTTTGAACAAAAATTTAAAACGGTCAAATATCTATAATTATATTGATTCGCAATTTATTTTTATTTCAACGTTTGGGCCGCAGATTGAAAAATAATGGGCCGCGAGTTTGACATGTCTGGTCTAGAGAGTTAAGGTACGTACTTGGTTTTCAGCGTTATCGGGGAACGCCTTTTTTTTCATTCAAGCAAACTGTGCTTGGGTATTCTTGAAAAC
This sequence comes from Calliopum simillimum, assembly GCA_951812925.1. NCBI lineage: Eukaryota > Metazoa > Arthropoda > Insecta > Diptera > Lauxaniidae > Calliopum > Calliopum simillimum. The sequence continues at coordinate 19,132,346 of OX638372.1, read as the reverse complement.
GTGTAAAAGCCTCGAAAACCTTGTAAACTAGTAAAATTGTCAAAGTTTGTTCTAATTTTGACAATTATTACGAGCTTACATGTTTTTGAGGCATATACTTATTCACAAACCTTCATTTTTATGTATAAGATTTTAGAGATAAGGTCACATTCAAAATTTTTCATTGAATAAAGTTTTCTCTCGAGAGTTTCAATTGAAAATATGGACACATATTTAAAAACGATTCAAAATTTCAAAAGCAAGATACGATTTGTTTAATATTTTCATGACCATCGGCCCCAATGTGCGATGTTTGCAGCTGCTAATGATGTTGATGACGATTTTTTTTGGAATCTTTCATTAGGATGGTAAGTTATGGTGATTTGACATAGTCACATTTTCGTGGCTGTGGTTTTGAAGTCGTTAAAGATAAAAATCAAATAAATTTCAGAAAATTTTGTTTTGTGTTTTGCGAACAGCTGAGTTAACATTTAACTACAATACAAAATTAATTAAATAAATAAAAAAAAAACATTCAGCGATTCCAAATCAATAGAAAATTGCGGCATAATTCATGCTTATTATGTTCAAATCTAGCAAATTTGAGCGATCGTCTTTGATATTTAAATTTAAGAGAAACTCAACACAGATACGAATTAATAGATGAGAACCAAATTTAAGAGAGCATTTAAGTCAGGGAAAATAAATAGGGTAGCCAACACTTAACATATAACAATAAATTCAATTCATATTTCAAAAAGTATGTAGCTTAAGTAAAGGATTTGATGGTTCATATTATTTTAGTCAGAGCTGGGCAATAAGGATTACATGTGTAATTGGTTGCGTCTAGGATTATGATTGCAGTAATCCTTAAAAAACGTACTGAGCAGGGTAAGCGAAAAACTTGATTCGGCCATTCGAAAGCAGCAAGCAGGATTCCGGCGAAACAGATCATGCGTGGATCAAATCAACACCCTCAGAATAATTGTCGAACAATCATGCGAGTGGCGTGCTGCACTTCAACTTGTCTTCGTTGACTATAGCACTGCCTTCGACAGTGTCTCCCGAGAAAACATCTGGGCGTCACTGCAACGAAGAGGTATTGCCGCAAAGGCCATAAACTTAGTACGTGCACAATATGAAGGCTTTAAATGCAGTGTGTTACACAACGGGTTGTTGTCACCGACATTCACCACTAATTCAGGCGTACGGCAGGGGTGTTTACTATCACCATCTCTCTTCCTTATCGTTCTTGACGATATTCTAGATAAAGCTCTTAACAAGGCCAAAAGGGGTATCCAATGGAACTTTACTGAACATCTAGAAGACCTCGACTATGCTGACGACATCTGCCTCTTATCGTCCAAACATTCAGATATGCAAAACAAAATTGAAGACCTTGTCTTGGAATCACAAAAGGCCAGTTTTTGCTTAAACCTTACATTTATAGTTTTTAGTGTCTGAGTCAAACTTAGTTCGATTATCTCAAAAAACGCTTTCAGTACAGCGTTTTGAAGATTTTGCTTGTATGCGAGGCGCCACGCCCTCTTGTCCGAATTCGACCAGTTTTTGATCAGAGCTCGCGCTGACAATTCGTAGTATTTATGTGTATTTTGGTTGCATTGTTGTGAAAAATACCATGGCTATATCGACTCAGGAGGTGACGCTGATCAAGAATATATATACTTTTCTATATCTGCCACACCTCCTTCTCTGCGTTACAAACGGAAGGACAAAGTGAATATACCCTTGGTGTAGGGTATAAAAAAAAAAACGTATAGAATATTCTTGTAAAGGAGTCCATAAATACACTAAAAACAATTTTCTTCACTATTGGGGTTCCCAAAAATTTTTGTACAGTGTTATTACAAATCTATAAAAATTATGCTTTTAATATGGTAAATATTAACAGAGCTGGTAACCCTATTTTGGCAGTTTGTTTTTATTAAATACCACTGCATTTTCAAAACCAGTTTTACTACAAACAGCTGGAAGCGAAATATATGAGGTGAGATGTTCGGCTTTTATCTTTAAGAGAGTTTCGCTCACCACTCACCACAGCTCTGATTAACATGAGCGTACATGACATGCAAGCGAGCGGCGCTGCCTCAAAGCATTTGGATTGCGCATGGTGATTTTAGTTTGAGTTCAAGTGTTTAACGTGTTACGTGCGCGTGACGTTTATTGATACAAGAAATTGAAGATATAAAAAATATCGATTGTTTATTAATAAATTTTTCGATTGTTTTTGTGATTTTTTGTTTTTGTTTATACGAATTTGTTAAAACAACAAAATTAACGAGTAACTATTTGATTAAAAGATTTTGCGACACATTTTTTTTTACAATAACTTAATTAAAAAAAAGAAAAATAAACTAAAATCTTTACGAAAATTTACTAACAAAATTTGATATAAGTTACGTTATTGTCGTGACGGAGAGCTACGGCGGCGGATATTAGCGGTCTACGCGCGCCGCGCAAAACGTCGTACGCATATACGCATAAGGCCATACTATGTAAATTGCAGGTGGTGTTTTGGCCTAAATTAAAACAACAACAATAACATAAAACAAAATTTGAATATTTAATTGTGCGTCACATGTAAACGCCGCGTCTGTGTCTTTCCCTTTTGCTACGTGCGTATGAATTAATTAAAAACAAATAAAAAAAAAAAAAAAAAAAAAAAATTAAAATTTATGTTAAACAAAAATTTGAAAATTTCAAAATACCTATTGTTCGATATACAAAAAACAGTTAAGAAATACAGCTGATAAAGTTGTGCCAAACGGAACTCGACGTTGTTTGTGAAATGAATACACTGCATAATTAAACCTTAATGATTGTTAACAAAGTGAAATTCAATCAAAAATTCAATTTTTAAATAATAAAAACAAAAAAAAAAAAAAAAAAAAAAATTTCTTAAAAAGGTTATTGCAAGTTTTTCGCACCACCCTGCATTGCATTCATTACCTGTATTTGCATCTAAACAAAACAGAACGAAACGAAATCGCTTCATTTGTTTATTGTTTTCAGCGACAAGAAAGAGTCAAAACACAAAGCTTTCATTCTTATCAATTACCACTAATCGCCGCACTCTCACTCTCACTTTGTGCCTTCAGCCGTCCTCCGCCGTACTCTTCATCTTTTTGTGTCGTCGCCGTGCGGTATTTTCGCAATCGATTTGTGTTTTTGTTGTGCCGCGTATAAACCAACTACCTACCTACATACCTATATGAAATTTGCAATATCGCTGATTAGAATATACCCCAACAACAACAACGAATTCATTCATTTGTGTTCTTATTTCTCTTCTCTTATCCTCCCCACTGATAAGAAGAGTGAAATCAACTTCACCTTTACGATTTCTATCAGCGATTTCGGTAAAAAAAAAAATTATTGCTTTGTATTATTACTGTCAGTGTTGATTCCTTTTATGGAACGCCACTCAAAGGCCAGCAGCTTTTCAAGGTTTAAACGGTAAGTTGATATCTTTGGTTTCTAATCTGTTCGGGTTGTTCTACTTGATAAGCAAAAATTAACCTTTTATGGTATATTCTTTGATTTTTAGATGTTTTGCTTGAATGTTTCTTTTGAATTGAACGAGCGGATTTTCTTCGAAAGTTAAAGATTTTTAATTTCCAGTCCAATTTTAGGTAATACTACGGTTTCCGCATTTGACATCTTAAAATAAGTCGAAAAAATTTCATAAAATTTTTCAATATAATGCTTCGTTTTCGAGATATTGAGGCTCAAAGAATACGAAAATACTGAAAAAATTTCAAGAAAAGTAATAACACGACCTAAAATACAAAAGTGGAAAAATTAATAAATTTTTTTAATATCTCACATCGTTTTTGAGATATAGGGGGTTATCGTGAATAAATATTCCCGGGGAATTTTCTCAAACTGACGTGCATTCTCTATTGTAGTTTAAGAAAAATTCCCCGGGAATCTTGATTCACGATAGCGCCCCCATAGAGTTATTTGGGAGTAAGTTTAGTTTACGAATACTTGTCCAAATTCTCTTATTTATTTTGGGGGTAAAAGAGATTTAAAAATAAATTACAGCAACAAAAATCAGTATCATTCGGATCTAGTTTCGAAGATAAGTCATTGAAGTCTAGCCCATTTTTTCGAAATTTTTTTTATGGAAATCTTTCATGACATTCATTTTTCAAAAGAAAATTTTTAATATTTCCCAAAACATGGCCGTCATTTCGTCAACAATGTTATGATTTATATGAGAAATATTAGTTTTTTTTTTTGTATACCTTGTTTTTCTAAAAAATGGAAGTTATATCCTTCTACTTCAAAGCACAAAATAAAGTTAGTAAAATTGTCACGTGACTTTTTAGAAAAAAAAAATTCCCGTAGCTCTCACAACCACTTAGCGCAAAACAAGTCTTCTACAAAACGTTTGTTTTTCACCCACCTTCCTGTAAAAAAGAAAAATTAAAAAAAAAGAAAAATATTTGGAGAAAAAAATTTCTAAAATTTTTCAAAAAATGCCCGCCATTTTGTAAATTTTCAAAATTTTCCAAATTTAAAAATGGAAATTAAAATAACAATTAAAATGCTACAAGAATACGAAAACAAAAATAATAATAAATTTAATTTTGACAAAATGACAAAACTTAGAAAAAAATTGCATCGATTTCTCGCAAAAACACTACTTTGACACTTTGAAGTTCCATATCTATAACTTGCAAAAAAAATTTTTTCTGCAAAACTAATAATGAGAGGTCTCCATACTGAGCACTTAGAAGAGCTCTGTGAATTTTTATAAAAATCTGAGGACCCAACTGCAAATTTCGAAAAAAATTAGCTGGAACGCGTCTATAAGTTAAAAATCCCTAAATGGTGTTAAATCTCAGTTACGGTTTTCGAGATATAATGATTTTTTGAAAGTTAATCCTTAATATCTCGAAAAAGAAGCGAGATATCCAAAAAATTTTACGCTAGTTTTTTGACTTATTTTGATAATAGTGAAAACATCGTCAAATGGCGGGGCCACGGAAGTGGTTTTCCTGAAATCGTCATTTGAATGGTTGGCAACGAAAACCACTTTTGCTTTTGTCCCGTGCGACCACCTTGTTTTTTTGCAACTACCTTGAAAACGAAAAATTGCCCAAAATCAAACTTAGCACCAATTATAGGGCTACTTATGAGCTATAAGTTTAACCTATTGTCAAAATAAATATCCGTTTTATACCCATATTGATGCATTCAGCCATAGCAGTTAACACATTTAGAGTACACTGAGTTCAGTCATATCAATCATTCTAACGGTTCTGCTCTGGTTTTCGAGATATTCAGTTTTGACAATTCAACTTAAAAAGTCTCAAGAAATATGTAGCTTTTGGCTAGTTATTTTAACCATTTGTTCAAAGATCCTTATTCGATACGTTCCATGAAATATTTTTCATATTTGTTTACCCTCACGAGTGCAGAAAGTACAGAAAAGTGTTAATAAGAGCATTTATTTTCCCATATTATTTAAATGTTAATCATACGACATGTTGGACGTGAGTAAATAGAAAATAATTGTGAAATGGCTATTGAGTATTTTTACAAATGATGCGATAAATATTTCATTTTATCAGCATTTTAAAGATGAAACCTGGCGTAATTGAAAAACGTAAAAAATCGATTTTGGGACGCGAATATTATCTATACCCTCAAAAAAATTTTATAATTTGTAGACACCAAAATTTTTTTGTCTTTGCTTTTAAAGCACCCTTGGGTATCCATTTTGCAGTGAAAAAAAGTTATGATCAAAAAACATGTGTTTTTTTTTTTAGCCAAAATGAACCTTCAGTAGAATTAAAAGGGCTCCATTGATTTTTCTCGGATTGAAAAAAAAAACTATGCTAATATCGTTTATAGGAGTCCTTCTAATATCTGAGTCCGTTTAGGAATGAATCGACTTTACCAACCAACAACTTTCATTTCTACAAAACAGCTAGATGTTCATGATTTTAAAATTTCGAGAATATGTTGTCATACGTAACTCTATAAAACCGTTAAGGAAATTTCGAAAAAATTATATATGGCATAGAACAAAATTAAACAACAATAAAATAAGCCACCCTAGATGAGTTTATGATTATTTATATCTCATTTGATAGACGGCGCCCGTCAATCGTTTGTGTTCGTGTACTCAATGCATATAAACACTCCTCATAGTTTTATGAGAGTTATGTTTGTATGTTGTGCAAAGTGCAATACATATAAATAAACAAAAAAAAAAAAATTACATTTTTAATGTCTATTCCAAATTGTTTACTTGAAGCTCGTTATCGCTGTATTTATTAAGTTTATATTTTATTTCTTAAAATTAGGGTATTTTTGTTTTTCATATATCAATAGAAAACTAACACTTAGTCAGCTAACATTTTATACACATATATAAATTTATATGTATGTAGTTGCTAAACATGTAAACATAATAGTTTTGTGTTATCAAGAAAGGAAACAACATTAATTTTAATAACATTAATGTTTTGACAACACCAATAACAACAACAATAACAACAATTTGTTTGCATTAAATTTTGACAGCTATCTACTCTCGTGCAATTTTCACTTCTCTGCTCTTGTGTTACATTACATCTTGCGCAACTGTCAAAATAACAATTTCACTTGTCAGAAATACTTACGACCATAACACAAAATGGCCTAGAGACCATACCAAACGATTGTCCTTACTACCCATATTACCTCTATGAATGGCAATAATAACAACAACAACAACAGCAATTATAATGACGATTTAAGTAACTTCTATTTAAATTATATGGCAGGTGACTGTTATAAATTTGTTGTTGTTGTTGCCAGTTGTTTTTGTTGGCAGCTACCATTGTTATGTCCTGCATGTCATCCTTAATATTTTCCTCTATTTGTGTACGTACGTACGTTTGTATGTACTGCTGCTGTCTATCTGCTTGTTTATCTGTCAGTCTGACATATTGTTTCTTATTTGACAGTTTTGCATGCCATGCGATCATTCACAATTTGTACCAACGCTTGCACTCCTCTTTTGTTGTTATTAATGACAGTTGTTGGTTGTGCCAACTTTGTGCAAAACAAAAAAAAAAATTTACAGCAGACCAAAACTAAAAAAACACTACAACAACAACACTTCAGTAAATGATGGTCATTAATAATAAAGTGTTGTTTAAGTAAATATAACGGTGTTGCTGTCTTTAAGAAACAAAAGAAATAAAAATTTAATTACCATATTTAAACTGAGGGCAGTGAATGAATGAATGGTGTTGTTATAGAAATGGTATGAAGTTCATGTGTCCTCAGCTGCTGTAGTCTTCCTTATGTTATTTAAAAAGTCTTCTATGGAAAAAAGCGTCCACCTTCATTAACAGCGGTAACAAATACCATTAAATGTATTTAAAACAATTAAGCAGTAGTTTCCGAAATGTTAAAATTCTACGTGGAGTTCGTTGCTGAATTTAATGTACCAGATTGTCACGCAAGCCTGTTGAAACTAGAGTTAGCCTTGTGACCGAAATTCGACCATTCCGATTAGACTTTAAAAAGAACACCCAACTGTTAACTTAAGCAAACAAATTCTCATCAGTACACACGTCTGTGCATTTTCTCCTTAGGGGCGTGGCAATGCCTACTTAAAAACATAAAGGTCATATTATTGTTCCTTAGTGTGGCGTGGCACAACCCACTTTAGAAGAAATAAAATTTTATACGGTGCTCCTTCTCACAAATTTTTCAACACAAAAATCAAAATATGATGAGATTTAGGCATAAAAACAGGAACTCAACTGATTTCGTTTGTCTATTTTTATTTAGATTTTGATTCTGCTATGCCAGAACTTAAGTAGCATAATGCAGACGACAGTCATTCTCACAAGAGTTCGCGAGAAATCTAAGTGCCTTATTCAAGGATCCTGGCCCTTAAGCCTGCCTCATCTTGAACTTTATTGAATCTGGGATGCATTGAAATAACGATATGCTTAACACAAGATCATTAACGGTATTGAGGCTTAATATGACCCGTGCATAATGAGTTCAGGATGATTCTGCCTCCTTTTTTTCTAAAAATAAAATTAAAACATTAAAGTATATAAAAAAAAAAAAAAAAACAAACATATGATTTTTGTGGAAAGTTTTCTTGGATCTATTTCTCTGAATTTAATTTTTAAAGTCGAGCAAGGAAGTTTTTTTTGAAACTTTTAGCATTAACTTTCAGCGTTAGCTTTTTTTTTAAAGAACTCTGATGAGCATTAAAATAATTTTAAGTAAAGCTCCAGCAAACTTTTTGCAAGCTTTATTTCCGACAAAAATAAATGTTACATTTATTTTTACTAGAATCGCCCAAAAGTAAAAATTTGCCCACAAATCTATTAAATAATTTAGTACAAAATAGAGAAGCTCATTTATCATTCCTGGTACAAAGACAAATGTCAAACGAAAATAAAAGAAAAAACATTTTTGTCTTTCTCTTTGTGTTGTATCCTCTTTTCAACTCTGAGTGACCGCTTATTTCATCGTTGTTAATATTAAAAAAATTGCATTTAATTTTACCTGGCTTAATGGCAAAATTTTGAAATAATTTTAACTTTGTGCACATCTACACAGAAATACCTTTCTAATAGTATATAATTCAAAGTCGTGCTCCATTTCTAACATAGTATAAAAAGTAGGACAAATTTTTGTCTTGCATATTAATATATAGAAAATTAAGTTAGGTTTTTTTGCAGTTCTATATCATAAAACCCTTGGAGTAACATTCTATATCATGATTTGTAATACCACCCTAAATATACTTATATTTGTTTTTATAATTATAATTATAAATACTTTACGTTGCTCACTTTTGGTGTCATCGCTTGTTACATGTTAATTCATTAATTTATTAATTTATTTGTTGCATTTTATTGATAATGTCGCACTTGTGCCACTTGTTCATTAAATTTGAAGTGCTTATCAATTTAAATTTTTTTATTTTTTGGATTGCTGTGTTACTCGTACTTATTTATGTTTAACGAAATGCCATATTTAACATGCTATAGTACTTATATTAAATTCCAAATTGTTGACACATATAATATATACAATTTAATTATGCTTTAATTTTATTCATTTCACACAAAAGAACCCTTTGATATTTCTGTACGAAGATACCAACATATGATTTCAGAAATTTTTCAGGAGGCGTAGTTTAAACTTGATGAGAAAAACCAAACAAAATCTGTTAAGGGCTATATTCAATTTGTATAGCTTTACTGCTATGGATGATATCTTGGAAAGCAATAGTCGAATCGGAAAAAATAAAGCTATGGTTTAAAGAGGAAAATCAGTCATGATCAGATGATGATCAACTATGTCATTTAATGGTGCGTCATCGCATTCATTAAATGATTCGGTAAATTTATTTGCCCAGTTCTTTAAATCGAATTTTGAACCTGATGCGACTTGGAATACTCCTGAAGTATTAGATAATGTGGACTCTCTTATTGATTTTGGCTCACTTATTTTGGTGTTGGATGACATTGTTTGGGGGATTTCTAATTTGGGTAATTCTCAAAAATCTGACATTGATGGTATTTGTCCATTTTGTTGAAGAAATGTGCTGATACGACAGCAGTCCCGTTGTGCATCCTATTTTATAAATCACTTGCTATGGGCCATTTTATTAATGATTGGAAAATTGCTGCTATTAGCCCTGTTTACAAGAGTAGTAATAAAAATGATGTCTCAAATTATAGGCCTATCTCTAAGTTATCTACTGTCTCGAAATTATTTGAGAGCATTGTAAAAAGGAAAATATTTGCTGTTAAGTCCTCTATAAATCCATCGCAACACGGTTTTTATACTGGTCGTTCCACTGTAACAAATTTGACTGTTTTTAGTGATTATTGTATCTCTGCATTCTCTAATGGCTTGCAGGTTGACACAATCTACACTGATTTCTCAAAAGCATTTGATAAAGTTGCACATAAGATTCTTGTGGCTAAACTATTCAAGCTTGGTTTTCATTCCAATTTTCTGTGTTGGATAAAATCTTACTTAAATAGTAGACGTAATTTTGTTTTGATTGATGGAGTAAGATCCAACTATTTTGTTGCTACCTCGGGTGTACCACAAGGAAGTATTCTTGGCCCACTGTTTTTCCTCCTTTTTATTAACGATATTGGGTCATGTTTTAAAAGTGCTAAGTATCTTTTGTATGCTGATGATTTAAAGTTATTTCTCAAAATTGGTGACAATCATGACAGAATTGCCTTGCAAAATGACTTAAATAATTTGATTGTCTGGTGCACACGTAATATGCTATTTTTAAATATTACGAAGTGCTATCATGTAACTTTTTGCAAAGGGATTATATCTTTTACTTCGTCTTATTATTTACGTACGGCTATAATTAGGTCTGTTAGCGAAATTTTGGACCTTGGTGTGATTTTTGATTCTAAATTCACTTTTATTAGTCATATTAATTATATCATTCCTAAATGTTACTCAATGTTGGCTTTCGTTAAAAGAAACAGCAGTGATTTTCAAGATCCATACACCCGTAAAATTTTGTACACTTCCTATGTTAGATCGAAACTAGAATATGCGGCAGTAATTTGGTATCCTACTTATTCAGTACATTCTAATAGGCTAGAGAGAGTTCAGAAAAAAATTCTTAAATTTGCATTATGTGAAATTAACTTTACGGAGCCTATTCCATCTTATAATGCACGTTGCCTATTAATTAATCTACAATCGTTACAATCAAGAAGAATTATATCCTCTCTAATGCTTATGTTTGATGTTATAGTGGGTAACATTGATTGCCCCTATATCTTAGGGCGTATAAACTTTAAAGTTCCTTCCAGATTTTTGCGTCATTGTAATTTATTTACTCTTCCTCTTTGTAGAACAAACTATGCATTAAATGGTCTAATCATCAGAGCCTTAAATGAACTAAATGTTCTCAATTCTAGTCATTTAATTGATTTTCTGTGCCAAAATCAGAATTTAAAAACTTGTTGAAAACTGTTTACACTTAAATTAATTACATTTTTCTACATGCATACATTGATATATATTAATTTTTTTAAATATTTATTCTTAAGATTTATTTATATTGTTTTTTGTTAGTTTTCTAATAAATATTGTTTACTTAGTCTGTAAGTTTAATTTCATAGACTGAATTAATTGAAATAAACAAGAAATAAACTATCTAAGTAAAAGTATGTCCATTCCATATAACAACTTATAAATATAATTAAGTCTAGACAAATGGTTATCTGATGTCATTAAGAAAAATGATATTACTTCAAATATGCCTTAAGACAGCAATTTTTGAACTGTTAAGCCAGGAAAACTTGAAAACAAGTGTCAATTCGAGCAAATACCACATATCTTAGGCACTAAATAATTTTGGTGAATCAGGGTTAACTAAGCTAAGGCCACAGAAAAAAAAATGTTCTTTTGTCACTCTATATAATTTAAGCCATTACATTTTATAAAAATTTATAAGGGTATTCCACAAAATGCGTAAATGTGGACTATTCATAATTTGTATGAGTAGTTTTTATTTAATTTATTTGAATCATAGTTCAACAAGACAAAATTTTCCTTAAACTTAAAACATATCTGCCAGAAATTTTATGAAACATAAGGGGTTTTAACAATTTCTAAATTATTTTCTAAAAAAGCTAAACTAAAATTCAATTTTGCAAATATGACTTTTAACAGATTTACAGCCGTTGCCAAATTTGTCATATTTTTAAGCTCTCAAGTTTAGTTTTTTGTGAGATTTATATTTTAACGCGAATCATGTTGCATACAGCAAAAAAAAAAAAATTCACAACAAACTAATCTTGAGTTAATGCCGGGAACATAACGCTTAATCCCACAGGAAAATACACAATACCAGCAACAGCAACAAAAAACATAAACAGCAGCAGCAAAAACCATAAAACCGAGAATATAGAAAAATATGTTGCTGAAAAATGTTTGCGAAAAAATGCTGCTGTAGGGCGGGAAAAATATTTGACTATATAAAGTTAAAGGTAAAAAATATGGTAAAAACAAAAAATTGTAAAATTTCACTACAGACAACCAGGGAATGCACGTTGTGTTGGTCAGCGGAACAGACAAAAAAAAAAACAAAAAGCGGGAAGAAACAAAAAAAATTGCAACGATACAAGCGTAAACTTTACAAGTGAAAAACCAAATGGATTAAAATATGAACTGAACATGCTAAAAAGCCAACAAATATTTACATACATAAATATACATATACAATGTTACAATGTAAACCAGCAGCATGAAAAAGAATCCCATGATAACGCCGGGAATTTGGGTTTTATGAGTCAGCAGCAGCAGCAGCAGCAGCAACAGAAAGGTCAGCAACAGCAAAATTGAAATAAATTGAAATGTGAAATGAAAAAAAAAGAAGTATGGATAATTTTTTAAAGGGATTTTTGTGAAAATATTCTCCAAAGTGTTGAAAATGATTTTACGAAATGGTTTATGAGTAAAATGTGTGAAGAATCTTTTTATTTTGTTAAAAAAGAATTTCTGATAAAGCATAAGTTAAAGGTTAAAACTTTATTGCAATTACGAAAACTGCACACACAAAAAGATGTTGCTACCATTCTTTGTAAATAGTGATCGCTTTATACATATTTCCACAAACATATGTATGTACTGAATGCAAATAAAAGAATGGATCGTCGAATAGGTACTTTCTGAAAAATCGAAAATCACATTGCATGCGAGTTCTTTTCAGTTTTAAGTACATATCTTACCTACCATATAAAAATAAATAAAAAAGTCCACAGGGGCATAAGGAAATAAAAAGAAAACAATTTTTTTTTTTCGAAAGCAGCTGCTTGAAAAATACCTTTACTTTGGACAAAACAAAAAACACACAGAAAGGTAGAAAATATTCTCACAATCAACGAGGGTAACGCTATGTTGCTGCATATGCTCTGCTGCTTCCATACTGTGCTGTGCTGACTATCAACATAACCTTCTATCAGGCTTTACCTGTTGTGTTGTAGACATATTGGACGCACAAAAACCATTAAACATATTCGTAGTAGTGTATGTTATGTGTGTGTGTACTGTGCATAGTGTGTAATTTACAGGGTGTCTAGGACCAAATTGCAATGTTTTAAATTTTATGTTTTGATTATAACTATCAAAGTCAAGGTCATTTCTGTTAAAGCAAACCTTTTATTGTTTTCTGGTCCAATTCACAAAATAGTTTAGAAAACCAATTGCCAAACTTAACACAAACGTATTTCAATCAAAACTATAACTAGTAAGGATGTTACCTTTGGCCTGGCCAAACATTAAATACCCTACACAGCAGTGTTTTGAAAATTTTGCTTATATGGGAGGTGCCACGCCTTCTTGTCCGAATTCACCCAGTTTTTTCTCAGAATTTGCATTTATAGTTCTAACATTTGAGTGAAATTTGGTGGGACTATCTCAAAAAATGCATTTTGAAGCTTTTGCTTATATGGGAGTTGCCACGCCCTCTTATCCGATTTTATCCAATTTTTACTTAAAGCTTGTATTTATGGTTCTTAGTGTCTGAGTAAAATTTAGTTCAATTATCTCAAAAAACGCTTTCAATACAACGCTTTGAAGCTTTTGCTTATATGAGAGGTGCCACGCCCTTTTGCCCGAATTCGCCCAGTTTTTGCTCAGAGCTTGCATTTACAATTCTTAGTGTTTATGTATATTTTGGTTGTATTGTCGTGAAAAATACTCCAAAAGATGCATTTTGAAGGTATTTTTTGTATGGGCGGTAGGCGTGTCTATCAACCGATTTCGCTCATTTTTAATCCCCCGAACTATCTTTAACGACGAAGGCTGTGTACCGAATTTCATTGAATCATCGTGCTTAGTTTTCCCAAAAAATGTATTTCCACACACAGCCAGCCAGCCAGCCAGCTAGACAGACAGACGGACATGGCTATATCGACTCAGGAGATGACTCTGATCAAGAATATATATACTTATCTATATCTGCCACGCCTCCTTCTCTGCGTTACAAACGGAAGGACAAAGTGAATATACCCTGGGTGTAGGGTATAAAAACACTGAACAACATCAAATTTTGAATGAAATCTTGATAATTTTTTTTTTTTTTGCTTACTGGTGGTGTCTTAATCTGGTGGTGTCTTAATCCATCGCAATTGTTTTTCTCTATAAGGTCTAGAATTTGAATTATTCTGTCTCTAAGATACCGTTTTTTGCAGGCATATGGTGCTCATCCAGGCAGAAGTGTAGTTCACTTTTATAAGCTTCCTCTGACAGCCATAATCCCCAACAAACTTTACTTATAACCTTTTCAATTGGATCATAATTTTCTAAGACATCAGCCATTGAAACAAAACTTGTTGCATTTGTTGGTGGCAACCCTGTTTTGTTCATTTTTTAAAAAGTTTATCAGAGCGTTTCTGCAAGCAAAAATTTGAATTTAGTCAGAAAAAGTAGAATTTTAACAAAATTTTAGCAAATTAACAGGCGGCAACCTTAAAAATGTATGTTGAGTTTTTAAAAAGTTTATCTAAGACTAAAGACTTTAAGACTAAAATTTATTTTTTTTTATAAATGTAGCAAGACTTCAAAAAAAAATCTGGTGGAAACCCTGAACGTTTTTGTGCAAATTTTTAAAAGTATATTTGATAGTTTCTGAAACCAAAAATTTGAATTCACACAAGAAGTATGATTTTGAGAAAATTTTGGAATGTTCCATTTAACAAAAATAAAAACAGGTAGCAGCCCTGGAAGATCAACTCATAATAAGCATCTGTACATTGAAAAGTTTCCGTAAATATATGGATCAGCTTCCCAAACCCATTTCTCATACCCGTATCCATAGACAAAAGGAAAAGTTTCTCAGTTAAGAAACAAGTCTCTGTCGAGAAATGTGTTTCAGTTGAAAAACATTTCTCATACCCGTTTCCATGAGAAAAGATTGTCAGAAACGTTTCCTCAAGTAAACAAGTACCCGGGAATCCCGTGCAATATACCAGTTGAAAAAATTATAACGTTAAGTTTAATGAGGAAGATTATCGCTATCTAATGACGTTGTCAAAGGTGAATTACACTAGTTATTGCCTGGGTATGCGCCATATATCCGCAAATAATACTTTCTATACTTAAACCCAAGCAAAGCTTGAAGCCTAGACCTGGTAGAGAGATTCAGAATTAGTGACCAAAAATAAACCAAACAAATTTGGGAGATCTCATTCACATTTTTTTCCCAAAATGTTGCACTGCGTAATTAGTTTAAACTCACTACCAGGTTCTTCAAAATGTTTATCGTTCAAGAAAGACCTTTGGCAGCTAAAGACTATAACTTCAAAATATACATCTTGAGGTCCTTAACGTATATCCTTGCTTGAAGTTGCAGAAAGTGCTGTTTCCATATTTATGGCGCAGTTTCAGGAAATGCAGCAATTCCGTTTTTATAATGGTACCATCATCTTCCTCATCAATATATTTTTAAACTTTTCCGAATAGACCCTAACTCTCCGATATATAACCATTTGAAGTAAATGCATATCGACCCCCATGCAAGCAACTACATTATATTAAAGCGGAAAATCAATTTTTAATGGGTGTTGTAGTTTCGAAATATTTCCAAAACATTGAAATATTGTGTTTGTTGTACGTAGACGGGCAAAAATTCTATGCTGACTGCACTTGGCTCAGTGATTTTGAAACGCTAATAGCCTTGGTCTACTTATGTAACAAAAAACAGCAAATAGTTATGGTTTTATTAATGGATTCGGACAGAAGTAATGATCAAGATGAAAAACTGCAGCTCTTTTATAGATTTAGTGAAAGAAAGTTTTGTTCTGTTGATTTATAAGGCAGGTAATTTAGTAGTTTCATTTATTAAACCTAAAATAGTGCTGTCACTTTTTATGCGATATTGGTCCGCGAGGCCTCTAAACTTTCTTAACAAAATGAGTTAATAATAAAAATAATAAAATATTAACTTTAATAATTTTTCGATCTGAAACAACCTTTTGTGTATTGTTGAGAGATATCAAAACTTTATGTTTTTTTTGAATATTTGGCGTTTTTTTTTTTTAATTTTCAAGCAAACATAGACATTGTTGCATTAAAATGTTGATTCACCAAACACCCTGTAAAGTACCGTCGTGTTTATGAAAGTTCTAGTCACTAACTGCTCTTGTACGTCCGGTTTAGTAGAACTTTTTTTTGTTTCTAAGCATTAAAGCCATTTGAAAAATACTTAAACGCAACCTGTGCTGTAATAAAATAATTATGGAAATATGTATCATGACTCAAATTGTTACCATATGCTAAACCTCTTTGATAGCACATACATTGTATATTATACAGTTTAATCTATGATAACCCGAGCGTAACATTAACGTGGAAAACAACAATAAATCGGGTATTTAAGCTGAACTGATGAAAAAAAAAATGAATACAGTAATTATGAATTTTTAAGCTTCTCATATGATGCTTCATTATCAAATAAACGGCAGTCGAGTTTAAGAAACTCATCACGATAATCGGTGAAAACATTTATTAACCTCTTAAGCACACGTGCTTTTAATTACAACTTACAATGCAAGTATCCTTTTGCTGTAAAAAAAATACATTTCACTGTTATTAAAATTTATTAACATGCACTTTTAATAATTTTTTTTTTCGCCTGTATGATGTGTCGTTTTTGTTAATTTTTGCATGTTACCGTTGTCCGTGGAGAAAAACATGAAGGAAAAATATAATTACTTTGACCGAAAGTGACCTGGACAATGGCGGTATAATGCAGTCAAATAATGTAAAAAATGAAGCTGCATTTTTGTACTTAACTTTGTTTTGATGTTCTAAAGCAGACCGGCCCTTTTCGAGAAAACTTTCAAAATTTGGTCTGCACATAAAAGGTTTTTGGCCTGGTATATAAAATAAATTAAAAAATATCCTTTTTGTTTCTGCTCTTATTCAAAACTATTAAAAAGAACATGATTTTCGCATTCATTCTGTGAGTTTTTTATACAAAAAGCAAAACAATTACAATCTACATTTTTTTGTTTGCTTGTGCGCTCGAAAATTAGCTGCATTTTATTCCCTAAAGTAATTTGAGTGTCTTGAGCACAGTGGCGTATTCAACTTTGAGTTCATTAAAAAAGAACATACGCCAAGTCTTGCGTGTATAAGAATACATAACAACAACAATTATTTGTTGTTTGCTTGTGCGCTCGATAACTTGAAACCGCTCACAAATCTTCAAATTTCGAATTTTACATCTAAATTTTGTGTTGGACCTCCCTTAAGGGGTGGAAAAAGAGCGTTAGTATAATCGAAAGCAATGCTGGGGAGGGAAAAATGTTGGTGGAAAGTTTTGTCCACATTTTGTGTGGGAGCGCTCTTAACGGGTGAAAGAGTGATGTAGTATATTCTAGAGAAATGTTGGAAGGGGGGAGGTAAATAATGATGGCAGGTGAAAATTTGTTTCCTCTATCGGCAGTTAGAATTTTATTATCAAAAGGTTGTATATAAGCGCACTTACCATAAGTTGGGATAGTATCTTCGAAAGAAATGTTGCGGAGAGAAAAATAAAGGTGGTCGTTAGAAATTTTTTTCTCTCTCCTAGGAACTATATAAATTTCTTATGGAGACCCCCTTAACAAATAGAAATAGGAGTATATTCAATAGAAACCTTGGAGTCCCCAAGTTGTGTAGGGAAAATAATGGTAGTTGGTGAAAATTTATTCTCTCTCCCGGCAACTCGGACTTTTTATCAAAGTTTTATATGGGAGCCTCTTTACAGGGTGAAAAAAGTGAGACAGTTTGTTCGTAAGGGTTTTTTTTTTGGGTGGGGGGGGGGTGAGTAATGGAGATCGATGTAAAGTTTTCCCCTTCCCGAATATTTTTTTATAGTTCTGGGTCGGTTGGGAATAGTTCTGGAGTTCTTTCACAAAATTCGAAATAGTTCTGTGAAATTAGACTGTATCGTGTTATGGAGTTTTTTGCACATTTTTTTTGTTTAAATTTGCTTTTTTTTTCTGAATAAATTTTTATAAAAAAAGAGATCTGGATAGTGCTTGAAGAGTTCTAAAGAAAACCCATGTAACATTTTTCAGAAATATTCGAACTTTTTATTCTAATAGAAGTATCAGAAAAATTTTCGGTTTTTTCCTAAGTATCCGAAAATGAAAATATTATCGTAAAGGAGCTCTGATCGGAGTTCTAGGTTGCACTCAAAGAGTTGTAAGCAAAACATTAATTAAAATTTTAGCAAGATATTTGTACTTTTAATTTTAATCGAAAAATTAGAAAAAATTTTCGATCTTTAACTAATTATCCGAAAAAGACTATTCGAAGAAGAGTTCTGATTGGAGTTCCGGATAGGGCTCAAAGAGTTCTAAAGAAAACCCTTGTAACATTTTTCCGAAATATTCGTACTTTTTCATTTTAATCGAAAAATCAGAAAAATTATCGGTTTTTTTCTATATATCCAAAAATGAAAATTATATCGTAGAAGAGCTCTGATTGGAGGTCTAAGTTGCGCTAGAAGAGTTCTAAAGAAAATAAAAAAAGTTCGTTAAAAAACAAAAATTTTATAAAAAAAAGGTGATAGCCAAATGTTATTCTGTGTGGCAAAAAATGTGTCACAAGTACCTTAATATAAATGCAACAATTTCGAGCAGCGTTACCGCCCACTAACGGAAATCGTTACAGAGCTAATTTCATTTTTTAATAATTTAACTCTATTTACATAAGGATAACCAAATAAATGTTGATTTACTACAAATAAGAACCACTACACGAATGCTGCGCTTTTAATTTCCCTAATGTTACTTTTACCAACACCGTAATTCCCCCTACTCTCCACTTTCTGTATAAAAACAAAACAAATAATGAAATATCACACGCATTGCATGCCAATATGACAACTAATATGGAATACGCAACGTGATTTCGATGATATTGTGGTTCCGCAGACACTTTTCAAATAATACTGCGAGACTTAGCAACAGACATTAAACACACGCATGCAGCATTTGCTGCAAGCATAAAATTTTCATCATTATCAACTATAGAGTCATGTTGGAGCTGCTTGATATTGTACTTTTTGTAGTAAGTCACCGACCGATCGTACGAACGACCAACCAACTGACTGACTGAATGACATAGTGTCCACCCTACTTACATGGTGATACGTACATGTTTGGTTGATTGGTGCAGCTTGTTGTTCATATTTTTGTTACTATTTTTGTTGTTGTTGTTGTTGGTGTTATTGTTTATCAAACTGTTGATAGGTTATCAGTTGAAGCGTAAATGATAAATTGAAATAAAAGGAAATGTTGTCTTTTATAATAATAAACACAAAAATGCACATGGGATAATAAAGAAATAAAGCAATTAAGTGCACGCTCAGCTGTTAAGTCACATTTTATTTGGGAATTTATAAAAATGAGTTCTGTCGACTTTCTTATGATTCATAGTTTTTCTTTTTGTATTTGAATAAACAAACCAAATAAAAATCATTAGAAAGTTTTTAGGAATGGCAAACTTACTCATTTTATCAGCCTGAAAATAAACTTTTATAATTTGACTAGCCGGTATTTTTCGATTAAAATGAAAAGTAAAAATATTTCGCAAAAATTTTACAAAATGTTTTCTTGAGAACTCTTCAAGCGCAACCTATAACTCCAATCAAAACTCCTCTACGATACAATGGATGGTTTGCTCATCACTTCTAGCCAATGCCGTCGTATTTCTTTAAAAATTTTCATATTCTCCTATTATTTAATGAACATTTCCACAATGCATTTAGACAGACGCGTTCCCTGCTTGAGGGTTTTAAACCATTTATAGACACCCGTAGAGGATTATCAATGAAAAAGTTGTTTTTCTTAACTCACTGTAAACAAATCAAATGGCACTTGTACATCAAAACGTTGTGAGTACGTTTATGCTAAAAAATGTCAAAATGTTAAATAATAAATGTTTCCGAAATATAAGTAGTGGCTCTCGTATGTCTGTAAATTATAGACCAAAAAACAGAAAAAATTCACCAAAAATCATAATTTTACAGATTTGACAGAATTGCCAGCATTAATTTGGAAACATGCTGTTACTTGAAGTCGCTAAATATGAATTATGATGGCCGAAAAACAACTTTCTCAAACAAAAAGGCAGGTGGCAGGTTTTACAAGTTAAAAAAGGAATAGAATGACTAGTCCAGACATCTTAAATTCTTTTTAATTTGAAATACTCCAGAAAACAGAACAAAAAAAATAAAATGTTGTTTATAAGGAGTGAAATCGAAAAAATCCTAACACACGTTTTATCTAATAATTTTTTTTGGGTGTAAAATTTAAAAATTTCTTTGATCTAGTTATCTTTGAAAAATATGTCAGTTATTATTTTTAATGACAAACATGTTGATTTGTTGTGAGTTTGATCAAAATGAGTGAAGAAAAAGAAGTACGTCTTAAAATTATTAAAAATTTTAAAAAAAATTCAAATTGGTCTTACAAAAAATGGTCAAAGAATTGAAGGTCTGCCAAGCTGTTTCCAATTTTATTAAACAGATTCAGGAGAATTTGACCATCAATAGGAAACCTGGTTCGGGAAGAAAACAAGGACCACATGATATTGGGAAACCCAAGAAAATTTAAAACATATTGAAAAGATCTCCAAACATATCTGCCAGAAAATCTGCCCGGTTCCCAGTGCTCTGACTATTTGGTGCGAAAAGTTAAAGCCAATGCAGGTTTGAAAACATATAAAGTCCAAAAACTTCCAAACAGGAATGCTGCAAAAAATTTAGACGCCAAAAGTAGGGCTCGGAAATGAAAATCGAATTTCATACAAAAATATTCATGTTGTATAATGGACGTCAAAATTTTTATGTTGCTGATGCTCGAAGAAATATCGAAGGACAATTTAGAATCCAAAAGCAGAAAAAATTTCCTAAAAAATTCCTTGTATGGCAAACTAAATGCAGTTGCGGCAAAAAAAGCAAGTCATTTGTTACATTGGGCTCTATAAATGCCGAAATATACATCAAAGATTGTTTGAAAAAAAGACTTCTTCCTTTCATAAGAGAGCATAATGTGTCCACATATTTTTGGCCTGATTTGGCATCATGTCACTACGGCAAGAAAGCTCTGGTTTGGTACCAAAGTAATAACATAGTTTGTGTACCAAGAGAGGCCAATCCTTCAAATTGTCCGAAGCTAAGACCAGTGGAAAGAAACTTAAAGAGCACAAAAAAATTGTCCCAAAAACTATCGAAGATTTTAAAAGGATATGGGCAAATTGTTCCAAAAAGGTGTCTGAAACAACTACACAGGCCCACAAAAAAAAAAAAAAAAAAGTACCATGCGCGAAAGATCAGACCACCTGAACTTTATGTTTTCGGGGTCGCTGAATCCGAATATGGTGCCAAAATAGCGAAGTTGGTTCGCGTTTTTTCAGAAATCAACAATAATGCTGAAAATTACTGATTTTTGCTAGTTTCTGAAAAAACGCGAACCAACTTCGCTAATCTGGCACCATATTCGGATTCAGCGACCCCGAAAACATAAAGTTCAGGTGGTCTGATCTTTCGCGCATGGTACTTTTTTTTTTTTTTTGGCCTATACACAGGACTACAAAAAAAAAAAAAATTCCCTGCGCGAACGATCAGACCACCTGAACTTTATGTTTTCGGGGTCGCTGAGTCCGAATATGGTGTCAGAATAGCGGAGTTGGCTCGAGTTTTTTCATAAATCAGAAATAATGCTGAAAAAAATCTCAAATTTTTCAGCATAATTGCTGATTTCTGAAAAAACCCGAACCAGCTTCGCTATTCTGGCACCATATTCGGATTCAGCGACCCCGAAAACATAAAGTTTTGGTGGTCTGATCTTTCGCGCATGGTACTTTTTTTTTGTGGGCCTGTGCTATCAAATTTCTAATGGAAGGCTTACCAAAAATGGTCCACGAGTTAGTAAATAGTGGTTAGAAATATAAAAGTTATATTTTTCTGTAATTTGTAAAATATTATCAATTAAATAAAAAAAATCAAATCTCTAAGTTCAACCGTTTAAAAATTATTGAAATTTACATATGTTAAGATTTTTTCGATCGCACACGTTATTTTCTTGAAATTTTAAAAATAAAATAAATATAATAAACTATAAAAAATACATTTACCCAACAACAAATTGTGACACACATTTTTTACAACATTCTATTTCAGTTTCAATTAAATGGCTATAGCTTAGTATTTAATGAGATTAAATATAATGAAATTTAATAACAGCAGGAAATAATTTATAAATCATGAGAGATTGCATTGTTTAATTGGATGAAACAGAAAACTGAAGTTTAAAAACAAAGTCTGCTATTGCTGTTGTTGTTAATTTACAGAACATAAATTATAGGTACGATGAAATATCGTAAATGAAAATGTTATAAAAAGCAATTTAATTTTTTTTTATTACACTTTATAATACGTACTCGTAGCGTTCCCATGTCTGAGAGAGTACTTACTATTCCATTAAGCCATTAAATAAGTACTTCTAATACCCTAAGCTACTAAAATAATTGGGCTGGGTTGGTACAAATCGTTATGTTATTGTTTTTTTTTTGTGGTTTGCAATAATGGGCCATAAAGAACAATTCAGAGGCAGGGCATTCTATATACTTCACTAAACAAAAGTTGATTTAGGGAGTTTACTTTGTATTTTTAGGTTTAGACTAATTTTTGAATAGGCAAATGACAACTGACAATTACATATTGGATCATTAATTTTTGAGGTGTCATAAATTGTGAAAAAAACATATGTCAGCATAAATGTTTAAAATCTTAGGTAGCTCAAATCAACTGGGAGAACAGCTGTTCATACGATAAATTCAAAAATGTCGATAAAAAGGGTTAATTCAAAAGAAAAACAACAAAAAAATATTTAATAAAAAAACATAAATATCAATTGTTTTCAAAGGAAAAACTGTCAAAAGGATTATTGATCCTTAAATAATGTGTAATGATATTTTACGATTATATATAAATGTTGCAAAAATTGTATAAATAAAAATAAATAATCTGCTGTGTTGTATAACACTTGAAAGTCATTGACTACCTTTCTCTCCATTAAAGTGCAACACTTGAAACTGCCTACCACGAGTACATTGTATATCTACGGTGAGACGCCATAATATTTGCATGCGTCTTTTCTATAGCAATAAATTGCTGCAACAAAGCAAATGGTAGGCTGGCAGGCAGCAACAGCAATAGCACTTCAACTTTTGCGGCGGTGGCAGGCAGCAGTACGCATTAAGCACGTAAAAATAGCAAACTGACAACAGACAACAGCAGCAGCGCCAATGGGTGGACGATACCAATGATGATGCCGCCATCACCATTGCTGCCGCCAACCGTTGACGATGAAGACGGTAGCAACTAAATCAACGTCAAAAACATTGCAAACCACAGAAAGCAAAACAGAAAAAAATTAATATTGAAATGGGAGAAATATTGTACGAATACCTATTAAAAAAAAAAAAAAAATATTGGAGTCATGCTATGATAGAGATATAGAAATTGCGATTAGGTAGAAAAATCGGTAACACAGATTCTCGTTAACCCACTTTCATCAGTCAAGATATTTATGCAAATCTTTTATGTATTTGCAATGACATCAAAATCTATAGTGTCCACCAATTCGAGTGAGGTTTTAAGGAAGCCCCCTCATATTCTGCAGAATGGTCTTCCTTCATCCGAGTAGGTACCTTATAAAAATTAAATAAAATGATTAAAATGAAAAGTACAAATATATCCGAAAAATGTTGCTAAAATTTTCTTCGAACGCAACCTATAACTCCAATCAGAACTCCTCTATGATAAAATTTTCATTTTCGGATACTTCGAAAAAAACCGGAATTTTTTTGATTTTCGATTAAAATGAAACGTACAATTATTTCGGAAAGATGTTACTCGGATTTGCTTTAGAACTCTTCGAGTCCTATCCAGAACATCAATCAGAACTCCTCTATGATAAAATTTTAATTTTCGGATACTTCGAAAAAACCGAAAATTTTTATGATTTTTGATTAAAATGAAAAGTACAAATATTTCGAAAAGATGTTACTCGGATTTTCTATAGAACTCTTCGAGTCCTATCCGGAACTCCAAGCAGAACTCCTCTACGTATATTCCTTTTCGGATATTTAGTAAAAGACCGAATGTTTTTTTCTAATTTTTCGATTAAAATGAAAAAAAACAAATATTTTGCAAAAATTTTACTTAATATTTTCCTCAGAACTCTTCGAACGCAACCTAGAACTCTAATCAGAACTCCTCTAGAATAAAATTTTAATTTTCGGATAGTTAGAAAAAAATCGAAAATTTTTTTAGTTTTTCGATTTTAATTTTAAAGTACTTATGTTTCGGAAAAATGTTAATACGATTATCTTTAGAACTCTTCGAGCACTATCCAGATCTGTAATCAAAACTTTCTTTTTGTTAGAAACTTTTTTTATAAAAAAAAAGTATTAAGAACTCACAACTCTCTCTTATGAGCGCTGAACAACATGGCGCTGAGCAAAAAATGGTACACCTCCGATTTTTGGTTCAATTTCTCAGAAATATTTTGAATTTTGTGAAAGATCTCCAGAACTATTCCCAACGGACCCAGAACTCTAAAAAAATTTCGGTTTTCGAAAATCACGGAGCCAACTTCAAATGAGTGTATTTTTATGGCACTTTATTCAAAGTATCATATTTGTAGTATTTTATTAGGAACCTTATTTGAAATAGCTTATTTGAAGTACCTTATTTAAAAAAATTCTTTTTAAGAACATATTTTAAAATTGCTGATTTGAAGTACTTCATTCGAATTAACTTGTTTGAAATTATTCGTTTGAAGTACATCATTTGAAGAAAATCGTTTGAAGTACATCATTCAAAGTATATAACTCGGAGTACCTAATTTGAAATAGTTCTTTGAAGCACTTCATTCGAAGTGCTTCGGAATACTTCATTTGATATATCTCTTTGAAGTACTTTATTCGAAGTATCACATTTGAAGTGTCTTATTAGGAGCCTGATTTAAAATAGTACATTTGTGGTACCTTATTCAAAAAAAAAAAAAAAATCTTAAAGAACATTTTTTAAAAAAGTTCATTTGAAGTACCTTATTTGAAATAATTCGGTTGAAGTACATCATTTGAAATAAATCATTTGAAGTACGTCATTCGAAGTATTATAGCTCGGAGTACCTCATTTGAAATAGCTCTTTGAAGTACTTCATTCGAAGTACCTCATTTGAAGTATTCCATCGAAGTACCACGTTCGAAGACCATATTTGAGGTACTTTCATACATTATGTATTATTTAATCATTCTTAAATCCAAAATCATGGGTCTGCTAACAACCGCATTGCATTTCAACATCACTACGTTTGGTCAAAACAAGCTAAAATAAAAGGGTACCAAACACAAATATACCAACCATAGAGTGTAGTGGAGTTCACCACCACCACCATCACCATCATCACCATGCATCAATGAGCAATGAAGAAAATAAAAAGCAATATTTCAAAAAGGCAATAATGTTCTGCCAGCACGCCTGCTAATATTGTTGTTGTTGTTGTTTGCGCAGTTGTTGCTTTTTTTTCGAGATCATGATGATGATAATGCGCTATTGAGTAAGTATGTTGTTGATGACGCTCTTGATGACTCCACTGGGGCGCTAACTGACTTGATATTTGTACTTTATTTGGACGTCTTCGTCGTCGTCGCCGCCAAATCGTGTGTTTGTGCAGTTTGTTCACCTTAAAAAAAAAAAAATTAATATTTTTTCTTAGTTTTTCATGCAAAAAACAAAAAAACATTTTTTTAATTGATTTTTAGCGTGAGTCATGAAGCGAATTATTTCTGTTGCCTGTTTTTTGTGTTTTTCATTTTCTGACTCCAGTGTAGCGTACAAAACTAAATGAAGTTTCTAATTGAAAAACGCGTTTTTTTATGTTTTTTTTTTACCAACTATCTACGTTCTCCTTCTTTCATCATCATAACTCTGTACGATTGTTGAATGTGTGGTTTTAATGATAAATAACGATGACGACTGAAGCGTAGCGCAAATAAAATCGGTTTTTATGTATCTATGGGTCCAAAGTTAAAAAAAGAAAAATTCAAGCACATGGTAAAAACTCCCGCCATGAGAAAATCGCACGGTGCCAGCGTAATGCGAGCACGTAATGATAAATAACGTAGGATGCAGTGAGAATTTGTTTCTATGCGATTTGCCTTCGACAAGTTCTGAATCAGAAATCAGCTCAATTATCTGAAAAATATGAGATGAAGCAAGGATGCGGTAAAAAGAGCCGCCTAGAATTATTAAGAAATAAACAATCAACGCAAAATTAGTAAAGAAATAAACGCGGGATAAAGAGGTTCGTGTGTAGCATTGAGTGAGTTCAGCGTAGCTGTTGCTAGAACCATTGAAAAGGTTTTGATTACAGCCTGCATTGGTATTTAAGCGCCTACATATTGTAGTGCAGTTTAGTGCTTGTTTGATTGCAGTGCATGACAGTTAGTTCTGCTTTAATGATTAGATTTAGTATTAAAAAGTCGAATACTATAATTTAGAGACTAAATGAACCTCCGCTAGGAGTTAAAAGAAAGAAAAGCCAGAAAATGTAACATATGGACTAAAAATAAAATTCGATTTATTTCAATATGAGTCTTTTATACATTTGCCTTTTTGAATAAAAGTATGAAAATTTCAATGACTGACTAGGCTAAAATTTTCACAATGTAACCGACAT
Organism: Calliopum simillimum; assembly: GCA_951812925.1. Lineage (NCBI taxonomy): Eukaryota > Metazoa > Arthropoda > Insecta > Diptera > Lauxaniidae > Calliopum > Calliopum simillimum. The sequence goes on along the minus strand of OX638372.1, from coordinate 19,105,572 downwards.
TATTTGTGGCAATGCAAAAGTCAAAACGAAAAAAAAAAAACAAACTCAAACTATTAAATAACTTGTCATGCCCACGTTGAAATCAAATTCAAGTCGAATCACGTGTCTTTTTTTTTTGGCCATAAAAATTAAATATTTAAAAGTCTGTAAGAACTTGATTTAACTTGGAAAAAAACCGTAGTCAGTATGGCGCTCAGTAAATTAGTTAACATTTCAAAAAATTTCTTCGGGGAGTTGCAAATAGAATATGTACTTACAAATTGGGTTTATGGTTAAAAGAAAACGTTAATTTACTCACTACTCTACTTTAGCATGATCCACATCATGAAGTGACTACAAATTCAGTTTATACTCTACAAATAATTGAGTCAAGTTAATTGATTGGGTTAATTGAAAATGTCAAAGTGTGTGATGTTTTAGTGCAGCAAGCAAGTAAGCAAGCAAGCAAGCAGTTGAGCAAGGGTGAAGTCGTCAAATGTGGTTTAATTTTAGTGTTGCCTCAATTTAAGTGTTGAGGAATTTGTAAACAACAACTGAATAAATTTTTCGCTTATAGAAAGTTTTTTATGCAAATATCCGTGTTTTAAAAAAGAAAAAAATATTACCAGTTCTGAGCAAATAAGTAAATATAGATATTTGCCACCGAAACATATATATCTATTTTTCGTTAATCTGTAGAATATTAATTTGTTTGTTCAAATTGTTCAAAGAGTCAGTTTTTAATTAAAATAAAAATAAAAAATAAATTCAGTATACTGCCATCCTAAGCAAGAATGCCGTAAATCCAATTTTCGGAAAAAATGAGTTGATGGCGTTTTTTGGGTCATCTCGGTTCTGTCTGTAAACCCACAAGAACAGGTTGCAGCACACCTTTAATTTCCCTATGACAACGACTTTTGTCGTAACTCCCTACTAAACAAAAATACCGTATCTCCACATGCTGAGCAAAGACACCGCAACTCCATAAAAATGTATGATACTACATACATTTTTAAAATCATTTTTCCCTAAATCATTTCAAAAACAAACAAATTTTCTTTATGGAACATCTCGTGCACATAGAAAGTATCGATTGTGGCCTCTGAACAAGTCAGTTAACTAAAATGTTCTCTAAGATCTATTTTAGAGTATGGTTCCACAGAGGGTAACTGTAGCAGCTCAGATGAATTAATCTGTGATTCAAGTTGGAAATCACAACTTAAGGAAATTCAACCCCACATGGTGGACAACGAATCAGATCAAAACCCTCTTACAAAAAAAGGAACTGTGCGTAAGCGGAAATATTTTAAAGACAACGGAAAAGAGTTTGCCAGGAAGAAAAAGTCAGTAGACATAAAATTGGTACTGGTCTTAGTCACCAAAAGACAAGAATGTTTCTTCGGATTTACTCTTTCATCACAGTAAATTTAATCAAAAGTTGTCTTTACGGCATTTTTGATTTGTATCAGCTTCGTCAGAAGTAGTGCGATGCAAAACATATTATCGTAACTCCATTTTTGACTGAAATTTACGGAATTGGCTATTTCTACTATTGCTATCATGTAGAGCGTGACAAATCCTTAAGGAATGAAGAATAAAAAATAATTTTCCTTAAAGCTGAAAGCGTTGAGGAAACGAAACAGCAAGAAACACAAAAACTCATTTTATAGAAATAAAAATTTATTGGACTTACGGCATTCTTTCTTAGTATAATAGTCAATAAAATGACATATAAATTATGGTCCTGCAGAAGACATCTTGAAATAAAGTGTACTTTTCTTACTCGCTTATTTTACATTGATCTGGAGTATTGGATCCAAAAACTACAAATCTTCACTGTACACTACTTTCATTTTGACACTGAAGTGTTTTAGCAGTGTTCAAAAAAACCCGATTCTAACAAAATCTACAGTAAAATTTATGATATGCAAACAGTTGCAAGTTGCAATACATTTTTAACTCAGGATTATAATAGCTTTGATACGCACTGAACTGAACTGAAGCAAATCAAACAAGACGGTTTTGTGCAGCAACTGCATTGTGCTCGTTTTTTTGTTTCTTTCATATCTAAGTACTGTCAAGACATTTGCACAGGACACTGAACTGAAGTATTTGATAAATAAAACGGGGGCACATGATATAAGGTATATTGAAAAGAAATGTCCTTAAACTCCAACAAGACGTCTTGTGCAGACCCCTAATATTATACGAACGAGGTTCTTGTGAATTGTTTTGGCCTGTAGGTCATACCCCCGCAGATCTTAATGGATAATTCGGTCTCTCAAGGCTTGCCCTCTGTTCTCATGTAGAATGCAGTTTTTTATGCTGCGCACTGTTGAGTCAATGAAACAAACCATTTGTACTATTTTCCAAAGCGAAAAGTCATTTTACAATTGCTGGAAGACTTACAGCCGCTGCTTAATCGTTGTGCATCAGATCATTGTCAAAAAATACTCACGTGCTCAAGTCCATTGATGATCTCGAACAAAAAATGGCTTAAGCATATTGCAAGAATAGGGAGGAAAACATAAGAACTGAAAATATCATCATTCCTTTACCATGGACGATCTTCAATATACTAAGAACTTTTTGGTTGGAATAAGGTGTGAGATAAATTTTTGTAGCTCAGTTATTTTGTTTAGTGCTGTGGGATGCAGAGGGGTATTTTCGTTATTTTTCTTTTGCACGTTTAATTAAGGCTTCTTTGTGCGCAAATCTAAATTTGAATTTTTCTGATATTTCGTTTAGTTTAAAAATTATACTCATTTCAAATTTCATAAAGTTTCTGGTTGGAATAAGCTGTGAGCCACAGTAAATTTGGGCGATAATCACTTTGGAAATAACTCCCAAAATTTGGGCTTTGTTTCGTTTTTTATATTTTAATCGAAACAACGCCCAAAAACTAAAAACGAAATAACGCCCAAATTATTTTCAGACTAATAAATTTTGGGCGTTATTTCCAAAATGATTATCGCCCAAGCTTATAAGAAAATTATTTAGGCGTTATTTCGTTTTTGTTTTTGGGCGTTATTTCGTTTTTATTTTGGGCGTTATTACGTCATTTTATTTCTTGGACGTTATTTCGTGTGTTTTTTCGGCATTATTTCGTTTTATAAAAATAAAACGCAATGACACCAAAAAAAAAAAAAAAACGAAATAAAGCCCAAATTTTTGGGCGCTATTTCCAAAATGATTATCGCCCATATTTATATGAAAATAATTTGGGCGTTATTTCGAAAATTAATTACGGTGCTTACTGTTAGCTGTTAGTATGATATAAATTCAAGTACGCTTCAAAACAGCGATATTTTCTCTTTTTAGCAGCAATATCTTAAGAATTAAAGCCAATTAAAAAAAATTAAATGATACTCTAGGTACTTAACCCTTTGGAGATCACAAGAATTTTGCAAAACTTTCGTAAAACGTCTCAAGCGATATCTTGAGTTCTAGACTAGATATTTGATTCTGGTGACATCTTGGATATTTCGATTTGGATTGAAGTTTTGAAGTTATGGTTTATTGAATAATCAACTTTGAATGAAAATTTGAAACATAAAACCAAAGAAAAAATTTATATTTTTTTGCCCTGTCTTATTTGCGTCAAATAGTTTTAGTTTAGCTTTTTCTATGTAGTTGCACCAGCTTCATCACTGAGCATTATTCATCCTAGCGTTCTTTACATGTGAACTGAATTTCATCTTTTTGCATTAAATTCCTTAAGAGATAGGATGAAATAGCTTTTTTGGGACAAGTGGAATTACCCACCTTTTCAGCGGGTATCATTTATTCCAGCGCATTTTCAATACAACTAGGTCCAAAGTGCAATCGGTCCAAGGAACATACGTTTCCCCTATTATAAAATTTAAGAAAAAAAAAGTAAATAAACCTTTGAGTTATATTGGCGCATAAACAGATACACATTCATATTAACTACATACATAAATAAACACAGATTTTGCCAGCTTAAGCGCAACACTACTGGGATTTAAAAAAAAGGAATGAAATAAAATAAAATAAACCACTTGCAGCAAAACGCTACACGTAATACTATAAAAAAATGAAGTGCTTTTTGTGGTGGCAGACAGCTAAAATCCAAATAAATATAAATAATGGCTGCATTGAAAATAAAGAAAAAAAGAAAAATCTAACAAAATCAAATCCACAGTTGAAGTTGCATAAATTGATGTTGCACATTCACTATTGCTGTTGTTACTGCTGTTGCTTTTCGAACAGCAATACGATAAAACTGTGCAAAACAAATGCAATTTATAATAAAAATCAAATAGAAAATATATAAAATGAAAAATGGCATAGAGAAAGTACCTACAGCAAGCATAAATACGTAAAAAAACAAAGACAAAAGGAAAAATGCAGCTTAAAATTAACAAATGCTGCTACAATGCTTTACTTTTAGCAGCTTGCAACAAAGAGGAAAACGTCTGAAAAAGAAGTCCATACAATGAAGCATTAAGTATGAAAGAACAAGGAAGTTGTGTTAGTCAAGCAACATAAAATGAAATTTTAATCGATAATAGAAAATGCTGGCTGTCGTCGCCGTCATCGTTGTCTCTCTGTTAGAACATGACTGCAAAATGCTATTAAAAGAGCTGTCAGCAAATCAGCAAAGCACTGACCAAGTAATGGCAAAACAACCAGCTTTTAGATAGAAAAGACACAGGCAGACGCTTCGACCAACCGATATGCGTTAAGGAAGAAGAAATTGAAATTGTTGCTTTGATGCACTGAAAAACTTTTATTTATTACTTTACATACATTAAATGCATTTTAAAATTTTGTTTGATCTGTGAACCCTTTTAACTTTTGATGTAAGAGACCATCTAGAAATTAATGTAGCTTTAAGTGCATCTCTCGAGTTTCCGCAATACTTGCTTATTGATTATATCAATAATTTTGAAATTTTTCAAACATTTCCGATGTATTTCATTATTTTTACCATTTTCTAATTTCTGAAACAGTTTAAGATTTTTTTAACATTTTTCAACGTTTCAATAATAATAAATTTTTAAATGGTCTTCCTTTCTAACATTTTTAAACATTCAACATTACTGAATTTCCAATATTTTCTTACATTTATCATGTTTTAGTTCTTGGTTTTCTATCCAAATGTTTCAAACTTTCACCATTTTTTTACTTTATCAATTTTATTCGACTTCTGACTCTTTTTTTATACTATTAACGATTTTGGCAAAATTTATTGACATTTCTACGTTATCGAATTTTGCAATCTATCATAACTTTTTTCATAGTTTTCGACAATTTTTCGGCTTCTGAAACTTTCATACTTTTAAGGACTGCTCCAGAAAAATTTGATACTTTGTTTTCATCAATAAAAAAGTACGTAATGAATTCTTTTTTAAATATTGTTTTTTTCTTTATTAATGAGTAGTATAGCGAACATAAATAACCTTGCACTATTAACAAATATTTTTTTTTGTATAAAAATATTTTACTTCTTTCTTAAGACCCTTCATTAAGTTTTGTTCAGTTGTTTCGTCGACAGTACCGTACGACCTTCGCCACTTATTTTTGAAATTTTTAAAATTTTATTGCTATTGTACCATTCTATGGTGGCTATAGAGTAGTGAAAGGTTGCTAAATCAGGCCAGAACATTACAGTACCCCCGTGCTCACGAATAAATGGCAAAAGACGTTTTTGAAGGCATTCATCAATATAAATTTTCGAGTGCCTTGTGTTACAAAAAGCTGCTTTTCAGACCGCAAGTGCATATGGCCTGCCAAAGCATATACTGCTTTGGGAAATTTTGTAATTTTCTTTTCTTTAAATTTGCTTTGTATCTGCGCTTTTTTTTCTTGATTGCTAGACATCTCTATCGTTTGAAGTTCGTTTACCAAGTGTTATATATTTTTGTAATTGTCATGATATAAGGAAAAAATAGCACCCATATTTCAACCTGCACGATCATCAGGTAAATCATTATCTTAAGGAATAACAGTATCAAATTGTTCTGGGGCAGTCCTTATATATTTTGACTTTTCAACAATAAATGAGATTTTTACATCTAACTTTCTCAAAATTTTCCTTTATTTTTCGTGCTTTTAAATATTTTTTTAATTTTTCAATACATGCATACTTATTTGTAAAAAAAAGCTATATCCCGATCTTTCGATGGCTATATCTCCGTCAGTCTTGCGATGTTTGGAAAACAGAACTAAGAAAAGTTGTTCAAAACAGTCCCAGAAATTTTAAATTTTCCAGTGTTCTACCGATTACCAACCACCCTGTATATGCTTACATATCTACTTTTGCATCACATTTATATAACATTTATCGACAATTTTTGATTTTATCAACAGTATTCGACTTTATCAATATCATTGACTACTGCAATGTTTTTAAAATTTTTCAATCTTTCAGGTGATTTTACGACTCCTGCAACAGTTTTGGATCTTTCAAATATTTTTCGATTTTCGAAACATTTCTTGACTTTTTCAACTTTTTTTTGTGATTTGTGTTTCATATGTCAGACTTCTCCCAACATTTTCTATTTTTTCTTCTTTTTATTGACATATTTCGTCCCTATACAAGTGAAAAACTCTAAGTCAGTTTTTCAAGTATTGGAACTTCAAAAAGCAAAAATTTTTGGTTTTTTGTATGGAAATCGTTGTTTTAGACTTACTTTTATGATGAAAATAACCACTTTTTTACATAGATATAGATAAATGGTTCACATCAAACTTAAGACCTTACTATTTTGACCAAGAAATACCAAATAACTCAAAACTAGATAAAACCGTTTTGCTGTTTTTAACTTGTTAAGGGACGATATACTTCACGACTTTAAGACAATAAGGTTCTATCTACACAAAAAATGTACAACAGATATAACCTTGTTGTCCAAGATCTTGACTTGTTCGCTAGTTATTTTCGAGACAAATTTGACTTGTAAACTGTATCGAAAAACTACGTGGTGAAAAGTGTTGCTCTTTATTGAAATTATTTTCGGCTTATTCAAAAACACCTCCCGGAAAGTTAGGGACAACATCGTAGTTCTACCGCAGAAGTTTTTTTGATGGATTTTTGTTTGTCAATTTCTTTTGAGCTAGAAAATATGAAAATTGCAACATCTCCTTCTTGCGAATGAACTGAGTTGAAGTCACTTTTTTCAATGCATGTTTGCATTGCTCATAGTATGGTATCCTCGAAGTCTTGGAAATGAATTTTTTTCGTTGAAGTTTTGTTTGTGAATTTGTCCAGCTTTTTATTATGTTAAGCTGGAGAAGTTCTGCTATGGAGGAATTATGTCATTTTCGATATCTCAGGACAAGGCTTTTTTCTACCACTTACTTTTATGGTAAAATTTTCCAGAAGTTTCTTCCGAAAGTTGAACAAATCAACTAAAACTACATACATAAATATAAATGTTAGTGTACATGTGTGCAAAAACATACTAACCAGTTTATTCGAATGTGGAGCATTTCACCATTTATGCTGATGTGTTGTTAAGTTGTCATGTTCTTTCAAGTGGGTTTTTTTCTTTTCGTTTTTTTCTAACCATATTAGAATTTTCACTTCATTGATTTAATAGCAAAAAAAGCTCTGCCAACACATGAACAACAAAAAAAAAAGTATTCCGCAACAGCTGTTAAAAAAAAAACATATCATTGATTTTGTAGTCTGAGTGTATGTTGATTTACTTTGTTTTTCTCCATTGAAGTTGAAGGTGAATCATTGATGTCTAATTTTGCTCAACATATGTATTTGAAGTATTCAATTACATAGATATCTAAATGAGTACGTCAATGCCAAATTAAAAATTAATTAGTACCTACGTTTTCTTGTGAAGTTTTTTTTTACAATAAAAAAATTTATTTGTAACAAAATTTTGTACTTTTTTGTGAATTATTTTAGGGGTTGTGTGATAAGTCAAAGAAATTTATACATCTATATCTGTATTCAGTCATAAGTTAACCAATTCGTTAGCTAAAATGTTGCCAAGAGTTTAACTAATGCTAAATTTTTTACATATATATTCAGTCATTAGTTAACCAATTAGTTTAGTTAACTAAAATGTTGGCAAGAGTTTAGCCAATGTTTCATCTTCACTGTGCTTAGGTTAACTAAAACAATAAACAAGTTAAGTGCAAAAAAGTGCAAGAGTACAACCTAAGTCAGTCACGAAATTCCTTGGCTTAGTAAGAATTTGGGCAATTTTTAAAAACTTATTGCCGACGATCAACTACTTTATTCAAAATTTCCTCAATAAGTACGTTGCTTCTGATATCAGACTCAAAATTTTGAAAACATTTTTAGAATTTTCACAAAACCGCAGTTGGTTGTCTAAATGAGATGTGGTTAAAATAATTTTAAATTTCATTAAAAAATAAAAATCTATAGGTGCTGAGATTGTGATTCTGATGAAAATTATAGACTTTGTTCTATATTTCTCTTTTTTGGAAGTGCAACTTGTTTTATTATTCCAAATAAATTCATAAAGTTTGATTTGCTAATGAAAAAATCATTTTTTATGGTTCTGCTTTCAATGGATTTTTTTTTTTTTATGGAATTTTAAAAATTTTATTAATCAAATATTTAGTTTTATAGCTTGAACTCCTGTTAGTTATTGGCAATTTATTTCTTTTATCTTTTTGTTAATATATTTTTTATGTCTAATAATAAAATGTTTTATTTTCTTTGCAGCTGCGCAAGAATAAATTAAAATTTTCGAAACAGAAAAATTCACATAAACGGTAAGTTACAAGAAAAACTAAAGGCAACAAATGTTTATGTAAAACTAACTGATATGTACATACTTACAAGCATATATACGTAAAAAATTTGCTTATAAATAAATGACATTTAACAATAAATGTTAAACATTTAATTTCATTTATTGACAAGCAGATTACAACCTTTGGGTGTTAATAAATAACTTTCTAAACAAGTTAAGCCAATAAAAAAAAAAACCGTTCAAAAAAACCACTTAAAATTAAAAAGAAAAACTTTGTAATAAAAACAACATAAACAAGACAAGAAAATAACAATAAAATTTTTATTTAAATGCAATTTTTTTGGTTTAACATTTAAGCGACCGCAACAAAAAAATTTAACATTAAATAAAAAAAAAATTGTATGTTGCTACAACAAAACTTGTTAAGCAACATTTTTATGCAACGCTTGATAAATACAAGAAAACTTAAGAAAAAAAAAAAAAAAAAAAAAACAAAAGAAACATGAAACAACAACATAAATGAAGTTGCATGCAAAATAAGCAACGACCGTCAAATGCACAAGAAATACAAGAAAAAAAAAAAGAAGTTGCATGCAATAAAATATTAATCAATACTTTTGAGTGAAGAAAAAATAGCAATAAAAAGAAATAAAAAAAAACTTCATACTTATAACGGTAAATTACACATTGCGACAAGAATGTGTGTGCAAAGTTTATGTATGACCCAACAGGAACACTATACAATGATGACTGCTTCGCAGAAAATGTACTTACTTACTTAAGTGGCCATGACAACACACTCATGTGAAGTTAGCTCCGGAATTTTCGAAAACCGAAAAATATTTTAGAGTTCTGGGTACGTTGGGAATAGTTCTGAAGTTTTTTTTTTTCACAAATTCGAAATTGAACCAAAATCAGGTGGGGTGTCGTTTTTTGTTCAGCGCCACTTCTTTTACGTAGAAGAGTTCTGATAACAATTTTGAGCTCACAAGAAAGAATTCTTCTGGAGTTCTTTATATATTGTTATATTTAAATTTTTTTAAATTATTTTTCCAAAATTTTTGGTGAAAAATTTCATGAACAAAAAATTCCTGCAAAAAAAAAAGAAGAGATCTAAATAGCGCTCGAAGAGTTTCAAAGAAAATTCATGTGACATTTTTCCAAAATATTCTTATTTTTCATTTTAATCGAAAATGAAGAAGAATTTCGGTTTTTTTCTAGGTACCCGAAAGTGAAAATTTTACCGTTAAGGAGTTCTGATTAGAGTTCTGTATAGCTCTCGAAGAGTTCTAATGAAAATCTATGGAACATTTGTCCAAAATATTCGTACTTTTCATATTAATCTAAAAATCAGAAAAATCTCAGTTTTTTTTCTAAGTCTCCCAAAATTACAGGGGGGCTGATTCGAAGTGTTGCCAATTCAAAAGACTATATTTTTAGTTTCCATGCACAGATTTTATTGATCAAACGCTATAATTGTTGGGAAATGTTCAAATTTTAAGAATCTACTTGAGATTTTCGATATGGCCACCTTTGGCCTTAACTATGGCCCGTAGACGGTCGAAGAACGAGTTGCATTCTGCACGAATTTGATTTTGTGGAAGTTTGCGCCATTCTCGTTGAAGGGCCACTTTTAGCGCATCAACGCTCTGGTATTTTTTAGTCAAGACCTTCCTGTCCAACATACCCCAGATTGAGAAATCCAGCGGATTCGCATCAGGCGAATTTGAGAGCCATTGTTGAACAGAAATGAAGCTAGGAACGTTTTTTTCTTACCATTCTTGATTCACACGAGCTTTGTGTGACAGTGCCGAGTCTTGTTGGAATGTCCTTGGCTTGCGACCGAAATGTTTGCGTGCCCACGGTAGTAAAGCACCCTCCAACACTGATTCACGATACACCTGGGCGTTTACTTTGACGCCAGCGGCCAAAAAAACGAGTGGTGAGCGCCCATCAGCAGTCACTACAGTCCAAACCATCACATGCGCTGGTGCCTGCGTCCTGGTGGCCAAACGAACATTCAAATTTTCGTAGGACCTCTCTGTCAACCAAACCCGATCATTTTGTTTGTTTACATATTGCTGGATACAGTAATTTTTCTCATCAGAGAAGACAATTTGTGACAGATTTCCGGCGGCGTGCAAGCGCAACAACTCCTTGGCTCTATCGAGCCTAACTTTTTTTTGAGCAGGAGTGAGATCATGCGCCTTTTGGAACTTGAGGGCCTTTAGTCCAAGCTTGTTTGACAATATGTGTTGCATTCGTTCACGCGATATTTTCAGCTCGGCAGCCATTTGTCTGCCACTGCGTCTCGGATTTCGCTCAATTCTGGCCTTCACCTTTCGAACCATTTCTGGTGATGTTGCAGTTATTTTCCGACCACCACCATGTCGTTTGGCAACGCTTCCGGTACCATTGTAACGTGTAATGGTCCGATACACAAACATTTTATTCACTTTTAAATGTTTCAGCTCACGAACAATTGCTGGTTGCGATTTTCCAGCCAAATAAAGAGCAATCACACTATTACGTTTGAATTCCATTTCGAAAATTTTTTATTTTCAATAAATTGACGCGCAAATGCTTTTGGTTACTTGTTGACAATAGAATGAACTAACATCATGCCAATTTTTAGACAGCTGTCATGTTCCATCTGTCAGATAAGTCTATCTGAAGTTGGTAACAGTTCGAATCAGCCACCCTGTAAAATTTTATCATATGGGAGTTCTGATTAGAGCTCTAAAGAAAATCAGATACGAAAAAGCTTTTACCTTCGACTCTCCCTTCAAAAACTACCTCTTCCGTTGTAGCTTTTTCATCCATACGATAGAAGTAACCCAGCCAGCGTAATGGCTGTATTTAGTTAGTTACACGCTAAGCTACGTCAATGTTGCCGTGGAGTTCATACAGCTCGTAGTTCATTCGAATACGATAGTCGTCGCCAACTCGAACAAGAACAAAGATTTTGCGGAAGACTTTCCTTACTTTATCCATGCCTCCACTTCATAAAGAAACACAGGTAGAAGGAGCGTCTCGTAGATGGTAAGTTTTTACGATCAAGAGAGGGCTCTTTAATCTAATTGCTTACTTAGATCATAGTAGCACCAATTTGCAATTGTTATTCTCCGCTTCATATCCAGACTCACATTATGTTGGTGCTGACGGCGGTGATGAATTCCTCGACTCTTCGAATTTATAGTTGTCAGTTCTAATACGGGAGCCTGGACACCTTGCTCCCCTGTTGGAAGATAGCATACATTTCGTCATGCCTTCGTATATCGTCAAGAACACTTTGACTGCTTTATATTCAATAGCGTTGAAAGCAACACTAATATCAGTATCATCAGCGAACGCAAGAAAATGCTGCTATTGCCATCAAAAATCGGCTTTTCTTACGATCCCTTGGCCTTGTGTGGAATTTTGCTCTGTGCTAAAGTTTTTGGAGAGTTTATTTCATATCTTTCTTTAAACCGCCAGCTTTAAGCTATTCAGCAAATAGACCTTCGGCACTTACTGCTTTTAAGTCGCTGGATAGCAACTCGAACCTTGTCAGGGCTACTCTACTCCATTACTGTCAATTGGTGGTATCGTATTGCATTCCCCATGGATGGAATTGGTGGTAAAAAAAGTGTTATCTTTATAAACTCAGAAATATAGTTAGGTTTAATAGAAAATTCATCCGAAAGGTAGACAAACTAAAAGAACTTTGGACAAACAAAAATAGCTTTGGTCAAACAAAAATAACTTTGGACAAACAAAAAGAACATCGGACGAACAAAAAGAACATTGGACGAACAAAAAGAACTTTGGACGAACAAAAATAACATTGCACCAAAACAAACATATAATGTACAATTGAATGGACTTAAATTTTTTTGCTTATCTTAATATTCACACGATTAGTTTCTTGCAAACATTTTCATCCAAGGAAAGGAAATAGTCGGAGTGGACGAACTTTATGCATTATTTCGTAAAAAAAAAATATTTCTCACGACTTAATCTTAAGCATATAACATGATCTATTAGATAACTTTAAATTTTGTTTTGGCATTAATTTACGTAAACTTTTCTATTAAATATTCCCAAAAAAAGTTTACGTACAATATGTATATAAAGCCACACAACACACAAGCAGTTACTTAAATAAATGCATGCAAACACAACAAATTAATAAAAATTTGTTAATTTAAACGTTTTTATTTTATTACATATATAAATATAAAAAAAATTGTATTTTTTATTGCTTTTTATTGTAAATTTACGCTGAATTTACAATGTGAACATCACGTTTAAGTCATAAATTTCTACATTTTAGCATAAATGTTGTGTTGCTGCAGTTGTTGAAGTGATTGTTTCTTTCTTTTTTTTATTTCTGTTGTAAATTTCATTTAGTTAACAGCTGTTGTTATGCATGTGTACGTTTTTTTCACATTTATAAAAGTTTTGTTTTTGTTGTAAATTTGTAAAATTTATTTTCAATTTACGAGTACAAAGCAAACAAAAAAAAAAAATATTCACAAATTAATCTTCTATTATTAATTTCATATATGAAAACCCGTATGTTTTTTTAACAATTTATTGTTATTTTGTTGTTGCTTAGTTGCAAATTATTACAACTTTTTGAAAGTTTTTTCTAAAATTTTTATTAAATTAATAAAGTGAAATTTTTCTGCACACAAAAATTTCAAACAAAAAAACTTCTTTTTTTGAAAAAATAGTTTATTTTGTAAATCATTGAATAAAAGTTTTTATGGAAAAAAATTGCATTTTTCTCATAATAAATTTTTTATTTACTCTATATTATATATTTATAAATAAAATAATAATTCAAAAAATTTAATTTTCTCCGAATAATAAAAGTTTTTAAAAAATGTATTTGACATTGTTTTAGTTTACTGAAAATAATCTGAACCAAATGGAATGAAAAATGGTGTTATACTTGAATGTGCTGCTCATTTATGTTCACTCATTAGATAATTTTTATATTTGGGCTGACTGCGCAGCTTAAAGAAATTTAATTATCAAAACATACATTTGAATTACTGTGAACAAACGAATAGCACGTGTGGACAAACATGTGCTATAAATGTGCTGCTTTTGTATGTTTCTCATTAAATAAATCTTAAACTTGGGCTGAATTCACATCTTTAAAAAATTTGAATTTTTCAAGATATACTTTTTGATTGTTGTGGACAAACAAATAGAACATGTGGACGAAAAGAACATGTGAACAGACATGAACGTTCGATGCAAAATGAAATTTAGCTTATTTCTCCAATTACTGTGGTTATTGCAGAACAGCTGAAAGAACTTTCAGTGTTGAGCATTTTTTGTGAAAATGAGTTATGTAGTCCAAGGTATTGTTCAAAAACCAGATTTGCTCTAGCACTTAAAAAAACAACTTGAAAAACTGGATATTGTGATTTTATTATATTAACTTAAAATTCAAATTTGCCCTCCTGAAAAATTATGAACACATGCGATACCTGGTTTTGACATCATTGCGCAGATATGTTATATGTTATTTATGATCTGTGGTCTATGTATAATCTATAGTCAATAAGATATGGTCTATTGTCCATAACCTTTGGTCTATTGCTCATAATCTTTGGCCTGTGACTCATAATCTTTGGCTTATGGTCTGTACTTTATGGACCATTAAAAACTAAAATTGTTGCAGAATAAAATAAAGAAAACTATACATTACAATCCGGGAGAATTTCGGGGAATACATGAAAATCCGAAATATTTCTAGGACGTTTTTGGGACACACGTGAGTTTATAAAAAACTTTGTTTATTGAGTCTTAAACCAAAAGCGCACTAACACAGATAGTCGTTGGACAAATATATATATACCTACCAGCCTTCTTTGCCCGCTTCGCTAAGCATGTTTGTTTTGTTTTTTGATTCCCAATAGCTTAGAAGGTATACAGAGATAAAATATTTATTTACGCCTTAGATGTTTTTCCTGTAGTACGCCTATGTAGATATTCTTCGATTTGACTATGAAGCCTTCGGGTAACCTTCGGGAACCATAGGGTATTCCAAAAAACTATCAGATGAAGTTTGTTGATAGTTCACCATAGATTTTTTCCCTCTCGTATACCTAGATATTCTTCGTTTTGACTATGAAGCCTTCGGATGACCTCCGAACATCTTCGGGTGTCACAAAAAACTATCACTTAACGCTTGTTCATAGTCCGCCATAGATTTTTTCCCTCTCGTATACCTAGATATTCTTCGTTTTGACTATGAAGCCCTCGGGTGACCTTCGGCAAACTTCGGTATTTCAAAAAACTATCAGTTAAAACTTGTTGAAAGCTCGCCATAGATATTTTCCCCCTAGTGTACCTAGATATTCTTCGTTTTGACTAGTTGGTGGTCTTCGGAAACCTTTGTGTATAGCATAAAAACATTCCCATACCTAATATTATACCCATTTCCAAATTTTCAGCTCAATTGGACGAATAGTTTCTGAGTGATAACGCTTCACAGTCATTTTTATATATACCCAACAGAAAAATTCGATGCGCATCCCCACGATGCAATAGCGATGCGCGTCCTTCTCGCATCTAAAGAGCTGATTTGTATGCGCATATTTTCTGCGCTATAGGTAGCGAGAGCGAAGCGCATCCAAAGAGCATTTCTGAATGCGCGAGCGATGCGCATCCAAAGAGCATTTCTGGTAGCAAGAACGAAGCACTTTCGGTCACGTATTTACGCACAAAACAAAATAAGTCAACAAGTCAGCTTCGTAAGAGCGCAAGGATGGAGCAGTGGTCTAGCGACTGGCACTGCGATTGAGAATTGTAGCAACCGTGAGGTCCCCGGTTCAACTCCAGCCCATACCTAAGACAAAAGTTTTTGAAATTGCAATTTTTCAATTATAATTAATTTAGTAAAATAAAAATAATTATAATTACATCAAAAAAAAATAATAGTCTGATGAGTCTTTGTGGCGAAAGGCGTGAAATTTCAATTAAAAATAAATTTTTTAAATATTTTTATTGTCATCCAAAAAGCATCCAAAGAGCATTTCTGAATGCGAGAGCGATGCGTATCCAAAGAGCATTTCTGAATGCGAGAGCGATGCGCACCCAAAGAGCATTTCTGGTAGCGAGAACGAAGCGCTTCCTTCCAATGACATGCCAATGTTAATTTCAGCGCTTTTGGATACGAGAGAGATGCGCTTCACTGCTGCTTTAGAGCGCTTCAGAAGCGCTATTTGTGCGCTCCATTTCCCATTGGTTATAGATCAGGGCTGGGCACCACTACATGTAACTTATTTTGTGTCTCGTTTTATCCTATACGAAAAGATATGCAAAAAGTATTCTCTTTGATACGAAGCTGCCCTTGGGCTGCGTTTTGCCCGGCACCGATATGGATTCCAAATTTTCAGCTCAATTGAACGAATGGTTTCTGAGTGATAATGCTTCACACAGAAACATAGTCATTTTTATATATATAGATAGATAGCTTTTATTGCGAGAACGGAAAAACCATGTTTGGAATGGGCGGTGGGTAGGGGATTAAAAAAATTGAACCACCACAAATCCTGGGAACATCAACTTTTTTGTTACTTGGGGTTCTTCCTATAAGAAACAGAGCTTAGTTTTCGGTATTTGTTTTGCGTACTCAACTCCCTTCTGGCGCTTAACCTAAAAGACTAGATTCATATTTCTTGGAACTCAAATTTTTTAATATATTTTGAATTAAATGTGGATGAACTAATGTTCTTATTGCTGAATATTTCTTCAACTCAAAGTGCACAAATATGAACGTTCCTTGAATCCTTGGTAACACATATTTCAAATTTAAAAATAAATTAAAGCTAAAAAATATATTTAGGACACAGTGGAAATTTTGCAAAAAGTATCGAAAAGAAACAACCATTCAGTGATTATCAGCGCAATCAGCTGTGATATAAATGTAAACAATATATATAAAAAAAATACAATGTCTCGTTAATTTAATTTTTTTAAGCAAACCTGTTGTTTCATTGTTTTTACTGTTGATTTTAACAAGATAACAAAATTCAGTAAAACTTTATTTACTTTTTGTTTTTGCAAAAATAGTCAATGCATTTTTTTTGGAGCGGTACAAAGTGCGCTATACAGCAAATATGGTATGAACACAAAACGGCTTAAATTGGCAGCCATTTAGCTAAAGCTTTTGGAAAAGTTTTTACAACAAATATTCAAGGGAAAGATAAAAAATTGCACAGTATTAAAAGAGTATTTTTTATTTAAAACAAAAAATTCATTTTTTATGTCTATTTATTATTGTTATCACCAGTGCATGTGTGAGTAATTTGAACATTTTTTTTTCTACAGGTTTATCGAATTTGCTCGAAGCTAAAGTTTTGTAAATAAACTACGAGTAAAACGCTTGTTTAGCATGAAAAATGGAAATTTTTTTTATTATTGTATTGCTTTTATTTCGAAGTAAATTTTTGTTTTTATTTACCTAACCGTTTTATTGTGTAATAATAAATTTTAGCATTTATCTACTAATTCACTTGTTTATTGATTTAATTTGTTAATTTTCAAAAAACTGTGTAAGCCCAATAGGTACAGTGGTGACAAAGGCAAAGTGACTCAGCAAAGGTATTTGATACTTTGCTGTTGATATCATATAAGGCAATGGCACAGCTGTCACTAAACTTGGAGAAAAATGTTTTCAGTTGTGTCACTCTAGTAATAGAAGTGCTATCTGTTTATGTGTTAGCACTGCCTAGCGTTAAGTTACTCCCAGATTTTTCTGTGAAAGTGGGATACCTATTTATTTTGTTGTAATGAAACGAAGTCTTTTATTCGCAGAATGCATTCTGAAGACTATTAATCACACAAAAAAACATTACATTATTTAAGTTTGAAACAAAAAGTATTGAAAATAAGAATAAAATGAAGACAAAAAAAAAAAAAGAAAAGATGACTAAATTCAAAGAAGTACCTAATAGATCAATGTATTTTTTTCTGAAATAATTTTTAGTTCGATTAGTTTATCTATTAACTCAATAAGCTCATATGACTCAATGACTCAATTCTTGTACACTTATATTGTAGTTCATTTATATTATATGTGTTAATGTCAGTGAAAATGATAGTAATGTAAAGCCTGTTAACTTATCTCAATTAAATCGTAGTATAAACTGCGCTATTTATTCTTGATCGCCGATTAGTCACAAACTTCAATTACTTTTTTGTTTACTCGATTATTAATTTGCACATCGCCGATTAAAGTGATGAGCAGAAATTTCTTGAAATAAGATAGTTTACAATAGAAAGAATAATTTTAATTTCCAAAACGGTATGTCCACGAAAAAATATGGCTATTACGCCTATTTTTCCCACGCTACTACCTATTTCATCATATAAGTAGTCCTGTATTTTCCCTTTGAAATGAACGGTTTAACGATGTTTAAATTTCAAGACCAAGACTTAGCCAGGTATAGTCTTGAACACGATAGTCATAAAGACCAAGACTGATTTCTGTCTTGCTAATTTATAGCTTATAGGTTTTTCATGCCGCTTTCGAGCATAAAATCATCTCGCTTTTTGTAATTTTGCATCTTAAAAACCCAACTGCTTTGAAAAAATAAGGTTGGGAAATTTTGAATGCTCAACAACCTTCAGATATTTTTTTCGAAACCAAGATCAATACAAAGACCAACACTTAATGCTCGATACCGAGACCAAGAACAAGGCCAATACAAAAACTTAGTATCAAAACCAAGACCAAGACTTAATGTCCAAGATTATGACCAAGAACAAGACTGCTTGACCTTGTTTCTGGTTTGCTCATCAGTAGTAAAAATCATAAAAATAAATATATTATACCTAAAAATATGATTGAAAATTGCCGTTAAGGTTTGTACAATTTAAGAAAAATTATTGAAGCTATCGAAAAATTACGTTAAGGAAACTTTCTATAGAAAAACGCAGAAAAAGTTCATAAGAAGAATCAGAATACATAGAAAAATTCGAAAACAACCATATATTAATTATATATAATTTAGGGAGTGATTTCTAAACTTCGATCCAAATTTTTACCAAAACCTGATCGTAACTAAAATGAAGCGTAATAGACCCTTCTTGCGGAAGCACACGAACAAGAGATGTGCAATAGATTGTATTGGAATGCAGTGAGATGACTAAATAGTACCGAAAAATATCGAAGACTATCGAGTTGCGATAAGACACTGGTGCGACCTACACTCATATACGGCTGTTAGCTTTGGACACTGAAACCTATCGATATTAACCGAATCATGCGGGTCAATTTTTGCGTAATTGATTAAGATTTGGGATGACATTTCCGATTAATATGAAAGTTGATAAAGTTGAAGTCCGATCCAACTTTTGGATACTCACGTGTTTGAAAATTCATAGCCCCTCGGATTTTGATCCGATTTTAATGAAATTTTCAGGGTTAATGCAGAAAGATATGAGCACTGAAAAAAATTTTTTGGAAAATATTTTTGTAGAATATCTTAACCCATTATAACCAATTTTTTTTTAGAAATGGTGCAAAAAAGGACCATTGAAAACGGGATATAATGGGTTAAAAAGTTCTGAAAAATTGTCCTCGCTTGATCTTATGTTAGTCTTATGGAACATCTTAACCCATTATATCCCATTTTTATGGGTCTTTTTGACCCCTATTTCCAAAAGCTCGGTTAAACTGTTTTAAAATATCCCACAAAAATACTCTACGAAAAATATCTATATGGTAGCGCAAGTGCACCAATGACTCATGACAAACACCACATTACTTCCAAATAATGTTTCAGAAGATACATAATACCACCAGAACAATGTGCAGTAGTACCTTGCAACTGAGCAAAAAATTTAATTTAATAATCACGTCAAATTGTTCACCGTTTTCGCGTCTCACAATTTTAAAAGCATAATAAATTTCGCACTTTTTTTCCACCAAAGTGTGCCCACTTTCTACTTTACTTCATATATCTCGCGCCATAATTTTAATTCAATTGATTTACGTGTAAATTCAGATTCTGCATTCGTGGCAATGCAACCGTCACATATATTCTGGCTTTCACTTGATTTTTCTGGCATTTGGCTTCTCTCGCTTAATTTATTTATTTTTGCCAGCTTTATGCTTCAATCTTTTCATCTTCGTTTCTTTTATAATTTATGCTTTTTTTTGCTTGCATTTTTCCATATCTTGCTTTTGCATATTTCTCTCAAGCATAATTCAACGCATGATTTATATGTCAGCAGCCAGCAATGATATGCTGTGCAATATAAAAATAAAGTTAAATCTTTTCAGTATCTTCTTCCTTGTGACGCCACAAAAAGAAAATATCATGCAACATCATATGTCTGCTCTACAATAATTTAGTAGCTTGACAGCACAGCTGGCTGCAGCAGCACTTTTATGTTTTAGCGGCGCATACATTTGATGCTACAAAAGCATCGCTCAAATTTGTTGCATCCAGCAATTGTTGATTTTTATGATTTAATTACAAAATCTAATTTGACAGTTTGTAGTCAGAAAGAATCAAGTGCTGAGGTAACACTTCTCACACATGTGAAGTTGGCTTCGGAGTTTTTGAAAACCACAAATTTTTTTAAAAGTTCTTAGTCCGTTGGGAATAGTTTTGGAGTTCTTTCACAAAATTCGAAATAGTTCTGCAAAATTGGACCAAAATTCGGAATTGAGACGTTTTCTTTTTTCAGCACTGCTTTTTCACGTAGGGGAGTTTTGATAAAATTTTTTAACTCACAAGAAGGAGTTCTGGAGCTGTTTATATGTTTTTTTTTTTTTGTGAAATAATTTTTCATAAAAAAAATCTAGCGAAAAAAGAGTTCTGATTTTTTCATCAAAAAAAAAAAAAAAAGTTTTAACAACAAAAAAGTAAAGAACTCTTACTTGTGAGCTCAAAACTGTTATCAGAGCTCCTTTACTCAAAAACGGCACACCTATGATTTTGGGTTCGATTTCACAGAACTATTTCGAATTTTGTGAAAGAACTTCAGAACCATTCCCAACAGACTAAAAACTCTATAAGAATTTTGGGTTTTTAACAATTCTAGAGCCAACTTCACATTAGTAAACTTCAGATATACTTTTTTCAAAAACTTAAAGTTTTAATATCGTACAGCGGCGACAGCACAGACCACAATAATGTTACTAAGACTAAACAGTATCTAAGCGCAAGAATGCATTTTCAGAATTCGAAACACAACGCTTTGAGAAATAACTGTTAAACCATAGCGAAATACATCAAACTGCTTCATGCTATTTAACATTCTTGGTATTCCGAAAGAATTTTAATGAACCGAAAAATAGCACCAATTCAAATGAGAACAATAATGAAGTGCTTCATTAAAAACTTATTGTTTTTGCTGTTGCTATGATGCTTTACTTTCAGACACTAAATTTTCAAGGTGTAATGGTACCCTATATCACGAACACATTCTGAAGGTTATACACACACACACACTGTGTTGCCTCATATTATACTTTTAGTCTTCAATTTTCACTGATAATTATGTGGAAAAGCAAACGTTTAATGATGAAACTTTTTAAAAAACTTTTCATATCGTACATAATACATTTGGTATGCCAAAAAGTTGCGTTTTCCATAAGAAATCTTAGTATTTTCAGAAAAATAAAGAAAAATTACAAATTATTTGAAACAAAGCGTGACTCGACTTATTTGGCTGCGTGTAGGGTTTTATTATCTTTCATTATTTTTGTATAGGAAGTTAAATCGAAAAATTAATGATGTTTAATATATACACATGTCTGTATTTGGTTAAATAGATACTTATATGTAGTAATACAATACTTATTGGCATTCATTTATTGATGTTTCATTTCTTTTGTTTCTTTGCTTTTTATTTTATGCCATAAATCAAAATCAATGTCAAATTTTAAACTATGATTTTAACTGATTAGGTATTAATTTACGCAAATAAAGTCTTCATTTTAATGAAATGATAAAAAGAAATATAGATAGTGGAAAGATAATGACGTATGAGTATGTACATATATTATTCGCGTTGAAATATAAGAAATCGTAACATTGGTAATATTAGTGTGATATAAAGGGTGCGCCATCTGTGGTTTCTTGCTGAAGTACTTGTTACTTTGAAAATTTTGAAAACTTATTTCCAAGGATGGCTTCGAAATTTACCAAAATCCTAAGTCCGTTGCGAATAGTTCTAGAGTTCTTTCACAAAATTCGAAATAGTTCTGTGGAATTGGATCCAAAATCGGAGGTGTGCCGTGATGAAGAAATTTGTCATAAAAATATATTAGTTTTTTAAATTTTTAAACTAAAAATCAGAAAAAAAAAAATGTATCGCAAATTTCAATATTCCAAAATATTAGTAGGGGAAGGGTACCGGTTGTGGCCACCGTTTTGTTTTAGACTCATATCTTTTGATCAAATGTATATTATGCTGACATATAAGTGTCAATGGAAAGCTAAAGACCTTAGCTAACTATTGGTGAAGAAAGTTAATTGATTTCATCAGTTGGAAAAATTATATCAAAAAAATAGTGAAGTGATCATTTTTGAGAAAAAAAAATTTTGGGTCCGGTTGTGGGCACCCTTAGAAAATCGACTAAAAATGGGAAAATATGAAATTTAAAGCAAGAACAAAGCTAAATTAACTTATTTCGGAGACATTGACTCACAAAAATTTAACAAATTCTGCTCAACGGCTTTAACAAAATCAGCGTCACTCAAAACGTCTGGATCGAATGGCATCATACCTGTTGCCCCGAAACCAGAATTAATTATCTTCGGCCGATGACAGATCATTTTTTTGCAAATTAAGCTAGCTAGGTGACGAAATCTCTGGGCCTTGTTGACATTGCTCTTTTGCAAAGCCTGATTTTTTTTGTACCAATACATGCCCGCCATCTGCTCCTCGGTGTACTTGGCTGGTAAATCAATACCGAGATTTTTTGCAAAGTATTATGCCACCTCAACACCCACACTTAATTAAAATAACTTTTTTCTACGTTATCTTTAAAGAGCCTATTCGTTCTTTCCTTTCTTCTAAAAAAGCGTAAAATGGCATAAGAATACCATTTAGATTAGTAACGTTGGCATCCACGACGATATTTCAGTAAAACACACGCTTTAAATAAAAAAAGAGGGGTGCGCACACCCGGACCACTTCGGGGCCAATACTCGACTTTGACAGCCACTTTGAAAAGCAATTAGCAAATTGTGTTGTGTGAATATTTTGGTTGCATTCGGTATTGAATCACAAAATACAATAAATTTACTACATAAATATTGATCGCACTCAGCTTTTCAATTGGTTCACTTCGATTTATCGCACTTGGAAAATTATTGAAAAAAACTTTTGTGTTGACTCTTACTCGTTCAAAAATTATTTTCTTCTCAGCATCAAGCAAATGCGTCTGTTTGCTCCGGTAAATGCACAAAAACTTCATGCTGTCATTACACGCGCTTAATATTTGTCAGAACAGCCGCATTTGTTTTCTGTCAAAAGTTACGGGGGGGTGCCCACACCCGGACCCTGCCCGCTGGCGGTACTCTTCCCCTACCTTTCATATGAATCGAAAAATTAGAAAAATTTCTTTTGTTTTTAAGTATCCGAAAAAAAAACTTATCTGAGAGAAGTTCTGATAAGAGTTCTGGATAAAACTCAAAGAGCTCTAAAGAAAATCATAGCTATATTTTTCCAAAATATCTTGTACTAGCGAGTACTGTTTGATCTTAAAAATTTTTTTTAAGATTGGAATATGTGTCGTTTATTTTAATTTTGGTGCAAGTCCATTCTAGAGCAAAAAAATTGGTTATTAGACAAATATGGTATTTTTTAACTTATTGTCACCAATTCTAAGCTATAATGTAAAATTTCCGTGAAAATAGAATCCAATTTTATTCATCTCGAACAAAATGCCAGCAAATTCAAATTATAACATTACTTTTGCGCTTCAAACTATACTTATTTGGAAGACCAATGTTTCAGACATAATGAGATTATTTTTGTAAAAATTGTACAAAAATTTGTTTTTGTCGTACTGATATCGGGTATATACATATGTATATGAAACTCAAAAATCGCCAAAACTTAAGAACCCCAATTTTATAAACTGCTTGGGCTTCTCTTTAACCAAGCTGATTTCAGAATTATTTCTTATTTTGTGAAGCCATTTCAATCAGCTAATTCTTGCTTGTCCTTTGAAACAAAAAAAAAAAAAAAAAAACTAGTAAGGATGTTACCTTTGGCCTGGCCAAACATTAAATACCTTATACAGCTGTATTTTGAAAATTTTGCTTCTGTGGAAGGTGCCATGCCCTGTTGTCCGAATTTATCCAGTTTTTTCTCAGAGTTTGAATTTATAGTTCTTAATATTTGAGTGAAATTTGGTTGGATTATCTCAAAAAATGTTTTCAGTATAGCTTTTAGAACCTTTTTCTTATATGAGAGGTGCCATGCGCACTTGTCCGAATTCGCCCAGTTTTTGCTCAGAGCTTGCGCTTACAATTCGTAGTATTTACGTTTATTTTGGTTGCATTATCGTGAAAAATACTCCAAAAGTTGCATTTTGAATACATTTTGTGTATAGGCGGTAGGCGTTTCCGTTGACCGATTTTGCTCATTTTCAATCCCCCGAGCTAGCTTTGACGACGGAGGCTATGCATCAAATTTCATTAAATTAACTTGCTTAGTATTCCCAAAAAATGCATTTCCATACACAGCCAGCCAGCCAGCCACCCAGCCGGGCAGACGGACATGGCTATATCGACTCAGGAGGTGACGCTGATCAAGAATATATATACTTTTCTATATCTATATACCAATAGAATATGAACGGAAAACTAAATCCGGTACCGTTTTAATTTGACGACGCAAGATGGCACGCTTTTTAAAATCGAAGCCTTGCCACTTTTCATAGTTTTCGTAGATCTTCTAAAGTAAAACTAGTAAGGGTGGTATCTTTGGCTTGCCCAAAAATTTAATACCCTACACTGCATTTCAGGTGTATTATTAAACACTTAGTTGTACATTTAAGTAATTATTTAAATAAATTGTTTTATTCTCCCGTACCGCTTAGAAGAATATAAGAACAATCCGGTTACGATAAAGGAGACTTGTTTTCTCAGGTACCTCTTTTATAACACTTTACATTTAATATTTACTTACTTTTATCTATATAAGATGAATTTTGTGCCAGTTGCTTACATGCGTGTTATTCGCTCCATATAAAATAAAATATTTATTTATTTATTTAAAATAAACTTAATAACAATAAATTAAATTATTGATGAAAAACGAGCTACATGTCAGTATTAAATGTCAAATTATTTAAATTTTATTGTCGATATTTCGTTTTTCTTTGAAAAACATCATCAGGAACAACTAAAAATACAAAAATAGTATAACTTACAATATAAACACTCAACATAAAAATATTAATAATAATAAATAATTATACAATACAATACAAAATAAAATAAATTTTTACCTACATATTAAAAAATAAAACATAGGTTTTTATTTTTTTTTTACACAAATTCAGCAGTTGCTGCAATAAATCACAAAAAATATATGAAAATTTAATATGTAAATGCCATTCAGTTGTTTAGGTTAAAATAAAATTTTTCACATGCACGCGTGCGTTAACCTCAAAATGTGCAACTAAAGCTGTTGCTATTATTTTTTTGTTATTAATTATAGTTATTATTAAATTATTATTATTATCTTTTTTTGCGAATGATGCATTTAATCTTTTTTGATATTTTTTTTTTTTTAAATTCAACATTTCATGTTGCAGTGCACATTTTTTATTTGGTTTTGGCTGTTGGTTGCTTGGTTTGCTATAAAAATGTGTTGCCAGTCACACGTTGTTGTTGTTGTTGCTGCTGCTGCTGCACTGCTTTTCGATCGCGTGAACTTTAATTATACACTTGCAGCAACGTTGCAGCAACAAACACACATTGACACATTTGCTGCCAACATAAAGTAAAAATTTGAAAAAAAAACCACCATTTGAAGTGCTTTTCTATGAATAGGCGTGTGTAAGTGTAAGTTAGTGTACATATGTGTATGTGCACAAAATTATAGCTAACTAATGACTAAAATAGCGGCATAAAATTTTAATGACTTTAATAGCAAGAGCCTTAATAATGCATGAAAATGCATATAAATGCATATGCGAGTATGTGCGAGTAGTTAAGAAAAAATACAGATACAATAAAAATTAATTAGCGAATAAATTAACTGGAGAAAAAAAAAAGAACAAAAACAAAAACTAGGACAACACATTACAGCAAATTCACATTTGAACTCAAAATAATTTATATTTTGGCACACAAAGAATAAAAGTGGGTGAGCGATAAAGTTCGTAGCTTTAATTAAATAAATGGGCAACTCAACAAAAGTGCTGGAATATCGACTTAAAAAATAACAATAAAAGACTGTCTCTAATGCTGCAGGTAGTTGCAATCCATTATTTTTTTACTTTTTTGAAAATATATCTGTGCTCAGGTGTGCTGATATAGCATGTTTTCATAATTTTTCAGGAGAGAAAATTTAAAGTTTAAGTCGGTATAAAATAATCACATTATACGGTTTTTCAAGTTGTTTTTCTACAAATCCTAGAGCAAATCTTATTTGCAAGCTTTTGGATCTAACCGAGAACAGCACTTTGGACTTTATTACTCCATTTCACAAAAAAATTATCGAAAAAACGTTTTTTCATCTATATGATTTTGAATATATAGACACCTCGATAAGCGAAAAGTTAAAAAAAAATTTGGCTATGTTATGGCATTAAGAAATCATTAACTAAAAATCTTTAGTTTATAG
This sequence comes from Calliopum simillimum, assembly GCA_951812925.1. Taxonomy (NCBI): domain Eukaryota; kingdom Metazoa; phylum Arthropoda; class Insecta; order Diptera; family Lauxaniidae; genus Calliopum; species Calliopum simillimum. The sequence goes on along the minus strand of OX638372.1, from coordinate 19,079,053 downwards.
ACAACGATGCGGAAAGTTTTAAAAATTTAATGGAGATTTCTTGAAATAAAAGAAACTAAGTAGTTTCGAAATGAATCATATAAAGAAACTGTTTATTGGAAATATTTTAGAAATGATTTGGTTAAATTGTTAACCGAGAAAAAATTGGTCTATTGGCACGAAATTTTAAATGAGATCTAGATAACTATTTTTTTGGTTTATTTGCGGCGGTCGCTAATTCCTCTATCAGGTCTGTGATCCGATTAATCTTCGCTTTAATGTGCAGAAATCACTACAGACATATGTTGTGTGTTTCACTTTTGCCAACGTCATCTCTTTCATTACATTTATCTTACTTTTACAGTCGCATCGATACTTTCCGAGATATCAGATTGCATCAAATTCGTTTGGAGCTGAGAAACTTTTGTTTCAATGAATAGTATCTCAGAAAGTAATGATCCAATTAGAAATGTTTAAAAAACGGTTTATTGAGCAAGATTTGTGCCATTCAATTCCGCTGGATAAAGTAGTGTATGCATAGAACAAAAGGCAGTCATTTTTGTATCGCCTACAACAACCATAATATATGAATAATTTGGAAATTTCTCGGAATCACAACAATTAGAAAAAATATGATGATTTGATGATTTTTTGAGTCGTTTACAAAAACCACAATATTTGGAAAATTTTTTGGAACAACAACAATCACAAAAAATTGTTTTTGTTGAAATATGATAAATTTATATTGAACTAATTAAACATAACTTTTGCGATTTTTCAACAACAGATGCAAACAAGTGTTAACATGGAAATTGATTACATATGTTTCGGCTATTTCCACATACCTATTTATATATTTTAATATATGAGCCGTTCAAAATGAAAATGGTGCAAGTCCAAAACGTGGCAAAAGTTATGTCATATAAATTATGTGCCATAATGATCGGTTATTTGGTCGACATTATTTTTTCAACTTAATTTTAAGAATTCCATATCATTAAGTAAATTTTTCGTGAAAACAGAAATCAATTTTATTCATTCCTTATAAAATGTCAGCGAATTAATATTATGACATTACTTTTGCTTCGTTTTGGACTTGCACCATTTTCATTTTGAACGGCTCATATAAACATGTATATAGCCTCATCAGATCAGTTTTATTTAATTCTTTTCAGAAGCCACACTGAGACATGCTACGCTAGCTACAATTTTTTGTTGTTTTTTGTTATATAGTATGTAGACGATCAAAAAAAAAAATATTTCTTCCGATTTTTGTAGTTCCGAGAAATCTGCAAAGTATTGAAATATTGTACTTGTTGTAGACGAGTCAAAATTCTGCGCTGACTGCGATATGATTTTGAGACTCTATTACCTTTGCCTTAAAGCAAAAATAAATTGAATCACAGAGCTGATAGAGAGGAGGAAATTGTTGCTCTGTAATTATTATTAAAGAAGATTTTTGATTCCGTGTAGAATGGTCAGGTTCTCAAGGGAATGACACTTAAATTGATATAAGTTAAAAAGTTAAAAGAATAAAAGTGTTCGAGTTTCAAGTTCGGATAAGTTCTAGTTGAAGCCTTCTAGGATGCGGAAAAATTAATTTTTAAAATATCAACTCAAATCACTTCGAAGTTGTTTATCGGAACATACACGGCAAAGTGAGTATCATAATTTTTACTCCACTCGAGTAGTAAAAAAATTAGAGTAATTACGTATGAACTATTTGATATTTCCGCGAAAATAGTGAAATATGTAATTAAGTAACATTTACTCTAAATCGCCTACATTTATCCATAAAGTAAATTATGCTTTCAGCCAGAAAAATTTACAACCATTAATGCACAAATTTTATACCTCTTCATCATATAGGTCAGTGGTGTAGAGTTCTAATAAGTTTGTAATTTAAGTAATTTGGTTCTATCCATCACACGGACGGACATCGGTTCGAATCCTAGTGCGGTCACTCCGTTTTGTTTTTAGTTTTTTTTTTTTTTATTGTTAATTTTTTGTTTGAACTTTGGTGAGTTGCCACTATATTGGCTAGAAATTGTAGTAAAATTTACTAGAAATAAAGTAGTACGAATTTTTTTTTATTGGAAAAAATCCAAAACATGTCATATTTTGCCCTGTTCTGAAAATTTTACCTTGGCTTAAGATAAGTATACTTTGTCAGACATCATCCCGTATGTCAAATTGAAACAAAAGTTTTTTTTTTAAGAGTTAATCTACGCAATACCTAAAAGGAATTCAAATTTTTTTTCTATTTATATAAATGACCCATTTAGGGTTAACAAAATTATCGTTTTGTATGGAATAAAATATTTTTTTCTCAGCTAATTTGAAGTGTTTAAAAACCATTAAAATAAGAACACTAAGAAAGTTCTTGTTAATTAATCAAAAAATGCATAAGAACAATGTTAAACTGCCAGAACGATAACCCTTAAAGAGTCGGTGGGTAGTAAAAATAAATCAAAATGAGTGTTTAACAACGGCGATGGCTAATAAAAAGTAATGACCTACGCTAGATAATTTTTTAATCTAAATGATCAACCTTAAATTTTATCAGCGAGAAGTTTTAATTTTGTTTTTTTTTTTTTTTTTATTAATACTTAGGCTGTGATAATAACTTCAGTAATTACTTAAGAGATAAAAAATGGTGAAAAAATACGAGGAGCAACAAAATAATAGCCAAGGATAAGACAATATTAGCCATTAACATTAATTATAAACCGTTTTTCAGCACCTTTTGCCACTGCGTTATGTTGACACTTTTTAAATGTTTGGTTTTTTTTTCCTTGCGTTTTTTTATAGAAGGTTGCCAAATTTTATTAGCCAACTTTTGAGAGTTTTTTTTCAATTTTACCAACACTGCAAAAAATTTCCTTTAAAAATATTACAGAATTCCATTAATATCCGTAATTTACAAAAATTCTCTTATATACAGTCTTGGGTGTTTAATACTGAATGGAACTTAACTGCTTTCTAGAGGGAGTGTCAAAACAGCATGGCAAGCGAAACCATTTTAGCAAAAACTTTACCGCAGTCATAGAGATAAGTGAAAAAATACAGAAAATAAGCCTAAGGATCCAGAGAGACCTGAAATTTTCACATTTAAAGAAAACTTAATTGAAATTCACGATTTAATTTATCGTTTTTGCTTGGTTGTCCTCTTTCAGGATTTTTTGATATTTTTTTTTTTTTTTTTGAGTGCACATATTTTTAATTTGAATTTTCTTTTGCCAAATAAATCGCAATAAAATTTGTTTATTACTTTTGCAGCGTCTTTTCTCAGTCTTTATTACACTTTGCTCTTTATAATATATACGTTGCAGTAGATTTTAAGAGACTGTGGCAGCAGCTTAATTGCTGACCATAATAACCCTTAGCTTTTTTTTTTTTTTTGGTAACGCACATATTTCTGAATGCGGCTCCTTAAAAAGCAATTAACTTTGTGCTTAGTTGTTTCTTGGTTAAATGTATGTTTTTTTTTCTCTTTGTTTTTGGTTTGTAGCCAGCTTTATTTTATTGTCTGCCTTTTAAAAGAAAAATCCATTATTTAGTTTATTAATATTTTTCCTTTTTTGGGTTTTGTTTTTATTTTTAATTTTGTTATTCTTTCTCTTACAGCTTTAATTTTGTAATCATGATTAATGAGTTTTATTTTTGTTTTGCTTTTTCTTTTTATTTATTTTCAGGTAGGTAAGTGTTAAGGTTTTGTTGACATACAAACTTTTGGTGCGGTGTAAAGCCATCGCATAAATTGGATTTAAAAGTTGGACATTGTACTCTTAAGCTGATTGAAATGCAATTTTATTGAGGTTTGTTTGCAATGTTACGAAAAATTTTACATAATTTAAAAATCACTTTACTGTGGGCACAAAATATTGTATATTGAACTTTAATGATGCAGAAAGCAGGAAATGTTTTACTTAAGGGAATTTTGAACGAAATTCATATCTGAATGTTCAATTACTGCAAATGATTGGCGCGGTCGGAAAAACGCTTTTTTACTCAAAAGTACTCAAAAAATGCTTTGGATTGCCAAAAAAATACGTTTGAATTTTTTCAGTATTTTTGGAGATTTTTTTTTTTTGATGTAAACAATTTTTTGAAGAATCACTAAATGTCTCAAAAAATTTGGAAAACATACACACGCGTACTTCGGAAGATTCTAAGCATTTTGTGCGTTTTACACTTTTTTCGTAAGATGCCAATGGATCGCTCTCCAGAAGGCACATTTCTTCACAGGATGGATGACCAAATAAAGATTATATTCTTGCTTTGAAAAATCATATGTTTCATTAAGACGTGCCAACATTGACTCTAAATGTATTTTGTGGGCTAATTTTAGATGGTCATTAGATAGACAAAGTCTCAGAACTTTAATTGGTGTCATTACAGGGCACTATTTTATAGGCAGACACGCTTCTAGACTGGGCCTTACTGACGTAGGAGATCTTTGCAGAAGTTGTAAAGATTCTGACGTCGAAGAGTCCATTTTTCATTTCCTTTGTGAATGCCCAGCGTTGGCTAACCGATGCTATAAGGTGTTCGAAAGTCACTTCTTCGACTCTCTTGAAGATATAGCTCATAAGAGTCCCAAATCCATTTTGGAGTTTATAAAAATTTCTAAATGGTTCACATAGGTTAACAACGAAGTTATATATCGGGTATACAATGGGCCTAATCGCGGCCTAAGTTATGATGGCAACTGCCATCTCCCGCGCTAACCTAACCTAACCTAAGACGTGTGGTACTTTGATTTTGAATAAAACACAAACGGTTCGTAATTTTTCCAAATATTTTATTTCGTTCGAAAGATCACACAATAGGATTATGTGTGGAAAATTATTTCGCGAATATATTGACCGCGAATTTTCCATAGATATCTCATTATTTCGGCCATATATTTGATGACATTTTGCAGAATGGCCTCCGAAATGGCCCGAATCACCGATGCAATATTGCTTTTCAAGTCTAGAATCATCTTCGGATCATTCACATAGACTTAATCCTTCGTCTTGCTCTACAAAAAAAGGTAAAATGCCTCAAATCGCATGATCTGGGTGGCCAATTCACATCACCGCGACGAAAAATTACACGGTTTGAGAATTTGCGATGCAAAAAGTCCACCTTGACGAAAGTTGTGTGTGTTGTAACAACATTCCTGTTGAAACCACATATTGTTCAGACCCTGAGCTTCAACCTCCGGCACAAAATAGTTCTCCAGCATTTTTCGGTGTTTCCGTCCTCATCTTAAAAAAAAAAAAAAAAAAAAAACGGCCAAACCCATAAAACGAGCCAAAAAGTGACTCGCGATGGATGCATGGCTTCATCACAATCACTTAAGGATTTTCCGAGACCCAAATATGACTATTTTGCTTGTTAACATAGCTGCCGAGGTGGAAATGGGCCTCGTCCAAAAAGATGATTTTTTAGAATTTTGGATTTTTTAGTTGACTTGGAATTTAAGATCCAAAATTCAACGATTTCAAAGAGTTGTTCTTTCGTGCAGCGATCCATAACTTAAATCCTATACTCTCACGATAAAAATGACACATAATATGGCGGATAAGTGTCGATAATGCAGAACAAAGTACTACACGCACTATTGTAACACCCTTTATTTTTTTTTGTAGGATGGATAATATTCGGCTCCAAAACTAGAGTTTTCTGCGTTTTTCAACTTCGCGTTCGGGAAAAGGCATTTTTACAAAAAAATACTTAGAAAAGTCCAAAAATCGTGAAAAATTTTAGAATTCTTCAAAAATTGGTCTATATACATAAAAAAAAAATTTTAAAAATTTCCAAAAATTAGGAAAAAATTCACACGTATTCCTCGGATGATTCTAAGTATTTATTGCCAAGTTAACTTTTTTCTTATGATTCCTTGGTTGAAAATCGTAAAACAATCGATTTTTGAAACCAAAATTATCTATGCCACAAAAAAAGAAAACAAATTATAAATTTTTAACGCCAAAATCTTTATTTTAGATGCTAATTGGCTATCAATTTTGTAAAGGAAAAAAAGTTACGAACAAAAAAAAGCCAAAAGTGCTCCTCAAGTTTCTCATGGAACGAAAAAAAAAAAAGATGCAGATATCGTTTTTAAGAGTTCTTCTTACTTTTTAGTTGGTGTGTGGATTAAACTAAATTTCGAACCTATCTCTTATACCAATGAAAAATTTGATCAAATTTTAAGTATGAATCGATCAAAAGCAACAAATTACTTTTGAAGTTTTTTTCCATAGAGAGTTTATATTTGTATGTGTAAAAATATATCTGTCAAATCTACTATATATTTAATCCATTTGAATCCAATTGACTTTCACAATTAAAAATCAATCAAACTATGCCCAGCAAAAACAAAACAAGCCCCTACAACCGATTATATATGTTAATAAATCACTCTACTTTATCACATTTTTATCTCAATGCCTGTGGGTCTAAGCAGAGCTTTAATGACTTTTCTATGTAAAGATACCCGTGATGCATTAATTCGAAATCACTTTGTATTAAGCAGATGTATGGCCAAAAGGCAGAATTCAATTAAAACTGATAATTATTATGATATCTATAGAAATAATATTACAACAACAACAACAAATATATACAACAAAAGACATAATACACAATAAATGCATGCGGTATTATGTGGCTGCAACATGTAATCCCATTATGGTTTTTTGTGTACCTACAAAAGGGTGTTTCGTTCAGTGGGATTTTGTGAAAGATCATTCGTAAGTCATATTAAACTATCATAGTATTTCTGTTTTGTGTAGTTCAACATTTCATCATGACTAAGCTCAGCATCATTTCCACCTTTGAGATTAGAAGAAAATCCACTTCTTTCGACCAAAACCATGTTTGGCAATGAGTTCTATTTCTGGCTAAATAGCTATGTCAATAAGAATAATTTCCGTATTTGGACTAAAATACAACCCAAAGTTGTACAAGAGCTATTATTACATACAGACAAAACAATAATTTGATGTGATTCCAAGGCTGTTGATATCATCGGTCCATATGTCTTAAAAAATAACACAGACTTGAACGTAAATGGGATTGGCCAACATTATCTGTTCATGATAATTGCTGCTTGAAATTGAAGGTCATAATCTCGACAATATTTCTGTGCTCAGATAGCAAAACTTGCTATCGTTATTTTTTTTGTAAAAATGAGTTATGTAGTCCAGGGTATTGTACTCGGTGAGATCTACAAGCTGATAAAACCAGATATGCTCAAAGACTTTTAGTTTCTTCGAAAAATAACTTAAACAAACCGGGTATTCTGATATTTAACGTTAAATATGCTTTCTTGAAAATATGCGATACCGAGCCCTCTATGTGAGCGGCTTGGGCCGATTTTTGGAAAAAAATTATATTTCACCATTCATTGGGGAAAGGCTTAAAATAAATTTTGGACATGACTAGAGGTGTACCTCGGTCCTCTAAGTGACTACATCGGGCCTGTTTTTGAAAAAAAAAAAAAAAAAAAAAAATAATTATTGCACCAATCGATAACGAAAGGTCAAAATTAAATTTTGGAGATGACCTGAGGTGGCTTCGGGCCCTCTTAGTGAACGTTTTGGGCTCATTTTTATATTAAAATTGTATTGCACCAATCGATGGGAAAAGTCCAATAATAAATTTTGAACAACACCAGAGGTATCTCCGGGCCCTCTAAGTCATCGGTGAGGGCCGTTTTAGAAAAAAAAAATATTTTTTCCACCAATCGATGGAGTAAGATCGAAAATATATTTTGGATATGTACCAGAGGTGTTTCCGGGCCCATTAAGTCACCGTTCTGGGCCCATTTTTGTAATAAAATTTTATTGCACCAATCGATGGAGTAAGGTCGAAGATATATTTTGGACATGACTAGAGGTGTCTCCGAACCCTCTAAGTTACCGTTTTGAATTCATTAAAAAAAAAAAAAAATATTGCATTGATCAATAAGGAAAAGTAAAACCATTCTTTTTGTGCACGATCAGATTTGTCTCTGGTTCCTCTAAGTCACCGTTGGACCCATTTTTATACCCTACACCCAGGGTATATTCACTTTGTCCTTCCGTTTGTAACGCAGAGAAGGAGGTGTGGCAGATATAGAAAAGTATATATATTCTTGATCAGCGTCATCCCTTGAGTCGATATAGTCATGTCCGTCTGTCTGGCTGGCTGGCTGGCTGGCTGGGTGGCTGGCTGGCTGGCTGGCTGGTTGTGTGTGGAAATATAATTTTTGGGAAAACTAAGCAAGATAATTCAATGAAATTTAATGCACAGCCTTCGGAGTCAAGGTTAGCTCGGTAAATTGAAAGTGAGTGAAATCGGTCAACGGACACGCCTACCACCCATACAAAAAATATATTCAAAATGCAACTTTTTGAGTTTTTTTCACGATAATGCAACCAAAATACACATAAATACTACGAATTTTAAGCGCAAGCTCTGAATAAAACCAAGAGAATTCGGACAAGAGGGCGTGGCGCCTCCCATATAAGCAAAAGGTTCAAAACGCTATACTGAAAACATTTTTTGAGATAATCCAACCAAATTTCACTCAAATACTAAGAACTATAAATTCAAACTCTGAGAAAAAACTGGGTGAATTTGGACAAGTGGGCGTGGCACCTCCCATACAAGCAAAACTTTCAAAACACTGCTGTGTAGGGTATTTAATGTTTGGCCAGGCCAAAGATAACACCCTTACTAGTTATATATAACTTTATTGCATAAATCGATGGAGTAAGGTTGAAAAAAAATTTTTGATATGACTAGAAGTGCTTCAGAGACGTCTAAGTGAGGCTTACCGATAAAATTGAGTTTTTTAAGATTTTTATTTTTGGAAAAAGTACCACAATAAGAATCACCCATTATAAGCTTACAACACTGAACTGAATTCGAGCGATTTAGTGCTGCACTGGACATAATGATGTTGATTTGCCGCATTGTTATTGAAATGGTTGTTCTGTTTTATTTTTGTTGTTGTTGCTGTTGCTATTGTTGCTGTTGTTGTTGCTATTGTTGTTGTTGTTGTTGCTGCTATTGCTGATGTTGTTGTATAAAATTTAAGGTTGATAATGATTGTTATTTTTGAAAAGCTGTATTTCCTTTTAAATGCGTCGATTTTGTTTTAAGGCGCTGTTTTTTCTTTTTTTAATTTTACAGATTTGGTAATGATGCCATTGTTGGAGCTACATTTTCGGTTTTTTCAATTTATTTTTTTTTTTAACTTTTGTTAACATATTTTTGTTGTCAACAACATTGTTGATTACATCAGTGGATTTTAAGTGTGTCACCTTTTTTTTAACAACATAACATAATGCGTGAAAGGATAAAGTAACGGGTACATTATTTTTTTATAAATTTTCTTACAACATACGGTTGAAATATGTTTGATTTTCGAAAAAAAAAAAAAAAGTTAATTTGAATTTGCATTTATTTAAAGGTTAATCCAAGACTCACCTAGAAATGCAGCCTACGAAAAAACTCAACAGGTATTATCTCACACATAAGTATTTCTCACGGTCGGTGCCATCTTGTATCGCATTTGCAAAACAGCTGCATCTCTAAACAGTTGTTGTTGTTTTTTGTTTTTCTTTCTACGAAATTATTTGTATTTAATTTAATAGCCAAAAAAAGATGCTGATGAAGAAAAAACCATCGAACCGAATGACTTGAAACTAATTAATTGTCTTAAGAGTTGCAACAATGGGACAATAAAATGCCAAAGCAATCAACATTCGAATATCATTGTTGCATTGCATCAAGCAGCAAGACATTTTCAAGCAGATGAAGGTAAATGCTGAAAATTATTCGTTTCTTTTTTTTCGTATTTTATTTCATCTGTTTCACTTTTTTTTCGTATTTTATTTCATCTGTTTCATTATAACAATTGATTTCATGCTGTCACTAACTCGCCTTCAAAATGCTGCTTTTTTTCAATAGCAACCAACAGCTACAGCAACGTCGTGCTGTATCAGCATTTCTTTTTTGGAGTTTTCAAATTCAACTTGCTGGCAATTCATTGTCAGCGCTGTTTATTGCTTAGTTAACGTTCTGCTCAGTATGACAAAAAAAAAAAAAAAAAAAAAAACAAATGTTTCATGCAACCTTTTCATTTGGAGATTATTCAGAGATGCAGGGTGTAACTTGGAAAATTTTCTTTAAAATATATTTTATTTTTGTTAAAAAAATTCTGTCATTCGATTTTTTGCAAAATGGTCTTCTTCATAAAGACAGCTCTCACTAAGATCTAGGAACTGAAAAAATCTTACATCTCTACGCCTTCTGGCTTGTGTGATAAAACACATTACAGAATATATGCTTAGGTGAGAGAAGTCAGCAAGTAATTTCCAGTTTTTGGATATGTATGTACCTATACCACTTTTTCGAGCTTTTTTCGAAATGCTTGAGTGTAATTTCGAAACGTCGAAAAAAAGCGGAATACTCGTAAACACGATTTTGGACCATAAATTCAGTCACACATATATAACGAATTTGATAATTTTTTGGTTGATAATTTCGAAATATTTTAGAGCTTTCAACAGGGGTTTTGAGATGTCTGGAAAATTTTCCTTTTTCCAGAAAATTTTAAATCTTTTTGTGGCTAAATAAATTTTTTACGCCAATCGAATCCACGGGAAAAGTTGACGACAATATATTTGACATAGAAGTTTTGAGCTAGTTTTAAGCTGATTTTGAGCGAAAAGTGTTTTTTGAAATACCTAAACTTGCCCGGAAATTCTTAAAAAATTAAAATTGAGTTTTGTAGAGAAAAACCTAAGCTTTCAACAATCATACCTTTAGTCTTTTGATTAGGTCATTTTAAAAGGTAGTAAGACGTTCAAGGGTTTTTATTACAGAAATCGGTCAATTGGTCATTAAAGATGAAAAAACCGCGGAGTGCTATTAAATAAGAGGGTGGGCATCGGAGAGGTGGGGGAATGGCCCCCTTTGCAGTTTTTTCATAATATCTATCGAACGAAGCAAAATTTCGATATTTTTTATAAAACTTTTTGTAGAGAATTAAATTCGAAAAATTTCTTATTCCAAAAATTTTAAAACAAAAAGGAAAAAAAACCCAAAGAAATCGAATTCTTGTGTTTTTTTGCTCTTTTTTGAATAAAAAAAAAAATTATTCAAAAACTTCTTATGTTAAAAATTGACCGAAATATAGTCACTCAACCATTGAAGTGTTGTTTATTTGATCGCAAAAATGGTTTTAATTCAAAACCAAGGATTCTTACGAAAAAAGTGTATTCGTTCAAAAATGCTTAGAATCGTTCATAGAATACATATGATTTCTTTCATAGTTTTTGAGGACATTTTATAATTTTTCAAAACAGTTGAAAAAATAAAAAAATTAAAAAGTTCCAACAAATTCTGAAAAAATGCTCACGTATTTCTTGGATGATTCTAAGCATTTTTTGCCTCGCACACTTTTTTCGTAGATGTCTTGGTTTTGAATAAAAACCGTTTTTCCGACCGCATAAGGAAAATTTTCATGTTCCATTAGCCATGTTTCGGTCAACTTTTAATCTAAGAAATTTTTTAATAAATCATTTCGAAGGAAATTTTATCTTCTTTTTTTTTACACTCCGCAATGTTTTTACCTATCTCTGACCCTAAGAAAGTTATATGAAAAAGAGACAAAAAACACAAGAATTCGTTTTTTAAGCTTTTATTTTTCTTTTCTGTTTCAAAATTTTTGGTACGTTGTGTACTATGGGGGTTATCGTGAATCAAGATTCCCGGGGAATTTTCTTAAACTGCAATAGAGAACGCAAGGCAGTCCGAGAAAATTCCCCGGGAATCATGATTCACGATAACCCCCTATGTATTTATACTTCGAGAACTGGCAACACTAATGTCAATAGCTAAAATTTGGCAACATCATAATAAAGTTTGAAATTTTTTAGCATAAACGTACTCACAACGTTTTGATATACAAGTGCTATTTGTTATAGCAAAATTCTGAGACACAAAGAGATAAAATTATGTTTTGAAAGAAATGATTTCTACTTTTAGCTACCATACCCGGTTTTATGACTGAAAATTACCTTATCTTGTTATACTTCTCCAAAGTAGCGTAGTTTTTGCACTTTTAATGAGAATATCTTAGAATTCTGATCTGATCGAGCAATTCTGTGGCTTGGAATACAACATCAAAAAATTATGTCGAAAGTGACTATCCCATTTATTGTTTTTTATAGTTTATATATTTGAAAAAAATATCGATTTCATTGTTCGACCTTACATGTTTTTAATCAGTTACGATTTTTATCAGGCCAGCGAATGGTTTTGATTGTGTAGTCTGAATTCTTTTAAATTGAACGAAAATTTTGAAATTTCTGAAATTTTTTTTCGATTCAAATGCATTTCAACTTAATTTTAGAGCAAATTTTATTTTTTCAGTATAGTTGTTCTTCTTGCAAACCTTGACAAAACATTCGCAATATTCATTAGGTACACTCTAATTAATAGCTCTAACAATGGCTCTTTTATCTAGCAGTATTCTTTTCAGATTCATCATCTAAGTATATAAAATCTTGTGAATCACACGGTTTGATTTTAATGTCTTCTTATTGTTGTTTATATATCATTGTTCCTCGCTCTGTGGCTTTTTCTCGAACTCAAAGTCCAATTTATGAGAAGACTATATATGTATATGTAGTATATAAAGCAGCTACAGTAAAGAAAAAAAAAGAGCCAACAACAATAACAAAACAAGTCTACCACAGCTGCCACTTTTGTTTGGTTTCTTTCACTAAAAAAAAAAAAAAAAATCTTTTTATTTTTTCTTGAACTACAGACTTCACGTGATACCTTTAACTTTTTTCACATTTTCATCATTGATTGCTCATCATCAACATCAGCAACTACCTGCTTTGTTAGTTTCGTTAGCGACCTGCTTAACAGAAAATCTTATTTCTGGTTTCTGGTAGAGTTTTTTTAAAATCTCAACCTAAAAGTTGTATGTTTTTTTGGTCATACATATTTATTTCTTTAGCAACGATTTATGTGGCTCAGTTCTTTTATATCTTTTTGTTTTGTTTTAAAGATTAAATCTTTTCTTTTAAGTGTTACCTATACAAAGTTTTATTTTTATGCGCAACATCCTTTTCATTCATATCCTTATATTCTTTAGTAATTATATACGCTTATCCTTGTAGCAAGGTTAGAACAGGTATTTTTAATACTTGCTTTTGAGAGAAAGAAGAAGAAGAAAAGGAAAAAATTTTAAGAAAATCTTTTGAGCCTTTTTTGCTCTTTTCTCTTTTGAGTGTAGATATAAAAAAGAGGAGCAAAAAAATCATCATTCTTTTTCATTAATTTTGCTGCAGATTTTATCATGCATTGACCATTTGAGTTTTTTACACCTGCTGTTGTGAGCGGTTTCTCAACTTGTTATGGTTCTTTTCACAAAATATTAAAAATTATTTCTTCAGAAATTTCTTCAAAAGTTTTTTTATCTCTGCTTGAAATTTTTAACATTTTTTCAAGAAACAATACTTTTTTGGAGAAACAAAAAGTATTAGAAATAATAACTGGTATGTATACGTAGGCTGCTATATATATTTCTGGCCTAGGCAACACTAATGTCAATAGCTAAAATCTGGCAACACCATAATAAAGTTTGACATTTTTAAGCATAAACGTACTCAGAACGTTTTGACGTACGACCATCATTTGTGTTGTTTACAGTGGCTTGAAAAAAATCAGTTTTGGAAAAAAATGGAATTAACTCGTGAACATTGTCATGCGATCATTTTTCACAACTTTCGACGTGGATTATCACGACAAGAGTGTATCGATGAATTTAAGCCTTTGTATGGCGATGAAGCACCATCCCATAGCACTGTGAAAAACTGGTTTAATGAATTCAATCGTGGCCGACGCTCGCTCAAAGCATCCTTGGGCATTAGTTCCACTCCAATACATTCGATTTCGCATGAACATTTAGTTGTAAAAAACGTTTGTTCTCATTGGAAACCCCATAATTTATCAATCGCTTAAATTATCAATGGAAAAATTAATTTTCTTAACTCACTGTAAACAAAACAAATAGCACTTGTACATCAAAACGTTGTGAGTACGTTTATGCTAAAAAAAGGTTAAACTTTATTACGATGTTGCCAGATTCTAGCTATTGACATTAGTGTTGCCTAGGCCAGAAATATATATAGCAGCCCACGTATAGTATATGATGGCATATGAGAGATTCTACAAAAAGTTGTAAATACTCGTATAAGAAAATCGCCTGAAATTAATGTTTTTTATTTTCAATATAACATTTTTTCAAGTAAATTAAATCCATGGCACAATAAAACACTTAATTAATGTTTACAGTTTTTTATTCTCTGTTGTTTTTAGGTCTGAAAGACAATTTTGTGAAGTTAAATAATTTTGTTGGTCTCTAATATATGTAAAATTGAGATTTTGTGTCACGGAAAAGGCATACTTATTTGTTCAAACAAGACTGCCGCCTTTTCTTCTGTTCTTTATTCTTTGCCCTATAGATATATTTTCTACATATAGAGCTTTTGCCACTTAAATGAGGTGCCAAGCATACCTTTCATTCGAAACTGGATGAAAATAGTCACCAAAAACAAGTGAAAACGTGATAGTCGCCGAAATCAGAGTTTTTGTAAGACTCTCGCATTCATAATGCACGGTCTGTTCTTAAGAAACGCTCTATAGCGACTATGTAGATTCCGAAAAACCAAGCTACCGAGTGACATATATTCCCCCCGTTTCCCTCGAATTCGTTGTGTTCACACAGGAAGCTAAACGTATGAAGCAATCCACGTCAAGTGTACCAGCTCAAATTTTCTTTTCTCCGATTTCGCTCAAATTTGACAATATGATAGAACAGGAGGATTTGGTCCTAGGCGTTTTTAGTAATTTTCATGAAAAGGGTGTTTTTTCAAAAATTTATAGCTTACACTAAAGTTTGTAAATTGATAAATCTAAGTTACTGGTTCCATTTATTTTGAAGTGTTCTTTTTATAAAAATTATTTCTTGGTGAAAAAAATTTTTTTTCACCAATATTTTTTACACTTAAAAATACTTTTGAATTTTTTTCTAAAAAAGCCCCCTTCGATTTTTTTTAAAAGTACTTTAAGTTAAAGCATAATTTATAAGCTTTAAAATGATGAATAACTCAAGATGGGATTCAGAAGCTAAATGGGAGTTTTTGGCTTTTGAACGCCCGCGGAAGGCAAAAATATTTTGTTTTACTCAAGAGGAAAGCATCTTACGAAAAAAGTGTACTAAGCATAAAATGCTTAGAATCATCAAGGAAATAAGTGTATTGCCTGGACAATTCTAAGCATTTTTTGCCTTGTTTACTTTTTTCGTAAGAAGCATTCCTCTTGAGTAAAAAAAGATTTTTGCCTTACGCGGGCGTTCAAAAGCCAAAAACTCCCATTTAGCGTCCGAATCCCATCTTCAGTCATACATCATTTTAAAGCTTATAAATTATGCTTTAATTTAAAGTACTTTTAATAAAAATCTAAGGGGGGTTTTTCTTTCGCTTCAAAATGAATAGGACCAGTAACTTATATTTATCAAATTACAAACTTTAGTGTAAGCTATACATTTTTGAAAAAAAACCCTTTTCATGAAAATGACTAAAAACGCAAATTTCAACACCCTGTATTATACAACAAACGGGCCAAATCCTCCCGAAGTGTTGTTTTTGCACACCGTATCTAACATATTGCTTAATATGAGCGAAATCGGAGAAAAAAAAAATTTGAGCTGCTACACTTGGCGTGGATTGCTTCATATATATAAGTAGATAGACTCTTCAGTTCAATCTGGCCATGTTATACTATTGTAACAAACTTTGAGCAAATCTTATTTTGTTTCTACATACTTTTAGAATTTTTCTAAATTTTTTTGGAATAGCAAAATATTAAATTTTATCGAATCGTCTTATATAAGAAGAATAATTTTTCATACCAAGTTGGACTTTTTTATGAAATTTGTTTTTGAACAATCATTTTGTTTTTCATTTCTGAGAATTTTTATGTAAAAGTTTTTTTTTATATACATATCTTATGCCTTAAATGCTTTTTATCTCTTGATCAAAATGAAAAAACAAAACTCATTCACAGTAACTTCACAGTTTGACTTTGATTTGATTTTATCAAGAGAACAATTAAACGATTCAACTTTCTTTTGAAAAACTTTAAAAAAAAAATCCCATATCAATATAAACCAATCAAATTAAATGACGAAGTTTTTCTTCTTTCTTGACTTTAAATTGTGAGTTTATTAAAAATTCAGCCCTTTTTTTATCATAACTTAGCACCTCATACTACATACATATACCATGTCATGTGTACGCTAGCAACACAAGCAACAACTACTCGTACCAACTGTTTTAACCAAGAAAAGAAGGTCTAACAGTCTTTATAGCGGCGGCGCGCATTTGCGCTTCAAAAGACTACACGTTTCTTCACATCATTTGGTATCTCTCACGAGCATCTAAAATTTCAAAAAATTAAAGAAGAAAAAAAAATACAAATAAAATAAAAAAGCAAATAAAAAACTGAAAATACTACAACAATAACAACAACAACAATGTTGCGCACCTTGCCTTTCCAGTACGTACTCATACGTATGAGTAGAATAGTTTGACTAATGTGATATCGCAAGTTGTTTTGGTATTCATTCGATATTTTGCTACGCGATGCTTGCAGTGACGCACAGTGGTATTTTGGCGGAAAAAAATATTTTTTTCGATCACAAAATTTAAAAAATTTTATGACGCAGTCTTATAAAGGAATATTTCACGTGATTTTCATCACAATTTCAAAAAATCGCTTAGCAAATGAAATACCTTTACTTCAGTGATTATCTGAAAAGTTTAAATCGAATTGGATTTTCATTTTCGGTATTCATATTGGGTGTACAACTTAAAAACCGGAATTTGACGGTGGATGTCCGTACTAACAAATATCATGAAAGCTCGAACTTTATATATGTGTCATTTTGAAGGTACATTTAACAGCTGTCAAAATCAGTCAACAAAACAATTTTATCTTGTGTGCATCATTATTATTTTTCACGATGAATAACTTCGAAAATTGGAGAAAAAGACAGCATTTGCGGGGGTTCTAGTGGGTCATTTTTTTTGCAAAGAAAACAGCTGCCGAAAGTCATCGCATTCTTGTAGAAGTTTATGGGGACTATGCTCCAGCTGAATCAAGCTGTCGTGAGTGGTTTAAAAGTGGTTATTTTGATGTCGAAGACAAAGAACGTCCTGGTCAGGACCAGCTAGGTGTGATCCATTATGAGCTGTTGCCAGGTGGCCAAACCATTAATGCTCAATTCTATCGTCAACAATTGATCCAATTGAAGCAGAAAATCCAGGCAGAGCGGCCAACGTATGCGACCAGATATGAGTCAATCATTTTCCACCACGATAACGCTCGGCCACATATTGCTGCCCCAGTCAAAAATTACCTGGAAAACAACGGATGGGAAATTTTGCCTCACCCGCTTTATAGCCCAGACCTTGCACCATCAGACTACCATTTGTTCCGATCGATGCAGAATGCCCTATCAGGAATACGCTTCACTTAAGTTTAAGATATCGAAAATTGGCTCGATTCATTTTTGGCCGCCAAGCCGGCGCAATTTTTTTGGGATGGAATTCATAAATTGCCTGAAAGATGGGGAAATGTTGTAGCTTCCAATGGACAATACTTTGAATAAAATATATTGTAACATTTTTCCACAATAAAGCATCAAATTTCGCTAAAAAAATTCCGGTTTTTAAGTTGTACACCCAATATGTAACCAATTAAAGAGCTCCGGAACTTTTTATTTACGAATCTTAGTTTTGACTGCGACATAAGCCTCAACAAAGCGTTTCCTACACTTAGCTGCAAAATAAGTTGCAAATTTTTTGGTTCTGTTTATTTGTCTCTATATATCTCAAAAACAAAAGTATCGATACATTTTACTCATTCCCATTCATGCGATATTGCTTGCTTGCACCTCAGTCACAGAACGATTGTATCGTTGCATTACCACGTTCTGCATGATAAGACGACGTAAGTAAAAAAATTCTTGGAAAAAATCACAGTTCATTTAAGCATAAATTCGTCTATGTTGTAGTTGTTGTTGTTGTATTCTTGTTGCTGTTATGTTTGTACTGCAACAGCACAGCACACACAGTTGTATGTTGTAGTAGTTGTTGTTTTAGTAGTTGTTTTTTGATGCCTGATTATTATTTAAGAAAATGTTTCCAACATTTTTCTTATTTATTTATTATGTTTTCATTTTCTTCACCCATTCTTTTTGTTTGTCTTCGAGCGCCGCCAACAATACCATCATCATCATCATCCACATCCTCCACTCTTCAGCAAAATAACAAAATCTTTCAGATGCTCAACACTTTGACTGCGAACTCTACTTGCTGACGTTGTTGCTTCTTGCAGCATGAAAAATTTCAACTTCAATGGCGCAAAAGCAACAATTTAAGCCACTGCTGCTAATGCAACATAGACGGGGCAGACAGACACGAAAAGCGATTCCAGCGCTCATAATATGACGACCTCATAGACGGAACTTAACGAAACTTCACTTTACTCAACTGCGTTGAACGTACATTTAATTGAAGTGCAACGGCAGCCGCAGTGTCAGCAGCAACAGCAGTCAAGTTCTTGCAATATTGCTGACTTTGGTGGCGGCTGCTGTTGCAGCAAAATGTTAACTAACAATAAGTGTTGTTGCTCTTTTTTTCCTTTGTCGTGTTGATGTTGTTGCTGTTGTTGTTAGTTTGATTTTTCTTCAGGTGCTTGCCAACGAACTTGAAGTTTTTTTTTTTTTGGTTTTGTTTCTATGCTTGTTTATGTACTATGTTTCTCTAATGATGTACGTTGGAAAGGCAACGTAAATTTCTAGACACTGCGAAAAAAATATTTTTAGTTTTTGCATCAAAATCCACAATGTGCCGTTAAAACTGTTATCATAACTTAAATAGCCTTAAATTCAACAAAATGTTGCTGAAATTAATTAAACAACAAAAATCGCCTTAGAACAAGAAAATGTTGCTGAAACTATTAGGAAACTAAAAAAACTCGACAAAATGTTCCTAAAACTATTAAATAAACAAATATTGTTTTAAAGTAAACAAAATGTTGCTGAAACTACCAAAATAAAAAAAAAATTTTCCTAGAGCCAATACAATGTTGCTATTTGTTGTTATTTTAAACAAATATCGCCTTAAAGTCTATAAAATGTTGCTGAATCTATTAAAAAACTAAAATCATCATGAAATCAACTTAATGTTGCGAGACTATAAAAATATTCGAAATCGCCCCAAAGTCAACAAAATGTTGCTAAAACTATTAAAAACTAAAATCGCTTTAAAGTCGAAAAAATGTTGCTCAAAATATTAGAAAACAAAAATCGTCTTAAAGTCGACAAAATGTTGCAGAAACTATTAAATCAATAAATATTGCCTTCAAGTCAACAAAATGTTGCTGACACTATTAAAAAACTAAAATCATCTTAAAGTCGGCAAAATGTTGCTGTAACTATTAAATCAACAAATATTGCCTTAAAGTTAACAAAATGTTGCTGAAACTATTAAATTAACTAATATTGTCTTAGAGTCAAGAAAATGTTGGTGAAACTATTAAAATAACAAATATCGCCTTAAAGTCAACAAAATGTTGCTGAAACTATTAAATTAACTAATATTGTCTTAGAGTCAAAAAAATGTTGCTGAAACTATTAGAACACTAAAATGGTCTTAAAGTCGACAAAATGTTGCTGAAGGTATTAAATCAACAAATATTGCCTTAAAGTCAACAAAATGTTGCTGAAATTATTAGAAAACAAAAATCGTCTTAAAGTCAACAAAATGTTGCTGAAACTATTAAATCAACTAATATTGCCTTCGAGTCAAAAAATGTTGCTGAAACTATTAAATCAACAGATATTACCTTAAAGTCAATAAAATGTTGCTGAAACTATTAGAAAACAAAAATCGTCTTAAAGTCGACAAAATGTTGCTGAAAGTATTAAATCAACAAATATTGCCTTAAAGTCAACATAATATTGCTGACACTATTAGAAAACTAAAATCGTCTTAAAGTCGACAAAATGTTGGTGAAACTATTAAATCAACAAAAATTGCCCTAATGTCAACATAATATGGCTGAAACTATAAAATCAACAGATATTGCCTTAAAGTCAACAAAATGTTGCTGAAACTATTTGAAAACAAAAATTGTCTTAAAATCGACAAATGTTGCTGAAATTTTGTTGCTGAAACTATTATAATAACAAATATCAGCTTAAAGTCAACAAAATGTCGCTGGCACTGTTAGAAAACTAATATCGTCTTAAAGTCAACAAAATGTTGATGAAACTATTAAATCAACAAATATTGCCTTAAAGTCATAATATTGCTGAAACTTTTAGAAAACTAAAATCGTCTTAAAGTCGACAAAATGATGGTGAAACTATTAAAATAACGAATATCACCTTAAAGTCAACAAAATGTTCCTGAAACTATTAAAAAACTATAATCGTCTAAAAATCGACAAAATGTTGCTGAAGCTATGTTGCTGGAACTATTAAAATAACAAGATTCGAACTAAAGTATACAAAATGTTGCTGAAAGACTTAAAGTAGTCAAAACAGACTTTAACAGCAACATTTAACTACATTCTTTAGATACAGTGCAAGGCAATAAAGTTGTGCTTTTCAACATAACTTTAAAGAAATGTTCAGCTGAAAATCACATTAAATATTAAACATTTAGCAACTGTGTTTGGAAACAATATTCAACAAATTGCAACTCATAAGTTCATCAATACAAACACAATTTTTAGCAGCGTCATGCCAATACTAAAGAGCAATCATCAAAGAGTATCGAACCCGTCTTTTAATTCAACAATAAACTTTTTTCAGTGCAGTGACTTTGTATTGTGAGTTTGCAGTTAAAAATGAAGATTTTTTTCTTGGTTTTTTGTTGTTTTTTTTTTAGTTTTTGTTTAAGCACACTGTGAATTTCACGTGAAGGGAATCAACGTTAAGTTTGACTTTCAAGTGTTTATGTTGATGTTATTATTTTCATGTTGCTGTGATGTGCTGTGCTGACAATGTTGTTAAGTAAGTTGCTTACAAATACAACAATTACTGGTGCAACAGCAGCAGTAAATAAACACAATGTTGAAGTTGACTTGTAACAGCAGCAGCAGCAGAGACAACAATGTTTTCACAGTAGAAGCTTACAAATGAAATTTCTCTATTGTTTTCCAAAAAGCATTTCATTTCTTGTAAATTCCACAATGACGAACCCTTTTTTTTGAGTCTCCTCTTTGTTACGATATTTTTCTTTAGCAACAATTTAAGTTTAAAATGATTTTTTCCACCATTTTCTCGATATAATTAAAACCTTTCCTGCTGAGATATTCTGTTGAGAGATTGCATCAATCATGTTGATTCTGCTGGCTGCGCATGCGTGTTATTGATACAACACCAAAAAAAAAAAAGTTTCTTACCAATCTTTGTATTTTACTCGCATGAAAGTTCCTTTTGTTGCGTGCCGTAATTGGTTATTTTGGGCCCAAGAGCACTCTTCGTTTTTTCGAAACCATTGGTGTTGCCAGTTTTTGCTTGTAACTTGCCGCATGGCACGTTCACCATATCATCAACGTAATTTTTTTCTTCTTTTTTTTTTAAGTTGCGGCTCCAGTTTTTTCCTGTTCCTTTTACTTCAAATTTCTGGTTAAGTTTGTGTAATACCTTCAAAACCCCAATCAATTTTTCTTTATAATGATGGCATGAAAAGTGTGATGACCACCAGTGTGTTGCTGGATTTAGGCGCATATTTAAGTTGATTATCGGTTGCATACCAGGTTCGTGGCATTCAACGTCATTAAAAGATCATCTTTGGCTTACAACTTTTAGTTGAACTGCATATTTGATTTGAAGGCATTCTATAGATAACGATGTTATGCAGTTTAATTAAATTAATTTTTGTTTCAGTTAAATTCAAATAATCAAGTTTGATATGATGCGGATAGTTTCAATCAAATTATGCATTGTAATAATGAGTTCTAAATATAAATTTTGTTTAATTAAAATACTTTGGACTATGTGGAATGTTTAATTTTTAATAGAAAATTAAATTTTTAATGAATTGAAAAAATGTGAAAAAATGATTATATCATTTCCTTCCTCTGTGGTTGCTTAATTCTATTCATTAAAATTTGCATAAAATTCAGCAAACGCATTATATAAAAGCGTTGTTGCATGCCATCGCAGCATTGCCGTCGTTTATCCTAGTTGCTTTTTTTTTTTTGGTTTTGCCCTTAAAACCGCAATTTGTGGAATTTCAATTGTAACTCATTAGTTGCAAGTAGCTAAAATTGTTGTAATCATGCAAATGTGAGAGTTGTTGTTGTTGTCGATGTTTTCATTCAAATTGTTTTATGGTGGAGTTACCTAATATTACTAAAATTGCACAGATTTGCGTGAAAAATGGTATGAATTTTTTATATATTTTCATCTGCATGATTTATGTATAATTCATTTGGTTTTAAAACGCTACACTCAGAATAATACCAAATATATAATGTACCTTTTCATGAATAAACAACTCTCGAGAAGTTTTCTATGATTGTCGAATTGCTAACCAAATTTTGTCAATATTTTATTTCAGTATGAAGAATTTTTATACCCTACACAGAGTTTCTCCATTTTAACGAAGAGAAAGAGGCGTGGTAGGTATGGGAAGGTATAGTACTGATCAGTATTACCTCCCGAATAGATTTAGTCATGTTCGTCTGTCCGTACGTCTGTCTGTGGAATAATTTGTACACCGGCTTCGACGTAAAAGTACCTACACTCTTGGGAATGAAAACGAACCAAAATATACATAAATACTTGGAATGGTAGGTCCAAGCTAGATGAATTCGAACAAGAGAGTGTGGTACCGATCGTAAGTATAAGCTGAAATCTTCAAAATCAGTCAGATTCTCATTTTAGCTATATTATACCCTATGTTTAGTTTTTTACATTGCTAGGCGCGGAACTTGGAGTATATAGAAGGTTACTGAAAATGTAAGTATTTAAAAAGTGGATGTGTTTAGAAAGTGGATGTGTTTGGAAAGTGGAGCTGTTAAGAAAGAGAAGGTGTCTATTATGCAAAAGTATACAGACAATAGAGGAGTTTGGAAAGTGCAAGTTTGGAACGTGCAGTGGAAAAAATTTGTAAATTTTAGTGTGAGGTCGTCTAAAAGTCAAAGAAAAATATTAAAAAAATCAATCAAATCAGATGAAAATATTCAATGCTTCTCCCACTGTCAAATAGTAGCGTTCAAATTGGGCTATGTTTTAGCACGTTGCTGAAATCTGCAGTTTAAATATTCAATTCAAAGTTTATTTTACTTCTGATTTTAAACTTTTAGTTGTAGCAGAAGGAAGTTTGATGTATAACTAAATATTACAATGTATTAAAGCTAGTTTAAAACTAAATTTGAGAACAATGTTAGGAACAATTCTTTTAATAGAATTACAAAGTTATTCATTGAGCAGAAAAGATCTAAGTCTTAAGCTATTAACAACAAAGAAATATATAGATTTAATTGAATGTGGATCTGTGCAGGCCAGAATTTGAGTTTTATTATCTCCCAAAATATTTAATAAATAGCTTAGATGGTGGTTTCGAAATGCAGATTAGATAGGGCACTCAAACATAAAGTGATCTAGTGTTTCATTTTTATGCAAGTTAAACAACGAACATTGGTTATCAACTTCTAATCAATGAATTTGACCTTTAATACAAAATATATGATAATCGTAATTAAGCAATAATTTTTATCATATAAAACTGATTGCGGTAAAATAGATAGGGCGCGGTGTTATTATCCAGTGACCTAAGTATTCTGCAAATCAATGTTGTCGAATTGGCCACTTTTAAAACATCTTGAAATTTTAGATGGCACTGGAAACGTTCAAGGGCTAAGTTCCGATTCGCTATCCAATCATCTGGGTTTAAAGAATGCCACAAATGTGAACTGAGAGACCCAGTTTAACTCGATGCTTCCGATATCAGCAGCATGAAGACGAGATAAACGTGTTAGGCATATGAATGGATAACGGCTTTGCTCCATTTGGAGGATACGAATTATATAGTTAAAACCTAGTTTAAAAAGGAAACTGTTGAAACACCTAACTCTAGTCTTAGACAAGAGTTTGGGGTGGCTCTTGGTAGAGAGTAAGCGTTTGTAGTATGTTGATTTACAATTTCTAGTTGTTTGCAGTACCTCAGACCCCATACCTCGGCTGAGTACAAAAGAGTAGAGGCTACTATACTATCAAACAGTTTAACTCTGCCCTGCCAAGAGTCTGTTTTAAAACCACTCAGTATTTGCAGATTTTTGGCTGCACATTTACCAAGAGAAGAGCTCGATATGGTAACACCTAGGTAGGGACATGTTTTGACAGTAGCGATAGGTTGGTTTTTGTATAAGAAATTAACAGAGGAAGCCTTTCCTCCTATTCTAAATTGAATAATTTGGGTTATATCGGCGTTAACTACCAACTTATTTTTGTCACAATATGTTTTGAGAGCTAGTAAGATTTTACGTAAAATTTTGCGGCAGACCTGGCTAAGACCACAGCATCATTTGCAAAAAGAAGCATAAGAATGTCACTTACGCCGTCTATATTAAGTCCTTCAATATTTAGGTTCCGTAGATCGTTTTCAAAATCCGAAATGAACAGAATGATCAAAAGCAGGCTTAGGATCTCACCTTGGAGTACACCCTCAGTAACAGAAACAGCAGTTTAGATAATACTTTGTTGAACTCGAAAAATTATTTTGCCTGGCGCTAATTTGACTCAAAACTAACAACTTTTTTTATATCTTTGACCTAAATTGTCCCGGCCCATTTTTTTCTGCCGACATTTTTTTTGGTTTTTTATTACAATTTCGATCGGAAAAACGGATTTTATACAAAACCAATGCGTCTTTGCTCAGTTTTTCATATTCTAACTGTAAATTCTTTAAGTATTGAATAAAAAGAAAACTAAAACTAAATAGAAAGAGGAGATTCAGTTCATTTTCAGCTCTGTTTCAGTAGTGAGTGTTCGTTTGTTTTTTTTTTTTTAAAGCCTAAAATTTTTGTAAAGAACGCAAGTGTATGTCATTCTCCGCGTGAGTTTTTTTATATTACTAAAAATTTTTTTTATCGTTATATATTTAAATCAATAAACAGTTAGAGGGGATATCCACCAATTTCTACTTTTTTAAAAATAATAGCGGTTTTTATTGTGACATTAGTATTTTTGCAACATTTTGTCATTCTCCGTCCTTTCTTTGCAACTTAAAAAAAAAACATATGGCAACAGTGAAAGTTTATGTTAATTTTTTAAAAATGTCTAAAAAGGTCATCATATTTTATACTTTCCCTTCAAGTAATAATTATAAAAAAAGAATAGGTGCGGACAAAAAAGACATGTTTTGGTATATTTTTTGGAGATTTGCCCAGCAATTGGACAGTTTATTTGCAGTTTCCCAAAAGTTTACTTTTATTGACTTCCGCCATAAATAAATCGATACGTACTTATGTTCAAAAGTATATCATATTTCTTTGTTATTAACATAAAAACTATGTCATAACCTCAATTATAGCTACTAATTTTAAGTGTAACAAATTGATACATGCAAATGTTCATTGTTTCGGTGTATTGTTGCACAATGCATATTAAATGCAATCGCTAAATATGCCACAATCCAAAATTGCATAATGCAGGTTTTTTCTTTCAAAAACAAAAAAATAAAAAAAAACCTCACACTTGACAAAAACAAAACGTGCTACATTTTAATGTATATTTAAGTAGTTTTCAATTGCATGGATTGCAGTGGCGAACTAATTAATGAAAGGAAATTGTTTATTAATTTGTTGAAATAATTGAAATTTGAATAATGTGCAACTTTAGTAAATTGGTTTTTTTTCCGTTTTGCCAAATTTAATGAGTTTTTATTGCTATATAAATTATTTGCTATTTACATGTAATTAATATTTAAATTCAATAACTAATCTCTGTTATTTAACTTTTCATTTATTCAACTGCAATTATTTAGAACATAGCTGCCCACGCGTGCCATCGCAAAGTGCCATTATTTGAAAATCAGTTGATCTCACGTGCCACAGCAAAATTTAATTATTGAAAATGAAAATCGCACACACAAGTAACGGTATATGCGAAATTTTGAAGAATTGCGATCGACCACCAGCAACAACATATGCGTAAATTTTGTTGTTGTTTTTTGCGACCGCACAAGACTGTGTTTTGTTGTTGCTTTTTCGTCCACACAGGACTGTGTGTTTTGTTGTTGCAACAAAACGCAAGGGTTCATATCGAAAAGAAAAAAACAACACACAATGGCAACAACAAATTTGATCAATTTATGAACTTTCAGGATTTTTTAGATTTGCGAAGAAAAACTCTCGCACAAGTAACTGTTAATTTAAAAATCTTTGCTGGTTGTTGTTTTCAATAATTTTAAAAAATTTATGTTTTCTTTTTTATTAATTTTACATGGGGGCCACGACTTTTTATGCGAGTGCCAAATTTTTTTAATTTTACTCTAGACGGGCAGCTATGATTTAGAATATTTCATATAAAAGAAATTAACTAAATAAAATTTATTACCTTTAAACCACAAAATATTGATTTTTAACTTTCCAATTAGGCAGATTATAAATTTACATTAGCAAATATATTTATAATTAAAAAATTAAATAAAATTTTTTTAACAATTTTTTGAAATTTCATTAAAAAGTGCAGAAAAATATTTACAAAAAACCACTTTGTTCGCAATATACTCGTTAAAAGCAAACACGTGTTTATCTTATAATTTTCTTACTCATTGCCTTTATTGTTGTTTGGATATACTACGTATTGAATTATGCATCTTTGTATGTAACTTAACTTTATTGCCTCAAGGGCTCTTTTTCTCAAGCCATTGAACCTTTAAGTATAGTGGGTTAGCTTGAGCTGATTTTTACAACACGAAACCAAAGTGGCATGATTTGTTGCATGGCATGAATAAATTTTCTTACATAATCAGTTAGTTAGGCTACTTAAAAACTTGAAGTACAACAAATTTAAATGATGTAAAGGTACCAAATTGGAAAAATCAAGTTTTTTTCTTGTTGCTTGGTATAAGTAACGTAATTACGTATACATTACCGCAATTCAAAAAAAAAAAAAAAAAATGTTGAAAAGATATTAAAAAAAAAGTTGGAACAAAGTGTCTATGTTGGATGCAGGAGAGCAGCTTGTATTTATCCAATTTTGGCTGTATTTTCCATGATGAATATGGTATGGTAGAAGAGCACTTTTTATACCCTACAACCAGGGTATATTCACTTTGTACTTCCGTTTGTAACGCAGAGAAGGAGGCGTGGCAGATATAGAAAGTATATATATTATTGATCAGCGTCACCTCCTGAGTCGATATAGCCATGTCCGTCTGTCTGTCTGTCTGGCTGGCTGGCTGGCTGGCTGGCTGGCTGGCTGGCTGGCTGGCTGGCTGGCTGGCTGGCTGGCTGGCTGGCTGGCTGGCTGGCTGGCTGGCTGTGTATTGAAATAAACTTTTTGGGCAAACTAAGCAAGATAATTCAATGCAATTTAGTACACTGCCTACGCCGTCAAAGCTAACTCGGGGGATTGAAAATGAGCAAAATCGGTCAACGGACACGCCTACCGCCCATACAAAAAATATATTCAAAATGCAATTTTAGTAGTATTTTTCACGACAATGCAACCAAAATACACATACATAGTACGAATTGTAAGCGCAAGCTTTGAGAAAAAACTGAGCAAACTCGGACAAGAGGGTGTGGCACATAAGCAAAAGCTTCAAAACGCTTTACTGAAAGCGTTTTTTGAGATATTCGAGCCAAATTTGACTCAGACACTAAGAATTATAAACGAAAGCTCTCAACATAAATTGGGTGAAATCGGACAAGGGGGTGTGGCACCTCCCATACAAGCAAACGTTTCAAAATGCTATACTGAAAAAGTTTTTTAAGATAATCCAACCAAATATCGCTCAAATACTTAAGACTACTTGTGAATGCACGCTCTTAGCTAAAACTAGACGAACTCGGACAAAAGGGCGTAGCACCTCCTATAAAGCAAAAGCTTCAAAACGCTGTACTGAAAAAGTTTTTTGAGAAAATCGAACCAAATTTCACTCACTAAAAACTATTAATGCAAGCTCTGAACAAAAAATGGGTAAACTCGGACAGGCCAAAAGTTACACCCTTACTAGTTTTCTCTTATAATGTGGTAATTTTTGATACGTTTTCTTATTACGGTTAATGAGGGACGTTCTTAAGTCCACAAAATGGGAGGAAAGTAGTTTATTTTTTTCTTTGCAACATATTCTTCTGCTATCTAATACATTTTTCATTTGATTTTTCGCTCCAATAGTCTTTAAACTATCTTAAATATGTACCATGTCGAGTACCGCGCTATTGTCAATTTCCTTACCAAGGGAAGAAAATCTATTCAAACCATAACGAATAAGATATCATGCATTTACGGAATCTAATAAATGAGTAAAATTACGATTTAAGCAAGTCAGGGATTCACTTGAAGACGACCCAAAGCCAAGAAGGCCGATTGAGGTGACTACTAGATAATATCACAAAAAAAAAGTTCGCTCCTAGTTTTAAAGCTAAAATTGGAAGAATTTTAAGGAAAAACACATTTTTTTTTCGGCCTCGAAATTCGATGCGCTTTTGTATTACATATATCTCCGCCGTTTAACGTCTGATCAACAAGTATAGGATATCGTTTTAAATGCCTTAACATGAGCTACATTTCTTTCATAGAAGTCATTTATCTCAGATTTTTTTTTCGACTAGTTGTACTCATTATCTCAATTTCTACCACCCTAAGGTGCCAAGGACACCATATAAAATTGAAGCCCACAAAAAACTATAAAATTCACCTCTACAAAGTTTCCTCAAATTGTTGAAGTTGAAGAAGTCATAGCGAATCTAAAGACTCAGTACAAAATATCGAATTTAGGGGCCGAAAAAAAAAATGTTTTTTTCCTTAAAATTCTTTCAATATAAGCTTTCAAACTGGGGGCGGTCATACGCACTTTTTTTTTTTTTTTTTTTTTGTATGGTGGTCGATACTATCTAGTGACCACTCCAGAAATAATCATTTTTAAAATTCTTTACGATAACCTTGGAATTACTAAAGACTGTTTCCATTTCAATTCAACCGGTGAGTGTGCACTTAGGTTTGCAAATCAACTTCAAACTAGCAAAATATTTTTCTACAATCAAAATAAGGGAACATGTATTTTTTTTTTTTTGGTTTGGACCAAAATTGGGGATTTTATGGCGTTTTGTAGGAATTTTGCCGAAAATTTAATTTTGAAAAATTCATGAAGTGTAATCGGTTTTTTCAACCGCATTTCTTTATTTCTCAACTGATTTACATGAATCAAAATTTATTTGGTGCATAATGAAATTCTTTTAAGTAATGATTAAAAAAAAAATTTCTTTAACCCTTACTTTCCTTCAAATTGATTTTTATATTTTGAATAAAAATGCTAATTTTCTCAAAAACACCATCTTTTTTTTTCTCGAAAATTTGCACAGTGATAGTAAAGCACGTCCTCTTTATTCCAGTAATAGCGGTTTTCTTGCTTTTTTCGTTATAAGTGTAAAATTTGAAATTTTTAACGTTAATATTGAGTTCTTCTATACAAAATGAATAAAAAAAATTACACAGTTCCATTTTCACTTTCCTAGACGGTTTTGCGATACTGATTCCGAAAATGGCACTTACATTCTTCTACCATTTTTAGTTTTCAAGATATCTTGAAAAACTTGAATAAAACCCATAAATTTGAAAAAAACCGAATTCTTTATTTTTGAGACACAAAATTCATTTATAGTAAGTTAGATGGAACTTAAATATACTCACGGTATAGAAAACCAAGCATTGTTTGTGTTTTTTGCGATTTGACCGTACCTTGGCTTTTGTTTTTCTTCGAAAGTTCTCGGAATTTTTATTAGTTTTTTTTTCGATTACTTTCGTGTAATTGTGTTGTGCTGTTCTGGCTATGTAACAAGAAGTTAACCCTCTGCTTCCCTCACTCTTCCAAACATGGCATTTTTGAATACTTTTGCATTTCTTTGCATTTTTCCACTGTTCAATTTTGTTTATTCTAAAGGAATAAAGTTCATCAACAGCAAAATTTTTAATTGAATAGCTGGTGTCAGTTTTAGCACTTGAGTTAGAAACTCACAAGCAGTCTGGATAGCAGCCGTGTGGTCATTTCACAGACTATGATGTGTCGCGAAATTACATGAAGCAATCGAAAAAGAAACTAATAAAAATCCCGATAACTTTCTAAGAAAAACAAAAGCAAAGGTACGGTCAAATCGCAAAAAACAAAACAATGCTTGGTTTTCTATACCGTGAGTATATTTAAGTTCCATCTAACTTACTATAAATGAATTTTGTGTCTCAAAAATTAAGAATTCGGTTTTTTTCAAATTTATGGGTTTTATTCAAGTTTTTCAAGATATCTTGAAAACCAAAAATGGTAGAAGAATGTAAGTGCCATTTTCGGAATCAGTATCGCAAAACCGTCTAGGAAAGTGAAAATGGAACTGTTTAATTTTTTTTATTCATTTTGTATAGAAGAACTCAATATTAACGTTAAAAATTTGCAAATTTTACACTTATAACGAAAAAAGCAAGAAAACCGCCATTACTGGAATAAAGAGGACGTGCTTTACTATCACTGTGCAAATTTTCGAGAAAAAAAAAGATGGTGTTTTTGAGAAAATTAGCATTGTTATTTAAAATATAAACATCAATTTTAAGGAAAGTAAGGGTTAAAGACATTTTTTTTTTAATCATTACTTAAAAGAATTTCATTATGCACCAAATAAATTTTGATTCATGTAAATCAGTTGAGAAATAAAGAAATGCGGTTGAAAAAACCGATTACACTTCATGAATTTTTCAAAATAAAATTTTCGGCAAAATTCCTACAAAACGCCATAAAATCCCCAATTTTGGTCCAAACCAAAAAAAAAAAAAATACATGTTCCCTTATTTTGATTGTAGAAAAATATTTTGCTAGTTTGAAGTTGATTTGCAAACCTAAGTGCACACTCACCGGTTGAATTGAAATGGAAACAGTCTAAATTTAGCGCTAAATGGGTGCCGAGAATACTAACGAAGTATTCTCACAAGTTTTCGGACCTCTGTGGTGAAGAAAGAGATAGAATATTGGCTCAAGTTGTTACTTTGGATGAAACTCGGGTTCATCAGTATGAACATGAGTCTAAACAGGAGTCTATGCAGTGGTACAAAAAAGGCACACCACTACCTAAGAAGTCAAAGGTGAGTAAATCATGATTACAGTCTTTTGGGACTCTTGTTGATCGATTACATAGATAAAGATGTCTCCATAACCGAAGGATTCTTTCCTTCAATCAATGAAACCGTCGGAGAAACATGTAGTGGAAAATTAATCAAAGGCCTGCTCACAAGAACTGTGTTGCAATGGCCGTCTTGCAGAGAGTGGGCTTTGAAATGTTGAATCACCCAAATTGCAATCCTGACCTGGCTTTCAGCGATTAATATGTATTCCCAAACATGAAAAAAGATCTTCGAAATAAATTTTTAAGTGATAAAGATGTGAATGTTTCGATTTCAGTGTTTTTTCAGACAAAGTTAAAACTTTTTTTTCGAAGGTAGAATATAAATCTATTAAAAAGGAAACACAATTAAAAACTTTTAAAAAGTTATTTGAGAGAATACGCCCTGATTAGGTGCCACCGACAAAACGGTATTAAATCGAATTCCAATGGAATAGCTATACCAAATATCGAAAAATAACACCAAACAACAATTATGATATAAAATGGCTATGTATGAACACACAAACAAAACTGGCAATAAGTCGGCCTCATAACAAGGCAACGATGGTGTATCGGTCTAGCGACTGAAACTTCGTCTGAGGAATTTACATGGTACAGGTTCAAATCCCGATCCAACACAAATTTCCAGCTTGCTTTTTAATAAAAATGTTCGATAAAATTCAACTTTTGGTTGCACATATAAAAAAAAACCAATATGTTCTGAAATATGGCTAAAAATAAGTTATACGTGTCTCCCCGATTTTCTGAAAAAGGTTGGCATTTTTTTTAATCGGCCATTGAAGTTTTCTCTACATGTGTTGAGCCAACACACAAAATTTTACAATCCTTACATCTGGTGTATATCATGTCTTCTATAGACTTATGGAGAATGTTAAGGGGAATATTTTTGTGGAAAACTTTAACCCCCACAAATTGGTCATATTTGACCATTTCTCAAAGAGATATAAAAATAACCCCTTAAACGGGGTAAAAATGAATCAATTAGTATCATAGAAATATTTGCTATAAGATTCCACTAATAGTTGCCAAACACTAAAAAGTCGAAAATTCACCACGAAGGTCAAAAAATCGTCAATATCAACAAAGACCTCACACATTTCACGTTAATTAAATTTGTTACTATTATTATTTTATTGTATCTAAGTTTTAAGCATTTCTTGACTTTGATGACCTCTAATGAAACTTTCAGTAGAATATTTTGTGTAGTATTTTAACACATTATAACACTTTTTTTTTGGAAAAGGGGTCAAATAGACCCACAAAAACAGAATATAATGGGTTTATGTGTTTTAAAATGTGTTCCTTATGCGATTTTGTTATGACCTTGGGACAAAAACTTTTATCCAAAACGTAGATTTAAAGTTTTACAGTGGGGTGAAATATCGAAAATTCGTTTCTTTTGCCTATTTTAGCTTAAAAAAAACCATATGTAAGGTATCAGATATAATGTTTTTCTATACCTTGACACAAGGTGAGATATTTTTCAAGTGTTTTTGAGATCGTAATTAAATAAAAATTAAGCCTTTTTGTGAAAAATCTCGGCTTGATACGGTTTTTATTTTAAAAAGATAAACAATAATAATAAAGGATTTTAAGCCTTTGTTTTATAAATGTTTCTTGTCTAGACAAGGATTTGGTCATATTTGATATAACTAAAAATATTATCATGTTTTTTTTTTTTTTGTTTCTTATAAATGATAATTTTCTGAATTGACTCATTGACTCATTTCATGATTTCATTTCAATTTCAACGCATAATGGCAATGAATGCGCAACCTTATGCTTTGCCATGCGTGGTTGGTTGCACAACCGTTTTTGTCGTCATTATTTCAGTAGGCTGTTCACCTGCTGTTGTTGACTAACTTGCCTACCTCGTCGAACATGACAAACAAATAAACATAAGAAAAACTTGACATTTCCATATCTGACTGAGTTTTGTAAAGCATGTAATTTTGCGCAGACACAAACTTTGTTACATGCCACTACATTATCAATACTATAACTGACTACTGCACAATAGTGGCGTCAAGAAAAGTAATGACGCCAATGGGTTGTTTCTTACAATTCCATTTTTTTTTATATTACTTTGCTTAGTTACAAGCTTACATTGAATTTTAAAGTACATTTTTTAAAGAGATTAAGCTCTCTTCAAGCATTTAAACCATAATTATTCAAATACTTTTGCCTTTGTACTAAAAAACCTTACAAAAATCAGCTGCAATTTTCACAGTGTCTTATAACAATGTTACCGCTGCTGCTACGTTAACAATTATTGCTGCTAGAGTGTTTCAGCACAAACGGCTTAGTTTTGTGCTGCAACAATTGCAGCAATATCAGCAGCATTGACCAGGTTACACACTTGAGGGCTTTGCTGCCTTTGTGTTGTTTACTGCTGCTGTTGCTGTTGCTGTGGTTCTTTAGCAATTCTTTTGTGTTTTTGTTTCTTTTTTTGGTTGTTTGTTTATGTGTTGCTCTTTATTGCAGTTGTTGCGCTGAAAATACTGCAATTTTTTTTTTGACTTGTTATTGCAATGCAGCGTTAAGTTTTTTAGTGCACTCGCATGTGTTTTTTTTTTCAGGTTCTTTCGTTGAACTTTAGTGCTGTTTGTGTTGTTTTTATTGTTCTTGCTCTTGCAACTTTTTTTATTTTTGTGAAAGCTGTTGTTTCGTTTGTTTTTTTGTTGCTCGAAATTTTTACACTTTGTGGGACTTTGTACGCTCAAGAGTTAAATACTTTCTGTTACAGTATTCTCTTGTTTCGCATAACTATTAGATTAGGTTTTAATAAAGAGAAATTTTTAATTGAATTCTGCAAATTGAGCTTGATAAATAACTCATAATTAATAAATTAAACTCACTTTGTCTGATTTTAACATAAGAATTGGAGCTGCTGACTAGTTAAGCAGAGCTCCTTAGAGATTTTGTTCCAGTAATTTATTAATCTAAAAAAAATTTTTTATCTCATGAGATTTTTGTCCATGAGAACTTTGAATTCATGACATTTTTATCTCATGAGAGTGTTATCACACAGCTTTTTTGTCTCATGAGAAATTTATCACACTACATTTATATCTCTCGTTAGGGCTTTGAAGTTTAATTTCAAAGAGAAATCCTTCACATTACATATTTATATCACGACATTTTTTTTACTTAAGATTTATGGAATGAGATTTTTTATCATGTGATTTTTTATTTCTTGATATTTTATATCTAAAGATATTTTTGACCGTATGACATTTTCGTCCATGAAAATTTTGATTCCATGACATTTTTATCTTACGCATTACACAAATTTTTTGTCTCATGAGAATTTATAGTTTTTGATTTAGTCCTGACACAGCTTTAACTAACTTTGATAAGGATTTGATACACAGTACAAATGCAAAAGACTAGGCTTCGAGCTTCAATTTTAAAGAGAATTCTTTCACATTCTGTTTTTATATCACGTCATTAAATAGATGTACAAAATTT
Source organism: Calliopum simillimum (assembly GCA_951812925.1). Taxonomy (NCBI): domain Eukaryota; kingdom Metazoa; phylum Arthropoda; class Insecta; order Diptera; family Lauxaniidae; genus Calliopum; species Calliopum simillimum. The sequence continues at coordinate 19,044,124 of OX638372.1, read as the reverse complement.
TTTTAACATGATGTAATTTTTTATCATACATAATATTTATGGTATGATATTTTAATTTGATGAAATTTTTTTCCTAAAGACATTTTTAACCTTATGACATTTTCGTCCATGAGTATTTTGATTTTATGACTTTTTTTCTTTCTAATTACACGGCTTTTTTGTCTCACTAGAATTCATAGTTTTGGATTTACTCTTAGGCATTATCTAGCTTAGTAAAAATTTCATACTCAGAGTAACTTTGATTTAGATTTGATGCACATTCAAATTCAAAAAACTGGGAAAGGAGTTATGATTTCAAACCGAATTCTATTGGATTTTATTTCCATATCATGGAATTTTTGTACTTGAGATTTATATCAAGTAAAATTTGTTTACTTGATGTAATTTTTAATCACGCAAAAATCTTATGGAAAGAGATTTTTCATCGCATGACATTTTTATTTCATGAAATTTTTACCGCAAGACATTTTTGTATTTAAGATTTATGTTTAGTAAAACTTAATCATGTTGGTGTCGCATGACATTTTTGTGCTGAAGATTTATATCAAGTAAAATTTGCTTACATCATGCAATTTTTAATCACACAAAATTGTTACGGAATGAGATTTCGAAACGTATGACATTTTTATTTCATGAAATATTTACCGCATGACATTTTTGTATTCAAGATTTATATTAAGTAAAATATAATCATGTTGTTGTCGCATGACATTTTTGTGCTTAAAACTTAAATCAAGTAAAATTTGCTTGCGTGATATAATTTTTAATCATACAAAATTCTTATAAAATGAGATTTTGCATCTTATGACATTTTGATTTCAAGCAATTTTTACATTGATATTTTTTATGACATTTTTGTCATGAGATTTATTTATTTAGTAAAATTTCTTCACTGAAGTAATTTTGTATTACACATATCATTTATGAAATGAGAGTTGAACTTGAAATTTTGTATCACGTGATATTTTTATTTCATGAGATTTTTATCGCATGACATTTTTATGTCACAAAATTTTTCAACGCATGATATTTTGTTTAATAATAAAGAATGGAAAAAACTAGAAAGCATTTTATATCACTGTGATAGTCTGGCGAGATCCAGTCTTCGATACCTCGCGTATTCATTTACTTCTAAAAAGAAACAAAAGCGCAATAAAAACGAAAATAAAATGCAAATAAGTCAGCAACAAATGAATAAAACAGCTGATACCATAAAAGAAATGTCAAATGACATGACATTTTTAGCTTCTAAAATGTTGCAAGCGAAATATTACTGCTTGCGACATTTTTTTGCAACAATCAGCATATTGACCAAGAATGTAGAATTTTTATGAAATTTGCATTTGGCGCAAAAACAAAAAAAAAATTTGTTAACTCCACAAATTGCAATATGTATGTATGATACGAATTTTTGAGTTTCTTTTTCAACAAGTTGTGACCCAAGAACCCTGAAAAGCAACAACGAAAACGCAACAGTTGCAAATGGAAAAATCAATAGCAATGATAACTGCGTTGACAAGTTAGCTTGTCAATATGCTGTTACTGTTTAGTTAACCAATTTTATCATAAAATTGATTATATTTTTTTTCTTCCTTTTTTTGTATTGTATGTAAAATTCGTTTTGTCACATTTTTCAACATAAATCTTTTTTTATCATGTTGCATGTTGTTATTTCTATAGCTGTTTTTACAGTTGCTGTTGTTATTTCTGTTTTCTTCTGAACTCTTTTTATGTTGCCTTGTCATTTCTCTTTTTGCAAATTTTCTTGAAAATTCATTTTTATGTCTGCGACGTGACAGGAAACTGACAGACATTTGTGCAGCAAAGGCTTATGACTCAAGGTAGGTAGAGTTGCCAATTGTAGAATACATTGAAACAAAAGGCTAGTTTTCTAAATTTTGATACTTCGTCATTGGCTTGTTTATTGTGAAGCATTTTAGCGTTGTGAATGAAATTGTTTAATAACTATATAAAAAGTGTTAAGTACCTATCTCTCAAGGTATTTGACTTACTAAATATTGCCTGGTAGACTTTTTGTTTCCCTTTGAAGCTACAAATGTATAGGAAAATGGATTAAATTGCGTTTTTTTATTTACTTAGTTTATTTTATTTACTTATCTCATGATATTTTGATAGCATGCAATTTTTATTTCATGCTATTTTTATCTCATGGTATTTTAATCTCACGATATTTTTATCTCATGATATTTTTATCTCAAGATATTTATATCCCATAATATTTTATGTGCTGATATTTTTATCTCATGGTATTCTATGTTATGAATTTTGTCTTATCATATTTTTTATCTCTTGATATTCTGATCTCATTAAATTTTTATCTCATGATGTTTTCTATCTCATCCCATTTATTATCTTTTGATATTTTTATCTCATTTAATTTGAATCTCATGATATTTTTATCTCATGTTATTTTTATCTCATGATATATTTATCGCATGACGCTTCCATTTCAATGATGTCTAACCACATAATGTGATGTTTTTATCTTATGATATTTTTATCTGACGATATTTTTACCTCATGTTCTTTTCGTCTCATTATATTTTTATCTCAAGATGTTTTATGTTATAATATTTTATCTCATCACTTTTTATCTCATGACATTATTTATATTTTGATATTTTTACCTCATCATATTTTTTATGTTTTGATATTTTTATCTCATATTTTTATCCCATGATATTTTTATCTCATGATATTGTTTATGTTTTGATATTTTTGTTTCGTTATATTTTTATTTCATTATATTTTTATCTCATGATATTTTTGATGTTTTGATATTTTTATTTCGTTATGTTTTTATCTCATTATATTTTTATATCATGATATTTTAGGTTATGTCTTGCAGTTCCAACTTTTTTTTATATATATTTCGATTGATTTGTGCATTTACGTCCGATTTTTCGCCATTGAATGCTAGATACAAGTGGAACCTTGCTCTTTTCTAGCACTTAGCGTACAATTTATCTGATATAAGTATATCACGTATCTAATATTAAGTACAAATATCAATCTTTTTTTCGATATATGTTGTCTTTTCCTTAAATTGCACTGATGCAGACTATTGCAAAATTACTAAAATGCCACCAAACGCAGCATAAACAACTTTATATACAGCTGCAATAAAAACAACTTGCAGCCATCACCAACTAGAATTCACTTAATTTATTTTGTGACAATTTAATAGCTGCCATAGTCATAAAAATATACCAAACGGATAGAAGAAAAACAAGGAAAACAGAGTCATCGTACTGCAACTATTACTGACACTGAATTATTGGTGAAAGTCTTTGCTATGAAAATTTTTACTTCAGAACTAATTTCATAGAGCTATAAAAAAGATAATCCGCTTACCAGTTAGCAGCGTTAAGAACCACAGGTGGTACGAAATAAAAATTGAAGTTTTAATGTTTTTTAATTGAAGACAACATTTTCTGATTGGAAAATATTTATGAGCGTGTAAATAACATATAAAATATTTTTATGCTGAATAAGCGTGCCTAGCATATCAAATGTGTTGCATTAGCTAGAATGTTCACAGTATCAAGCTACCACAGACATTTGGAATAATCTAAAAATCATGGAGAAACAATTCCATAAACTTGTCTTTTAAAATATCCGGCTTAATGTAATTCTTTTGTTACTTATATCACTTAGTGCGTCATCGGAATTTAAGTTTTATTGCAATTTCCCTATTTCAATCGTTAGGAAATAAAATTTATATTCAAAACCAAAAATGCAACTGCCAAGCCGTCATACACATCCGTTGCACGTTCAATTTGCATGCTGGTAGACGGTCATCCTGTCAGAATTTCCGTCAACCCTTTCAGCAGCAGCCGCAGCACCCAGCAAATTATTATTTTTTTTTGCTACTGACTACTGACGCTGTCTATTGCATACGGCGCGCGCCTGCTGGCTGGCTAGATGGCTGGCTGACTTGCAATGGCAGTGATTATATTGCAAAACTGAGTGCTGAGTGCCATAGTGTTGCAAATCAAACGCACCAGCAACACTCCTACGATGTTGACGACAGTAATAGCAGTAACAACAACAACAACAACAACAACAACAACAACAACAACAACAACAACAACAATAACAAAAACCACAATTGTTACAAGAAAAACACCAGCAACAATGACGTCTGTAGCAACAAATGCATGCGACAGCATAAAATGATATCCGTTTCACATTTATTTTGCTGTCGACAGACAGACAGACAAAGCAGACGGTGGAACAAAGGGATATTTCTTTTATTTCAATTATTTTTAGAAGTCTGTAGTTTTTATTTTACTCTTCACTAAGCGTATAAGATGTGTCATTCAGTAAAAGCGCTAGGAAGAGGTTTTAAAATTACAAAAGCCAGAAAGCTATTGCTTTGTGCAGTGTGCATCTTTAGAATTTATAGTAGACAAAAGCAACAAATAAGAGTTGCAAAAGTTGGGTGTATACTTATGTTGATACGTAGCAAACGGTAAAGAATTACATTTTTTTTATAATCTTTTGATAAAAATTTATGTAATATATGATTGATGGATAGGATAGGTTAGGTTATTGCAGGAATAATAGCTTTCATCGAAACCCAGATTAAATTTGAAAAATAAGCTGAACTTTTATCTCATGAGATTTTTATCGCATGCAATTTTTTACTCAAGCAGCTTTTATCTCATAGAAATTTTAATTGGCATTAGATTACCGATATATAGATAGGATGGGTTATGTAATCGTGAGAGATAAAATTCGTTTTTATTCTTGTAGGAAATAATAGTTGTTATCACAATTCAGGCTATATTTGGAACCGTTGTGTACCCAGTTAGTGATTTTATTGTCAACCTACTTATGTAAGCACTTTGGAAGTAAAATAAGTTGATATTTTTATCTCATGAGATTTTTATTGTTTGGAATTTTTTTCCCATGAATAATAATTTATATAGTCTTTTGTTTTAAATAAGTTGAATTTTTTATCGCATTATTTTTTTTATTGCATGAAATTTTTATCCCATGCGACTTTTATCCCATGATATTTTTGCGGATTTAATTTAAATAATTGATATGAGTACATTTTGTTATTCCAATTTTTTCACATTTTATAACTAAGTATTTCAATTTATCTCATGAGATTTGCGCTTGGCATGTGATAAAAGATATATAGATGGGATGTGTTATGTTATTGTGGGAGGCTACACTTAGAATGGTTGTATACCCAGTTACTGATATCGTTATAAACCTACTTATGTAAGCAATTTCGAAATAAAATAACTTGAAATTTCGATCTCATGTGATTTTATTCGAATTTAATTTTTCTCCTATAAAATTCTTTTAACCATGTTGTTTGGCAGAGTGTTTGTTACGCTTTGAAAATATGGGCAAAATATATTATATAAAATTTTTCAAAAAGCATGGTTAGAATTTTTGGATATTTTTCAGCAAAAGTTTCATCCAAAATAGGCTTGTCTCCTAACACAAAAAATTTTCTATCTAACCTTTGATTATATAATTTATATAAGGTTTTGTTTTAGATCCAAACTAAGTTTTTATTTTCATTTTTTATATCATTAATATTTTTATTGCATGAAATTTTGCTCCCATGTGACTTTTATGTCATGATATTTTTGCCGATTTTATTTAAATCATTCATACAAGTATATTTTGTTATTCCAATTTATTGACATTTTATTACGATTTTAATTTATCTCATGATAATTTTGCTTGGTATGTGATAATGATTAATAAATAGATAGGATTGGTGATGTTATTGTGGGAGATACTAGTTGTCTTTGCAACTCAGGCAACATTTGGGATCATTCGTTGTAGAACTACTCTCGTATGTAATTTCAAAGTTCGGTTTAAAATAAGTTGAAATTCCAATATCATGAGATTTTTATCGAATGGAATTCTCCTCCCATAAAATTATTTTTTCCATGATGTATGGCAGAGTGTTTCTTATGTTTTAAAAAATTGGCAAAAAATAAATTAAATATTTTGAAATTTTTCAAAAAGTATCTCTTTGTCTTTAATGATAAGTTTCTATATATTTTTTTAATTTATTTTGGGTTTTGTATCAAATTTAAAACAAGTTGATATTTTTATCTCATGAGATTTTTATCGCATGGTATTTTTCTCCCATGCGACTTTTATCTCATGATATTTTTGTGGATTTTATTCAAGCCAATGTCTTTTGATATTCCACCTTTTTGATATTTTATAACGATTTCAATTTTTCGTACGCGCGATTTCTTGGCATTGATTGCTACTATTTACTTATTAGAGTCCTACTTTGTTCTAGCTTTCAGCAGCGAATTTATCCACGTAATTTAAATTTTTTAATGGAGCATTTACCATTCCTACAATTTAACTTTACTCAATTTCCTGAAATTTCTCACAATTTCATAATTTGTTTTTTCTTTCTATTTTTAGAAAAATGCACAACTTGCCAGCACAATCATAGTACAGCCATCAACCAGCTGTAGAAAAGACAAAGCGTGCAGTCTTTTACAAGAAATCTGATAAATCAAAACAAAAGCGACAAATGTCCGTCTCAGTTTTTATAACTTTTTTGTGACGCGCTCTAATTGAAAACGTGCCAAGGCGGACCCAACAAAGCAAAAGAAGATTTAATACAAAACAACAAAAGCAACAAAGACAAGCAATATGACTGTTAAAATTGCAAAGTTCTTTAGTAATTCTGGTGGCCTTGTAGGAAACGGTAATGATGTACCGCCACCATTGCCACCACCAAATCCAAAAAATATGCCAGCAACTAATATATATTACAAGCAACAGCAACAATATAATCCCTACATGTTGGATGATGAAGATGACAACATGTCACTATACTCTACAACAGCGTCCATAATGACGACACGTGATCATCCATTTAATAACTCACAGCGACCACTTTTAGCCGAAAGAAAACCAGCTGTGCAAATGTTGCAGAAAAAGAAGCAGCAACAGCAACATGCTGCTGATGCAGCAATAAAAAATCATCATCACTATAAGCAGCAGCAACATGAGCCACATTACATCTCACCCTATGCGCAAGCACAAAAACGCGATAGCGCCAAGGGTCTGCATGGTTTCAATGATTTTGTCATTTTATCACAGCAATACAATCAACATTTGCAACAAAGTCCTCATATTGGTTACCCCTACGGTAGTCCACCATCGCCAACGGCAACAACTAATGATTTTGTATTTGATAACAGTAACCACATCAATAATGAGCTTTCAACAAATCACTACAAACATTCGGCAGCAACACCACGTTATGCAAACACTATGATCGATTATATCACAGCAAATTCACAACAGCATCAACAGCAGCAACATATTATTGATGAGCTTGATTATTATGGCACCACCTCGTCTTCGACATCAGGCTATATGGGAAAATCTTCACGATTTGAAGATGATTTTTGCTGTCGTCGTAATGCTGAATTTAACAAACATTCGCAAATGGCTGCAGGAAATGCAGCTGCATCATCGTCTTCGGCGTCATCATCTTCGGTGTGTAGCGGTCCTTTTATATTTGGCGGCATGCCGGCGATGTCACATGAACAGCAATTGGTGTGTCGTATGCCCGCTGGTGGTCATGGATTTGTCGATTGCTCGGAGCCGATGACAATGAGCAGTGACAGTGGTGTCAGCAGTGTTGCCACTGGTGATAGCAGCAAATATGGCAAGTCATTGATGGTGAGTAGATTGTAATTATTTACACTATTTGCAATCAACATTGATGAATTACAATCAGGCTTTATAGTAAAGTATGAAATGATATTTCGTGAATTACTTAGAATTGTAATTAAGTTAAGCTGTCAAAAATGCGATAAAAATATAATTGCAAATCAGCACTGATAAAGCAAAACCTATGAATAAAAAATGTCAAAAGTACAAATTTTAAAAAAATGTTCATCATACGTCATGTTGTGTTTATGCTTATATCTGAAAAAATCTGCTTTGATGGCACTTACAATCAAAATTTTCATAATTTCTGTTGCGCTAGAGGTTCACTTCGATTATAATCAATTTATATAGGTGGCCGCTTAATACTTACGAGTATGACAGGGAACTAGAAATACCTATTTAAAAAAATAATTTATATTTTTAATTATTTTTTCACTTGTTTTTTTTTTTTTTTTATGTGATAAAGCAAACTAAAGTCAAAAAGTATTTTTAAGCGTCTCATCTCAAATATCAAATTAAATATTTGCCACCGTTAAGAAACTAAACACCCACAATAAGCCATTCAAAAGTTTTTATTAACAATTTAGCGCATAACTTAAAATGCTTCATAAAATGAGATTTACTTGTTAACATAGATAAAGTGGCAAAAAAAACTAACCTCATTTCATTGCCAAATTAAGTGCCAATTAACAAAAATACTCTACGTATACGACGTAGTAACTTTGAATGTATTTTGCGCCAAAAATGCTAAACATTTTCTCTCAAGCGCAACAATTTTCTGCAGCCACTCGTAAAACCTTAATTAAGCAATTTCTCAAGATATTCAATGAGATAAAAAAACACAACACAACAGCATCAACAAATACAAGTAGCAGCAATGCAAACTTACCTATATATAAAACCACCCACATAAGCATTTACCCACATAGTGCTCAACAGCAGCAGCAGCAGCATATCGACGACCATCATTGAACAAACCAACCACCTACTACGTTCGCTAATTAAGTTTAGCAGCGAAATGCTCTCAACTGTTATTGCTGCTACTTTTAACTACTTTTTAATTTCACTACCAACCTAATTCAATGCATTCAATTGCTGCGGTTTCTAGTTTGGCACCTTCAATGAAAGTGTTAGTTTTGCGCCAAAAAAAAAATGGATATTTTGGGCAAGAATATAGCATATACGAATAAAATAAATAGCTGATATATAAATTAATTAAAAATTAAGCATGCACTGGAAAAAAAAAAACATTTTTTCAAATTTTAATGGAATAAGAAATACTTATAATGTGAAAAGGGTAGTATGGGACTTGCTTGAGTGAGTAAAAGTAATATAAATAATTTAGTGGCCGCTTATAAAATGTCAATATTATTGCACAGCAAATAATATTTAATAAAATTCATTCATTAGATTAAAGCATAATTGCATCGAAATTCCAATAGTTGTATTTAAATTTTAAAAAAATTAGTAAATTCCTATTATTAGTAACAAAAATGTCAATCATACGTCATGTAGAGTTTGAAGAGAGCATAAAAATGTAATGCGATTCCAACTTAACAAAAAAAATAACGAAAAATTTATTATGAAGCATCAGAAAGAATTAGAATATGCTTACTTTAATTAATATTATGTCCGATAAAATCAAATTTTTTGTTGCAGCCATGAGAATTTTCAACATATCTTAAAATACGCATTCAAATAATACCTATTTTTCGTCTTTTTTCTCAAGCACGTCAGTTATTTCAATCTATTTTTTATTGCACTGTACAAAAAATGCAAAAAACGCTTTCTTGTGTTAAATCGACATTTTAAACTATGCGATTCTTACAACTGAGGTGCATTATATGTTTAACAAACTTATGAAAGATAGTGCGAGAGATATTCCTGTAAAAACTTTAACCTTCTACATCCCCCACATATGGGTAATTTTTATCCTTAAGACAAAAACCACAGAAATATTTGCTATAAAATTTTTCCGTTAGTTGTTGAACACTAAAAGGTCGAAATTTCTTCGTGAAAGCCAAAAAATTGTCAAAAATTAACGAAGGCTTCTCACATTGCATATTAATTACATTTTTGACACATTTTCCTTGAGTTTTAAGCATTTTTCGCCTTCGGTGCCCCCTAATGAAATTTACTGTAGAATATTTTTGTACAATACTTAACCCGATAATAGCAAAGTTTAAAGTTTTCTGCAAAAATATATCCCGTTAGTTCGCTGAACGCAAAATACACCTCAGATGTAAAGATATGATATGTTGATTTAACACAAGAATGCGTTATTTTTTTTTGTTTTTTGTACAGTGTAATAAAAACTGGGTAAAAATGGCTTGCTGGAGAAAAATCAAGGAGAAATGGGTATATTTTAAACGTCGATTTTAAGAATATGTTTTAATTTTTCATGGGGTCAAAACTGTGTGGGACCGTGTTATTTTGCTCTAAAAATTACATATAAAATGTTACATTTTATATAAATTTCATGTTACTCATACGTCAGGATTCATTCACAAAAAATAAATTATATCATATAGTACTAATTTCGATTTAGAGCTATTCACATCTGGAATAGTGGCCAGGTATTAAATATAAATTTTATTTTAAAACAACTAAGGGCAAAGGGTTGCCACTTGTTTTACAAGTTCTTACCATTATCGAGCTTGAATTTAAATGAATTTCAAATAATATTTTTCTTTCTCTGTATAACAAAACCAACATTTTTATTCAAAAACTAACTTAAATGACCACGTGATTTCATTAAAGTGCTTGGTGATAAATTTCATTGAAATTTTTTAAAGACTAAATTCTATCTACTTACTTCCATTTGTGCAGCTCGATCCTCTTTACTCTGTTTCATATTCATAATTTATCAGTCGTCTTGTAAATGCCAGACTTTTAGTAAAGCACTTGTGACCGGAAAGGGTAACTTATTTTCACAAAATTAAAAAAACATTTTTTTGCATTTTCTAAACATGAATATAATTTTGAATAAAATGACACCTCGACCACTGGAAAATTCTAATAATCCACTGAGTTCTGGTATTTTGAAATCGTAAAATGAAAAACTCGAGTTTATAGATATCGAAGTTCAAAGTTTGTCAGTTATCAAGGATAGAGGTTCGGTAAGACCGCTTTCGATCTCAAATTGGGTGTAAAATGTTCAGAACGTGTCTAAGTACTGTTCCACCTTAACCTGAAAACCGGTAATATTGAACCTATTTCTTATTTTTAGTCATACCGCAAAATTTTGTGAATGAAGATAAAGTACCTTTTTCACTGGACGGTCACATTTTTTGACGAATATTAACTTTTTCAAAAAGCTGAATTCAGCTTCGAATTTTAAGTTTAGTGAAAACATCAAGCTGAACAATATAACGAACACGTGCTGTCAGAATTTGCAAAAATTTCGTATGTCTCCCTTAGAATTTTATAGAAAGCATAATTCAATATATCGCTTAGAAGGATAAGAAAGGGCATAGATAAGTATAAGCAGTCCATTATATATCAATTTACATCAAATTTATATGTTAAGTATAAACTAATGGAAACACTTTTGTTTTAAAAAAAGTCACTCATACGTCTATTTTTTATGTAGATCTTACAAGAATAAATTTGATGGTATTTGAGCGTTAGAAATCGACCATTATTTAAATGTGAATATTTTTGTAGAACAAACAAAATTGAAGAGAAATCTCACTTTATATAGTTCCTAAATAGTATCGAGCTTAAGTTATTCGTAAATTAAATAAAATCGTTTTTAAAAGTGTTTTGTCGAATATTGTAGATTTATGTTTAATTCAGTTTTGTTTTTATTCAAAACAATTCTTATAATTGTTTTCATGCTTAAGATTTTTGCTTCATTTTTGTTTTTTCCAAACACTCAACATTTTTAATTTGACTGCATTAAGGCGAAACAACCGCAAATGACCATAAAATGTTTATTTCATTTTTATTATTTTTTTTTGTTGCATGCAATTTTCATTTACTGTTCTTTCGCTAGTTTTTTTTAAGAGAGAAAAAAATCTGTTATGCTGCCACAAGACACAGCCGCAGCTTGTTAAGTGCTTGCAGTAGTTCGGCGACCATGCCGGTGATAACCAACAAATAGCAGGGGATAGTACAGAACAAGGATAGAGTTAAAGGAAAGACCAAAGTTACAGTCGAATAGCAGGTTTTGTGCTTTGCTGTTTAGTCGAGCTACGGTGGATCAAAATTACAAGAATTTATTGGCCCAGCTCACCTTGTTAATACTTTCGTAAAGTACTTATTGCGATATACAGGGTGTGAGCGATAAGGTTGCGAAGTGGAAAGTGATGGAGGAGTCCTAGACTAACAAAAAATTTCACCTAGGGTGGTTTTAAATGTACTCCTGAGGAGTTATAGGCAAGAAAGGGTTTATCTGACTTGTTTTATAAAAAAATAAAATGTAGCTTTTACTGTGATTAATATTTTTTTCGATTTCAAATAAAAATGCTCTATTTTTTGCTAAACGACTACCACTGTACTGCTTGGTTGTAATCAGTAAGCAACAACCGCAAAACGTAGTTAAAAAGTGTAGTAAAAGAAAGTAGTGGAAAATAGATTTTATAAGTTTTCTCTAATTGTGCTTGAGTGCTTACTTCTAATTTTATTTTCTAATTGCTGTCAGATGCTGCTGCATTGCATTTCTAAAAATTCAAGTATTTTTAAAATTTTGCTTCCTAAAAATTTAAGATACAGCGGCATTTCCCAAAAAAGTACCGAAATGTTAGAAACACTAAATGTCAACCAAGTAATCACACACATATCTCCAATATGCTATGCTCATTGCAAACAGCATTTAAGTGCTCTTTATCTAACATATATAATGCAATAATTACGCCGACTATACTGTAGCTAAAAACGCTTTTGACGCGGTAAAGATCAAAAAATATTAAACCAAAATCCAAACCCTAAAATTGTGGCACCAACACTAGCAACAGCAACATAAAATCAAAGACAAACGCTAACAACACTAAAAACTAAGCCAACCATAAAATGTTGGCCAATTCTATGTGCACTTAGCGTAAAAAAGTAGGATTTCAGTTTGCAACGCTGCACAGTGGGGCAGATACTCTCAATACCTGGCGATAATTCAAAAAATTAAATGTTCTTTCAGGATATCCTTTTATATTGGTTAAGTACAATATTGACCAACGTACTATTTGCCATTTTTCAAATGACTTGTAATAAACCCATTTTATCACTACAGCACGCTAAACTTTAACTTTGTAGACTGAAATAATTTTTATAAGTTATTTCCATATTAATCAAAGCAGTTTTTTGCTAAAGTTTATTAACTTTTAAAGTTATTTGACCATGGAGCCTACATCTTCAGGTATGTAACCGTATATAAACATATTTTTTTCCTTAAAAATGTTAACACATTTAGGTAGGTAAGTTAAATACAATGGAGAAGAAAAATTTTACGAAATTAAATAAATAATAGATAATTTAATTAGGTTCCAAGCCTTTCCAAGCATTAGTTATGATTCAAAAATATTCCGTTTAGTATTGACTTCTAGAAGCGACAAGAAAATGTTGCTACTTTTTGCTACTTTAACATTTACATCGATTTTTAGAACGTAACCTAAAATAAAATATTTTTCTTGCATTACCGACATTATTCAAAATATCTGATTTTGTTTTACAAATGGCCTCTAACTTATTATTTGTCACGAGACAAGAACTTATAAACATTATGTATAGTTCTGGACAGTATAATTTTGAACAGCAATTTGGTTTTTTGTTAAAACAGATGGAAAAGAGAACAGGTGGTCATCACGAGCACTTAAGTAAGAAATTATCTCTTTTCAAGTCCCAATATTGGTCAAAATACCTGAAAGCGTGTTTCTAATTTTCGTATCAGGGCTGACCTTTACTATTCGTAGCAATTGTACCAAATTTGCTTCGATTATCTCAGAAAGCACTCTCAATACAGAGTTTTTAAGATTTTGCTTGTATGGGAGGTACCACGCCCTCTTGTCCGAATTTGCTAATTTTCCTGCCAGAGTTTACCTATGCTATTGGTAGTAAGTGTACGAAATTTGGTTTGATTATCTCAGATAGTACCCTCAGTATAGTTTGTAAGATTTTGTTTGTATGGGTGGTACCACGCCCTCTCATCCGAATTCGCAAATTTTCCTACCAGAGTTTACCTATACTATTGATAGCAAGTGTATGAAATTTGGTTTGATTATCTCGGATAGTACCATCAGTATAGAGTTTTTAAGATTTGGCTTGTATGGGAGGTGCCACGCCCTCTTGTTCAAATTCGATCAAATTTTATTGAAAGCTTAAGTGATCCATCCGTAGTATGTATACGTAATTTGGTTGCAGTGCGTAGCTCCATTCATTTGATGCCACATATGAGAGCTCCTTGCCCCAGTGTGCGCTGGTTGCTGTCTAGCGCGCCGCATCACACGAACATATACAGATGGTCAAATGATGACGGACGTTTTTATGCAGTAATGTGGTCAAAATAAGAAGGGTGGGGGGGGGGTAAATGACAGCAAAACAAAATAATAAAATTAGTAACAATTTTAGCCAACTTCATAATGAAGTTGAGCAGAAGGCTGGTTGTTTTGTTTGTTGCACTGTTTTTGCTTTCAAATTAAAAGGGAGATAATTAAAAGTGTAGCGCATACAACGCCACTGTAACTAAGTAAGAGGGTTTCTAATTAAGGCAGTTGAGAAATAAGTGTAGTCAACTCATTGGCTAAAATGAGCGAAAAACAAAGAGAGAAAAAAAGTAGTTAAAATATACATAGTAAGTACGTATATATGGCAAAAGTACGAAATTGCAACAGCAGTGTAAAAAACGTACTACGAAAGCAAGAATTTATAGTTGGTCGAATACGACTTCATTTACAAGCTATTCGTCTCTTAAAATTATTGTGTTAAATTAATTAAATTTTTTTCAGTTCACATTTTGAAGAGCCCATACCTTTCTGCAGTAACCCTGAAAATTTTATTAAAATCAGATAAAAAGCCGATGATATATGAATTTTCAAACATGTGACTATCCAAAAGTTGGATTGAACTTCCTACGGCCGCCATCTTGAAAATTTTTGCAATTTCAGAAAATCATTTTACCATGTCAAATACTAACTTTTCACCAATTTTCATAAAAATCGGAGATGTCAACCCAAATCTTAATCGATTACGCAAAGATTGACTCATTTACAAAAATACTCTCCAATCCCTCGAATTTCAAGCTAAAGGTACCAAAAGCTGTAACAAGTTGAAGTTTATTACGCAGATTCTGAAAAATACTGTCCCTTCTAAAGTTGCTATTTGAGTTACCAACTTATAAATTGGGAGTATATACCGATATCAAGTTTCATAACGATATCTTGAAAGGGAGCAGAAATACAAAGTTTCAAGAGTTTCTTTGTATGGGGTTATACTAACCGCTTGTCTGCATAGTGTTTTGCCAATAAAATATATGATCACGTACTAAGTTTCATAACGATAGCTGCTGTATGTCTTTAGATATGAATTAATTACTGCAACATTCTGGAGATTTCACAAAGTGGGCCTGATAGAATGAATAACCTCCACGATAGCTGTTTTCATAGGCCTAACATGCTCGTTTTTTTTTTTTTTGGAAATTTGAATATTTCCACTGTTATTCTTTTGAAAAACACTTTAATTTCTTCTTAGGTAAGAACATTAAGGCTTGCATGTCTGAATCCTCTAGCTGGCTTGTGACAGATTTTGGCGGTCTACGGAATAAATATTTTTTGGACGTGTATTCAACTAAGGAACTAAGTTAATGCCTCAGACAGACGACAGCTTAAATCAAGATTATATACGTCATAATGCGAATCTTTTTATTGCAGAATTTAAGGCATTTTTTAAATACATATTTCATACACATTGACTGAAAGAAAATGTCCCAATTCAGGGTCGAAAAAATTCTAATTGATTTTCTGATGCTTAAGTCACTATTAATCTTGTTTTTGATGTTTTAGAATTTTTTGGCCCCTGAATTGGAAAATTTTCTTTTAGTCAATGTCTATGACATATATATTTAAAATATGCCTAAAATCATGCAATAAAAAGATGCGCATTATTACGTCTATAATCTAGATTTAAGTTGTCGTCTGTCTAGGGTTTTATGCAATCTTTTTAATCTCCTTAAAGAATAACTTAGATACTACAATTCTCAATACAGTTAGGTTGGGAGTTTTATGTTTCTAAGAAAGGATTTTCCCAAATCTAGCAGAAGTCTAAGTAGACTCGATTTACTAGAAGTATTCCATATCAGCCAATTCTTGAAGCTTTCTGATAGTCTTTCTTTTCTGCAGGCTTGTAGACTTGACATGTATTTGTTTCGACAATTCTCTTTCAGTGACTCTGCCCATTTCTCTGTGTCTTCAAAGCGCATGCTGTGCTCTACTTTAAATAACATCATTGACACATACTACACTGCCAGCGAATAATGTAGCGTACAAATCCGCTATCATAAAGTTACACCATTTCGTTTATTGCCCTACATTAAATGTCTCGCGTACATCGTATAACGTTTGAAGTGTAGCACATTGGCTCTTTAGTTTGTTTTTTTTTTCTTGCAGTGTAAATTCGTTGCCAGCTTGATGTTGCCGCTATTTAATGCTTGTTGCATTTGTAAAGCGTTGTAAAAATACTAATTACATGAAGTTAGCGTTGCAGAAAAAAATTAATTTTTTTTTGTGCAGCCAAAAAACAAAAGCAAAAAGAATTCTCTAAGAGTTAAATAAAAGGCGGAGAAAGTTTAAGGGCGAAATGGTGGAAAATTGTTTGCCTAATTGGTGTTAACAAGTTTGATACATAAGAGAAAATTCAACAATTTAATAAGTGGCATGAATATTTTAGAAGATGATGAATTTAAAATTTGTAAAGGATGTGTTAATTTGTTAGGAACTTGGAAATATCGGACAAATATACAAAATTTTATGAAAGTTTTCGAAAATCCTCCACATAAAGACACATCAGCTATCTAGGTTTTTAGTGATTTGGAATATGAAGAAACTGAACTAAATCACCATTCAGCCAAATTCCCATCAAACTTAGTTTCTATGCCACATTGCAAGCGTTCGTAGATATATTCGTACATTTGCATAACTCAATTTCGACACTTTATTGTAATAACTCATAATCTTAATTAATCAAAAACATTCCAGACAACGCATAAACTTAAGTAAAGTAAATAAAATCAATTTCTGTATCAGTCTTATCACAGCTGTTGGCATAACCATAAACTAAAGTTTTGCATAAAAGTCGATACTTGAGTGTTTTGCATACATACAAAAACATCTTTACATTTATCTAAATATGCTCAGTAGTGATGCAGCGAATAGTCGAGTATTGTTAAGTCGTTTTTTGAAGTAACTCAGTGAGTATGATTATGAACATATCGAGGTCTAACCGCTAAATAGTCTTTTGATTAGGTCATTTTAGAAGAAACTAGGACGTTTACGGGTTTTTATTACAGAAAGCGGTCTATTGGTCATTTCAGATGAAAAAAGCGCGGAGTGCTATTAAATTATAGGGTGGAGATCGAGGGTGTAAAATGCATCCCTTACAATTTTTTAAAAATATCTAGCTAACGAAGCAAAACTTTGATATTTTTTTTTTAGAAAACTTTTCATAGAGAATTAGATTTGCCATCGAAATAGCTTATTCAAAAAATTTTAAGAAAATGTCTTATACCAAAAATTTTAAAACAAAAAGAAACAAAAAAAAAAAAACGAATTCTTGTGTTTTTTACCTCTTTTGCCTATAAGTTTTTTAGGATTAGAGATAGGTTAAAATATTGCGCAACATAAAAAAGGTAGATAAAATTTACTTTACAATTTCTTATGTCAAAAATTGACCGTAATATGGCTACTCAAACATAGAAATTTTATTTATGAGTTCGGTAAAACGATTTTAATTCGAAACCAAGGCTTCTTACGAAAAAAGTGTATCAGGCAAAAACTGCCTAAAATTGTTTAAGGAATACATATGATTTTTTCATATTTTTTGGGGACATTTTATATTTTTTCAAAAACGGTCAAAAAATAAAATTAAAAAGTTCCAAAAATTTCCGAAAAAAGTTTTCTTGTATTTCTTGGATGATTCTAAGCATTTTTGGCCTGATACACTTTTTTCGTAACACGCCTTTATTTTGAGTAAAAACCATTTTTCCGACCATATAAAGAAAATTTCCATGTTTCATTGGTCATATTTCTTGACTTAACCAACTCGATTTCGTATTTTCGAATTTTGATGGAAATCGATATACCGTAGTCATACTTTACGGATTTATGTATTGCAAACAATTTTGACATTTGAACTAAAATGTTGTTTAAAAAGTTTCTAATGTAAATTTTGATTTTGACTTTTTAGTTAGCGGCTAACGCTCAATATTGTCGCCTGAGTTATATTTTGCTCCATATGCATTTTGGAGTATTTCAAGAAAGCCAGAAATGAAAATTTGAACCTTTGAAGAAAATAACTGATTCAAAAAAGAATCATAGAAATTTGAACTAATGAGTTTGTTTACAAATTGGCTAGCTATGTGCTAAATTTCAAAATAAAACCAAAGTATGTGCGTCAAGTATTTTGGGTACTATGAAATAACTTTCATCAATTTGGTTGTAAAATTATTGTTGCACGAAAGCCATCTTCTTCCATTGTAATATTTGTCATTTAAGGTTTAATACGTACTCAAAATGTTGCTCTAGACAATATTTAAGGCAGCGATTAGAGTGCGCGCTTTGAGCAAAATTGCGTTCAAAGCAAAGCGTGGCGAAGATTAAACTGCATATAGCGAGCTTAGGGGGCGCTTAAGGTTTGGAATGCGAATATTAAATAAAAACAGAATGGTATTGATCCTTATTTAACATATTCGTTCATGTTCCTGTTCTTATTTGACAGAAAACATGCAAAAAAATGCAAAGCAAAGCGTGTGCGGCACTTTGAGCAAAGCTTTTATTGATCTTTCTTTTATCTATTATTGCAATTTCCTATTCTAGTTCGACTGGAAACATACAAAATAATGCAAACGACTACAAAGCGTTCCACATTGTTTCAAAGCTAATGCGTGGCTTTGAGAACAGCTTTGCTCAAAGCACATACTCTGATCGCAACCTTTGTATACAGTTAAGGCATTTAGTATTAAAGCTATCATACATAGATTACAGTTTTTTTTTTTTACCATAGTGCTTCATATACACAATTCATATATTGATATTATCAATATTCGATTATTCGCACATCAGCTAAATTTACTTAACCAAAATAAATAGTTCGTCATCCCTAAACTTTGTTGCTCATTTTCATGCCCTTTTTCAACTGTTGCTGCTCTTGTTACTGTTGTTCTTTGTTACCACTGCTGTTGATGATGTTGCTGCTGCTGCTGCTGCCGCTTCCTTTTGCTTTATTTGATTTATTTATATGCGCATATTAAATTAAGCTCAATTACATCTTACATTGCTACCGATTTTGAATAGTTCTTGCTGTTGTTGTTGTTGCTCTTCCTCTTATTATTTTTATCATATTAATATAACGCTTCTTTTCGCGCCTTGTTAGTGATGTGCGGTGCATATACATATATTATTGTGTAGGCGGATGTGAATCACAACTTGTGAGATAACTTTAGGTGTTGTGTTCAAAGAAACTTAAATTATGCATTTGGATTAACAAATTCTTTTCTCTATGGGGTCGAAACTTCAAAAATGGAAATTTGAAAGTTTTTGCTCATATTTGAAAACGGGAAGACAGTAACGGAAGAGAATACTACATACTTATTAATGGTACACAGATACGTTGTTGGTTCAAAAGAGTGCTAATACACCAAGTCCAAAGTTTGCCAATAGGTATATAAAATATTTTCCCTAGAAGGGAAGGAGAAGAAATTCAAAATAAAAGTTTTTTAAAAGACGTAACGTTATTTGAGTACGCACGTATAAGCGCCATCATAATCCGTATCGAAACTTATACGTGCGTGTTTTAATAACACGATTCCATCTAATCTGAATGAAAGCGTCGTATAAACAAAATAATAGTATTTTTAAAGAAGGAAACGATCATTCTAGTGTTTCTCTTACACCACAATATCTTTAATGTAGATCGCTTTGTCTTTGGTCACAAAAGAAGCATTTGTTTCGGATATCACCTCTTTATTTCAGTCGAATCTCTTTCAAGCGAGCATTTTTTAGGTCTGCGTACAGGTAAATGTTGGTGGTAGCCAAATTTGGAGAAAAAGATTTAAAGCAATGCAGAATGGAATTAATTTATTTTAACCATCCATTTCATCGACTTGTGACATGGTTCATTGTCTTGAAAAAAAAAAAAAAAAAAACAACAAATGCTGCACCCACTTCGAAAGTATTTTTTGAATGCTCAAATCCTCGTGTAGAACCGCATTGCACTACCTTGCCTATCTGTTATCTAAAAGGTGTCAACTAAGTATCTCCCACCATTTCACTTTAAGGTCTTCTAAAACTATTTGGTAGTTTTTTTTGTATTTTTCGGAACGATTGCGAATCTTCGAGTTGCGTTTCGCATTATCAGTGTTTTTATAGCCGCATTTAAATTCTGCAATTGGTCGATTTTCCTGGTGCAGAGTCCGGATAACACTTATCAAGCGAAACTTTTGTTGAATTTTCTATAAAATTCTATATTGTCGGTGCCAACTGAGCGTCAGACAGGGGACTTATCAGCCGATGTAATATAAAAGAGCTTTTGATTATCTTTGCAATGCTTATGAGACCATTAAATTAGATGTTTTCAATTCTTTCGTCAATATTCCACTCTTGAGGGCTTTTTCGAGTTTTTGATTTTGGCAGAAAAGCAAAAAAAAAAAAAAAATCTAATCGCTGTCTTTATATATGTGACCTGGTCTGTGAAAAAGGGGCTTACGTGCGAAAAAAAAATTTTGTAAAAACAACTGGAAAACAACTTTTAAAGGTCAATTTATGTGAATCGGCAAAAATTGGAAAATTTTTTTTTTTTTCATAGACCAAGTCACATACTGTAACAAAGTTTCTTCGGCTGGGGCTTGCTAGGATTAGTTCCAAAAATTTTTATTTTTGAAGGAGGCTAAGACGGAAGTTATATCGCTAAACTTCAATCAAACAACAACAGTTTATTTTCAATATACGTTATCACGCGTTTCTTTATTAATTCCTTAGATATAATGTGACAAAAGTCAACAGCCACATGGCTCACTATAACAAAATGGCGTCATCCCTGTTGTCGGCACGCATTATGATCTTTCCCCGTATGCAAGAAAAGGATGCCTATATCTCCTGCTCACTGATGTGCCACCATTCCCGGCGTTGTCTATAGAAAAGTACTCTCCTTTCACCATTTCCTTTCTACCCACTATCACCCCCTAGTTCTACTACTCCTGGCGTTGCCTTTAGCAATTTTATAACACTCCGCTTCCGTCTAATACCTATTTCTAGTTCGCTCTATCTATTTGATAATTCCCGGCTTTACATATAGTAATGGTCCTAAAATTGCAATTCCAATACTACTTTTGAGCTGGATTAGTCAGAACGTTTCGTTCCTTAACGTGACGGTACGATCACTCGTTGACGTAGCACCGATTAGTGAAAACGGTAGGCAACGTTCGAAATGTCACCTTAAAATTAAAAAGTTACTTGAAAAATTCCAGTTTTTGTAAACAAACATCCATTGTCATCCTTATTTTAATTAATTTGTTCAAAAAATTCAATTTATAACATCCAAATATAATTAATTTTATCAAACAAATGAATTGGCAACGTAGCGTAACGTTGAAAAATCTAATTTCACCAGGTCTCAACGTTGCGCAGCGCTACGTCACGATTTCACTAATCGCTTACACGCTTGTGCCGTTTGATAGATTTTGACAGTTGTCACGTTACGGAACGCTACGTATTGGCTAATTCCAGCTTTACTCTTATATGACCAGCTCCGGCGTTGCATAAAGAATTGGTTTCTTTTTCTACTTCTAATTCTACTAACTAACTACTGGACTTGACTCACCGTGTTAAGTGCTGGCTGCTGACTGACTGCTGAAACCTGATCACCAACACTTATACAATATTACACGGCATCAGCTCAGTTGAATAGCTGTTTTGGAAACAGCTGTCAACTGAAAGTGTTGCCAGACCTAACTTTTCCTAACTATTAAATTTTAGCCTTCAAACTATCAAACTATTAAGGATTACGGGGTTTTATCTTATTTTAATAATTCATTATTTTAATTCATTATTTTTCCTTAATATTAAAAAACTCGTAACTTTATGTGTGTAAAATTCAATAAATTCGCTAATGCAGTTCAATATAATCAATATAATACAATATAATAAAATAATTTCAAATTAATTTGTACGTTGTTGCAATAAACGATCCCGCGACTTATAGCGTTACTATATATAGACATTTATAAATACGTATGTGAACAAATGAATTTGCCAATTCAATCAAAAGTTTGTTAAATTTGATATATATTTTTTATGCACAAAATGGCATTTTGTATTGTTTTTCAACATTTAAAACAAAACAACAAGTGTTGCCACTTTTGTTGAAATGTAAAAAAAAAAACGAAATTGTAAACATTTAATTTCAAAATGCCAACACATCAATGAAATGTAAGGATATATGAGCTGTAAAAGCATATATATCGTTGTAAAAACTCCTATGAAAAGTTGTTTTCAATCAGTTTTGGTTTAGATACGGCAAAACCAAGTATAAGTAATATTTCAAAATAGAAAAATACTGCTGCTGAATTGAATTCCATAGAAACAACTTTGAGGAAAACTCTTTATATTTCTTAATTGCTTTATCATATTACAAACTTTACAAAAAAGATTTCTAACTTTTGCAACCCTGACCTACCCATTCTCAACTATTGTATGGCTACAACTACCTGTGTCTGTATTTTACTGTGAGTCAAAGTTGAAATTCAATTGTGGCTACATGTGTGTGCAAATGGAATTTCAAGTGTGTGTGAGTGTGATTGAGAGAGTTCAAGTGTGATTGTATTTGTTTTATAGAAAAACAAATTGTTGGCATCGTCTGCGGTCAATTTTAATCAACGAAAAATATTGAATTGAACTCAGGCATTTGTGTTGTTGCTATTGCTGTTCAGTGTGAGGTGAGGTAGATTTATTTATTTATTTACAACGATTTGTTGTTACTGCGTTTTTTTTTTTGTACAAGTCTAACAAGGTTTTTTTTTTTCTATTTGACCAAAACCAAAACATTTTCATTTAAATTTTATTTTTTACACAAATTGGCATATTTGCTGTTACATATTGCATTGGCGTAAAGTTTTATTGCCAAAGAAATTAAATTTTAAATTGCATTTTTGTGTTGAGGTTTTTTCATTTGTATTTAGAACATTTTACTGTATTTAATATGATTTCAAATTTTGTTTTTTCTTAATTATTTAACAATAAGCCACGGTTTTTTTTGGCTTTTTTTATAAAAAAATAAAAGCTTTTGTGCTCATTTTTAAGCCAACGCTTATGAAACAAAGGTATGAACTCATTAACCTCATTTTTCGCGTTTTACTTTTTTCGTTTCTTTAAGCGCCCCCTACACTATGTATGTACTTTGTTGCTTTTGCTGTTTCAACAAAAGTAATTTTTTGTTAAAATTTAAGGTATGAAGTGTTATTTGCTTTTAACTTGGAATACAACGCCCATGCAGCATTTGGTGTAATTTCATTGTGAAAAATTTTCAATTTGCTAACGCATTTAAATTTCAACTGAATGAAACAATAAAAATTGCCTCTGTGGAGGCTTCAAGTACATTGTTGACTTTTTAAGTGTGGACGTCGTGTTTGTCGGAATGATAAGTGGTAGAAAGCCACAAGCTGAATTTCGCTGCATTAAAGTTATAAATTAATAATCAACTTTGCACCTACATAGTATTTGATAGGTAGTTTTTTCATATTTCGCACTAATAAAGCTGTTAATATCATCTTTGATATTTTGGAATTGCGCTACCACAGCACCAAAATGTTCTCTTTGATGCAAGTAAGCATAATGTAAAATTTTATCAATTTCAAATAACAATTGAAGCACCCCTTAACATTTTAAAAACTGAAAAGTGGTCCTGAACATGAAAAATTTTTCATTTTTATATGGATTCTGAACCTCTAAGCTCGAAATTTATTTCTCTGTAAGAACTGAAGCTTTGAAAATATCGTCAATTGAAGATGCAAAATTAAGTTAAGAAATGAAATGGCCAATATCTTCAAAATTATAAATTTTACGGAGAAATAATGTGCAATTTCGAATTAAGCATCTCAAAATCCATATAAAAAAGTGAAAATCTTAAACTACGTATAAAACATAAATTTTTTTCATATTCAGAATCACATTTCGGTTTTTAAAATGTTTTGGGATTCATCAAATATTCTCTGAAATGAACCAAATTTTTCGAAGAGTTGTATCAAAAACGGTCCTAATGTAATGTATGATCCGTCATTAGTACCAAAAGTGGTCTCATTGTATATCGATTGTTCCAGTGAAATTATAACATTAGTGACTTCCTACGTATTGTTTGCTAGTTTGTCCATTGCGAAGAAGAGCAAACGATAGTATATCGATCAATTGATTTGTGATGCATGGAGAGACCCGGGTTCAAATCCTCCACTCGGTGATTTTCAATTCCAATTTTTAAATTTTCATTAATTTGTACACAATTTTCAGCAGATTCTACTGAGCAGAAAATTAAAAATGTGCGAATATAGCAGAGGTGTTATACGTTTAAAAAATTAATAAAAAGCAGCTTCATTCGCACTAACAAAGTTCGAACTCGGAATACAACATAATGCTACAAAATAAATAACAAACTCTTAACCACATTCGTCTATAAAAAATTGTGACGCTTTTGTGTAAAATTTGAGTATCAAATTAAATATTTGAAACTTATAAATAAAAAAAAAATGTGGCCTTTTTCTGGTTCGAATGTAGTACATAAAGAGACAATCCACCTTTTTCTGGTCCAAATGTAATGCTTAGGTAGACAATTGGTTACGTCCAATGACAAATAATATTGTACAAAACGTAAATAGAAATTTATATATGATTATTTATTTATTTATTTATTTCAATTCATAGTACCATAAGATTTAATCTTTTATAGTACATCAATAGTTATTAAAATCATAATGGATATAAACTAATTATAAAAAGTAAATTCGGAATAAGTAGTTGATGAAGTTAAACATAAAACAACCTAGGCCTAACAAAAAATAACTTAATACTAAGTAGAATTTAAAAAGAAGAAGGCAGAAAAAGGAGAAAAAGTGAAAGAAAAGAAATAATAAAAGCGAGTAAAAAGGATTAAGATGTAGAAGTGAAGTGGTTGATAAGAGACCGTTTGAAGCTTCCTCCTGCAGTTATCTGCCTTAATTCAATTGGTAATGAGTTCCAAAGCCTAATGGTGTTTATGAAAAAAAATCTGGTGCTATTAAGTTAGTTGAACCTGGGGACAATCAGCTGTTGGGATCTTATAGACTGACTAAATTGAATTTTGCTAAAGAGATATTCTGGTGTTCTCGAAAAAATAAGTTTATGAAGGAATAAGAGGCTGCGTATATTAATGAATTCAGAGAGATTGCATGATGGTGCTAGAATTTGGACTAGTCGGTCACCCCCATGGAGTTGTTAACAAACTAGCTTTGGAATAGTCCGTGGTTCTATAGGAAAACTATTTATCACATTCGTCTATGAAACCTTTGGGCGTTTTTGTGTAAAATTTGTATGTTAATTTAAGTGTTCTGAAATTTTTAATAAATAAAAAGATTGGCCTTTTTATGGTCCAAATGTAATGCAAGAGGAGACAATTGAACTTTTTCTGATCCAAATGTTATATATGACTAGACAATTGGTTACGTTCATTGACAAATAATTCAAAACGTAAATAGAACTTTATATGTGATGGTACCAGAATTTGGATTCGTTGGTTGCTCCCAATATGTAGTATACAAACTAGTTTTGAAATAGTCTATGGCTCAACAGGAATATGTATCGGCATTTCCACAGAAAGGTCCACCGTGAGCCAAAAATTTTAATCATCATATTTCTGAAACTATTTAGAGCACATAAATGAAATTTCGTAGTTGTGTAAAAAGCACTAAGACAAATAATGTGAATTGAGAAAAATGGGGGTATCGCGCCCCGCCAAAAACACTTCATCATATATCCGAAAATGTTTATTGTACATGAATAAGATTTAATACATGTATACAAAGCGCCAAGACAACTAATGTTCCTTGGGAAAATGGGCGATGCCACGCCCTTAAAAAGGAAATTCATAATTTATGAGATTTGGTACACATATGAAATGGGAACATGGGCGATACCACGCCCTTAAAAAGGAAATTCATAATTTATGAGATTTGGTACACATATGAAATGGATAGAGACAAATGACATCCTTTGGAAAAGTTGGTGATGCCACGTCAACTTAATAAAATAAGGTGATCCAACATTCACTGGTAAATCTTGGTTTTTTTGCAAGATTTTCAATTTGAAATTTGTGTCACGTTCATATTTTCACGTATCGATTCAGATTATGATAAAAAAAAAATTTCAGAAGATATTTGAATCAAACAAAATACATTATAAATTAAATTCTGACGAAAACTACTTTTATTTTTGTCACGTTCGTTTTGGGTATTTTTTTGTGTGTGCTTTGGAAACAACACTTCGCCTGAGATTAACATTTACATTAGTTATTGTGCTATCTAAGGGGACTATAATATAAATGGAAAACTAAAATACAAAAATGTTTTACTTCCACTTTTAAATGTGTACGACGGTCACGTTCGTCATTTGGAAAATGCCCATATGTTACTTATATTTATAAATTTCATTTTCAAAGTATGTAAAAATTTAACTAATTATTTGGCATTTGTTAATTTTAATAAAAATAATTATTTAATTACTTAATTAATTCAATAAATTTTTTTTCGAATCATTAGGCTTACCTTAACATTTATACTTAAATTGAATGCATTTGGCATTTAAATGCATAAAAATAAAACAAAGCAGTTGAACCATTCTTCTTTATTTTGTATTTTTTTTCTAACCTCATGGTTGAGCATGTGACCAAATACACAAAATGCTGCAAAAATTATTCCAACGAATGGCAAAGTTTTGTTTGTCATTATCATTATTGTTGTGATTAATTTTACCAAAATTTTAGACAAAATTCCTATGTCACATATGAAAGTTTACGATTTAATTGCAACTTTTAGTTCGGCATGTGGAAAACAATAGAAATTAAAAAAAAAAGTTTCCAAAAATAAAGCTAAAAGCTTAAACATGTCATTTGATGTTGCATAAAATGGGTTTTGGAACGATATCACGCTGTATTTAGCAATAACTGCAACTGTAGCGACATTTTGTGAACAGCTTTTTCAAGAAATTTTTACTAAATTGTTGTTTTACTGTTTGATAATATTTTTTGGTTGAATTATTTGGAAAAGTTGAAGTCAAATTTCACAAATTTCTTTTAGAGTTCACCTTGTGCTGTACGAACTTTCTTATCATAGCTGGTTAGTACTATGGTTTATTTCTCCTTTATTTACAAGCCAACTTTGAGAGATGTTAAGTTAGTTATCATAATATAATAATCAAAAGCCAAGGTTTTACTATCTAAAAATTGAACTGTTTTTAGAAAAAAAAAATTTTATAAATTTTTGAAGCAAATTCTTCATAAATGTTGAATAATATGTCTGCCAGTCAGTATATAATTTTTTTACATTATAACTTGGCGCCAATTTGTTGCATTTTAGCCAAACCTCAATTCGATTCAGTGCACGCAAAAAGTGTTGCTTTCAATTTGATGTCTAATGTTTCTTACTTTGCATACGCTGCAGCGTTGCCAGCGTTTCCTTCAACAAAATTAAAGCCAATTGAGGTATGCAATTGTTACGAGTGGTGTATCAAACAACAATGGTACTTATAATAGGGGCAATCATTAACATTCCAACAATTGCGTAATTTTTTCGTATTTTTTTTTTTTTTTTTTTTTGAGTTACGAACTTATTAGTAATTGATGTTCATTTGCATTTCTAACTCAAACCACAAATGCAAATGAAAACCTTTGGCAGCTGCAGTTGGTTGCTTTAAGGCGCCACTTGTCTATTGTGCCAATGCTGACTTGGCTGTTTTTTTTTTAATTCGGCTTACTGTCGAAATATTTTTGCATAATTTTGTAAGACTTAGTGAAAAGTTGTGTTACCAAATTTACAATTTGAAGTTATTTTTGATGAGATGTCCATTTGGGTCGAGTACGAATGCAATTTTCGTTTGAATTTAAAGAAAGTTTCTTGCAAAATAACTCCTAAACAAGGCTTTTTCAATGGCGAAAAAGCTAGAGCTATATTATAGAGGGTATTCCTCATAACGTGTAAAAGCCTCAAAAACCTCGTAAACTCGTAAAACTGTCAATATTCGTATTGACTTTGAAAATTATTGCGGGTTTTCGAGGTTTTCGAATCATTTACACTTTACGAGGAATACCCTCAATTTTTTTTTTTTTTTTTTTTTTTAATTTGGGGACATTGATTCCTAATCTGGCATCCTTTAGCATTTGAGGATTTAAAGTCAGAAATTTTTAAATAAAACTGCATATTGGAATATAAATTAAAAATATACAGCAGATCTATGCGGAAACAAATATTTACTTTTCTTCAATTATTTAATCTGAACTAAGTATTTGTACGTTTTTGACTGCTGCCGGATTGCGTCAGATTCACTTTTTTTTCTAAAGACTATTTGCGCTTTCTAGTTTTTTAATTTTGGAAATATCATGCTCTCACTTTTTAAAATAACTTAATTTTTGTTAAAATATTTTAAATAATAACAACTAAAATCAAAATGGGTTTTACGCTTTTGACTTCTTTTTGTTTTAAAACGATTACTCATGTGGTTGAGGAGCAGTATTTATTTCTGAAATGCGCTGAGATAGCAAATTTTATTATTCTTTTGTAGTGAAACTTTGATGACCGCATTAAGTGTAAAATTTTAAGCCAGCGACACTTTTTTTGCGACACTTTTTTGCGACATTTTTTTGCGACACTTTTTTACGACACTTTTTTACGACACTATTTTGCGACATTTTTTTGCGACACTTTTTTTCGACATTTTTTTGGCGACACTTTTTGTTACATCCAATTCATTTTTCTGTTAGCCTTGGCCTCCTTTATCACATCTCAGAAGCTTTGTAGCCTCATCGATTACATCCTAGATGTATATGAAGCAATCCACGCCAAGTGCATTAGCTCAAAATTTTTTTTCTCTGATTTCGCTCAAATTTGGCAATATGGTATATTCGGTGTGCAAAATCCGGGAGGATTTGGTGCTAGTACGATTTGTTGTTAAAATGCAGGGTGTTGAAGTTGGCGTTTTTAGTCATTTTCATGAAAAGGGTGTTTTTTCAAAAATTTATAGCTTACATTAAAATTTGTAAATTGATAAATCTAAGTTATTGGTCCCATTCATTTTGATGTGATCTTTTTTTAGAAAAATATTTTTTTCACCAAAATTTTTTTACACTTAAAAATACTTTTGAATTTGTTTTAAAAAAACCTCGCTTAGATTTTTCTTAAAAGTACTTTAAATTAAAGCATAATTTATAAGCTTTAAAATGATGTATAACTCAAGATGGGATTCGGACGCTAAATGGGAGTTTTTGACTTTTGGACGCCCGCGGAAGGCAAAAATCGCACAGGTTTTCGCATCACTTTATCTAAAATTCAATCTTATTCACCTGTGCCAAATAGTTTCAGAGATATGACAAATTTGACTTTTACAGAATGAGGAGGCGTGGCCCCGCCCATTTTTACTGAAATTTTTTTTGCCAGGACCAGTTAGATATGTACCAAATTTCATTTAAAAAGAGTCAAATATTTTCAGAGATACGACAAATTTCGGGTGGACGGGGCGTGACACTGCTCATTTTTTTATTGGATACTATTAACTTAAGTATTGTTCATATATTTACTAAGTCTCATCCTCCTATTTCAAATAGTTTTAAAGATAGGATTGATTGTTTCCTTATTTTCATATAAATAGCGTTTTTCCGACCTTTAACGGCCTACGGTTCCGGTCAAATATGTTCCGATTCGGACCAAACTTCTTTTGCTAAGTGTTTATACCTAGGAGACCAAAATAAGAATAGAAAAAAATACTGCTTCCATATCAACTAAGTAACTCAAATTGGTTTAACATTTTTATAGTGCCATATCCTGTTCGCTTCACTTTACCTGTAATCAAATCTTATTCATATGTGTCAAATAGTTCAGTGCCAATTACATATGTACCGAATCTTATTCCCCTGAGTCCAATATTTCCAGAGATACATGAATTTCGGGTCGAAGAGGCGTGGCATCGCCCAATTTTTTATTGGATGCAATTTACTCAAGCATTGTTCATATACATACCCAATCTCATTCACTTATGTCAAATAGTTTCAAAGATAGGACTGATTCTTGCGATTAAAGCCCCATTTTTCGATATAAATAGCGTTTTTCCGACCTTCAACAGCCTTGCGGCACGGTCAAATATTTTCTGATCAGGACCAAAATTTTTATGCTTGATACTTACGCCAATAGAAAACTTTCTAGCCCCTGGGAGCAAGGTTTTTTCATTTTTAATTTTAACGATAGGTCTATTACACAAGCTATATTGTTGAAATTTGGTAGGTAGGTGCTGAACATAAATATCACACAGCGGTCGAAATATAAGCGTAATAAGATGAATGTCACATCATCTTTTCAAAGAAAAGTTTCATTACATTGACGTGTACTGAGTTCCATGCGTATTTTTTATTTTTTTTTTTTTTTTCAGAAAATGCTTTGACTTTCCCAAGCTATTTTATTTACAAACAAATTTTTGCAAAAATAATTGTTGAGATTTTTTAACTGGATTTGAACAATAAATTTTTCGTCGAATGCCGACAAATGCAACACTGTGCGTTCTAATGAATACTTACATTCCAAAAATAGAAGTATTTTTCAAATTGCATTTAGCCCAATAAATTCAAATGACTGCATGTCTGTACGACTTTTGTATTCCAATTTAAGGAAAAAATTCCATTGAAAAGTACAAAAAACTCAAACTCAAAACAATACAACTCGTACACCTCACTAAATATTTATTCGCAAAAATGTCGCTTTATTGTTTTTGTGCAACTCCAGCTACTGTTGCTGCGTAATACCGCTGTTGTTTGCTTAACAGATTTACAATGTGTTGCAACCGCAAGTACACACTACACAAACAAAACATTGAAAGGGACAAAAACAACAAAAAAAAAAAAAACATCAGCAGACAAAAAGTGACAAAAAGTTGCAACAAAAGCGGTACCATAACTCGTTAACTTTGCTGTAAATACAAAAAAGGGGAAAAAAAAAACGTTGAATAACGCAAATACTCTCGTACATACGTGCGAATACCTGGGCTAAAATATCACAGCATAAATAAATTATTCACTTTGTACCTTGTGTGATGTATGGCCCAGTTGATGCTGGTTGCAACAGTGCGACAGCATTTAACGAGCGTGGTGACCATGGTTTACTGACTGGCTTGTTGGTGATGGCAATCGAGTGTTAAAAAAAAAAACACAAAAAAAAAGACAATGCCAGACAATTCTGTTGCAGCTGCAACATATACAAATGTTGCTTGACTTCATGCACACTTTTTCTCCGACAGCCAGTTAGCTGTATATGTTGCGTTGTATGGCCTACTGACGGCTAGTTGAATGACAACGACATTTTATTGACCATGAGAGTTTAGCACTACAACTATGACATAAAATATAAGAGAAAAGAATTGCAATGAGACAAAAAAATAAATGAAACGTCCTTGCAACGCAGTTGCAACAAAATTTGGCTAATTAAATTTTTACAAATAAATTAAAAGTGAAAGTCAAGTTTTCTTTTAACTGACAAAAAGTAGATATTACAGCTTTTAATCTACACAAAATTTTTATTCAGACATGATTTTTACCAAAAATGTTTTTTTAAACTGTGCGTCAGTACCAGATTCACAGTCATTAGTTAACTAATAGCAAGGGCTAAACCAACAACTTTTTATTTTCATTCATTAGTTAACCATAAGTTAAATCTCTAAATCCTATTGGTTAACCATATGTTAACTAAAAGCTGACGCTGAAGAAATAATTAAAAGTTTTGTGAAAATTCTGAAAATGTTTTCAAACGTAAAAGTTTTAAATCTTAACAATCTAAACAGTCTATGCAGAGCAACACTTTATCATTTTAGAATTTATAAAAAATGCATGTCAGTTCATGATCTTTGCTCGTCCTTTTTTTCCAAAACGTGTCGCAACAGCAACTTCTGCAGCATACAGCACAAAAACTTTGTATGCATACAAGGACTTGCAGCATGTGTGCGCTTTTCCCCGGATCCACATAAGTACATATGTAAATGTAATTATGTATGTTTAATTTAACCTTATTTTTTCTACACTATAATTTTTCCATTAACAATTTTTTGTTACTATTAGCCTACGTACAGAGATAAAATAAACATACAAACGTTTAATTAACTAACTTGACATGCTCGTCGTCGCCGCATTCATAAAATTTGCATTTGAAGTCCTTAATGAGCATTTTGTGCAACACAGCATAAAAAGTGTGTCGGTTTTTCTAAGTAAATATGGTTAGAGTAAATCTTTTTTTCTTTTTGGCTTCCTTTGAATTTTTTATTTTTTTGTATTGAGGCCAGCTGCATTTTTTTTTTCAATATTTGTGTCAGTGATTAATTAAATTTTTTTTTCAGAATGGGATTGCATTAAAAATGTGCTTCTTTACTCCGGAAATCCAGGCTGTTTTAGTTTTTAAAGTCCAATTAAGAAAAATAATTTTGAGCCCTTTGGAACTTTAAAGTACTTTGAATAAAAATTGATTTAAAAATTGATAGAAAAAGTTAGATTTTTTTTAAAGCTGATTGGGTTAAGATGGTCATAATTGTTAAGGACTCAAAACTTCTTGCATATTTTTTCGTAATTGAAAAAAAAAAAAAATAAAAATTAAAATTTTCCTATAGTAAATTATGTAAATTTCAAATGAAAATTTAAATTTATTATGTAGAATTAAATACGCAGCCAAATTTTTTCTTCCAAAATTGCTTCATTACCCAAAGTTCACTCTGACTGAAGGTCACATACATTTTTTACCAGCAAAATGTAAAGCCTACTGCAATGTTGAACAACTTATTTCATATGTATAATAAGGTGGATTAGAAATTTTTATGTAAGTAGGTACATTACGATGGTCCGAAATTTTCAAAATTTTTTAAATTGAGCTCCCATGTAACATTTGATCCATTTCAGAGAACAATTT
Organism: Calliopum simillimum; assembly: GCA_951812925.1. Lineage (NCBI taxonomy): Eukaryota > Metazoa > Arthropoda > Insecta > Diptera > Lauxaniidae > Calliopum > Calliopum simillimum. Next base: position 19,011,057 of record OX638372.1, on the reverse strand, counting down.
AAGCATCCCTAATCTATATATAAGTATGTATATAAAAATGAAATGGTGTCCGTATGTAGCTTATGAACGCGGAAACTACTAGGCCGATGCCACTGGGAGGAACGGGGGTTGCACCCCCCATACGAAAAAAATACAAAAAATGCTATATCTCTACAGTTGTACAAGCTATGATTATGAAAGTTGATGAACTTACGCATGATATACATGTCTACCATTCCCAATGAAAATCTTGGGGGATATTGGGTGTAGGAGAATTGCATCTACTTTTCAAAAATACACAAAATGCCATATTTCTTCACATATCGCAGATATCGTCATAAAACTTGGTACATACATGAATATTCTATCTACCATTTACTTTGAAAAACTTGGGCGGGGGGGTGAGAAGGGGGAGTTGCACCCTTCATACAAAAAATATATAAAATGCTTTATCTCTGTACCTATGAAAGCTATGATTACAAAAGTTAATACATGGATCTTTAAAAACCTTGGTGATTGGAAGAGAGGAACGATGGAGATGGATGGGACTTCGTACGTAAAGGCATCGGGAATGGGCGAACGAAGTCGCAACCAGGCCAGCGTGTCATTTTAAAAATCGCAAACCAAAACCCAGATCAAATCTTACGTAGTGCTTATTTCGAAATCTAATACTATGTTTTCACCGGAGATTTATGGGGCGATATAATTTTGATTCGAGATGTAGGTCTAAATGTTGTTGCTAATAATTTGATTTACCATTAAAAACAAAAACTAAAGAATATCTATTGGGTGTACAACTTTGCTTCCGCCGTTTTTTTTTCCAAAATTAAAAGGTTTATTGCGAAAAAGTGCTTACAGATGTATTATTCAAAGTATTGTCCGTCGCTAGCGACAACTTTCTCCCATCTTTCCGGCAATTTTCGGATCCCGGCTCGAAAAAAGGAGTCCTCTTTTGACGCTATCCATGAAGCAATCCATTTTTCCAATTCTTCAAAGGATTGAAAATGTTGATCTGCCAGGCCGTGTGCCATCGAACGGAATAGGTGGAAGTCAGAAGGGGCGACATCTGGGGAATACGGCGGGTGGGGCAAGACTTCCCATTTCAGCGTTTCCAGGTACTTTTTGACCACTTTTGCGACGTGAGGCCGAGGTTTCAACTCGTACGGCATTCGATGCGCTTCAGCTGCATTTTTTTCGAATTGTAACAGAAAAGTAAAACTTCCCGCAAATGGCGAGAATTGGGCACATAAACGGACATTTTCGAGCGTGAATAATACAAAAACAAGAACAACTGTCACTGAAACGGCGATGACAATTCGTTAGGCACTGTCCACACTCACTTTAAAGGCATTATCATCTATGTATTTCAACCAGCCTCAGCCGGTACAGCCACCTATCGGAAAACGGCGGAAGCAAAGTTGTACACCCAATATTAAGAAGAAAAGTTAGAAAAACTAAAATAAATCTTTTTATGCTGATGGAAACGGGAAGGATTTAACAACTAGATTTATAAATCTCGTTACTGCCAAACTCAGGTGGAAATAAAAAAAAAAGAGTATGAATAAACTGGGTTGTGGCGTATTTTTTATGTACTTTTTGCGGCTGAATCCGAATCCAAAGTTTTTGTTTGGTCTATAAGGCCTTAATTTTGAGATATCTTTGCCTTAAAGCATATTTTCGAAGAAATAGTGAAAATCATCTGTGGTAAACTGAATTTTTAACTTTTCCAATTGTATTATTTTTATTTATTTAAAATCCACCCTTATGTGTGTAAAGAAATTTTATATGTTGGTCTTATAGGAACACACACATATAAATAAAATATTTGCAGCTTTCTAGGCAACATAAAAAAGGAAATAAGCAAAATTACAAAGCAACAACGTTGTGGTTTAATAAAGCAATTTAACTTCATATAAAAAGATAGCAAATGAAATATTTATTTCATAAACTGAGATGGAACATTCATACATACATTAAAGTAAAATCGCCTAAATATTTAAACACTATTCGCAGAAAAGCTCAAAACGGTTCCGATTGTGTGGGCTATGGGAGCATTGAAGCCTTACGCTGCGTTACTACTAAAGTCGGCTTTTATAATTATCAGAGATGAGATATTAGTGGGTTCCAATATACGAAAAAGAGCCACTTTTTCATTTTTACTAAAATCGTTCAATGGTCAGAATTCGACCACAAATGTATTAAATAACACAGTGCAACATTTTTCAAGTCATTGACGGTGAACTAAAATCCGTTATAAGGCGTCGAAAGTACTCGCCAAAACAAGTAATTCTGCCAGAGCGTTTTGCAAAGTTGGCACATATAAAAAAAAAAAAATACTAAGAAAAATACTAAGAAAATGGTAAAAAAATGCGATTTTAGGGCACTAGATGAATTTTTTTCGGTTAAGTTTCTTCGACATTTTTTTTCTTCTTTTTAATAGCTAAAACATTGCTGAAGTCATCAAAACAATATTTTCGGCTCGTTACCGAGATATAGCCATATGAAAAAATCGAAAAATCGCTCAAAATCCAATTTTAGGCAAAAAAAGGATTTGGCAATAAAATCCTTATATGAGCCAACTTTGCAAAACGCTCTGGCAGAATTACTTGTTTTGGCGAGTACTTTCGACGCCTTATAACGGATTTTAGTTCACTTTTCATGTGTCGCACTGTTTAATTTTGGTTCTTTTTGGTCAGTTTTAGAACTTTCTTTGCTATTTGGTACAAAATAGATAATCTCATTTATCTTCCTTGGTACAATGACATATGTGAAACGAAAAGAAAACAAAAACCATGAAGTCAGAGTCAGCCAGCTTTTTGTCTTTGTCTTTGTGCTGTATCCTCTTTTCAGCTCTGTGTCGCCGCGAATTTTCACAATGTTCAGTTAAGATTTAACTTCCAGATAAATAAAAATTTTGTATGAAATTTAATGTCAAAGTTCCAGTTAAAGTTCTAGTCAAGGCTTAACAGAACATTGAGAAATTGGCCCTTATTGGCAAAATATTGAAATAATTTTAACTTTGTGCACATTTACACACAAATACGTTTCAAATGGTGTATAATTCAAAGTCATGCTCCATTTCTAACATAGTAAAAAAGTAGGACAAATTTTTGTCTTGCGTATTAATACATAGATTTGAGCACTACACGTTGTATGAGTAACATTTGTTTAATTTAATAAAAATCATATGACCTGTCGAGGTTAGAATTCTACAACAAAGCAATGATTACAATTTTGGTGCTATTCCATCATTTTTGAATCAATAAAGTAAATTTTTTTTATAGTAAAAAAATTTAAAGTAAAGCAAAACCCAAACACATTTTCGTAGATACAGTCTTGAAAGTTTTAAATAAAAACAAAATTACATCCTGCATACTCCCGATGAAAATAATCACACAGACGAATTAAGACATATGTTACATAGATTGAAAAAATGCTTTAAAACAAAATAAGAATTTATAAGTCAAACTTTTTCTGCTTCGAATTTTCATACATTTGTATTTATGTATATTCTTGCCAGGATTTGAATCCACGACCCTCCGCGTGCTAGATATTTTTTTCTTACATTTACCAACCCTTTAGACCGCTCCACCAACTCCCGATGATATGAAGAGGTATTAAATTTGTATATTAAGCAAATGTTGTCCTGCAGCATTACATAGAATCATTGTGCAATCAGTTTCAATTCAAGTAAGCAAAAGTAAATAAAAATGAGAAATTAAAATAAAAAAGTGAAATAAAAAAGGTTGAATAAAAAATATTTTAATAAAAAAAAAATAAAGCAAAAACAAATAAAAAAACGAAAAAAAAATCACCCGGGCTGGGTTCGAACTCACGTTGTTCTTACTGCAGCCTTATATGGAATCATTGTGTAATCAATTTCAATTCGATTAAACAAAAGTAAATTAATAAGAGAAAGGAAAATAGAAAAGTGAAATAAAAGATGTTGAATAAAAAATATTTAATTAGAAAAAAAATAAAGCAAAAAAAAGTAAAAAAAAGTAAAAAAAAAAATCTCCCGGGCTGGGTTCGAACTCACGTTGTTCTTACTGCAGCCTTATAAAAAATCATTGTGATAGTGCTTCTAAATTTCTATGGGGACAAGCACTTTTGAAGTGCTTGGATCAGAAACGCTAGAAATTTTTCCTCTTGGGTAGGTTGTAATATAAAGTAATATGCTTGTAAGTCTTGGTTTTATTTTTCGTGTATGTGTGTGTATTTTGTATGGCTTTGATACGCATTTCATTGCGTTTCTATTGCAATTTACGACATTTTCAAAGTGATAACATATTTTTTCTCTCTCTTTCCTTGTATCTCTTGTATATGTACGATGTATATTTGCGAATTTTTTTCACCTAACTTACTGTTATGTTACCAAAAACTCTCACTAGCTTTGGCTGCTGCCAAAAAGTTTCTAATACACTGTGTAGCAGAAATATTCTTTTACTTAAAATTTTTTTTCTCGAAATCCGACAATCCGTGTGTTGTCTTCAGAATTGGTACCTGGAAACCTAAGGTTAGATGAGTTTATAGTCGTGGCTTAGCAGTTGATGAGAAAACCCTAAGTTGCACCATTAGTGCCATTTTATTTATTTATTTATTTAATACCAGATAAGTGATTGTGCTGGCTAGTATTATAAGTTGTCTGGGCCTGAATTAGATATTGTTTTTGAGATAGTTGAGAAGGGATTCAATATCATCATCGGCAAATTCTTTCATATCATTTACAAAGATTTTCCCTGGAGCCCTAAGTCTAGCTCTAGATAGAGAAGTATCCATGCAACTCTGACAGAAGAAATAAATAAGGATACCCAGTTTTTCGGCTAACTTGCCGATGGCCCAGTGTCCAGAGCAAACCCCAACGATTCTTTAATATGATGATAGCATATCATATATTTCCAAGTTGTTTAATGAAGATCAGATAGCTTTAGTAATGCTGAAAGCTTCTAAGGTTTTCCATCTGCCAATCTTCTTGGTGAGGAAATGCGAAAAAATCCTTTTCTTCTTCCGGAGTGTAGAAGCACTTTGAATAGTTCTCACTCAGAGTGGAGCCATGTCATGCTAATTCATAACCCTATTTGTTACCCTCTGTAATCTGGAACTCGGACGAGAGTAAGTTCGGACTGGCGTCTATTTGATGACATTTTTTTTATATTCCACTTCTAGTTTCGATATTACTGTTACTGAGGTCATCGCCTCAATAGTTATATAACTGTAAGAGAAGATCGCAACTTGTCTATAACTGAGATTAGTAGTCTCTACTAGAGAACAAGTTGGTGCGAATGGCTTAAGCTTTTGCATGAAAAAAGCTATCCAAATTGGGTAAGAGAAAAAATTATGATAAATTGTATTCTTTTGAAAATATATCAGTAACCACACCACCACCACCGTATTGTCTTTCTATTGAGTTCTTTTGAGAAGCCACATGCTCCAGTTTTGTCTGATTACACTCCTTCTAAAAAATACGGCTTTGTTTGTTCACAGTACCACTCTTGATTGAGGTCTCCATGTTTTGGTGAAAGTTTTTTTTTGAATGCATAGAAATCTATACAAGCTTTTCTGCTTCTTTGTTCTATGTTGTATTTCCAATTTAGCTTCGAATCTAGAAAGACTCGAAAATACTTAGCTGATTTCGAAAGTGGTAGAGATTGTCCTTGCAATCGGTGGAGTTCAAAAATTGTATAGTTTCAGCAGCATAATTGATATGATGCCGTTTAGTCCAGGTGATTTCTAAGGCAAAAAGATGTTTAATCACTAAAAAATTCTATCTATAATAATTATTTAGCTGGGAATTGCCGGCGGAAAACTATAAATATGGTCAGTACCAAGTGAATTTTCAACGTTCTCAATAAAGTGAGTTTAAATTGAAAGTTTTAGTGCTTCGTGCGTACATTCCATCCATGATCCATCTTATTTCTTAACAAAGGATGGAAAAAAGAGTTCTTTAGAGAGGATTTCACAAAGCCCTTCTGAGTCCATGATGTTGTCTATGAATGACAAAAAAGTTTATCGGGACTATTTTTTAACATCCCTGAATGCAATTTCATACATTTTATGGCAATCTCTGTTGAGTTGCCATGGTTTCTGTTGGTGACATTGACTAAAGACTTTTCTGGTAGTCTGAAAACCTTACTTGAGCAAAATCTATTTGAGAAAAATTCTTGAGCGTAGCCGTTTTTGAGAAATCTTTAGATCAAAAGTCATTCAAATCGATTTTTCGCAAATAATTCTCGTAGTAGTTATTTCTGCTGATAAATGTTCTGCAACTTAGGAAATTTACTAAAAATGGTAACTTTTAGTTTTTTGTATGACTCGTCATTCCGAAGATATGACAATTTAAAAAGTTTTCTTTTTCAGTGTAAATTCAGAGATTTGTTGTTGTGCGGCAAATAGCGCATTACTTTGAATAAATGTGGCTTGTGCAACATATGGAAATGCCATTTAATATGCTGCTCCTATGAATGTGTTCTTGTATGAGTACTTGAATACATAGTCCTTGTTGCTATTGGTGGCAAATGTTGCTTGCATGTTGTTGTCGTAGTCGTTGTCGTCGTCAACATGTGGCATATTAGATATCTACGAAAAGAATGTCTACAACGACCAAAAAACAGACAGGGAGACAAGACAGACAGTTAAACACGAATTTACAACCTATGATAAGCATGCGAAAAATGAGACAAATTACATATTAAGAAGATGAAAAAAAACGTAGAGCTATGAAAAAAGTTTTTCTTTATATTTCTTTTTTGTTGTTTTTGTTGTTTTTAATAAAACCAAAGAAGACTCTAGAAAACGGTTGTTGTGAAAAGTTGTAAAAAACTTACTTGACATAAAACTGCGGGAATTAACAGATGCCTCATGTAATATGAGCCAATTACTTGCTGTTCTTAGTACCTACTAACATGTTAGAAAAAGTTTATAAACTAATAATATGTCTGCAGAGGCAAAAAGTTACGATATATAAAATACATTACTTTTTAAATATATTTACGAAATTTTCCATTCTAGAAAATATTAGAATTTCAACTTTTATAAAGTCATAAACTTAAAATATAAATCTAAGCTTTTTGCAGAATATTCTTCAAAATTTGGTAATATATTGCTATCATGATATTGCTAATGGTTCCCTTTCCGCCGTCACATAAATAAAACATTTAAAATGTTATTTAACACCATTTACAGTTGGCACAATTATCACGCAGACACAGACAGACAGAGAAAAAATACACGCACACTGCAAAGAATATTGCGCTTACAGCAAAGCATAGTACGAGTTACAAGTGTTGCCACTTTGTGTGAAAGGGGGAAAAAGTGCGCTTTGACAAAATATGTATGTGTGCGTAGCATAAGACTAAGTATACGTGTTTAAGTAGTAAGGGTGAAGTTTTCAACTGCAATAAAATTTGAAATTGCAAGAAACTTTTTGCATCACAAATGTTATATCTGTTGAGTTGAGGCTTTTGGTTTTTTCATAGTTTTTTTTTTAGAATCATCAATTTACATAATTATTATTTCAATGCTGTGGAAAATTTGATTTAAAACTTTAATAAGAAATGTTTGACATTTTGTAGACATAATGTGTCAATAGCATCTCTAAAAGTACCATTAGAATTAACAACTGTGATACAATTGAAAATAGCTTTGTATACCTGGAATGACTGGAGAACTTAGGTTAAGCCCGGGAGATGTGGCACCTCCAAGTGATTTGGCACTCCTTATAATTTTAATACTTTCGTTAAAATTAAATTTAATTCAGTTGTGCGAAAGACTTCCTGGTGAATAGTTTGTTTATTTGAAGTTGCTATAATAACTTATGTTTGGGACTTAAAAAAAAAGTTACAAATGTAAGCAACTAAGTTTTTTTACACGTCATTCAGGAGGCAGCAGAGCGGTGAGTCTTTGATAAAGTTATTTGGTGCACATATAGAAATAAAGAGAATTGAATGATATTTCGTTTTTGGATGAATATGCGGCATATTTATTCGGTATATATACTCTAAAAAGAAGAAATAACACCCAATTTTTGAGGGTGATATGGTTTGGGTGCCATTTCTCCTTTTGTTAAAAAATATTTGGCAGTACAAATTTGAAGTGCTTGAACTTACAGTCACTCCAGAATCGGCAGAATTTTAGTCAGGTTATACCAACGACCTCGAAAAACTCTAAGCCGAACACAAGAAAATAAACAGCAAGAATTAAATGGAAAAACAACTAGTCCAACGTATTCCAAATGAATGAAATATTTACTTCCAATATGGATCAGATGAGTGCGTTGGGCATGGAAAAAATCATTCACAAACCACTAAGCCAGATGAATGGATCCAATGCGTAACGTGCCGTTTGAGGTCACACAAAACAGGCACGCCTTATACGAAAACATGCAACAGTTCTGGCAACGAAAACTAAAAAGCCACTTGGGGTGTCTTGGGAGATTTGGCAATTATAACATTTTTTGTTGCTTAAATTTAAGTACTATTATTTGTTTTAAATTAAATAAAGGATAAATTCGTCAATAATTCCCTTCAAAAAAATTTCGGTTTTATAGTAGTTTAACAAAAAGGTGCCATTCCTTCCGAAATAACCCTAATGGGTCAGAGTTTGGTCTACATAAAAAAAAAAAAGATTTTCTTACGAACAATATCCTGTGATCTCAATAGTAGAAGACAATATTCTAACTCAGTTTTGCTTCTCCAAAATATTTAGGGCTGAACTAAATAATAAGAAAAATTATAAGGAATTGTTTTGGTTTTTCCAAAACCTTATAACTCGAAAACCAGCTGTCCGATTTTCAAGATTTTTTTCTTTTCAAACACTTATTTGAAATTTCTTCGGCTTTGTTCAGGATTTTAAAAAGTCCATAACTCGAGAACCATTCAACCGATTGGCGTGATTTTTTCCAGGCATGGGTATTTTATCCAATAAAGTCTTTTTTAATTTTTAAATTCCATCCTTCTCGCTCGGGATATCATCATATTTATTATCGTCTGTCTTTTTCTGCGTTTGTATAGTTTGATACATGGGTATCTATTTTGAAGACACCTTTCCCAGGCTTAAAATTCTTCACATCTTTGAAAATGTTTGACCCAAATGGACTAGATTTTCTATAAGGGCACGGCCACTGTTGGGAACGTTTCGTTCGCACGCACATTTTTGCCCATATCTCTTTGAAAAATAATCAAACATCATGATATCTTAAGTGCATGTAATAAGGCTCCCTAAGGCCAATATTTCGAAGGAACAAATTTTTTGTCTATCGCTTATGGCTTTGGAGTTATAAGAGTTTAAGTGCCGTTGGGAACGTTATTTTTTTTTTTGCAAGCGATTTTTGAGGTCAGTGCAAATTTTCTAAAAAGTCTGTGAATCTAGTAATGTATTTTCCCGAACATCTTCTATAATTTGAAGGTAAAGGATCAAAGTTATGATTGAACTTGAAATTGTGCAGAAAAAATTATTTTTGGTGGATTTATAGACGTTAAAACAACGTTGGTTACGTTATGCAAAAGCATTGGGAACGTTATGCGTACGAATTTCCATATATAAATTGAGGGCAAATACAGCCAAACAGTCCAAACATCCATAAAGATGAAAATATGTGAATATTTCATTCCTTGGAAGTTTCCCATTTGCGCTACACTACAAATTTTTTGCTCCAAGACCTCGATACATATATTTTTTTGAAATTACGATTTCTCCCAAAAGGATAAAGCTATATACATGAAACTTGGTACAGACAATACTGAGAGCCATTTTCTGATCAGGATTAAAATTGAGCGTGATCGGTTAATGTTCACGCCTACCTCCCATTGTGTAGGAAGTAGGCGTGAAGATTAACCGATCACGTCCAATTTTAGTCTCAGGTAGCTTAGTAAAATTGTCGTTATCTGTACCAAATTTCATGCATCTAGCTAAATTCGTATGGCCGCCAGTCTGGGTTCAACAAAAGAAGTGATATCGAAAATAAATTTTTTTCTGTTTTTTTTCAGATTTTTATGTTGAGCCCTGACAGGTGGCCGAACGGACTAAGCTAGACGCATGAAATTTGGTGCATGTAACAAGAATATTACTAGGATGTTTTGGAAGCTTCAAAAAGCCTGTTAGGAACGAAATATTTGTGATATCCTATGCACTTGAATAGATCTCAAATTAGCAATTAGCGTGATTTATGTCCATAACTTCCTCTTCAATCCAACTGTACTTATTGGTTGATTTAAATTATTGTAAGGAATTTCTATCCCTTTAAACAAAGCTCATTGCGTGGATTCAGAAGAAATTTTAGTAGAATACTTTATTTAGCTAATTTTAAAATGGATTCAGAAACTTTACTGAAAATACTCGAAAAGGGTGATTGCATTTTAATATTTTACCCACTAACTTCCGCTACAAGAAACTTCTTAATATATTTTGTTGGGAACGTTATGTTTTTTTTGCGGTAGAATTCTTCGCCAACAAATATGCACAAGCAACTGGTTTTCCTTCGAAATATCAATGCAAATCCTTAATTTCAAATATTTTCTCTCTTAGGAAATCAAAATTACATTGATACAATAAAAATAAAGCAAATTGTTACCTTCTTTTCGGGACTGGTTTTTTTGGCATTTTTTTTTCTTTTCACAAGCAAGAGTAAGTTTTTATGAAAAAAGCACCCCTTAAATCAACTTATATACTTGAGAATGGTATTTTTGGACAACATTAGATGTAAACTTATGAAATATGGGCAAATGAGTGGGAGACTTAAAGAAAAAAACAAAAGTTGTATAGCTTCGTCTTACGTGGCCGTGCCCTTATACGTACGTAGATGACATCGGGAAATATGGACAGCACTAAGCAACTTATGTATATGTATAAGAAAAAAAAATTTAAATAACTCTGAAACTGTTTGACAGATATGGAAAAGATAAAGTATATATATTTGAAAAGTATATCGGAAGCGGGCGAATGAAGTCTCTCCCGAGCTAACTACTCTGAATATAATTCTAAATATGTAAATTGAAAAACATGAAAAATTTTTACAAAAATGCCAGAAAGTTTCATTATATAATTGAAAAGCGCCAAACTTTGAAAAAAGTTTAACAGCAAAAATTAATTTTTTTTTTTTTTTCCTCAAACTTTTTTTATTCTAAGTTTTTTAATTTGCTATCCTGGTTGATTTTTAAATTTTTTTGCTTACCTTTTTTTATTTGCAGCAATCAACAAGCAATACAAGTTCCAGTTCACGTGACAGCAATAGCAACAAGAACAACAGCCACAACAACAACAATAGCAACAGCATCAGCAGCTATAAAGGTGCAAAATTTTTGCTGCGTAAAAGTAAAACCAAAAAGAAGCAGAAACAGAAAAAGTCAACTTTAGGTAAGTGATAATATTGTCCAGGAAGGGTATACTATATAACACAATCTCTAAAAGTTGGTTTTTAGTATAATAAACATTCAAACAGATTTCCGATAATTTCAAGTGTTATCTCGGTGAATATTAAGGACTAAAGATGCCAAAATAATGCCTAGAAAACGTTGAATATATTAAAAAGTATTATTAAATTTCGAAATTTAAATAAAATTATAAAGGTTCCTAAATGCAAAAGTTGTTAAAATTGCAAAAAATATACATAGGTAAAGTTGAAACGATGTTAAACATGTCATAAAAAGTTTGGGAAGAACAGATTGAAACCATCAGAAATATTTAGAAAGAAAACGCCGAAGTACCCAGTGAAAAAATTTTTGTTTTTTTCAAATCGCAAAAAATGTTAAATATATGTACAGCAAAATGTTGAAAATGTCGATAACACTGAAAACTACTTTCGGAATGTCGGAAATTGTTTGAAGAAAATCAGAAATATTGAAAAAATTTAATTAGAAAGAAATTATACACAAAAAGTAGCAAATTTTGAAAATATCGAGGAATGTCGATAAACTTCGAAAGTTCTAAAGAGTTTGAAATATATTACAATAAAAAAACTTGAAAATCCTTAAAAAAGTAGAGAAATCGAAAAAAGTAAAAAAAAATTTTGAAAAATTTGAGAATACATATTTTGAAAAAGTCGAAAAAAGTAGTGAAATCTCAAAATGTTTTGTTTAATTGAAATAAATTTTTTGAGAGATATAGAAGTCAAATGAAGAAGAAGAGTCGAGAAAAGTAGTGAGAAAATTCATAAGATTTATTGTAGCAAATATTAAAAAAGTCGTAGAATGTAGAAAAATGTTGAAAATACTAAAGACTTTGAAATATATCGAAAGAATCGAAAATCTTTGAAAAAGGCGAGATGTCAGGAAAGTTCCAAAAAAAATTTTGAAGTTAAAAGGCTTGAAAGTTACCAAGAGTCGGAATATATTGAAGACATCAAAATATTTTGAAAAATTCGAGAAAAGTTTGAAGAAGTTAGATGATGTAGAAAGAGTGAGAAAGAAAAGTACTGAAGAAAACAAAATGTTTTTGAAAATTCAAGAAAATGTTCTAGAAATATTGCAGAAGTTTGATGTGGTGGAGATTCGAAAAAATTTATGAAAATGGCGGAAAATTTTTGAAGAAATCGGTTTATTTAGAAAGAGTGGAGAGAGAAGTACAGAAAAAAACAAAATATTTCAAAAATTTGAACAAATGAACAGTATTAAAGAAATCAAAATATTTTGTTGGAAAAATTTTCGAAAGATAAAGAAGTCAAATGATGAAAAGAAAAAAGTATTAAGGAAGTAAAAGACGACAGATAGTTAGGTAGAAGAGTCGAAAATAATATCGAAAAATCAAAAATATTTAATAGTATTCGAGAAAATATTCAATATATACATATAAACGATGATGTAGAACAATTGAAAAAAGCAATGACGAAATCAAAATATTATGAAAAATTTTTAATGTTCGAAAAAAACTGTAGAAACTGATGATGTAGAAGAGTCGAGAAAAGTACTGAAGAAGTAAAAATGTTTTAAAAAAAAATTTTTCAGGTTTATTTAAGAAGCCAGATAAAGAGGAAAAAGAATCGAAAATAATATTGAAGAAAAAAAAAATATATTAAAAACCTCGAGAAAACTTTCAAGAAATATTAACGAATAAGCAAAATCGAAAATAATACAATACCTACGGAAAAAATTCGAAAAAATTTTAAAGATATTAGAAAATTCAGATGATGTAGAAGGGACGAATGAAGAAATTAAAATATTTTAAAAAGTGGAGAAAATTTCGAAAAATATTGAGATATGTAGAATATTCGAAAATAATACTGGAAATTTAAAGTAAAATAACTAAATATTTTGATAAATTTGACAAAATGTTTGAAACGATGCTCTACGCTGATTTTCTACACTGACATGTCTTTACAAAAGTAATGCATTTGGTAATGAAGAAAGTAAACTATGAACAAAACTGTGTTCCACCTTTGTTGCAATTAACGTTTTTTTTTTTTTTTTTGTTTTCTTATTATATTAACTTTTCCCTTATTTTCCAAATAACTGTGTTCATACAAAATGTTGCAAAAAGTTGCCGCTGTCTGTGTGTTTGTGTTGGCCAAAGCAACTTTAATTGCTGACAATTGGCTGTAGGCGACATTTTGCATACAATTAATTTGCAATTTCTTGCAAAAGTGTTATTTGCTATTTACTTTTCTCTCCCCCTTTTATTACAATTATTTCTTACAATTTCCTTTCTTTCTTTTAATTTTTCCTCCTTATTTTTTTTTTCATTTTCTTTAATTTCTTGCCTGTTTTGTTTTTGCTTTTGCAGCTGATAAAACCATCAATGTTGCTGACGATGAAGTAGCAGCAGCAACAAAACAACAAACCATCAAATGTGTTGTTGTCGGTGATGGTGCGGTGGGGAAGACAAATTTAATTTTATCCTACCTGGAAAATCGCTTTATACCGGAACATGTACCAACAGCATCAGATATTTACAATGGTAAGTGGAAATTTTCTTTGCTGCTCGCATATTCTATGTATGGATGTTTAGGTGCGCGGGTGTATCTATTATGCTGAGAGAATTGTTGCGCAATATATTTTTGTGTGTGTGTTTTTATTATTAACTTTTGCCCTTAGCGTAGTTTTTTTTTTCTTGTGATTCTATAAATTTTTAAACGCAACGAAAGCAAATTTTTGAATACACTGACTTTTGCCATTTTCCTCGGTGTTGGTTTTTTTTTTCATGGGCTTAGTGCAGATAAGACGCTTAGTTTTTTTGCCCTTGAAGCATGGCTTAGTTCTTAAGTTCTATACCAGAGTTTTTTCCAACAGAATGAGTAGAAATAGGTAGAATATGAAAAAGATTTCAGGGAATGTTCTTAAAATTTTTTCTTTTGACAATTTTTGAAATTCGCAAAACAAGCAGACTTATTTAAGCCATTAATTTTGAAAGTAGAAAAAATTGATTTTTTAAGTTATTCAATAGCGAGCTCGGAAAAACGTTTTTTTACTCAAAAACAAGGGAACTTACGAAAAAAGTCTATAAAGCAAAAAATGGTTGGAGTTGTCCAAAAAAATACGTATGAATTTTTTCGACCTGGTCTAGTGAACAGAATCCCAAGTGTTGCCGCCCAATGGCAGTGCATAAGTACGACTACATTCAACATTTTCGGTGTTCCTTCTAAAAGTCAAAAAAGAAGCTTCTTCCCGGCAGGACTACAATTCATTTTTCATTTTTTATCTTTTCTTTGCTCGCTTATGTTTTTATTTTATTTTACTTTTGTGCACTCTTCATCTCATCGTCATCATCATCATTTTATATTTTTCACTTGCGGCGTTGAAATTCAGCAGCATTAAAAATTGAACTGAAGCTGCAGCTGATTGAATTATGATGTGTAGAACATCAACGGCAGTGCCGTAGAGCAACAGCCATAGCCAAAAAACTTTGCAGCACAATCAGATATATGAATGCTTTATATGTATGCTCATGCATATATGTATGTATGTAAGGATATGTATGCTACCTATGTAAGGGTATTTCGCTGTAACTTTATATCATCATTGTATGAGATGAAAATTTATTTATTTATTATGTGCTACAAATTGCTACCTGGTTTAGAACAATTCTGTTTCATTATTAAATTGTGTATGTGGGTGAGATGTTGCATACTATGAAAAGTTTTGCCTGTAGCTGTGAAAGGACGCTATTTTATGTTACTTAACATATATATAGGTAACGTTGAGGGTGCTGGAAAACTCAATTTTTTTTATATAATATTTCAGTTGGTTGGCAAATTTTACAGGTTTTAACTGAGTGTCCGTCCTACAGTAAAATTAAAACTAATGTGGTTACAGCAATGAGATTATCATGCAAATTTTAGGTATTCATGTTGTAATGAAAAATATGTCTTTTTTAAACTCAAATTGACACGATTAGGTACATATATCGCTTTTTAATTGCATTTAGCTTAAATTTCTTGATGAAATCAAGAAGTGCTAAAATTTCAATGTTTTGAAATAATTAGCTCATTGGACCAAAATCTCATGAGATAAAAATATCATGTGATGTTAATTTCATGGGATAAAAATGTCATGAGATAAAAATGTCATGAGATAAATATGTCATGACATAGAAATATCATGAGATGTAAATTTCATGAGATAAATATGTCATGTTATAAAAATGTCACACAATAGCAATCTCTTGAGAACCTAAAATGTTAAATGTTGATTTTGCAAATGTTCGGTTCAAAGATGTGATATTTTCGATCTATTCCGACAGATTGCTGAGATTTGTCTTCTTTTCTGAATCCACCATTGTTTTTGATAAGAGCTTGCATTTTGCACGTTCCACGTATAGATGTGTCAAATCTGCTTGCATTACCACAAGAAATAATATTCCACCAGATGGCGCTTTAAAAATAAGTGAATGCTTAAAATTGGGTTTTATTACGTTTTTCACCCATTTTTTCTTATGTTTTAAGCATTTTGGTCGTTGGTGACACCTTGTGAAATTTTCTGTAGAATATTTTTGTAGAAAACTTTAACCCATTAAAGCTCAGATATTAAGAAAAAAAGTGGTTTTTGTAAAATTCTAAAACTACATTTGGAATAAAACTTGTTTTCCCAAAGTAACAATGAACATTTCTGGAACATTTAATACTTTATATACTGTTTTGCAGGTCATTTTGACCCATTTTCCAAAAACTTGGTTATAATGGGTAAAAGTATTCCACAAAAATATCTTACAAAAAATTTCACTAGCTATCACGAAAGACGATAATTGCTTGAAACTTAAGAAAAGTCCGTAAAAATTGTAATTTTGTTTAAAAAACAATTTGAATTGAAATGAAAAGCGAGTAAATTTTTATTTCATGAAATCAATATTTTGTTCCCATTTGTGAATCTTCTCTACCAATTGCTCCCATTACAATTATTAATCCCTATGTCGACAACAGCTTGACTTATATATGTCTCTAACATAAGTATACCAATTAGGCTAAAACGTTTTATACACATGCGTACATGTGTGTTTGTATGTGTAAGCACTTAAAAGCACCAGCAGAGCACAGGAAATTAGCACAAAAATAAATTGCACACACACATTGAGATAAAGAATTGAAATGAATGCAGAAACGGAAACGCAAATCAATTACACACAGATTTAACTCATACGTCGATGTTAGTGTATGCGTACCCAGTCAGCAAAAGCCAAAGTGTGTTCTTTTTTTTTAAATAAAATAATTTGTTTAAATAAACTTGATCAAATGTTCAATTCATACCTAAAAGTAGGTATGCCATACGTTAAAGTGAAAGAAATATATATTCCGAGATAATATCAAAGTAAGGATTGTTTCGAAGAAAAACTAGTAAGGGTGTAAAATTTGGCCTGGCCAAACATTAAATACCCTACACTGCAGTATTTTTCAAATTTTGCTCATATGGGAGTTGCTACGCCCTCTTGTCCGAGGTCACCCAGTTTTTGTTCAGCGCTTGCATTTATAGTTTTTAGTGTCTGAGTGGCAAACTTTTTCAGCAAAGCGTTTTGAAGCTTTTGCTTATATAGGAGGTGCCACGCCCTCTTGACCGAGTTCGTCTAGTTTTAGCTTAGAGCGTGCATTTATAGTATTTAGTATTTGAGTGAAGCTTGGTTCGATTATCTCAAGAAACTGTTTCAGTATAGCATTTTGAAACTTTTGCTTATGTGGGAGGTACCACGCCCCCTTGTCCGATTTCACCCAATTTTTGTTGAGAGCTTTCATTTATGATTCTTAGTGTCTGAGTCAAATTTGATTCGACTATTTCAAAAACGCTTTCAGTATAGCGTTTTTAAGCATTTGCTTATATGGGAGGTGCCACGCCCTCTTGTACGAATTTGCTTAGTTTTTCCTCAGAGCTTGCGCTTACAATTTTTAATATTAATGCGTATTTTGGTTGCATTGTCGTGAAAAAAACTCCTAAAATTGCATTTTGAATATATTTTTTGTATGGGTGGTAGGCGTGTCCGTTAACCGATTTCGCTCATTTTCAATCCCCCGAGCTAACTTTGACAACGAAGGCAGTGTACCAAGTTTCATTGAATTATCTTGCTCAGTTTTTCGAAAAAGTGTATTTCAACACACAGCCAGCCAGCCAGCCAGCCAGCCAGACAGACGGACATGGCTATATCGACTCAGGAGGTGACGCTGATCAAGAATATATATACTTTTCTATATCTGCCACGCCTCCTTCTCTGCGTTACAAACGGAAGGACAAAGTGAATATACCCTGGGTGTAGGGTATAAAAAGAATTTCGGTAATGATGTGAAGAATGGTCTTCCGTGAATAGAAAAAAGGAAATTTTCGAAAACGGACAAAAATAGATCACCCATGATAAAGGCAAAGTATAATTCAAAGCTAAAAACATAATGCCCCAGACAGACGACAGCTTAAATCTAGATTATAGATGTAACAATGCGAATCTTTTATTGCATGATTTTGGGCATTTTTAAATACATATTTCATAGACATTGACTAAAAGAATATTTTCCCAGTTCAGGGGCCAAAAAATTCTAAAACATCAAAAATAAGATTAATAGTAAGAAAAAGCTGATTAGAATTTTTTGAATCCTGAATTGGTAAATTTTCTTTTAGTCAATGTCTATGAAATATGTATTTAAAGAATGCCTAAAATCATGCACTAAAAAAGTTCAAATTATTTCGTCTGTAATATAGATTTAAGCTGTCGTCTGTCTGGGGCATAAGCTCTTTCTTAACAATCTCAATTGTACATTTTAATGCCAATACCATTAAGTATTCTATATATTCAAAATTCTCAATGCTCACGAGATCCAAGTAAATCTTATTTATCACAGAATCACAAAGTTCTCTCAAAACAGTTTAGAACTATAAACGAACTAAGAAAAACTGAGAGCTGCTTTTTTGTAAAATCTTATAATCTAAGGGGTCGGGATCAAGGCGCCAAAAGTCACCGCAGCCTATAATACCTATTTTGGTAACCCTGACAAGACTTCATTGGAAGTCAGTTCATAGGCGCATGCGAATCGCATGAAACATTATTTTTTTTGTTGGTCAATACTGATCTCGAAAGGGAATTGTTCAACTTTTTTGCTGGGTTGCATTCCAGTCTAATGTACGAAATGAACAGGTAAAAGTTCAAATGAAAAGCAAAGAAGTGAATTAACACTAATTGAATCTCTAATGTGTGTTGTGCTGTTTTTCTATGCGGTTCTAGTTAAATGAAGCACAATAAATGCCACTCTCGCTTGATGGTAGAGTTTTTAAGTTAATTTTTTGTAATTAGGATTTTCGAAGAAAGAACTCAAAGACAAAGACGAGTGATATTTCATAAAGATGGGTTGCCATTTGTTTCATTTTTTATGTGTATTTTAATAAATAAAAGTTAAATGTTTTGTACTTTGTACTGTTTCTTAAGACAAAAAACATGCTATGTGGACATGGCATAAAAATTTCAGTTATTCTTCTCATGATTACTGTTTCAAGAAGAACATTCGAAATTCTATTATTTTAAATTTTTTTCTTACATCTGATTAAGTGATATTATCGCATGAGATTTTTATTGCATGATAGATGAATGACAATATATTTTTGTGTCGTGACATCTTGCGCTGCAGAGACACAAATTTTTCATTAGCTTTTCATGTTGAAATTTCTATATCATGACATTTAGTCCTTGATAATATTTATTGCATAAAATTTGTATGTCATAATATTTTTATCGCATGACATTTTTGCAAAATGAAACCTTTTTCCAAACTATTTAAATGAAATGATTTTTTAACTTAGCACTAATAAACTGTAGTATTCTTTTTAAATTTTTAAATATGATGAAATTCTTAAGATAAGAAATCTAATTATGTGAATACTCGTATATGTAAGTTTAAAACTCTATACGTAGAGTAGAACGGGGCAATGTCGTGCACTCAACTTTGACATGCTCGTAAAGCCGTACATCTCAAGCGAATGCAACGAGTAAGCATCCGATCGAAAGATAATTTCATTGGTTACATCCATGTGTAACAACATTTGTGTAGCGAGAAATTGTGTTTGTGTAAGTGAATGTGCACGACATTACCCCAATGGTCGTTTTAAAGGTCAACTTCGATAACTCGGTGAAGCCCAAAATTTTTTTCGAAAACCAAATGCTTCTTTTCTTTAGCAGGATATTTCCTTTCAGAAAACACTTACCTGGTATATTGTCCCGGAGGGAAAATTATTTTTCTGACCTGATAAAAAAACACTTTTATCGTCCCGAAAGCGTGCGTTTTGAAAAAAAGGTTACTCTGTAGAGACGAACTGGTGAAAATTGCTAGTATTATATGCATAAGCTCAGTAGGTCAGCAGGTCCCTACCTTACGAACAGTTGGTAAATCATTCAATTCTTTGGGCTAAAACAGCTAGTGCACGACATTACCCCCTGCACGACATTACCCCGTTCTACTCTACTTTATTCAATATGTCAATATTGTTTTGTAAGTATTAATGAGACTTTAATCGCATGGAATTTTCCGCTCAAGATGGTTAAATTGCAAAAGTCTTAAGTATCATCAGTCTTTTCAGCAAAAATATTCTCTCGACCAAAACGTATATCATGACACAAAAATGTTATGGAACAAAAATCTCTTGCTTTAAAAATGTCAACTCAAAAGCAAATACTAAACCATTAAAACCGTTCCAAACTGACAATTTTTCAACACTTTGATATGTTGTTTATGTACTGACTGACACACATGAACACACACACTATTAGTAAGTTTCTATAGACGAAGGCGACTTTAAAAGCAACAGTGCATGTGACATGTTGATGTGTGAATTTCACTTGGATTCACACCAAACGTCAAGAATGACAACGTCAATAATTTTACCAGTGACTTGTGCTTGTGTGAATGGCTCGTATGTAAGATGTTATTTGCTAGCACAATTTTACTTACCAAATATTCGATAAATTTTTTCGTAACAGAGTGACAAAAAAAAACTGATTACTACCCTTTTGTGACAAAAAGATTATTTCAGCTATGGCTTTTTGTTTTAGAGAACACGTGACAGAAATTCTGCACTATCATGCTGATAGTCCATAAAAATTGAAATCAATTCAATTCAATTTCATGACTGAGATTGACATGAGTGTATAATCAATTTTACCACTCCATGCTGTGCATAATAAACATTTTTGGCAATCTTTTAAAGATGTCAATTGTTTTTTGGTGTAAAAACATCGCAATAAAATCTTAAGTCATTTTTTTTTCGAAAATAAAAGCATATTTTTTTAAATAACGAATTCTTGAAGATCATGTGTGTCCAAAGATATCAATCCCTAAAAAAAATTTTAAGAAGCGCTTAAGTCCATCAAAAGCTTAAGAGCACACATTTCAAGTAGATTTTCAGTAGTTCTTACAGCAACTTTAGTGAAATTTAAAATAAAAACATTACTTTTTGGGATTTTAGCTAAATAAATAATTTATTGTTGATGAAATGTTAATGGTGCCATTTTTTTCATATACCTTAAATCTAGTTGAAAATTTTGAGATATCGCACAACTCACTTCGATCTTTTTTAAGATCATAATGTCGTGATTTTGTATGGATTTTTTAAAAGTTAAACTCGTCTGGTAGTAGGTTAGTACCACGTGAACTACCTGGGAATAGGAAGCATGAGTGAAGAAAACCAAAAATTTGAATTTAGTCGGAACTTGTAGGTATGACTTAAGCAAAATTTTTCTAAAATAACTAGGTGGCAACCCCAAAAAATTTACGTTAAGTTTTTAAGAAGTTTCTGTAAGAGTTTTAAGACTAAAATTATATTTTTTGTTTTATGTACATGGCTTATGCAAAATTTGTAACCAGGTGGCAACCCTGAACGTTTTTGTACAGTTTTTAAATAGTTTATTTGAGCTTTTCTGTAACCAATAACACAGGTTTACAAAAAAAATAAATGTCATGGCGTTTTGACCAGACTATGTGCTTCCTAGGGACTTCGATGTCCTGAATCCGAATCCCGGGTCCGTTTTTTTCCAGAACGTCTGAGAAAAAAGATTTCAAGGTCATATGGAGGTCAAAATGGGGTTCATGAGTCGTTTAGTGATAAATTCGCTAAAATTCTGAAACTAATTTTTAATCATTGAACTCTTAGGTCTTAAAAAGAATATGTGATCAAAAAGGGTATCTCGGTCCTAGTTTCGGAGATATAGCCATCGAAAGATCAGAATATGTATCTTCTTTGAAAACCGCTATAAATTGGGAACCTCTGGATGGATTTGGAAAATATTGGTGTCATATGAAAGTTATTTTGATGTTGTTGTTGTTTTTGTTGTTGTTGTTGCTGGTGTTATTGATTTATTTTTTGTTGCAATTGAAAAATTTCAAAAAAGGTCATATCTCGAAAACTATGAATCCAATTGAAAATATGCTCAAAACATTTTTATAGACTGTCAAAATACCTTTCATATGACATCAATATTTTTCAAATTCATCCAGAGGTTCCCAACTTATAGCGGTTTTCATAGAAGATATATCCGGATCTTCCGATGGCTATATCTCCGAAACTAGTTGCGAAATACCCTTTTTGATCACATATTCTTTTAAAGAACTAAGGACTCAATGATAAAAAATTAGTTTCAGAATTTTAGCGAATTTATCACTAAACGACGCATGACCTCCATATGACCTTGAAAAATTTTTTCTCAGACGTTCTGGAAAAAAACCGACCCGGGATTCGGATCCAGGACATCAAAGTCCCTAGGAAACACATAGTCTGGTCAAAACACCATGACATTTTTTTTTTTTTGTAAACCTGTGTAATTTATATTAAGACAAAAAGAAGCATTAGCTAGTAAAGTATGATTAAGATAATATTTTGGAAAATAACCATGCGGCAACCATAAAAATTGATGTAAAATTTTAAAAAAAGTTTATCTTAGCGTTTTAAGACTAAAATAAAATTGTTTATATATGGTTTAAGCAAAACTCCAAAAAAAAAAACTAGGAGGCAACCCTGAAAGTTTTTGTACAGTTTTTTAGAAGCTTATCTGAGCGTTTCTGTAACCAATAATTTAAACTAAGTCGAAAAAAGTATGATTAAAACAAAATTTTTGGATAACAATCAGGTGGCAACCCTAAAAATTTATTTTGAGTTTTTAAGAAGCTTATCTAAGCGTTTTAAGACTAAAATTTAAATTTTCTTTAAGATATATGGCTTAAAATGAAAAAAAAAAAAACTAGGAGGCAACCCTAAAAGCTTTTGTACAGTTTTTAAAAAGTTGTTCTGAACGTTTCAAAAACCAATATGTAATTTCAATTTAGTTAAAGAAAAGTTATGATAAATACAAAATTTTTGGAAATAACCAGGTGTCAACAATAAAAAATTTATGTTAGATTTTAAAAAAGTTTATTTAAAAGTTTCAAGACTAAAATGTATTTTTTTTTTAATTAAAGAAGGTAGTAGCCCTGAATGATCACTTCATAATCGGCAACTGCACGAAGAAAAGTTTCCGTAAATTTATGGAATCGTTTCGTAAAATCCGTTTTTTACACAAGTTTCCGTAGATAAAAGGAAAAGTTTCTCAGTTGAGGAATGGGTTTCATATCCATATCCTTAAATAAGTAGGTTCTCAGGAAACCCGTGTACCCATACAGATAGAGAATTAGCTATCATTGAATCCAGATGTTTTGTGAAAAACAGTTAAAAATGCTATAAATCGAACATATAATTTTTTTAACTAAACGGGATTAATTAATTATACATCTCTATATCGATGATCCACAAAAAAAGTAGTATGTTTCTTTTCTTCCATGAAAACAAGGATGTTCTTTAATTTTTGGACAAAAAGTGGGATGTTTCATACTAAATGAATACATAATGAATCAACATAATTTTCGTGCAAGGCATCGGAACGTCCTAATTTTCATCCAAAACGTTAAAACATACCATTTTTCGACATTAAATCTTTAACGTTCTTCTTTTCGATATAAAACTTCGAAGAAACTTACTTTTCGTCATATATTATGAAACAACCAATTTTTAATCAAAATTGTTCTGAAACGTGCTACTTTTCGCCGAAGAATCAACGATAACTTAGTTTTCGTAGAACAAATGTATCATCCTACCTTGCATCTCAGGCATCGATATAATCATTCTATCAAACAGAGTTCAACCTTTAACATTTTCGCCAAAATGGAAGCAAATTTACTTTATGACACTACTTTTGTCACCATTTTTTCTGAATATAACACTTGTAAACATAAAAAATACTTATTACTTCAACATACAACCAGCCCAAGGTCGGTGGTCTCCCTCTATAAACGAATATTTTTGAAATTTCCCATATACGGGCAGCGCTATAAAATTTTATCACGTAAATAAATCAATTTTCATTTAATAATTTAATTTTCGCCCTTCTGTCCAACCATCCATTCAACCATTGTGATTGTCACCATTTTAATTTCGTTTTTTCTTCTTTCTCTTTCCATTTTCATTTTCATTTCAGCTGATGTCATGGTAAACGACAATCCCGTACATTTAACACTCTGTGATACTGCTGGCCAGGATACGCTTGACCCTTTGCGTGAGCTCTGCTATCCGGATAGTGATGTGTTTCTGTTATGTTTTTCAGTGACAAAACCGGAAACATTCCATGCGATTAAAACAAAATGGGCGCCAAAATTTGTAAGAACAAAAACAACATTGATATTGGTTGGAACCCAAGCAGATTTGCGCACCAATACAAATGTGCTGAATAAATTGCAGGTAAAATTGTTTTGTTGGCTTTTAGCTGTGGAATTTTTTGTCATTTTCATTTTCACATGCACATGTATGATGGTAGAGTTCACCTCCTTCTTTGACGCTGTCTGGGTTTTTTGAATTTCAGTTGCTTTCATTTCATTGCATTTTTGGCTTAAAAATTTATACATTCCATTCCATGGTTTTATTTCATTTTCTTATATCGTTTCGTTTTTCTTTTTTCTTTTTTTTTTCCATTTTATTTGAATTTTTGTGTCTGGTCCTGTGGATGCGATACAATAAAACGTATCCTTGAATTTCAACATACATACCAACAACGCTCGTATTACTTGTATCCTTGTGTTTGGTGCTGCTGCTGCTCTTATGTGTGATATTTGTGCCTGTAACATACTGATGACCCATGCTCGTATCATGCACAGTCAACTGGAGAGAAACCAATTTCATATGCAGATGCTTGGGATTTGGCAACAACAATTGGAGCAAAATATATCGAGACTTCGTCAGCAACACAGGTGAGTTATGGGCGTAGTGGCATAGATCATAGTGGGGGTGGCATGAATAGATATGTTTAAAGTTGACACAGCTAAGCTGTGCAAATAAATCTGCTGGTCTTAAGCTTTAAGGGGCATTTAAAATTTTATATGAATTTTAATACTTTTATCAAAATAAACTCTCTCTTTACTTAAAAGTTCCTTAAATTTGTTTTCGAATTAAAAACCAAATCATTTTTTTCTCTTAACCTTTGAAAACTCACTTTCATTCTTAAATTTTAATACTTGAAATCTTTGCATGAAAATCTCTGATAAACCAAATTCCCTAAACGAGTTATATGGCGTCATGTTTTACACCTACGTTTACTTATACAAGCTTAAGCATTTGCATACATTTAAACAATCCAACAACTAAATGGCAACAAGGATTTCAGTGTTGTGCACAAAACCCCATGTGACATTTTTTCCCCAAAAATAAAAGCAAAAAAAAAATATTAAAAACAAATTTTACAAAATAAAATAACAACAACAAGTGTTAAGCGAATTCCCCAAAGGACCAGAAACGACATTGCGAAACGCAACATTCACAGTGGATATGATTGCAAAACCGTACCGAACGCCACCACATACCACAGTGGCAGCAACCCCAGCAAAGGCGTCAAAATCTGTCAAGATTTGTGCAAAAAAAAAAGTGTCGACGCGTTTGTGTAACACAAATAATACGGGGAAAAATAAATAAATTTCAGTCTGTATATATTTTTTTTTTTTAAAGCAACATAGTTGCCAGATTTTGTTAAATTTTAGTATACTTTTGCTTTAAGTCATACCTTTACTTATGATTTTCAACTTTCATGTAATTTTCCATATAAAGTTTCATCCCTACACAAAATACCCATGGCAAATTGTGCCACGGTAAAGGCAATTTTACATCTAAATGAGAGAATGAGATTTTTTTATTTTTTTTTTTTTTTTTTTTATTCATACCGTTAAGGGTGTTGTCTGTAGGTGTGAACGACACTTTTTTGAGTTAAAATAAATTTGATGGGCTCATAAAGCTACACGGTCTTATGCCATGGTAAAGTCATATTTGTTTGATGCAGAAGACTTAAAAAAAGTTTTACGAAACGTTCTAGCTTTTGCACTCTAAAGTGGCTTAACTTTGCCCGAATTAAATTTTGGTCACCTGGCATAGCCCACGGTGCACGCATTTTGACCATTTCGTGTCTTATCTAGAAAATGTCAGATAGTAACTAAGTAGCTTTAACATTTAAAAGCAAGATTTGACATTTTTTTAAGTAAAAACAATTAGATGGACGCGAAATTATGGCTTTTTTATGGAAACGCCCATATGCTGAAATGCAGAAAATTTTTTGGGTAAACTGGCAACGCTATTTCGAAGTGTAGTTATAATTGCATTTACTGGAAAAAAAAATTATAGCCGGTCTTTGAAGCTAAAATTTTGAGCATATCTATACATTCAAAATTTTTAAGATTGACGAATGAAAATTTAAGAAAAAACTGGATAATCCGCGATACAATATTGTCTTTAACTACATCTGCCTTCCTTCGGACTCTAACGTAACGATTATAGACATTTTTCCCTCGCTCTTTTGTCTGTCATGTAGATCATAAATAGCCTTGGTCTATGATCTAAGTGGAGATTTCGTTCTAGATGCGCTAACTTCTCCAATGATAAACTAGTAAGGGTGGTATCTTTGGCCTGGCCAAAAATTATATGCCCTAAACTACATTTTAAGTATCTATACATTAATACGCAAAATAAAAACTTGTCCTATCTTTTTTACGATGTAAGAAATGGAGTACGACTTTAAATTATACACCATTAGAAAGGTCTTTGAGTGTAGATGTGCACAAAGTTTAAATTAAGTTAACATTTTGACTTTAAGCCAGATAAAGTCAAATAAATATTTTCAATATTAATAACAACAAAATACACGATTACACAGTGCTGAAAAAGAATAATGCTAAAAAGGGAAAGACAAAAATCATAGCACTGACTTCATATTTCTTACCAAATAGCAAAAGAAGTGTCCAAAAAGTACCAAAATTAAGTATTTGATAAATTTGTGTTCAAACTTTGAGCACTGGGCGATTCTAGAATTATTAAACACTCAGTTGATAAATACTAGCAATATTCATGTTGATAAAAGTATTTATTAAAATAAATTGTTTTATTGTGCCGTAACTCTCAGGAGTGTTAAAGTTTAAATTGCTTGTATGGGAGGTGCCAAGCCCTTTTTTACACAGTTTTTACTTAGAGCTTTTGTTTACTGTTTCTAGTGTTTGAATGAAATTTGGTTGGACTATCTCAAAAAACGCAATCAGCATAGTGTTTTGAATTTACTGCCCATATTGGAGATGCCACGCCCTCTTGTCCGAGTTCACCCAGTTCTTTCTCATAGCTTCAATTTATTGTTCTGAGTGTTTATGTCCAATTTGGCTGGGTTATCTCAAAAAACGCTTTCAGTAACATTTTGAAACTTTTGCTTATATTAGAGGTGCCACGCCCTCTAGTCCGAATTCGCCTAGTTTTCGCTCAGAGCTTGTAATTGCTATCCTTAGTGTTTATGTGTATTTTGCTACTGTTGTTACAAATAATGCTCTTATTATTGCATTTTGATATATTTTTGTGTTTGGCAGTAGGCGTGTCCGTTAATCGATTTAGCTCATTTTCAAATTTCATCGAATTATATGGCTTAGTTTTTCCGCTCGGAATTTTT
The DNA here is from genome assembly GCA_951812925.1 of Calliopum simillimum. Taxonomy (NCBI): domain Eukaryota; kingdom Metazoa; phylum Arthropoda; class Insecta; order Diptera; family Lauxaniidae; genus Calliopum; species Calliopum simillimum. The sequence continues at coordinate 18,983,706 of OX638372.1, read as the reverse complement.
TTTATTTTTTTGCTAAAATTTGTGAAGATATATTTAAGCAACCTAATAAGATAAATATTTATGTATCAAATAACATACTATATGGGGGTTATCGTGAATAAATATTCCCGGGAAATTTTGCCAGACTGCCGTGCATTTTGTGTTGTAGTTTAGGAAAATTAGCCGGAAATCTTAATTCACGGTAATCCCCTATACCTAAATAAAATTTAATTTATAATGATGTTTAAACACTAAAAAATGATAGTTATCTTTTCTCAGTTTTGATTCCCTTTAGAATTGATTTAATCTTTTTTGGTATTAAGTTCCGACATTTTTCCAAAGAAGTTTGAAATTTATTCCAGAAAAGTATAAAATTTATTCCAAAATAGTATAAAATTAATACGTTTTTTGGTATCGTTCTACATAAATACTTCTTGGTTTTAAAATTAAACTAAAATTTTTGCACGGTGTATCACACACACCTACTTATTTATTTGTATTTGCGTATATTCGTATATTCGTATTTACACAACAGACAAGTTTATCCCTTGTACCTCGAAAAAAAAAAAAAAAAAAAAAAAACATTTATATGTATGTATAAGTATGTGTGTAATATATACATATTGCATGGCATAACAATTATTGTCGTCGTCAGGGTATGCTGTGGTATTCTGTTGCGGCAACTTTATGTCGGGATTTTTTTTTTTTAGCCGCACGCTAACTTAAAGCAAAGCTAAATCATACCAACCAGCAGCAGCAAGTCACATTAAACGAGGTCGCCTTTATCCGTTGGTTACACTTTTTAAATCTCAAGTGCATTCAAATTTTACACTTTGTTGGTTGTTGCGAGCGCGTTGTGTAAATGTCTGAGTTGAACTCGGCGGGATTACGAATTAAAGATGATTTTAATGTGGGAAGACATAAATAGGATGGGAAAATAATATATTTTTTATTCATTTGAATATTGTTTTTGAAATTATTTTTTAATGTTTTTTTTTTTTTTTTACTAATTATGTTTTAATTACTTTTTCATTTACATTTCTTTAAATAGGACAAAGTCAAAGAAGTTTTCGATACCGCAATTTGGGAAGGATTACGTCCCACTACGTTGCCGCCAACGCCTCCATTATGGAAGAAATTACTCTGTCTCGCATGATGTTAAATTGCATTATTCATCGTAATATCTATTATGCTTTACTACGACAATTTATACGAACGATTTTTATTACTCGAAAAATATATGTTAGTTTTAAGCAAAAGTCCAGCTGTTTAGACTGATATGTTTACTTTAAGTTTCGTAATTTTTTGCTGTTAAGTTTTATGCATTAAAGTAAAAAAATAAAAAAATAATGACTTTTACATATTAAGTTTAAATGTTAAGTTTTTTAATATGTTTTATTAACTCATCACATGTTTATACTTCATAATCACTTGACTATATTTCACCATAAATTATCATTGACTTTTAAGTTTTCCTTATTTGCACACATTCCACTCATCAAAATTGTTTTATTTCATTTGATTTTTGTCACATTTTCCAATTACTTATGGCATTAATAAAAATCACTTGTATTCTATGTTAGTTAAAGGATATTTGTTTAAAGACATTGTTTCATCAATAACTAGCTATATTTTATTTTAATAAAATTTATTATAAATCAAATACATACATACATTCGTATATCAATTCTTTGCTATATATTGAAAAACATTTTTTTTTATTTTAAATAGTCGCGGAATGTAGGAAATCATAGTAATTTCCGGCTGTACATGATACTTTTAATTCTTTCGGTTAGTTCGGCTAGTTGCTTGACACGTTTCGTAGTGTACTCAGTACACTGTATGTACTGTGTTAACTCTTTTCTCAATAAAGCTTGCATACTTCTAGGCGTTTGGTTTCATATCATACTAAATGCACAGGGTGATGTGTAGATAATTGTTAGTATTTTTTTTGTTGTTTTTGAATGTGTGATGCTCCACAAGAAAAGTACCCCTATGAATAAGAGATATGCAGGCCTGTTCCGTAATCCATGTGGTTTCAATTAGTTTTCATTTAGAAGGCTTTCTCTTGAAAATGGTGAGTCACACGATAAAAAATATCAAGACCTTTTTTGTGGAGAATTACATGTTCTACAAATAACATTGATTCGCATTAACGAAAAAGTAACCCTTTAGGAAATATTATGAAAAAACAGCAAATAGTCGAAAAATACGACTTTTTCGAATATTTCCGAAACAGTTACTTTTTCGTAAGTATAAATCATTATCATTTGTAGAACCTGTAATTTTCCACAAAAAAAAATACTTACACTTTTTATCGTGTGACTCACCATTTTCATCAAAAAGCCTCCTAAGTGAAACGTAATTGAAACCATGCGGATTACAGAACAGGCCCGATAGTAAATTTTATTCGTCTACAGTTTAAGTTGGGATTCAGTGCTTCGACATCTTCTGAACATTTTACAATCGAGTTATATTTCGTAAATTGTATAAGCTGTTTCTGTGAAGCTTAGTAGGAAAAATTTTAACATAAGTACCACACACTGATCGAAAGGCGGGTATAGTCAATTGAATGCCACACCCACTTCTAAACTATTGAACACGTTATATCTCGCAAAAAGTACAAGTTAAATTTAGTAAGTATATGCCGAAAATACATATAATACGCTAGTTGAAAAGTAGGCGTTATTGAATAGTGAAAAGCCTCTTTTTTCACCATTGGAAAACTTAATCACGTTATAACTCCCAAATTATGCAAGTCATTTTGATGAAATTTGAAAAGTAGATGCCATGCAAACCATACACTTGTCAAAAAATAGGCGTAATCAGATAAGTCTCACGCCCGTTTTTCAAATAAAAGTTCTTCCTTGACTTGTACTGTCTATTAATCAGGCGTGTGCCGTTATCCTTGTGGTTTCAATTACTTTTCATTTTGGTAGCTTTTTGATGAAAATGGTGAGTCACACGATATGTGGAGAATTACTGGTTCTACAAACAATATCGATTTGTACATATTTACAAAAAGGTGAACATTTTTAAAAATGCAATAGCACACAAATTTTACATCTTCTAAAAGCATAACGTCCCTTTACAAGTGAAAAGCACTAAGTCAGACTTTTGTAGTTTTGAGTTATTTGGTATTTCTGGTCCATAATGCTATAGTTTTTAGTTTGATAAGACCCATGTAGCCATATTTCTGTTAAAATGTGATTATTTTCATCATAAAAGAAAAGTAAAACAATGATTTCCGTACAAAAAAAAAAAATTTAATTTTTCGAGCTTCAAATATCTCAAAACTTATAAACTGACTTGGTACTTTTCACTTGTATCGGGAAGAAATTATGTCTTCTAAACTATTGCATTATGACAATTATGTTGCTTGATTTCTCTCCAACTTATTACTTGGTTTGCTTTCTGGCAGTATAGGTCATATTTGTATTTGCAGCGTAAATCTTATTTTTTTTTTTTAGCCTAGAATTTTCCTCAGACTACATACAATGAAAGCTGCAAGGCAGCTAGTGAAAAAATTTTTAAGAATATTGCGCTCATTTACGATAAGAACGGCACAAGTCAAAAAACTCGATTTTACATAAAATACGTTCAAAGTTTTCAATTGATTCCAGTCTTGCAGAAAAAAGAATAAATGTTTTCTTCTAAAATTTAAACTGTTTAACTTATTATGTGGATTTTGAGCAGCTTAATTTGAATTTGCAATTTATTACTTAATGCTTCATAAAATAAAGTTTATAAAATTTGAGGATATTGTCCACACCATTTAGTATCCTAATTTTCCACCTTTAATGAACATTATCTTCAAAAACATATAAGCAATTGAAAAGTTTAAATTTTAAAACAAAAATTTTTTCCATATGTGACCGTCCATTGGAAAAGATGCACTGTCTTCACTCACAAAATTTAGCAGAACAGCTAAAAATAAGATATAGGGCCAATTTTATCGGTTTTCAGTTTTAGGTGGAATTCAGTGCTTAGACACGTACTGAACAGTTTGCAACCGATTTGAGGTCGATTATCAAACTACAAATACCAATAAAAGCGGTCTTACCGAACCTCTACCGTGTAAAAATTGATTATTGACAAACTTTGAATTTCGATATCTACGAACTTGAGTTTTTCATATAATGATTTCAAAATGCCATAACTTAATCAATTTTTCGAATTTTCCAGTGATCGAGGTGTCTTTTTATTCAAAATGGTATTTTTTTTTTAGAAAATGCAAATAAACGGTTTTTTTTTATTTTGTGCAGATAACGTACGTTTTCCACTGGACCCTCACATATTTAGGACCTTTTATCGGTTTTTAAAATGGTTTGTGATCCATCATGTGTCCTCTGAAAGAAATTGACCAAATTTTACATGGTGCTTATTTACAAAAAAGAGATGTGCTTTGGGAACGAAATTCCGTGCAAATTTAATTTCTTAAGCCACCCTGATTTTTGTGTTAAGAAATTGCAATACTAAACACCCTGTCTCTGCGATTACTTCTTAAATTTTGTTGCATAATTTTAGGCATAACTAAAATCTGAACTGATGCAATGATATAATTAATCTTTTGCAAGTAAAAATCAGTCAGTCATAAATGTTATAAATCACATGGGAGGATTATTAAATTTTTGAACTTAAAAGCTTTACATATTTTCAACAATGTTGCTAAAAACACTATACGAAACTTTTTCTGCCGAAACAAAATAACTACAATCCAAGAAATTCGTAACTTTTAATTGCTTTTCTACACAAATACTCACGCATACAGTGCAAATCACAAAAGTGCAAAATCCGCTTTATTGCCAAAGAATTTGGTTGATTTAACTGTTAAGTACAATAAAAAGTCAAAAGGTCCAAACAGCTCCCGATGCAATAGACAAGAAACTTAAGAAAACTTTGAGAGAAACAAAAGCAAAATTGCTTTTTATGGTAAAAAATTTAGTAGTGCAAAAAAACTTGGCAACAACAATCAACTGAACAAACAAGAAATGTTGCTGACAAAAAAAAAAAAAAAAAACCCTTAAGCCAAAACGGAAGTCAAGCGTTTCAGGAAATTAGTTATAAAAAGTCACAACAGTCACATGTACAAATGTACTACACAGACAAGCATATACTTACATTCGCACACAGATAGTTGGACAGACAGTGTATCTACACGTTTGTAATGGAAAAGCAGTCAGAACAACACTACTAGCGACCTAACGACAGCATTACAAACAACCACAAGTGCAACGCAAATAAGCAACAGACCGCAAAATTTTCAAAAGTTTTTAGTGTAGAAAGCAACAATGCGGCGTACAACAACAGGGAAATTACACTGAAAAAAAAGTTCATCTAAACTGTATTTAATAAATATAAGAAATATAATAAAAATTAATTTTCTTAGAAAATTCATAAGTGAATTATCATTGAATCCACAAACAAAATCCTTTTCTATTAAAATGCAAAAAATGAAGGTCGACAAAAAGTCTTCTCACTTGACTTTTGAGCTGTGGATGTACAATGTGCAATCAACAGCAACAGTTAGGGGATGCATCAACACCAACATAGGTACTGACTTGCAGCATAGTGTGGTGTAACATGGTGTCCTTTTTTGTTTTAGTGGTGTTGCAACCCTCAGTCTGCGTAAAACCGCACAATTGATGTTGACATTGATGACTTGATTTTAATATGTTGCAGCAAGAGCAGCAAGAGAGTTGTGGCATAGAGGCTGTACGTGGCTGACTAACGAAATATCTAATGCAATCACAGCAGCCATAGCACAAACAGCATTTTAACAAATGCAATAAAAACATTTGTTGTTGCAGCAACAATTGTTGCAAAGTTACACGAACTCACATGGTTTGTCTTCTATTTTATGTTAAGGTTTTTGTTCTCTCTAAATAAATCATTGGCAAGAAGGAAATTGAAATGTTGCAGACAGACAAGCAAACATCGGGAATCATCTGATATATGGGGGTTATAAAATTACTCGCAAACAAGAGCAATAACCACGCGTGATAAAGCGCATAAAAAACTAAGAAATTTATATGTATTCAATTGCATTTGGTAGCAATATGTACTTGTGGATTTTTTTAGATTAGCAACAAAATATTCAAAAAAAATTTAAAAAGAGAATAGGTCAAAATAAATCAGTTATTTTATCGGCTGTATAAACCTATTGCTTAGCTTGTCAGATAAACATTCAAATAATTTTAAGATTTAAAACTACAAGAGAAGACAAAATCTAATAACTATAAAGCAAAAAACTTAAATCTCGAACATTATGACCTTGGACATGCATTTTGGTAAGAGATTGTTTTTTATTTTAGTAATATTATTTCATTGCACTAAGCCAATAAGATTTTTGAAAAGAGATAATCTTCCCCTAAGGCAATTTAAAGGAAGTAAAAAGTTATGCGTACCAATTTCATCACAATAGCGTAATAACACTGCCCACGATTTGACGATTTACTTTTCGACACTTTGGTGAAAAAATATATCGCCAAAAAAGTGTAAAATACTGAGTTCCGAAAAAACCTAGTGTCGAAAAATAACGGCAAAAAAGTGTCAAAAACCATGTTGACAGTTAAGTGTCAAAAAAAGTATCGCAAAAAAATGTGTCGCTAGAAAAGTGTAAAATAATGTGTCACCAAAAAAGGATAGAAAAATACGTCGCCAAAAAAGTGTCGAAAAATAGTTTGTCAAAAATAGGTCGAAAACTGTGACACAAAAAACTTTCTAAAATATTAGTGTGTCCTCAAAGAAGTGTCGAAAAATTTTTCGCTTAAAAAGTGTCGAAAAATATGTTGTCAAAAAAGGGTCGGAAAATGTGTCAACAAAAAAGTTTCATATAACGTGTCGCCAAAAAAGTATCAAAAAATGTGTGTTCCAAGAAGTGCCGAAAAATTTATCGCTATAAAGGCGTCGTAAATGTGTAACCCAAAAAGTGTCGGAAAATATGTTGCGAAAAAACAGTCGAAAAATTATCGCAAAAAAGTGTCGAAAAATGCGTCGGAAAATGTGTCACCAAAAAAGTGTTCAATAGTGTGTCGCCAAAAAAATATGCTTTTCATTGGCTACGCTTTTTTGACGATTTACCTTTTATCAAAAGAGTATAGCCAAAAAAGTTTCAAAAAACGTGTCGCTAAAAAAGTGTCGAAAACTGTGCCGAAAAATGTGGCAATAGAAAAGTGTAGTATAATGTGTCACCAAAAAAGGAAAGAAAAATACTTCTCCCAAAAAGTGTCGAAAAATGTGTCGTCCAAAAAGTGTTGACAATGAGTCGCCAGGAATATGTTGTAAAATGTCTCGCCAAAAAAGTGTCAAAAAATGTGTGGTCAAAGAATTGCCGAAAAATTTAACGCTAAAAAAGTGTTGAAAATTTCTCACCCAAAAAGTTTCTGAAAATATGATGTCAAAAAACGGTGAAAAAACGATAGCAAAAAATATGTTGCCGAAATATTTTCGGAAAATGTGTCACCCAAAAAGTGTCGGAAAATAGTTCGTCAAAAAAGGGTAGGAAATGTGTCACCTGTCGCCAAAAAAGTATCAAAAAATGTGTGTTCAAAGAAGTGCAGATAAATTTATCGCTAAAAAGGGTATGAAAATGTGTCACCCAAAAAGTTTCGGAAAATAATTTGTAAAAAACAGGTCGAAAAATGTGTCACCAAAAAAGTGTCCAATAGTGTGTCGCCAAAAGGATATTGAAATATATCGAAAAATGCGTCATCAAAAGGTATTGAAAAATGATCGCAAAAGAAAAATGTCAAAAAATATGTCACAAAGAAAGGCGTTGAGAAATGTGGTGCTAAAAAAAGTGTCCTGGCTTAAAACAAAGAAGTTACATTTTAAAAAGCGTACCCGTTCAAATGAGGACAATCGTTCCAGTAATTTTTTGCTTCAGTTCTTGCTCAGTTTCTCAATTTCGAAAAAAAAGTAGTAATTCAGATATTGCTTTGTGCAGAGATTTAAATAAAAACAGTTAAGTTAATTGGATTCGTGGAAATGTAATATGGCTTCAAAAGGAGTTGCAATAAATAAACCACATCAATCAAATTTATTACTACCCACAAAGGGAACAGATGCAAAAAATGCATTTACACAAAAAAAAAAAAAAAATGGTCACGCAATGTAATTCAAAGCCTTGATGGAATAAAACAGACGACAAACCAATACATTTGTCATTAAACAGACAAACAGTCGCATACGCTCTGCCATTTACGAGTGTATACAGTGGAGCCCATGTTAACGTGCCAGCACAGAACTTAGTGGACCTTGATCGCTGGACATTCAAACCTTTCGCTACCTATTGTTATTGAAAGTTATTGATGCAAGAAATTTTAACTTCCAGGAAGCAGCCTGGTGTATTATATAACGGAAACTAATCAACACTCAGTTTGAATTAATTGATGAGGGCAAAATGAAATTATTACCGTATTTTGTAGACCTCAATAAGTGCTATTTTCGCAAAAGAGTATATAAAGGGTTTTTCAATAGGGACGCTACAAAAGTAGACCGATAGGGACAGCAAACGACGCCATATTTTTCCCGCTCTCTTGAAATTTCTCTTCAGTCAGGTTTGCCATTTCATCATGGAAAGATATACAAGCCAACAACGAGTAGAATTTATTAAAATTTACTACCGAAATTCGGAGTCAGTAGCCTCAACTTTAAGAGAGCTACGTCCAATTTATGGTCGTCATAATCGTCCTACCAGATCAACAATTGAGCGTCTAGTGGAAAAATTTAAATCCACAGGCACAGTACAAAATTTTCCCGTGCCAGTGAGACAAAAAAGTGCCCATAGTGTCGAGAATATTGCTGCCGCTGAAGCTTCAGTTCAAAAAAACCCAAATGTGTCCCTCACACGTCGTTCTCAAGCGTTGGGCATCTCTGTAACGTCGTTGTGGCGAATTTTGCGAAAAGATCTTGGCCTACATCCTTACAAGATCAAATTGACGCAAGAACTGAAGCCGCTTTACCACCAGAGGCGTCGTATGTTTGTGAATTGGGCTGAACAACAACTTGAAAATGATTCGGATTTTCATCAAAAAATCATCTTCAGCGATGAGGCTCATTTCTGGTTGAATGGCTTCGTCAATAAGCAAAATATGCGTTATTGGTCAGGCAGCAATCCACACATACTCCATGAGTTACCATTGCATACCGAAAAAATTACGGTTTGGTGCGGTTTATTGGCCGGCGGCGTCATTGGGCCGTACTTCTTCCGTGATGATCAAGACCGGCACGTTACTGTGAATGGGAATCGCTACTGTTCAATGATAACAGAATATTTTTGGCCCGATTTGGATGATATGGACTTGGATAATATGTGGTTTCAACAGGACGGCGCCACAAGCCACACAGCGAATGTCACAATCAATTTATTGAAAACCAAGTTTGGTGAACGTGTTATCTCACGAAATGGCCAAGTCGATTGGCCGCCTCGGTCGTGCCATTTGACTCCGTTAGACTATTTCTTGTTATGTTATGGCTATGTCAAGTCTATGGTCTCTGCCAACAAGCCAGCGACGATTGATGAACTTCGTACGAATATTGCAGCAGTATCGGCCGATCTATGCTTGCTAACTGTCGTAAACTGGGTTTAGCGTCTGGACTTCTGCAAGCGTGCCCGTGGTGGCCATGCAAAAGAAATCGAGTTCCATACATAATGGCATCAAATGTACTTTCACAGGAATAAAGAATTTCATTGAAATCCAAAACCGTTTTTGTTTTATTTAAAAAAACTTTTGTAGCGCTCTTATTCAAAAAACCCTTTACTTATATGAAAATATATTTAATAATATATAAACCTAAAAAAAAATTGATTTTCAATTCAATTATAATTTATACTCCTGATGACATTTTAACTCGGCCTGTCAACTAAGTAAAAGAATATCTCATATCACTTAGTTCTACTGTAAAAGCCATTTTTAAAATAAGACTCTTGAACATTATAACTACATGTTTACAATTTTTTTTATTCCTCTTAACCAGACAGCAAAGTTCAGTAAATTGCAAAATTGTATATGTGGTGTCCTGTTTTTAGTATTTTTACAAACGTTCCATGTGTTGGTGATATTTAAAATGAGACACATGTGGCAGACCAGACAATTGTACAGAAGAGCTTTTGTTGTTTACGTATATTATTTTATTGATTTTTTTATCACCCAAAAAATGTCTAGATATGATATGTTCGTATAACACATAAAACACATATATTTTAAAGCTTATTGAGTTTAAACAGTTCAACAAAGTTTTGTGCAAATTTATACTGAATTTTAATCCATTTAAGTTTAAGCAATGCATATTTGTATGTACATTTGGGTGACACGAAAAAACCGTAGGTGTATTCAAGGTACTCAGCTGAAATATTTCTGTTATATCTTATTAGACATATGAAATAAATGGCATAGTTTTGTATTCTCCTCTAACTCCTAGGAGTAGTCACGATCCTTTGCGATAACTTTTATCTCCTGCCAGGACTTTTCCGATACTTGGATTTCCTTATTCAGCGACCTTTTTATTTGGTTTCGGTTTACATAGAGTTTTAGAGGTCACTAATTTATTTCAAAGAAAAAATTCTAAAACCGGCTTTTACATTTTCATTTTTAGCAATAAGTGTTTTAAAGTAATCCTCTACATTTAACATTCTTTCTAGTCATTTCTGTACACCTTCGTAATTTTTAAATCACCCTAATATACATAGATAGACATGCATGTGTGTATATGATTCAACTTTAAAACCTCATAATAAAACTGACAAATTTGTTATTTAATTTTACAAAGTTTAACAGAATGAAAGAAGAGGAAGATTATTACGACAAGAGCACACAAAAACAAAATCGGTTTTCCTTTTTTGTATTCTGTTACCTTTTTTGGTAACAAAATTTAAACAAAGTTTTCATTGGTGCTGTAGTACTTAGTTGAAAGTTTCTTTAATAACTGTAATGGAGAACTCATATTAAGGTAAAAGAACGGTACCACACTAAGGCCAAATATAGTGCTTAAGTACAACTACAACTACACAAAACTTGGTAGTTGCCTAGCTGGACATATGCTTGAATAGTTGATGAGCATGTTGAGGCAATTCAAAAGTTATTTTCTCGTAATCTTTGGTTTAGTTACTCTGCATAGTTGGTTCTTTTTTCTTTTTTCTATATTTGAGTAAGTGAAAAAGTTTGTGGGACTACCTACGGGAAATTTTAGAGAAATAAATATTTAATTTAATCAAAAAAGATTTATAAGAATTATATCTTTATTTTCTATTATATACATATCATGACTTCTTTATTATTATTTTTGCTATTAATCGGTTCATCGATGTGGTTTAATGTTATTTGATATAATACGTTAGATTATGAATTACACAGTTCTGCGTTTTTGATAAAGTCAAAAAGTATGAATTGAGAGTAGTTGATTTTTATAGATTTTTGATCGTTGAATCCGAATATGATCTCCGATTTGTTCCATCATGTCTGAGATCCGAGTTATCCTTGATTTAAAGTACATCCTGAAAGTAGTCTAGTTCTTTTTTTGCAGCGGCATTGAATAGCACTGAACTTCCTCTTTAAAGCATACTTTTAACTTTTTCCATTGAATCATTAGTTTCCGAGATATCATCGATTGAAGTAAAGGTATCGCTTATACCTGTAAAAGTCTATATTCAATTTGTATTCCTTTACTTCAATGGATGATATCTCGGAAACTAATTATCCAATTAGAAAAGTTTAAATTTAGCTTTAAAAAAGAAGCTCAAGGCTATTCAATGCAGCTGTCAAAAAAAAACTAGACTACTTTCAGGATGTACGCCTTATGTTTGAAAATAGCGGTTTCTGCACATTAAATCAAGAATAACTCGTATCTCAGACGTGATGAAGCAAATCGGCGGTCATATTCGGGCTTAGCAAGCGAAAATCGGTGCCGTGACATAGTCCCCACGGACATAATCTCCATTCACGAAATGGGGTTTATGTCCGCCAATAATTCGGACATAGTCTCCGTTTCTAAAATGGGAATTATGTCCGCAAGTGTTTCGGACATAATCCCGAGGAAAAAACGGACATAATCCCCATAACGATATTTTGTTATTGTCAGCAACCGTAGCCCAGGATTTACAACTCCCAAAAATTCCAATACCGTTTCCGCGGCGGCCTTCAGCCGCGAATCAATCTATAATATATCCAACACCTAGTTTGCTAGCCACAGTAATTTTACATAAGAGTAGGGGTAAATGGGCGGCCTGCGGCCGCAGCTCAGGATTTAAAACTCCCAAAAATCCAATACCGGCTTCGCGGCGGCCTTCGGCCGCGGATCAGTCTGTAACATCCAACACTATATAAACTTTTTAAATGGAGTATTGCAAATATTTTTGTCAATCTTAATTAAATTTTTCGGACATGACCCATGACCAAAATGGGGATTATGACCGAAAAATTTTCGGACATAGTCCCAGAAAACATTTTTTTCAGGTGTTTGATCGACATGTAGATAGCAGAGAAGCTTATTTTTGTCAATGTCATCAGATATTAATAATTTTCATCATTAAACCTTACCTTTTTAATTTTTCTAATTCAACCGTATATTTCCCAGATACCATCTATTGAAATAGAGGTATGACATCTACATGTAATGGATAATTTCTCTGAAAGTAATGATCTCCTTGAAAAACATAGTTAAATGCTATAGTGCAAGCTTTAGGAAGCTAGAAATAGTTAGCTCCAATTCACTCAAAATTTTCAAAATACTGTAGTGAAAGAATTATTTGAGGTAATACAATAAAATAGTTAGCGCAAGAACTAAGTGAATTCGAACAAGAAGGCGGGGCACCTCCTATATATGCAATGTAGGTATTCAATTTTTGACCAGGCCAAAGATAAAACCTTTACTATTTTCAGTTTGAGACAGAATAATCATCATGGAATAGTCCTCAATGATAATCCTGTAATTTTGTCTATATAAGTATGTATGTTAGTAAATGTACTTACGCGTGTGCACTAATATTTGATAGCCTATGTTGCTGATAACTACATACATATGTAGTTGTTATTGCGAATGGTTTCCTGTTTCATTTTAATTTACCAGCTGTGCCACATATGAAATTTTCATTTTGTAGCAGCAGTGGCAGTAACAGTTGCAGCATTAGTTTCTAGTACATAGTTAGTTGGATAAATGCTATAATACTTAGTATATGCAGCAGGAGAGTAGGGAAAGCAAATGAAAACTGTTTTTTTGCATGCCGAAAAAAAATGGTAGTAAAAAAGGAGCAGACGACCAACGGTAGCAACAGTCTAACAACTACAACAACATTTCATTTATGTTTTACACATACATACGTATGTTTGTACATCTATCTTTGTGTTCGTTTTTTCTTGTCCACATTTGTAATACACTGTAATTGTCTGTGCCCCAAGGGCATGACAAACTTGGCAAATTTCAATATCACTCTGTGAAATAAATATGTATATGAGTTCCTTATATGTGAGTGTGTTTGTGTTAAGTGGTATACATGTATTACTCATGTTATGGTTACGATTTATCCATTCACAGACGTAAATCAACAAATAAAAAGCAAAAACAAAATGTAAGTAATTTTTGAAATTAATTTGCTCAAAGAACTATGACAAATGTTACTCCCAAACTAAAATTTGGGATATAAAACAAAAATTTATACAAATAAAAATATAAATTCATCACACCTGAAAAATTTTAGGAATTTTGAAAAAAATGAATTGATAAAGGGTGTTTCTTAAGACCGATAGAAATTGAAATTGTAAAAAATAAGACAAAAAATTAAATTTATTTGAACATTTTTTTTTTATTTGTTTCAGTATAGGTAATCTGACAAATCATTGGGCTCACATTTGCTCGTCGATTCGCGCAACTTATTGTTGACTTCATGAATATTATGGCGAACATAATCGTTCAGCTGAGCAATCCATCCGTCAAACTGTGGATAGATTTCGTACTACATACTCTCTTGCGGATGCAGTAACACCAACACGTCGAAGAAATTTTCGTACTGAAGAGAATATCGCTACTGTAAAAGAAAGTGTGAAAGAAGATATAAATTTATCGATTCGTCATCGGACGCAGGAATTGGGGCTCTGTCCGTCCACTACGTGGAAAATTTTGAACATAGATCTAGGCCTACACCCGTATAAGATCCGGTTTGTTCAGGAACTGAGGCCACGATACCATGATATGCGTTGCTCTTTCACTGATTGTGATCTAGAGCAGTTGGCAACTGCCCCAACTTTTATTGCCAAATTGTGTTCAGCGATGAGGCTCATTTTTGCAAAGTTATCGCAAATAAATTGAGCACAATCTGCAAGAAACTCTACAGACCTCACTACAATCAGAAAAATGCACTGTGGTTTCAACAGGATGGCGCTACGTGCCATACGATGACCGCAACCATCGACTTATTAAAATCAAAATTTGGCGATAAGTTGATTTCGGGAAATGGAGCTATCAATTGGCCTCCAAGGTCGTGCGATTTGACACCTCTTGATTATTTCCTGACTTCTTTTTGTTTTCAAAAATCAAAGATCGGAGGCGTGGACAACGAGGCGTTTAAAACTTATATTTTAGAGCTCTCACCTTTGGACTGATCAAAGTGCTTTAGCAAATGGTTCGAACGCATTCAGAAGTGTATAATCCTTAAAGGCAAATATTTTGAAAAGCAATAAAACTATGTTGTTGATATGTTTTCGCTTTTTATTATATTTTCCAGAAACTTATAGAACAGCCTTCGTATCCCGGGTGTTGGGTACAGAAAGTTAAAAAGAGAAGTCATAACAAATGAAATCCATAGAGGTTATTTCAATCCATTCTGTATTTACATAAACCTTAGGAATATACACCAGAATGGTATCGAATGGATCCATTAAAGTTTATAAGCTTAGCAACTTTGATAAGCCCAAAAAAATATTGAGGAAACGTTAAAAGCCGAAAAATATCAAATTATCAATAACAGTTTATAGCATAAAAAATTGATAAATTTGAGAATTCTTAATAATAATCGTTGAAGTCGGAAAAACTATGCAAAAGATGTTGCATACATACTTACAAGTCGATAGAATCGAAAAACAATGATTAAGTTGAAAAACATCGAATAACAACCCTAAGTAATAAACTACGATCTTTAAGATCCTTATTATCGAAAATATCGTCAAGCATCTAATAGTTTTGGAAGATACAAAAAGAGAAAAAGATATCACCTCTTAAAACTTTCACTTCAAATATTAACATTTCACTTGCAATTACACGAGTTTCTACGAAAAATCTTTGTTCACATTATATTCATATACTTGAGTGTTCATCGAACATTACAGATGCATACTTACACGTGTATGTATTAGTTGCTCATAAAAATTTCAAACAAAAATCTTTTACATCACTCAATTTAAATTTTCATCCAAGCAACTGCTGCTGCTGCTGTTCCGCACACAAAACGACTAAAAAATGCGCGCGCTTTGTTCCTTTAATCTGAACTCAACTAACGTTTATCCTTTTCAGCAAGAGGCCACATTCAATTTTTTTACAATGAAAATTTCAATATTTATCGCTACTTATCAACATCATCAGCAACATAACCCGCAGCTGCAATAACATAGAATCAGCAGCTCTGCACTAGCAACAGCACCATCAGTGTTGGCAGCTACTTGAAGTGCGGCAACCGACAACTTCTTGGTAGCTTTTTGGCAACTTGACTCAATTGTTGGCTTTAGATTTTGGTTAGCATGTAAAGCGGAAAAAAATTGATGTAACAAGAAAAAGTCAACAGCAAAAATGAATAATCGAAAATGCTTTTGGCAGAATATCGTCATCATTATTATGCTAAGGATTGAGTAAGGAATATCAGCAGCAGCAATGGCAGTATGAAATTTGTCCTCGGGCGATTATAGTGGATATTGAAATTTTCATTTTGTCTAAAAAATAAAGAATGAACATTCAGAAGAAAGTAGAATAAAATTTAAGGCGGTCAATGTAAACTTAATCTTCGTTTTTTAATATAATTTTTTCGCGCCACAAAATAAAACATTTAGAATAAGTATGTAATCAGCAGTACTTCTTAATGTTTAGTCATAATTATTGTGATATACTTAAGCGAAGGTACAGGATTCACTAGTTTTTTTTTTGCAACATTTTTTTTTCCCTTTAACCTGACTGTTTCACAACTTGAAAACTCCTAAGGAAAGCATCAGGGCATGCCCGAGCCCTCTCAGCCATTTGGGATCAATTTTACTAAAAATTTTATTTCACCATTTCTCAATGATGTTTACGATCCCTTTTTGAAGGTTTTGGCACATTTTTCATAAAAAAGTTACTTAAAAGTTACCAATTGCTAGTGAAACGCCAAAAAAAACTGTTGAAGATTATCAGGAGTATTGCTGTCCCTTCTTAGAAATTTTTGACATATTTTCAAATCAGTCGAAAGGAAATGGCCGAAGAAAAATTTTGAAAACTGTCATGGATGTCCCCGATTCTTTTTAATAGTTTAAATCCCATTATGAGACAAAGAAAAAAAAATGGTGTTGCTCAAGTACATATTAAACGTGTATTTAAAACTTCTATTTGGTGTCGAGGACCCCTCGAGAGGGGATCTAAGGCATATGTATGAAAAGAGTTGGGGACGACCCTAATAACCCTAACCGTTTAAAAGTTTTTAAATGTTTATCTGAAAGTTTCTGAAACCAAAATTTTTAATTTAGTCACAAAAAGTATGATTTTAACAAAATTTCAGAAAATAACCATGTGGCAACCCTAAAAATATATGTTGGATTTTTATAAAGTTTATTTAACCGTTTTAATACTAAAATTTAATTTTTTTTTTTGGAATAAATATATAGATAGTTTAAGCAAAATTTACAAAAACAAAAAAACAGGTGGCAACCATGAAAGTTTTTGAACAATTTTTAATAAGTTCATCTGGGAGTTTCTGAAACCAAAAATTTAAATTTAGTCACAAAAAGTATGATTTTCACAAAATTTTGGAAAATAACCAGGTGGCAACCTCAGAAATGTATATTTCTCAACTGTGAAATGGGTATAAGTTGAGAAACGTTTCTCATAACCGTTTCCATGAGAAACGGGTCTTATACCCGTTTCCATGTTTCTCAGAAACGATTCCTTAGAGAAACGGGTACCCATGGGTAACTGGTACACGGCATGCATCCACCAGCTCTAGTCTGTATCCATCCTCAAAAATATCTATATTTGCGTTCTTAACCTCAAATATCTCAAAATCTAGAGCTGATGAGATGTTTTTGGCCTCGGACTCGGATTTTACGCGAAAAGTTCATTTGGAATTGATCACAAATCCATTCTTTGTTATCAACATTAACGCCTTTTGAAAACCCAAATAAGCTCCCGGCCGATTCTGGACTTCTCCAAGCAGGTTAGTTCTCTTCGGTAACTTTTTTAAGTACATATAACAAGTATACGAGTATACTTATATATTCAAATTTTTTTCATTTAAAGATTTCTTTTCCTACGATTCGAAAGCATTATATCGACATCTTAAGCATAAGCATTGCTTTTTATCAAATCACATTAGTAAGCATTGTGAAGTTAAGTTTGTATAGCCCAACTCCAACAATGTAACGCTCAGCCACCTTAAAAACGATATAAGACTACTTACGTATATAAAAATTTAAATGCAAAACAAAAAAGTTCATCAAACGAATAATGAATGCAAATTTTGCACAATTGAAAAAAACCAAAAATAAGCATATTTGCTTAATAAAAATATTTCGATTTAAAACAAAATTTCATTTTGACTTGTTTAATTTTTTCACCCATAAAGAAAAAACCTTGCATCCTTTTTCAATAAATCCGTTTTCCTGACTTAAAGCAACCACAACCGCAACTTGGCGACCACAAACACAACAAATTTCTGGGTATATTAGGGTCATTTAGTTGAAATACTTCGTAAAAAGGGAATAAAATAAATAAAAGAAAAGGAAATTGAAACCTCACCACTTTCAGGAACAAAAGCATGTTTTTGCCCCGAAGCAATTTTGGACATAAATGCTTCTTGTGCTTAGTGGTTGTTGGTTGCTTGGTTGGATGATGGGGCTGTTATCTACTGAGCATAGTTGCTTGCGCAGTAATAATCATGGCATTCTCATCAGCAGTGAAATTATCTGCTGCTATACACATACCCGCAGACAAATACAATAATAAATATTTTTATTTATGGGTACACAGTAAATACAATAAAAAGCTGTTTTCCCGGACAAACATTTTTCATACTTAGAAGAGAAAACTCCGTCTTCGATGAAAGTGATTTTGAAAAACATCTTTTATTGTACAACTTTTATTTAAAGCAATGTTTACAATACTTACTTATAATGGCAAAAAGTTCTTAAAAGTTTCATATATCGAGTAAATACTGTGCACACAAGCTTAGCTCTAACGTTTGCTGTAAGATCATAAACGCTAAACGTGCTTCGCATAAAAAACTTTAACTTTTCTTAAATATTATTCGTATATTCCACCAGAGCGTTAGCTAGTCCTCCTACAGTTACTTTTGCAAATTTTCACTATTCCTAATCAGCAATAGTTTTACGATAAGCACCATCACCACTACTACCAACAAAAAAAAGGACATCCCCTTAGTAACTACTCTTCTACTCAGCACTTCAATAAAATTAAGTTGCCTTTGTTCATTTTCGTTCGTCGGTGCTTATCATCAACCCACGCAACATGTTCGATGTGAACGTGGTGCTAATTTTTATGTTCCAGCATTGAGTCCTTGCTGCTGCTTCTTCTTTCGTTCGCACATAATGAGATATTAAATAACCTCAAAATGTGGTATGTAATTTTAACTTTTTGGAATACAAAGCTTTCACTTACATGTGCAAAATACTCGTAAAAATAGTAATATCGTCAGATAGTTGAATAGAAAGCATTGAGAGTGTGTTACTCGCTGCTTTCATTGTGAAATTGTTTCGTATGCGCAAAGTGTCTTGCAAGCAAATTGGTTTGTTAAGCGTTCGTGTAATTGGAAGCGTTGGCATTAATGAACACTTTATTTGGGGATGCTGTGTGCTTTACGAATTTATTTATTTTTGGTGTATATTTTCATAAAAGTAAACTTTTTTGTAGTTGCTGCTTTAAAAGTTAAGTAAGCTATATTTAAATGATTTTGGTGCAACATTACGTATATAAAGGTACTTACTTAATTAGCCTAAATTTTCAAATCGCCATTGCCCCGGAAAGATTTCAAGTGCAACAATAATATTTAATATCTGAGATATAATCATTAGCATCTAGCTAATGGTTGAAAATGGGTGCGATCTGATCAAGTACGACTACCTTCAATGTAGTCAGATATCACCCGCAATTTTAAATTCAAAAATTTTTTTCTAAAATTTGGAATCGGCGATCTATTACACAATTATGTTTTGAACTATGAAACATTTTCTGAAAAACAATGTCCGCCACTTTGGATCCGAATTTTTTTTTTTTTAAATAAGCTTGATCTCTAATTTAAATCAAATCCCTGTAGCCACAATTTTGTCGTGATAAATCATTCTTGAACAAAATATTTCGCCATTTGGATGAACTATTTTTTTTAAAAAAAATTTATGCCTAATTTGGAATCAGCGACCTCAAAGACCTCCTAGGCACAATTTTGTCGTGACATAATCAATCTTTAAGAAACTTTTCCGCCATTTTGTATACGCCATTTTTTTTTTCAAAAAATTTGTTCCTGAATTTAGAATCATCGACCTCAAGAACCATCCTTATGTAATCATGTTTTGAGAAATTGTCCGCCATTTTGTATCCGTTGATCCCAAATATGGAATAAGCAACCTCACAAGCTTCTAGACATAATTTTATAAAGACTAATATCGCCCACTGGTTGAAATTCGACCACAAATAAATGCAATAATGTTGGCACTTTTTGGTACTTTTCTTTGCTATTTGGTACAGTAAAAAAGCACCGTGCTACAATGCCAAGCGAAACGTAAGCAAAACAAAACAAAACCACAAAGTCGCTGCTCTGTTTTTCGTCTTTCACCTTATGCTATATGCTTTGTTTGTTAAGGCACAAGTCACACGTAGGGCATATGAATGGCGGGGAATCTTTTTATTTTTTGGAAATGGCAGGTATAAAACTTAAATTTGCAGAAAATAAGCTCAGATACAACCTAAAATAACCACATCCGTTTACTTTTGCATATTTTGTTCTAATTGAAAATTCAACTTCAGGACTACTTTCCGTTTGGAAATAAAAAAAAAAACATGTTAATAACTGCGTGCGTCAACATGTTAACATTTTAAATATCCTTACCAGAAGATACTGCATATTGCTCATAAAATAATGTACGCGCTGACACTTTTTAGTAATATTTATATTTGCTCACACACTTCTACCAAATATATGATTTTCTTTCCATAAAGCTATATTTTAATGCAAAACTTAAACCTGTTAAAGTTTTGGTACTTTTGGAGAACTTTTAGTACTTTTTTTTTGTTTTTTGATACAGAATAAAAAATCACATTTTTCATCCCTGGTGCGATGTCAGCGAAACGAGAGCAAAGCAAAATAAAAAAAAACATATGTCAGTGCTTTGGGTTTTCGTCTTTCTCTAAATAGCCAGAAAAGTCTAGCTAGAATCGCATTTTAGACCACTGTGCGCCACTCTTTTATCGTAAACCCTAAAAGTATACTGTTTACGTAGAACGTAAACCGTGTGTGCACGGCACAAGCAAATCGTTTTTGCTAACGGCCGCCAACACTGAAAGCGCTGCTGTCGCATTGAACGAAAACCCGAAGTGGGGTTTTCGTTCGATCGCCGCCATCATCATTGATTTTCGACAAGTCATACACAAAACATAAAAAAGTTTACTTTAACATAAAATCACAAAATTCACTATAATTTCAACGTAAATTAACCACATCAAATCGTATCACGAATAACAAACAACACAACGAATCAACAAAACAACAATTAACGGTGAGAATATTAACATCAGTGGACACACACTTTATAGGAAACATTATCAACGTTGGACGGACATTTAACAAGTACAATATCAGTGCAGAAGCCATCCATTAGGACTTGTTCCACTCCGTCATAGTTCCAGAGAGTCGTCGTTGGATTGTACCCAAAACCATACAGATTTGTAGTTTAAGTTTGTTATTTCATAGTGAAGAAATCTTAATTAAAACCTTTATAACGTTGTTTGAAAAGAAAACCAACTAATCTTTTTATTTGTATTTTAAACTCTAGTACTCCGACCCTTCACCTTAACATATACTATTTTATTTTTGAAATTTGAAACGAAATTCAAAAAACAAAATAAGGGTCTGATGGCTGAATTTTGTCGACTGTACAGCGGAATGAATTGATAGAATATAATATATACATATGTATACAAAAATAATAATATACATATATTATATTACGTAAGTATATTATAAAAAAAATAGTGGTCATTTTTCATAGTTTTTTTTTTATTGGATCAAAAATGATTAAGTTAGTACATACACAGAAGAAGAGTAAAAAAATTTGGCCAATCAATCCAAAGAAGATACTCGTATAAATGAGACTAATGACAATGATGATTTTGCAGATGGAAGCACAAAAAACACTGGAAGCTCCTCCCCGATTTTATCCAAGAAAGTTGCTGCGCTAACCTTATGCATATTAGAATTGTATGTGTTAAGGACCGAAGAACTGCTAGTGTGGTGAATGAAATCCTGATAGGATCTACTTGGCATCTCGTTAAAAAGAAAAATATTGCTCAGTTGAAGCAAAGTTTCAGTATACTACTCTGAACTAGGAAATTTCCACCTTAGCATTTTTAAATATTTTTAGTAACCTTTCCTTAAACTTAAGGCAATAAATCATTTCATTAGTTATTAGCCACGTAATTAGTTCAATTTTAATAACGCACTCCAAGAAAAAAAAAGTTTCGAAATGTGTCAACGTCTCATTGAACTCCAACTCCGTATGAATAATAAACGCACTATAACGAAGAGTTCTTTTAGCAGTCCTTTTTTTCAAGGAACATTGCGGATGTCATTTTGAAGTTTCTTTTGCTGTCAGTTTCTTTTATTTTTCCTTTCTCTTGTTCACTTTCAGATGACAACTTCTTTTCCTCATTGTTACCATAAAAATTCTGAACTTTGGCAATGAACTAAGCAAAAAGTTTTCTTCTTACTTCTTACATCTTTGGTCGATCGCTTCTGCTCCTGCTCTGGCGACACCGTTACACTGTGTCTAATTGACTCAATTGTCTGTGAAACTGTTACTCCTACCATGAAATGATTACCCCAGTAATTTCAACTGAACTGGAACTGCAAAAGTTTTACAATTCCTTACCACCTTGTTATTCTCATATTTCAACAGTTTTGTGGGTTCACTTGTTTGATGGGTTTTGTTTTGTTTGAACGTGCCCTCTCTCCATCAAGGTGGAAGTTATTTCATGCCTTCATTCATTCATTTTGCTATTTGTTCATTTGTTCATTCTTTTATGCTTTATTCCTTCCATTCAATTGACAATTGAAGATTTGTTGCATGAAAAAATGCTGCGCGCTTTTGTTCGTTGTTGTTGCTGTTGTTGTTGTTGCTGTTTCTGTTGCTGTTGTTGTTGTTGCTGTTGTTGTTGTTGCTATTGTTGTTGATATTAATTACAGCAACTGAAGTTAATTTAACTTCGAATGCAAAAGTTTCTTCAGTTCTTCACCTTTTGTAGTAGTATTGTAGGTGGTATTTGTGTGTTTACCGCTTGATTGTTGTATGTGTATTATTATTCTGCTGCTTCAACAGTCAATTGTAATTTCGAGTGGATTGCGCTTTAGACGCTTGATTGCCTTAGTTGCTCTCAAGGGGAAATCTCTGTAAAATTTTCGCAATTACTTTTTGTTGTTTGCGAAAACTTTGTTAATACGCTGCAAATACTAAATAAGGATTAAGTGTTGCTCGATTCGAATAGCATGAAAGTTTTATTTATTATTGCTTTCTATTTTTGTACAGGGAGAATTAATAAAATTCAAGTCCAAAACATCAATAAAGAGCTGTTTAGTTACCTATATCATTGTCGAAGGATCTTTGACACCCGTATTGAATACATAAGGCCACATATAAATCAAATTTTATCTATTTAATTACTTCAAACAGTTTCAAAGATATGACAAATATTATTTTTATGAGGCGTGACACATCCATTTTTCTGACCTACAATATGCATAATTGGTAAAAGTGAGCAACGAAATGATCGTACTTGCTTGATCATTTCATCATACGTATCGAATCTAAAATGAGCAGATTAAGCAGCTCGATTGCTCGAACACTCGTAGCTTGCAACATGTTTGCCGAATGCAAATATGTTGTCAATACATTATTTCCATGCATCATACAAGTTCTATGCAGAGCCAAATTGAAGCTTCGTGATGTCCTAGATAAAATTTTTGAATCCGTTTAGTGAAAACGATCTTTCTCTTCATCATTTGATCACTTTGAGAGTCCTTTTTTGTACATTGTACTTTAGTTTTAGATATTTTTTGACTTTGGTGACTGACCCCTATTAAAATTTTCCGTAAAACATTTTTGTAGAACCCAGTTTTTGTAAAACGGAAACAACAAGATCCATCAAAATGGTTTAAAATGTTAAATTAATATGTCATTTATACCTATTATTTCATTATGAGCTAGTAAAGACAAGATTCCTTTAAAACTCAGATTTTGTTATTTTATAGTAGGGGCAAATTTTGAAAATGCGAACTTGATGATTTTATTTGAAAAAGCAATATATAGCCGTGCTCTAAGTCGTGCTTCTCCTTACTTATTAAGATTCCTGTCTTAAATTTTCTACATATTATTTACATACGAATAGTGATGAGTAAACCAAGATCAAGACCAAGACCATAGCAGCCTTGGCCTTGGTGTTGATCTTACATAGTAAGTTTTGATCTTGATCTTGGTCATTAAGTCTTGATCTCGGTCTTAGCCTTAAAAAAATTCCTAAATATTGTTGAGTACTCAAAATACCCAACGTTATGTTTCCAAAGCAGTTGACAGCTGAGGCCAAATTTCGAACTGAGAGGTGATTTTATGCTCGAAAGGGGTGTGACACACACATTTTAAATTCGCAAAACTAAAAAGCAGTCTTGGTCATGATGATCATAGCAGTCTTGGTCTTGGTCTTGTAACGACACACTGAGAAAAAATAATTTACAAATAATATATTTGATATAGGCGAATCGAATATTTGATATTATTTAATGAGCGACATATTTGAGCAATTTTATTGGTTCAATCGTATATTTGTTAATAATTACCAAATATATGTTTGAATATATAGACCTTTATTATTTTGTAATTAGGCCTTTATTATTATTAATCTTAACCATGCCACCAAGTACTAAATCTTACAGCTTAACAATAAGAACTATATTATAATTTAAGATGTTTCGCATATACAAATTGAAATACTAAAAAGTTATAACGAATCACAAAGTCAATCAAAGTGAAGTAAAAAAATAAAATAATTATTTAAAAAAAAAAACACTTTCTCGTCTGGGATTCGAACTTACACCTCCAGGATATCAGCCAAACGTCTTATAAATTCAGCTAACTCTATCTACATTTGTATTGATTGTTATTTTGAATTAATTTTAAACAAAAAGTCAAACAAAAAATTTAACAAGTATTGATTGTTTTTTATTACTTATTTAATATAAGTTGTTTTGAAAATAATGTCAGTATGTTTTTGAAGTTTTTCAATACTTTTTGAATTTTTTGTATGAGTTTTTGTTTAAAATTAATGCAGATAGAGTTAGCTCAATGCATAAAATGTTTGACTGATAATCTGGCGGAGTAGGCTCAAATCCCAGACAAGAAAGTTTTTTTTTTTATTACTTTATTTTTTAAATTGCATTCGAATCCCAGACAAGGTTTTTTTTTAAGTTTTAGCAAATATTTGACTTTCCCTCAAACAGATGTCATTTTTGATCCAATCAACAATATTTCTAGGTCCAATTAAAGGCTTATTAATATTTACCGAAATTTGTTAATTATTAACAAATATTTTCTTGAATGCCCAAGACCAAAGACCAAGACTAATTTTGCTCATCACTACATACGAATATGAGAGGAACTTTGGATTTTGTTAAATCGTTAAAAGTGGAAAAGTCTCATAAGAATATGTGGACGCCATGTAATTTATCCACTCACAAAACAAACAAAAAACCGGGATGAATTCCAGTCATGCACCAAATATAGTTTTTCCTCTGTCAGATGAACGAAAAATATGATGGCGTGTGGTGGATTTTTTGGTTGTTTTGGGCCTCTAGTAAAAGTTTTTAGAAAAAGGAGTCAAAAAGACCCATAGAAACGCATTATAATGGGTTGAGATGTTCACATTATTGAACATGAAACTAAGCAAGGAACTATTTTTAAGAACATCTTAACCCATTATGTCCCATTTTAGAGGGACAATTAGACCTTTTTTTTTTTTTTTTTTTTTCAAAAACTTGGTTATAATGGGTTAAAAAATTCTACAAAAATATTTTTAAAAAATTTCACTAGGGGTCACCAAAAAAAAATATCGTCCCGACGGTGGCAACTCCACGCCCCAAATTGGCTTAAATAAAAGAAGCTTTTTTTACCTCTAAAATAAATTTTTGTTTTTCAGTGTAATTTTTTTTTTTTTTTTTTTCAGTATGAGCTGTTTTACAACAACTCTAAAAGCTTCGTCAAAATCGGATAAAATGCCGAGAAGCTATAAATTTTCCCAATATGTGAGTATCCAAAAGTTGCATCGAACTTGCTATGGCCGCCATCTTGGATTTTTTTTTGGAATTTCGAAAAATCATTTCACCGCAGTCATATGTATGTCAAATATTAGTTTGTCACCAATGTTGTCAACCCAAATCTTAATCAATTACACAAAGATTGACCCAGCTTTTTCTGTTGATATTATTCGAACTTCGAATTGAATCGAACGAGCTGTGCTCACTGCCTTTAAACACAGACTAGGTGCACAAAAAAAAAATGAAATTAAATGAAATTTTGACCAAGATTTTGAGGTATTCTTGCTTAAAGTTGTAGTAAGCGCTATTTTCAGGCTTACTGTGAATTTTCAGTAAAGAGTGTTATATAATTTTTATACTTTTATTGGATAGCCATAAAATATAAAATATAAATTTGAATTTTGTCAACAATTTCAATTGAAGTATTTACTGACCTAAAGCTCGTCTAACACAATTTTATAACAAACTATATCTTTAAACTTTTCCCATAGGACTTTTAAGTACTTTCCGAGTGAGAAAAGCAAAAAAAAAAAATTTAGTGTTTTTTGGCAGTAAATCGGTTTTGCCCTACAAAGATAATATAATGCTTTATATAGGGGTTGAGATGCACTTAATTCAAAGAGTGATATCGGAGAGTTATAGTGCGATTAGAAAACCTTGAAGGTATTGAAGAAAAATTATGGCTAACGGATACAAGTATAAATGTGGAATAACACTTTTTCGTTGAACTGCGCCATAAGCATAAAATCAGAGTTTTTTGCAACTTCAAGAAAGAATATCACAAAATCAGAATCAAATCAAACAAGTTCGTTGAATTTTTTGTTCTTTGTGCGCCTTTGTTAACGGATCCAATTTTAATCAACAAAGTTTATCATCGCATTAATTTCATCATCTTTGGTAATTGTCTTAAGTTTTAGTACTGGTTTTTTGAAATATTTGCATTTCAAACTTGTGATACAATAGTTTTCTACACAAAAGAAATTTACAGTATTTTAAATTTGAAACTTTAATTTTTTCAAATAAAGCATCCTTGCTGATATTTTTTCATTTAAAGTCTTATAACTGCATGCGTGTGGCTTTCAATAAACGCATACATATGAGTATTTCGACGCAGTTGTGCTATGCTAGAATGCTGATAACTTAAAACACCATGTCCATGCATACAAACACACACAGACTGTGATGCAGCTTTTTTTGCTGATTTTGATTTTGTTGTGGTTGTGCTGCTGCATCACCAGTTGCCATTTTTGCTGCTGTAATGTTGCGTACTGCTTTTGCTCTCTGCCGTTTGCTGTTTGTTTTTTGCTTTCTTTTTTTTTTTGCTGTTGCAACAGTGTGCATGCACTAAAGAGTGCAAACATAATGGGGTCACTTTTGTATGATGACAACCATGATGGCTGACTCTACGACAACCGACTAAACTTTTAAGTTGCAAACATGACTTCCGTTTCATTTCCGGCATTTTAACAGAGCTCTGCATAAAATGCATAAAAAATGTATGGCTTTTAAAAAGCGAAGGTGGGGGGGGGGGGTTGGTAGGTTGGTCGGAACGGTAAGTCTTTTGTAATGCGTAAACAAGGCGGTGCAGTTACACTATGAGAATGATGACAATGCAGTGGCGTACTAGTGGTTTGTGTGAGTGGTTGACGTCAGTGCATTATTTGTGGGTGCGTATGTGTGCTGAAAGTCAAACGCCGCTTGTTTAATATGACCAGTTGGTAAGCAAAAAGAGTAAATTGAAAATTTTTTTTTCCCTTAAATATTTCTACTTAAAGTAAAATTATTCGATGTAATGTAGACTAGGCCGGGTCGATGAAAAAAATATTGAAAAAACCGCCACCTATTTGAAAGCTTACCTTCAGATAATCTAGGAAACAAAAAAAAAATGTGTTTTTGCACCACTCTTAAAACAGCCAAAATGTTATTTTTTCCATAACTCCGGCATGTGATGGCCATTGTTTAAAAATTTATTATATTTTTTTTTTTGGAAACTGAACCAGCCTACTGTAGACCTAATATAAAAATTGCTGACATCAATCTGGAATGTTTCAAGATCCTTCGATGTTTCTTAGGCCTTTCAAAAGCAGATAGTTCAATAGTGATGGTATATTCAATAATAAATGTTTATTCTGACAACCCACAGCAGAAGAAATTTCAGCTCAAAGATACGCGTAGCAAATGCCAGTAGGTTGTAGTATTCTTCTAAAATACCAAGACCAAGCTGATTCCGGTTACAGAAGAGTTGTTTTTAAATCTGATTTGCTATCAAAGCAGGTAGATTTTTCTGGTTAGTAAATATCACTGAAAAAGGAGTAATATCGCAAAATATCTTAACATAAGTAGCTTATGTAGCTTTTAGATCAATTTGTTTCCATTTTTTGGCTAAAATTGATACCAGACTGGTAACGCAGGAAAAGTAAATTTAAGAAAAGACAAATAATATTTAATATCCAGCAAACTATGGCAAACATGCAGTCTTAAAGAACAAAATCGCCTACCTAGTCGGTCAATTCATATTTTATGAACTTCATAAAATCTACTAAAAATCTTGATGTCGAGCTTTTTGTGTCACTGACTCTCAAAAATTAAAAAATAAAAAAATCACACAGTCCACCATGACATGACGTATCAAACTATGAAGAAAGCTTTGATTTTTTTGTTGTCAAAATTTACTTTGAACTTGGAAAATGAAAACCATTGCATTCAAATTGCATGCTACTGATCTCCCAACTACACTTTTTCCTTCAATTTGCTAATGCAACAGGATTCCATATTGTCCACCCTTATCACATATGGTAGACTTTTGTAAAAAAAAGAAGCAAAGATAGAATCACTGTCTTACATACAAATACATATTGAATTTACAACGCCGGGCAGCTGTCAGTCAGTAGCACTGAAATTCAATTGTGGATACGTAGTTAATATCATTCCATGTAGCAATGGAAAAGAATTGAGAAACTTTAATAAAAAAGGATTTTTCAAATAGAAAACTTCACAAATAAAATAAAATCACAATGTTGATGTGTGAAAAGTTGACAGGTTTCTGCCTTTAACTAGCATTGTACCCAAGAAAAGTGCGCTTGCAATATAAGTTTTAATGAAGGAAGCTATTTAGTAAAGTTTCCAGGGCGTTAAAAACACGTATACGTAGGATTTCTACAAGACCGCATGAAATTTAATTTTTAAAAGTGGAATATTTAGCTTATAATATCAATAAATTTTTTTTAAATTGAATTTCAAACATTTGAAGCTTATGTTGAGCAAAATTGAATGCAATTTCGTGAAGATATTAAGGATTTAGTGCAATAATGATGATGAGAAGTTGTCCTGAGCATTTTCAAAATGTTCAGCCTTAGTGAACAGATCCAATTTTTCTGCTTCCAGATTGGCCACTCCACACTCACTGAACATTTTAAAGATGCTCTAGACAACTTCTCATCATTTTCTGTAGAAGAACATTGAGGATCATGTTGCAATTGTATCAAAAATACTAATTTTTGAAAGAAATCGAAATGTCTCTATTGCACTAAAACCTCAATATCTTCTCGAAATTTCATTCGTATATTGATGTATATGAAGCTATAATATTGAAAATAGAAAAGTCCGAATAACTCGGGAACGGCTAAAAGGAATAAAAAATAATTGTGTTTCTCATGTTCAGCGACCTGAAATTAGTTTAGAGAGAATGGTTTGCAAAATGCTACAATTATTTTTAATGTAGTGTTGTATTAACTTTTAATAGTTAATACCTACACAAATCAAAAGCACAAAAAAATTTTGGATAAACTTTTTTTTTATGGCATTTAAAACAAAATCCCATCCCAAACATATAAATTCATTCAGTCTTGTAGAAATCCTTGGTTAAAAGCCCCAGGCACTCTACTAATTGAAAATTTAAGAAAATTTAAACTTTCGTTTTTTTTTACATAGGATGTAAACGGAAATTCTTCGAAGCTTTCATGAAGGTGCAAAAAATTCCACCTGGAGGAGACTAAAATGTACCTCCGCGGAATTACAGAGAAAAATGGTTTACCGACTTGTTCCAAAAAAAAAAAAATTTCTTGGGTCACTCTAACGTTTAAGAGGTAACTTTTGTATAGGATATTTTCAGCTAATTCCATGGGCTTTCTAAGAAGGCATTTAGTTTATAGGATTTAAAAGGATTTGGAAAAGTTCTGTAACTTTGAAGTTGATATTTCTAATTTTTTTTTCTTACTTCTTGACTATGGCAAACATTTTAGTATGATAAAGGCCCTATTAACACACCCTTTTATAACTTCTTTTCGGAGTCCAGGTTAAATTTCCTTTAACTTGGTGGTACATTTGTCATGCCCAACTGGAAAAGGTCGCTGGAAAAGGGAATCTTAGAATCTGGAAAGTCGTGGCAAGAGATCAAAGTCATCGCAAGGGATCGCGACGAATGGAGATGTTTCATATTGGCCCTATGCTCCACCTAGAAGTTAAAGGAGAATACATACATACATACATTTGTCATGCAGATTTTTTATTTTGAGGTCAGAAAAAGTTAAATTTATACAAAAAAAATTAAGAACGAATGAAATTTAAAATGAAAGCAATACTTAGCACGCGTTGCACGCTCTATGCTACAACACACGCGTTATTCGCATGCGTTGCGCTGCACTTTATCAAGCGGAGTCTTTAAAATGGTTGTTCTTGTTTTCTCTGATCTCAAATTAAGAAATTAGTATAACAAATGTGATACCGAATTAAAGGAGATATAACGAGGACTTGAAAAAAATTTATGTAATGGTATATCAATTGGAAATAATTCAAACTAAAATGGCGGCCAAAGTCAAAAACTATCAATTTCAAATGTCCAAAAGTTTGCGAAATCCCTAAAAACCTTATAATCGTAATACATTTTTGCTAAGGATTCAATTAGGCCAAAAATTTACTTAAAAAGATTTTCTCTGAATCTTTAAGGTGGCCCAAGAAAATTTGTTTTGTAAAGCAAGTCAGAAAATCAGTTTTTTTCCTATAACTCCACAGGGGTAAATTTAAGACCCTTCGATGAGCAATATTTTGTTGGTTTAGGCATCCTTTATTCCCTTTATATTTACTATTTTCTATGTTTAATATTATTTAAAATTTATTTTTGTAGGTACAATAAGTTAGAGTTTTTTATATTTAGGAAAATTATCCTAAAACTACACTTAACTTATGTGTCATTTCAACATTTAAACTCATTAAAAAGTTGTTAAAATTTGTATTTTATCTAAAAAGAAGATTTCTAATTCAAATGTCGTTCTCATTGAAATTCAACACGTTTTGCAATTCATTAACCCAAAATGGCAACACATCTACTACACATACTATACCACACATTACAGAATGGCTTAAGTCATAGTAACAAACACACAAACATATATGTACATAAATATATGTATGCATCTTAACAACCATGCGTTAAATTGTGCTTTTATGCTGCTTAGCAGCGCACAATGTTGGCGGCAAAGTTTCGAAATGCTTGTGCCTTGCATATTAATATTCGATACAAACGCATAATCCGCTAGGTTTGTGTATTTATGTGTATGTGTAACTGAGAAGCACTTCCCAAGGGTGAAAATTTTAAGCGCTTCTTACGAATCCACTTAAAAAGCACTTTTTTTCCAAAGAATTCTTCAATTAATTTTTAGTTAGGCCACAATAGACCTCCGAAAATCATTTTCTGTTTGCAGACATTTTTTTTTTTAAATTTCAGTAATATTTTTCATCAAAAGAGAAGAAAAAATATTTAAATATTTAAAAAAACAATGTTCATTGCTGAAAAAGAAGCTTTTCTTTCTGAAGGTGCTTTTTTCGCCTTGGGTCTTTAAATACCCACACACAAAGACAGAGGAACACTTGTACGTTTGTAAGGATATTAGCACACATGAATATGCAGTCTTCTTAAAATTCACGCACTTACACACTTGTACTCGTATCTAAACCTTTGTAGCGGTAATCATACATATTTAGTATATCCTTGCATAATCCTCTCTGTTTCATAAGCGGCTTAAGTTAGCTGCTTATTCTCTTTGAAAATTATTGTATGCTACTGCGTAACATAAAGGAGTTTTAATTTGCCAAATTAATCAATGTACTGCAGGTATCAGGCACAAAGGATAGGTACTAAAAATAATGCAACATATACAATGCAAGAGAAAGGATTAAATAATTTCATATTTAAACGTATAGCGACTGAAAATAAAAACAATTATTTTCTAAAATTTAATTCTTTCCATCGAGTTAAATGTTTTTTAAAGTACTGACAATCTTCTTTTCAGGTATATTATGAATTCTTCGAAAAATTTAAAATATTTGAATTTTAACAATTTTTTTACTGAAAAAAAAAAGCATTTTACGAAAATCATCGCAAATCGGAAATGCCTTGAAGTCAACAAAAAAATTTTTCCTATTTAAAGAAATTCCTAAAGACAACACCCAGAGTGGACAAACCAGGGGGCGATCGTGAGTAGAAGGGGAGCAGTGAACGGAAAGCACTTGGCAGTAGAGTAGTTGGACGATTGTGGTCAGGCAATAAAATGTCTATAGGCAACACCGAGAGTGGTAAAACCAGAAGGCGATCGTAAAAAGGAAGGAGATAGTGATAAATAAGAGAAAAGCGAAGGAAACTGGCGCTTTTACGCAGCAACGCCAGTAGTTATGTGAATAGGTGCAGGAATAGGCCTAGTTATGGAGAGAACGGCCACCTTTTCTAAAAGTAACGCCAGGAATGGTGCGCGCCAGTGAGCAGGGCTTAAAGGCGTCCTTTTCTTGCATACGCAGAAGGATTTCGATGCGTGCACACAATCAGGGTGACGCCATTTTGTTTTAATTAAAAATGTTTTTGTAAGCCTACAAATGAATAAAGAAATGGTAACATTCTCCAAAGGAAACTGCTGTTGTTTTACTTAAGCCTTGAGGTCTGATTTCTCCCTTAGCTGCCTGCAAAAGTATACATTTTATGCAACGAATCTTAGCAATCGGCGAGCCCAAGTCCCAGCCAAAGAAAGCTTCATTAAAGTCGGCCCCCCCCAGCAGCAAATATGGTCACTACACTTCTGGGACTATACACAAAAAATCATTGTGCTACTTCAACAAATAACAGAATATAACGAAAATTTTGAACCTGTCTACTTAGTTATTATCTTTTGTTAACAATACTTTGAGGTAAAATTTGTAGTTATTATCTATTTTACTGTCCTCATTAATTCTTATTGCTCTATGGTTTGACATTATTTCTTAATTTAAGCCTTGTGACGGTTGTTTTGGCATTGGGCTGAGGTAGGCGTCAGTGGTGTCCAGGGTCAGACTAAAAGACAATCCAAAACTTTTAGTTTACAAAATATTTTTATTGGGTGTTGGAATTAGTTTTTAAGGTTTTCTAAGAGATGGCGTAACTATCAATAGATCGCAGCGGGCACACCTGTGACTATATTCATTTCAAAGCACATTGTCTAAGCTTCATTTTTCGGTATGTGTCATTCCACTGAAGTGTAAACAACATATATTTTTTTCTCTGTGAACATGTCGACTTTCGTTCCAACAAAACGCAATTTGCGGGAAGGTTTACTTTTGTGCTTCCATTTGAAGAAAAAAGCGGTTGAAGCCCAACGCACGCACGCTGGCGATGAAAAGTGGATCCATTACGATAATCCTAAGCGAAAAAAATCGTGTGGACCACCCGGCCATGCATCAACATCGACGGCCAAGCCGAATATTCATTGCGCAAAGCTTATGCTGTGTATTTGGTGGGATCAGAAGGGTGTCGTGTACTATGAGCTGCTAAAACCTAACGAAACCATCACTGGGGAACGCTACCAACAACAATTGATGCAATTGAGCCGAGCATTAAAGGTTAAATGGCCGGAATATGCCAAAAGACACGACAAAGTGGTTTTTCAACATGACAACGCACGGCCACATGTTGCAAGAACCGTCAAGGAAACGTTGGAGGCGCTGAATTGGGATGTGCTACCCCACCCGCCTTATAGCCCAGACATAGCCTCTTCCGACTATCACCTTTTCAGATCGATGACGCATGGCTTGGCTGAGCAGCGCTTCACTTCTTACGAGGATACCAAAAAATGGGTCGATTCGTGGATTGCCTAAAAAGACGAGTCGTTCTTCCGGCGCGGAATCTATGTTGCCAGAAAGATGGGAAAATGTTGTAGCTAACGATGGACAATACTTTGAATAATATACACTGTACCGTTGTTTCTAAATAAATGCTCAAAAACCGAAAAAAAACCTTTAAAATTAATTCCAACACCCAATATTTAGTGTTTTTTTTTTTTTTTCAATTACAATTTATTTATTTTTATTGTTGTTTGTTAGTTATAATTATATAAAATTTTTATTAGTTTAATTCGCTATTGAGCGTGCGGCTGGATGAATCTCTTTTCTGTGAATGCTGTCCTTGCTTGGATCCTTGATCTATTGGCCGGATCACTGATGGAAGAGTCTTCCCAGAGATTATATTTTGATGACTACGGGTACTATATGGATACTATATCAAGTGTCCCGCACCGAAGGTACTCTGGTCACTTAAGGTGCCCAGGAAACCTTAGTGGAAGACTATAATATGGCTTCCTGCTTGCTACGTACACTATATGGATACAGTCGTGCTTTTATAGTCGCACGCCGCGACCCGATGGCTTTGTAATTTTCTGTGTATGTTTCTGTGTATATGTGTGGCAACAGTATATTTGTTGTTGCTTTCATGCACATAAATTAACTAATAGGGGAATTC
Organism: Calliopum simillimum; assembly: GCA_951812925.1. Classification (NCBI taxonomy): domain Eukaryota; kingdom Metazoa; phylum Arthropoda; class Insecta; order Diptera; family Lauxaniidae; genus Calliopum; species Calliopum simillimum. Next base: position 18,949,213 of record OX638372.1, on the reverse strand, counting down.
AATTAACGTGTTATTGGTGTTGTCTTTGCCGTACATTGTGACGTCACTCGGGACGTTACAACCTAATTTAATTCACAAAATAATTAATTATCAACCTGTGTTATTTTTACTCACCCCGTAAATACCTGTCATTTTAAATTTATCTTGACGTTATTGACTAAATTTAGTTGGGATTAATTTTTTCTCTTTTATTTAAAGCATTTATTTAATTTACACCCTGTTTATTTAATAAACACACTGTAATTTCAAATAAATTTTTATTTCATTTCGATGCTACAAGTGTTTTCTTGTTTCATACCAAATTTCAAGTATTTATCTTTAACGATTTTAGAGCGCAAAAATCACTAAACTTCCCACTGTGCGGTGTTTTAGATTTCCAATAAGTGAGACGTGCTATACCCTCTTGGCTGCATAATCAAAATAAACTCTTAAAGCCAAGCGTATAAAAAACTGGATATTTTTTTCTTTTTTTGCATTAGTATACTTTTCAATGCTTTTCGCGTCCCCTATCAAAAATTACAGAAACACACCCAATGTGTGCAATATAAAAATGAAAAAATAGAGTTCAAGGTTGCAGCTTTAAATTTTTTCACTTTTTTCCCAAACGTACACAACACCGTATCATCTTTCAAATGCAACCACCACTTTTTCGTCGTTCAAGAGTCACCACTTGACTTGACCAGCTTAACTAACGACCATACTGCCCGTACCGACAAATTCAAGTTAAAGTTTAAAGTGCCTACATATTTTGTGGTTATGTAAAATTGCTGCCCACAGTATCGTAACCAACCACCAGCCATTGGTTGCTTATGCCAGCGCTATTAAGTGCAGGCCCGTTGGGATTATGATGATGTGACACACAATGACATGATGATGTTGGAACAGCGCCTAGTGATAGTGCATAAGTTAGAATGTTAACAAATATCACAGACATACACCAACACACCAACAGACATTGAGCAAACTTTATACCGTACGGTTACCACAATGACTACAAACATATGAGAAAAATAAAAAAATTTCTTTCCATAGAAGTGAACAAAAAACCGTACCTAAAAAGTACAGATTCTAAAAAAATAAAATTAATAAAAACTTTAGAACATGCCCGCAGGCTCAACTCAATTCAATTTAGTGGAACTGAAAACAAAAACTACGCTAAAGTAGAGCAAAAAAGTTGAATATAAAAAACTGCGCCAAGTTTGCGTGAAAATGATTGCAACGACGTTGATATTTCTGTAGAAAAACAAACTAAATTCAGAATCCCTTAACTACCGAACTGTGCTGAGAGTATATGGAATATCAAAACCTGCAATTTGGATTTTTTTTTTTTTTTTTAAATGACGCAGCACTGTTGGTGATGAGGCGATGACATCGGAAGGACGATGCAGCAGCACCATTCAACCAAAGTGTGTGAATGGGGTACAAAATGCAAAAAAAAAAAAAAACCGAGCAAACAAATACAATTCCACTCAGTCGTTCATAGAATAAAATATTCAATGAAGTAAACATGACCGACCGACCTCGGTGAAAGTGGAGTGTAAACTATGTGCCTGGAAGCTGATGCTTTCTATAGCTCTGTAGCTGCATGTGAAAATTTGCAACTTAAGCGTGGGAGAAATTTATTAAAATTGTTGAAAAAAAAAAATAAGTAAATCCATGAAATATCAGGCATTTGACTTAAGGGAATTTCTCGGAATTTATAACCCACTTTGGATTTTTCTGTTTTTCATTTTTTCTCTTGCTTGCATTGGACTGTTGCAGCAAGCAGCACAGTTTATTTTATGCTTCTGCTTCAGTAAAAACAAAATACTTCTGGTATATTCATTGTAAAATGAAAGCAAATTTTTTAATGGTACATTGCAAAAACGGCACGATTCTATTTAATAGGAAATAATTGAGCAAAAGCCTGCACTTGGCTAAAGTTTTTAGTAAGAAAGGAGATAACGTTCCGAAATCAATACAAATAAACAAATTCTTGAAATTGCCACCAGTGTGTCCATCGCACCCGAACATGTATTTAAGAGTATAAAAATTTTAGCAGATAAAATCAAAAAACCCCTGCTTAAAGATTGCTTTGGTATAGCATAATTTTCTTTAAGAATTTTAGCACTTTCTGGTAAGAGAGAATAAAAATAATAATAAAAACAACTACTCATAAGAAATTTTTGTTAAAATGCCCCATGAATTTTTGTTTATATCATGCGTTTGATGTTATATATCGTTATAAAACAAGTTGTTCTTTTTCAAGAGACGAGTTGCCATAAAAACGTCAGATTTGAACATTGGCCGAGAATATAATGACATGAAATTTGACACTTCATTAACTTGTGCAACATGACGTATGAGTAACATAAAATTAAAACAGAATGAGAATGCAAAAATAGGAGAAAGTAACTAATATTTTTTGGACATTTTATAGAAGTAAATTTTTTTTTTTTAATATTAAGTAGCATTTTTCGTATAGCAAGTAAATACTAAGATAATTATCTTATCAACGCCATTGGGCTCGGTTCGATATTATTTATTACTATTATGCAAAGTGTCCTTTTTCGTGAGATAAACTGACATAAAACTGTCACATTTGAACATTGGCCGCAAACGTAATGACGTAATATTTTTGTTTTATGGAGGTTTTACTAACCAGTGCTGTTATGTTATTAATGACGTTATATTTGACATTTTTTTAATTTGTATAACATGACGTATGAGTGACATATAATTTAAGGTGAATTAAAATGCGAAAACTTAGACGGGACAACCATAATTTTTTTAAAATTTTAAAGCAAATTTTTTTTAATTTGAAATTTTCATTTAGAAAGAAATATAAAGTTAACAAAGGCATACACTAAGAAAATCGAATGATTTTTTTATTTCTTATATGCAGTCTAATATTTTGACGTTGCAATTTTCAGACTTTTCAGCTCATTTTGAGAGTTTTTTGGTTATAAATCGATCTTTGATACTAATATAATTTCGTTTTTTGTATGACGGCTGCAATACTTTTTCTTTAAAGTATCATTACTTGGAGAGAAAACATGCTTTTTGAAGAGTTTGAAGATACATTTAATAAAGAAGAATGTGGGTATTTGATGCCTTTACGCCATATGCCTAAAAAAATGCGTTTTCTCCAACTTCAAGCGTGGATATCAGTGGAGTGGATTCACCGGTTCGAGCACAACGCAGAAGATTCCCCTGGCAGAATTGCCCTTCCTAGTATATCTTGGCAAGAGGTGCCACTATAAGAGCCCTATCGTGGTACATTTTGGCAGAAGATGCCCCTGGCAGAATTAGCCCGTAATAAAACATCTAGGCAGAATTTCCCTTTCCTAGTACATCGTGGCGGAACTGCGTCTGTAGGAGCACTTTTCTCAAATATCTTTTTTTTTCTATTTGAATTTTTTATGATATTTTTTTGTTATTGTTCCTGCTGTTTTAATTTTTGTTGTTGTTTTGTCAGTCTTTGCTGTTGTTGTTTTAAATACTTATGGGTTTTTGGAGACATATATCTTAGTAGATTATGGTGAATTTTCATCTCTTCTTATTTGTTAAAGGTAGATATAATATATTACTTATCCTATATATTATGGGTACATGACAATCCAACAAAGATCTAGATGACTAAATTCATACCCCTCCCCCTCTCCCAGAGCAGAATTTTAATACGAAACTGAAACTAATGCATAAGGTTATCAGAAACTTTTGACCTTAAAATTTAGCATGATACTTTGTGTGATTTAAAGTAGGAACGTTATAAAATATACTTCTCCACTGAAAAAACATTTTGTCCTCAAGCTTTGACCAGTTCGGCTTTAATTTAACTTATCCGTCCTGAGATCCTAATAATAAACCCGATACATTAAAAACTACTACCGATTTATATTCCTAAAATTTGTGCTAATTGTTTTCGTCGTGCTGAAATGCTTACATAATTTTTATATTAGTCTTCAATGCAAAACATTTCATAAATTTTGATTGTACAAATAAGTATGGCTTTACCGTGGTATAAAATCTTTTTTCTCTTTATGATCAAATCCAACAAGTTTTTTGTTCTTCATAACGGTGTCTTTCAGACACAGACAACACGTTGAGCAGAAAAAATTTTGAATTTAATTTTTACCTTTTGCGTTAATTTAACCAGAATTTACCGTGTTACTTCTTTACCGCGAAATATTTTGAAGTATAATGAAATTTATTATAGAAAATATCACAAAAAATAAAGCCAAATTCCCAGATAATTTATAATATTTGACGTCTATTATTAAATTTTTTTGAACGTAATCTTTCATTTACTTTTTTGTAGTCAAAAATAAGGGTTTTTTCTGGAATCACCGATTCAAGTTTTAATTTTAAAGCTTTACTAAAGTTCAGTGTAAAGGTGTGAAAATATTTCCTATAAAATTTCAATTCTCTTTGACCTATGTACATAATTTTAATGGTATATTATGTAATGTTTATACAAATTTTTTTACTTTGAAACTTTTTACTACTTTTATTTTAAATTTATGTAAAAGTTTTTTTTTTATTTTCGTTGCTACTAAACTTCATGCATAAAATATATAACATAAAATCGTTCATGTTAAAAATACCAGACAGACAGTTGCCACACAAAGTGCAGAAAAAAAAGAAAAAAAGGAATACCTTTGACTGGCATATAATCGAAAGAAAAAAAGTAAAACCTTCCTTCTTGGCATTCAAATGAGTTTTTGCTTCACCATACCTATACCCTTAAAGTATGCTTTCTTTATTTACATAAATTTGTGTTGCACAAATTGACGATAACTTAAAATTAGGCAAAGAACGGATTCGACATTTCCGACAGTTTGTGTCTTTTGAGTAGAGCAGATGCCACAGGCAGTTCAAAGTAATATGTATTATTAGGATAACACGCACACAACGGAGCACATCCTTTACTTTGCGAAGGTGGAGAGAGCAGCATGTTCACATATACACATACGCAATTGATTTGCAAATGAGATTCTCTTCAGAAACTCATGCATAAAATATTTCTCGCTAACAGCGTGTGAATTTTGTCGCTACACACACAAATACATACTTACTTATGTATATTGTTGTTGCCCGCCACAATATCTCTCACAAGTGCCTCTATTCAGAAATATTTTTTGTTAAAAATTCAAAAGAAAATGGCATCAACACATGCAAATACTTGTAAAATTGTAAGTGTCATAAAATTATGTATCCGTTTAAAGATTTACTTGAAAGCTTAAGTTTGATTTTGAATATATTTTGAAAATATCATAGTAAAGATGTGGCACCCCCAGGTCATATGGCACCCCTTCCAATTTCAATACTTGCAACTTCCGTAGCATTTAAATATGGACAAAATTTATTTCAGTTGTAAACGGCTGACTTTTTTGGATCTATATATCGCATATTCATCAAAATAAACTGAATTGAATGAGATTTTGCTCTTTGCGAAAAAAACAAGTCATAACAATACCTTGAAAAAAGATCCAGGTCACGTCCAATATCTATTTTCGACCTGTCCCACACTGGATCAAAATCCTTAAAAGCTGGCCAAAAGCCGAAAAACAAAGTTTTTTTAAATTAACTTTTTATAAACCGTATTATCTAAAAGATATTTCTAGACCTCAAAAAATTTATAATAAAGATCCAGGTATTCCTACAATGTTCTTGGGATCTCTCCAAAAGTACGGTTCCCAGACGCAAAATTCTGTGAGTTAAATGTAAAAATTTAATGTTCACTGTAAAAATTGTGTGGTTACTGTAAAACTTAACCGATTTTAATGTTAGAATGTAGAATCTCTTTATAAAAGAAAATACTATCGAACCTCTATATTCAAAACTTGCAATAATTTATACTTTTACGGTAATTGTGATTAACTCAAAATTAAATTATTTTACAAAATCCGTTTGCAATGGTTTCGAAAAAAGCCCAGAACTAATTTATACCACGTCATACCACCAACATTTTTTGGATTTAAGAAGATTGAAACCTTCTCTAACACATATAAAAAAATTGATGTGCCTTTTTCTGCCTTTTTAGTGCGACGCGTTTTTTTCTGAAGCAACTAGAGGAAAACTTAACTCATATTGCTGGCCAAGTGTCAATATGTGGTGCTCGCCCAAAATGATAAAATTTTTATATTATTATACAGCTTATACTCCATGATAAAGGATTCCAAAACCCATTCTTATGTAGATCAATTTAGCGTTGCACACAACTCTATCAAAGTTAAAGTTTTGAAATGAATTTTTAAATTAGATTTAAAAATTGTGCAAGTGTTGTTTTTTGCCATTTCGAATCCGCCATTTTTTTAAAAAAAAATCTAATATCAGATTCGTAATCAGTGATCCCAAAAACCCCCGAGTAAATTTTTTTGTTGGACTCGGTTGAATTTTTATGCGAATTGTCCGCCACTTTGAATCCGCCATTTTCTTTTTTAAAAATCTAACATCAAATTCGTAATCAGCGACCTCAAAAACCCCCGGGTAAAAAATTTCGTCTCGAAACTTTAATGATTTTGACTTTTGGCCAGCTTTTAGGGATTTTGAACCAGTGTGTGTCCCCATCGATTGGTGCAATAAAATTTTTTCAAAAATGGGCTGAAAACGGTCAGTTAGAAGTTCGGGGACACCCCTGTTCATGTCCAAAATATATTTTCGACCTATCCCCATCGATTGGTGTATGCATTTTTTTTTTTTTTTTCAAAAATGGGCCCAAAACGGTCACTGGGAGAGTTTTGGTCACGTTCAAAATCTATTTTCGAACTTTCCTCATCGATTGGTGCAAAAACATTTTTTTTTGCAAAAATGTAACCAAAACGGTCACTTAGATGGGTGGGGGACTCCTCTGGTCATGTCCAAAATCTATTTTCGATCATTCTCCATTGATTGGTGCAAGAATTCGCTCATTTCGTGACATTTTCAATCGGTGTGTACAAAAAAAGAGAAATGGCACCCAATGACTGAGGGTAATATGGTTCAGGTGCCGTATTAACATTTTTTTACACTTTTGAATACGAGTGTTAGTGAGTTTGTTTATTCATTTCGTGGCATTTTTATTCGGTGAATACAAAAGGGAGAAGTAGTACGCAATTGCTGACGGCTATATGGTTTGGGTGCCATTTCTCCTTTTAGATACCTCGAATAAAAATTCCGCGAAATTAATAAACATGTTCAATCACGCTCGTATTTATCCAAGAGTGAAATCACATTCAATTCTGTTTATTTGACACCCAATTACTGAGGGTGATATGGTTCGGGTGCCATTTCTCCCTTTGCATTTTACAATAAAAGATATGATCCGCTTGAACGTATAGTCACTTCAGAATTGTAGAATCTTAGTCAAGTAGGATCTTTACTGATTCTTTTTTCATTTTCACCTGATTGATTTGAGATTTTTGCTTACCCTGAATGTAGTGACATCACGTCAGAAATGGTGTTAAGTGAAATTTTGGCTGCACCAATGACTTCAAAAAACATTAAGCCGAACACAAGAAAATAAATGGAAAGAATGCTAACGCCTTCAAGATAATGTTGTCCAGCAGAAACAGCAGAAAAACTGGAAGTAAAAAACGCCACCAATGGTTTTTCCAAAGAAGATGATTTGTAAACGAAAGGTAGTTACTTACTTATGCTTCTACCGATAAAGTTGAAGAAAATATTAACTTCCGAGATAAATCTGATGAGCGCGTTAGATGTGAAGAATACTACGCATGAATTATATTATTGGATCCAATGCGTAATGTGCTGCATTTGATCACATAAAACATGTACATCTTATGCGATAACATGCAACAGTTCTGCAAAGAATAATTTAAAAGCGATTAAGGGTGCCAATTCAACCATGATAGTCTCGGACATTATAGCATTTATTTTTTCAACAGAAAATAAAACATATTTTCAATAATTTTTGCTTAAGTTGAAGTACTATTATTTGTTTTAAATTAATTTAATGGAATCCCCTAAAAAATCTTTTTTCATTCCGGTTTTCTAGCAGTTCAACGAAATAAGTGCCATATCTCCTGGGCTTACCCTTTTTTAAAATTTGGAGTAAGCCTTCAAACTAAAAAAAAAAAATCTGAGTTTCTTACTCGCCAGAGTAAGGCCCTCAAAATTCAGTATTCATCACAGAATCTTTAGTTTTTCTAAAGAGAACCATAAAAGGCAACGAAGCGTGCTTGTTCCTTTTCTCAAGTACCACCATATTCACAACAATGTACCATTTTCCAAATTAACTTAATTCCCTTCATAAAATTACATTCATCGAAAAATATCAAATAAAAATCAATAAAAACAAGTTGATAGCATTTTTTATCACAAAACGACTTCCACACAGACAAACACGTCAAAGCCGAATAAACGAAAAAATCATTAACATTAGGGAACAATCAAATTTTAGCACCTCTTGAACCAACAAATCGTATTAACCGCACAATAAATTTTATCCAATTAACATTCTACAGTGGCAATTGGCAACAACAATGATGATATCTAACAATAAAAAATTCTCAACAGTACGAAAAGTTACACCAACAAAACAACTACTATCAACATCACCACCACCATCATCAACATTCTTACCGCAAAACTGTTAAAATATCGATTGAACACGCAATTTATTATTCGATGAAGAACCAAAGTTAATATCGACGATATTCACTTTGATTTCAATGCGGAATCGCATAAGGATACCAATGGAAATTCCCGAAATGAAACAAAATGCCAGAGCAAAAGAACAACAAGTCATAAAATACGTGTAGAATAGCTATAAAAAAAGTACGTCACAAAAGGTGCCTAACAAAAGGGAGGTGGAAAAACACCAAAAACACGCAACAACAAATACTATAAATGAGATTATGTTTTGATTTACGCAGCGGAAAAGTGACGCAACATTTGTTGACTGTAGAAATTTTGCCAAAGTAATAACTTAATGTGATAGTGATAGGGATATCATCAACATATCATATCATTGATATATTTTATGCTTACATTGCTGAGTAAATTTACTTATTACTGAAAGAATTTAACACATTGTTGTGAGAATTTTGCACATTGCTGAGTAAAAATTTTACACAATTTATATATGAGTAGATATGGCGTAACACCGTCTTGTCAAAAACCGATACACCAGGAATTTTAAAACAGGGATCCTCTTCACACTTTGGGATCTTCTTAATGTAAAAATGCTGCACCTATTCAAAAAATGGGATACCAACAATTCAATCCAACAATTCTTTTTCAATTTTCTCCAAAATTGTAAAACTTATGGGAAAACCTTTTTATCTTAAATTATCAATACATAAGGTCTAACAAAAAACCAAAGAGAATGTTAGAAGCAAAAAGGTGATTTTTTTTTTTTTTTGTTTAGTTAATTTCATTTTTCAGACTTTTTTGTCTTCTCTACAATCCATGTATTACACGTAAGAGGATTCGCTCCACACCATGGTCTGTTGTTTGGTTTGCGGGTCGTTATTATGAAAAAAAATAGTTCTTAATATTTTACTATGAAATTATAACATTATGTTAAAAATTCATTCTCCGTCCTATCCCTAACCTCTTTTTAGTACACTTAATTTTCCCACTTCGCAAATTACGTTATATTCTAAAAAAACGACATTGTGTATATAAGTAAATACGCGGTAAGCTTGTAGAGAGGGAAGTGGACCTAAAATGGATATATAGGTATTTTAGCTATTGTTTTTCTGTGTTAACTCTTCGAAAATTTTTTTATAAAGAACTAACAACCACGGAAGTTGGTTTCTTAATTTAAGCAATCTACGCTCAGTTTTTCTTATTTTAACTGTAATTTTTTATAATATTGAGTGAAAAGAGAACTTAAAGGAAAGAGGAGATTCAGTGCATTTTCAGCTCAGTAAGTTTTGGTTTTTCGGCGGTGAGTGTTCGTGTGTTTTTTTTAAAAAAAAGTTAAAAAATTTTGTAAAGGTCGCAAGTGTGCATCATTCTCCTTGTAAGTTTTTTTATATTACTAAACATATTATTCTATCTTTATATAAGTAAGTAAGACAATGAATAGGGGCTATCCACCAGTTTTAACATTTAAAAAAAAAAATTGCTATTTTCATTGCGATATTACTGTTTTTGCAACATTTCGTCATTCTCCGTTTCATCATTCTCCGTTGTTTTTTTTTCAACATTTCATCATTCTCCGTTTAGTAACCCTCCAAATGGTTTTGTTGTTGTTGTTAGTATTGCTTAAGCTGTTTACTTAAAAAAAAAAATTAAAATTTAAACACTTAAATAAACTTCTTAAAAATCCAACATCAATTTTTAGGGTTGCCACCTGGTTATTTTCGAAAATCGTATATAATATTTACTTTTTTTGACTGAATTGAAATTTTTGGTTTCAGAAACGCTCAGATAAACTTTTTTAAAATTTTGCAAAACTTTCGCTGTTGCCACCCGGTTTTTTTTGTCACTTTTGCTTAAACCATTTATATAAGAGATAAAAATTTAAATTTAGTCTCAAGACGTTTAAACAAGCATTTTAAGAATCAAAATAAATTTTTAGGGTTGTCAACTGGTTATTTTTAAAAATCTTATATAATTCTTACTTTTTTTGACTAAATTGAAGTTTTTTTATGAAATTGTTCATAAATTTTCGGGGTTGCCAACCGGTTTTTTTTTTTTTTTTGTTGCTAATTTTGTAAATGTTGTTAATGAGCTTATAAGGATTTAAGCGTTGATCTATTTTTAACGTCCTGAACTATTATTTTTTAGTGTGTTTTATTATGGCGAACATAAAAAAAGGAAGATTTAGAATACATTTTCGAAAGCAACCATCTGGCAACCCTAAAAATGTATGCTGTATTTTTTTAAAGTTTATTTAAGCATTTTGTAACTAAAATTTTATTTTAATTTTTTAAACTTTAAAAAACATATTTCAATCTGGAAGTTTATGTGTTTTTTTTAAAATACTCCAGAAATTCAGGCAATAAAAAATAAAAAAAATAGGTGGGGATAAAAAAAGGCATGTTCTGGTACATTTTCCGGAGATTTACCCATATCGATGTTCAAAGTTTGTCAATTATCAATTTCAACAGGGTAGAGGTTCGGTTTGACCGCTTTTATTGGTATTTGTAATTTGATAGTAGACCTCAAATAAATAAATTTTGTGAGTGAAGATAAGGTACCTTTTTCACTGGACGGTCATACATATGCAAAATTTCGACTTTTGACCGAAATTCGATTATTTCGATTTTACTATAAAACAAAAAGTTATTATACCCTTCCTTGGTCGATAAAACACAAAAAGCTTTTAATATACTTCCTATTGCTTATGTTTTTTTTATTTTGCGTAAATATGATACATGTTTCAGTATCATGCATTTGTATCAATTATTTAATTTCGATACTCTTCAAATTCTCCTTTATTCGTTCACTTTATTTTTTGTTTGCTTTGTCTCATTATTTCTTTTTAACAAAACTTTGTCCATTATTATTAACTTTGTTATTAATTTGGTTTTGTCTTAAGTTTCTTTTTCTTTTTCGTGTTGACTGTACAAAATTATGCTGCTATGGCAATAACTGCCAACCAAGGATAACGCAAATAAATCAATACATTGAACAAGATGAAAAATTCAATGCCAAAGACGATTGCTTAATATTATAGAAATATTTAAAAAAAAAAATAAAAATTTTATAAAAACAATTAATTTTACTGCTTGTCAATTCTGCCATTCCAGTGCTTTAACTTATTTCTATTGCTGTTTTAATACCTTGCAGGCATATGATTTCGAAGCATTAAAAACGCTTGCAATTACTAACAACATCATGCGCTTAATGCACGAGAGCAGCAATATGGCGGCAGCAATAACAATAGGCGTTGCAGCAGCAGCACCTCTGTAATGCTGTTGCACCAAAATGTAAACAGCAACAGCAGCACTACCATTGAGTGGCGATAAAAATACATTGCCAACACATTGATTTTGAGTTGAGGATGAAAACAAAAGCGGCGTGTTTTTAGCACGGCGAATACGGTGCTTCAATCGATGTCCATCATAAACAGCTTTTAGGCGTGACTGAACGCAAGCAATTTTGCATGGCTACATTGGCATATGCTAAAGCCGCCCTGATTATGCAAAACATTTACTGTGTGCGTTATTTGTTGGAAAGCATAAAGGAAAAACTGCGTAGTGTAGATTTCCATGTAGTGCAGAGTAATTAAGGATTAGTGTAAAGTTTTTCCTATGAAATAAAAGCAAACATACCTTGAGCTACAAAAACAGCAAAGCGGATTTTTGATATTGAGCGAACAGAAAATTACGATGGAAATGGCAAATAGTATTAAAAAAGTGTTACCTTTACTACACAATGTTTTAATGTTTAGGTAGCTAACGCAATACATGTAAGCTGAGTTCAGTTCATAATAGTTTTTACGGCTCAGCTTTGAATTTTGATGTCTAAGAACGCTCCATACGTTTAATAAGTCATGTGTTTTTTAAGAGCATAAGATTTCATCATTGGTATTTTGAAAAAATTATACTTTGTTGTAATATTTGCAAAGCTATGTATGTATTCTCCTTTAACTCCTATAGCTATAGTTATTTCAAAACTATTTCCTGTTTAATCACGTTCAAAATTTCGTATCACTAATATTTAATTAACTAAGGAAAAAATATATTTTCTAATTACCACTTTTCTAAACTTTTTGTGAGTTAGAAATAGTGGAAAATATTTCATGAAACGAAGAAATTTTATCGAACTGATCGCAATATATAAATGCTAAGCTAAGAAAGTGCAGTTAGATCTTTTTCTAATAAATCATATTTTTCTTTCGAAAAAATGGGCCAAAGTCGCTTTAGAGTTTTTAGTGAGAAACTGAGTAACTTTTTCATGCAAATTAGTGGCGTGTTTATATGAACTAGTAACGCCGTTGGCCAAATTTTTGCCATTCACTTAAAGATAGCTATACTTTTTCCGAGTGCCATTTTGAAATAAGAAAGCCAGAATATTAAGTAACGTAGTAGTAACGTTAAGAGGAGAAGAAACATCAACAAAGTGCCTAAATTTTTCTCACTTCACAATCGGTAAAAGTCCAAATATATCGAAAAAAATCTAAAATATCGGTAAAAGTCCGCAAGTATCGAAAAACATTTAACCCTCAGCGTACAATGGGGTTAGGCTAACCCCATTTTTTCGAGGGAAAACATGTGAAAGTGTGTTCAGTTTTTGACCAAAAACACACGAAAATTTTGAGAAGGCAGGTATAAAGCATAGCTCATTGTTTTACTGATCAAATTCCCTACAGAATAAAAAAAAAAAAAAATTATAAATCGACTCTGAAAAAAAAAAGTTATACGCGATCGAAGTCCAAACTCAACCCAATTGTACGCTACGGAAGTTTTTGGAGGATTGCACGCTGAGGGTTAAAGTATCGGTAACAGTTGAAAATATGTAAAAACACCTAAAATATCGGTAAAAGTCCAAATATATCGAAAAACATCCCAAATATCGGTAAAAGTTCGAAAGTGTCGAAAAACAACTGAAATATTGGTAAGATCCTAGAAGTATCGAAAAACTTCAAAAGTAACGGTAAAAGTCTAAAAGTATCGAAAAACATCTAAAATACCGAAAACAGTTAAAATATCAAAAACATCTAAAATATCGGTTAAAGCCCAAAAATATTGAAAAACATTGAAAATACCGGTAAGAGTCCAAAAGTATAGAATAACATTTAAAATATCGTTAAAAGTCCAAATGTACAGAAAATCATCTAAATTATTGCTTAAAGCCCAAAATTATTGAAAAATGTCTAAAATATCATTAAAGTCCAAAAATATCGACAAAAATCTAAAAAAAAATTTATCGATAAAAAACGAAAAGTATAGAAAAACACCTATAATATAGGTTAAAGTCCAAAAGCATCAAAAACATAAAAAATATCGCTAAAACACCAAAAGTATCGAAAGCATCCAAAATATTGTTAAAAGTTCAAAAGTATCGAAAAACATTCACAGTATCGGTAAAAGTCCAAAAGTATCGAAAAACATCCAAAATATCGGTAAATGTCCAAAAGTATCGAAAAACATTCAAAATATCGTAAAAAGTCCAAAAGTATCAAAAATATCGGTAAAACACCAAAAGTATCGATAACATCCAAAATATTGTTAGAAGTTCAAAAGTAGGTCAATGTTCCAAGAAATATGAGCCAACGGTTCTTTCCGACTATGGTTATTTCGCACTACTAGAGAATAGTTTTGCAGGTACAATTAGTAGTAACTGATAAACTATTCTTGGACTCAGCACATTCTATATACTGCAGTTTTGCACCTTTGAAATTGGAAATAAGCTTCATCACTCATAAAGGATGAATAAAATTTGTCCCGATCTTAGTCTTATTAAATTTTCGAGACCCACATTTTAATATTATTTCAAGACTAGGACCAAAACTCCTATTTGGTCTTAGTCGATTTTAGATAGTTTATGTGGCATGGCCCTTTCGAGTATAAGGTAATCTCTTAATTTGGATTTAGGCATCTTAAAAACTTAACAGCTTTGGAAGTCTTTTATCTATTCGGTCCGACCTTTCAACCACTCTCCGCTGCTACAAACATTACTAACACGATTCCTAGTGGTGTCAAAAAATATACTTGGTTCTCGCAGTGTTAAATACAAACAGAAAAAGTTACGCATACGACATGTTGTCTGTGTTGTCTATAATTTGAAGCAATGACTAGTCAAATGCAGCATTCTGTTAATCAAATAATTTGCTCTGATTAATTCTATCTAATTAAAAACATCTAGTATGCAATTTTCATACACACGAATATCCAAGTGTAAGAGGGTGGCCCACAGATTCACGCATTTATCGACTCAATTTGCTTATGATTTAAAATTCAGAACGCATTCAATTTAAGGATAAATTAAATTATTGCCAGTATTGTTGTTGTTATTGCTTTCCGGATTTCTATTCCTATTGTTGTTGTTGTTGTTTTGTTGTTGTTGTTGTTTTGTTGTTGTTGTTGTTGTTATTGCTATATAAACACCATATATATCATTATAAAGACATGAAATAGAAAACGACAACACCACACTTGTGATAACATCAAACAACAACAATACATGCTGCTCACATATCAGCTCTATGTTTGTGCTCAAGTATGTGTATTGCTGCTGATGTATGCGTGTAGTATGATGCCTTTTTGAACACTATAAATATGTATGCATGTAAATTTTGCCTGGAAGAGCCATTGTTTAGTTGTTTACGTCAAAGATGAAATGGTCAGTCAATGAGTTGATATCTGAGTATGATAAATTAATAAAGTGTTTGTCGATAAATCTACATACACATACACATATGCATGTATGTATGTAAATGGCATTATTGATTAAATGAACTCCTTTATTTAATATTGTATTTAATCAAACTAAAGAGAAAACAAAGGTTTAATTATGCACCAAAATGCGTTTTATATGCAGTGTTTGACTTTGGATTCTACATATAAGACATATTTGTATTTTTAATTTGACTTTATTTGTTCAAAATGAATCAAAATTGGTATCTTTATTTTAAATTCTACGTTTTTGATGTCCAAATGTGGCTGTGGTAGTTGCGCTCAAATTTATGGGGAGGCTTCATCTTATTTCTTCTAAGCGCGATTCACGTAATTAAAAATATGGTCTTCGATTTTTATAGAACAAATTGCTAATTATTTGAATAAAATGAGCTTTAGAAAAATCTGCCCGAACATTTTCAAACATTTTTTCAGATATTCTGCAACTTTTTGGTATTTTTCTTTTTTTAATTTTTGATGAGCAAAAATTCTCAATTTGGGGTATTACGTATATTTGTCAGATTTAAACTTTAAAAATTGATTTTCTTTTTATAATTTTTTAATAATTTTCTGTTAAAAATTATCGAGTACGTATTTTTTAGTTTCTCATTTTGGTGAAAATTAACAATGTAATGATTTTTTAAATTTTCATGGTTTGGGAAATCACTCCTTTTGTAATCCAATTACTTCAGAAACTATTAGATATACGGAAAAGTGAGCATAATATAAAATGTAGATAACCTACTGAGTTTTTGAAATTTTGGAAAAAAAATTTTTTGCCCAAAATTAATGAAAGTAAATTGTAACAAATTAAACAATTTGATTTTTTTTAATGTTGGTGCCTTTTTATTTTCCTTAATTTTTTGATATAAATTTTGTTTAGGTATCCGTTAAGTTTTGCAAGAAGGTTGTGTTGTCGTATTAATTCTTAAGACATAACGATAAAAATTTCATCTAAGAGACAACGTAATGTGGTTTGACTTACTAAATTTTTGACAAACTGTTCGTTCTGTAAAAACATTATCAATTTATCCCGACACAAAACATCAGCAACATTTACCACTAATTCAGGCGTCCAGCAGGTCTGTTTTTATTTTTCGTTTTTGACGATATCCTAGATAAAGGGTCTTAGCAAGATCAAATGAGGTATTCGACGGAACTTTACCAAACAGCTAGACGACCTCTGCCTTTCATCGTCCAAACACTCATATATGCATTGCAAGATTGAAGACCTTACCTTAGGATCGTAAAAGGCTGGCCCTGACTTAAAACATGAACCCGTTCAGAAATAACATCACTTATAAAGCTGGATATGATGACATTAAAAACGTCATTTTCTCCATGAATTAAGGAGCAAAAGGGGATATCAACTCAATTTGCTTAACTAACCAAAATATGGTACTCTTCCATAATCTCCACCAAAACGAAAGTGCACATTTTCGATTCAAATGTAAATCTGATCAAACTATGCAAGCTGGAATGGATTGCCGGGCCGGCCCTTGACTGGGATCCGCAAGCAAGTAGAGGACACGGTAGATCAAGAACCACGAACCACAAATTATTTTTTACCTGTAGCCAAGGTTTAAAAAAAAAATAAAATCTGATTCCTAACCTTAGAAATATATTGTTTTTTTTTTAGATAAAATATGCATTTGAGACGTATTTTCGAAATTTCACCCCACTGTAAAACTTTAAAACGACGTTTTGGATAAAAGTTGTTGTAACAAGGTCATAACAAAATCACATTAGAAACAGTTTTAAGAACACATTAACCAATTAAATCCAGTTTTTATGGATCCGTATGACTTTGTCAAAAACACGGGATTGAATGAGTTAAAATATTACACAAAATATTCTACAAAAAACTTCATTAGGCTTTCCGAAGTCAAAAAATGCTTAAAACTTAAGAATAATACCTTAAACAAATTTAATTAACACGAAAAATGTGAGGTCTTTATTAATATTGACGTTTTTTTGGCCTTTGCGGTGAATTTTGGACTTTTTAGTGTTTGGAAACTATTAGTAAAATTTTATAACAAATAATTCTGTGGCACATATTGATCAATTATTCCCCCGTTTATCGGGTTTTTTTTTGTATCTTTTTGAGAAATGGACAAAAATGACCCATTTGTGAGGGATGTAGAGGGTTAAAATTTTCTACGAAAATATTTCCCTTAATATTTTCCATAAGGCTTCAGAAGACATGATATACCTCTGCTGTAAGGATCGTAAAATTTAGTGTATCGACTCAACACATGTAAAGAAAACTTCAAAGACCGATTAAAAACAATTTCGACCTGATCCAGAGAATTGTGCAACCTAAAGCTGAATTTTGTCAGACGGTTTAGTTTAGCAGAAAATACAATTAAAGTTTTCAATTGAAAAAGTTATTCTGTTCTCAAACTGTGACCGGAAAAGATATAAATATACAATTTTTGCAGAATATAAAGCATTATATGTGACTTGGACTATGAAAAATGGGCTTACGTGTCAAAAAAAAAAAATTTTCCAATTTTTGCCGATTCGCATAAATTGACCTTTAAAAGTTGTTTTCCAGCTGTTTTTACAATTTTTTTTTTTTTTCGCACGTTAGCTCCTTTTTCATAGTCCAAGTACATATAGCGAATAATTCTGAAATTTCACGTTTTTCAGTTGTGCCGTTCTTAAAGTAAATGAGCGATATGTTCAACTTAGGAACCACATTTTAAGAATAAGGAAAATAACATGTTTTAAGCGAAAAATATTATAATACTAATTAATGTGGTTTCAACAAAGCAAATATATTTTTGTTCCTTCCAAAAGTTGTACATAAAAAATTTAACTAATTGCTAAGATAAACAAAATCCTCTTTACACAGACTCACACAGCAAAGTTTTAAGCAAATTTTTAATTAACACCAAGCAAACTGAATGAAACCTCTACAAATAAAACGACAACTACAAATTAACGCCCTTAAATTTGCGCAACACCCCTGCGGCGACCACTGCTGATGATGACAATAGTGAGAACAACAGCAATGATGCCTTTGGCTTATGTCAACAATAAAAATTTGTGAAAATGATATGGTAAAACGCGCACGAAAACATAAAAAGAAAAGAACACACATATGTTTACGCTAACAAAACGTAAGAAAACACACACAGACAGTCAAATAATGCATACAAACAAACACACCCATTAGCTTAAGCAAAAGGTAAATAGCGATAAATAACAACAATAACAACAACAGCAGCCAAATGTAATATAATGATGATAAAAAGGATATCATATATAACTTTTCAGTGTCGTGCAAGAACACAAAACAAAAAGTTGCAAGTAGAATAGTAAAAAGAAGAAAAATACGAGTTCCTATGTTAAAACCACAACAACAAAAGTAAACAACATGGATAACAGTGGCAGGAGCAGCAGCAACAACAAAAACAAGTAGAAACAAAACCATAGTAAAACATTTTACTGCGTGATGATAACAATAACAAAACACAAAAAACCCCCACACACACACGTAGACAAAGACACAAAAAGGATACGCTAACTGTTGATTATGTTAAGAACGAAAGGTCAGTTGACAGTAGCAGCAACAACAAGAATTGAAGTAAAAAAAAAAAAGAAAAAGGAAACTTGGAAATGAAATCATAAAGAACATTCCGAAGAAAGACAACATGCGACTGTTTTGCACTGCTGCGGAAACCAACGCTTTTATCCTTAACATATGATACGTGCTGGTAAGCGAGCGCACAATTCTTATGTTCTACGGATAAAAAGGATAATATTGACATTTGGAATGTTTTCAACTGCGCATGCGTTGGAAATTCATTGAGAAATACGTTAATGTTGACAATATCTTATAGGCAAAGAATGTATGGCGGACGTCAAACGTAAGGAACGCGCAGTATTTTGGCATATTACAGGATAATGGACATTTCAAATATTATGCTGTGCAAGGAAATAAATTCAGTCAGTTGTGTTTAAGACGTGCCGGTATTAAGTTGAAAAATTAACAAAATGGATAAAAACAAATTTTATTTTTAAATAAAGAAAAACTTTGATGAAAAAAAGTGAAAAAAGAAAACTTAAAAAAATTAAAAAAAAAAATTATATTACTTCTGAATACTAGTGTATTATACACGAGAAGACATAAGTTTCCTTGTGAAGAGCGTTTTCAATAAACAAGCAAATACTTAATTTCTTAGCCAGAAATAGCTAACAAATTGTGATTGCGTTTAATGGTAAAAGCTTCGGAGAATAATATATTTGTTGTGAACAAAACTCGCCAAAAGTTTACGAAAAAATTTACAAAAATTTCAATAATTTTATTGCTGGAAGTTTTGCCGAAAATCTATTGTTAAAAGAATTAAATTGTATACAAATTTTTGTTTTTTCCTTTTTCGTGTGAACAAAGGAATATTCTGAAAACAAGTAGTCAACAGAAATCGTTTTATGTAGCGATAAATTATTTGCTCCATGAAATACTAAAGTTTTATATAAAAAAAACAGCTTATTGGAAATAACTGTAGTTCAATCAGTAAAGCATTTAATGAAAAAAGCCACCAGTTGTTGCCAATACTTTCAGAATGTGCAAGTGAGTTATCTTCTCTTTGCCTATTGGTATGATATTGGCCAAATCAAACGTTCGAAAAATTACTTCTTTTAAATTTCACTTGAATACTTCGGCACCTTTGCTTTAAAATATCTTTCAATTACTTTGTATAGTATATGGTTCTTATCTGCAACGGATTTGAGATGAGCTATCAATTCTTGTCAATGGTTCAGCCATATGTTATGAATTTGACGATTACTTACAATAAACCAGGCACTCTAGAAGCTTTTGAAGTGAAAAACTTATGGCAAGTACTAACAGCTGGAGATAGAATAGTAGCTCAGAGACTATTCTTAAGACATCCAAATGAAGTAACTCATATGTAACTCCACTAAAATAAAATCAAGAGAGATTTTATACTTATTTAATTTATTTCAATATGTGACTAAACAAAACTTTGTCTCTTAAAAATTTCATCGAGGTTTTTCTTTTATTAAGACGATAATCTTTTAAGTCTCACTCACGTAAAAGTTTTAAAAACTTTTTTTTCTGGACAATGGTCCCAAAAAAAAAAACTACTACACAACTTTATTTTGAAGTTCCAGTTTTTCTAAGCTTTTACATGAAAAAAGTATTCCAAAACTTTTTGAATGATGACATAAAAGTTCCAAGGCCTGCGGCAGAAAACTCAAAATTTTTGAAAATTAAAACCGAAAGAAAAAATACTTATTGTTGGAGATGTAAAGTTTTGGTCCTGGTTTTGATATTAAGTCTAAGAGATCTTGGTCTTAGTCTGGGTTTCGGTTGTGAAAAATTTCCAAGACACCAGTTGTTGCCAATATTTTCAGAATGTGAAAGTGAATTATATTCTCATTGCGTATTGGTAAGATGTCGGCCAAATCAAAAGTTCGAGAGATGACTCGATTCCAATTTTACTTGAATACCTCGGCACCTTTGCTTTTATATATTTTCCAACTGCTTTGTATAGCTTACGGCTCTTATGGGCATCGGATTTGAGATAGGCTATCAATTTCTCTAGGACACTTGTCAATTGTTCAGCTATATATTATTATTTTGACGATTGTTTACAATAGACCAGGCACTCTAGAAGAGTTGGAGTGAAAAACTTATGGCAAGTACCAAAAGCTGGAGATAGAATAGTAGCTCTGAGCCTATCCTTAAAAGTTCGAAATGATGTAATTCATATGTAACTCCAATAGAATGAAACCGAGAGAGATTTTGTACTGATTAAATTTATTTGAATTTGTGACTGCATAAAAATTTGTCCCTTAAAAATTTCATCAAGTTTTTTTCTTTTATTGAGGCGATAATCTTTTAAGTTAAGTTAAACAACTTTTTTTTCTAGACAATGGTCCCAAAAAAAAACAAAACTATCAGACAACTTTTTTTCAAAATTCCAGTTTTTGTAAGCTTTTACACGAAAAAAGTATTCCAAAACTTTTTGAATGAAGACATAAAAGTTTCAAGGCCTGCCGCAGAAAACTCAAAATTTTTGGAAATTAAAACCGAAAGAAAAAATACTTATTGTTGGAGATGGAAAGTTTTGGTACTGGATTTGATATTAAATCTTAGATCTTGGCCTTAGCCTGGGTTTCGGTTGTGAAAAATTTTCAAAACACTAGATCTGGACTAATTTTGCTCACCACTAAATATCTTAACCCATGTAACCTGTTTTACTTGGTCTTTTCGAAATCTTTTCCAAAAAATTGTTATATCATAGTTTAAAGTATGCTATAAAAAAATTTCACTAGGGGTCACTAAGGGTGCTTAACTCAGATAGACCAAAATTTTTTTTTTAGTTTTTTTATATACTTTTGTATTAAAGGCTGTTTGAGAATGAAAATAGTGATTTGAAATTTTTTTTTTTATTCGGTGACTTCAAAAATGAATATTTTTCCAGAAGGACGTCAGTGAAATATGCAACGAAAGTCTTCATAGTTTTATTTTAAAGTGCCATCACTTAAGCAAAATCTACTCTGTCCATAAGAACTTGGTTTCAAAAAATTAAGCGTTTCTTGCCAAGTTGTCAACATTTGTTTTTCGTCAAGATTGTTGTGAGTCAAAAGAGAACAAAAGTGTAGTGATGTCCTCCCAAGTGCAGCAATATTTCCTGGCATTATTTTTTAAATTTCGATTTCATTTGTACCAAACAGAGCTATGAAGGGGACGAGACTAGGGGAACTTCGGGTATTGTGGTATAGTCGGGTAGTATAGTTATGCATCTCCGATTTGGATGAGAACTTCCGGACTTCATATGTTTTATCCACTCAGAAAACATATGTTGTCATGCACCAAATATAATTTTTCCGCTGTCTGTTGAACGAAACATGTAATTTAACAAAGCTTTTAATTTTATTTCTATAATTTTTTTATTTCTAGAAATCCGCCAATGTGGTAAAGTTGAAGGCGGGTAATGTGGTATCAACATTTTTTGTTATTCTTAACTTTATAATATTTTTTGTTTATTTTTTAACAAAATCTATGAGATTGAGAACCAATGTTAATCTTTTTATGAACTTATTTCATACCTTCAAACTTTATATTTGATTATATGGTGCAAGTATACCATATTACCCACCCACTTTTCAAGTACAGGTTTTTTGACATATACATTTCCCAGTGTGCCAAACGGACTCGTTTCGGATCCGTAACGGGTTCATATTTTCGTTCTTTTTATCCGTTACGGAATCCGTTACTGATTCGTTTGCGGGAAGGATTCCTAAAAAAAAAACGAATCGTTTTTTCAACTTTTATGGATCCGTTTCGAACCTGTAACGTACATCAAAAACGAATTCAAAATGGATTCGCTTTTAATAATGTTAATGCTGCTTAAAAAAGAAAAAAGGGTGAAGCGCTTATTTTTAATTAAAAAAAAAAAACAAAATAACAAAAAAAAAAAATTGTTAGACCGGCCGGGAGGCGAACCCAGGCTGCCGTGGTATTACTCTTTCATACACGAGACGTTAGACAACTAGGCTACTGACCGATATGATGTTGATGTAGACTTATTTGATGTTGAGATTTAAAGTTTGTATATTAAATAAATTTCTGTTGTTTTTTTATAAGCATTCTGTGTTCTTTCTCTTAACTTCTTTTGATAAAAATATTACCCACATTTGGAATCAAAAACGTTTACAAAAAATTACACAAAATCTTAAGCATTAAAATAGTAAAAGAATAATAAAAAAAAAATATTTTTTTTTTGTCATCATTAACATTAATTAAGGCAAATCCGTTTTGAGTTCGTATTTGAAGTATTTACGGGTTCGAAACGGACTTACCCAGGTTCGAATCCTACCACAGTTGGATTTTTACCCATTATGGATCCGTTACCGCGGATTATGTTTTTTATTCCTTTATGAACTCGTTACGGGTTCGAAACGGATCCTCATCCGTTTTTGTGCACATTGGGATCTGACATTTTATGAAGAAACATTCTTTAGCCAATACTTCACTGATCAGCGTATTTTATAGTAAACCACATTGCGCTACCATACATACCACATTAGCCGCTAATTTTTCAAACACTGCCCTTTTGACTTTTTTCATATTCTGCTATAATTTTTTTTTTTTTTTTTTTTGATGAAATTGCACATGTTTTATTGAAATATATTCTGCAGCCAATACTTCAGTAATCAGCATAAAAAAATTTGGCTGAAATTGATACAATGATTTGCTTACAAATTAAAAAAGACAAATAGGTATACTACTATACCCGAAGTTCCCCTATTAAGGAGAATTGCATCGTGGGTGGAAGCAAAACAATATCATTTTCAAATAATTTTAATTTTAATTTCGCACACTTTTGGAGAAAGCAAAAATCACTTTAATTAAGTATTCAAAAAGGATCGCATACAAATTGATTTAATGTGTTAAAAATAAAAAAAGATAAAAAACATTGCATACTTTCAGGCCACACTGTTAGTGCTGACTAAGTGACGTGTTGCCCTTTTTGTAAAATCATATTTAATGCAATAAAATATTCATAAGCCAGCTGTCATAATGTGAAAAAATGTAAAGTAAGACAGAGGTTAAAGCACTGCAAGAGAGAAAAACCAACAAAAAAAGGGATTAAAACATAAAAAAGGTTATTTCATTTTAATAAAAACAGCAAAAAAATATATAAAAAAAATCACGAAAAGAGCAAATCCATGTCAACAGTGGACTTATTTATAACAACCGTCGACCAACGCAAATTCCGTGGATCGTTTTAATTTTTTTATTTTTTTTTTTCGTACTAAAGAAGACCACGTGCCACCGCGTGCTACGTTTAACGCCCAACTCTCGGTACTCAGTGTTGATGTGCGCCTTGGGAACATGTCGTCAAATGCATACGCATAAAATTACTGTGCAAATAGACAGCACACATACAAACACATACATATGAAAAACGCATAAAAGCCTGAATTTATGAGTTTTCGCAATGGCCTTTATCGTCTTTGCAGTGTCTCATTTTGCGTGAAAATCTTTATTTCCTGCGTGCCGAAATTATATTTGTGTGCGTTAATTTAAAAATAACACGCACACACATATGAGTGAGTGTGCAAACACACGTACGCAAACAGATATATAAAACAAAGTAGATAAATTGACAAATTTGTGCGCGTTATGTCCACTACTTAGCAGTGAGAAAAACTAAAAAAAAACACTACAATAACGAAAATTAAAAAAGTGCGCGTAAAAGTATACTACAAAAAGACACACCAAATATCATTCTTAATTTCACGCGTTTTTCTACATTTCTTGTCACCGCATATCCCGTGTTATTTCTTGTCGCATTTTTTTGTTTCGTTTACGTTTAAATTGCGTGCAATGGACAATGTGTGACAACAACAAAAACAGCAAAAACAACAACAACAATGTTTATCAGCGGCAACAGCAAACATGGCTTTTAAAGCCACTGCTACAATTGCTGTTGCTTGGCTTGTTATTACAACAGCAACAACAATATGTTGTACTTGTCAACGCAACATCAGACATTGCTACTTTTCATCAAAGCAGCTACAACATTGAGCATGATGGTAAGGATGCTGCTCTTAATTTGGCAGCCACTAGCTTGTTAGTGGAACAGCAACAACAGCGAAATGTTGCCACATTTGACACGGAAGATGTTGTTGACTCATCATTGTCGACCGCACGGAAGTTGTTGGCTGTTGCTGATAGCGTTAAAAGCAATGCTGAAGTTGGTGGTGGCAGTAGAAGCAGCAGTAGTGCTGTTGTCGGCACACTCAATGATATGGAGGATGATATAGCTGACAACACGGATGTTGTTGAAAGTGGTAATGATGAGGATATGGATAGAATTGAGCTTTCCGGTTATGCGAATGGTAAGTAGAGAGAGATCTTTATATGACATTGCCTTTCAGAATTTAAAATATTTATATTTAAGTGAAAAACACTTTGGTTTTCAAAAAACCATACCATAGAAGTGTTTCCATTGAAGGGGGTACTCCACTAAAAATTATCCAAAAAAGCATTCAAAAAAAAAATCATCCAAAAGCAAAAACATCGAATAAAAAAATGTCCAATACAAAAACGTCCAAAAATAAAAGTCCAAACAAAAAATCATCGATTTTATTAAATTGAGTTAAATTTTTTTCATGAAAAATTAATGTTGCAGATGTTTTTATTGGATATTTTTTTTTATTAGATGATAATACTTTTGGATGTTTAATTTTTGAATATTTTTCTTTGGATGTTTTTTTTTTTGTGGAAGTTTTTGATAATAACATAAAGGGGTGATAGAATTTTATAATTTTTAAAACGTATTATGGAAGCATTCTGAAAAGACATCTTAAAAAACTATGAAAAATTACACTTTATCCTCTCTCAAGGCTAAGTTTATAGATAAATAAAAACTGAAGGGCTCAGAAAATCTATCTACACGTCACTATAGATTGCAATTGTAGCATCATAGACCGATTGTTTAGTCGATTCTCAAATTGTAGGGGAAATTGTCCAGTTGTGGGTACTATCCGTATTCTGACCGGATGCAGCTGATCTGATAATTGTCATTTGTGCGCTTTGTCAGCACGATGTTTTAGTGCTGACACCGAAGCGAACAGATGAAAATGTTTGCACCGAAAAATTTTCTGGTAATTTTTTTCACAGCTCTGAATTTCTCAGTTGTAGGAACCAACAATTTACCGGTTGCGAGCACCTAATTTTTTTTTTATTGGGTGTACAACTTAAAAACCGGAATTTTTTAGCAAAATTTGATGCTTTATTGTGGAAAAATGTTACAATATATTTTATTCAAAGTATTGTCCATTGGAAGCTACAACATTTCCCCATCTTTCAGGCAATTTATGAACTCCATCCCAAAAAAATTGCGCCGGCTTGGCGGCCAAAAAGAATCTATCCAATTTCGGATGCCTTGCTCTGATGTGAAGCGTATTCCGGTGAGGGCGTTTTGCATCGAGCGAAATAAATGAAAGTCAGACGGAGCAAAGTCCGGACTATAAGGCGGGTGAGCCAAAACTTCCCATCCACTATTTTCCAAATAGTTTTTCACGGGTCTTGCAACATGCGGCCGAGCGTTGTCATGATGAAAAATTATTTCTTCGTGTCTGGTCGCATTTTCCGGACATTTTTCGATGATGGCACGCTTCAAACGTATTAATTGTGTTCGGTATAGGTCACCTGTGATTGTCTGGCCTGATTTCAACAACTCATAACATAACGGCCCCTTCTGATCCCACCAAATACACAGCATAACCTTGGCGCCATGGATATTTGGCTTCGAAGTTGATTTGGCTGGTTGGCTGGGTTTCACGTATGACTTTTTGCGCTTTGGATTGTCATAATGGACCCATTTTTCATCCCCAGTCACAATCCGATGCAAAAATGATTTGTTTTTATGGCGCTCAAGCAGCATTTCAGACATACAGAAGCGCCGTTCAACGTTTCTCGGCTTCAACTCATAGGGGACCCAATTACCTTGCTTCTGAATGTATCCGGTGGCTTTCAAACGTTTCAAAATGGCTTGCTGAATCACTCCCAACGATTTGGCAAGCTCGTCTTGTGTTTGACACGAATCATCCCGCAAATGCTGTCTTTTTCTCGAATTTTCGAAGTTATTCATCGTGAAAAATAATAATGATGCACACAAGATAAAACTGTTTTGTTGACTGATTTTGACAGCTGGCAAATGTACCTTCAAAATGACATATATATAAAGTTCGAGCTTTCACGATATTTGTTAGCACGGACATCCACCGTCAAATTCCGGTTTTTAAGTTGTACACCCAATACTTAAAGCGTGTGTTTGGCAAAAAGCTATCAAATATCGTTCTTTTAAAAAATTGGGTATACCGCCGTGTCTTCCGGTGCAGGTAATTTTATTATTTGCCTTTGTTTTTGAGCATTTTGCTCAATAAATTCAATTGTTTTCTTGGTTTCTCTTGAGACAGGTGGTTTTGCCAACGATTCTGCTTGGTAGGTTCAATGTGAATTCATTCGGTTTATGCAATTATTCACCACTTCGGCAATGCCGTCATTGCAATTCCCGGTGTTGTTTTTGCTCGATAGCCACACCTCATTTTTCTCTGTGGAAGCACTCGACTTGACCGTGGAGAATGGCGTATATGTTCTCTTTTTTTCACCATATTGCATCTACCGGTTACAGCTTTTGGTCGTCTCCGTCTTCGACCCAGTCAAAGCAAGTCTCAATGTTCAGCTTGGCAGAAGAACAATGCCAACAAAGTGAGGCTTCATGCAATAACAAGGCTGAGTGAAGGTAGCATTTTCTAAGGCTAAGCGCACCAAGACAGCGCCAGTGAAATCAACGGCTAAACGCGCCAATGCAAAGAATGCTCCATCATTATCATCTAATGATATGATAATAGCGAGGATCATGCTTTCTGTATCCTTTTATGTTCAAAAAATTTTTCTTCAAAATTGATTACTCCATAAAAAGATTTTTTTTTTTTTTCGTTTTGACGGAATCTAATTAATTTTCCCGCCAGTAGTTACCTGTGGTCTCTAACGTTCCATTGATATGCATATGCTGCATAAATATTAACTTGGTCAAAAGTTATGGCTCAAATAGTTAACTATGCCCACAACCGAATAACTTCCCCTACATATTTCGCTCTAGAAAATTTATAAATTTAAATAAATATTAATGCAAAGCTATATTTTTTTCGAGACACAAATTTTCATTCACATAAATTTCCGCAAATAATTCGTCTGACGCAAGTTTTTACTTCATAGGACTATTTTTTTTCGGGCTGTGATTTAGAATGGTCAAAGTTGTCATAGGATTTTTGAAAAATATTTTCATCTGAACTTGATTGCATTTTAATCTCATGATATTTTTTTTCTTCTCTCATGCATTTATGTGGTTTCCTTCATGTGATTTTTTTGTTTTGGAAATATCATGATTTTTTTGTTCTATCGGACATCATGATACTTTCCTGGACAATATAATTTTTATAGAAGGCTTTTTGTACAAATATTGACACTGCCTTGATTAATGTTTGGCCTGTTATTTTGTCTCAAGCTAGTTTTTTATATTTCTTTCACAAATTTTTTATCTCATGCAAATTTCTCATATTCAATTTTGCTTTGGTTTTTTTTAAATATTTGGTTTGTAATATTTTTTGATTTGTTTTATTTTTATTTAATTTTTATCTTAACTTCTATTCTCTCTTAGAAATCTGTACAAAGTGCTTTGGTCAAATTTTACTTAAGGAGTAAATTTTTTTTTTTTTTTCTAAAGCTAAGCAATTTTTTTTCTTCGTAGGGCCTTTTATATTTTCAACAATTTTAAAACATGTCTTGACTTTGAGAATTGTATGCTTTTTCTCAGTATTTGTTTTTAATTGTACATATACATTGGGGTGTCCGTTATTTACATTGAATCAACGGCATTATGTCATGCATGAATTACTTAAAACAACCTCTTTTGTAGAATTTTTGTACAAAATTTATAAAACCTAAATATGATAGAAAACACAGAGTGAAGACTTTTTCCCATACATTTTTGTATGGAAAAAGTAATTTCGCGAGCGGCGCACTGTAATGCAAGCTTTTGAAATTTTTATTTTTCTATCTGATTACTGACCATTAGGCCCGTCATTTCAAGGGGTCTCTTCTCAAAACCAAAGAACTTGATAAATAACGAACACCCTAATATGCACACATAGCTTTGTTATTCAAAGCTGTTTAAATGAAATTTGCCCTAAATTAAATCGCACAAAAGGTCAGAAAATTTTCTCAGTA
Source organism: Calliopum simillimum (assembly GCA_951812925.1). Taxonomy (NCBI): domain Eukaryota; kingdom Metazoa; phylum Arthropoda; class Insecta; order Diptera; family Lauxaniidae; genus Calliopum; species Calliopum simillimum. Next base: position 18,920,152 of record OX638372.1, on the reverse strand, counting down.
TTTTGTCAAATTGCCTAAAACTTTCATATAACCTCATTGTTTATTTCCAATAAAATAAAACTGCTAACAGGCATAATACGAAAATATATTGCCACAATAAATATCACAAATTTCAGAGCTTTTAAATGAAATCTAATAAAAACAATGAAAACCAATTAAATGCAAGTACCTAATACAATTTGCAGCTTTATTTTATGGTAACCAATTATTTGAATTAAATCAAAATTTATGCTGTAGCTCAGCCATTTATTGGCTATAACAATAAAACCAACAGTTGCAGATGTTAAAATACAACTGTTACACAAACTTTAAACAAACAAAATGGAGGGAGTTCTATCACAAAAATACCAAATTATTCAGTTTATGAGTAAGAGCCATATTTCAGTTGAAAGAAAATCGAGTCATCCTGTAATAAACATTTAAATCTATAAAATTTTAAAAGAAACAAATACTTATAAGTGCACACATATACACAAAAATAAATAGAAAAGGTTAACAAAAAAGCAAAGCAAAGACAAGCAAATGCTCGTAAATTTTATGTTAAATAGTGTGCATGCAATAACAACAGCAAACCACACACAAATACTAGTGTAAAAACAATTAATTTTATAAAACAATCAAATAAAACTTTAACACATTGACAACAAATAAAATCTAAAGAAAAACAATAAAATGTGTGCGTGAGCGTACAGCAACAACAAAACAATAAGAAGCAAAATTAAAAGCAGAAACAAATTTCCCCTTGTGGCAATATGTTTTGTATGCGAAACTCTTGATAAAATCTTGAAAATTGAAATGTCAGTTTTGTTGCTACATATGAAGCATTTTAAATGCTTATAAACTGAGATTTATAAATAAAGTTGTTAATTCAAATACTTGTACATATTTATACATATATATGTGTACACACACATGGGCATAACTATCACATAAATCTATTAGGCATTTTTGTTCATTGACTTTTATAATATAAATTTAATGCTTAAGTTTTTTGACTTGTCACACTTCTAATATTTGAAACATTTGAATATAAGTGCCTAAAGGCTTACACTCGATGCCTGTAGGGTCTACTGAACCAAAAATTCAACTTCATCTATTTGTGTTTGTAAAAAGATACATATTTGTGCAATAATATTCGGTTATGTAATTGATATCATTTTTTCAGCTTAACGTTATAAATTTTACACTATCAGATAAACTCTTGTTGTAAACAAATCTTAATTTTATTAATTTCTAACAAAATGTCAGCAAATTTATATTATGACATTACTTTTGCTTCGTTGTAACGAACCTTTTCTTCATAAGCCGGGGTGTAGCCTAGATAGTATCGATCCCCATACAAAAAAAAAAGTTCGTTGTAAGCCCCTAATATTGAAAGCTTATCTATACCGCGGTATAGATTTTTAAGGAAAAAAAAATAATACGCTTTTTTCCTATTGCTTTGCCATTTGACGTTCGATCATCAAGTATAGTATTAGGTTGTAAATGACTCAATGTGGGATATATTTCATTCAAATGTTTTTTTGGCAAGTTGTACTCATTATCTCAGTTTCTACTACGTTTAGGTGTCAAAAACACTTCATAAGGTTGAAGTCCATAAAAAATCATAAAATTCATTACTACAAAGTATCACCAAATTGTTGCAATTAAAGAAGGTATAGCAAATCTAAAACCTCAATACAAAACATGAAAAATGAAAATCACCCCTTAAAACTATGCGAGATTATTTTTTTTATTTATTTGCATACTGTTTGAAATGTCACTACACTGTAGTCGTCGGCGTCTAGGGTTCACTACAAAATTTTTAACGTTATTATTCACTTTTATTTACTAAAACCTGTGTGGCGATCACCAAGCATTAAATTAAATATTAACCTAATTTATAATATAAAGTAAATATAATATAAGTTCACTACGTAAAAAGTTATCACATTGCTTAAATTTTAATTTTCCAACCAGAGAATAGGGTTCTAGCATGTCTCTTTCCATCCGTCGTAGAGTACATCACCAACCATGCCTCTCCATCTGGGTCTCTTCTTCTGTCCGTCGTGGAGTGTATCACAGACCATGCCTCTCTGTCAGTTGTCCTCGAAATGTGTCCTATGGTTTGTTAGTTATAAGTAAGTCTCAGTCTTGTTGCAATGTGTCCTCGTTGTTGGAAAAGCCTTAAGTTGCTGGATATTTGAAATAAACGAAGATCACGTCTTACAAGAAATACCTTCATTGCCTTTATTAAATGGTGGCTGCCCGCCCCCTTGCGTGAAATTCTGAAGTACGTATTTGTTGGGGTGCGTTCAAAATTCTTTTTTGGGGTGACATTCAGTTGGCTGTATTCTTAGTTGGTCGACATGTCGACAGTTAAACGCGTTTTACTCGCATAATCGCTATGTTGACGGAACTTTCGCTGATTTCTTGAGATTTAATTGGAACAGGGTAGAATACTTATGTCTAAAATGATAATAAAATGTATGATTACAAATAAATTTTCCATGTGTTTGACTTGTGTTGGTTATCGGTTGGCCATATGTTGCACCCTAAAGTCGCAAGTGTTGTCTGATGTCGGTTAGCTGTTAGATAGAAGTTGCATGTTCAATTGGTTGTTTGTTTGGCTTGCTGGAAGTTTCTGACTGGTGTGTTTCAGTCGCAGGATTGCTAGCGTAAAGTATTTTTCCCCGATTCCTTAAATTTGTTCACTGCTGTTTTAAGTAGTTTCAGCAATTCTCTTGAAGTTATATTGTAGATTATATATAAAATATATTAATATAATGTCCTTGGATTTTTAAGTTGATTTGACCAATTTATTTAGTTGAAATATGAGCTTTTTTGCATCAATTTGTTGCATTGAGCTTGATGGTCACAAGATTTTAAAACGCTAAATAAAATTAAAACAATTTCATTCCGCTATTTCCCAACGTTTCGCCTATTGGTTTTAGGCTTCCTCAGGGGTATATTTTATTTGGAAGAAAAACTACAATGAAAATAAATTTTTTCAAAACATTTTTAACAAATGACACTTAGATAAATGCACTTACATCGAAATCAATTAATTTAATGAAAAACAATTTAATAAAAATAATCAAATAATCAAATCTACACCTAGAAATGAGTGCTGAATCTTAGTGTTATGATAAATTCAATTGTATTTCAATGGTTTGCTTAAGTTAACAAGTGAGTTTTGCATATTTTACCCAATGTTGGATGAAAGTTTGCCATATCTTGCACGGTAAGTAGCGGTGAGTGCCCACAATTTGTCTCATTTCATCTTTACCCCACTTAAAATTAATGGCTTAAATAACTCTATTGGTTTTGCGAATTTCGAAAAATGACAATTGAAAAAGTTGTTGGTCCCAAATTTCATAAAAGCATGTTATAAATTGTTTGAAACTTAACATATTTTCAGGCAAAACGTTAAAATAACTCGTTTGAAATTAGAGATTTTTTAATATTTCTAAATTTAATATCCTAACTGCCATACCTAAATTGGAGCGTCAGGCGTATTTAACCATCTCTGTTTTTTTTCATGTCCGTACAATTTATATGGAGCAAACCGAAACAGAAACGGTTAAATTACGCTTACCTCGACTAACGCTCTAATTTAGGTATGGCAGTAAGACAGAGGGCAGCTTTCCAAGAACTTTTGATGCATAACTTAAACATTTGTTTTGTTTTATTTTTCTAAATTTTTGTTTTCAGTACAAATACATATTCAAGCATGTTCTAAATTCCGATTCCTTAGAGGCTTTTTTCGTAAGATGACTTCTTTTTGAGTAAAAACTAGTAAGGGTGTAAATTTTGGCCTGGCCAAAAACTAAATACCCTACACTGCAGTATTTTGAAAATTTTGCTTATATGGGAGGTGCCACGCCCTCTTGTCCGAGTACACCCAGTTTTTGTTCAGAGCTTGCATTTATAGTTTTTAGTGTCAGAGTGAAATTTAGTTGGATTATCTCAAAAAACTCTTTCAGTATAGCATTTTGAATCTTTTGCTTATATGGGAGGTGCCACGCCCCCTTGTCTGATTTCACCCAATTTTTGCTGAGAGCTTTCATTTATAATTCTTAGTGTCTGAGTCAAATTTGGTTCGAATATCTCAAAAAACGCTTTCAGTATAGCGTTTTGAAGCTTTTGCTTATATAGGAGGTGCCACGCCCTCTCGTCCGAGTTCTTCTAGTTTTAGCTTAGAGCGCGCATTTTTAGTCTTTAGTATTTGAAAGTTTGGTTGGATTATCTCAAAAAACTCTTTCAGTATAGCATTTTGAAACTTTTGCTCATATGGGAGGTGCCACGCCCCTTGGTCCGATTTCACCCAATTTTTGTTGAGAGCTTTCATTTATGATTCTTAGTGTCTGAGTCAAATTTGGTTCGAATATCTCAAAAAACGCTTTCAGTATAGCGTTTTGAAGCTTTTGCTTATATAGGAGGTGCCACGCCCTCTCGTCCGAATTCGCTCAAATTTTTATCAGAGCTTGCGCTTACAATTCGTAGTATTTATATGTATTGTGGTTGCATTGTCGTGAAAAATACTCCTAAAATTGCATTTTGAATATAATTTTTGTATGGGCGGTAGGCGTGTCCGTTGACCGATTTTGCTCATTTTCAATCCCCCGAGCTAACTTTGACGACGGAGGCAGTGTACCAAATTTCATTGAATTATCTTGCTCAGTTTTCCCAAAAAGTGTATTTCAACACACAGCCAGCCAGCCAGCCACCCAGCCAGCCAGCCAGCCAGCCATCCAGACAGACGGACATGGCTATATCGACTCAGGAGGTGACGCTGATCAAGAATATATATACTTTTCTATACCTGCCACGCCTCCTTCTCTGCGTTACAAACGGAAGGACAAAGTGAATATACCCTGGGTGTAGGGTATAAAAATGTTTTTTTCCGACCATTCAAAACCATTGAAAAATGTTTCAGAACTAATATTGAAAATTTTCAAATATGTTAAAAAGTTTGATGAATGACAGAGTCAAATATTGTTAAGAAAATTGCAAACTTGTTCAAATATGAAAATTTTATCATCAATTCTCTAATGAATTTTTCGAAAAATTCGCTTTAACCAAATTAACAAAACTGCTACATAGTTTAATCAAAAACCACGCACATCCACAAGGGCCTAAAAAGTTATCAGTTCCTTTCAAAAATAAGTAGAGCATGTTGTCAAAATTTGCGGTATCAGACAAACAAAAAAAAAAATTTATTTGGCTTCTATTTTTTATTTTTTTTTTTTTTTTTGGCATCTCATATTTTTATTTTTTGTAAACTTTCCTATTCATCAGCATACAAGTGTTTTTTTTTTTTCATTTCCACCAAAAAGTGGTTTCCCTGTGTATTGTTAACGCGAAAAGCAGTGGAAATAACGTTACCACAATATTGAAACCACCGAATAAGAGAATGAGAACGTGACGCAGCGGCTGTGGCATATCGCAACCTCATAGATGGCGCAAAGCACCAAAATTACAACAACAATGGAACAAAGCAACAAAACCATTCATTTTAGGGTCGAAAGGAGAGCATGCGTTGCCAATGTGTTTCTTTTTTTTGGCGCACCTTTTTTTTACTTTGGTTTCATTTGCAAATTCCAGATACCCATGATAACAACAAGATGGGTATGCAGTAAGTGCGCGCATTGCAGTTACATTGTGCAACATATTTTTACGAATTTTGTTCTTAAGTTTACCATTATTATTTTTTAAAAGTTCGGTTTTTGGATTGTAATGTAAATAAAGTCACAAGATGTTACCATCGCTTTCAGCCATTCCATGCCTAGTCCTTAGAACTGTAAGACCATCTACAGAAGATCTTCACTAAAACCCAATTATTTTGTAAATAATCACCGATTTTTTTTCTTTCTGCAGCCCACCGAAATCCACAAAAAATCTTAATTTTTTTAAACATGAAACAAAACCATGTACCAAATATCAACGAAACCTAAGATGGTAAGGTTAGTTCTGATTACGTAAGGCATGGAATGGCTGTATTTTTTTAATGTTATTTTTATGAAATTTTCACAAATATTCTACACTATTTTGAACACTTACTTTACTTCTTACTTTCTTATATACAAAAGTCAACATCTTAAGCTTAACGCACTGCGATCAAACTGACAATGCCTTGTAAACTCCTAACCAGCGGCTTACATCATTGCAGTTAGATTCAATAGTTGGAGTTAATCTTTTTACAACGTCAACATTTACGACAAATCCAGTTACATTTGAACTATATATAACATCCAATCATATAGCATAGTGAATGCATTTTCTCCGTGATTCTAGTAGTTTATATATCATATTGAGATAGCGCTGCGGCAGTTTCATGAATTCTGCATTTGGTTGCTGTGCTTATAGCAACAGCATGAACCTTATTTTACTACAAGAAACTGCTGCTTGAAACTTGTTGCATGCTTTTAGGCTTCGACGTTTTAACCCATGTGCAACAATATTTTGTGCAAATTTTATCAGAAAAGGTTGCTAGTAACAAATAAAAGACGATGTTCTCTTATTAATGAGTCTATATTAACTGAGTTCTTAAAATTAAAATAATCATAGCAAAGCACTAGTTTTTGTATTAAGGCTTTCTCTTACATTCTTATATAACTAGTTCTCAAAAATAATAATACAGTTATTATACCCTACAAACATATTATAAGACCTGTGAACGTCACTCCTCCCCGCTTAGAATATTTTGTACCCTTACAAAAATTTTTTTTTTCCAGTTTAAACAAATTTGAATGAAAATATTAAGTACATATGGTAATGATGAATTTGTTACAAGATTAAATTGCTCTTAAATTTTTAAGTGAAAAAACAAAAACAATTGAGAAAAAAAAATATAATGAACTATTTTAAATATATGTTTACGTACGAGTTGCTCAATTTATACTTATACAATAGTTATACTTAATTAAACAATATTATTGACAATAATATCAGAATTTCCTTCATTGGATCTTAAAGGCTGTATTGGATTTGAAACAAATGTTTTCTTTTTTCGTTTAAAATGGCCTTTGTATTTTTTTAATGTTCTATTTTTTAACTTGACTACATAATGGCCTCTAATGGGATTAGTTCCAATAACGTGAGCTTTCTTAAAAGGGTTTGTTATTTTTTTTAACCGCTTTCTAGCGTTATCTGCATGCAAATAATTAGGATCTATAGTATAGTCTTTTCTTTTTTTATTAAGATTGTTAATTTTTCTTTCTTTTGTTAACTGCATGTCCTTGGATGGAAGCAGCTTATTAAAAAACACATTATATGGGGTTTGACCGGTTGTTGAATGTACAATTGTGTGGTTATAAGTAAAAACTGTCTGTTCGATTGCCGTACTATGGAGTTCTCGATCTTGTGCTGTATTTATTATTCTAAGTTTTTCGTTCAAAGTCTTATGAACCCTTTCAATATCGGAAATACCATTTTTACTTGTTGTGGTTTCTACTTCTACATTTAGTCTTTTTAACCATTCCTGCAAGCTAAGATTCACTAAACCGCTATCCTGGTCAATTTTAATTTTTACTGGAGACCCCATAGTATTAAATATTTTTAACAATGCACGTTTAATTTCCAGCCAATTTGCATGATAAATTTTTTCTACCATTATATATTTCGAATACACATCAATACATGTCAAAAAATCATCGTTATCCCATTTCCATATATCAACCACAAATTTTTCTCTGACTTCATAAGTTGGTGGCGTTATTTTAAAAGGAATTTTGTTAGAAATATGGTCATATTTGCACTCATTACAAAGTTCGCAGCTATTAATTATATTGGAAATTTCAGAAAGATACTTAGGGTAATAATATTTTAATTTAAATTCATGTTGAACTTTGTCGATGCCTTGGTGTAAGCCTGACAAATGAATTTCCAAGACTTTTTCCTTAAATCTATCGAAGGTTGTTATATCCTCTAATATTTTATTAACTTTAAAAATTTTATTTTGCTTTGATGGTTTTACCAACTTAGAATAAACTAATTGAAATGCATAAAAATCTATCTCATTTTCAAAATAAACTGCTGCTGTTGTTCCTACCAAGTTTTTCAAAATAAAATTTTTGGCAAAATCTTCAGACATCTGGGAATAATAAATAGTATTACGGGTTTTATTGAAAATTATTTTAAATTGCTCCTTGTTTTGAGCAGACTTTACAAAAATATATTGTCTTCTATATACATTTAACGGCCGTTCTGAAATGGGTATAAAACATGAATTATCTTCGTCAGCGGAGTGAATTGTCGCTATATTAGATTCAGCATCGTTTTCATTCATGTAACAACTTTCTAATTTAATTCTTGAAAGTGCATCCGCGACATTATTTTCCCTTCCAGGTACATATTTTATATCAAAGTCGTACTCGTTCAATTTAATTTTCCACCTTTGAAGCTTTAAATTCGGTTCTTTCATATTATGCAACCATTGTAATGGCCTGTGATCGCTGTTGATCAAAAATTTACGCCCATAAAGATATGGCCTAAAATATTGGACTGACCATACAATTGCTAGGAGCTCTTTCTCTATTGTAGAGTAATTTGTCTCATGTTCGTTGAGAGTCCTGCTTGCAAAGCATATTGGGTGCTCATCTTGACTGAGGACCGCTCCTATAGCAAAATTTGAAGCGTCTGTCGTAAGGGTAAATTTTTTGTTATAATCTGGATACTTAAGTACAGGATCGCTTATTATTAATGATTTTAGTGTTTCTACAGCTTTAATGAATTCATTATCTTCATGATTAACTGATTCACCTTTTTTTAAACATTTGGTTAAAGGTTTAGAAATTTTAGCAAAATCCCTTATGAATTTACGATAAAACCCTATAAGTCCTAAGAACTGTTTAATTTCCGGTACAGTTTTTGGTTTTGGAAAATTCTTAATTGCCGATATTTTGTTCGGGTTTGCCTTGATTCCATCTTGTGTTATGATGTGACCTAAAAATTCGGTTTCTCTTTTGAAGAACTCGCATTTATTCAATTGGATCTTTAGATTTGCATCTCTGAACTTTTGAAAAACCTTTCTAAGTGAAACAACATGTTCTTGCAAAGAAGCACTAAAAACGATGACATCGTCGAGGTAAACTAAACAATCATTTCCTATTAAATCACCTAAAACTGTATTAATTAACCTCTGGAATGTGGCAGGCGCATTCTTTAACCCAAAGGGCATCCTTGTAAATTCATAATGACCATCTTGAGTAGAGAATGCGGTTTTTGCTATACTTGCTTCATCTACTTCTACTTGGTGAAAACCCGACTTAAGGTCTAACGTTGTAAAATATAAGCAACGACCTAATTTATCCAAGATGTCATCTATCAAGGGAATTGGATATTTATCTTCTATAGTGACGTCGTTCAGCTTTCGGTAGTCTATAACGATACGCCATTTTTGTTTCCCTGAAGCGTCTGGTCTTTTTGGTACAACCCATAAAGGAGCTGAATATGGAGACTGACTATGTCGAATTATTCCCTGGCTAAGCATTTCTTTTATTTGACGATTTACTTCAATTTTGTGCACATGAGGATATCTATAGCATTTAGTATAAATAGGATTTTCATGTTTTGTAACTATATTATGCTTTATAATATTAGTAAAAGTTAATTTTTTTTCATCTAAATCAAATAGATCTGAGTATTTCGAAAGTAATTCATCTAGTTTTACAGATTCCTCGTAATTAAGGTGATCTGTTCGAAATGACGCAGAGTTTTCTTTCAGCAACAAATTTATTTCTTGCAGATAAATTTCTTTACTTATAGCATTAAGACTATAAGAATTACCATTCAGAATAATAATATTATTATAATAATCTATTTTAGCATTTAATATCTTAAGAATATCATTACCAATTAATCCATCATAATTTTTAGAAAAATTAAAAATGAAGAATTTTAAGTTACCTTGAATTAAAGACGGCTCATAAAGATACTGAGCTGAGTCAATAGTAATATTACTTGTGGCGGTATTGATTTTAACAGGATCGACTTTCCTGGTTTCCGATTTTAAAATACCTGGATTTATTAAACTAACAGATGAGCCTGTGTCTATTAAAAAACTAATCTTAATATTGTTAGTGTTCAATTCAATGGAGGGTAATTTGGATCCGAGGCATTTACAAGAAAAAAATTTTGATGATCCAACTCCATTGGCTGTGGTGCACCATAACGCCTTATTCGCGACTGGTTAGAATTATTTGTTCTTTGCACTTGAACTGATTGATTATTTGATATTTCAGGTACTGGGGTAGCTGAGATATTTTGCTGATTTTGTATTTGATGCGTATTTAAATTATTTTGGTTTTGTTGTGCGGTAAATTGAGGAACTCCCGTATTGTAATATTGGTAAGGATTGTAACTAAAAATAGGATAGGAGGGATGGTTGTAATAAGGGTATTGCGGACGGTTGTAAGTAGGGTATACTTGTGAACTAGAAGTTTGATAATTATTTAATAAAGGTGTCTGTTGATTTTGAATCTTGCTATTTTTACTTCTATAACTATTGTCGTTAAATAATTCCTGTTCCATTAAAATTGTGTGGGCATCTGATAAAGACTTGACTAAACTTGCATTAAGCAGAGCTGTTAAGTGATTAGGTAGTTCTCTTTTAAACACTTTTAAAGCCATTTTATTTGCTTCGTTTTCAAAAAAATTTTTTTCATTTGAATTACTTACTTTTAACTTAATAGTATCTTTAACGTTACATAAATCATTATTAATCTCTATATATAAATTTTTAATACTGCCTTTAAACCTAATAGACTCCATTTTTAATATAAGGGTGCCTGGTGTTGAATGCTCTCCAAATTCACTGATGAGATGATTTTTTAAAATATTCCACTCTGTGGGTTGCTCTCTGCGTACAATATTCAAAGCGGGTCCCTTCAAAGTATTGAGAATGCAGCTAAAAATCATTTTTCTTTCGGTGGCATCAAGAGAATTTAATTCTGTGACAATATCTTCTATACTAGACACATAGAGCGCCAATTCTTCTTTTCTTCCATCAAACGGTGGTATTGTTTTTAAACTGAGTAAAATAAACTCCCTTCTTTCTTTGTTGTCCATTTTAGCGTTTTTCAAAGAGAGGGCACTGAAGTCTTTAATTATATCGTCAAAACTCATGTGTTTTTGTTTTTAATTTACAGTTTCTTCAGATTTCAGGTTTTATGCTATTGATATAATCAAGTATGCGAAACCCGAAAGCCTTATCACGATGTATAACAGTTTTAATTTAACTTAAGTAAATTAAACGTATACCACTTTTTTTACATGTAACATATATTCACGGAATGTACTAGTTTATTTTTTTTTTTTTTTTTTTTTTAATAACTTTGTATTAGAATGTTTTTGTTAAAGACAACATTTAATTAAGGTTTATTTTCAAAATTTTTTTATTTAAGCTTTTTATATGTTACATACACTAGTTCTTTTTCTTTTTTTATTGGACTTTTTTTTTTTTTTTTTGTTTAAGATTAATGATTTAGAATGTTTTTTGTTTCACACATATTAAATTAAGGTATTTTTAATTTATTTTTAGTATCTAATGAAACTTATTTTACGAAACACGTGGTTCTTTTGAAGCCCGACTGCGCCAGTAACAAATAAAAGACGATGTTCTCTTATTAATGAGTCTATATTAACTGAGTTCTTAAAATTAAAATAATCATAGCAAAGCACTAGTTTTTGTATTAAGGCTTTCTCTTACATTCTTATATAACTAGTTCTCAAAAATAATAATACAGTTATTATACCCTACAAACATATTATAAGACCTGTGAACGTCACTTGCTGACAATCCAATTTTTCCCCAATTTCTGTAATAAGTCATATTAAATAATATTTAATTCTAAAAGCATTCACAATTACTTATATTTTGCACTGTGTACCTCTTATCTCATCTCATTGTTGCTGCTGCATAATGCGAGTCGGTTAGAGCATGTAACTTCAGCTTCATGCTGCAGGGAGTCAGTGGCTGCGAATGAATGACACCTCTATTTTTTTGTGGGATTTTTAGTGAAAAGCTAAATAAATACTCCAAGGAATTGCGAAATTGCATGCGAGTGTCGAGCGTACTACATGCTGCATTTGTGTATTTTTCTCTGTTGCTTAAAACTTTTAAGCGAAGGTTAAGCTGAAACATACATACATGGTCATGTGCATACATGCACAAACTCACACTCACACACTGAAAGCGTTGCACATATAATTGGCATGAAGTATATAGTCTGCATTCATAGCAACGCTTATTAAATGCTACCAACTGCATGCAAAAAGGTTTTTTTTTTTTTTTTTGTTCTCAGCTCTGTGTCTTCTCTATTTCTCACCCAAATTGCAAAATTTCAATTTAGCAATGCAAACATTTTAATAAAAAGAATTTCCTTTCTTTCATCATTTTCCCATATGCAAAGCATTTTTGTATGGGAAAAATCTCGTGAGAATTTTGCAAAAATTCAAACTCAATGGTTGCGCATACAAAGAAATATATCGTTTTATATCTAGAGAAAATTGAATGAAAAACTGTAAAACATTTTTTTTTTTGCGTACACAAAGTGGGAAATGTTCCATAGATGTTGCATTGATGGTTTCTTTCTTTTTTCCTTTTTTTGTAGAAAATAATTGAAAGTTTTCGAGATATTGAAATTTTTATTTGTTTTTGGGCAAAGTAACTTTTACTTGAAAACTTAAAAGGGCCAAAACTTAAAAATGAAACAATTAACTTCATGAAGTTATGCGAGTGCAATTTCCAGGAGATACAGATCTCAAAAATGTATATTGTGGGGCGGTAAGCGTCTTAACTTTGTAATGATAATGTTATCTTTATTGAATACTGACTGGTGCCCTACAATTGCATCTATGTGAAAGGCAATATGGGCCAAATGGTAAGTATCGCTTTGGAGGCATAAATTAATCGGTTTGTCTGTATATACCTAATATATCATTCTGGCACAATTCCTCCTGTATCTCACCAATAAGCCTTTTAACGAATTCCGGTTTCTTCGGTTTTATTGTAGGAAAATACTCAATCAAGATTTAAAGTCCCTTTAAAGATAGAAGCTAGTGAGTTGTAAACTTTACAACAGAGTACTCGTTTATTAAACTTAGTAATTACTCAGGCTTACTTTTCTGACAGAGCGACTGACAAAGGTGTCTGATTCCTCGTAAAAAAAGGTAATCTAGGACAAGAGGTGTAAGTATGTAGGAACACTAGGTTTTTATTAAAATTGTCTGAACCTTAATCAGACTATAGCTGAGTTGAGACAAAGGAGTATTCGACAAGCCAGAAAAAAGTCTGATTTCCAATAGACACAAAAGCGATCTAAGGCAAAAAAGAGCTAAAAGTCGAAAAAATTAAGCGATTGATAAAAGATTTGAGCCTCAACGAGAGGAGAGACAAGTTGGGATGAAGGACTAGTGATGTAAGGTTTAATTTCTAATAAACACAAGAGTAATATGGGACAAAACGATGAAAGAAAAGTTGAACCATAACGAGAAGACGAGCGAGTTGGGCAAAGGAGTATTAGACAATCAACGAAAGGTTTGATTTCTAATAAACACATGGATTATCTGGAGCAGGACGAAACTCGGATATGGAAAGCTTAGCGATCGATAAAAGGGTGAATGTTAACGAGAAAGCAAGCAAGTTGAAACTGAGGAATATAAGACAACCGGCAAAAAAGTCTGATTTATAAGAGAGAAGTGGGCGATCTACGGCAAGAGTATTAGTAAGTATGTAGATCCACGAAAATGTCTGATCACTATTGAAATGTAAGGTAGGCTGTTGAATCCAGTGTTTAATTAGCACAGCTCTTACTTCTGTTGCTGCTCAAACCAGACTATTTATCATGGGCGATAACCTCAATCTCGCCATTAATGACTAAGTATATATTCCTTTTTTTCTGTGTTGTCTTGGTTTTCTTACTGTCTCAACTCTCTAGATACCCTGAAGTAAAAATATGAGACAGTCTACAAAAAGAACTACATAGTTTACGGGTAGTACTAGCCCGAAACAAGTAAAAAAGGGATGCAGTGTGGGCCAGTTTGATAACACTTTGTAGTTTATAGGGACAAATAAATTTGAATCGTGATGAAAACAAATTACAACTTTCGTTTTTTGCTTCGAAATATTTTTTTGTTTTGTGTTACTTGAAATGTGTGTCAAAATAAAATGTGGAAAAAAAATGCAATTAATGAACTCATTTTTGTTAATGCTGTTATGAATGTTATTTAAGTTTATATAATTTTTTTTAAGAAAATATAAATCCAAATCAAAAAAAAAAAAAAACTGTTACTATAGAATTACCTTGTACCACAACTAGCCCCGAACTGGTGTAAATGTAAGGCATAAGGGGCCAATTGAAATTTCGTAGGACATCAACACACAAACAAGAATAGTTGCTTGTATGCAAAAGGGATTGAAGTCGGACTAGTACTGGTTGTTAGAGGACTAATTAATGGACTGCTATTAAACTAGTCCGTTTGCCTGCAGGGTACTGTTTATAATAAATAAGATAATATTTTGACATTATTTCGTCAGGTTAAAACTCTAACTAGACATCTACATTTTTGTTGTTTTGAGCAAAACGCTTTTTAAGTTTTTTGAAATTCTTTTTCTGTATGAGATTTTTAGGTTTTTTTTTTATTTTTTACATAAAATAGGATCGAGACTACATTTAAAAAAACCGACTAGACTGATCCGTAGAGCTGTTGTTTTTGTATACTTTACTTAGAACATAAAAAAATTTAAACGTCTAGTTGTAGTTTAAACCCGACGATTTGTAATCAAAAACGTCCATTTTTCCGACAATGCACCTGGAAAGACATCTGTGGAAATCAAGTTACACAAATTTCTATTTTTCCGTTACCTCCAAACAATGCCAATGAAGACAAGGGAATTGAATCCAATATCTGATTAGCAAAGTAACAACCTGAATAGCAATGACCGTTTTGTAAGGTAACGAGTGATGTTATGCTTTCACACTCCTCTCTCAAAACAATATCTAATATTTTGAAAGTCATGTATTCAAACAGTTTAGCTGGTGCCTCATTTTCATTACCATACCAAAGCGGTTGTAAATTAATCGAAAAATACAATTCAATTTAATAAGGCTATAGAGTAGTCATGAAATTTTGGACAGATTGATTAGACTTGTCACTTTCAGAATGCAGAAGAATTGAAGAAGATATATAGAGAAAAGTACACTATCAACTGGGATCCCAACAAAAAATAACCGGCATTTGGAAAGTAAACAGCGAAAAGCTGCGAGCTGAAGTTTCATTCTCAACGTTCCAAGAGTTAACTATGGTAAAGGTTTTGTTATTGTTATTCTTCTTGACTCAATAAATTGGGAAACTAGGCTAAAGATATGGATGCTGATAAGAGAACCATGGAAAAAAATTTGCTTTGATATTTCACTGACGTCCTTCCGGATGGACGTTCATGACGTCATAGTTACCAATTTAAAGAAAAATGTTCTAAAATCACAATTTTCATTATCAAAAAACCTCTAATATAAGAAATAAACAAAAAATTCGGTATATTTTAAAAAAAAAATACAGGGCCACCTTAGTTAAAGTATTGTGAAAAAACTTTTTTAATGTATCAAATACTTTGCGAATCGAAAACTGTGTAAATATTTAAATTTCTAAGCCAAAAGTGGAAAATTTAAGTTTTTTGTTGGTAAAATAAGGTAATATCATATTTTTTTATGGGCTAATGTTATTTGCTCCAAGCAACATCAAAAAAAAAAAAAAAAAAATCCGCATATCATCGATGATGAAATAAATTTTATGAAAATATTTATTTTATGATTTCATATTGTGCGTGCAAAACATAAAATCGAAAATAACAAAACACAATGGTGAAATATAAAATATTTAAATGCAACTACACGTACACGCATACGCACACACAAACAAACTCATACTGCTAATAACATGTTTATGCGAAATTTTAACCCAGTAGGAAATATAATACCATGCATGGAAATTTCCATTGCTAAATATCTACGTTAATTGTGAAAACTTGTCAAAGGACATAAAATATACTCGGTGTAATTTTCATGAGTCTTGTGGTGAAAAAATATTCAGTCACAATATTTTTAAAATTATATTTTCAAAAATTCAGCAACAGATCAGCAACGATGTTTGCTTAATTCAATTAAAATTACAATTAGTTTTGAATTAGTGACAATATCGTATTATTTAAAATAAGAAAACTTTTCCTACTGGGTGCTTTATTTGCACTTTTGATTATCCGCTTATTGTAAAGCATATCCGTTGGCGCTCATGTTGTTTATGTTTTCATTCTTTTCTGTTTTTTTTTTTTCCTTTATTTCCCATTTAAATACACAAATACTTATGTGGCTGTGCCATGAGGTATCATCCAATCCGATGTGCACGCATTTAAAACTCATACATGTAAAATTCACACGCACACAATTACAAATGTACCCGACGCGTCGTTGTCAAATAAGTGGAATGAAATAAGTGACATATCGTATTACCAAATATAACAAAGCGACAACAAAAAACGCCAGCCACCTGTCAGGTATGCTAACTAAATGACTGGGTGGGTAGGGGGTGTTTGGCAGCGGGAGCACACTTCACAGCATTTGCTAATGTTATACCTATAATGTCATATGTCAGTTTTCGATATTCCAAGCTGATATAAAAATTTATTGCGTAGTGCATTCAAAATAAGTGTGTGATTGTGCGTGGAAGTGCGATTACGCTTTAGTATGTAAATATATCCGTGCTTTTGGGTATTGCCTTAGGTCACATCGGCACAAAGTGATATAATTTTTTTTGAAATTCGCATATTTATTTTATAGAAAATAATCATCTATATGTATAGGTAGCACCATTATAATGTGTTTGTGCATAATGATAATAAGTTTAATAATGCTACTCCTATGCATTGTCTAATAGTTGATGCAATTACAATCATTTCAATGAAAGCGAATTTACTAAGACCCTACCCCTTTGGTGAAAAAATTAAAGAATTTTGAACTTCGATATTTACAAACTTGAGTTTTTCATTTTCCAATTTCAAAATGTCATAACTCAGTAAAAATTTTTAATTTTCCAGTGATTAAGGTGTCATTTTATTTGAAATACTATGTATTTTTAGAAAATGCAGTAAAAACGGTTTTTGATTTTGTGAAGATAAAGTCCCTTTTCTTGCAAAGGGTCGGATATATCTTAAATGCACTCCAATGACAACGTATCCCACCAAATTTCAAAATATCTTATTTTCTTTCTTTTTGATTTGAAGCAAAAACAGCGGACGAAAATTTCCACAGCTCTAGTAGAAATGAACAATGTTTGATTAGTTATTTGCTAAAAAAACATTCCAAATGAGCTTTTTTGACAAATACGAGGGGCATTACTTATATTTCGTGAACTGGCAACACTAATATCAACAGCTAAAATCTGGCAACACCATAATAAAGTTTTAAATTTTTTAGCATAAACGTACTCACAACGTTTTGATGTACAAGTGCTCTTTGTTTTGTTTCCAGTGAGTTAAGAAAATCAATTTGGCCAAAAAATGGGAATTTCAAGAAAAAGTTTTCGTTTGATTATTTTTCACAACTTTCGACGTGGATTATGTCAACAAGAATGTGTTGATGAACTCAGTTCTTTAAATGGCAATAAAGCACCATCCAAAACCACAGTACATGGTTGGTATAGTGAATTCAATTGTGGTCGGGGTTTGGTCACCGACGAATTCTGTGAAGGTCGTCCAAAATCGGTTGTTGTGGCACAAAACATCGATGCAGTGCACGAACTGATTATGAAAGATTGTCATGTGGTATATTGTGAGATAGAAGCATCCTTTCACATTAGTTCCACTCTTATATATTCGATATTGCGAAAATAATTAGTTGTATTTGTTCTTATTGGAAGCCCCATAATTTATCAATCGCTCAAAAAAAAGCTCGCATCGTTTGGTGTAAAGAAATGATTAAAAAATTCGACCGTGGTGCTTCAAAAGACATGTATAAGATTGTAATAGGTGACGAAGCATGGATTTATGCGTATCAGCCGGAAACAAAACAGCAATCGACCATGTGGGTATTTTAAGTCGAGCTAAATCCAACAAAAGTTGTTCGTGGAAGAAGCACAGCGAAGCAAATGATTGCCTATTTCTTCGGCCGAATGGGTCATGTGGCCACTGTTCCGTTTGAGCAACGTAGAACAATCAATTTTGAGTGGTACACCATTTGTTTGTCGGAAGTCTTCGGAGAAATTCGTAAAACCCACCCCCGAAGACGAATCATTCTCCATCATGACAATGCGAGCTCTCACACATCTCGTGAAACAGGTGAATTTTTGAGCAGTCAAAACATCGAATTGATGACTCATCCTCCAAAAAGTCCTGATTTGGCACCCAGTGACTTCTTGTTGTTCCCGAACATCAAAGTTAAACTGCGTGGACAACGATTTACAAGCGCCGAAGAAGCAGTTGAAGCGTTCAAAAACCATGTTTTGGAGGTGTCTCAAGAGGAATGGGAAAACTGCTTTGACAAATGGTTTGAACGAATACAAAAGTGTATTGATTATCAAGGGAAATATTTTAAAAAACAATAAAACCATTTTCAATTAAAAATGTTTGTTATAGTCCGGGAGCCGGCAATACTAAAAGTGCCGTCATCGCGGATTCTGAAATTTTTAATGCAGAATGGTAGTTTACACTAAGACGAATAAGAAAAGCTTGATCAGCATGGTTGTAGCCTGGCAGAAATATTTTTAAATGGTTTTTGAATTATTAAATTTTCGGAATGTTTTGCCGTCATCGCGGATTTTGATCAATCTTAATATTAATCGATGGTAAATTTTATAACCATTCAGAAAAAATCCGGCCGATCAATTTTTTTTTGCCGAAAATGACCGGCAGACCTATTTTAATGGTGGGTACAATTTCTCTGTTATCGCCGAAATTTGTTTATTTTTTTTTTAATTTACGTGTTTTAATGTCAAATTTAAAAATATCTTGGTATGCGAGCTTAGAAACTGCCGGAAGTACCCACTGTCGCACCATTAAAAAAGGTCTGCCGGTCATTTTCGGCAAATAAAATTTGGTCGGCCGGATTTTTTCCGAATGGTTATGAAATTTACCATCGATTAATATTAAGATTGATCAAAATCCGCGATGACGGCAAAACATTCTGAAAATTTAATAACTCAAAAATCATTCAAAAATATTTCTGCCAGGCTACAACCATGCTGACCAAGCTTTTCTTATTCGTCTTAGTGTAAACTACCATTCTGCATTAAAAATTTAAGAATCCGCGATGACGGCACTTTTAGTATTGCCGGCTCCTCGCCTATTATTATTTGCTATTTTCGAAATATAAGTAGTACCCTACGTATCGTAGTTTTTAGTCTGTAAATGGTTTTAGTTTGTTAAAATAAAAGTAAATTTAAAGCTGATCTGGAAAGTTGGGACATACTTAATACGTTTCTTGCACGAGAGTAATTGAGGGTTGGAAGTACCAAAGGGTTTAAGTATCAGTTTAAGTATTACTTTGAAAAGTAATGTCATACATATTACGTGCCATCATAATCGGCTGTTTTATGGGTATAATCTTTTTATCATAACGCTATCAATTCCACACCATCAAGTAAACTTTTCGTGAAAATATAATATAGTTTTAATCATTTCTAACAAAATGTCACTCAATTCATATTTTGACATTACTTTTGCTTTTTACTGATAGTTTGGCACTCCTTAATTATCTAATATACATTTAAGAAAACTTAAAAGAAGCAATCCCGAAAAGATCTTGAATATATTGTATGCAAAAGGTCAGACTCAGATGTCAATTTAAAAGATTTGAGTGAAAGTTTCGATGAGACTTAATCTGAACCAAAGACTGACTATAACTGCTGATGAGGGACTGGCTATCTTTTTCTTAAATAAGCAAAATACAATTTTCTAACTAAAAAAGTCTTCAAAATAATGCTCAAAGTATTTTTTGAAAAATATTTCCCAACACTTTGTGCGTTCAAATTGTCGAATGCACCTATCAATGTGCAGTTAAAGCTTAACTTATCTGGTCAAAATGAACTCCTTGTATGTCTGGTCATTCTATTCCAGCTGCCATCTCTGATGGACTATCGTCATTGAAAGACTTTTACTTGAAGTTAAGATTTCCATAGGCAATAAAATACGTAAGACAATGCCTCACTTCTTCGAAGCCGGGAGCGTTAGAATAGCCCGTTAAAATCATTGAAGAAAGCTGAGACTTTTTGAATGAGATATATTTTATCGACAAAAAACATTGTCTCATTTTAGCTCGATATATTTAGTATCTATAACATTTTTCCAGTTTTGTATTTCTTCCTAAAAATAGGTTTATCAAAGCCCTCAAAATAGGCGTTTCGAACCAAATCTCTTACCGTCCAGCCATTTCTCCTGGAAACAGTAATTTAACGAAATGAGCTAAATCTGAACAAAATGCTGAGTGAGGTAGCAACTCGCAGCCTAATTTATAAAGTGCCATACAATATTTTTTCAAAAGTTATTGCAGATTTAAGATGATATTAAGAAATTTCAAAGCCGTTTCGTTTTACCTGTTTATGGGATTTCAAGATGTCATCTTAAATCGGCCATGGCTTTTTAATGAAGTATTGTATGCTGGTATGTGTTATTCAATTAGAAAATTTATTACGTACCATTTTTGACCCGGAATTACAAAGATTTAGATTTTTTCCAGAATTGTTCTTTCAGTTTAGAGTCAACATAAAACAACATAAAAACTACATTTGCAGTTGGTCACCATGGACGTTAAGAATTTTAGACAGAAAAATTTATTTTTTTACCTATAGTGCAATGTCTTGATAAAACAATACTTTCTTTTTCGCTATATGCGGTCGTTTTTGCTTCAAATTAGTATGGAATCTGTCCAAAAGCTCGAAATAATATTCGACTTTTTAATGTAATTGATGTGAATGAAACCGTATGTCTCTTGCCCTTTTTTTAAGTGGTCACACGGTTGCGTTTATAGTTGAGTTTGAGCACTACCGGCATCCATCGTGCGGATAGCTTTTTTATGTCCAAATACTCATGTAAAAGTTGAGATGACTAAAGCCTCAGCCACCTCACGCATTTTTATTCTCCAATCATCCAATATCATTATATCGACGATATCTGGTCGGTTTCAGAAATAGTCAGAGACCCATATAATAAAAAATTGTAACTTTAGATAACTTGAGACTAAGACAGTACAAAAGAAGCTGAGAAATGTTAACACATCGAAAAACGATACAAATTTGGAAAATGTCAAATGAATATGTATATTCGAAAAAGTTAGAGAAAAGAAGAAATATTCAAATTTCCACTTTACCTACGATTTATATGAGTTTAAGTCTTTATTTCAAAACCTGCCAAGAACAGCAACAACCCGTCTCTAATCATAAATTAATTTCGGCAAAATAAATCAAAAACAGCAGGAGAGAGAGAAGACCATTGCGTCATTTAATGCAAAATTAATGTGGCAAAAACACAACTCAAAGTAAAACGTAATTTTTATTGCAAACACAAAATGATATTTCACAGTTCATTAAAAAGCAATTAAGTGAATAATATTTACTTTCACTCCAAACAATCTAAACCACGACGGGTACACTCTCCAACCATAAGACCCCACCCCACACCCCAATTACATAAGACCACAAGCGCTAGTCAGGCTTCATTAATTTACAATAAAAAAATATGTAAGAAGGATAAAAGGAAATGAAGAAAAAATTGAAAATAAATACAAAGAAAAATAAATTTTATCCTGGAGTGGAGCGAAATACAATGCAATAACAATAAATAAATATTAGAAAGTTTTCGACCACCAGCCAGACTAAAGTCTCAAACAACAACAACAACAATAACAACAACAAGAGCAATTAGAAAAGTTGAAAATCGTTTTTGTTGTTGTTGTTTTTGTTGTTTTCTATTATACCCAGTGTTGTTTGTTTTGCGCTTTCGTTTTTATTTTGTACGCTGTGATGGTTTTTAATTCAGTGTTGTTTATCCTTTAGATTATAACGCACTACTTCTTGGTTTTACTGCAAAAATCCATCTCACCATTCACGTTTTTCTTCCTCTCCTTTTGTTTTTCACTTAACCACTCACTCACTAAGGTCCTTATATATGTATGTGTATATGTTTATATGTTTGTGCCAAGTAGCACTCATAGAAAATTAAGACAAACAAACTTCAAAAAGACGAAAAAAAAACAGAAAAAGAGTGAAAAAAACATACAAATAAAACGAGTAGCAAAATAAACTTTTATAATGGTAGAATTCGAAATCAACTGTATAGTCGCTATTTGGCCCAAGTCCCCCTCCCGCCATTGTCTTGTCTTCGACATTTAGACAATAACTGAATTGGCAGAAAGCAAAAGCGAGAAACAAATAAAAAGCCGTCAGAAAGATAGTCAAGGGAGAGAAGTTGCGAAGGGCGAAGACAGACAAATAGACAGCATCATTGTCATTGTTGAATATTGTTATGCATACACAGAGAGAAAAATAATTAAGTCATATTAAGGAAAACTCTATTGTCGGCCATAATGCTTGGCAGACCTGCCCTACTAGAGAAAATATTTCAAAAGTTGGCCCGCACATAAAAAGTGCTGACCCACCACATGAAGTTATAGAAAAAAACATTTTTTTCTTTGTAACTATTTTGAACTAGCAAACATTATAACGTTATGCCTTGGTTTTGTGTAAAACCCGTTTTTTCGACTCCATGAATAAAATTTCCATGTTCGAGAAGCCATACTTCGGTAAATTTTTAACCTAAGAAATCTTTTAATAAAACCAGAGTTTTTCATCTCTTATTTAAAGTAACATGGCAGCAATTTTTCTTTAAGTGTATGACACATCTTTGGACAAGACGCAAAAGCAACAGCAGCATCAACACTTGAGTCAGCAGCACTGGGACTCGTTATGCCATTATTTTAGTAGCAAGAACGTGTGAAAAAATAAAATAAAATTTGGCAAAAAATTATATGAAAGCACGAAAGGGAAAATACATTTTATAATTTCTTCTTTAACTGCTATGTATGTGTGTGTGTATTTGCTTCTTTAATATTTGTGCATTATTATGAAAACCAGCACACCTTTCTTAGCAAACACTTGTGCAGGTACAACACTTACACTTCAAAATAGATGTGTAAAAATATGTAGGTACAGTAGGAATATCAGAGATATAGAGATGAACAAGAAAAAATATTTTCAAAATATTCGAGAATATTAAACTCCGCGAAAGTTTTTAGAAGAAAATTTTTTAAGTTTCATGGCCACAACACATTTTTTGACACTTTTTGTAACATATACAATATGTATATTTCTTAACCTTTGACTTTTTTTTTTTTGATGAAAATCGGTACGAGACAGTTAAAAACTTTATATCTTGCAAACTTAGAAAGCTAGTTTGATGAAATGTGGTGAGAACCATGTACAGTTCGAAAAAATGTTTCACAATATTTATAAAATTTTTCATATATTCAACAAACATAAAGAAAAAACTAACTATTGCTACATTTCCTACCTGGGTTCATAAAAATATAAATTTATAGTCATCTCCTTGTAAATACAACGTTATCGTCTCACAAATATCTAACGATATTGTGCAGCTGTTTCGTATAGCACTTTATGTTAAAGGCAAGTGCAATAACAACAACACAAATAAATACAAGTGCAAGATTTCACAAATTGTCGCTGTTTTATTTCAAAAATTCTGCAGAAAATTTGTAACAAAATACTGTTTTACACACAACTCTTGACTTTGAAGCCATGAACTTTGTTACACTTTCAGTTTTGTAGGGTTTTTGTAAGTTTTAAATTTAAAAAAAATTTCTTTGTGTTTTTTTCTTTCTAAATATCTTACATTTAAAAGTCTTTGTGCTGAGCATAACTTAAATGCAAAGTCAAAATTGATTTACCAACAAAATAAATTTTGAGAATAAGAATCAGTTTTATGTAAAAACAGTTTAAAAAAAATTTAAATGTCAATTTAACGGTTTTTGTAAAAAAAAAAATTAAAACATTGATTGATAGATTGATTGATTGATTGATTGATTGATTGATTGATTGATTGATTGATTGATTGATTGATTGATTGATTGATTGATTAATTGATTGATTGATTGATTGATTGATTGATTGATTAATTGATTGATTGATTGATTGATTGATTGATTGATTGATTGATTGATTGATTGATTGATTGATTGATTGATTGATTGATTGATTGATTGATTGATTGATTGATTAATTGATTGATTGATTGATTGATTGATTGATTGATTGATTGATTGATTGATTGATTGATTGATTGATTAATTGATTGATAGATTGATTGATTGATTGATTGATTGATTGATTGATTGATTGATTGATTGATTGATTGATTGATTGATTGATTGATTGATTGATTGATTGATTGATTGATTGATTGATTGATTGATTGATTGATTGATTGATTGATTGATTGATTGATTGATTGATTGATTGATTTATTGATTGATTGATTGATTTATTGATTGATTGATTGATTGATTGATTGATTGATTGATTGATTGATTGATTGATTGATTGATTAATTGATTGATTGATTGATTAATAGTTTGATTCAATGACTTGTTGACTGATTAATTTACTGAAATATTGAATTGTTTACTGATGGTTTAAAAACAAACTAATTATTTGACGTTTAACCATTATCGAAGATTTTTTATTGTGGAAGGAATTTAATTAATTTATTGACAATTAAATTGATTGATTTACTATCTAACTGATTAATTGATTAAATTTTCGTGAGATTAAGGAGCTATTCAGTGAAGCAATAAACTCACTACATCAATTGATCCTCTCTTCTGAAACCCCATGACCGGTGCTGGGCAAAACGCAGCCCGAGGACAGCTTCGTATCAAAGAGAGGACTTTTTGCGTATCTTTTCGTATAGGATAAAACAAGACAAAAAACAAGTTACATGCAGTGGTTCCTATAACTCTTAATCATTGATTGCTACAATGGCATCAGAACAACAGACACTCATTGCAAAGTTCAATTATTTTTTATTTTACTTAAATAATTTATTTCAACATATTTCGAATAAGTTCACATCCTGTTTAATAAAATAAAGGCAATTGTCAAAGTGATAATATTCTATCTTTAAAGAAATTATTTTTTCCGGTTTCATTCACCCAAATGCAACGACAATTTGGTGATTTTCAGCGATACTTGTGGTGTTTATTAAATTTCTTTGTAGTAAGTAAACCTCAAAATTAGATTTAAAACGGCTTTTTTGAACTTTATACCAAAAATACGAACGCCTGCAGTTTAAGTCACCATTAAAGCCACAATAAAACCCAATAAAACTGCAAGAGGCAAATGAAAAATATAACCAAAAAAGAAAGCAAAGAAAGAAACATAAAAAGACCATAAACAAAACAAATGACGCAATCTGAACATTTTTGCTTCCGCTTGCATTGTGTGCCTGTAATTCAAACAACTACCGCTGCGAGGCGCTTTTGTGAAAACTGAAACTCACGCTTTACTTAGAATTTTTATCATTTTGTGAAAAAAGGGGATTTCAAACATTAGGCAGAGGACTTTAAAACGCGGAAACAACAGAAAGTGGAAGGCGACTGAAACAATACACTGGAAGCATCACTGGCTGAACGGAGATGATAATTCCAATTTGATGCAAAGGCGAAAGAAACTAAGCTTTCAATGAAAAGTTTTCGCTTTTCTTCTTTTGCTTTGTATCATTCAAAAGAAATGAAAAATTTAATTTTCTTTTTTTCGCACATTAGCACCTCTTCCACGCTTCTAACGCTTCTTTTTCATTGCATGATTTTATTCAATTTAAAAGATTTTTTCCCGTCAGCGCATTTTGCATTGATAGCGCACACATTTTTAACAGCAAAATAGATCCAAAGAGTATTTTTGCTCTAGGGTGTAAAAAGAATGTTTCTTTTTTTCGATGTAGTATATTTAATAGTTTTTGTGTATGACGCTTTGATAGGTTGATTATAATCAATGTTTTCTTCGAATTCCCCAAAAAATATGCAGCTGAATTTTTCTTTTACATGTACATATGTGCACTTGTTCCCAGCTTCCACTGACAAACAATTTTTGCATATTCTGAATTTTCTGTTAAAAATGCTGTCCTTTGAGGAAAAAATCTTATTAAGTTTTCACTGTTTTCGACAATTTGCTTCGTTTTATACACCCTACTTTAAGGTCATATTCACTATCTGCTTCAGTTTGCCACTCGTATCCTCAATCAAAAAGAAGTTACATGTATACTCCTAAAAAAACAGTTCGTGCCATCTTATTTCATATTTGCGAAATTTGTTTCGAAGAAAATCCTGGCTGATAGTTTCTTTTTTTTAAAAAATGACTTCGAAAAATTGTACTTTTGAGAAAAAAAAAAAACAAAACAAACCAAAACAGCCATTCTCAATGAATTTGTTAGTGTTGAATCTTAATCCAGTCTCGGAATCGCTCTATAACGTATGGTGTTGGAAATATTCTAGCCCAAAAGTTAAAAATCACAATTTTTGAGGTTATGTAGAAAATGTTTTTCTCTTTTCTACTCAATGCATCGGTTAGTATCATTTTTCGTCTTCAAAATAAGTTATGAATTGGTCTTATATGATACTTCCCTAAAAAGTTATGACAACTTTAAAATGTAATATGAAAGTTAAAAATTGTATAAAGATTCTTATATGATTTTTCACTGGATGGTGTCATTTAGTGTCCAGTAAGGAATATTGAAATTCAAACAAGAAAAAAACGGCGTTTTTTGAGATTTTTAGTTTCAAATTTTTAATCAAAATTACGTGAACACCAATGCTGTTTACAGTTAACATCATGTAGGGTATTAAATTCTTATCAAGACCAACGATAACACCCTCACAACTTCGTTTCTATTTAATTTTTTTTCAGTATTTCTGTCTTATTTTCAACTCTCTATTCTGTTTGCATCAAGTCAAGTCTCTCAGGTATTTCAACCAAATGAAATGTTCTTTGCATCGACTTGGTGAATAGTTTCCTTCAACTGCATGAGTCACTTTTAACCCAAGGCCTAAGGTCATGTGATTTCAAGCCAAGTTGGCTTTTGTGTTCTTTCTCTCTCTCTCTTTTAACTAACAGTCAAAGCATAATTTCTGCAAATTGTTTAGTTACGTGGTTGCGGCGTCGAATCTTTGGTTTTTGTGGTTGGCGGAACTTTTACTTGGAATAACTTTGACGTTGAATAGAAAAGTGAAGTTTGCAATTTTGTGGACGTACGTAAATTGTTAATTTTGCTTTCTTTTGTATTGTTTAATATTAATTAAAGAAATGGGTAAAAAACTTCTTTAGAGACTAAGAAAAAATCTTATTCTGAAAAAGAATAACGTTTTTTTAATAAATGAAACTTTAAAATAAAATGCCATTAATAACTGAAAAAACTGCAGCAGCTTTAATATTAGGGGAACTTCGAGTCTTGTGATATAGTTTTTTTAAAATGATATAGTCGCATATCTCCAGTTTAGATAAGAATATGCGGACGCCACATAGTGGTCTATAAGAGAACGCTAGCCGGTCATAACTTCGAAAATTTTTGTGTCAAAAGTAATAATTTTTTTACAAAAATTTAAAGTAAAATGTCTAGATAACATATTTCAAGTACTAGAATACCAAGAAATAATACCGTTTCTGAGTTTTCGTGGCCTAAACTTGATGAATTCCGAAAATGGTAATTATTTCCAAAAATCTTTTAAAATGTGTGAAAGTTTAAATGAGTTTATCTTAAAAACTGGATAGTTTTACCTCTTGAAACTTATGGTAAGAATAACTTCATCTTTTTTCTAAAGATTTGAGTACTTAGATGTTAGTTTTTTAATGCAAAACGGATATCCGGATTATCACAAAAAATCTCTAATTTCATTACCCGAATTCACAAATATTGCACTCTGTGGATTATAACTTAACACTTTTATGGAGTTTCAACGGCTCCATCATTTAAGGGTCTAATATGAGGTTCTTTAAAGGTTCTGTGCATTTATCTTCCACCCCCTTCACACCGCTTTTTAGACTTCGTCGTTTTCCTTCAGCGACTTTTCTGTATACTTGCAACGCTCCAGTTTCCTAAAACAAATGACAGCCAAACTGTTTGAGGTAAAGCAATTAAATTCGATAATTGAAATAGCATTGGTAGCAGGCCCGTGCACACGAGGGGTGTTTTGTGGATTCAAACCCTTCCCAGGAAGATATTTTACCCATATATAACGGTACAAATCAAGTTTTTAGTATAGTTTTCCCATCATGAAATATTCTTTTGCACCCCCCAAAAGCAAATCCTGCGCACGGTGCTGATTGGTAGTATCTATTTGTTTGTTAAAAATGGGCATGATCGGGTCAAGGACACGTCCACCTCCCATACAACCAAAAATTTTAAATTGACATAACTTCGTAAATATTTGAAGTACAAAAATAATTTTAAATATCTGAGAAAACATTAAGTTACTTGGTAAAAATGGGCGTGATTGGATCAAGGACACGCCCACCTCCAATATAAGCCAAAATTTAAATTGCCATAACTTTGTTAATATTTCAGGTACAACAATAAAATTTAATATCTGAGTTGGTATTGATAGCATTAAGTCACAAAATGACTGGGATCGAATTAAAAACAAGTCCACCTTCCATATAATCAAAAACTTTAAGTCGCCATAGCTTCGTAAATATTTAAAATACAAAAATTATATTTAATATCTGAAAAAAGTACTGATAGCATTAAATTATTTGTTGAAAATGAGCATGATCGGATCGAGGACACGCCCACCTCTCATATAGGCCAAAATTTGAAATCGCCATAACTTTGTGAATATTTCAGGTACAACAATAATATTTATATTTTTTGTGTGCATCCATTTTAGATCCTTCATTTTGTTTACAAAAAAAATGAAATCGGATTCAAAATCAGCAACCTCAAAATACCCCCAGACACAATTTTGTCCTGATACAATCAATTTTTAAGAAAATTGTCCGCCATTTTGGATCCGCCATTTTGATTTTTAAAAAATTATTTCCAGATTTAGAGTCAGCGACCCCCAAAACATAAGAGCTGATATTTTTTTTTATGAAAAATAACCAGAAAAGAGTTATGACCAGCTAGAATAGCATTCTAAGCCACTGTGCGGCTTGTCACTTATCGGCTCAGAAAAAAAGAAAAAACCATGATGTATTCCAGTCAAGCAAGAAATATAGTTTTTCCTCTGTCAGATGAACAAAATATGTTATGCTTTTTTCAGCTATGGTTTCATTTAGAGGTCATTGTGATATCTTATAAAGCGGCTAAAACGATTCAAGCTTTGGATGTCATCATAAAATTCAGTTTTCGCATATTTGTCTTCAAATGTCTGAAAATCTTGATGTGATGGGCTAGTCGTGAGCACGGATTCGGATTCTATACAGAATTTTTTTTATTGGATTTTTGTTTTTGGAATTTTTATTATTGGATATTTTTTTTTTATTCGATGTTTTTTTTTTTGGAGGTTTTTATTTTTGGATTTTTTTTTTTGGAAGTTTTTTTTTCTTTGATATTTTTCATTGGAAGATTTTTTTTTTTTTTTTTTGATATTTTTGATAATCACCCTTTTGGATGGTCAGTATCCTATACTAATTAATCTATACACAGTAGGGTGGGCCGATTTGAAAACTTATCTCGGCTACCCCCTATATGAAAGTTCATTCAATTCTATGAATATTTGCCCAAGGAACTATACCTCAACTTTAGTTCGGCGCATTTTCGATTGAAAATTTTACCTTGCGTTTAATATTTATTTTTATGCTTAATTTTCAAAATTCCCATATAGACAAAAGTAATATCATAATATGTTTTGGCTGGTATTCTGTCAGTAATCAATAAAATTGGGTTCTGTTTTTACAAAAAGTTTACTTGATAGCGTTAAATTGATTCTATTAATTTAAAAAAATTATATCGGTCAAATAACCGATTTCAAAATAAACGATTCATATTTATAGAGTAGAACGGGGTAATGTCGTGCAGGGGGTAATGTCGTGCACTGGCTGTTTTAGCCCAAGGAATTGAATGATTTACCAACTGTTCGTAAGGTAGAGACCTGCTGACCTACTGAGCTTATGCATATAATACTAGCAATTTTCACCAGTTCGTCTCTACAGAGTAACCTTTTTTTCAAAACGCACGCTTTCGGGACGATAAAAGTGTTTTTTCATCGGGTCAGAAAAATAATTTTCCTTCCGGGAAAATATACCAGGTAAGTGTTTTCTGAAACGAAATATCCTGGCAAAGAAAATAAGTATTTGGTTTTCGAAAAAAATTTTGGGCTTCACCGAGTTATCGAAGTTGATCTTTAAAACGACCATTGGGGTAATGTCGTGCACATTCACTTACACAAACACAATTTCTCGCTACACAAATGTTGTAACACATGGATGTAACCAATGAAATTATCTTTCGATCGGATGCTTACTCGTTGCATTCGCTTGAGATGTACGGCTTTACGAGCATGTCAAAGTTGAGTGCACGACATTGCCCCGTTCTACTTTACACAACATATTATGTACTTCACACTTGTATGATAATGAATAAATACATGATAATGCTAACTCTCCTCTAATAGAACCACTACCTATCATTTCTCACACATTTTGGTACCTTTACTATACTCGGAAAACAATGCACGACATTACCCCACAAATTTTGAGAGGGGTAATGTCGTGCACATTTTCTTTTTCTTCACTTACACAAACAAAATTTCTCGCTACACAAATGTTGTTACACATGGATGTAACCAACGAAATTATCTTTCGATCGGATGCTTACTCGTCGCATTCGTTTGAGATGTACGGCTTTACGAGCATGTCAAAGTTGAGTGCACGACATTGCCCAGTTCTACTCTACATACATTTTTTCAATCAAAACACCAACCCAAGTGTTTTTGGATGCTAGGATGCCGAATCTAATGCTCATTTTTTTCCAGGGCAGCATCTAGTGGCAGTTTAAGGAAATAAATTAGCCGCTTTTTTTAATTTTACAGAACAATATACCAAATATTCAATATTCAATTGAACTTTCAGCCTAGGTTGATGTTTTGTTTGAAAAAATTCATCCAAATACTTATATGAATCGTTTATTTTGAAAGTCGGTCATAATAATCGGCTATTCGACCTATATCACATTTTTAAATATATAACATCAATTTCACACCATCAACTAAACTTTTTATGTAAGCAAAAGCCAATTTAATTGATTACTAATTACTAATTGATTACCATACAATTTGGCCCACCCTAATACATAGTGATGACCAAGAAGCATCTCCAAAGCTGTGAATTTGTCATAACATTATCGGTTTACCACATCATTAACAGAATATCAAATTTAAATTTGGTTATCTCACACGGTGCTGCACATTTTGCAGCATAAAGTTTAATTTTAAATTTTTCACTTAATTTAATTGCCTTCGAGCATTCACACACTCATACAATGTGTCGCATTTATACATATATTTCTATGTGTGCGATGTGTACAAACTTATAATAACCACTAGCCCAAGGTTTTCCACTTTAGCACACACACACACACGCTCGCTCACTTACTTATTCTAATATTGTGTCCTTTATCTATGTTTGTACATATATGCAAGTCTATTGAAAATTCATTATTTCAATGGTTTACCAAATTGGGTCATCAAAGTATCCACTCGCACTCGTATCGCCCAAAGTGGTGCATCTTCTCTAATCTGCATCTTCTGTGCACAGCTTCTTGCAAGTTTTCACATCGAGTGCATTTTCAAGTGTTTAAGTTATGAAAATTAATTCAAATTTTGTTTTATCAGCAAATTTTCCTTGTCACTTTACAATTTTACATTGCAGTTTATTATTTATGTGTTGCAGATGTTGACAACTATTTTGATAATAATAAATGGATTTGATAATGTTAGGAAGACACTTTTGAAAATTAAATTTATTGGAAATTTTATTCGATTTTTAGTTAATTGATTTAATTGTGCTCTGTGTTATGTTTTGATTAAACCAATAAATTAAACTGAGAAGCAAGGTTTTATTTTAAGGCTGCTGTAGGACTTATCTGAAGGAACTTTTTGCTTAGAATAAGAATTCGAAGCCAGAATCGGCCTATCACATCTAGATTATCAGATATCTGAGGTTAAATAATGGAAATTTTTCTTGACATAACTTTTCAAGTAGTATCGCTTTTTCTCTTCAATATCGGATGTTTTTTTTAGAGGTATAGAATTTTTTTTCAGATTAAACACAGTCAAATTAATAAAGTGGCCAATATTTTAAAAACTCAATTTTGGGCATATAGCTACCGCGTCTATTGCACCAAATGCTTAATCACTTCGTCAATAAACTTTTATCTTCCAAAAACTTATTTCTTTCTGGTAAAACGAATCATTACAAAATTTTTACCAGCTCCAAAATCGAGTTAAAACTCTTTTCAGCAAAATCTTTAGAAGAGTCGCAGAAATGATTTTCGATCACCTTGTAATAGTTAATTGTAGCCCCAATGCTTTTCTTTAAAATAATGGCTTTTATTGGCGTAAATAAAGATTCAATGGGTTTGCCCGTCCAAAAACGTTTTATATTGGGCATCATCAGGAATAAACATTCTCGAGACATTTTTTTCAGACTTCAATGGAGAGTTCAAGGCAATCAGAGTTAAAAGTCTCGTAAATATTTATTCTTGATAAGGCACATTGACGTCATAAAGTCGTCATATTTCCCTAAAAGAAAACAAAACGACTTTTCATACAAATTCAAAATCAAGATGGTGTCTTATGAGTTATGATTTTTTGAACATTTTTATATTGAAGCTGCAAATGTTAAAAGGGCGGAAGGAATGAATTTTGACAAATTTGGGTTTTTTGCAAATTTCTAATGCCAGAAGACAGCTCTATCGTCTTGTGTTATAATGGAGCCATAACAAATTTTCCCTTGTCTGTACAGTAGATAGTAAGGAGTGAGATCGAAAAAATCTCAACACAAGTTTTACCTAATAATCTTTTTTGGGTGTAAAATTTAAAAATTTCTTTCAGTTTTCAGTTTTCCGAAAGTTAACTTGTATTGACTTCCGTCCTTTTTACATTTGCCAATTTATATATGCAATCGACCGATACTGATTCAAAAAATTGTTCATGACCTGGACATTTTTAAACGAATTTTATGTTTCTGACCTATTTTGGAAAGGTAGTGCATCGGAAGTAAGTTTACTACTATTGGAGGAATAGTACCATTTTTTATGCTTTTTAAGTACAAAGATTAATAAAAACGGTCTATATGCTAATTTTAAGATTTTCTAAAATATTTTTCATGAAAAGAGCAAAAAGCCACCTTTTATATTCATCCAAACCCAAGATGCTATCTCGAATTTAACAAAAATTTCATTAGAAAAATCTTATATGTTGTAATTTCAGTGTATGCAAATTAAGTTGAGTTAAATTTTTCCTTTGATCCTCCGAATTGTTTTGGCTCAGCAAACAAATATTGAAAAACAAAACCCTTTGGAATTTGATTTCCTTTGAAACATTTCAAAATTCCACATAATCTACAATTTCTCTCTCTCTCTAAATCATAACAGTAAAATTCACTTTACAATCAACAAATTACATGTTGTAACAACACTTACATCATAGCAATAAAAATAATAATCTCACATGACACCAATTACAATCAACATACTACAGAGTACACTCTTTAGCACACATACTTACATACGAGTACATATACAAACATAAGAGTAATCTCCATTCTTAAGACTCACTTTTGTTTTAATTAAAATGTTATCTTGGAATAAAAATCCACAAAGATTGAAGTATAAAGATATGCTGACGTCTCAACAACAAAGCCAAGTCATTGTTATTTATCTAACGCATGCAATCTGAGGCACAGTACACAATACAAAGGCTTAGCGATGACCCAACTCTCTCCTATGAAAGAAATTCAAAACAAAACACACCCATAACTATAGCACTCACTTAATACTGTTACATTCTTCCTTATGGTTTTTCTTTTATTTCTTTATTTTTGCTATATTTTGACCAATCTATTACCAATTTTATTTCTTAATATTCTACCACTCATCATAGCTAACGCTTTTGCTCATCATCCTTGTTCAAGGATCTCTTACCAATATAGTCGATTTACTTTGTTTAGAATGCGTTGCTTATTTCTTTCGTTTTTTTTATTGATTTATAATTTTTTTCCTTAACGATTGCGTGTTATTAGTGCGTTTTGTAAATTAACGTAAGCAACAATAACACCAGCAACAACAACAACAATAGCCATAATACTAATACATTGTAATTCATAAAAATTTTCAAGGACTTTAGGCGTTTCCATACGCTGCCTATTGCCACTGCTATGCGTGTTTTACATATATCCGAGAAATTTTCCCCTCCAATTCTCTGTCTGGTGAATTTTTAATATTGAAATGAAGTAGTAAACTGTTGACATTTTTTTCTTTTTTTCTTCGAACTTCTTTTTTTTACCTTGAACAAAAAGAAAAAAACCTTCACTTTTATACTTAATAGTAAGACATTTATAAGAGCGAAGTGTATAAGAAATATGAAAGAAAATTAACGGAAATACAAAAAGTTGCTGTCGACAATAAACGCTTTCTTATGATTAATCTGTATATTTTTTGCTCACGTGGAGCTGGAGAGTATTGTAGTAATTGCTTTAGTTTCCCAATACAGTCTGAGTTGTATTGTGCTGAGGAAACTATAATTTGCAGCATGATATCTTGATTACTTCAAATATAATTATTAAACTGGAACGGAGGTCGTATTTTGACTTTTCAATAATTTTCGCACTTGTTCTACAAATAATATTGATTTGCTTTAACGAAAAGTAACGATTAAGGATATACTCGATAAAATCGAAATTTCTGCCGGGTCATAAACGGGTCATTTTTCTATTATCAAAATCGACATTATTTGTGGAACCTGTAATTCTCCACAAAAAAAAATTTTATACTTTTTATCGTTCAACTCAACGTTTTCATCAAAGGAAACCAAAAGGAAAAGTTATTGAAACCACACGGTTTTCGGAACAGGTCTGATTGATCTTTTTTTTATAACAAACTAAACAATTCTAAATCACTTGGCTAAAGCGCCTTCCTCCACATGTTCACACAATATTCATCCAAATACCAAGTTTCATAACGATAGCTGCTATAGGTACAGAGGTAATTAATTTCAGGTAGATACTCCATGATCAAATTTTTTGATAAATTTTGTATTTGGCAAAAGATACTTAGATTATCTTTATAGATGGCGAGCCCACCTGTAGACAAGTAATGACTTAGTGACCCTAAAATTTAATAGTAGGATTTGAAAAAATGTTCGGTGCACTTTTAGAAACACAATTCAAAACTTCAAGTCTATGTTGAACGGGACAAAAACTATTTTGAAAATTGATGATTTTAAAAAATTTATTAAAAATACTTGGAGACATCAGATAAAAGTGAAAAAAATTATTGGTGAGTTACTATTACTTAATGTAAGTTTTCAACCACATACAGGTGGACCAGCCAAACCATGCCAGGTTAAAAGTTGTAAAGTCGATATTTTATGGAGAACGAAAAATTTGGGCCTTCATGGAGCAATTTAATTTCAGTAGCTTGAAAATCCTTAATAAAGCTTCAAAAGGCATTAACTTTCACACCAAAGCTAGCTAGATCCGCCTACAAGCGAAAGCTTAACTATCCATCGATTGAAAAAAAAAAAAACTTCACTTTCAATTTTCCTGATCCAAAGTTGTCCGACTATAATTTTTTCATTTTAAAAAAATTGTGCATAACTTTGACATTACTCAACAGATTTTTATGCTCTGTCCTCTTCTGAAAATGTAGTGGGGCTATTAGCATAATTTAAATTTTCTGTTATATAGCAAAAAGTACTATTTTCATTGCTTTTTTTAAAAGAAATTAATAAAAACGCTACATGGCTTAATTTATAGATCTTTTAAAAATGTTTTTATGGAAAGAAGACTAAACTATCTCTTATATGAATTAAATACAGAAATGATATATTACTCGGATTAGGAGTTTTAAATTTTAATATTTCAAAATATAAACCATTTCTATGTACGAATGTATTCTCCTGTAACTCCTAAGAGGAGCAAAGGACCAAAATGAAACATTTAGATTTGACACGATCCTTTGAAATGACATTAATTTCTTACCACGGCTTTCCCGATTCTTGGATTTTCTTATCCAGTGACCTTTTCCAGACGGTACTTTAGACGGCTCTTTAGTCATAGTTAAAAAAATTAGAGCTCTAAATTGGTAAAGATACCACCTTTGTACACAGTTTTTGCATGAAAAAAAATCCAAGTACCAAATTTCAGCGACATCGAAGAGTGTGAGGTCAATTCTTGTTACCTTCGCTTTACCTGTAATTGCACTCTCACCTTTTTATTTATTTAATTATTTTTTCTGTTATTTTTTAATAAACTCATGTAATAATAAATCACCCTGTAATTTTATATCAATTACTGTGTAATTTTTTGTTTTTATTTTTCTCTTTGGAGCTTTTTTCAGGTTTCGCCAACCAACCTGTCATGCTGAGTTAGGTAATCATTAATTTTGTTCGTTTTTTCATAGGGGGGGAGGTCGATATTAAATTAAAATTTCATAAACGTCAACGACAGTTGGTCAGAAATTTGTGAAAAAAAAAATAAATAAATTGAGCAGTAATAAATTAAAGAAATACTTAATAACTTAAGTAAATAGGCTTTCATTTAAACAGATGATTTAACATTTGGAATAATTTCGATATTGAAAATTTAATAAATTAGGTTTTTTGTTCTAAAACCGTCTTATGTTAAGCATATGGCGCGCATAAAATTTCACTATGGCTAGATTGTTCTTTCAATTCTTTTCGAAAGTAAGCCGCTTCACTTATCGTCCCTTGTTTAGTTTAAACATAGGGACTTCACTCGGCATCTGGTAAGAAATTCGACAGTGGAAATTGTACTGGATTATAAAATTTTCAGAAGTAATGCAATAATATTCGACTCAATGATTTTGAGTTCCGTTGTCTTCGACTTATTTGATTCTTCCATGGGTACCATCTGGTGTTCTGACGTTTCTAAAACAATGAAGTTATTCAACTTCTCTATGAAAGTTTTGCAATATCTACGCATATTCTGTCTTGGACTGGTTGAACTTATTATTTTACGATTTTTTTTTTTTTTTTTGAATAAAAAATGCTTAACATTATTTGCTATAAGCATGAATCAGGTGAGATTGTTAGTTTGAGGTTACTCTTTAATGTGTTTATGTAAAACACCAAATTTACAAAAAAAAAGCAAAATGTATTAAAGAAAAACAAAAACTCATCAGACGCATTTGCCGACGACCAGAAGAACTTCGAGGCGTATTATATTTAACCCTTAGCATAGGTTTGTTGAGAATCATAGTAAAAACATGCATAATAAGGGAAAAACAAACAAATAGAACTTTAAGCATGTTTCATTTTTATGCTTAAAAATAAATGAATCGGTCATTTTTATAAGGGGAAAGGTATGTGACAAAATTTAAACTTGTAGCAACTTTAAGAAAAACTCTTGATAAGATTGGTAAATCTTATTTTAATGCAATTTTTGTGATAGAGATTAACTAACATTGATATTAAGTAGTAATCTGGGTACTTGTAAAAAAGATAGACCAACCAGTGCTATTGCCACAACGCCAAAAAAGCAGAAAAACAATTTTCGGCCGAGCGACACATATCCCCTTTTAAAAATTACAGACTCAAATTGTTTCATTTTAATTTATGTAATCAAGTTTGATTCGGATAGTTTAATATAGTTTTCTTGAAAAGTTATTTTATTTGGGACCCAAAACTAGTAACGCAAATTTTGACTATTTTTACGAAGGTCTTCTTAAACATGGAGCGAACATAAAAAAAAATGTCGATGTATCCAATTGACTACGTTATACATATACATACCATGGATCCAGATACAAAATTTTTTTTTTCAAATGTAAGGTCTGGTTAACGAGCTAAAAGGCTTTAAAATTTTGACTAACCGGTAAAAACGTACTACTTTGAACCCCATTATCCAGCTTAAAAATGTTAAAATAAAATAAATAAAGTAGCCAAATTTATACTTCATTTAATGAACTTTTGAAATTCACTTAAACGCAATTTTTCTAGAATCAATTTTTAAAAATTAAGGTCCACCTTTTTCAAAAAAAACCAAATTTTTTATTTAAAATCCAAAAATGCATTTAAAAAGCTCATTAAATGAAATATAAATTTGGCTGCTTTATTTATTTGATTTTAACAGTTCTAAGCTGGATCATGGGGTTCGAAGTAGTACGTACCTGCATTTCAGTCAAAATTTTAAAGCCCACTAAAAAAAAATTTTGTATCTGGATTCAGGGTATATATAGGTATGACATAGTCAAAAATTGCTGAAATCAGGTACATCAACATTTCTTTTATGTCCACTACACGTATAATGCCCCATATGTGAAACGAGTAAGCCTTCGAGCAGGCTCGTGGTTTTTGTTCAAAGTGTTTGCCCGGAGCTTAGTTTAGGGATCCTTTTCGACTTCAACATACTACAAACATTTCTTTGCGTTCATAACCACAATCTACTCAATAACCTCATAACAAAAAAACAACAAAAGAAATATGAACTGAATTTTTGGTGGTAACTGGAACTATGTCAGACTAATTCGGTAACTAAAATTTAAACATATAATTATGAAGCGAAATGCATAAAAAGGCGCAAATGCCTAAAAATAGGCTACAGTTTTTTATCTCTTTTATTTTTCTATTTATGCAGCAGCATGCAGGCAGGAAGTTGTTAAATGTAAGAAAAAATTACAAACTATACCCGAAACAAAATGCAACAATATTATAAAGAAACAACAACAACGCTATGTTGCAGCAAATTACTTTCATTATACAGCGCACGCAGGACACAAATGCAGCGCTCTATCCGCGTCGCCACTTGCGTGTAGCGCGCTACTTGCAAAAATCGTCTTTTCAGTGTGGCAGAAACATGAGAAAAGTTTGCTCCAATTTAAGCTGCTGCTGCTTGGCATCGCTACTTCCACTGCATACGCTGTACATTGCTACTTTGATTTGCATGAGACTTTTAACAGACACTTACATGTATTATATCATTACACACACAAATGCATATATTTACATACAGTATATAAGTACATATGTATTTGACGTGCATAAATTTGTAGACATATCGTAGGTATAATTTTTGTAGCACAGTTTTCAGCTGCGAATTCATAGTAGCGCCTCTTTTATGGTTACTATCATATGTACCTGTATTGTATGTATGTTTGATTGTGTGCTTGTTTAATATGCATACAACTACACCTGCATGCTGTTGTGCTCATTTGCTAACGTCGTCGTGTGCATTGCAAGCTAAAGCAGCTAGACCTACTTTTTTCTTGTAGTGATTTTGCTACATTTTGTGTTTAATATGCAAATAAGTTATGATTTAAGTACTTATTATAGCAATTTCCTGCTGCTTTTAGTGAATTCTGGGCCAGTAGGCACTAAAAAGTATAATTTACAAGGTAAAAGTTTGTGAAAGTTTTACTAAGTAATAATATAATTTAAACTATAATTTTTTTAAAAAAAAGCCATCGACAGAACTTAAACAATTTAATATGAATAAAATTCTTGAGTAGCTTATTTCGGAATCATGAACTTCTGTAATAAGCCATTAATGCAAATTAAAGCATCGCGTGATTGACAGCAACATTTTTTTTTTTTTCAGTTTTTGCTTTTGTATATGGTGAACGTGACTTTTTCAACATGTATGAGTTTTTCTAGCGTGCTCTGTATCTGAGAATCTTTTTGTTTTTCTTTTTATAATCTGACTAATTTTCAATTAACTTAAATCAGTTCATTCGAAAATATATCTTTTTAAGTATTTAAGCATGATATGTGATTATGATTATAAAGATATGGGCTTATTTTATAATAAGACAGCTGCTTTCAGTGGTAATGTAACTTTTTCATTTAGAAAAAGTTCTTAAGTTTTATCTTATGAAAAGTATTTACTTAGTATATTTTCGAAAAGTAATTAAAGCCAAGAAAAATGAAACAAATATTCTTGTTTATAGCAAATAAAGGATTTACTACTTTCAGAACATGACATAAACAATAGAGGTGTTTTAAGAATGTATGGAGATCCTTAGTAACAACATTTTGATACTTGACACCCCTCAATTTTGTGAGGTTGAAAAAAAAAAAATGAGTTTGCAAAAAAAATTTTAGGGGTGGGGTGAGGGCGAAGGTTGGCGCATCGAGGTCAAAGGTGAGAGAAAAAGAGAAAAACATATACATACAGCAATACAAATGTTTAGGGATCCCCTCTAGAGGGGTCGAATGTATAACCGACCCACATTATTTTTCCCCCTCCAACATTTTTACCCCGCATACTTACCCCCTATCCCTAACCCCTAAGAGGGCTCCCATACAAAATTGACATTTTTAGGAAATTTTTTATAAATTTTCCTAGAAATAATGGGGGTCGGTCATACATTTGACCCTTCTAGGGGTACCCATGGTCCAGTTAGGTCAGTGGGGGCAGTTTTTAAAAAAAATCGTAACTTTGTATGGGAGCCCCCTTAGGATTGGAAATAGAGGGTAGGTAAGCTGTGGAACATTGGAGGGGGGATAATAGGGGTCGGACATGTATTTGACTCTTCTAGGAGAGACTCCTGGGCAATTAAGGGCCTATTCGACGATTTCCCTTCCATATTTTTTATGTCTATGACGTCAATTTTGTATGGGGGCCCCCTTAAGAGCTAGAGATAGAGGGTAAGTATAGTGCGAAAAAATGTTGAGGAGGAAAAAATATTAGGGGCCGGTCATACATTTGACCCTTCTAGGGGCACCCAGGGAGTGGTGGGGGTCGATTTCCTAAAAATGTCAATTTTGTATGGGAGCCCCCTTAGGGGTTAGGGATAGGGGGTAAGTATGCTGGATAAAAATGTTGGAGGGGGAAAAATAATGTGGGTCGGCCATACATTTGAACCCTCTAGAGGTGGCCCCTCTTGTAGGACTGTAAGCAAATTGTTTCTCCTTTTCTCTTATCTTTGACCTCGATGCGCCAACCCTTATCCTCACCCCATCCGCAAAATTTTTTTTGCAAACTCATTTTTTTTTTTCCAACTTCACAAAATTGAGGGGTGTCAAGTATCAAACTCCAAAATTAGTGCACTAAAACACCCCTAATAAACAAGGGGAATTTTTTTTCGAGAAATGCCACATAAGTTTCTATTCCATTGATGCATGCTCAAGGCAAGACGATACACATAAAACGATCATATATAAGACAACCTTATAAATACTGTTTATTTGAATACCGTAAGAATCGCTTTTGAAATATAGCATGTAATGAAAAAGCAGGGGTAAGTTAATCGATACATGCTCAAAGAAGTTTTAAGGTCAATTCCGACCACCATTTCCTACATGCCGTAATTTTGGACGCTTGATGTGAGAAGAACGAAGTGTTTCGCAGGTCTTCTGCAAAAGTGTCTAACGTGAAATCTATTAGATTTGCTTGAAATGCCGAGTATACAATAATAGTTTTGAGGCTTGCACAAATCATTCCTAATATTAATGTGATATTTGGCTGCATAATCTGAAACAATGCTTTCACTATATCATTTTGAGGATATCGGTCTTATGACTATAGGGTTGTCAGATAATTTCGGAATAAAAATCTCCATTTTTCTGGTCATTTGGAAAAAAAAAATAGTCTTTTTTTTTGACAATTTTTTTTTTAAAAGGAACATTTATTTGAGTTTTTTAGCCTCCTACAATTTTCAAAAATAAACTCCTATATCTTTAAAAAAATTTTTACCTTTACAAAAGTAGAAAAACTGTTTTTAATATCGAGTTGCCATATAAAGTAGAAGATTTTCGTATCAGAAATATTTTTAGTTGCGTTCGTTATTTCATTTTCTTTGTCCGTATTTTATCTGGAAATATTTCTGATTATCTAGACTCTGAACATAAGACTGAAAACTTAAACAATTAAGGTGAATTCAGACCATTCGGCAACAATACTATGAGCGGCACCACGAGTTCTATTCAAAATTTATATTGTTTTTATTAAGGACATCCACAGACCATTTTTAGCATCTGGACATATTTCTGATGATCTAGACTCTGGATTTCAGACTGAAAATCTGAACAATTCAGATCACTTGGGAACCCTTTATGAGAGGTGTCACGAGTTCTGTTCAAAATTCATGTTATTTTTGATCAGAATATCCACAGACCATCATATGATAATATGCTTTAAGTTTAATATTTAGAATATTTTAGTTGTATTAGATGTACCGCACCCTCTTGTTTGAATTTATCTCGTTTTTGCTCAGATCATGCTATACCTATGAACATGTTTCAAGTATTTGTGCATTTCGATTGAACGATAGGAATGACCATTGACCATTTCTCCCATTTTAGCTAACTTTAACGATATAAGTATCTTGCAAGATTATATCGAGGTAGACATACGAACATGGCTTTATATTAAAATATGGTGTATATTTTGATATACTAAAAATATGTACAATAAATCGTAATCCAATAAAGACACCATCTTTTTATTGAATTCATATAATTTTGTCTTCTTTCCTCAAAAAATATTTCATTTGAACTAAAAAGTAGGCCATAGATCGTTTTTAATAATATTAGTTCTAAAAGAGTAGTACAAATAATTGCCATATAATTGAATACTTATTTGTGATAGTAGCTTTATTTACTATCTCATCAAAATAGGTCAGAACATGAAAATCGGTTCAGAAATGTTCAAGTGCAATCGAAGCAGATGCACAAACCAAACAGTTTGAGGTGAATTTCGCATATGGTGAAATAAGATAAGTGAATGCTCTGATTTAAAGAATAAATTTCGTAAGAATATGCTTGACCTTAATTTATTTGACTAAAATTTATTAAGCAGTCAATTCCCTTATAAAGGGTTTTTTAATAAGAGCGCTACAAAAGTATTTTCAAATAAAACAAAAACGGTTTTGGATATCAATGATATTCTTTATTCCTGTGAAAGTACATTTGATGCCATTATGTATGGAATTCGATTTCTTTTGCATGGCCACCACGGGCACGCTTGCAGAAGTCCAGACGTTGAACCTAATTTTCTACAGTTTTCAAGAATAAATCGGCCGATACTGCTGCAATTTTACGATCGATATTCGTACGAAGTTCATCAATCGTCGTTGGCTTGTTGGCATAGACCATAGACTTGACGTAACCCCACAGGAAATAGTCTAACGGAGTCAAATCGCACGACCAAGGCGGCCAATCGACTGGGTCATTTCGTGAGATAACACGTTCACCAAACTTGGTTTTCAATAAATTGATTGTGACATTCGCTGTGTGGCTTGTGGCGCCGTCCTGTTAAAACCACATATTGTCCAAGTCTATATCATCCAATTCGGGCCAAAAATATTCGGTTATCATTGATCGGTAGCAATTTCCATTCACAGTAACGTGCCGGTCTTGATCATCACGGAAGAAGTACGGCCCGATGACGCCGCCGGCCCATAAACCGTATTTTTTTGGGATGCAATGGTGACTCATGGAGTACGTATGGATTGCTGCCTGACCAATAATGCATATTTTGCTTATTGACGAAGCCATTCAGCCAGAAATGAGCCTCATCGCTGAAGATGATTTTTCGATGAAAATCCGAATCATTTTCAAGTTGTTGTTCAGCCCAATTCACGAACATACGACGCTTCTGGTGGTCAAGCGGCTGAAGCCTCAGCGGCAGCAATATTCTCGACACTACGGGAACTTCTTTGTCTCACTGGTACGACAAAATTTTGTAATGTGCCTGTGGATTCAAATTTTTCCACTAAACGATCAATTGTTGATCTGGTAGGACGATTACGACGACCATAAATTGGACTTAGCTCTCTTTAAGTTGAGGCCACTGACTCCAAATTTCGGTAGTAAATTTTAATAATTTGTACTCGTTGTCGGCTCGTATATCTTTCCATGATGAAATGGCAAGCCTTATTAAAGAGAAATGTCAGGAGAGCGAGAAAAAATATGGCGTCGTTTGCTGACCCTATCGGTCTATTTTTGTAGCGTCCCTATTGAAAATCCCTTTACTTAACATATCGTCACCTAAATACTACAACTAGTTAACTCCTAAATTATAATTCTTCGGTTAAGTAGCCTATGATATTCTTCATGGTATGATGCAGGATCCTGTTTAATCAGTGTTCGTCTAATTGACACATTTGCAAAGTTAAAAGAAAAAAACAAAACAAGAAACTCTTAATTCAGTGGAAATTCAAATTTTTAGAAATTTTTAAATTGAATTATCTCAAAACTAGAAAGTTTGTAGTGTTGAGGTGACGTTATGTAAATAACAGAGATTTTAAAGCGTCAAATAAAATTAAATTCTTATTAAATTTTCCTTTGATATCACCCAACTCAACCAACCATTCTGTTTCACATACGTTTAATTTACATAAAAAATCTGTTTTAAATTACACCAAAACGTAAATTTCCCAAACACACGCGGCATCATACTTCTTCTCCATATTTATTGATTTTTTTTTTTGTTGCTTTTTTTTCTTACTACTCATCCATCAAAGCACATTTCTTCTGCTCACTAAATAAATACAATTAAAACTCACCCAAATACCCTGTCGTGCGCTGTTTGTCCTTAACCTACCAAAGAGTTTTGTCATGTTTACCAAGCA
The DNA here is from genome assembly GCA_951812925.1 of Calliopum simillimum. Lineage (NCBI taxonomy): Eukaryota > Metazoa > Arthropoda > Insecta > Diptera > Lauxaniidae > Calliopum > Calliopum simillimum. Next base: position 18,875,370 of record OX638372.1, on the reverse strand, counting down.
GGTGTGGGTGAACACCTTTCTTCTCTTTTCGTTATGCTCGGGCATATTTAAAGGTGTGTTCTTTTTTTTTTCTTTTTGAGCGTATGTATGTGTATAAACTGTCAGTGTTTGTGTGTTTACTTTAGAGTGTTACAGTATAACAACAACTTTATTCATAACCTTTCACACAAGCCTTTATTTAAATTTCAGCTTCTACTACTCGCCGCCGTTCATGCAAATGTCCTTGCTTGACTTGCTTTTGCTTTCAGTTTTCGAATGAAACCAAACCATAAGACTCACAAAATTATTAATGAATACCCTGTACAAAAAAAAAAAGGTAAACGATGAACGACTTTTTTCAAGGTCATATAGTGTATATGATAGCACATAGCGTCGTCGACTGTAGTGATTTTTCGTGAAGGTTATATGACTGCTAGCTAAATATTCTAATCGTTATAGCCAGTTATAATTTACCTCAAATATTTTTGTACAAAAAGCAAATAGTGAAATGTGTGTCAACCAGTAGGAATAGTTTGAGACTCATGTTTATAGCTTAGAGTTTTACTAATAAAAGCCAAAAATTCTGTGAATATTCTAAAATTTCCGCTTGGGTTAGTCACATCGTACACAAACAAAATAAAATTGCGCTGTCAACAGTGAAAGTTTTTGCCAAAATTTAAGTGCGTTATCAAATTTCCAACATTTAACATAAATGACAGACAATAAAATAAAGCAAAAAGGCAAAGGAAAACGAAACGAAAAATGTCAAAAGAATTGTTGGCAACTCCAGTGAAATCAGCCATGACACAATGAATGACAGGAGCGACGAGTAATAAAAAGGATTGAGTTCGCGAGTCTCGCTTTATGTCTCGTTTTGACGGAATGCAAAAACAAAAGCCATGTGCTGCAACTTTGGCATTTTGATAAGTCTCAAGGCCAGTTGGCTTTCTGTACTTTAATTTATTATATGTAATCAACTTTTAGGTTGAAGGAACTCCTCTCGTTAGTTTTCGTCAATTTTCGCAACATACAAAAACCATATCAAATCAAATGCGATTTTCGTATTACCAACTTTATCATAGATTCATTCTATGATTAAGTTGCCTTGAACAGACTCCTCAGACTTATATTGAAATTTTAAACATAATCCGAATATTTAGATTTTATAAGCATTTTTCGATTCTATTCACATCTTCCGAATATGCACATATACCTACAACATTTCAACATTTTTCAAGTTTTCAGCATTTTTCAATTTTTGCCTAAAGCAAAATTTTTCAAAACTATCAATATTTTTTTGACATTTCAATACTTTAGACTTCATCTGCAGTTTTTAACCATATAGACATTTTCAATATTTTTTGACTAAGCAACATCTTTCAATGTGATCAATAATTTTTTAACTTTTCCAATATGTTTGGATTTTATCAGAATTTTAACTATATATACATTTTCCAACATTTTTCGCCTTTAGCAACATTTTTCAATGTTATCAATAATGTTTTAACATTTCCAATGTGTTGGAGTTCTATCGACATTTTTCGACCATTTAGACATTTACAAATATTTTTCGACTTTAGCAACATTTTTCAACGCCATCAATAATTTTTCAACTTTTCCAATATATTTGGATTCTATCAACGTTTTTCGACTATATAGACATTTCCCAATATTTTTAGACTTTAGCAATATTTTTCAATGATATCAATAAATTTTTGACTTTTTTCTATATGTTGGGATTCTATCAATATTTTTTAACTATATAGACATTTTCCAATATTTTTCGACTTTAGCAACATTTTTCAATCTAATCAATAATTTTTTAATGTTTGCAATATGTTCGGATTCTATAAACATTTTTCGACCTAAGCAACATTTTTTAATGTTATCAATAGACTTTGAACTTTTCCAATAAGTTAGGATTCTATCAACATTTTTCGACTTTATAGATGTTTTCCAATATTTTTCGACCTTAGCAACATTTCAATGTTAACAATAACTATGTTTAGTATGTTTCGATTCTACAAGCATTTTTCGTTTGGATTATTTCAACATTTTGCCATCTTCAACATTTTCCAATATTTTTCAACTTTAGCAACATTTTTCAATGTTACCAATAATTTTCCAACTTTTCCAATATGCTTGGATTCAATCAACATTTTTCGACTATATAGAAATATTTTTCGACTTTAGCAACATTCTTCAATGTTATTAATAAATTTTTAACTTTTCCTATATGTTGGAATTCTATCAACATTTTTCGACTATATAGACATTTCCCAATATTTTTCAACCTCAACAACATTTTTAATGTTATAAATAATTTTTCAACTTTTCCATTTTTTTGGATTCGATCAACATTTTTCGACTATACATATAGACATTTCCCAATATTTTTCAACTTTAGCAACAATTTTCAATATTATCAATAATTTCCCATCTTTTTCAATATGTTTAGATTCTGTCAAAATTTTCGACTATATAGACATTTCCCAATATTTTTCAACCTCAACAACATTTTTCAATGTTATAAATAATTTTTCAACTTTTCCATTTTTTTTGGATTCGATCAACATTTTTCGACTATACCTACATATAGACATTTCCCAATATTTTTCAACTTTAGCAACAATTTTCAATATTATCAATAATTTCCCATCTTTTTCAATATGTTTAGATTCTGTCAAAATTTTCGACTATATAGACATTTCCCAATATTTTTCGACTTTTTCAATGTTATCAATTATTTTTCAACTTTTCCAATATGTTTGGATTCTATCAATATTTTTCGAGTGTATAGACATTTTTAGCATTTTGTAATATTTTTCGAATTTAGCATAATTTTCAATGTTATCAATAATTTTTTAACTTTTGCAATACGTTAGGATTTTATCAACACTTTTCAATTATAAATTCATTTTTTACATTTTTAAGCAACATTTTTACAAAGTGTATAGGTATTCCCAACCGTATAACCTAGCTCTGACAGTAATCCAAACAATAACAGAGAAGATGCTACAAATTTTCCTCAAAGCGTCAGCTTTTAGAAAAATCATTATAGTGAGTCTAACTTCTCTACGTCTAACGTGCTTACCGAAGGGAGAGATTGAGTTTTCCTGTAATTTTCCCAGTATGACTTTTTGTTAAGAACAATTCCCCACGATCTAATCTTTAGTTGAGGATGCTGGATCGAATTTTTTATTTAATACTTAAGAAGACTTTATCTTGGAATCGCAAATGTCAGGCCTAAAAATCATTGCATTCAAAACAAAAAGCATGAAGCTGAAAACATCTAGCTAAAGCTAGCAATTATGACATTGAAAATTTCAACAGCTTTACGTATTAAGGCAGCATTATCTCCATACTCAAGAATAACAAAAACGAAAGGCCCGTTTGCTCAATTGAAAAAAATTTGGTCATCTTCAGTTATCTTTATCAAAACAAGAGTGCGCATTTTCTATACAAATGTGAAATTGGTTTCGTCATATACAAGTTCGGGTATTCGTTAGCAAATGCTTCAGGCAAACATAAAAGGCTTGGTGGGCTTGCACCAGCTCAAACGTCGAACTACATACATCTAAAATGCAGCCATATGCTCGCAGCACACGAGATCAAGGAACGCAAGTGGGAATGTATAAGTCATACTCTCCGGAAACCATACAGCGAAATCTGTTGCTAGGCCTTTGAGCGAAATCCAAGGCAGCAGAGGACGCTGAAGATCAAGAGCTACATAAAGAAGATCATTTGAGAAGGAAATTAAAGAATCTGGAAAGTCCAGCAAAGAGATAAAAATCATCGCAAAGGATCGCAATAAATGGAGACGTTTTGTTTTGGCATTGTGCTCCTCCAATGATTTCCAGAAGAATACATACATACATTTAATAGAATGAGATCTATGAGGTTGCGCTTGCGAATACATTTAGCGATTGCAGAAATCCCATATTGCAAATGATTTTCCGGTATAGAAGGGCAGTTGCGTGGGTAATAATTCTAAAGGTTTTTCCTCTTGTTCAACGAACTTGTTTGCATAAGATGGGCCATACAGGAAGCAGCATAATTTTGCCAGATCTCAAATTGCTTTCTTAATTTTGAAACATTTCGACTTTAATAATTATTGTCAAAACAACTTTAAACATTTTAACAGTTCTCAAAATATTTAGTGTTTATTGACTTGAGAAACACTTTTGGAAAATATCTACTAACTTTGACTTTGTAACCTATTTGACTAGTCCGATGTCCTCCACTTTTTAAAAACTTTCTGACTTAAGTAAATTTTTTTAAATTATGAAGATTTTAAGGTTGTTATAAAACTTTTCGGTTTTGCAATTTCTCAGCCTTTTTAGTATTTTTCGACATTTCAAACATTTTTCCAAAGTTTCTCAAAGTTTTTTACTATTTTCTGATTCTATCAAAGTTTTTGGAATATTTTTTGACTTTTCTTAAAATTTTCGGATTTTTTGTCGGAAGTAAGTAAATTTTATTTCAGCTAAATATCTCTGCTATTTAACATTTGCCCCGAGAGCACACTTAGTTTTTTTTTATATAAAATATAAACTAGCATTTATACTTAGTTCTATATAAAAATTTCATATTACACACAATGAATGGTTTAATATTTTTATGGCTTCCGTTTCCCCCTAATGAACCATAACCAATAAACATTATTGAAACTTAACGATAATTTAATTTATGGTTTTAGAGGTATTTACGGAATTTGCCAAATTGTTGTTGTCGATAACATGATTGTTGTTGTGCTTGCGTTATTGCCACAAGGCCATTACAATGTTTTCTGCTCAATGGAACTCGTTAACTTGCGCCACTTTAACACTTCAGTTGATTTTAACAAAACGACAGAAACCAAAAAAAAAAACAAAGAAAATAGTCTATTGAAAATTTACAACCCCCCAAAAATTGGGAGATGAAAAATAATAGGGGGAAAATTGGAAAAATAAAAGTCAAAACCCTACGGCGTAAACTACAAAAAGTGAAATAAATATCAAAAAAATAAACCCAAGAGCAACCATGAAAACCAACGATAGGAACTGCAACAACAACAACAACAGCCGTAACGTCATTATCGTAGACAATACCAACAACAGCAACAACAATAACAGCAACAGCACCTATTTACAGGACCACAACAAGTTTGAAGGGGGGCAGAAAGGAAATGCGCAAAAACCAAAAGAACAAAAAAACATAAAGGATAAAATGAAAAATGGCTCAAACTTTTCTAAACAAATTATATTGGTTATGGCTGCCGTTGTTATTGTTGTTGTTTTCTCACCCCATAAAGTGTTTTTTTTTTTGGTTTTTGTCCTCATAACTTTCTTCCTTTTTTTTTGCAAAATAAGCATCATAAACTCATGATAACAACAACTGCCAACAGCAGTAGCGGTTTTTTGCAAAACTCTTAAGGTTTCATTTGGTACTTAAGTATTTCCCTTTCTTTCTTATTTTGGAAAAGTAAGCGACGAAAATTGAAGTGAAGAAATTTTATATTGTGCTGGAAATTGGTTTCGTTTCGAAATCTTTAATAGTGAAAAGTCATCATATTAAGTGAAATGAATTTTCTGATCATTTCCCATTTGAGCTCGCATGTCGTCTTTGCACATGAGCCAAAACGTATGGAGTGAGATCTTATTAAGTTTTTATTTTTTTTCGCTGAGAATAACGTATTATTGCTGATTTGCTTCGAATAATAACAAAAAAGCTTCGTTCAAACTTCTATCCATTTATTGGATTAAGAGTAGTGGTGCAGCAATGCATGTGATTGTTGCCCTATTCCATATTTTTTAAAAATGTTATTGAATTCTTTTTATGTAGCAAGTTTCCAAGCTTAACAACTGTTTTGTTCTATTCATTACACATCTCACAAGTAAGCCGATAACTTTTCCTTATTTTCTCAAGAAATAACAAAAAAATCTCAAAAATAAGGCACTCCATAGATATCGTCCTATTTGAAGTGAAAAGCACTAAGTCAGTTTTTGAAGTTTTGAGTTATTTGAACTTTAAAAAATCTGTTTGTTTTTTTACGCAAATTGTATTTTTTAAAAGATATTGCTCAATGGGACTTTTCCGTCTAAGGACTATAATATTTAAGACCAGAAATACCAAATATCTCAAAACTAAGGGTATCAACTTTGGCCAGGCCAAAAAATAATATACGCTACACAGCAGTATTTTAAAAATTTTGCAGATCTTGCTTTCAGTGCAGCCCTTTGAAAATTTTCTTATATGGGAGGTCCCACGCCCTCTTCTCCGAGTTAATCTTGTTTTTGCGTACAGCTTGCATTTACTGTTCTGTGTGCTTAAGTGAAATTATTTGATTGGGCTATCTCTAAAAACACTTTCAGTATAATATTTTGAAACTTTTGCTTATATGGGAGGTACCGCGCCCTCTAATGCTACTGGCCTAGTTATAACTCAGAGCTTGTTCTTACTATCCCTAGTATTTTGTGTATTTTGCTTTTTTGTATAATGTTTTTTTTGTGTATTATTGCAAATAATGCTTTTATTATTGTGCTTTGAATATATTTTTTGTATGGGCGGTAGGCGTGTCTGTTGATTGATTTCGTTTATTTTCAATCACATCAATAAACTATCATAGTTAGTTATCTCGTGAAAAATATTTCCACGCACATCCAGACAGACGGACATGACTATATCGATTCAGGAGGTGACACTGATCAAGAAAAAAAATACACCTACTTTTCTACGCCTGCCATGCCTCCTACTCTGCGTTACAAACGGAAGGACAAAGTGAATATACCTACCCTGGGTGTAGGCTATAAAAATTGACTTCCTGTTTTTCACTTGTATGCTTAGTAGGCCTGGTCGATGAAAAAAATATTGGAAAAACTGAACCTCGCCCCCCCTTCTATTTGAAAGTTTGTCTTGAAAGTCTCTGGGAAGATAAAACAAATTTTTTTGGAACACTCTAAACAGCGAAAGTTGTCTTTTTTCCATAACTTCGGCAGATGATGTCCGATGTTTCAAAATTAAATATCTTTTTGAAGAGCTTAATCAGGCCTAATTTTTCGCTAAAAGGCCTTTGGTGCAAATATATTCTCAAAGACTATAATTTTATAAGAAAAAATTGTCTTTATGGGGATATGAATCAAAGAAGCTAGGTCTCACTAATCGATTATGAACTCGGAGGTCCAAAGAGCATAAAAAAGATTTTGGCTCTTTATACAACGATATAAGTATAATTTTTAAACAACAGACATCACCTTTCGAAATTATGAAATTATGCCTGTCTTTAGAGCGATACAAAAAAAAAAATTTGTTTTTTTCGTATATACTCTCAAGGTAAACTTTTAAATAGGGGAGCGGTTTTTCCGAACTTTTCCTTTTTTTGTGTATGGAGACTGACTATTGCATAGGAACGATATTATAAAATCATAAAAAGTAACAAAATTAGCAATATACCTATACCTACTTTAAGTATGGAAAAATATCCAATACATCGGAAATTAACTAATGATGTCGAAGGTGCGAAAATATTCGAATGGCATCAAAACTACTGAACAAATGAACATACATAAATGTATCGATTACACAGGCACACACAAAAAATGGATTAAGAACTTAACTTACATCACAAAAAAAAAAATAAAAAATGCAGTCTTATGTACTTTTCGACGTTGAATCTTACTGCAACCCCAGGCTTATGGTGCAGATACAGAAAAAGAAGAAATTATTTTTTTTAATGGCATCGAATAGCTACGCTCTTTATTACCAAAATATGCCCATGTATTTATTCAATAGGACTCTTACATTCCGAGTTATGATACTTTGAAGAGAATGTATTTTTTAACCTTCATTTAAAGGTCTTTCATGACTTATTAGGTTTCAAAAAAACATATAAGCTAAGCTTCCCCAATATTACGAAATCTTTGATTTTTTTGTGTCACCCTCTTATACATTTTTGTATTGCATTCTAAGGGGTTAGAATGTTAGAAGGAAATATTGGGCAACAAGGAATTATTTTGATATTTTTATCTAAGTTTTGTATGGAAGCCCCTTCAATGTTTAAAAAAATGGGGTGATGATTGAAAATAAATATTGGGGAGGGATAATTAACTCTTCAAAAATTTGCCCAAAAAAATAGAAAAAAATTTTAATGTTCCAAAAAATTCGCTAATCTCATTTTATGCCTTATACACTTTTTTCGTAAGATGCATCAATCTAAATAAATGGCCTGGTTCTCAGTAAACAAGGTATTTTGCCGACAATAGGAGTTCAAAAGCCGAAAACCTTCAATAAACGACTGAATCTCAATATGTATGATTAAATTCTAAGCTTTTATCATTCATATGAGCATTCATTTTAGGTATCTTTAGAGAAAAAAAAAATGAGAAGAAGTATTATTAAATTTCGAAAATTTTTCCGAAATCATTTTTTTTATAAAAAGCATTTAAAAATGAATAGAATAAGTTACCTATAAAATTTTTGCAACGCAAAAATCTGAATTGGATCACTTTAACTTTTTTTGAATTATTTAGAGACACTGACTCCGACTGAACCTGTAACCGTCTTTTCCTATTCGGTCTGAGATCCGAGATGTTTTATTTAAGGTGCAGTAAACGCTTTTTTCTGACAAATGGCGTACAACCAGGGAGTAGTGTAGTTCACTTTGGGCAACGGCATCGAATAGCTTCCTCCATAAACGTAACTTTTACTTCTCAATTGTATCATAACTTTCTGAGTCATTTTATATTGAATTAAAGGTATCTTAACTTCATACATATTAAATGTACTTTCCAAACTTTTACTTAAATTTAAAAAATTATTTGGCTTCTTATAAAAAAAAAAAAAACTTTTCTATTGATTCTCTCAGTTGTTCTGGGTTAAAAGTGTAAAGCACAAACCATATTCATTTTGCAAATTAAAAGTAATGTTGCAATTTTTCACAGCAACTTTTTATCTTAAAATGAAATCCCCTTTAACCACACATTAACGTGTAACGTGTAAACACCAAAAGTGCAATACCAACACAATAAAACTTAAAAATGGCGCCAACCTTTAAACACTGAAAAGGTGAAAATAAACAGCGAAAACAGGTTGCATGCAAGCTGTGGACTGCAAAATGTAAAAAATGGCCAAAAAAGGGTGAAACAAAAATAAAAAAAACAAAAAATACTTAGACATATGAGTACAATAACAAATGCAGGAACAAAAACATACATAAAAAAACAACAATTTTAATAGTACGAACAACAGCAACAACTACATACAATGGCTGCACTCATAGCAACCATAACTATAAATTTAGTAAATTACATTTGATGTTCGCGTTACTCATAAAGCAACAACAACAACAAGAACTGTGCTTGCAACAAAAATATTGTAATGTTTGAAAAAAAAAATAAAAATAAAAAAAAATCCTTAAAAAAATATCAGCAACAACAGCAAATAAAAATTGCTGCAAACACGCGCTACAAATTGACCTAATTTAGAATGAAATATTATATGTAGAGATTAAAAATAAAAAAGAGTTATAGAAATAAAAAAATAGTAGGTAGTAGAAAAAAGTATTAGAAACAAAGTAGTAAAAAAAAGTAGTAGAAAAAGTAGTAGAAAAAAGTAGTAGAAAAAAGTAGTAGACAAAAAGTAGTAGAAAAAAAAATACTAAGTAAAAACTAAACAAACACCGCCAGCGTTATTGCATTGCATTAGTGTTTTTGCAAATGAAAATTGCCAGCAAATATTATTTTATTACTTCAAATCATTGAAGTGGAAAAATTGCATTGATACGAAATTTTTATTGATTTCAATTTGAAATAATGGTCCTACAGCATGCATGTTACATACTTACAATAATCAATTTTTATATGAAAATATAAAAATTTTATTAATTTTAGCCTTTTTTCTCAAATTTTGTACTACCAACTGCTGCTATTTGTTTGTATACACATATTGACCATTTTGCCATTGCAAACGCTGCCTTGTTTGCAGCACAATGACCGCTGGTGATACTGCTACTTTTGGGGTTGCTTTAATTTTTAACATGGCAACTTGTATGGTATTTTTTCATGTCTCACGGACACTTGAATTTACACTTGTTTACATTTGAAATATTGCAGATATTTTGAAAATGCAGACAATCTCATGTAAAGAAAAATTTTAAAATTTAGATGGTAATCATTTTTTTGGTTCACATGGATTGACATGCGAATTTCTAGTATATAATATTCAATTTTCGCAAGACTTTACTTTGTAATTGCTTCACAGGGAACAATTTTATACTAAACATTTTTTCTGTCTTTTCACTTGTCATATTTGAAGTGAACCTCTTGTTGGAAAAATGGAGCTTATGTTTGAAAGTGAGTTCCTATGACTTTCTATACTTTTTGAATTTTTTCAATTGTTTTTTACGTTTCCGGACTATATGATTTTTTAGATTTTTTTTTTTTTTTTTGAGTTTTTTTGATGTCATTCATTACTTTTCGACCAATTTGTACTGTGCGGTCTTCCTCACTACAACCTAATTTTAATCCGCAGCTTCAAGAGCTTATTTACCGTACTTGACTTTTTTGATGTTTCTCTTTTTAATTTTGACCTGTCATAATATTTTCCGACAGCTTTCGACTTTCTACTTTAGTTACATTCTGAACTTTTTCAATGATTTTCAATACTTTTCAACTTCAATGATGTTTTCCGTTTCCATACAAGATTCTATCCAACTTCAAACTTTTATTTTTGGCAGTTTTCTGAAACTTTTTCGAGATTTTTTTAACCTATTTTGATATTTCTTGCGCTTTCGAGATATTTTGATTCGACATTCAAAAAACTTTTAACAAAAGATATTAGCTCAAAGAAATCAGATCAGTTAGTTCTCTAAGCCAGGAACTGTCTTTGAGTACAGAAGCAAATAAGGCTAATCACTTGAGAACAACAAACTCCAAACGGCATCAATGGACGTTTTCTTCAAAGGCAAGAAATAGTACAATGATACAAGCTTATCGCCAGCATTGCTGAAATCTCTCCCCACATCAAACAATCACTAAATAAACGATATCAAAAATTTTGTAAACTAATGTTAGTATTCTACTTGCCCGTTTTTGAAATGCTTCTTCCCTACATTGCATTTTCTTATCGATTTTAATTCATTTTACGTAATTTTTTCACTCGTTACATTACGTTACGTTGTTTCTTGCAATAAAAGTGAATTGAGTGTAAAATTTTTATGACCACACATTTTAGTACGAATACTACTGGGCTTTGCAAGGATTTTCTTGCATGGGTGTGTGGTGACTAGATGTGCATGTGTGTGTGTGCTGCTTGTTTGGTGCTACGTAGTAATACTTAATTATCATTTTGCTAAATTGCGTAAACATAAAAAATCAATATGATAATTGGAAATTCGAATACTCATAAAGAAAGAAATGTTGCTACTGCACCTGAGTTTTTGGTAATTTCTTTATATACGAAAATTTTTCGATTGTAGTAATGTTTCAACGTGCTTGGTTTTATTGTCAATTGATATAAATTGGAGGTTTAAATTTTGTGTTCTTACTCAAATTAAATTATCGAATATATGTAGACCACTCTTCGTATTTCTGTATTGAAATATGGCTTAAGTCAAACGACAGAGTTAATTGCTGAAGCAACGTATATGTAGTTGGTAGAAAGCTTTCTTAATATCGTGTTCAGTAACTCATTAATACAAGTACCGGAAATAAAATCGAATAGAACTTCCGTATGAGCCGTTCAAAATGACAATGGTGCAATTCCAAAACGAGGCAAAAGTAATGTCAATTGGCTAACATTTTGTTAGGGATGAATAAAATTGATTTCTGTTGTCACAAAAAATTTACATGATGATATAGAATTGTTGAGATTTAGTTGAAAAAATGATATCGATGAAATAACCGATTGTTATGGCACATAATTTATATGACATTGCTTTTGTCTCGTTTTGGAGTTGCACCATCGTCATTTTGAACGGCTCATATAATTAATATCATAAAGTTTACTATACTAGCTTTCTTTCCATAACGTATAAAAGTTTTGTAGGCAGTGCCACGCCCTTCAACAAGTTCTCCGTAGGGCAAGGGTGCCGGTTGTGGGCACCGTTTTGTTTTCGACTCATAACTTTTGACCAAATGTATATTATGCTGACATACACGTATAAAAGTCAGTGGAAAGCTAAAGATCTTAGCTAATTATTGGTGAAGAAAGTGAATTGATTTCATCAGCTAGAAAAATTATATCAAAAAAATAGTGAGGTGATAATTTTTGACACAAAAAAAATCTACAAAAAAATGAGAAAATAAAAAGCAATCAAATGGAGAAGAAAGCTAAATTAACTTATTTCGGAGACATTGACTTACAAAAATTTAACAAATTCTGCTCAACGGCTTTAACAAAATCAGCGTCACTGAAAACGTCTGGATCGAAAGGCATCATACGTGTTGCCCCGAAACCAGACTTGAATATCTTCGGCTGGTGACAGATCAATTTTTGTGCTAGCTAGGTGACGTAATCTCTGGCCTTTGTTGACATTGCTCTTTTTCCAAGCATGATTTTTTGGTACCAATCCATGTCCGCCATCTGCTCCTCGGTCTAATTGGCTGGAAACTCAATAACGAGATTTTTTGCAAATCTTTATTAAATAACTTTTTTTCTACGATATCTTTAAAGAGCCTACTGGTTCTTTCCTTTCCACTAAAAAAGCGTAAAATGGCATAAGAATACCATTAAGATTAGTAAAGTTGGCATCCATGATGATATTTCAGTAAAACACACGCTTTAAATTAAAAAATAGGGGTGCCCACACCCGGACCACTTCGGGGCCCATACTTGACTTTGATAGCCATTTTGAAAAGCAATTAGCAAATTGTGTTGTGTGAACATTTTAGTTGCATAAAAAGCAATAAAAAAAAAACGATTTGACCACCGGGATCCATACGTGTGATAGATAGGAGCATATTATTCTAACTTAAAATTACAAACTTGTCTACTCTACATCACAAACCTGTATGATAAAGAGGTATGAAATTTGTATACTAAGCAAATATCTGTCCAAATATAAATAATTTTTTATTACATAGAATTATAAAGTAAAAATGGTTCTACATTTTTTGGGCATATTAAATGAAATTTAGTGTTAATTACTTCTTTTATTACTCGAGTGGAGCAAAATTATGACGCATTTTTCTCCGTGTGTTCACAAATTTTTTATAATTACCTCAGAAGTTGCTTAAAATGTTGGTTCCCTGGTAGGTAAGTATATGATTAGAAAAAGAAATTTCAAAAATCTTTGCTACAAAAATCCTTTTTATTGAAAGCTTTTTTACGTTAAAGTTTTTAGGTGGCTTACTTGAGAAATTTTTTGAGCTTTTGCAAATTAAAAACTATAAGTGTTTGTAAAAAAACCACAGAAATTGCAAAAAAAGATGTTAAAAGTAGTGTTATGTACACAATATGCAAAGGAGCACCCAAATCATAAAGAATATAAAAGTATGTCCTTCTTTGATGTTTGCTATCCTTTCTTTGCTGCTTTCAACTGCATCAAAATTATCCTTTTTTGTTTTTGTGAATTTTGTTATAAGTTTATTATTTCTTTTATAATAAAGAGTTCTCTTTGCCAAAGATTACCTGAAAACTTTGAGGCTGACTTACAAAATTGTTAATCCTTAGAAAAAGTTAATACTTTTCGTTTATGTTAATAAAATGCTTTTACAAACGAAGAAAATATGCTTCATCTTAAAGTTTATATACAAATTTGTTTCTTTTGCTATACTTTTCCTAACAGTTGGCAGTCTTTTTATTTTGTGCTTCTTCTCTTTTTTCCCCCTCCTTTTTAAAAATAACCTTAGAAAGAAAAAACTGGATGAAAACTTTAAGCTGATCTTGTTGTGTTTGAAAAAGTTTTTGCGGTTTTGTTTTTGTGGTCAGTGGACAAGATGCCATTGAAAATGGTTAATTTGGATTTTATCAAATTGGCCAAATTGAAAAGTTGTTTGCGGAAGTTTTCTTCGGTAATAAAAGAAGCGACAAAAACATAAATCATTCTTTTACCAAATGGATTTTTTTGAAATGTAAATTAAATCAAGTTGAAAATTTTAAATTTTTACGTTTTTGATTTGGTATGCTTTAGACTGTTTAGTAAAAAATATAGAGAAGAAATTCCCAAGGAATTGGTCTTAATAAATAAAAGCTTTTAAAAGAACTACTCAACTAAAAACTATTTTCAATTTGGTAAATGTCTAAAAAGTAACATGATGGTCAACTTTGAGTTGTATTTACTCAAATAACACCATAGTTTAGTAATGGATTTTAGTCATTCTCATTCTTGATGCTGTGAAGCCATCATTGCCAGTTTCCTCAAACCAAATTCTTTTAAGGTGCACGAGCTTTTACTAATAGCTTGTCTCATTATGAAACTTTTGTGTTTCACAAATGTCAAAACATCAACGTGTTCAAAGTGCTCGAAACCGCAAATGTGTGCATTCTTCAAAATTTGCAATTATCTCTGTGGTGTGGCAACAACTTTGCAAACATAAGAGTTGTAGGCAACATCGACAAAGCTAAGGTCACAACAAAACATGTTCATTATCTACATATCAATGTGGCACAACTGATCGTTTTGTTTTTATGTTAGTTATATTGACACACATTGTTGTACATGGATAGCCCCATATCCCCAGCAAACATTAAGGTAAGGTATCGATTAGAACATAATTTAAGAGCTGGCCCTTTTTTTATTATATCTAAAGCTAGAATACATTCTGAAAAATGTTAGAGAAACATAGTATTTTTGATAAGAGAAAATGGTTTGCTCTCTAATCGAATTTTTGTCAAAAATTCTCTTAAGGAGCTCTAATATTTAATTCAAAAGTAAATGGTTCTAAATTTATTAAATTGATATTCATTGCCGTAGATTACAAGAAACATTTAGCAAAAAGCTACCATCAAAATTTTATGTAAGATATACAGAGCGTAATCGATATAGTCTCAAAGCTTCTGAAAGGTGATAGCAAAGGCCTAGACCAAAAAAAATTTGAGAAGTTTATAATATTAAAAATGATTTTATGACTTGTTTTATAAAAATCTTTCTCAGATGTATTTGATTTTTATTTTATTTTATTAAATATTCTGAATACAAACATTATCCAAATCTTAAAATTAACTGTTCCAGTCACTTATAATTAATTTTTTTAAAGTTTAAATAAAAAAATTAGACGAATTTAAATTAATAATAAAGTAAGCTTTGAACAGCATTTCCAATTCCTCTAAAACGTGTAAAGACAAGTCAGAAAACCAATATACCAAAACCAATATTCATACATATAACTCCTCAGGGTTACATTTTAGACCCCACCATGTGAAATTTTTTGCTAATCTAGGCCTCCTCTATTACTTTCCAGAAGCTTCGTATCCATATCAATTACACCCTATATATAAAGGGGGAATCCATGCGAAATTTTTTGACGAAAATTAAAATTCAGAAATCGGAAATGTGTTCTTCAAGAGCATCCGATGACCCTTTCAAATTCTTACGGGAATCAATTGCGCCAAACCCGATATATCCACTAAACAGTTTATTGTGTTGATCGATTTTTCCGTTTTCTCATTATTTTCAAACGTGAATATCTCGAAATGAATGCATTTTCAAGGCATGGTTAGAAGGGAGAACTTGTTTCTTGTATCCTGAAAAATATTTTCGTCATAAGTAAAAAAATTTTTTTGCATGCGCAATATAATTTTTTTCCATTTACATTTGTTTTTCCACTTTTCATATCGTAGGCCTCAAAATTTTTTGTCTCATCCGGTCTCCAAATGTTCGTCAAAGTGCCCTGGAGCAAAACTTCGTAAGAAAATAATGTTGGCTTAGTCGTTCTCTACAAAAATTGACTTAACCATCTCGAAAAAATCAATGCCTTAGAAGTTACGATTTGCTTTTTTTAGTAAATTTTTCAACCTTTGATCGAAAACCGGCTGTGCTTTTTTCACTTCCGATTCCTTGACCTCTACTTTCTATAAGTGGAAAGGGACCAAAACCACAGTTTCACACATATGTGCGCTATAATTTATATATACTTATTTACTATTTTTTATTTTAAACGTTGCAGCATTTTGACCCATTTTGATTTCGAGTCTTAAGTGATTCAATTATAATAACATTCCTTAAGAAACATACGTATTTTGTTAATATTGCCCATTACAATGACATTTTGCGCCATTTCTCTTGTGAATTCCGAAAAATTTTCTGATGTACTTACTTAGGCTTTTTACCTTTGACCCAAGAATGATAAGAAATTTTTTATTAGATATCTGATCTAAAAATAAAACTTTCTTTTACGTTAGAGGTTGTGCTTTGCTGGGTCAAGCAATCGTAAATAAACAGATTTGTTTAATAGCGACACTTTTCGTCCACCTCTAATTGAATGTGGGCTTAGTCTACACAAAGGTAACCAGTTTCGAAATACCAAATACGCACATGTACACACTTACGCCGCAATAAACAGAGGTTTCCCAGCCGGAAACAAAAAAAAAAAAACTTTTAATGGTGTTATCTTTGTTCTGTGCAAAAACTAAATAGTATACAATTAATATACATAAGTACATAGTGAAGTATATCGTCCCTATATAAGTGATAAGGCTCACTTTAAATTACAACTTTATGTTTTCTTAGAATTTTTAAGAAATTTTGCTTAGTATTAAAAATGTTTATTTTTAAGCAATATTGCTATAGTTTTCTACTGGGTCAGAAGCATTTCTCATTGTGTGTGTAATGAAATATTGCAATGCTTTTGGCTGAATGTAATGCATACACCTATTACTTTGTTGCTGGTATTATTACAGTAGTTATTGTTGTTATACAGCAATTTTCTGGGTTCCTTTATGAAATAGTCACTATCACATTTATTGCTCACTTTCTTAACTTGATATTTTCATGTGAATGAATATTTACTTATGTATGTATGTACATATATATAACAGTATAAATTGTAATTGAACACTACAGTGAATAGTGAAAGCAGTATTCAATTTCCATTCATTTCAATCATTCACTATTTGAAGTCATTTCAATTGTTTGTCCTTTTGCATTGATACGAATATTTGAGCAAATTGCAAATGACGTTAGATGCACGCACCAATGCAAATGAAATGCATTTCCGGCATACAGCTGGTGCTTCATATTTTCAGAAATATGGTTTTGTTTAGAATTTTTGGACATAAATAGAGCAGTTTCCTTTGATAGTTTTTAAACCGCATAACACAATGAGCATATTATTGGAATTTATGCCCAAGAGTGTTTAAACAGGTACAATGTATTTAGAATACACAACATAATTCCAATAATGTATTTGAAAGCAAATAATATTGGTTCACCTGTGGATACGAGCATTCATAACTTTAAGTGAAAACGTGCCAGCAATAATGGTTTCATGAATTGTATGCTCTCTTAAACCATAGTATTTTTAATTACTTATGTTGCTGCTTGAAAAAAGTAATTAATTGAAATTGCATGTATTTTTGGCGACTGTGCAAAAAAAAGAGCCGAAGTTTCGACTCAAAAGTAAATGAAGAAATACGCGCTCAACTTGGTACTCGCGAAGAAAAAAAACTTTATATTTGAAAAGTGGGTGTGGCACTTATATATATATATATATATTTTGACCAGGTTATGGTTTCTCCCATCTGTTTTAATAACGCTGTGCAACACAAACCTCTGAATTTGATCTCGATAACTTTTTTTGACTAATAAAGGGTCGCTGAATTTGAATCTGGCAACAGTTTTTTTCCTTTTGCAGAAAACGCTATCTGCAGACATTTTGTATACATCCAGGAAATAGCGTAGTTCATTTTTATCAGAGGCGTTGAGTAGCCCTCACCTTCCTCTTTAAGCCGTAACTTTAACTTTTCCAATTTCGTAATTACTTTGAGAGATATCAATTAATGTATAGGTATCGCAAATCCCTATAAAAGATTATATTAAATTTTTATACCTTTACTTCAATGGATGATATCTCGAAAAGTAATGACAAAATTGGAAAGTTTAAGTTATAGTTAAAAGAGGGAGATGATACGAGGGGCACTATTTATATTTCGGGAACTGGCAAGATTAATGTCAATAACTAAAATCTGGCAACACTATAATAAAGTTCGACATTTTCTAGCATAAACGTACTCACAACGTTTTGATGTACAAAAACTATTTGTTTTGTTTCCAATGAGTTAAGAAAATCAATTTTGCCAAAAAACGGAAATTTGAAGAAAAGGTTTTCGTTGGATTATTTTTCACGACTTTTGACGTGAATTATGCCAACAAGAATGTATTGATGAACTCAGTTCTTTGTGTGCCTATAAAACACCATCAAAAACCACAGTATATGGTTGGTATAGTCAATTCAATTGTGTTCGGAGTTCGGTCACCGACAAATTCCGTGAAGGTACTCTAAAATCGGTTGTTGTGCTAAAATACATTGATGCGGTGCATGAACTGATAATGAAAGATCGTCATGTGGCATATTGTGAGATAGAGACATCTTTGCATATTAGTTCCATTCCAACACATTTGATTTTGCATGAACACTTAGTTGTAAAAAACGTTTGTTCTCGTTGGAAACCCCATAATATATCAATCGCTCAAAAAAAGGCTCGCATCGTTTGGTGTAAGGAAATGATTAAAAAATTCAAGCGTGGTGCTTCAAAAGACGTGTATAAGATTGTGATAGGTGACGAATCATATATATAAGCATATGAGCCGGAAACAAAACAGCAATCGACCGTGTGAGTATTCCAAGACGAGCCAAATCCAACAAAAGTTGTACGTGGAAGAAGCACAGCGAAGCAAATGGTCACCTGTTTCTTCAGTCGACTGGGTCATATGGCCACAGTTCCGCTTGAGCAACGTAGAACGGTAAATTTTAAGTGCTACACGACCATTTAATTGCTTGTGTGAGCTCTCACACATCTCGTGAAACAGGTGAATTTTTGAGCAGTCAAAATAACGAATTGATGACTCATCTTGCATACAGTCCTAATTTGGCACACAATGACATCTTTTTGTTCCCGAAAACCAAAGGTAAATAGCGTGGTCAATAATTTACGAGCACCGAAGAAGCAGTTGAAGCGTTCAAAAACTATGTTTTGGAGGTGTCTCAAGAGGAATGGGAAAACTGCTATGACAAATGGTTTGAACGAATGCAAAAGTATATTGATCACCAAGGGGAATATTTTGAAAAACCATAAAGCTATTTTCAATTAAAAACGATTTTATTATTTGCTATTCCCGAAATATAAGTCGTGCCCTAAGTATATGCTTTATAGTATGTTCCCATTGGAAAGCATGCAATGCACTTAACGCAAGCAAGAGAATGTTTAAAAAATCTTGAGTTCAAAAATTTGGTTGCGAATGTATAAGCCTATCATAAGCCCGATTCTGACTTACGTAATTCTAGTCTGTGAGAAAGCTTTAAGCTAGCAAACATTTTTGGCAGTCTTATCAAAAATTCAACGAATGACAGGCATAGCAGTAGGCCTTATGCCGCTCTCGACTCTTTCCTACACTTAGAGCCTCTTGATATTTACACTAAGGGAATTGCAGTAAAGAGTGCTATCAGGTTGTAGGCATCTTTTCTTGGATATCGAAAATATATTTTCTGGGCGAGTAGATGGTCACGTAAAATTATTTTACTAGGCAAACGAACTCTTTGAACCTCATTTGGTGTCAAAGTTAGTATTTATTAACGTTTGTATTTTTTGTAGAAGCTGTAAAGATCCTGAGGGCAAAGAGCCTAGCGCTGATTAAACGATATTTTAAGGTATTCAAAAGTCATTTCGACAATTCTCTTGTAGATATGACTCAACAGAGTCCCAACTCAATCTTGAACCATATTAAGTTTCAAAATGGCTCAATTAGGATGGCAACAAATTTAAAAAATGGGTATACATTGTCATCCAACGTGCTTATCTAACTTTTACAAAAATTTGTTATAGCAGCCTGGCTTTTAACAAAGATAAGGCACAAAATTAATAAATAAAAACTTTAAAAATTCTATTTTCTGTATTTTCGTGGATTTTTCCAGAAGATTTATAACTTTTTTCAGAGGTATGGTAGCAATTACATAGGATAGGATAAAGAAATCAACTTGAAATTCAGTCCAAGATTAAACATCTATATTTAGAAGGAACCACCCAAATTTAGTACAAATAGCCCTTAATAAACATTTAAAATGCTCCTGGAAGCAATAAATGTTTATGCCTTAAAAATTGCATAAAAAAAGAAGACGCAAAAAGATGCAGCTCACGTTTGATCCTTCTAATCACAAAAGGTGTATTTATTAAATAAAATTTAAATTACCAGAATCCTTAATGAGATACAAAAGTTCTATACTAGAGAAACTGATTCAAGTAATTTTTATTACACATTTCATATGTGTTCAATATAACTTAACTTTTATCTTATAACACCTAAGCAGAGCATATACCCATTACTTCATAATACTTTAATAACCACCAAAAACTGTATTAAAATTAACTTGGTCTATTTTAAATTTGAAGTCAAACAAGGTGCTTAATGGCAGCAAAATTGTTTAATAAAATTTTTGAAATCAAATTCTACATTTGACAGCATGCAGCTGGCAGAATAGCTAACGCAAAATTAAAATTTGAATACCGTTTGGCACAGGAAATTAAAGTCAATCATTTGCATGGAAAAAGTTTGCCAAATGACAAGTTTGAAATTTTAATAAATTCTATCTACAGGGTGGCTGATTCGAACTGTTACCAATATCAGATAGACTTATCTGACAGATGGAACATGACAGCTGTCTAAAAATTGGCATGATGTTAGTTCATTCTATTGTCAACAAGTAACCAAAAGCATTTGCGCGTCAATTTATTGAAAATAAAAAATTTTCGAAATGGAATTCAAACGTAATAGTGTGATTGCTCTTTATTTGGCTGGCAAATCGCAACCAGCAATTGTTCGTGAGCTGAAACATTTAAAAGTGAATAAAATGTTTGTGTATCGGACCATAACACGTTACAATGGTACCGACAGCGTTGCCAAACGACATGGTGGTGGTCGGAAAATAACTGCAACATCACCAGAAATGGTTCGAAAGGTGAAGGCAAGAATTGAGCGAAATCCGAGACGCAGTGGCAGACAAATGGCTGCCGAGCTGAAAATATCGCGTGAACGAATGCAACACATATTGTCAAACATGCTCGGACTAAAGGCCCTCAAGTTCCAAAAGGCGCATGATCTCACTCCTGCTCAAAAAAAAAATTAGGCTCGATAGAGCCAAGGAGTTGTTGCGCTTGCACGCCGCCGGAAATCTGTCACAAATTGTCTTCTCTGATGAGAAAAATTACTGTACTGTAAACAAACAAAATGATCGGGTTTACTTGACAGAGAGGTCCTACGAAAATTTGAATGTTCGTTTGGCCACCAGGACGCAGGCACCACCGCATGTGATGGTTTGGGCTGCAGTGACTGCTGATTGGCGCTCACCACTCGTTTTTTTGGCCGCTGGCGTCAAAGTAAACGCCCAGGTGTATCGTGAATCAGTGTTGGAGGGTGCTTTACTACCGTGGGCACGCAAACATTTCGGTCGCAAGCCATGGACATTCCAACAAGACTCGGCACCGTCACACAAAGCTCGTGTGAATCAAGAATGGTTAGAAAAAAACGTTCCTAGCTTCATTTCTGCTCAACAATGGCTCTCAAATTCACCTGATGCGAATCCGCTGGATTTCTCAATCTAGGTTATGTTGGACAGGAAGGTCTTGACTAAAAAATACCAGAGCGTTGATGCGCTAAAAGTGGCCCTTCAACGAGAATTGTGCAAACTTCCACAAAATCAAATTCGTGCAGCATGCGACTCGTTCTTCGACCGTCTACGGGCCATAGTTAAGGCCAAAGGTGACCATATCAAAAATCTCAAGTAGATTCTTAAAATTTGAACATTTCTCAACAATTATAGCGTTTGATCAATAAAATCTGTGCATGGAAACTAAAAATATAGTCTTTTGAATTGGGAACACTTTGAATCAGCTACCCTGTAGATGTATCAAATCTCCCACTGTGTAGCGTAATGAAATTTCATAAGAATTGAAAGTTTATTCTTAACTTTTGAAATGAATGGACCTTGACGGTTTTTATTCAGTGTGTGTGATAATTCCCATATAAAGAAAATCTTGAACAATTACATCTATTGTTAAAAAATACAAAGTTAAGTTGCTTCAATGTATTTCAAAGTCAAAATACTTAGAACTGAAAATGAATCAGTGGGCATAGCATCAAAAAAAAAAAATATTTATGCAAAACATATCAAAGTACCAAAACATTATAACACAAAGTAATCGCTGCTTTATTCAAAGTACATTAATGCACAAAATTTCTTGTAAATTGTATAAATTTCTGTACAACATGGTTGAAATTTTGACCACTCTCTCCCACACAATACTTGTTGCCAAAATACACTGCTAAATACAACCATATATTATGTACTTACTCGTATAATACATACAAATAAAAATATGTAATACGAGTATATAAAAACGCACAAATTACGTCCGTTTATAGTACCAAAAGCATCAGCGCATTGCCTGAGGAGGAAATGTGCACAATACCTACTTCCTACTAAACCATAAATTACTGGAGTCGTCGTCGTCTTTTCATGTGTAGATATTCATGTTATCGTACAAAGTTGCTGTTGCTGTTATTGTTGTTGACCTATTCAGTCATAGAGTATTCCATCCTAGTTCATTCTAGTCATTCCTTGTTGTTGTCCTTCCTTTGTATCCTTAGTTCGCATGTGTTGTAGATAGTAAAATTTACATTTTCGATGGTAAAATCTTTACGAGAAAAGGAAGGTTTTTTTTTTGTTGCTTAGTTTATGGTTAAGTTAGTAGCGTAGTGTAGTTTGTGTTGTCTTTAAAGTTCTTTAATTTTGCTTTTTTTTATAAATTGTTGAGGCAGCTTTTTTATAAATTGATTTTAAATTATAGGTATAAGTATGTTGTATCTTTTGACCTTAGATATCTTGGCAATTTCTTGTTTTTAGCATCACAGTTCTTGTTGGACCATTGCTTTCACAACAATCTGCTGAAAGCTCTCATTTTGCCAGTCTAGGTCTCTCCAATTTCGCGTTCTCATCTTTCAAAGTTCTTTTTTTACATGTACTAGCTAGCGTTTTCTATGTCTCTTTTCCGGACAACGTCCTCTTTTTTTTAGTGTTTTAGATGCGTTCGGTCTCTTTTTTTGCTTGTGTTCGGTGAACATTTAAATTCCGGGAAAAGTCTAAACTGTCTCGGATTCTTGACAAAAAACGACGAAAATGCAGTATTTGAAGGTTGGCCAATTCGAAAGTCCACCTGGTAGTCATCTTAGATCTAGTCAGCGTAAATTTTTAGCATTGAACAAAAGAACTATTCCACGATTATTAGAGTGGACTGCTTTGTTTCTTTTTTGTGTGTGGGTATTATTAAACTTACCAACCATTTTTTGGGCACGAAAAAGCTAAGCAAGATAATTAATTGAAATTTGATACAGTGGCTTCATGTCAAAAGTTTACTCATGGGATTGAAAATGGGCAAAATCGGTTAACGGACACGCCTGCCGCTCATACAAAAAATCTATTCAAAACGCAATCTTAAGAGCATTATTTGCAATAACGCAAGAAAACTACACGTAACAAGCATAGTATGCACAATCTTCGAGCAAAAACTGGATGAACTCGGACAAGAGGGCATGGCACCTCTCATATAAGCAAAAGTTTCAAAATGCTTCACTGATAATGTTTTTGAGATACGCAATCCAAATTTTACACAAATACTAAGAACAGTAAGTGCAAGCTCTGAGCAAAAATTATACGAAATCGGACAAGAAGGCGTGGGATATACCATACAAACAAGATTTTCATAATTCTGTAGTGCAAACGTTATTTGAGGTAATGAAACCAAACCTCCCTACAAGCAAAACTTTCAAAATACTTCAGTGTAGGGCCCTGCCAAAGGACTATTCCATCTTTATTTTTATAAATGTTGAACCTTGTTACATTCTTCTTGGATTCTTTTGTGTAGTTTCGATTCGTCAATTTTGTGATTCATGTTATTCATTTTCTTGTTCTCAACTATTTTTTTTTTTGCCGCTTTCCTCAGCCAGCGTCTGATACTCCAGTATATTACGTTAAATTCCCCCGTCCAAACATTTCTTAATGGATTCATTTGTGCTTTACTCCTCAAACGTATTTATTTCCACAACCAGAGATAGAGTCGTAGCAAGCTTCTCTATATGTTCTAACATCCACTAATGACGTAGCATGTTTTTAAAGTGGTCTTTTTGGTTAGATAGTGCTTGTTCAGGTATTTTCCACGTTTTTTGGTGAATTTGTTTATGATTTAAAGATGTGCTACCTATCCAGAGGTTGTGTGAGGACCCAAAGTTTCCTAGTCAGTTATCATTCTCGTTTGTACAATAATTTGCTTTGGAGCCTCCCACTTTAAAGAGTATATCATGTTTACTTATTTTGATGAACTTGCTAGGAAAGGGTCTTTAATTGACACAATTTCTGAAACCTATATTATGAAACCACTTGCATTGATAAGAACCAAAATTGTCTCTAAATGTATTTTGTGGGCTAATTTTAGATGGTCAAACTTAACTACAGGTTTTATGTCGAGGGCGATATGGCCAATGTATGACGCTAACAGAATACGTAGAATTATTTCATAAGATAGGCAAAGTCTCAGAACTTTAATTGGTGTCATTACAGGGCACTATTTTTTAGGCAGACACTCTTCTAGATTGGGCCTTACTGACGTAAGAGATCTCTGTAGAAGTTGTAAAGATCCTGACGTTGGCTAACCGACGTTACAAGGTATTCGAATGTCACTTCTTCGACTCTCTTGAAGATATAGCTCAAAAGAGTTCCAAATCCATTTTAGAGTTTATAAAAATTTCTAAGTGGTTCACATAGGTTAACAACGAAGTTATATATCGGGTATACAATGGGCCTAATCACCATCTGAGCCATCTCCCGCGCTAACTTAACCTACTTATTTTGCAGAACATTTGGTCCAAATGATCGTAAAACTCATCTTTTACAGAATCATTTTTCTCTTCTGTGGAGGCGTAAATATTTTTTATAGAGTTAGTTCTGAAATTTTTTTTGAGTCGTTGCAGATTTCATTTATTTCATTTATTGGCAATAACTCGAGTAGTCTTACTCATATGTTGTGGTCGATGAAGAAAACCGTCACTTTTTGGCTTTGTGCTACACTAATCCGAAGCTGTTACATGTTGGTGACAATGTTTTTTTTTGTACTGATATTAGTGCGTCTGGTCCTCTGCGGGAGCTAACCACAAAAAGGCGATCCGAAGAGTTTGAATACGAGAGAGGAGAGTCTTCATATCCTGCGAATTGCTATCATTTTGCACATCATACTTTTTTGTGATGCCAATATCTTGACATGTCGATATATTAAGATGTAAAAAACTCTTTGAAATTTGTGCTGTTTCTTTTTTTTTAAGAAAACAAAGCTGACAAAAACCCTGAATCCATTTACAAAATATCTTAAGTTTTCATTCATACAAAATGTCATCAAAAATTTATAAACAGCCCGAGATGATACAAATCAATCAACTTAAAACGCAGTAAGGGAAACAAAAAAATATAAAAATTAATTATTCATAACAACAAAATTTTGTCCTTAAAAACAAAACACAACCAAAAAAGAGGAGACATATTGTTTTTTCATCTTTCGTAAAGATGGCAGCAGCTGGAAGAGAAATATAAAGAAAAAAAAAAAAAAAAAAATCTCAAAAAAAAAAAAATACCAAAAGGCAAAAATAAACTCTCAAAGAAATTAAATCTGGATTTTTATATCCATCAACCATGAAATGAAGTCAACGCGCAAACCAGCAGTGGCTTAAATGTTGTTGTTGTTGTTGCTGTTTGTTGTCCCCAGTGATACTCATAGTCTCTGATTCCTTATTATAATTTTTTTTCTCTTTTCGCTTTCATTCATTTTATTTCATTTTTTCTCCATCGCCTTATTATTCCCCATCCGATTTTCATGCTATAACGTGGTAATGTGGTAATGCAAAAGAATTGCGCTACCGACGGTTGTTGTAGTTGTTGTTGTTGTTGTTGCTGTTGTTGTACGGTTCAGTACAGTGTGGTTACACTATGGTTTGAGGTTCGTTGACTATAATGAATGCCGCCATTGCGACAATATGGCTGACTTCCGGCGGAAAAAAGCAAGCATGGCATTGTATGTCATATGTGTGTGATTTTTGTTGATCTGCTTCTTTTGAACGACATGCATATATATGTGTGTGTATGAACATAAGTATGAGTATATGTGTTTGTGCCACATGATGTTCTACAGGGTGTAAATGTAATCACAAAAACGAATTTAATTACCGCTTACACTTATGAGGTTAAAATAAATAAAATAACAAAAAAAGGAAATACAAATGAATGCACGCCCAGCCATAGACACTAATGCACAGTGGGATAGTGAAAGTAGCTGAAAGTAAGATAAAGAAGGGATAAACCCAAAAGTTGCAGCTAATGCAAGGCAACAAATCGGAGTTGCCAAATAACATACTTTCAGTAAAATTTTAAAAAAATTTAAAACGAAAGTAGGCGAACGATTGTTCGGTAACCCTTCTATGGGGAGATGTGGATGTTGCTTTTTTTTGTTCACAAACTTAGTATTTAAATCCTTCATAATAAAAAAAAAAAAATTTACTTTGTACATCTTGCAGGAAATTCTAAAGCAATCTTCTAATTTAAGCTAACTAAATTAGAATTTCTCACGGTGTAGTTTATTCAAGTGCTTCAGACAAAATGATATTTCTAGATTATTTAAGGTATTATTTGTGGGGAATTTACTGCTAAACCATAATTCTAAGTGGTTTCTACACATATGAGGTGCCGTCGGTACACATGTGTGTTGCACAACCTTTTTCACCCGCTCCATTCCCTGTTATGCTTCTGCTCCCCTCATCATCATCTCCGACATCGTCAGCGTTTGCATTGTGTCTCCCAAATGGACATTTTAATTATCCCACTGCGTGGTTTTTGAGGTCGCTTTTGTCTGAATTAAATTATTTTGTAAATTGTATGAGTGTAGTGTAGTAAATAAGAAAGTAAGAAAGAGATGAAAATATATAAATGAAAGAGTAAAAAATTCCATGAAAAATAAAACAAGTAGACAATCAACAAGCGCAGCAACAGCAGCAGCAGCAACATATTGCTAAAATATAGCATACAATTTTGTGCACAATGGATGAGCAACTAAAAACATACATCTAGATAGGAGTAAACTTGGGACATGGTATTAGTTCGTTAGGTCAAATTCAAGTGGCAACAGCAACAATAACAAAAAAAAAACTAAAATAAAAATATAAAAAAATACACGAATCCCTAACGAAAAACACACAAAACAGATTTTCTAATTAAATTCACAACACTGTAGTTCTGCTGTTGCTGCTGCTGCTGCTTTACATACATACATATGCATGCAATTTGTGTCTGTGACTTAAGCACTGATGTAGTAGAGTGGATGGATTTTCTAATTTTAATTGCTACATATTTAAATACTAAATTAATTTAAGGTAACTTTAAGTTACTAAATTAAAAGGCGTAAAATGGAGTTAAAGTGTGGATAGAGAATAAATTGCTTGTTAGAATTTGAATAGATTCCACCCCACAGCAATATCTTAAAAGTTTCTTACTAAAACTTATTCACTTATGTAATCTCAATTGTCATTATCGGCTGCTTAAACCAAATCTAGTGACCGTTTTTCCTATCAGATTAGAGATCCTGTAAGTTTAGAGAGCATACAGGAAAGAGTTTAGTTCACTTATATCAATGTCACCAAATAGTCCTTATCTCTCTTATGAAATCTTTCTTCTTTTCTTCTTCAATAGAATCGTATTTTCATGATATATCATATATTGAAATAATTGTATCCCAAGTCCATATACAAAACCTAAGTAATTACTTAAGAAGTTGAGATACCTTCGCTTCAATTGATTATATCTCAGTAGTGATGAGCAAAATTAGTCTTGGTCTTGGTCTTGCTCACGATAATCGTCAAGACCAAGACTGCTTTTCAGTCTTGGTAATTTATAGTTAAAAGTTGTTTCGCTCCCGTTTTGAAGATAAATCATCTCTCAATTTGTATTTTGCCATCTTGAAAATCCAACTGCTTTGGAAAAATTTGAATTTGAATACTCAATATCTCTCAAAATTTTTTCAAGTCCAAGACCAAGACTTAAAGAGCAAGATCAAGACCAAGACTCAATGTGCAAGAATAAGACCAAGACCAAGACTGCTATGATCTTGGTCTTGGTCTTGGTTTGCATACTATATCTCAGAATGAAATTAACCAATTGGAAGAGTTTAAAAGTAAGGTTTTATGAGCAAAACAATAGCTGACAAAAGTGAATTTCACTACTTCTTGGATATAGGTGAGTCTCCAAAAAGTGTGCCTACTATTCAATGTCCCGGGGATTAAAGCCATGCTTTAATTAAAGTTTGATATTTTAACTATTAAATACAGATACTTAACCAGACCTTCTATGCGAATAGCTTCGAAAAAAAAAATTTTTCTCTTATATTATTGTGAAATTATAATACAAAGTGTTAAAAACTCATTCTCCGTCTCGTCCCTGACGAATTCTTGAGCCACTTAATTTTCCCATTTCGCATATAACGTTATTTTCTTAAAAAAAGTATACGACATTGTTTGCATAAATATTTCAGCTACTGTTTTTTTATGTGTTAACTCTTCAAAAAAATTTTTTGATATAGAATTGCCAACCATGGAAGGTGGTCCCTCAATAAAGACTATAATCGCTCACTTTTTCTTTTCTAACTTTAAATTTTTAAATATTGAGTAAATAGTGAAAGTGTATTTTCAGCTAAGTCAGTTTTGGTTTTTCGACAGTGAGTGTTCTTGTGTTTTTTTTTTTTTTAAGTTTAAAAAATTTTGTAAAGAACACAAGTGTGCGTCATTCCCCGCGTGAGTTTTTTTTTTATATCACTCAATATATTATTTTATCTTTATCTATAAGAGGCTATCCACCAGTTTCAACTATTTTTAAAAAAATTATTATTTTCATTGTGATATTATTGTTTTTCCTAAACTTCGGAAATGGAGAATTCATCATTCTCCGTCGTTTTTTTTTTCCAACATTTCATAATTCTCCGTTTAGTAGCCTTCCACCTGATTTTTTGTTGTTGTTAGTTTTGCTTAAATTATTTATTTAAAAAATAAAAAATACATTTTTAGAGTTACCACTTGGTTATTTTTGAAAATCTTATATAATTCTTACATTTTTTGAATAAATTGAAATTGTTGATTTCAGAAACACTCAGATAAACTTTTTTCAAATTTTATGAAAGTTTCGCTGTTGCCACCCGGTTTTTTTATTACTTTTGCTTAAACCATTTGTTTAAGAAATTAAAATTTAAATTTGGTCTTAAGATGCTTAAACAAACTCTTCAAAAATCCAAAATAAATTTTTAGGGTTGCCACCTGGTTTGTTTCAAAAATCTTCTATAATTCTAACTTTTTTTGAATAAATTGAAAGTTTTGGTTTCAGAGCAGCTCAGATAAAATTTTCTGAAATTGTACAAAAATTTTCAGGGTTGCCACCAGGTTTTTTTTTTATTGTTAGTTTTGTTTAAACCAAATTTCGGTTCGATGAGTTTTTAACGATTTAAGTGTCGATCAATTTTTAACAGTATAAGCTATAATTTTTAAGTGTGGCATTATAATGGCATACATAAAAAAAAAGGAAAATTTAGAATAAATTTTCGAAAGCAACCATTTGGCAACCCTAAAAATTAATGTTGGATTTTTCCAAAATTTATTTAAGCGTTTTGAGAGTGAAATTTTATTTTTATTTCCAAGTATATTGTTTACGCGAAACTTTAGAAACAAACATATGGGAACCCTGAAAGCTTATGTTAATTTTTTCAAAATGTTCTAGAAGTTCAGGTCATCATATTCTGTACTTTCAAGAAATGAAAAAAAAAATAGGTGGGGATTAAAAAAGGCCTGTTTTGATACATTTTTCAGAGATTTATCCTTCTATTAATTTTTCGTCCCAGAATTATTTGTGTGCTTTAGATAATATCGGACGACTTGTCAAAATTGTTTATTTATATCAAAGTGAAGGCAAAGAAATGCATACTAACGATAACTATCGATAGTAAGTGACCAAACTATCGTCGACTATCGATGGTAGCGACTTTCGATAGGTTGCGAGCTCTAATATGAAAGCTTAATACAAATTGTATTAGAAATTACATCAAGATCTTTCTTACGATTGTCTACTCATCAAGATATTGCTAGCCAGTCCAAATTATGATTTTTTGAATAAAGACAGATAAGAACTTCGTACAAAATATATATGTAATCACATCTTTTTAGATAAAAAAAAACATCATAACTTTTAAATTTTTTTATAACACTTAAAAATACCTTTTGAACGCAGGTTTTCTCTTCAAAGTGCGACCAGCCATACCAAAGTTATGACCTTTTAAATGAAAGCAGTTGTTTTCAAACCAGTTTTGGAATAGTTCAAGGCTCTTTAGGGTATTTTGAGCAATTTTTTTTATATTTATTTTTTTTTTTTTTTCAATTCCAATGAAAACATCAAATACCTATCATAAGACTCAAGGCCATGAATGTACATTCATAAATAAAATAAGTGAACAAATACATGTGCATATTCTGAAAGCTTTAATGCCCTAAAACACTCCTGTTCAAGTAGTAACATTGTAAACAACCTAAATTTAGCTGTAGAGAAAAACAAATACAAGTTTTTCAATAAAAAAAAAGATCAAACTTTATGCATAAAATGAATGAAAAAAGGACAACTTGACATGAAAAGTATGAAAGCCTATCAAAATCACATCGCAATATAAAAAATATTCCATAGATTACCAGTACATGTCATATACATATCGTATACATTTGTACATGTTTGTAAAATATATGTTAAGTCATGTTTTTTATTGAATGTCCTTCTAAATGGAGTAAACTCTTGCTGTAGAAACTAAGTGCGCCACATAAAATATCATTTAGAATTCAGACGTTTGCAAGAAATTTACTTTTATTTAGTTAAGATGAAGAATGTAAATGTGTCCATCAACCTGTTGATCCTTGTCATAAAGTCTCTCT
Source organism: Calliopum simillimum (assembly GCA_951812925.1). Lineage (NCBI taxonomy): Eukaryota > Metazoa > Arthropoda > Insecta > Diptera > Lauxaniidae > Calliopum > Calliopum simillimum. The sequence continues at coordinate 18,844,217 of OX638372.1, read as the reverse complement.
ATAAAGCATAAAAATCTTAAGGTCAAAGCAGAAATTTGCTTTATTTTTTTTTTTATAATTTACACTAGAGAAAAAATATGTTTGTCACAATTATAGTAACTCGCAGTGGTCAAAATTTGACCAAAAATAAATTAAAAAATTTTGTTACGTTTTGGACACTTTAGTTCTATGTTTTAAATATTTGGTACAAAATTGAAAAACTCTTTTATTATTCCTGCAACGATCTAAAGCAAAACTTAAGCAAAACAAAAAGCATAAAGTCACTGGTTCGCTTTTGTCTTTTTCTTTGTGCATTAGCCTATTTTCAGCTTTTAGTCTATAGATTATGTCCTCTAAAAAATATGCCAAAAAGAAACTAACGCGTTTGTGGGTTACAGAAATCTGTCAATGGCTCATTAGTGATGAAAAAATCGGGGAGCGCTAGATTAAACTAGAGAGTGGAGGGGGACAAGGGAACGAAACGTTTACAATTTTTTCTCGCGAACGAAGCAAAATTTCGATATTTTTTTTAGGAATCTTTTTGTAGAGAATTAAATTTGTTTTCTTTTTTCTTGTGTTTTTTTACTCTCGAACATGGTAACTTAGTTTATGTGCCCGGAAAAACTTATTTTACTCAAAACCAAGGCGTCTTACGAAGAATGTGTATAGAGCAAATAATACTTAGAATCGTCCAAAAAATAAGTGTGAATTTTTTCAGATTTTTTTGGAGTTCTTTCAATATGTTTTTTTAAAATTTTTTTGGAAAATTTCAAAAATTTCTGAAAAAAAATCATAGGTGCTTATTCTTTAGGCGATTCTCAACATGTTTTGCCTTATAATAAACTTTTTTTGTGAGACGCCTTGGTTTTAAGTAAAATCCGTTTTTCGGACCACATAAACAAAATTTCCATGCTCGAGTGGCCATAGGAAAAAGAGTAAAAACAATTCGAAATTTCTGCTTTTTTTGTTTTTGGTTTGAACATTTTTAGCATAAGCGATTTTTTTTTTTTAATTTTTTTAATAAATTATTTCGATGACAAATTTGATTCTCTACAAAAATTTTGTATGAAAAATATCGAAATTTTGCTTTGTTCGCTAGATATATTGAAAAAAACTGTAAAGCATGCATTTACCTCCCACGTTTCCACCTTCTAGTTTAATAGTACTCCACTTTTTTTTCTTCATAAATGAAGCTTATGGGACAGTTTTTTATGTCAAAATAAAATCTCTGTGTAAAATATTCTTGATACTAGAGTTCGCCTTGTGGCCGAAATTCGACCATTTCGATTTGACCACAAAACAAAGGAAAAAGTTTTTATTCCCTTCCTTGGTCGGTAAAACACAAAAAGCTTTTAATATTCATCCTTTGGGTTCAGGTTATCGGCATCGGTGCAGCAGCTAAGTTGCAATATCATATTTTCCATTTAGAGGCGTGTAACTCCTACTAAAGAGCAAACAGTTTTTGATATCTTTCTATACCAAAATTCATAAAAATCAATCATTCTATCGTGCTATATAGTGCTAACTCTATATCTATACCGAATTTCATAAAAATCGTATGCAGTATTTTCGCCGTTAGAGCATTTTTTCCATTTAGGAGCGTGGCACTGTCCACTGAAAATATAATGGTCATGTTATCGTTCCTTAGTAATAACCCTATCTCCATACCAAATTTCGTTAAAATCGATGCAGCGGTTTAGCTGTGAGAGCGTTTTTTCCATTTAAGGGCGTGGCACCGCCCACTGAAAAACATAATGGTCATATTATCGTTCCTTAGTGTTAACCCTATCTCCATACAAATTTCGTTAAAATCGATGCAGTGGTTTAGCTGTGAGAGCGTTTTTTTCATTTAAGGGCGTGGCACCGCCCACTGAAAAACATAATAGTCTTATTATCGTTCCTTAGTGCTAATTCTACCTCCGTACCAAATTTTGTTAAAATCGATGCAGCGGCTTAGCCATGAGGCCATTTTTTTCATTTAGGGGCGATGCAGCGGTTTAGCTGTGAGAGCGTTTTTTTTATTTAGGGGCGTGGCGCCACCTACTTCAGAAAAATATATAGTCCTATGCACTGCTCCTCCTCACAACCTTTCCAACAGAAAAAAAATCAAGCATATCGGTTGAGATTTAGGTATAGAAACAGGGACCTAACCGATTTCGTTTGCCTATTTATATATAGAGATTCTGAACATTAAACGAATGACTTGCTTTAGGTGAAACTGTTCTTAAGTACCTTGTTTCTCAGTGCACAATTTGATAAATCATGTCAATGTGTTTTTTTTTTTTTTTGCCCTATCAGCTTCTGGTATTTTGTTAGTGAAATATTTAAAGCTTTCTTTTATAACTTTTATTCCTTAACCCATGAGCAGCTTGAGATTGCATTTTAATAGCATTTTATTGAATTCTTCTGCTTATGCTTCTTCTTCATATTCTTCTTTTTTGTGTGTTATCTTTACAGATTTCAATATGCAACATGAAGCTTCCATACCAGAGGATATTGTAGATCAACGACATATTGAAGATGAACAACAAAATGTTGAAGGTGATGGTGAAGAAGATATTGTAAGTATTATGATGTACATATACAAATCTTTTATGTGTGTGTGCATGTGCATGTATTTTAGGAAAATGCACATGAATGCGTATTGGCATTAAAAATCACTTAAAATTATTTGCTATGAAATCCTTTTGAAAAGTATTGTTATCAAGAATTTTTATTGTAACTTGACACACAGCACAAGTTGCACTCAAAACTACAAAGGCTTTGTCAAAATAAAAGATATACATTTTCTGAAAAGTAAAGATGCTGTATTGTTGACTGAGGATTACAAAGTGCTTATTTTGTTAGGTTTTTATGTAGAATGTTAAAGAATGACACAAAAAAACGATTTGTCCGAATGTTCGGGATACTTATGAAACAAATTTTTAACCTCAAGATTAAGATTTAAAGGTCGTTAGTTTTGTCTTATGAAAAAATTCAAGAAAAAATTTTTTTCAATATTTTAACATTTTTGAAGTAATTGTTGCCTCGGAAACCATTGGTATTATCTGATTTGTAAGTACAAGAACGGGGTACTTGAAGTTAATGGCTATTACAGCAAAAAAATTTGTATTTTTGAGACATACATAAATAATGAAATATCTGTCTACTTTAAGATCGGATAGTAAATGCCAAATTTATGACACAAAATGTTAATGCGCGATCCCTACGTTCTGTCAAAAAAAAATTAAATGTTTTTCGAAATTGCTTTGCAAGAATGCTTTGGATTCAATGGTGTGCGGTGCACTTTTTTTCTTCACACATTTTAATATACAAGATAGATTGAAAAATCGATTTGAGTACTGAAATCATTTTCCAAATTATTGAAGACCGACCCACTCACTCATTAACTGCCTCATATGTACATTAGTTATGCCTTAATGATCTCTTGACACCCTTAATATTGAAATTTGTTAGCGCTAAACAGTAAGTGTTGTAAGTTTCCCTTTTAAGATAGGTGTGCCGGAGCATTATAGCGCTATATAATCCGCCTTTTATCTGGTACAAAGTTCCAAAAGGAGTGGACAAAAATAATTTTGCCAGCCCTAATTTTTTTTTGGTTTCAAAATTATACCTTTTTTTAGAGAGCTACTATAATAAAATTATCTTTTTAGGTACGTGTAAATGACCCCCCATTACCTGTAAACAACGTTAAGAGGGCTAAAATGTTCAGTGGCCTCTAATATTTTACTCCACTCAATCTAACGTGTTAACCCCTATATATTCAAACTATATTGAATAGTGATGGGCAAAATTAGTCTTTTTCTTGAGTCTTGAGTCTTAAGTCTTGCTCTCGGTAATTTGTAAGGACCAAAACGCTGATATAATTTTAAGACCAAGACAAAGACTGCAATGGTCTTGATATTGTCCATAATGATCATCAAGACCAAGAGTGCTTTTCATTCTTCGTTATTTATAGTTAATAGGTGTATTACAGCCTATTCAAGTATAAAATCATCCATAATAGGGGTTGAAAATTCTGAGTACCCAAGAATCTTTAGATTTTTTTTTAAGACCAAGACCGATATCAAGACTTAATGCTTAAGACTCAATATCAAGACAAAGACTCAATGTTCAAGACCAAGACTGCCATTGGAGGTCCCATATAAAACTAAGCTGAAAATATCAATTGTATATGAGAGCCTTTATAAGGGCTAGAAATAAGGGTTCTCAGATATAACGCCATAGGAAATAACGCCAGAAAAATCCACACACAAAATCCTGTCGTTACTTCCATTTTGTTTTGGAAATAAGGCCAAAAACTTTTCTGGCGTTCTTTCCAAGTTAATTTTGGCTTAGTTTCCAAAAAAAGAATGGAAATAACGTCATTGTTTCCTATGGCGTTATTTCATATGGTATTATTTCCAAAAACTCTGGCGTTATTTCCTAATTGATTCTAGCCTTTTTTTTTTAAATATTAATGCCAGAAAATTTCTGGTGTTGTTTCCAAAAAAAAATTTGTTGGCATTATTTCAGAAAGCCAGAAATAAGTGATAGAATTACTCCGGAAAAATTTTAGGAAAAAAAAAAACAAATGGCTCCCGGAATTAACGCCATAGGGAAACGCCAGAAATTTTCTTGAATTAATTTTCGGAAATAATGACAAAAATTATCTTTGAAATAACGCCAACATTTTTAGAAATATATAATGCTATAGAATATAACTCCAGAAAAATTCTTGGAAAAAAAAACCAAAAACAATCTTCATAAAAATTCTGGACTTATTTCCATTTGATTTTGGTTATAAAGCAAAATGGATATAGCGCCAGAGTTTTGTATGGAAATTGTGTTGACTTTATTTCCAAAAATTATTATGTTGTTATTTCCTAGGGCACTATTTCCTTTCTGTAAACCACAAAGCTTTTGGAAATAGAGCCATATTTTTTGAAAAAAAAGTTTTTGACTTTATTTTCTCAACAAAATAGAAATAACGTCAGAATTTTGTATATAGATTTTTATGGCTTCATTACCAAAATTTTTCTGGTGTTAATTCCGGGAGTCAGATATACTGAAAGTCGATGATGAGTTTTGTAAAACTTTGGAAATTTTAATTATCGTAGCAACATGTTTGGTCCAAGGTTTTAATTAAATTTCTTCCCAAAACCAACGCCTTAGTTGTAGTGCAGTGACAAAATATAAATTTCGTATCTGTGATAACAACAAAAAAAAAATGCTTGAACATAAAACAAAGCAAATTATTCAAAATTTTTTCTTTATGATCTAACTGCGCATAATTCATTCTTGAGTAAAAAAATATAAACAAATATCAAACAGTTCCCTTTGATAATTCTTCTTCTTTTTCTCTTTTAAATTCTTTTCATCTTTTTTTGCTGCTGTTGATGACATCATGCAGATACTTGAATCTCAAAGGTCCACTATAAGAAATGTCACCTCTTATAACAACAACAACAATGAAAACCACGACAATAACAATAAAAACTACAACCGCGATGATGATGTTGATGATGACAACAGCGGCAACAGCAACAACTATAAGCGTAAAAAGAAGAAAATCAACAACAATAGTTACAGCAAAAACCACCAACATAAAAAATTGAGAAACAACCAACATCACCACTTTGAGATTTCGGTTGCCATAGAAAACGATGATGAGCAACAAAATGCTGACGACAACAACGGAAGTTTTAAAAATGAAAAATTGAAGAACATACAGCAACAGCCACAGCAGCAGCAGCAACTGAATGGAGCTGACCAGCTGGACGAAATTGTGAACTTAAATGAACTGAAATTTAATAAACTTACGGTTGCAGAAAACTTGAACAATAATGATGAGGACAAAGATGATGATGATGTCGATGATGGTGCTGCTATTGCTGCTGATGAGATTGACTTTAAATGGAGCAACAACAAAGAACAAGCACACAATGAGGATGCAAAAAATCAAAAAGATGAGCAACAGAAGGCAATTGGTGATATTGAGGAAAACAATTTTCGCAACGATGCTGCTTGGGAAGCAGATTTCGTAAATGACAATGATGCATTTGCTGCTACCAGTGATGATGATGATGATTCCAACAATGACGAGGATGATATTAAAATTTCTGATGCAACTACAGTACCAGCAATGACAACGACAAAAACAACAACACCGAAAACAATCATATTTGTTGGACGCAAAACTAAACGACATGGAACAGCACTCAGGCAGCAACAGCAGCAGCAGCAAGAACAATTCATTGCTGACCAACAATATGATGGAGAACAGCAACAACAAATACTGTATGACACACAGGAACATACACGGCATCATCGTTACAATAGTGATAGCAGCAACAACAACAACAACAACAACAATAATAATGTTGGCAATAATATGCACATATTACAAGATGAACAACAAGTGCAGAATGTAGAAGAACAAAAGCAAAAATTGCTGGTAAAACCCGATTACTCAATCAGTTACTTTGGCATTTCAACTGCAAATGGCAATAATACAACAACAAACACACAAAAGGATATGCGTGCAGGAGCAACAAATAAAGAATCCTTTTCAATGTCCGATAGCAGCAGCAGTAGTAGCGGCAATAGCAAGAGCAGAGGTCAAGTTGTGTTGAAGGTTATTAATGAGGATGATGTTACTTTGAGCCAGCATTCAGATAATGGTAAGTTCTCATAAAATAGTTGACTACCTCATAGCACTTTTCGGTTTGTTTGCGTATGGACGAGTGTGTAAATTAGTCTTTCTGTTTACATATACATACATATGTAATGATGGTTGCCGATAATGTTGTTTGCGGTTTAATGATTTCTATTGGCTTAAATTTGGTTTAATTCGAAATTTTAAAGTTCAAGGAATACAATCTTAACAGGCAGAAGAATTACCAAGCGAATTTGCTGTTTATAGTAATTTTCAGTCCTTACTAAGTTTAGTTCATAAATTTTGTTTTGGGTGAATATTTCTAATTGTAGTGTTTGAAAGGAAATATGTGAAGTGAATTTTAAACTTCTATGCCGACCTGACTGTAATAATTCAATATTATCCAAAATTTTCATGTTTGTGAACATTTTTTAGATCTATTTTTCAAAATTTTTAAACTTTTTAACTTTTTCAAAAAACTCTTGAATATTTCAGAATATTTCTATTTTTGACAATTTCTTTCCTTCTGCAACTTTATCAACACTTTTGACTATTTCAACAGTTTTTGACTTGAGAAAAATTTCTCAATATGTATCGAGTTTTTCAAAACTTATCATATTGTTCCTAGGTTTTTTATCAATTAAACTTAAAAATTTTTTGGACTCCTCATTCATTTATTGACTTTGTCAACTTTATCCACAATTATTTTGAATTATTTAAAAAATTAAATAATGTATTCGAAAACCAGCAAAACCCAGATTGTTGGTAACATCAAGTACTTTCAGGAACAGCACACAAAATGTTGTTTGGATCTGATTTCGATCCTCAAAAATATTGCATAGTGTAATTTAACATTTTCGAAAATTATTGAATGAACAAACCTTTTCGGCATCTTTCCATATTTTACTATTCAACAACATTTCTCAACTTTTTAAAAAATTTTAAGACCTTATCAATATTATACAGTTTTATCTACATTATCCGACTTAATTAAAATTTTTTAAGTCTTTTGCCTCGCCCTCACAGTGTGACAACGACTACAAGAGTTCAGTAAAACGCGTTATTGGCTTGACTATAAGTGAGTTTGATGAGCACAGACGTCATTCTTCCCTGCAGTACAAAGCCAACGATGCTCTCGTGAGTTACGGGTAATGTTCTCTGAGGCCTATATATTTCTTTCTCCTGCGAGTTTTTGCTTTTGCGCTGCACTTCGCTCTCAACCACTGGGATACCGAAGATGAGAGTGGAGTACAACCACTAACACGCTTGATGTCAAGTGAGTTCTGGTGATCACAGGCGTCAGTTTCTCCCGAGTAATAGCTTAAGCACAACTGGAGCGTACGGCGAATTTCGCCCGACGAATATTCGCTGTCAAAAAAAATTCGTCCACGAAGTTCGTTCTGTTAAGCACTATCAGAATGACGACGGCAATAATTGTTTTTATTTTAAATTGTTGCTTATGTTCTCTGATGACAATTTTAATAAATAAATATTAAATAAAATCACATATTCTTTGAATTATTTTTAAATAATCCAAAATATGTTCATTAAAAACGTATTTTTCCGGTTTGACAACATTAAAACTAGTTCTATTGAAACAAATATTCGTAGGGCGAATTTCGTCGTCCGGTACGGTTGTGTGCAACTTCATATGCTCTTGTGTTTAAGCTATAAGGCTTTTGCGAAGTAAATCTAAACTCTCTCTGGTAAATATCTGCATCTAGGTAACGTTCTCTGTGGCTAGTGTTTTCTCTTAGTCTTATATTGGGTCTCCAGATATGAGTGTTAAGTTTAGTGGCGGCACACTCGGCCGAAGGTGAGCGCAGACTCGCGTTTGTCTCTTGATTCTGTCATAGTCTTGTTCAGAGAGAAGTAATGCAATCTTCAGTCATTCTCACAGACTTTTACGAGAGGCAATTCCTACCCGGAGAGCACTTGGTGAGCATTAATGTTTACCCGTGGTCGGTTTTGAGCTCGCTAGTCCTCAGTCCTAAAAAGGGAAAATAAATTAATTGTTTATTTCATAACTACCTGTTGATCCGCAGGTTTCCTGTGTGACTGCTCAGCTTACTGGCCCGCGAAGAACTGACTCGAACTGAACTGGCGCTGTTCGCGTACAGTAATTTTTCATGATCGTGACAGTGGCAAATTGAGATCAGGTGTTTCTAACACAGTGCTGCTTCTGACATACAATATTTCTGATCGCTTGTGATATCTTAAGGTAGTAGTCAGGTAGAAATAGCGTTTTTGCGAAACAATTTTTTTTCATATAAATTTTAATTCAACATTTTTGATGTTTTTATATGTTATTGTACATATTTTTAAGTAGCAAAAAAAAAATTTTTCAATTTTCGTTGACTTCCGGTGAAGATATGGGCGACCGGAAGTAGGCCGGTTTTGGATGTGGTACTCACAATTTCTCGATTTCAGATCATCTGAAACACAAATAACAAATTGCATTTTAAAGTACATGTAAATGGCTATCTTGGGTACTAGAACTGGAAAAAAATATTGATAAATAAACAAGTAGTGCAATTTTAAATTTTTTGGTCTTTTTCAACCTCGTTTTTTGTTCATAATATTGTTAAATATTTATTGACAGTATTGATTCTAGTACCCAAGATAGCCAAATCTATTACAAACATTTAAAAAAGATTTAAGTAAATCGGTACAGTACATCAGCCGGAATCGTGGGTACTAGTTCAAAAAACACTGTTCTGAGAAAAACGCGTTTAAAGATTTCACAACAAATTATCAATATTATCGACACAATAATACATATTATAATTATTTCTTCAAAACCTGAGTATTGTACTTTATATTTTTTGGTGCAATTATAAGTGCACGAGTCGGGAAGTAATAGGACTTTTGCAAAACGCGTGTTTTTACGACAGAAGAGCACGATTCGACAACAAATGTACACTAGTTTTTAAACTAGAAACTAGTTTTTAATTACTTTCCGATAACATCTGAGGGAAAAGAAGGATTCTACATTATTCTTGAGGGCTTAAAGTATCCGAAACGGGAAAAAAAAAAATTTTTTTTTAAAAAAACTACCTGACTACTTCCTTAATGTACTATAGTATGTTGAGTACTATGAAATAATCGTACGACAATAATTCGTCGGGTTAAAACTACAACTAGACATCTACATGTACTGACATTTTGAGTTAAGTATACAAAAACATAAAGAAAAAACGGATCTTTGCCCCAGTCTAGTCGGTTTTTTGATATGTAGTCCTCATCCAATTTTACATAAGGAATAAAAAGTAGAAAACTGCAAAATCACATACAAAAAACAAAATTTAAAAAACTTAAAACGCTTTTTTCTCAAAACATGAAAAATGTAGATGTCTAGTTGTAGTTTTAACCCGACGAATTGAAATCATGAGTTTGTACTTTTTACTTATTTTGAAAAAAGAATTTAAATAACTTAAGAAAAAGAATAAAATCAGTCGATATCACATTCAGTTCTCGTTTATAAAGAAAAATCAAATAATAAATATAGTAATACGGAAAAAAAAATAATTCATGGTAGCGTTGGTTCTCGTTGCTATTGATGTGGGTAAAAACAAGGCCCTACTGACTTTTGCCCCCACAAACTACTCCGATTTATGTTTGTATTTCTTGCTACAGCGTTCGTTTTCAGGATGAGAATTCGGATGGTTGCATTTCCTGTACAGTAGACTGTACATAGAAAATTAACCAATTTTGACCAACATATGTCACTCATTAAAAATTTGCATTTCAATTTTCGACAATATCATTACATAACCATAATCTTTTCTCAACTTATGCAATTTCATTTGTTAGCTTTAAAACAAAACTCATTAAATCGCAAGTTCCATGTTGAGCACTCAAATCTTTAGCTTCACTACTGCTAAGGAAAGCATTTTATGCGACCACAAGCAACTCCACCACAAAAAAACACATTTCTGACGAATTTTCATTTACTTGGGAGTAAGTAAATTCAAACAAAACTACGCCAGCAGCAAACAATTCGTTATTTGCAATATTTTTAGTAAAGATGATACGTCCGTGCGTATGTATGTGTGTACTTAAATAGATATATACATACATACTTAATACGGGCAACTACTGCAAATGCAATGTGGCAGGAGGTGGCAATACGAATTTTGAAGAAGCTCGAAAATATTTTCAATTTACCAACAGCCGCACAAATATTTGTGGAATTCTTGAAATTCGAATCACGTTCTTGCATTGTCCCACTTAGGGGAGAATCTATCAAAATGCAGACATTGTAACTGAAGAATACAACAACAGCAACAACAACAAAAAAAAAAGTAGGAATCTATTTTACGTGCATATCTTGCAAGAGTAGAGAGCAGTAGCTGAATAACTGAAACTAAAGAGCCTTACGTGTGTGTGTCTTTGTGTCTTGTCTATATCTGTGTGTGTATGTGTTCGCTTGTGTGAATGTCTTGCAATGTCCTTGAGTTGTAGGCTGCCTTAGAGATATAACAAAGCAGCATATGGGGGCAGATTTTGTAACAAACGAAACGGCGCTACTGCAGAGCTTATGGCTGGTTTATTTTGTAACCTCTTCAATTGTTATATTCGTTTTCGTTCGAATTTAGTTTAAAGAAAAAAAGCAACAATAACAACAACAAAAAAGATAAAGCAACAATACATAGTCAACTACTACTACTACTTGCACAGTCTGTTACCGTAAGTTGAATTGATATTCTTTGGGGAAATTTTATACAAAGAAATATTGTGTGCCAAATAAAAGTAGTACGAGTGTATCTATAGTGTTGTATTCCTTTTTTGTCATGCTGTTGCTTTTTTGCCACTCGATTGGGTATGAATAAAGCAGAAAAGAAGAAGAAAAAAATAAAACTGAAATCTTTATAAAGTGGTCTATTGAGAATTTTAAGAGCAGAAAAAAAAAACATAAAGCAAATTGTCATTTGTAAAGCGTACGTTTATGTGTAATTCCTTCATGATTTATACATGTACGTTTTTGACAAATGTGCTTCTTTAAAGGAAATCCAACTTTATTGTTGATTAAAAAAAAAAGAACAAGGAAAAACAAAACCAAATTGTTTCAGCCTTAAATTTTGGCATTTCATTGAAATATTAGATTTTTTTGGGCTTAGCTGGTTTAAAGAGAACCTTTTACATCTTAAAAAAGCTCTAGCTTTAAAACTATAATCAAATCAATAGAAATGTTGTATTAGCCTAAAAGTATGCCATATAAAAATAAAGTTTCAGTTTCTCACCATTTCAGCTGACATATCATTAACAACGCTATTGTTTTGGAAATCTATATATAAATACGTGAACAGTTTTTTTGGGGCCCTTTTGCGAGCTAACCATTTAACCGATTTTCGATATTTTTTTTTATATGAAAGGTACTGTGATGTAGAAAAATCAAAAATTATCTTCATAAGTTGCCATTAAGGCATTTAAAAACAGGATCAAAGTTTCCCATATAATTACAACAACAACAGCACCCTCAGTGTTATGCTGTGTTGTTAATAAAGTGAATGAGACAGTGGAGTGAGAGAAGTTTTGTTGTTGTTGTTTTTCTCTTGCTTGAACGAAACCTGTTTCGTAGCACTCTGTCCACGTTCTGCATCGATATTTTGGATGTTTTTCGATATTTTGGAGCTTTGCCGATATTTTAGATGTTTTTGTATACTGTTGGTCTTTTATCGATATTTGTGATGTTTCTCGATACTTTTGGACATTTACCAATATTTTGGATGTTTTTCGATACTTTTGAACTTTTATCGATGCATTGGATGTTTCTTGATACTTTTGGACTTTTGCCGATATTTTGGATGTTTTTCGATACTTTTGAACTTTTATCAATATTTTGCATGTTTCTCGATACTTTTGGACTTTTACCGATATTTTGGATGATTTTCGATACTTTTGCACTTTGATCGATATTTTAGATGTTTTTCGATACTTTGTGACTTTTACCGATATTTTGGATGTTTCTCGATACTTTTGTACTTTTACCGATGTTTTGGATGATTTTCGATACTTTTGGGCTTTTATCGATATTTTGGATGTTTTTTGATACTTTGGGACTTTTACCGATATTTTGGATGTTTCTCGATACTTTTGTACTTTTACCGATATTTTGGATGTTTCTCGATACTTTTGTACTTTTACCGATGTTTTGGATGATTTTCGATACTTTTGGGCTTTTATCGATATTTTGGATGTTTTTCGATACTTTTGGACTTTTACCGATATTTTGGATGATTTTTGATACTTTAGGACTTTTACCGATTTTTTGGATGTTTCTCAGTACTTTTGTACTTTTATCGATACTTTGGATGTTTTTCGATACTTTTGGATTTTTCCGATATTTTGGATGATTTTTGATATTTTTGAAGTTTCACCGATATTTTGGATGTTTTTCGATACTTTTGGACTTTTACCGATATTTTGGATGTTTTTCGATAATTTTGGACATTTGCCGATGTATTGGGTATTTCTCGATACTTTTGACTTTTACCGATATTTTGGACGTTTTTCAATACTTTTGGACTTTCATCGTTTTCTTCGAATTTTTTAATATTTTCGATACTTATGGATTGCAGTTCTGCAATGGCGTGGGCACACTCTCGCTTATGTTATGGTTTTTGGTTTTGTTTGGATAAGGGCTTAGTGCCATTTTTGCAGTGAGATGCGGTTTGATACACGTAATACTCTGTCACAGCTGAAATTCAACATAGGTTGTTATGCCTTAATATGCTAAGCGTTGAGGAGTGGTGTCATGCGCTTAAAGAGAAAATAGTTTATCTCGGCTAATTTGGAATGGAGATAAACGGATTTTTGAGAAAGAATATTAATCTTTTTTTTTAGTAGAAGGTGCCTCTCTCAAAAAATTAAATACGTTAGCTACCACGGCTAAGCCACTACACCAATTCAATTTTAAGATACACTAAGCCTTCTGCATCCAAAAAAGATTACTACGAGTGTTGAACTCTGTCAGTGCTTAACATTCTGGCTTTCTTTCATACAAAACAGTACTCGAAAAAATTGTATCTACCTTTAGGAGAATGGCTAAAATTTGGCCACCGGCGATACATATTATTACGGAAGAAAAAGATTTGTCCTATCTTTTTTTCTGTTAGAAATGGAGCACGACTTTGAATAATACAACATTAGAAAGGTATTTGTGTGTAAATCTGCACAAAGTTAAAATTATTTTAATATTTTGCTACTAAGCCAGGTAAAATTATATGCAAATTTTTCAATATTAACAACCACAAAATAACCGGTCACGCAGAGCTTAAAAGAGGGTACAGCACAAAGAGAAAGACAAAAAACTGACTGACACTGACTTCATGTTTTTTGATTTCTTTTCATTACACATTTGTCATTGAACTAGTGATGATAAATGAGCTTTTCTATTTTGAACCAAATAGCAAAAAAAAAACTAAAACTGTCCAAAAAGTACCAAAATTATTAAGTACATTTGTGGTCAAATTTTGACCATTGGGTGATTCTAGGATTTATTAACATGGACTAGGAAAGGTGCTACCTTTGGGCTGGCAAACTTTAAATACCCTACACTGCAGTATTTTGAAAGTTTTGCTTCTATAGGAGGTGCTACGCTCTCTAGTCCTAGTTCACCCAGTTTTTGCTCAGAGCTTTCATTTAAAACTCTTAGTGTCTGAGTAAAATTAAGTTGGATTATCTCAAAAACTCTTTCTATACAGCATTTTTAAAATTTTCCTTTTATGGGAGGTGCCAAGTTCTCTTGTCCGAGTTTGCCTAGTTTTTTCTCAGAGCTTGTATTTATTGATCTGAATGCTTGAGTGCAATTTGGTTGGGTTTTCTCAAAAAACGCTTTCAGTATAACATTTTGCATTTTTTGTTTACACGGGAGGTGCCACGCTCTCTAGATCGAATTCACCTAGTTTTTGCTCAAAGCTTGTACTTACTATCCCTAGTATAATTATTGCATTTTAAAATATATATTTTGTATGGGCGTTGGGCGTTTTTGTTAACCGATTTTGCTCATTTTCAATCGCTCGGCAAAGCCACTGTACTAAATTTCATCGAATTATCTTGCTTAGTTTTCCCGTAAAAAATATTTCCACAGACAGCCAGCTAGCAGACAGACAGACGGCAGGCGGAAATGGCTATATCGAGTCAGGAGGTGACGCTGATCAAGAATGTATATAATTTTCTATACCTGCCACGCATCTTTCTCTGCGTTACAAACGGAAGGGCAAGTGTAGGGTATAAAAATTGGTTATAACAATGAATGGTGGAGATGCGCTCATAAGTGCTTATATGTTTACATAGCGATTCATTATTATTAAATATAAAAAAGCTAAATAAATGCTTTTTCAAAGTTCTTAAAGATGAAAAAAGATAAGAAATTTCAAGAAATGAAAGAAATCATCAAACGGTATCGTAATTGTTGAAAAAATGCCTTAAATAACGTAAATAATGTATAATGTACAAAAAAGTCTCCGATATCGGAAAACATCAAAAAAAAAAAGTTTCGTATGGTGTCAAAAATATCCAATAAGAGCAAAAAGCACTATTGAGTCTAGATGTGAGTTTTCGGTATTCTACGAAAGATGGCGCCATTCGTAGATTTTGGGCGAAAAAGTCAGATCTCATGTATCATATTGAATGCTTGGGCATTTTTATCGGCGTCGTATAATTTTTCGAGCGAAATCATGTTAAGCATTGAGCCAAATAAGAGTCATTTGCGTCGGCTGTATAAAAATAAGTCGTTGTTTTTGCATCGTAGGTATTGTCACTGGTGATGAAAAGTGGATTTAAGTGATAATTCTTAATGCAAAAAAACATACGTCAAGCCTGGCCGACCAAATTGATGTCTTAGCGAAACATTGACTTAGATAAGATCATGATCTGCATATGGTGGGATCAGAAGGGTGTAGTATATATACATACTTTTAACTGCTTCCGAGTGGTCAAATTGTCAAAGAATCATTGCATTGAACCCAAATAATTCGTTTAAAATAAACATTGATGAGACCAGACACGAGGTTGTAATTTTTCATCACGACAACGCTCGGCCACATGTTGCAGCTTCGGTCAAAAACTATTTGGATAATAGTGGATGAGAAATTCTGCCTCACCCGCCGTTAAAAAGTTATTGAAAAAATTGGGAAAAATTAAAACTGGCTTTTTGAATACCTGACACTCTTGCATGCCAGAACACATATAACAAACTTCATCATAATACCTTACACTATTTGCGATATATAATATTTAATATATTTGACAAGTAAATAAAATGCCACGCCCACTTGTGATAACCTTTCCACTTTCATTACAAATCTACTATATAAAAATTCAGAAGGATGGCTTTTTTGGTTATCTTGGAGGTTATTAAAGTAGTATAATGTTAGTATTAAAGACGAGCACATTAAGTCTTGGCTTTGAGTCTTAGTCTTGGTAATTTTTAAAGGCCAAGACGCTGATATGACTTTTTTAGACCAAAACCAAAACTGATATGGTCTGGTCTCGAAAAATTTCCACTACCAAGACTACTATTTCACCACTCGCATTAACCAAAAATGCAGTTTGAAAATTGTTGATATTAATGATCTTTCATCCTTTTCATATTTTTTGTCAACATTCATATTTAAATTCAGGGAAAAAAATCGAATAGCTCGTTGTCAGATTTAAAAAAAACACGTTTTCTGTATATTGGAATCTCAGTAAATAACTTTGCATAAAAAAAAGATAGATAGGAATTGGGTTAAACAGAGTTCAAAGCAATCTTAAAATTTTCCGAATATTCATTTGCTCACTTTAAGCATAGTTTAGTTGCAATATTGTCTAGATATCCGTGTAGGAAAACATTAAGAAAAAATTTCAAAACACTTTTGGTAAATTTCCCCTAAAGGTTTTCTTAAGCTATTAAAGTATCCTTAATATGATCTGAATTGCTTTTCTATATAATAATCATAAATTTTCTTAATAATCACCTCACATATTGTATATAAAAATAACTCCAGCAGCGCAGAAAAAAACCGTCCCAATAGTCATAAAGTGTCAACAACATATTGCTCCAATAGAAAAAAAATAAAACCAATTGGAAACTGCTGAGGCAAGTAGAGCTACTTACAACAATAAAGAGAAAAACTTAGAAATGATTATGAAATAAAATACTTTTGCTCCTATACTTCTAGTACTCTATTTTTATGCCATTAATAAAACTTAATTTAGCACAATCCCATGGTTAAATGCTGACTATTTGTTGCTGACTTTTGTTTTTGGTTTTCCTTCATTTTCGCTCTTTTATGTTTGCAATTTTATTATCATTGCAGTCACGCCGACTTTAACAGCATTTGAGCAGCATAAGGCGCAAAGGCGAAACAATCGAAGGACGGGACATAAAAGTCACAAAAAGAAATACAAGGATTATCTGAGATATGCCTTAGCAACAACAGCAACTACCACTGCAATACAAACAGCAACAAAAACAACGACAACTCAAGCACCAATAATGGCAGAAATAGCGACAAAACCAACAACCGCGCCATCTACAATAAAAGATAAAAATAAAATCCAACTTCAGCAGCAAGAACAACAGCAACAAAGACAACAACAACGCCTTGCCAAGCTAAAACAGTATAAGACAGATATTAAATCTATGGAAAAATCGCGACAACTGCCCGCAGCAACTGCACCAATTTTCGTATTGACAAATCATCGTGTTGATGCTGCTGCTGCCACAACAGATGTCATATCTAATGTTGGTGCCGTTAGTGAAATAACCATCAGACCCTATTATGAAGGGCAACTAAGTTATTATATGGAAACCAGAGATGATGAAGGTGATATGAAAAATATGCCCGGTAGTAATGTTGGTAAATTAATAACCAGCGAAACTGGTAGTAACAATTGGTATCGCCGTATGCAACCGATATTAAGAAATGGTATGACAAAGCAGCGTGAACATAAACACCATCATCATCATCATCATCCACACGAGCAACATATGAAACAACAAAATCAACACCATGATTCTCATCATCATCATCAGCATCAACATCATCACCATCAGCACAATCATCACAGTCATAGTCAGCAGCATGAAAATCGCAAGCATTTGCAGGAGGATGAGCAACAACAGCAGCAGCAAAGTGGTAAGTCTTATTCTTTAGAAGTGGGGAGTAAGTTAAGGTTAGTAGCAGTTATACTTAAATACTATTGAACTGATGCAGCACTTATTACTGAACTTATTATACCTTTTACAAATTATTCAAAAACTGTATCTGAAGAGATCACTTGCGGACTTTGGCCTTTCGCCTCAGTTAGGTTTTAAGCACAAAAAACTATTTGAAAGATTTCAACTTTCAAGGCTTCCACTGTTGGTGACTTCATTGAAGCCTGACTTCAAGAATTATGGTTCACGTCGACTATGACTGATAACAACTCGGACTGACTTCAATTATCTATATATCGTTGGGCTAAAACTACAACTAGACATCTACATTTGAAATTCGTTTTTTGTAAGGGATTTTGAAGACTTCATAGTCAAAACGAAGAGTATCAGAAATAGTAGAAAGAAAGCGTCTATGGCGGACTATCAACAAGTTGCAATTGATAGCTTTCTGGGTCAAACGAAGGTTTCCGAAGGTTATCCGAAGGCTTGATAGTCAAAACAAAGAAAATTTAGGTATACTAGGGGGATAATATCTATTGTGGACTATCAAAGCAATCTTCAATTGATTCACAAAGGTTCTTGAAGGTCACCTGAAGGCTTTAAAGTCATAATGAAGAATACTTAGATTTTTTGGTGGAAAAACATCTATGGCGGATCATCAACAAGAGTTAATTGATGGTTTCTTGGGACATTGGATATTTTGAGATGGTTTAAAATGAAAATAACTTCCCCATGATACATTAATTTTTATTTATGGTAAGGCAAGGGCGTAAATTAGCGTAATAGATCTGTTTCTGGAGAGCATTTGAAAGATCTTAAAGAAGGTAGGGAAGAGGTATTGTTATCAACAGGCATTGAACATTCTCCGACTGGGTATGAAAGACATTGATATTGACCAACTCTAAATTTGGCTACGAATGATAGACGAACAATTAAATTTTTTGAAATCAGCTGTTCTATTTTTAAGATATTGTATTTCTTACACATAACTATTTACGCGTCCAATTTCCAAACTATTTGCAACCTTCTGTTTTCCTTTATTCTTTTACCTACAGCAACCAGTGATTTTGAAAAAGTAGGCCATCGTGATCAGCCCGCCGTACAACATAACGCATACCAACGACGACTGTCTACGAACAAAAAAGATCAACAAACACCATATAGGCCACGCTATACACCATACTCACCGCTTGAAACACCAACAGCGCCACTCCCACCACCCAGTTATCGTGGCGCAAAACAACAAAAACCAAATAGCGATGGTGCAATCCAAGAATTGGGACATCAAATCACACAAATGGAAGAGTTCGATCGTTACTATCGCAAATGGCCACATTTGGCACGGGTGCAATACCAACTAAACGATGAGAAATATCGTGCCATGCATGAGGGTGCGCTGGAAGGTGTCAATTCCGAAACTGAATACGACTACCAATTGGCAACTGATGAGCTGGAAGGTGAATTTGATAACGATGACGACGACGAAGATGACGATGCTGAAGATGCAAATCTACCACCATACATTAAGAAATACAATCGACGCAATAAACAGCTGCTAAATCTGCTCGAAGGTACCTTACCGCCGCCAACACCACCCAAACGCATAATTTGGTCCAGTTCGGTATTGCAGCCAGGACCACGTGATGCTGCACCCGTGCGTGTTGATGATGATTATTTAAAAGAAAAGCGAAGACGTTATCAGAAGCAACATAATGGCGGCAACGCAAAACAGTTGAGTGCTAACAAGGATTTATTTGCTGAACAACGAGATGCAAATGAAAGGTTAAGCAGCAGCAGCAGCAATGTGGATGATGACGCGACAGCAACAGCAACAACGACAACAACAAAGCCATGGCAAGCTCTAAATCTGCATGTTGCACAAGACGAGCAGCAGCAGGAACGCACACAATCACACAATCCTTCAAATGTCATTCCTGGTGATGATGTCGACGTGTCAGCATCATCATCACAGGAATTTGATGATTGGGAAAAGGAAATTGCAGCAAGTGTTAAAGGAAGTGAGAAAATGAAATGGCAAATTGAAAAGTCAGCTGCAGCAGCACCGGCAACAACAACAACACCAACGACAACAACAACACTCAAACCCGCCGTATTTCGTTTGCCTTCATATCCTGGTTTTGCTGGCAGTTTCATTGGAAAACCACGCAGTCGTAGCTCACAATTTGCACCCAGCAGCGGTAGCAGCATCATTTCAAGCGGCAGTCGTCTCCTACCTGGCATTGTTGGTAATCGTGCTGGAAATAGCTTCATTACCAATGCGTTTCATGCTGGAAATTACAAATCAGCACGCGACAGTGAGAGTAACAACAACAGCAACAACAATCTCGCACCACCAACATCAGTCCCACCACCAAGCCCTACGGTTACGGCGGCTGTAAAGCCACTTAGCAACAGTTTTGTTTATCATCGTGTTGAGGCGGCGCCACGTGTTGTCGGTGCTGGCTCAACAGGTCATAAGCAACGTTTACCATTTGTTGCAATCACCGATCGACGTTTGGAGACGTCAAAGAAATCATTAGCGCTGTTAGAACGACAGCAGCGTGATTTTGAACAGAATCACTATCCGATGCCTTAAATTAAAACAAAAAAAATAAATAAAACGATAACAAAACAAATAAAAATCGCAAGAGTTAAGTAATGCAAAAAACACAGGAAACGTAATTATAAAACAAACAAAAAATTAAGCATATTTTGTTGAAAAACAATTAATTAAAGTGTGATTCCCAAGAGTAGGCTGTAAAAATAGTCATATCTGAAGCAATGCATAAATATAAAAAACTGTTGCATATATTTAGGCATGAAAGACGACAAGAAGGCCGTCTTCTTAAACATAAGTTGCTTTGTATTACAACCTCATTCTCATGTGCTTTAGACATGAAACTAAAAATCTGGACAATCCAGACTAATTCATATCTGATAACCCTAGCTCCTACTGTGACGAAGCTTTTGCTACGGCCGAGGTCTTGACTCGCCGGTGGCCAAGGTTCACATAACAAAATACTTTTATTTCGGTGAATGGGTCAGTGGCGGATCCAAGGGGGGGCGATGGGGCCAATCGGCCCCCCTCTCAAGCCAAGTGATTACATTTTTTTTTAAATAAATTTTAAAGATTTTAAAAACATTCTGTTACTATCTAGAAATGTAGCCAATCGGCCCCCCTCTTGACAATGCTGGATCCGCCACTGGAATGGGTTAGCAATTATTATTATTTTAGTTTAAATTGAATATGAACCCCAGTTTTCGTTTTTTTATTTCCTTTATTTACAAATTTCTTACGATTACGATACTTTATTTACATTTTTTCGCTCGTTACAATCAATCATCCTGCCTTGCTCCTTTCTCTCTTCGATTCTCTACCTTGTTTCCCGTTCCGTCTTCACTGTATCGGCTTAGCTCAACATAGATGAACACACCACGACCAATATTTAGTGCCGTCCTTTTCGCTCAAGTGCCGAAACACCAGCGAGAAGGAGTTGCCCATCAAACTATCCTGATTATCGACCTCTCGTCCGATCCGCCTTCGCAATATCGGCTTGGCTTAATACGAACAAATAAACAACGATAAAAAGGGCAGTCTACTCTTTGTCCCACCCATACTGTATCGGCTTGACTTAATCCCGCTCTAACTAAATACCACTAATTACTACGTTTACCGCCTTCACAGGATCGGCTTGGCTCAATACCGTGCTAACTAAATGCCACTAACTACTATGCTTACCACCTTTACACGCTGCAGGTCGCCGCCGAAATGACAATATTTTCGCTCGACACTGACGTTATGACCATCCCAACTCAACTCAGTGTGGTGAACAGCTGATTGTTGTGGCAGCTGTTTACTGGTGTTGCCATATTGTACTAATACTATTTTACTTAATCTATTACACTATTGTCTAACTATTTTGTTGGTTGGCTTGAAATTTCTTATACTAATTAACACATTTCAATAACAAAGTAAACCTTATTAAATCAATTTAAATTCAACTACCGATATAAAATAAATATGTGGAGGCATCAAACCAGCGACTCGCAATTTTCCCGGAAAACCTCAAAAAACCTTTTATTTGGCTCACTTTAATTTATTTTCCAAACGTATGCGTTGAATTGAGTACTATTTTTAACAAATTAAAAAGCATCCTATTCTTGAGAATTAAACGATCAGCAAATGAATAGAAAACTGATTTTTTAAATTACTTGCAAAAATATGTGCCTAAGATTATGCACGAAAATTTAGGCAACATATTCTACAAAATATTCAACAATTTTGAAAACAAAACTGTAGCATATTTTTAGGCAGTCAATAAAATCAGCTTACTGTAATTAGCGTAGTTCAGATGCTAGCACTGTTAAATTTATAAACTATAGTTACTTAGAACTTGATATACCCAATACATACATACATAAATATATGTATAGTATATATATAAACACTTACAAATATAGCAGTAGTTTAAATAGATTAAGTATTGATGGGGTTTTTAGCGTAAAGTGATTTTGTAATAGATATTTTGGTTTTTTAAATGTAAAGATATAATTGTATTCTAAACTTAAGTTCTTAACAATTTGACTTTGTTCCAAAATATTTTACATAATATGATTTCACAAATATTTTGTAGGTATGGAAACTTACTGATTGATCAGCTTATTATCTCCTAAGTTGATTGTATACTAGGAAAAAATTGCTGTCAAAAAAATAAATTTCATAGAAAAACCTTATGTATACAAAGTAATTTCAAATAGCTTATACAAATATTTCAGATTACTGGTTTTTTTGCCAAATTTTATTTTCAAAATTTTTTTTCAAGATGCGAATTAAAATTTTTTTGTTTTATTTTTCAAATTAAGTTTCGGAAAATTTCTTGTTGTTTTCCAAACTTTAAAACAAAAGCTTTCGACCTTTTTTTGTCTAAAAACTAAATAACTTTGCTAAATATAAATTCAAAAATTTATTTCATATACAAAAATAGGTTTCGCATTAACATATTATATATACATATAACACTCAACTGTAAATAATTAAACGAGATATGAAAAGATATAAATGAAACAAAAAGATATAAATTTACAAGGACAAAAAACTCTAAATTGCAATACGTAAAATAAGCAAACATTTTAAAACGAAAAAATTAAATAAAAATAAAATCACACTAAACAAAAACATACATACAATAACACATATCAAGCAACAATAAATTTGTGATCTACACAAATACTTACTTAAATTTATGTAGAGTAAAGTAAAAGAATGTTAAATGCAATAAACACGCTCACATCCCCACACACAAACACATGTACGTAGATGCTTTTAAAATCAGTAACATTTGTTGTATGTACCTATAACAGAATTAAAGTTGTTCAATTGTTTTATAAAATTACTTAACTTACAGATATGTGCATTCTTTTAAGCTTTTAAAACTAAAAAATACCGAAAAAGAAAAGTAACCTGAAAGTAGGCAATAAAATTTAACATCTTTGTATTGCTTATAATAGGCTAGACAGACGACAGCTTAAATCCGGATTATATGTAGACGTAATAATGCGAATGTTTTATGGCATGATTTAAGGCATTGTTTAAATACATATGTCACACACATTGACTAAAAGAAAATTTCCCAATTCAGGGGCCAAAAAATTTGAATTGGCTTTTCTGATGCTTATCTCACTATTAATCTTGTTTTTGATATTTTAGAATTTTTTGGCCCATGAATTGAGCAATTTCCTTTTAGTCAATGTCTATGAAATATGTATTTAAAAAATGCCTACAATCATGCAATAAAAAGATTCGCATTATTACATCTATAATCCGGATTTAAGCTGTCGTCTCTCTAGCCTATAAGAAATGTTTCGTTAAATTGCATTCTGGCATACTTTTAGAAGGCTACAGAAAATATTGTAATATTTCTTCAATTGTAAACTTCAATAACCATGGTGTGAATGAAGCAAAAGTTTAAACATATCAACCGATTTTATTGTTAAAAGACACAAATTCTCTTTATTTAAAAAATTTCTTGTCAAACATATTCAATGCATATGCTACATATCTTTTTAAAAGTGCTTTACCATAATTGTATTCTTTAAAAAGTTTTTATGTTTATATTCATTCTCAAAGATTATTAAAAAATTTAGAATTATCATATTTTAATTAAGTCAATGTTTTTGTTACATTAAGAAAATGCAGTAATAAAACATAGTAGAGATTAAGATAAAACAAAAATAAAATAAAAACCAAGAAAAATTCATTGTACATGCTGTGTTTCCATTTATTTTGTTCAAAGCAAAAGTAGTTAGTTTGATTGGCCCTATGCTCCTCCTAGGAGTTAAAGGAGAATACATACATACATACAAAAGTAGTTAGTATTGTGGTTTCACAAAGGTAAGAATAAAATTTGACACGAATTTTCAAATAAAAAATCATATATAAATGGGAGATTCTGTGATAAAACAGCCAACCAAATATGCAGAAAATTTTATTTTTTTTTTGTTTTTCTTTTTTAAATTTTTGTCATAAGACCACACAATTTTTAGACCGATATGGATGCCCGATTTTACAAAGAACGTCCCATAAAGAAAACTGCATCAAAAATCTTACATTTGAGTCAGCAATTTATTGTGAAACTTGTAAAAAGCTTAAAAAACGCAGAAAAGCAGTATACACAATCACATACCCATTTACCGTCGAATTGATACCTTTTCCATATTCTGAGCTGACAATGACAATGACAATGACAATGACAATGACAATGACAATGACAATGACAATGACAATGACAATGACAATGACAATGACAATGACAATGATAATGACAATGACAATGACAATGACAATGACAATGACAATGACAATGACAATGACAATGACAATGACAATGACAATGACAATGACAATGACAATGACAATGACAATGACAATGACAATGACAATGACAATGACAATGACAATGACAATGACAATGACAATGACAATGACAATGACAATGATAATGACAATGACAATGACAATGACAATGACAATGACAATGACAATGACAATGACAATGACAATGCCAATGCCAATGCCAATGCCAATGCCAATGCCAATGCCAATGCCAATGCCAATGCCAATGCCAATGCCAATGCCAATGCCAATGCCAATGCCAATGCCAATGCCAATGCCAATGCCAATGCCAATGCCAATGCCAATGCCAATGACAATGACAATGACAATGACAATGACAATGACAATGACAATGACAATGACAATGACAATGACAATGACAATGACAATGACAATGACAATGACAATGACAATGACAATGACAATGACAATGACAATGACAATGACAATGACAATGACAATGACAATGACAATGACAATGACAATGACAATGACAATGACAATGACAATGACAATGACAATGACAATGACAATGACAATGACAATGACAATGACAATGACAATGACAATGACAATGACAATGACAATGACAATGACAATGACAATGACAATGACAATGACAATGACAATGACAATGACAATGACAATGACAATGACAATGACAATGACAATGACAATGACAATGACAATGACAATGACAATGACAATGACAATGACAATGACAATGACAATGACAATGACAATGACAATGACAATGACAATGACAATGACAATGACAATGACAATGACAATGACAATGACAATGACAATGACAATGACAATGACAATGACAATGACAATGACAATGACAATGACAATGACAATGACAATGACAATGACAATGACAATGACAATGACAATGACAATGACAATGACAATGACAATGACAATGACAATGACAATGACAATGACAATGACAATGACAATGACAATGACAATGACAATGACAATGACAATGACAATGACAATGACAATGACAATGACAATGACAATGACAATGACAATGACAATGACAATGACAATGACAATGACAATGACAATGACAATGACAATGACAATGACAATGACAATGACAATGACAATGACAATGACAATGACAATGACAATGACAATGACAATGACAATGACAATGACAATGACAATGACAATGACAATGACAATGACAATGACAATGACAATGACAATGACAATGACAATGACAATGACAATGACAATGACAATGACAATGACAATGACAATGACAATGACAATGACAATGACAATGACAATGACAATGACAATGACAATGACAATGACAATGACAATGACAATGACAATGACAATGACAATGACAATGACAATGACAATGACAATGACAATGACAATGACAATGACAATGACAATGACAATGACAATGACAATGACAATGACAATGACAATGACAATGACAATGACAATGACAATGACAATGACAATGACAATGACAATGACAATGACAATGACAATGACAATGACAATGACAATGACAATGACAATGACAATGACAATGACAATGACAATGACAATGACAATGACAATGACAATGACAATGACAATGACAATGACAATGACAATGACAATGACAATGACAATGACAATGACAATGACAATGACAATGACAATGACAATGACAATGACAATGACAATGACAATGACAATGACAATGACAATGACAATGACAATGACAATGACAATGACAATGACAATGACAATGACAATGACAATGACAATGACAATGACAATGACAATGACAATGACAATGACAATGACAATGACAATGACAATGACAATGACAATGACAATGACAATGACAATGACAATGACAATGACAATGACAATGACAATGACAATGACAATGACAATGACAATGACAATGACAATGACAATGACAATGACAATGACAATGACAATGACAATGACAATGACAATGACAATGACAATGACAATGACAATGACAATGACAATGACAATGACAATGACAATGACAATGACAATGACAATGACAATGACAATGACAATGACAATGACAATGACAATGACAATGACAATGACAATGACAATGACAATGACAATGACAATGACAATGACAATGACAATGACAATGACAATGACAATGACAATGACAATGACAATGACAATGACAATGACAATGACAATGACAATGACAATGACAATGACAATGACAATGACAATGACAATGACAGCTATACCTCACAACCTTTCAAAAAAAAAAAAACAAACTTATCGAGAATTCAGATTTAAATATAGAAACAGGGACTGAACTGATTTCGTTTGCCTATTGATATATGAGGCTATGAGTGCAACAGTGGCCTAACCTTTACTTCATTGATAAAGCAAAAGCACAACATATCATGAGTCGATAAAAGCAAAAGTTATTTGCTTTTGATTTTTTAACGAAGTGAGGGTTAAGCCACTATTGCGCTCATAGCCTCATATTAAGCCACTATTGCGCTCATAGCCTCATATAAGATCTTACGACAAATCGCGTATACTCCGATATGGAACACGGCCCCTTCGAACGAAAAAAAAAGATGTAAAACTTTAAACCGCCTTTACTCGTGAAATAGAAGAGCAAGAGTGGTTAAAAAAGACAAGTTTTATGCCGCTATGTCTCGCAAATTAGTAGAGCTAGAGGAGGGAAAGTTAGTTAAAATTTGAACCTAGAAAAATTATGACAAATTTTAAAAAGTTACTTTTCGTAAACTAGAAAATCTATAGGAGTGAAGGTTGACAAATTTCTTGCCACAATATCTCGTAAACTAGAATTGCTACAGCTTTGCGAAAAATCTTGTATACTCAGGTATGTAACACGACCAAAATTAGCAAGTTTTAAATCGCTATATCTCGCATACTAGAAGAGCTATGGAGATGGGTGAAATTTGGGATGCTTGAAAATGCGTATACTGAGACGTGAGGCACGATACCTATGAAAACGAAAAAATATGACAAACTCTAAAACTTTATTTCTGTTAAGTAAGAAGAGCTAGATTGGTCAAAGTTGACAAGTAACCATGACAAATTTACATTGACTATGAATATATTTCGCATTGGGTCTTAACATCTTTTCTTGAGTGGAGTGCATTCAAAGCAGTAATAGAATAAAGACAGTAATAATAACAAATACACTCATATTTTTTCCATTCACAATTACAAATGTGCATGTGTATCTCACTTTTCAACAACTGAAAGCTCGACTTTCAACTTCATGAAACTAATGCCAGCAAAAACTTGAAACCTAAATTAAAGTTGCGTATGCCCCAAGTGCAATGAAATATTGAATGCCCTTTCTTGCTTTGTATGAGTAAAGTTTTGTTCACCCCTTTTATGAGTTTTATGCACTCATGAAAAATTAAATCCATTTCTACTGCAACTGCAATGATATATGGATTTGATGAAACAAATTGAAATGTATTTTGTATGAAAGCATAAAAGTTGACTTAACGCTGCTGACTACTCGAATGAATGAATGAAGGGCTCACTGACTGCATCTGACTGACAAACTGACTGACTGTTTGGATCATGTGTATGTGAATGAAAGTAAAATCCTCAATTGAAATGTGCAAATTGCGTGCATCGGAAATGAGATCATGATAAAGTACAGATTGACCGGATGATGACGATGCTGCTGCTGCTGATGTTGCAGCATGGAAGAGAGAGCTACGATGGTAATCAATGGGATGGTAACATTGAATACGGAATATGAAAATATATATGTGCATATATTGTTTTTAAAAAAAAAAAAAAATGTTTTATAAATTATATATATGTGAAATGTTTGTATAATTTAAGATTTAAGGTGTTAAGAAATGTGCTTTTTGTTGCTATGAAAGTTATGTTTGCTACTCATGTTTTGATAAACTGCATATTTGCAAAGTTGAAAGAGAAACAAAGCTCAATTGAGTGCAGATTATTGCCGCGATGGTTGCAGTTTAAGCACCGAGTGTTTCACTTAAGCATAACAGCAGATTATGATACTTCATTTAACACTTTAGTTATTAAATTTCACATATTGTATAAAGTGGCACAAATACAAACACAGATGCAAACAAACAAACGAAGAAAGCCAATACAAACAAATAAACAACATTCCGATACACATATGTGTGTTTGTGCATGAACAACACAACTGTCCCTTAAGCGTTTTAAGTTCTTTATTGTGTTCTCATACGCTGCACACACGCACAATTTCACTGCATCAACATATTACGAGTAAGTTTGCAAATGGACCATTCCTTGATATATCCCAAGGGTAAAAAAATCAAGCAGTTCTTAAGAAAGCACTTCCAAAACACTTGTTCTCATGGAAATTTAGAAGCTCTTCTGCAGTTAGCATTCGATTATCAAATTCTGCTTGGAGACACATGTTTGTTTTAAGATTTGAGTAGTATTTTTAAAAAGAGAGGAAGAGAAAGAGAACAAAATCTAAAATAATAGTTTAGCTGATATCCAAATTTTATGGACACATTACATAAGTTTGTAGAATATGTGTTTGTATGCCTGGGTTTAAATCTCACCCCGGTTATTGTTTTTTTTTTTTTGATTTTTATTTCTACATTTTTTTTTTCTCATCTTGATTTTACTCTATTATTTTAATTTTTTTTTTTTTGTGTATTTAGTTTTCTTTAATTGAATTTAAATTTAATGCTCAATGATTCTTTGTAAGGCTTTGGGAAGTCATTATTTTCCCTTTGAGATTGAGCATCTCTATTGGCGTGGAAGTTTATGACATCTTGATGACTTCCTCAAACTATATATGCAATGATGAACAAAAATTTGTATACGGCCACCCTGATCGATATAAATTTACGTTATATTTTTACCATTGCATCATCTGCATCATCTGCAATTGAAATTTCCGTTGTTGTGGGAAAAAGAATTTAAATTAAATGAATCGATCATTTGGCTGCAATGAATTTTTAATACCGCGTTAATATAAAATACAAAACAGTAAAAAATTTGATAAAAAACAGTCTATTTTAATAAAAAAAAAATTGCGTGGAAATTTTAAGCTCCTCTCTTGAACACACGTTCATGATGAATCAGAAATAAATAATACGTGGCCGCGGTGATACGCGAATACTGGGAAGTGGAAATAAATTTTATGGCAATTTAGTTTTTGTTGACTGGCGTGCTGTGCATCAAACTTTTATCAAAAATTCTTTTATTATTTATAGCATTTTGTAAAACTGTTATACTTTTGAATATACAACACAAAACTTTGTCAGGTGGGTGCACTAGTCCAAGTTGGTCTCGATACAAAAAAAAAAGTTGGGGAAAACCGCCCTTTATTTGATAGCTTACCTCGAGAGTATATAGGAAACAAAAAAAAAAAATTATTTTGGACCACTCTAAAAACAGTCAAAATCGTCTTATTTCCATAACTTAGGCAGATGATTTCAGATGATTAAAAATTATAAATAATTGTAAAGGGCTTAATAAGACCTACATTTTTTTCTCAAAGCATTTGGACCTCCGAGGTCATATTCGCTTAGTAAGACCCAGTTTCTTTGGTTTGAATCCCCCAAAATGCAATTGAATAAAAATGTAGGCCTAATTAACACCTTAACAACGATATCCAACATTTAAAAATCGGGCTTCACCTGCCAAAGTTATGGAAAAAATACCATTTTGGCTATTTTTAGAGTGGTCGAAAACACAAATTTTTTTTTGTTTCCTAGGTAAGCTTTCAAATAGGGGGCGGTTTCTCCAATATTTTTTTCATCAACCCGGCCTAGGGTTCACCCCTGATCTTAGCACTATAAACTATTTATTAGACTGATTCAAAAAAAAACATAATGTTTTTGATCTGGAAGAAGGTGTCAAAAGAGTTAGCTAGGATTCTTTTTGAAGGTCATTTTTTTTCACCAAAATTTTTTAAACTTAAAAATACTTTTGAATTTTTTTTAAAAAAGTCCCCCTTCGATTTTTTTTAAAAGTACTTTAAATTAAAGCATAATTTATAAGCTTTAAAACGATGTTTGATTAAAGATGAAATTCAGACGCTAAATGGGAGTTTTTGGCTTTTGAACGCCCGTGGAAGGAAAAAAACTGTTTTTACTCAAGAGGAAAGCATCTTACGAAAATAGTGTACTCGGCAAAAAATGCTTTAAGCGAACGGTCCATTCAGTACGTCGAATACGTCACGTCGTTTTTTTCAACTGACTGCGACGCATTTGACGGAGAAGCCTGGCCCAATGAATACTTTCAAAACGGATTAAAACATCACAACTCTTTTTATAATATTAATTTCAAATTTTAATTTTACACTTGCACAGCTCCAATATTTTTTTATTCCAATAGTATTCAAAAAATAAAACAAAAACGACAAAGGAAAAAAAAAACAACAAATGAAATTGAAAATAAATTTATTTTACGGTTGTCAAATCACACGACGTACGTCGAAAGTTGAGAATTGGGCAACTTTTGTACGTTGCGTTGACGGAGACGTACTGATTGGGTCGCACTTGATATAAACTCATATTTTTAACTTAGCTGTCAGTCGAAATAAACGACGTGACGTACTCGACGTACTGAATGGACCGTTCCCTTAAGATCGTCCAAGCAATACGTGGGATTTTTTTGGATTTTTTTGGAAACTTTTTTTTTTAATAATTTAGAAATTTTTTATTTTGAAATTTTTTCAAAAATAACTCAAAAAAAAAAAAAAAATTTATTTTTTAACTTTCCAAGAAGATCTCAAAAAACTTCACATTCCAAGCATTTTATGCCTGCAACATTTTTTTCGCATGATGCTTTCTTCTTGAGTAAAAAAAATGTTTGCCTTCCGCGGGCGTTCAAAAGCCAAAAACTCCCATTTTTAATAAAAAGAACACTTCAAAATGAATAGAACCAGTTACTTAGATTTATAAATTTTAGTATAAGCTATAAGTTTTTGAAAAAACACCCTTTTCATGAAAATGACAAAAAACGCCAACTTCAACACCCTGTATTTTAACAACAAATGGTACTAGGACCAAATCCTCCCGGATTGTTGTTTTTGCACATCGGATCTACCATATTGTCAAATTTGACCGAAATCGGAGAAAAAAAAATTTTGAGCTGGTACACTTGGCATGGAGTGCAATATGAATGCAATAAAAATGAGGTTAAATAAAAATTTATTTAAATTGAGTTCTCGACACCGCGGTGCGGTGTACTAGATTGTTATTTCTGAAATCATCAATATTTTGGTACTATTTGCACATATATACATAACATATATTCACATTCATTGCCTCCTTCGTTATTAATTTGCCAGTGAGTTAATGTTCCACAAATGAAATTGTTTTTCATTTAATAAATAAAATTCATTTATCAAATTGTCAGTTCATTACTTTTATTTTAATTGTTGGAGATGAACTCTTCACATGCAGTGCATACACACACATGTTTGACCCAATAAAAATTGCACCACTACCAACACTATGCGTAATTGCCTTTCATTGGAACTTAATAAAAAAAAAATTTCTGATTGAAAAATTATTGCACCCGAAAAAAGTGTTAAATAATTAATATAACAGCATCATTGAAACAATTGCAATAAATTCAATGGAATTCAATTAAAAAATTATTTACCTTTGATATGTGTAAATATGTAATTAAGTAAATGACACGTGGTGATGAGTTGCGAGTGATGTACGTGGGTTATCACATGATTTGGCATTAATTAGTCAATTCACATTTTAATTCATTCAACCCAATGTGGTAAACTGCATTTGTTATTAAATAGTTATGGAAAAAACGAAAATTGCATTACGAAAATTAAATGTTTGCATTTCATTAGGGACTGTGAAAAGAGAAAATTTCTACACTCACATATTAACATACATATAGGTTTCAATTATATTATGGACTACCATCAGCACTATTTAATTATATTTGCCTATAACTGCATTCAAAATTTACTAAAAAATAAAAAAAAATTTGAAAAATTGCTTTTAGTCGATAACATGACGTACGGGTGACATATATTTATGTACATGATGAAATTGTTGCAGATACATTGGTAATTTTGTGTGCAAACACAACTTTAAAATTCAATTAGAAATATGCAAATATTTGAAATAAAACTTTATACAATTTACATATTTTCAGTGTAGTAATTAACGCACCACATGCACCACGAGGCAACTTATAAGCAACCTAAAATGTGCAAATTTTTTGAATATGCAGTATTTTCTACAGCCTCCAACGATAAAAACTCTACGCAGTGGTCAAGAATGCGATTCCAGCCGGTCATAGGTCTTTCCTGGCTATGTTTAATTAAAAAAAAATATGAACTTTTTTATTTTTTGAGTCGCTAATACCAAGAATCCAGATCCAGAAACCGTTTTTTAAATATTGATATTGCGGATCCAAAAAGGCGGAACATTTTCTCAAAAAATGGTGATATCAGAGCTGTGCGCTCTTGGAGGTCGCTGATTTCGAATACGTGATTAACTTTTTTGAAAACAAAATTATGGATTCGAAAAAGCGCACAATTTTATAAGAAAATGATCATATCAAAACATTACTGTGGCCTGAGGGTTTTAATTTTGCTGATTCCTAATTGGGAATTAACTTTTTTGAAAACAAAATGTCAGATCGAAAGTGTCAAACAATTTTATATCAAAACAAAATTGTAACTAGGGTGGCTTTGAGATCATTGGTTCTGAACTCTGGATCAATTTTATTGAACACAAAATGGTGGATCTAAAATGCCGGACAATTTTCTTTAAAAACAATTATATTACCTCAAAACTGTGGCTAGGGTGATTCTTGAGCTCGCTCACTACAAATTTTAGAAAAATTTTATCGATAACAATTTTCGGACAATTTCGAACAATATGGAAGGTGGGTGTGTCCTTGATTCAATCACACTCATTTTCAACTCAGAGCTAAATGCTAACATATATATACATATCAGTTATCATATATTATATAACATGATTTCTACGATTAATGTTGTATTTTAAAAATTTTGAAGTCTTGGCGATTTCAAATTATTTTGAGAAATTTCCTTGAAATTCAAAAAAAAAGTGTCTTACGTTGTGAGAAGGAAAGTTGGCGGAGCCGCGTTTTCATCCTACAAAACATCGCTTCAAATGATATTCGGAATATAAAGCATCATATTTATTTTTACTTATCATTAATTTTGTTATTATCAATTGAAATAATTTTGTAATTATTAATTAAGCAATTATTTAAGAAAACATAGCCTTCATTTAGTTTAGGGAAAATCCCCACCACATCAACAAAACCAGTCGCAACGGCAACACTGCGCAACAGCTGTTTTTGACATGCAGCTGTCGTTCGATTTGTTTGCTGTCACAGAAACAGAAAATAAATTTAGACACACAGCAGTTGGTCGAGACTGTCTTTGCGTGGTCGGCGACTGGCAAACAACAGCAGCAGCAGCAGTAAGCAGAAGAAGCAGATAAAGCGGTGAGCAGCAAGGAAACAAAATATTTGATAAATTTAAGTAGTTGTAGTAGTAGAGCGTAGAGTAGAGCGCAACTAAACACACGTAGCCCGATAATAAATCAGTTGCCTGTAGTTAATATTACGGTGAGGAGTCGAACAAACGAGTAGCCCGATAATATATCAGTTATTCGTGAGAGCAATCTAGTCTCAAATGGAGTCAGTTATCCAAATAGCAGAGTAGTGAGCGAAATAAGGGGTATTATGTCACGTATAGAAGAGCATTAAAGTCAATAGCGTGAGCTTAGTATAGGGGTATCCGTTTCAAATGGAAGGCTTAGGGTATAAAAACAAGATTTCATCGATGATAGTTTGCGAAATGAAAAAAATATGGGCTTAACAGCCCGGAATGAACATAATTACTAACATTTTGACCATATATTTTTGGCTACCTTTTGATGTATTAACTACCAAATCGTTAAAATTTTATATATCGGTTACAACTAAGAAGTAGGATTTCGCCAACGAACTTAATTCTTGAGCCACTGTGAGACGGTGAAATTTACTAAAGATCCAATCATGACCTAATAAACTTAAAAATCTGAATAAATTCAAAATTTCGACATTTAGAGCCAAGGGATTTTACAGCGAGAGGTCAAAAGACTTAAAAAGTTGGACAGATCGGTGTTAATAGCATCAGGAGAGACCTGTAGTTAAGAAATTTTCAGGTTACAAAAAAAATTCACCGTAGTACGACGAAAAAAATCTCATATGAAACAATGTAATGTGAATTCAAAATGGAATTAATTAAAAAATTTTTAATTACATTTACATAATTTAAAAACAATTCGATTGAGTGCAATCATTTTCCGCACATGATAAAGTTTTCATTACAAGTAATTTTGTAAAGAAAATTTTGCATTTGTAAAAAGTTTTTCCTTACGAAAAATCCCTTTCTTAATCATTTGTTTTTAGTACTGCAGCAGCGGCAGCAGCATTAGCGGCAACTGCAAAAATAGCAAAAGTTAAAAGTTTCTCAACTTTAATTCAACTTAAGAAAATTGTGCATCGTTGGTGCATTGCACACAACGCACGCACCGTGTTGTCAACAACAACTACAGATTGCTGCAAAATCCGCTTAGCAAAAGACAAAAAAGCATGCATGTGAAACTCAATGCATACACAAACACATATAAAAAATATACACATGCACGCACACAAATGCATACACATCACATATACGTGCGCAGCACTCTCATACACATCGTCGTCTCTTACGTTTTTGATGTGAAAAATTCGACGTTGCGAAAATTTAAATTTATGTGATTGCAAAATAATGTACGTAGATACGCAACGGAGACGTAGACATAAAGAGTGGTAGTGCTGGAAGAAAACGAAAAGGCGCTCTAGCAGTGACGGTAAGTAGAGTCAAGAGACACATGTAATGGAGTTTTCATGTTTTTCTATTTAGTTATTTGCTGCTCTTGCGTTTCTTTTTTGTTTCATTTTTGTTTCTGTTTTACTTAACATATGAATTTATTTTGTTTAATAAACAGAATGTGAGTGCTAAAACAAAAAGTAAAAATGAAAATGAATTCAAAAGCACTCCTACGTATCTTATAAATATCCGATTTATGTTTATATGTCTGTGTGTGTGAGTATTCTTGTGCTTATATTGTGGAAAAATGCGCAGCAGCATACGTTGTGTCAAAACTTAAGTGACTTCAACAATGCACGTAAATACTGAAGTGTTTTCCAGCGTACGAAAAATTTATTATTACTTTCAATGAAATTCAAAGAAAAAGGTGGCCTCTTAATGCAAAATTATAAAATAAAATCTTATTATAAATTATTTAGTAAAACAACAGGAAGGACACTTTTAAGCTCAAATCCTATTTTCACAAGGTTTCCTTTCTTTTTTAATTTCTCTAAAATAATCCCAGAACATATCTAAAAATAAACCACTCTTGCAAGTGTTTCTAGCACAACTTGTCGTCACATTTTCAAAAGTAATTGCGTTACATATATGAAGGTGATTCTACAAAAAATGTACTACCTTTGGCCTGGTCAAACAATAAATACCCTACACTGCAGTATTTTGAAATTTTTGCTGGTACAAGAGGTGCCATCAACTCTTGTATGAATTCACAACGGTTGTTTTTTTTTTGCTAGTCAACTTTGGTCATTCTAAATCACAGCCCGAAAAAAAAAAATAATGTTCTAAGCATTTTTAAACTTTTGCTCATATGGGATGTGCCACGCCCTCTCTTCCGATTTCGTTTAATTTTTGCACAGAGCTTGCATTTACTGTTTTAAGTGTCTGAGTGAAATTTGGTTGGATTATCTTAAAAAACGTTTACAGTATGGCATTTTAAAGCTTTTTCTTATATGAGAAGTGCAACGCCCTCTAGTCCGATTTTGTCCAGTTTTTTTCTCAGAGCTTACATTTATGGTTCCTAATGTTTGAGTGATATTAAGTTGGACTATCCCAAAAAACGCTTTAAGTATACATTGTATTTTGAAGATTTTGTGTATATGGGAGGTCCCACGCCCTCTTGTCCGAGTTTACCTGGTTTTTGGTTAGAGCCCCTAGTATTAATGTCTATTTTGGTCGCATTGTCGTGAAAAATACTCCTAGAGTTGCAATCTGAACATATTTTTGTATGAGCGGTAGGCGTGTCCGTTGACCGATTTCGCTCATTTTCAAAACGACGAGCTAACTTTGACGACGAAGGCAATAAACCGAGTTTCATCAAATTTTCTTGATCTCAAAAAATACTAAAATGATGACAGACATCCAAACAGACAGACCAAGAATATATATTTTTCTCCATACCTGTCACGCCTCCTTCTCCGCGTTACAAACGGAACGACAAAGTGAACTGGGTGTAGGGTATAAAAACCACGTGGGTTACTAAACGAAGATTGACGAAATGTTGCAAAAACAGTCAAATCACAACAAAAATAGCAAAAGGATATAAAAATATTGGGTGTACAACTTAAAAACCGGAATTTTTTAGCGAAATTTGATGCTTTATTGTGGAAAAATGTTACAATATATTTTATTCAAAGTATTGTCCATTGGAAGCTACAACATTTCTCCATCTTTCAGGCAATTTATGAATTCCATCCCAAAAAAATTGCGCCGGCTTGGCGGCCAAAAATGAATCTATCCAATTTTCGATATCTTGAACTTAAGTGAAGCGTATTCCTGATAGGGCATTCTGCATCGATCGAAACAAATGATAGTCTGATGGTGCAAGGTCTGGGCTATAAGGCGGGTGAGGAAAAATTTGTATAGATTTCCCATCCGTTGTTTTCCAGGTAATTTTTGACTGGGGCAGCAATATGTGGCCGAGCGTCATCGTGGTGGAAAATGATTGACTAATGTCTGGTCGCATACGTTGGCCGCTCTGCCTGGATTTTCTGCTTCAATTGGATCAATTGTTGACAATAGAATTAAGCATTAATGGTTTGGCCACCTGGCAACAGCTCATAATGGATCACACCTAGCTGATGTCTTCAACATCAAAATAACCACTTTTAAACCGTCGAAACCACTCACGACAGCTTGATTCAGCTGGAGCATAGTCCCCATAAACTTCTACAAGCAGACTATGACTTTCCGCAGCAGTTTTCTTTGCAAAAAAATTACCCAACAGAACCTCCCGCAAATGCTGTCTTTTTCTCCAATTTTCGAAGTTATTCATCGTGAAAAATAATAATGATGCACACAAGATAAAATTGTTTTGTTGACTGATTTTGACAGCTGTCAAATGTACCTTCAAAATGACATATATGTATATAAAGTTCGAGCTTTCACGATATTTGTTAGTACGGACATCCACCATCAAATTCCGGTTTTTAAGTTATACACCCAATAGGTAAAGACAAAAAGGTCACAAGCTATAGGTGTAGACAATAATACTGATGATACTTATCTTAAATTAGGCTCAATTAATCTTGTGCATTCTCCCATCGAGTTTACTCCAGGAGAATGATGTTTATTACTTAATTCAATAGACTTACTGCACTAATTTTCCTATTTATGATTAAGCGATATCCATAAGCCTCGTGACGGTCCCAGGGTAGAAAGAGGTTCTATGAGAAACGGTGCAGCTGCCGATTATGAATTCATCTTTCAGGGCTGCTACATGTTTTTATGGCTTTTTTTAATAAAAAAAAAAAATCTCTTGAAACTCTTAAACAAACTTTTTAAAAATTTAACATAAATTTTTAGGGTTGCCACCTGTTTATTTTCGAAAGTTTTGCTGAAATTTTACTTTTTTTTGACTAAATTGATATTTATGATTTCAGAAAAGCCACTTGGTTTATTTTTGTTACTTTTACTTGAATGAAATTTTAGTATTAAAACGCTTAAAAACATTTTTTAAAACATAATAAACTTTTTAGAGAAAATTTTGGAAAATAACAAGGAGGCAGTCCTAAAAATTTATGTTATTTAAGCGTTTAAAAACTAAAATTTTAATTTTGTAAATAGGCAAAACTTACAAAAAAAAAAAAACCATAAGACAACCCTGAAAATGTTTGTACGGTTTTCCAAAAAGGTTACAAAAATTAAGGCCGTCAAATGCTATATCTTCAGTTACTAAAAAAATATAGAAATAGGTGATGACAAAAATGGCATTTTCCAGTACAATATTCTCTTTAATTTTTGATTTCAATAAATTTTTCGCAACACCCCGCAATTTATTTCAAAGGCAAATATAAAGATGATATTTATAAGCAATGTTTGCCAAAAATTCTTAAAATACAAAAGAATGACAGTTGATTAATTAATGCGTTAATTAAGAAACGTCTGTGTATGAAATTTTATCTCTTCAGTATAAGTGCTGTGTATTTTCATTGTGTTTGTGTGTGTGTGTGTGTGTGGAAGAGCAACAGTTGCATAATTTATGGCGCTACATGCTTGTATTGTTATTTCATTGGCAACATATAAAGGAATCCTACACTGCGTAGGCGTAAATATTAATAAAAACCAACAGCTGGTAACAGCAGCGGCAACATCAGCAGCAGTTGTTGTTTGTCAATCAATTTCCAACGTGATGACCTTTTTACCAACACACATTGAAATGCTGAAAGGCTTTTATTTGAACAAAACGTTATAACTATACGTATGCGTTTTAATATTCACATTCACAAATGTGACGTGATTAAGTTTATTTAATTAAAAATAACATTTAATGAATATTTCATAAAGAAATAAAGTTTTTCACTTACATTGCGATTAACACGTACGTAGGTAGTGGATACCACGCATATTTTAAAATGGGACGTTGTTTATAAACCTATTCACACGAGCTACTTTCGGTACTTGAATAATAAATGCACCATAATCAATTTACTCAATTGTGTACAGTTTTATTTATAATTAAAGACACCTGATGTTTTAAAATATGGTATATTTGATAAGCGAACTTTATGCATATGACAATTGGCAATTAATGACAAATATGACTTCACAAAATTGTCCATAACTTGGTACTTTCTTAACTCATTTTCATGTTTGGACCAATAGGTATTGAATTCAAACAAAAGCAAAAGGTACGTTTTTTTGTATATGCAAAAAATATCATCTTGAAATTGGATTCATAAAATAAATAGTTTTGTGTTTTTTTTTTTTTTTTTTGGGTGAGAAATATTTTAAAAAAGTATAAAAATTAGGACAAGAATTTATTATTATTTAAATACTAAAATAGTATTAAAAATTAGCAGTTTTGCTCAAATAACCAAAAACTTTGTACTTATATTCTGATTCATTGCTTTTCCGAAATAACAGGTCATTCAATAAGTCCGTAGGATGACGCATAGATGGCGTTACTAGATTTTTTCCATATGATTTTTATTTAGAACTAACCTTCAAACAATACGTGTATAAATTTGACAGCAGTCGGACTATTGATTCATGAGTTATAGCATTTTGTGTGAAGCAACTTTTGTTAGTAAAAAAAAATGGAAAAAAGTGAATTCCGAGTTTTGGTAAAGCATCGCTTTTTGATGAAAAAAATACAGTGGAAACCAAACAATGGCTTGATAAACATTATCTAAACTCTGTTCTATCGATACAAATGGATTGCTGAATTTAAACATGGTCGTGCCAGCACAAATGATGCAGAGCGCTGTGGACTCCCAAATTAGGCTGTTATTCCAGAAAACTTAAAAAAATTCCACAAATTGGTTATGAACGATTGCAAATTGAAGGTGCTCGGGCTAGTTGATATTATAAAGATATCAGATGGTAGAGTTTTTACCATTTTACACGAACATTTGGGTATGCAAAAGCTCTGTGCAAAGTGGGTGCCGCGTGAGCTCACAGTCGACCAAAACAAAAACGAATTGATGCTTCAGAGGAGCGTTAAACCGCTGTTAAACCGCAATAAAATCGAATTCTATCGTCGATATGTGACAATCAATGAAACATGGCTTCACTTTTACACACCAGAATCCAAAAGACAGTCAGCTGAGGCCTATTTTGACGAAAAAGAGAAATCGTAATATAAAAGTGGTATTGAAAAGGTGGAAAATCGCTATACTCGTTGTATCGCCCTCGAAGG
The DNA here is from genome assembly GCA_951812925.1 of Calliopum simillimum. Taxonomy (NCBI): domain Eukaryota; kingdom Metazoa; phylum Arthropoda; class Insecta; order Diptera; family Lauxaniidae; genus Calliopum; species Calliopum simillimum. The sequence goes on along the minus strand of OX638372.1, from coordinate 18,803,511 downwards.
CAACTATGTTGAATAATAAAATCGAGTTTTAAAATATTGTTTGTAGACTTTTTGGTCGATTAGTTCTGGTGCAATAAAATCGAGTTTTGTCAAAATTTTGTTTTTTCTTACTTATCCTACGGACTTATTGAATGACCTGTTAGGTCGGAACATTAAAATCAATTTTGAGTTCATTTGATGTTTTGTTTTCATTAAAAGGGCAAAAAGTTGGTCATGGAGAGCATTTTGAGATCTAAGTACTAAAAATAGTACTTCTTGCTATATACAAAAAAATTTGCTTTGCACTTCAGATTCAATATATTTTTAAAATTGATCTGAACAGAAAAATCTCCAAAGTAAAAATCCAAGTAAGAAATCATCGATTGTATAAAATTGAGTTAAATTATTTTGAGAGAAAATGAATGTTGGACATTTTTTTATTGGAGGTTTTTATTTTTGGATGTTTTTTTTTTGACGTTTTTCATTGGATCTTATTTTTAGTTTATGTTTTTTATTTAATTTTTGTTTTTTTTTTTTTTTGTTGATGTCTTTTTTTTGACATTATCAAGGCAAATCTGCCTGCTGATAATGTGGTTTTGATATATCTGCTGATATAGGCGTAGGAGCGACTCAAATAAACTTTCCAACTATGTCGTAGCTAAAACGAAAACGTCACTTAAGTAAAACTTAAATTACTGAAAATTTTGAATTCTATAGAATCCCTTTAAAGTTAAGGGACGGTCACTATTACGGATCCGATAAAATAAGCAGTCGGTTCAATAAATGCGTATATGTGTCAAGTCGAGATGTTTTCCTTTCGTTATATTCTACTGGCTTAGTTTCTTTCCTCCTGAGCTTTCCTCCTGAGCTTCTTCAGACAATTGTCTGAGCGAAAGAATGCAAGAGGCTATATTATCTTTTCCATGGCAAAGGAATTTATACTCACTTACGGGCACTTAGTACTGGGAATATTTTCTCAAATACATTTCAAAGTTTGTATTCGGCAAACTTTTCTAAATCAATTTGAAAACCTCAGCAAAGCCACGCCAACAGAACATGAAGCTTGATGAAGCTTTGTTTCAGTTGCTTTGTCTTACTTGCCTTGAAAGGATAACAGCCATTAAATTTTCTTTTGGATCTACCTGCATTGTGCCTCGATTCACTAGGCAATATCTATATTGCAGCATTTACTATTTTAATATTATTTTCAAGCCAGCTAGCATTTTTATTAAGAAGTTATACTAAATATCAACTGGATTCTCTCCAACGTTTTTTTTATTTTACAAAACAACGCACAAAGTGTTTCCTTTAAACTGCGGAGAGTGGCAGAAACTTGCGTTGGGTAGTCTATTTTCATCAACACAAATGCCAGATATCGGTTCTTCCTTCAACTTTTTGAAAATGCAGTTATATGAAATTTCCAAAGTCGTTCTGAAAAAAGTTTAATTTAAAAGTAGATCGCAAAATATTGCAAAAAATAATTTGTGTTTCCAACAGAGGATAAACTTAACTTTTAAATTTTGTGCGTTTCAAGATGGTAACTTGTAGTATCACCTTTTGAAATCTCCAATGAAGTTGTAAATGTAAATTTTATCAACTTCATAAAAAACACCCTTTTTATATAAAATTAATTTTAAGAATTTTTAAGTGTGTTACTTAATGACATTTATATATAGAAAATTGATTTTTTAATTGAACTTTTGAATTTTTCAATTATAATTAATTTAGTAAAATAAATATAATTATAATTACAACAAAAATAGTCTGATGAGTCTTTGTTGCGAAAGACGAAACATATGACACTACAGCCGTGTTTTTAATCCGTTCCTTGATTTGTCATAATTATGTGTTAGAAAAATGCATTTATAGACTTATATGTAAGTCGATCTTTGCAAATATATGACTAAAAGTTCAATTAAAAAATCAATTTTCTATAAAATTAATTCTTTAAAATCGTTTTTATCGCAAATTCGGTATTTTGAGTTATGACACTCTTGCAGGACATGAACAAAAGCTATGGTCTAGACTTGAATTATTTTTATATGAATCTTGTTGTCTGAGTCACTGGACTATATGTGTGTAATCAATACTGAAATATAAATCAAAATTAGTTCTGTGTCAAACCGGGTCAATATTACAACTTCTGAAAAATTCAATATATCTCGGAAACACATAATAAGGATTTTAACTTTATTGAAAGAAGAAACTTGGCACTAAATTGCCAGCCTTATTCCATATGCACTTTGCACGTATATACCAACCTTAGCAAAATTCTTTTCTTTCAATTTTCCAGTTGATTTCTTTCAAAGAAAATCACATCATCCCCCTGGGGTCCAACTTAACTTCGAGTTAAACTACACGTTTAAGCCTTGCACATTTTATGGCTACAATTTGTGTGTAAGCGAAAACTTTTTGGGTCTTCAGTTTTAGTTAAATGCAAACATTTAACGACAAGCGACCACTACATCAAGATGCATAATTTTACACAGGAGACATCTTGAAGTCAACTTCAACACATACGCACGTACACTAACTTCATTACACACACATATGCACGCCGACAAATTAAGCACTTGAATGCTGTGCAAACTTAAACTACTGCAAAAGCTGCAAGCAATGCAAATACTCGTAAGCGCAATGGCTTAGCTTTTAGATATCGCAAAAGTTTAGTAAATGCTGCACGCTAATTGCTAGTTGGCGTCTTCGTCAATGATGGTGCAGATGGTGATGGTACAGATGGTGATGATGATAATGATGATGTCAAGAATGATGATTATGATGATTACAACGTACAAAGCGAACACGACAAACTTTGGTGTGAACGACAGCATAAACCAAAAGAAAGTCTTAGTTGGATATGTGCATGGCAGCTGTTAAGCTCGTAAAGTCGAAGGACATTTGCTTTTGCCGCCATCATCACCACTCTGCCACACTCTGCAAGTGTAATTAATTATATTTTAGAAATAGTTGGCAACATGCAGAGCACAGCACGACGCCACTAGGCCAAGCCATGCAATTTTAAACTATGGATGTTGCACTTTTTCATTCATTCATTCAGTCATTTCAAATTTATTTTACAATTCATTTTGCTAATTTGTACGTTATGCATTTTAATTTATGCAAATTAGACATTCAACAGCATTTTCTAACACAGCATCTGCCAAATTGCTGGCTTTTAAAATTAAAACTTTCACTGCGTGACTTAGTTGTTGTTTGGTTGGAGTGATTGTTTTTTGCTCACCAAAAGTTTGAAATGTGCAACACCCATGCACTAAGTTTATTGTTGTGATTATATTTTATAAAAATACAGTAAAATCAGGAGCTTCGAATAACATTTAAAATGATAATATGGCATGTGTTGGAAGTTTGATAAATTTTTAAGAAAGAAAATTATACCTATATAATGTTGATAAATAATTCTGAATATTGAATAAAATTTTAAGATATACAAACCGAAAAAAAAATTCCATCAATTACTTAGTTTACATAAATAATTGCGACAAAGTCTGAAAAAGGTCTGAAAGGTTGAAATACTAAGAACTGGCCCAGAAAAATTTGATACTTTGTTTTCATCAATAAAAAAATACGTAATGAATTTATTTTAAATATTTTTTTTTTTATTAATTAATCAGTAGTATAACGAACATAAATAATCTTACACTATTAACAAATATTTGTTTTACATAAAAATATTTTACTTTTTTCTTAAGACCCTTCATTAAGTTTTGTACAGTTGTTTTGTCGACAGTACCGTACGACCTTTGCCACTTACATTTGAAATCTTTTAAATTTATTGCAGTACTTTCACTCTTCTGAACGTCTTATTTCATTAGAGCCCAATATCTCTCAATAGGTCGAAGCTCTGGGCAGTTAGGTGGACTCGCATTTTCGGGTACAAAATTTAGATTATTGCTATTGTATCATTCTGTTGTGGCTCTAGAGTAGTGAGAGGTTGTTAAATCTGGGCAGAACGTTACAGTACCCCCATGGTCACGAATAAATGGCAAAAGACGTTTTTTTAAGGCACTCATCAATATAAATTTTCGAGTAAACTGTGCCCTGTGTTACAAAAAAACTGCTTCTCAGACCGCAGGTGCATATGGCCTGCCAAACCATATAATACTTGGGAAATTTTGTAATTCTCTTCTCTTCAAATTCGCTCTGTACCTGTCCCTTTTCCGAACAGGTATAAAATTTGTGTCCTGGTAGCTGTTTCAAATCTGCCTTAACGTATGTTTCATAGTTAAGTTTTTTCTTTAGTCTGTTTATAGAAGATTTTGAGGTTCCTACTCTGATTAGTTCTGAAGTGTTAGGATTCTGCTTAAAAGGTGCTTCACCTTTTTCACCAACTGGCTTCTCTACCTGAACCCTTTTTCCGCGTAATAAGTTGACCCTTTCTATAATTCGAAATAACCCTTTGAACAGTAATTTATGATGCACCTGTTTTTTAGCTATGGCTGAATATTTTAATTCTGGTTTTTGCAGGTAAGTGTACAAAATGAGTTTGCGCTTTTTTTCTTGATTGCTAGACATCTTTATCGTTTGAAGTTCGTTTACCAAGTGTTATATGGGTGATTCTTAGATAACTGTGCTTTTTCGAGTTGTAAAATTGGTAGATATTTTTTTTTTTTTTTTTGATTTTTGCAAGTTTCTTCATGCTATCTTGTATAAACACACTCTTAAAACTCACCTTTTAAGCAGATCAACTACAAGTGTGAATTTACGGCTTTGAGGTCGAAATTAAGAAATTTTGCTGCCGCGTTTGTGACCAAATTGCCACGTTTGTGACATTTTAGCCACAGTATGGAAAAATAATGGTTTTGAAGCGTTTTGAAGAGAGATATATTGCATATAATGGCAAATTTACACTTCAAGACTAATTTTGCAACAGTGTCATGTCTCCGGTGGTCCAATTTTTTATCCCCTACCGCCCTAAATATCAATTATGGTTTTCTTTCCTCCCTTTTTATAGTTTTTTATGGTGGATTAGGATCTCCTAGTAACGAATCTGATCTTGATTTTTTTCTATTACATCAGTATCCTTAGTTATCCTTGCTCAAAAGTGAAAAAATCACAGTTTTGACATCTACTTAACAAAAACAGCAACAAGTAAAATTAATTTTTGTCAATGGATTCAGACAGCCAAATTTATTAACAACAAGAAATAATTTACCGTTTTTCAATTAAATTCCTAGTTTCCGAGTTATAAGCCTTTAAAAAAAGGATGTCTCTCAATAACACACAAAGGATTTTCCGGACCGAAAAATTAACAAAAATGGTAAGTTTTATTATTTTTATCAAAAATATATTTTATCACGAAAATTTTAAACCGTCGCAGACTAAATTCGGATGAAAAAATAAGGCTCTATTGTAGATTTAGTGAATGCACAAATGAAATTTTGATTCTGATAATTAGCAAAGCAATAGTTTAGTAGAGTCATTCACTAAATCTAGCATAGAACTGTAATTTTTCATGCGATTATAGTCTGCAAGGTCTCGAAATTTTTGTAATTAAATATGTTATTGATAAAAATAATAAAACTTGATTTTTTATATTTTTTCGGTCTCGAAAAATCCTTTGTATGTTATCGAAAGATATCCTTACTTTAAACTGGTATAACTCGGAAGCTGGGAATCCAATTGAAAAACGGTAAATAATGTCTTGTTGACAATAAATTTGGCTGTCTGAATCCATTGACAAAAATTAGTTTTACTTGTTGTTGTTTTTGTTCTTTAGCTTTAAGTAGATGTCAAAACAGTGATTTTTTCACTTTTGAGCAAGGATAACTCAGGATTCTGATGGTGTAGAAGAATTTTTGTATTAAAAACGTAATTAATAGCCTTCAACTAAACATCTGTATACTCAATTTTATATGAAAATATGTTTTTTTGCAAACTGATAAAAAGTGCCACGTTTGTGACATTTTTGATGCGCCACGTTTGTGACATTTTTGTAGTTTATCGCTCATTGTAAAGCAGCCTTTTGAGTTCAACATTTTTCCGAAAGAATTTGGGGTCATGTATGCAAATCCTACAAAAAAATTGTATCATGCATAAAATAAAATGTACTACCTGCGAGTGCCGAGTGCCACGTTTGTGACCATAATTTAAAAAAAAAAAACTGTTTTTGTTTATAAACTGCCCTATAAAACGCAAACAGATTTCTTTTTGGACGCGTCTGGACATGCTGACTTTTGGGTGATGGATAGTGATCAGAATTAATGCATATGTATTGCAATCTATTGACTGAAACAGTAGTACCATGCAGTAGTAGCATAATGCTTTCAAGAAATTTTTTTTTTCCAAAACTAGGGGACAGTTTTCAATTCGAAATTGTGCCCTCTAAAATTTATTTAAAACTGCAGATGAGCTCAGAATATTGTAGCCTTAAGTATTTACTTAATATGTGTTGTAACTCGTTTTCTGTTCTATTTCCGTTTTTTGGTCGTTTTTCATCGTTTTGTTTATAAAAAGTAGGGGTAGGACATGCCACGTTTGTGAAATTTAGGGTATACTTGCAAACTTTCACAGTAGACCAATTATTATTTGGTGGTAAAATTGATCCGCTCTGTTAGAAAAACATAGTTTCTAACTTATGGCGTAATTTTTTGTGAAAAAAAAGCCTACTGTATAGGTGAAATCGCCAGAGAACATAAAAAGTACAGTTATCTGAGAATCACCCATATATTTTTGAAATCGTCATCTTATATAGAAAAAATAGCACCCATTTTTCGACCTGCACGATCATCACGTAAATCATAATCTTAAGGAATAAAAGAATCAAATTTTTCTGGGGCAGTCCTTAGTTTGTTTTTAAATTCGAACATTATCTCAATGTCCCAAAAAGTTTCAAAAACGTTATGAAAGCCTTAGGAAAGTTCAAAAATGATGCTAAATATTGCTTTATTAAAAAAACTACCATAAAGTTCAAAAATGAAAAAGAACCCAAAAATGGTTAAAAAGTCGAAAAATCTTCGAAAATCCAAAGAAAAGTTTAAAAAATGCACTTGGGCTTTTACCGATTTCTTCAATGCTTTTCAATATTTTCCGATACATCGGGAACTTTGCCGGTATTTTAGATCTGAAAACAATTGTCTTTTTACTGACTGCTTCGATGTATTCCAATATTTTTCAATACTTCTTGATTTCTACCGATATTTTAGATGTTTTTCGATACTTTTGGACTTTTACCGATTTCTTCAATGTATTTCAATATTTTTCGATACATTTGGAATTTAATGATATTTTAGATCTGAAAAAAATTGGACTTTTCTGTGTTTCAATATTTTTCAATACTTCTGCACTTTTAACCGATAGTTTTGGTTGTTTTTGATACTTTTATCGATATTTTTCGATACTTTTGGTCTTTTTTCAATTTCTTCAATGTATTTCAATATTTTTCCATACATTGGGAATTTTAGCGATATTTTAAATCTGAAAACAATTGGGTTATTACTGACTGCTTCGATGTATTTCAATATTTTTCAATATTTCTGGATTTCTACCGATATTTCATATTTTTTTAGATGTTTTTCAATGCTTTTTAACTTTTACCGATTTTTTCAATGTATTTCAATATTTCTGGATACATGGAAATTCTAACTATATTTTAGATATGAACACAATTTTACTGACTTCTTTGATGTATTTAAATGTTTTTCAATACCTCTGGACTTTTACTGTTATTTAAGATGTTTTTCGATACTTTTGGACTTTTTTTTCCTATTTTTTAGATTTTTTTCAATACACTTAGACCTTTACCAATTTCTTTAATGTATTTCAATATGTTTCGATACATTTGGAATTTAAATTATATTTTAGATGTGAAAATTTTATAGAATTAAATTAAATAAATATATCGCAGAATATCCTCTAAGTTATTTGATATTTCCGGTATTTATAGTCTTTAGTTTGATGAGACCCAATTAGCTATTTCTCTTTTAAAAAATAAGTTATTTTCATCATAAAAGTAAAACCACAAGTCAGATATTTCGTTCATAATTGCAAGCAAAGTTCACACTTGATGACCAGTAAGCTTCAAAAACATTCATATACAGAATACACCCCATTAGATAAGCAAGCATTTCATTATAATCTCAATTACACCACAACGAAATCCCATAAGTAATTTATATAAATCACAATTTTTGCTCATTAATTATGTACATTGTGTGTGTGTGTGTGTGCAAAAGTGCAAAACCAAAACACCTTGACTCTTAAACGACAATAATTAAATAACGATTTCCCAGTGAAAATTATGCACTTAACCTGACACATAATTAAAACCAACCACCTTTTTTCGGACATAATGAAAGTCCAACCACATATTTCACACTCAAAAACACATTCACTTGGGGATATAGAAACAAGCACACACATCCATACTAGCTACACTATGCAACAAGTATCAACTTTTATTAATGTCACGTAGCTAAATAGGTCAGCGCATATATTTGTTCAGTCTGCATACACACAAATACTACAACTATCACTAAATACAAGCATTTTAGAAACACCTCTACACATACACACTCCCTCCACCATCGCAATCAGATAAAGCTTCTAACTTTGATTATGTTTGTGTGTATGTATTTAATTCACTTATCTCTACGATAATAGCAACAACACCTGCGTCAAAATTTCATTCTATTCGTGCTTGTCTGCAACATGAGAGTGTATTGGGTGTTGGTGGTGGTGGCAGTTTTAATTTGAATGTCAGTCTAATAATGAAATAAAATTAAACCCAAAGGATGTGTTTGTTTGTATGACAACAGTGCTCTTGTATGCAAGCATGTTGCCTCTCTGTGGCAGCTGTGTCTTTTTGTTCTCTTGTCTATAAATTTTTATTGTTGTCAATTGAAAAATATTTATCATCATCATCACTTTAACCTTAACATCATCATATTCAACTCTTAATTGTTGTAATCAAATATAACCACATTTTCATTAAGTTTTCAAAGCTTAACAAATGTTTTAGTTTTTACTTTATCTGGCCACATGTATTCTTGCAATTTTAAGTCTAACTTGGATTCCAAAATTGAACATGTTATCTAAGGTTGGAACAATTGAAGAAATGTTGAAAAGAATGAAAAGCACTTGCGAACCTATGTACACTATGGAAGAGTTTTTTGGAGGCCATACACCTTAAAAGATGATAAAAGACATAAGAAGAGTAAGCAAAGATAACAGTTTGGCAAGGACTATATAAATCTTAATATGCAATTCCACACAAAGAAAACGTAGTTTTGCATCCATCTGCTTTTCCACTTAAAAAGTGTCAAATCTGGCGTTTAAATGTTATAAATGGTATATGTTACTCATTACCTTCTGACGTCTTCTTGACGTAACGTAGATTAAATTTTTTATTTTGCAACAATACAAGATTACTAAAATCGTATTAATAAAATGCCTTCGCCGTGGCATGCCCCATATAATAAATCGATTGGCATTGGACTACATTGAATTACCTTTAAGTTCAAAATCATTAATGTTTCTTACAGCTTTCTTTAAATTTTATTATTTAATCAATTGTGCCTTTACCACGGCAGTATAATCCTACTTCTCTAAATAAATCAAACAAATTGAATTTACTTTAAAAAGTTTTTTTTTCACATTTGCGAATAACACTCGGTGCGAAAGAATCCAAAAATTGTATTTTTTCGAAATACGTTAACTCAGTTTCTTGCCTTTACCATGCAATTTTTTCTATATACCTTCAAAAAACGTATTTTCATAGTTTCATCCTACTGAAAAATTCTAAAACTACATTTTAGACAGTTTTGTTGTCCCAAGATAATAACGAAATTACAAAAAGAAAATATTTTTAGAACGTATTAACCCATTATATCCTGTTTTTATAGGTTCTTTTGAACACTTTCTTAAAAAAAAATACAAAAAAAGGTTTACACTAGAGGTCACCGAAGACAAGAAGTGCTTGAAATTTAAGATTAATGTGCAATCAATTTAATAAAAATGCAACCACTAAGTACCATTTTCACGATTTTTTGGCTTACACCTTAAAATTTTGATTATTTTGTGATCAGTACTGAAATTTGACAAACGAGTACTTCTGTTGTACATACCGACTCAAAACTCCACTGTGTGATGCAATTTTGTACACTTTGTAAGAAAAAGCTTAAAATTACCCATATAAAGTGGATGTACAGTAGATCAGTTCGATTTTGTATGAAGCAAAAAATCATCCCGAAACCGACTCAAAAGCTACAAGAACTCTTAGAATCGATGTGTGCATAATTTTTTTTCGTTCCGAGAAAAACCATTGGAGCACTTTTGATTCTACTAAAGGCTGTGATCATCTCACTTTTTTCGAAATTTGCAGTTGGGTTCTCTGATTTTTATAAAAATTCACAGAGATGTTCTAAGTGCTTAGCATGGAGACCTCTCATTATTAGTTTTGCGCCATTTTGTAAATTTTCAAAATTTTCCAAATTTAAAAATGGAAAATAAATTAACGTTTAAAATGCTACAAGAATCCGAAAACAAAAATTTTAAAAATTTATTTTTGACAAAATGGCGGGACTTAGAAAAAAAAATTGCATTGATTTTTCGCAAAAACACCACTTGGACACTCTGAAGTTCCATGCCCATAACTTGGAAAAAAAATTTTTTTTCGCAAAACTAATAATGAGAGGTCTCCATGCTAAGCACTTAGAACATCTCTGTGAATTTTTATAAAAATCAGAGAACCCAACTGCAAATTTCGAAAAAAGTGAGATGATCACAGCCTAAAGACCTATTATGGCTAAAAAAAACCAAGTTTTCTGGTCATAACTTTTTTTTTATTACAAAATTGATACCCACGGGTGCTTTAAAAACAAAGACTATGTTCTTGCAAAAGTTCTAGCTTTTAAAAGTATACTTTTTTTTTGGTATATAATATTTGCCTCCCAAACCGATTTTTTACGTTTTTCAGTTACTCGGCCAGAAAACGATTTTTTACTCAAAAGCAAGGGAACTTCCGCAAAAAGTGTATTTAACAAAATAAGCTTAGAATAGTTCAAGAAATATGTGTGAGTTTTTTTCAGAATTTTTGAGCTATTTTACAACTTTTCAAAACTTGGTCAAATAATAAAAAATTAAAAAAAATTTCCAAAAATTTTGAAAAAATTCACACCAATTCTTCGAAGGATTCTAAGCATTTAACGTCCTATGCAATTTTTTCGTAGATGTTTTGGTTTCAAGTAAACCTAGCATTTTTCTGACAAACGTGAGCTTAACAGCTGAAAACTCAATTTGTTAAATTTTATGAAAAAATAAAAGAAATTCCAAAAATTCTCAAACAATTCTAAGCATTTTTTGCCATATACAATTTTTTCGTAAGGTTCCTTGCTTTTGAGAAAAAATCATTTTTGCGACGAAAAACGTAAAAAAATCGATTTTGGGACGCGAATATTATCTATGTATATCACCAAAAAAAATTATAATTTTCAAACACCAAAATTTTTTTAAGATCATAGCCTTTATTTTTTAAACACACTTTGTAATGAAATGAAATTATCTTTTTTTTTTTTGCTTCATACAAATTTGAACCGGTCTAATGTACATAGTTAAAGTGTTCCACAAAAGTATTTCTCGTAATACCCTAGACCCGGGGTATATTCACTTTGTCCTTCCGTTTGTAACGCAGAGAAGAAGGCGTGGCAGATATAGAAAAGTATACATATTCTTGATCAGCGTCACCTCCTGAGTCGATATAGCCATGTCCGTCTGTCTGACTGGCTGGGTGGCTGGCTGGGTGGCTGGCTGTGTGGAAATACATTTTTTGGGAAAACTAAGCAAGATAATTCAGTGAAATTTGGTGCATAGCCTTCGTCGTCAAAGATAGCTTGAGGAATTGAAAATAGGCGAAATCTGTCAACGGTCACGCCTACCGCCCATAAAAAAAATTTATTCAAAATGCAACTTTTGGAGTATCTTTCACGATAATGCAACCAAAACACAAATAAATACTATAAATTATAAGCGCAAGCTCTGAGCAAAAACTGGGCGAATTCGGACAAGAGGGCGTGGCCACTCTCATATAAGCAAAAACTTCAAAACGCTATTCTGAAAACGTTTTTTGAGATAATCGAACTAAATTTTACTCAGACACTAAGAATTATTAACGCAAGCTTTAAGCAAAAACTGGGATAAAATCGGACAAGAGGGCGTAGCACCTCCTATATAAGCAAAAGTTTAAAAACGCTATACTGAAAACATTTTTTGAGATGTCCAACCAAATTTCACTCAAATACTAAGAGCTCTAAATTCAAACTCTGGGAAAAAACTGGGTGAACTCGGAGAAGAGGGCGTGGCACCTCCCAGACGCAATAATGTGAAACTTTTTAATGCATGATTTTAGGCATTTTCTAAATACATATTTCATAGACATTGCCTAAAAGAAAATTTCCCAATTCAGGGTCAAAAAAATTCTAAAACATCAAAAACAATATTAATAGTGAGCTAAGGATCAGAAAATCTAGTTAGAATTTTTTGGACCCTGAATTGGGAAATTTTCTTTTAGTCAATGTCTATACGTATTTTAAAAAAATGCCTAAAATCATGCAATAAAAAGATTTACATTATTGTGTCTGTAATGTGCATTAGAGCTGCCGTCTGTCTGTTTTTTGCGATTTTTAGATTGCATACTTTCAGGCGCTCGATTTCTACGCTACAACCATGCAAATAATGCAGCTTGTTAATGATGAGCACGACAACTTGAGTTGAAATATTTGAAACTGCCAGATTTAATGAACCGTACATTCGCATTTAATGGGGCTATAAATCGCAGTATTGCAAACAACATGCACGTGCGAAATGCACTTAAAATGCGCTCAAATATGCATGATACAAGATAATTAGTAGTTTGTAGTACGGCAATGTAAAATAATGATGCAGAATGATGGACAGCAATTCCAATAGCACTTGGTATTTATAGGTATGCATCGACTGGAGATTACTGAGCGGAAAAATGTGTAACGTCTGGCGTGAAATGTCCGAATAATTATAAAAGTACACTGCGCCCTTTATGCTTAAATGTTTAAGATGGCAAAGGTAACACTTTTTCCAAAGCTTATAAGTATCAAAAACTTTGAATTGAGAGTTAGTTTGTCAACTGCCCAAAATGACTTCCATATTGTGAAACGTCCGAATGCACAAAGTATATAAATATTTTTGACAAAATTTTGATTGGACCCGAAATTGTTCTTTATATCAATAGAAAGCTTTTCAACAAAATACAACTTTTTTAAAGATACCATGAGTTCGTAACACAAATCTTTAAAAGAAACATACGAATGAAATGTCCAACATGCAGGATTAGACAAACAGCATTTTATGAAATACAATTAGGAAGTTCTTGTTGTTTTCTTAAGGATTTTTATTTCTGCTACTATTTTGTAGACAATACACTATCCAAAAATATTGCTTCAAATAAGGATATCTAAGAGTAACATTTCACAATAGATTTTGTGATTGTAGTGGTGTGAGAATGGTCTATATAAATAAACTTAAAAATACAATCTTCAAAATTTATGCACAATTTTAGCAACTAAATGGAAAACACCCAGCAAATGACTTCATTGCTGGCTGTTTGCTGCTGCTACTGTTACTACTCGTGACACTGAAGTAATTCACCACAGCACTTTAACATCCTTTCTAACGCTGATGTACCACCAAGTTGACAGATATCCTTTGCACTTCCAACATACCGCAGAGCACTCTTTATAAACTTCATCCATTTTTTTATCCTTAAGGCAAACGCAGCAACGCTTTATGCCAGCAATAAGAGTTGTAGCGTCAGCTTAATGTAATGCAATAACAACAACAATAGTTTATGCCACACTACGGCAAGATTTTCAAGCAGCATTTCTGCTGCGATTGTATGTGTGGACTTTTAGAAAATGATGTTTGTTAGTGTTTGTGGTTCGAACAACACTAGTCAGCAGCAGCAGAGAGTTACAACACAAAAGTGTTGTTGATCCTCTGACGCGCAGCGGGTGTAAAAGAAGTGACAACAAAAAAGCGAAACTGACAAATGCAATACAACTAAACGTCAACGCATTCACATCCGCAATGTGCAATGAAGCGTAAGCAATTTGTCTCGAGTGCAATGAGATGTTGATGTTGGCGCTGCGTTGATGTTGGTATTGGTAGGCAGACAACTACATAGACAGTAGTCACCATTACAGTAGCGGAAGTGAAACGTTCTACTGCAGCGGAAGAGAACAATAATTTCTGGAATTGTAAAAATGAAGGAAGTCAGAACAAAAATAAAAATAAATAAAACATTCTACGACAGCATCATTTTATACAAATGAACAAATATAAATAGAGATTCCACAAAACTGTTAATTGATTTTCAGTGACTGCTAAGTTTTAATTCACAAAACATTTGTGATCAGTTGAAATTCTTGTAGATAGTTTTTCTTTGGCGTTTTTTGAACAATGTGGAAAAAAAATTAAAATAATCTGTTGGGCCCTTTTTTGAAAAATTTCATTTTGAAAATTGTACTAAAATCTCCACATAAACCAAAAAAAAACCTTAAAAATAAAACCAATAAACAAATACAGAAATAAAAACTTTAGATGTATATTTTGATGCTTTATCCGAATCCAGCACCAAAATTCCGCTAACTTATCAGGATTTTGAGATATAATAACCTAAAAGTGCAAAAAACACAATTTTTAGCAATTTTTGTCCATGAATCGTGATATGGTACTTGAAAGTACTAGTTTTTGTCTTTGAAATCCACTTCAAACTATATCGATATCTTTTTTTTTCAAAATATAGCAGCCTAAAAATTTAAAAATCGCAAAGAATATGGTTTTTCAGTAGGGTAGAACGGGGTTAAATCGCCACGGGGTTAAACAACCAATTGCCTCTAATTTTTTTTAATAAAGTCGAATCGAACGACCGTTGGTACAGTAGATAGTGATCGATACAACGCAACTTTGGCAAAAGGTTCCACTACCGTACGTGTGTTATAACCTGAGTTCTGACGAAAGAAAGATTTGACGCGTCCTCGCTGCAATATTTTCAGTCGACAAAAGTTCAAAATTCCACAAATCAGTGAAGTGCAGAAAAAAAGGTAAGTGTTTTCTAAGAGCAGAATAACATGCTGAATCCAAATCTGTAATGGGTTTTACAAAATTTAAATTGGTTAAAAAGTTGTTCGCCTTTGAATGAAAAAAAGCACGTGGGGTTAAATAACCAGAAGAAGAAACAGGCATTGGCGACCATGGTAAGGTCGGAAAAAAAGATTCTAAGGATATTTTCCGAGCAAAAAAACCAAGACACGGTAGCCAAAAACAATACTCGTTGCTCCAAAAGAGGTCGTCCAAGAAAAGAAGTATAAGTTGAGGAAACCCAATGTGCACAAAAACGGATGAGGATCCGTTTCGAATCCGTTACGAGTTCATAAAGGTATAAAAAACGTAATCCGCGGTAACGGATCCATTTCGAACCCGTAACGTACATCAAAAACGAATTCAAAACGCTTTGTTTGGATAAAAAAAAAAACATTTTGAAGCGCTTATTATAGTAGCGAATAAAAAAAAATTAAATTCCGCAGTGCGGGCCCGTTTCGAATCCGAAACGAATTCAAAACGGATTTGCTTTTAAATATGTTAATGCTGTATATTTACAGAAAAAAACCGTTTTGATGCGCCTATTAGTAATTAAAAAATAATAAAAAGAAAATAAAGGAAGAAAAATAAAGGGTAAAAATCCACCTCTGGTAGGATTCGAACCTGGGCAAATCCGTTTCGATTCCGTAAATACTTCAAATACGAACTCAAAACGGATTTGCTTTATTTAATTTTTATGATGATAAAAAAAATATTTTTGATTTGTTTTTTTTTTTTTTTCTTTTTATTTTATTGCGTATGATTTTTTGTAAACTTTCAAAAAATGTTTTTGATTCCAAATTTGAGTATATAACATTTTTTATCAAAAGAAGGGAAGAAAAACAACACAGAATACTTATAAAAAAACAACAGAAATTTGTTTAATATACAAACTTTAAATCTCAACATCAAATAAGTCTACATCAGTTAAGTAAACATCATATCGGTCAATGGCCTAGTTGTCTAACGTCTCTTGTGTGAAAGAGTAATACCCCGGGAGCCTGAGTTCGACTCCCGGCCGGGTTAGTAATTTTTTTTTTTTTTTGTTATTTTGTTTTTTTTTTTATTAAAAATAAGCGCTTCACCCTGTTTTCTTTTTTTTTATAAGCAGCATTAACATTATTAAAAGCGAATCCGTTTTGAATTCGTTTTTAATGTACGTTACAGGTTCGAAACGGATTCATAAAAGAAGAAAAAACGATTCGTTTTTTTTTAGGAATCCTTCCCGCAAACGGATCAGTAACGGATACGTAACGGATTCCGTAACGGATAAAAAGAACGAAAATATGAACCCGTTACGGATCCGAAACGAGTCCGTTTGGCACACTGGGAAGTGACGCCAGCGATTACTGAAGCTCAAGAGAAACTTTTTCAAGTTAATTTTGTTCTTGTGTAACGCTATGTAAAATTCTGATAAAATAAAAATCCTTAAAATAACAATGTTAGTCACTTTTATTATATTGGTTGTTTAACCCCACCAGGTGGCGTAAAACAACCATTTCTCACTTTTTGTTCAAATGCAAATACCGGATAAACAATGCGAGTTTGATAAAAAATTTTCAGATAAATTTTGTAGCAAAGGGTTCAACGAACCAGGAACAGTTTAAATTTTCAAATTATTATCATAAACAAAGTTTTTACAGGGTGCCAAACACAAAAGTGGTTGTTTAACCCCGTTCTACCCTATATTTCAGAGAAAAATACAGATTATGATATGGGTTTTGAAGGCAAAAACTAGTACTTTCAAACACCATGCTAAATAGCTAAAACGGTATTTTTACACTTTTAGGCTAAGATATCTCAAAATCCTGACAAGTTGGCGCAATTTAAATATTTTTTTTTCGTTTTATATGGAAATTTTAGTACCATTTTCAAAAATAGATTTTTCAAAAACGGCCCGATGGATTATTTTAATTTTTTTCTCCACAGTGTTCAGAAAATCCAAAAGGAAAACTATCTACAAGAATTTTAATTGAGCACGCATGTTTGGAATGAGCGCGCCATTTCTCCGACATGAAGACTTTGGAAAGGATTAGAGTTGAGTTGGGAAAGAAATTGGTTAGTGTGTCGAATGATTTATAGCAAAAATGAGAACTTTTGAATATATTTGACTGATTTAAAAACAATAAATTTTTGCATATTCGGTAAACCTTAAAAATGCGAAGGATATTGTCTATATCACTCACAGTACCTGCAGCTAAAAACAAAAATTTGTTTTGTTTTCAGCTTAAGCTAGGCTGACCATTTTCTTGATGGCCTAATCCGGAATGAAAAAAAAAATTATTTTATAAAGGTGGGGCAAAAGTAATAGTCCGTAATATATGATTTATGATCTGTCCATTATGATTTGTGGTCCATCATATGTAATCTATGATCTGTCCTTTATATTCTACGGTCAATAATGTAAGTCTATGATGTTTCCTTTATGGGCTATGGTCAATAATCTATGGTCTGTCTTTTATGATCTTTAGTCAGTAATAAATGGTCTATGGCTTATAATCTATGGTTTATGCTGTGTCTTTTCTGGTCTATGGTCCATAATATATGATCTATGATCTGTCCCTTATGGTTTACGCTTCATAATATAAGGCTATGATCTTTCCTTTATGATCTATGGTTCATAATCTGTGGTCCTTAATCTATTCCTAACGGTAGTTGATCCATAATCTATGTTCTATGGTTCGTCTTTTATGGCCTTTGGTTCATAATCTATCGCCTATGGTTCATCTTTTACGGTCTATGGTCCCAAAAATATAATTCAAAATTTGTTCTTTACGATCTTTGGTCAATAATATATGATTTATCCCTTTTGGTCTATGGAACATAACCTTTGGCCTATGGTCTGTCCTTATGTACGGTCCATGAACTAAAATTTCTGTGAAATAAATTTTAAAAAAAAATTATACAACACAATAAACATTCATCTTAAATCCGGGATATTTCTGGAACATTCATTGAAATTCTGGACATTTCCGGGACGTTTTTGTATCCGGGACGAGAGAGCAAAGTCCAGGACGGTCTCGCAAAATCCGAAAACCCTAATTTAAGCTGAAATAAAGAGCTTAAACATGCTTTCAACATTTTACAATTAATTTAAGGTAGATTATCTAATATACTTATAAATAGGATTTTACCAAACCCCTACCCCTTCAAATAAAGCGATCGTATCTACCATCATAAGTTTTAGGCATTTAAATACTTTATGTAATCAAATCAAATCAATGGATTTCAGCAGAATAAAAAGATTTTTATTAAATCATTGAAAATATAAGTTATCCTACTCGTATGTAGAACTTCAATTTTCGATTATTTTGCTTATAGTGTCATTTATAAAAAAATAGTTTTTATAGCATACACTTTCCAATCGACAGAACTTTATCTAAATGCAGTTTATAAATTAAGTAGACGTCTCTTTCACTTTCGTCGAACAAGAGAATTTAATGCTAATGCTTGCAAGAGTAACTTAAGCAGCGGGATTGCGACTCTAAGTTCGACAACTTCCAAGTCTTTTATAAATTAAGATGCACCATGCCAAAAGCTTGCTGTTCACAAGTTCATACACCACAGCAAATCTGCACTGTCATGCACACACAGCATACACATATTCCAGTCCAAAAAGGTTAAAAAAAAAGTTGGTTTAAAGTCACATATAGTCTCGTGTCGACGTATCAAGGTCACGAAAATCCGTATTTTTTTCAAATAGCTTTTAGCATAAATTTGTTGAAAATCACACAGCAACAGGAAAATAAAGTATATCAAAAGTTTCAAAGAGCAACACGCTGATAACATACGACTCGGGCATGCTACTTTGTTTTTGTCAAGCCAAATGAGCTTGCAAACAAAGCGCTATGCAAGAAAGCAATAGCAAGGCGATGCTTTTTGTATGTGCTTTATCTTTCTTTTTCTGTGATTTTCAACAAGTCTATGCTAAAGTTTAAATATAGTAAGCATGCAAAGTTCTTCTGGATGTCGGCAAACTCGTCTGATGATAGACCTTTGGTGGGTGTTGAAACGTAACAAAACCCAATTATTTGTTATGTTTTCCTTTAATACTGAACAGTAAGGTCATCCCAATAAGTCATGTGATTGGCAACCCGAAAATCGTAAAAATCGTTTTTAGTTAAGATAATTTTCTAACTGTTTTTGCTAAAACGAATATTTTTAGGTTGTTACTTCAATAAAAAGCTCCCAGTCCTTCAAATTTCAAGCTAGGGGTACCAAAATTGAACACTAGATGGAGCCTTATGCGCTGATTTCGGAAAATACTATCGTGTTAAAAGTTGGTAACTTGAGTAACTAACTTATACGTTGGATGTATCGATATTTTTTTAGCAATTTGTAAATTGATATATCTCCTAAACTATGAGTCGTATGGAAAAAAATCTTTGGAAACTTTTTTATAGCAAATTTTTGAGGCTACTGAACTATCAACCGAAATATTCAATGAACTTTAGCCTTGAATACCTTGCTACGATGACACGAGAGCATAAGTTTTTTTTTTTTTTTTTTTTTTATACTTAAACCAACGCTCAGGGGATAGCCCCTATAAATGCAATGCACCGTGTTGATTTACAGAAAAGGAAATGGGTTAGAGGGATGGGGGAAAAGAGGAGTAGTTTCAATGAACATTTTCATTGAATCTACCGATGTCACAGCTGCCGGGAAAAACGCTCGCAGGGAGATTATTCCACAACTTGATCGTGCGATCAAAGATCGAATTATCACGATAAAGCGATGTTCTGTTAAACACCGTTGCAATGCAATAGGAATGGGCCTGATGAGACGCCCGAGTGCTGCGAGAAAATATACGAACTGACGGAACCAGCCCATAAATTTCTCTTGAGCACATCCCATGATAATATCTATAAAAAAGGGTAACACACCCAACGTTATGACGGTGTTCAAGAGAGTCAACAGAGGATACAACAACCGCATCCCCAATCAACTTCATCGCACGACGTTGAACTCTGTCTAGCAGCTCCAAAGTAGTTTTTGGAGCCCCGGCCCAAATGTGCGAATTGTACTCTAGCTTAGGTCTAATATAGGCGAAATAGATAGTCCGAAGATCAACAGGAGTGAAGTATTTCTTACACCGTTTAAGATAACCTAAGCACTTGGCCGCTTCTTTCGACACATCGAATACATGATCTGTCCACCTCAGATCAGCTTGAATCGATATGCCCAGAACGTCAAGAGTTGTTGATCTCAGAATATCTACGCCGGCCATATTGAGGGGTGGAGGGGGACAATCCACTCGCTCGACCCCACTCGGAGATTGTTTTGAGGTCATTTGTGAGTGTGTCATTCATATACCGCCTTTTTCTCTCAATCTCCTCAGAGCTTGGACGCTTTTTGAAGCAATATGAATGACAAATACTGCTGTCATCTGCAAAGGAGTGGATTGGATTAATGGTCGATGACAGAAGGTCATCGATGAAAACAAGAAAAAGAGACGGGGATAGGACCGAACCCTGGGGAACTCCAGCGTTAATGGAGTATTCATTAGATGTGAAACCGTCTACGACAACACGTATAGAACGGCCACTGCAAAAGCTCGTTATCCAACGAGCGAAGGAATCACCGACGCCATATGCAATAAGTTTTGTTACGAGGGCACTATGCCACACACGATCAAAAGCTTTAGAAATATCCAGAGCAACAACCATACTTTCACCAAGAAGGTGGACACATTGGTTCCACCTTTCAGTGACGAACGCCATTAAGTCACCAGTAGACCGAGCTCTCCTGAAGCCATATTGGCGATCATTTCCATAACTTTGGAAAGCGCTGAGCATATTGCAATGGGCCGATAATTGTTAGGGTTGGTAGCCTCGCCTTTTTTGGGAACTGGTTGAACATAAGCAATCTTCCAAAATGATGGAAAGTGATTTCTAACCAAATCTTTAGAACGTCAAAACAAAAGTTTGTGCAAAAAAATCAGCTTTCTGAATTTAATTGGATAGGTATCCACATTTGACTGAACTATAATCATGTTGAAGCAATATACTCGTATGCTCGCATGCAGTTTGTTGCAAGCACAACATTAGTTTTCTTCAACTGCTGCTTGTGCCTTCGTTGTCGAATTCGTTTCCGCTGTTTTTCCTCTACCGGTTTCTACGTTCTTGCTTTTGTCACATGACATGCTTTATTTATTACTATGAAATCCTGTGTATCCTGTTTAGCTCTACGTAGTGTAGATAGTATTTTCTATATACGCTGTTCGCTGTAGTGTGCATGTAATGCTACTAATAAAGTATTTTAATCAAGTTCTTTTGGAATAATTTAGACCAAGTATTGAAAGGATAAAAAGTTTGACTTTTTTGTAGTATATGACACAATATAAAAAATATGTACAAACTTTTTTCAGTTGTGTGTTATATTTCACAGTTAGTAAGTAGTAGACAAGTAGACGACAATGCCAATGATATCTATTTTTCTCCAATAAAAACCAAAAAAAGTTCAATTAATAATGCTAATGCTGCAAACGGTTGTAAAAGAGACACACGTAAAAAAATGGCGCGCATAACCGGAAGTCATAATTAAGTTAACACTGTGAACTCGGTACGATGAACTCATAATAAATTCATTAAAAACGACAGCGGATAAAAGTTGACACTTTTTGTTTTTGTTTTTCTTTATTGCACATTGCGGACGACAAACTTGTCGTACGCCAAAACGTGACAAGCTCAGCTTTTATTTTGCAAATTCACTTTTTTTTTTGCTTGGTTTGCTTTCTGTTTTAATTTTGTCTCCAGACAAAAATTGATTTTGTTTGCATTAGGGCCATCATGTGCAGCTTTATAAGAGCTTAACATAAATTTAATTTCTTAATGTATTGTCTTTTATAAACTTTTCTTGGAAAATTCCATTGTTTTCTCTCTTTGGCCTTTTTTTTTTTTTGAATTTTTTATAATAAGGAGTGAGATCGAAAAAATCTTAACATATATTGTATAAAATTCAATAGTTTTTAAACGGTCGATCTTAGAGTTTTGATTTTTTTTTTTTTATTTAATTGATAATATTTTACAAATTACAGAAAAATATAACTTTTATAGTTGATGCAAACCACGTGTAAACGATCAAGAAATTTGTTCATGGAATCCGACTTAGCTGAAAATTGACATAACCCAATGGGGAATGGAGCGCATCAATAGCGCTTCTGAAGCGCTCTAAAGCAGCAGTGAAGCGCATCTCTCTCGTATCCAAAAGCGCTGAAATTAACATTGGCATGTCATTGGAAGGAAGCGCTTCGTTCTCGCTACCAGAAATGCTGTTTGAATGCTCATCGCTCTCGCATTCAGAAATGCTCTTCGGATGCTTTTGGGATGACAATAAAAATATTTAAAAAATAATTTTTTTTAATTGTAATTTTACGTCTTTTGCCACATAGACTCATCAGACTATTATTATTTTTTTTTTTTTTTTTTGATGTAGTTATAATTATTTTTATTTTACTAAATTAATTATAATTGAAAAATTGCAAGTTGAAAAACGAAACACAAGATCAAAACATCGGGGTCAACGAATATTGCCGAAATGTTTACATCGGTCAATCGAAGCGCGCAGTGCATTTAAGAATGCAAGAACATAAAAACGATATAAAAAACAAAAAGATGACGACAGCACTTGCACAACACATAATGGAAACGGATCACACAGCTGACTTTAACAACATGAAAATTTTGGACATGGAAAAAAGAACGAGGAAACGAATGACTTTGGAATGTTTAAGAATACAAGAACAAGGCGACGAGGCGTTAAATTTCAAAGAAGATACGGACAGCATAGGGTACAACTATGCAGCAATTTTAAACAAGTAGTGCAATTTTTGAATTTTTGTAATTTTGGTTTTGTAAAAAACTTTTCATTTTATATATATTTTTTATTATTAATGTCATAAAAACATAAAGTAAGTGTAATTATTTTCATGTTTTTATTGTGTAAAATTTTTAAAAAGTGTTTTCTGTTTTAGAATAAAATTAAAAAAGCCCTGAAGATGTCAAAATTCTATTGACGAAACGTCGGCTAAAAATTGTATTTGAATGTTTTAATTTACAATTGGAAATAATTGGTTAGTTAAACCTCCTAAAAAACAAAATTTGAAAAACTTTTGTGTTAGCTTTGGGCCGGAGTTGAACCGAGGGCCTCACGGTTGCTACAACTCTCAATCGCAATGCCGGTCGCTAGACCACTACTCCATCCTTGCGCTCTTACGAAGCTGACTTATTGACTTATTTCGTTTTGTGCGTAAATACGTGACCGAAAACGCTTCGTTCTCGCTACCAAAAATGCTCTTTGGATGCGCATCGCTCTCGCATTCGGAAATGCTCTTTGGATGCGCTTCGATCTCGCTACCTATATCGCAGAAAATATGCGCATACAAATCAGCTCTTTAGATGTGAGAAGGACACGCATCGCTATTGCATCTTGAGAATGCGCATCGAAATTTTCTGTTGGGAAGTAATAGTAGCATAGTGAGAAAAATTACTAGAGTAGAACGGGGCAATGTCGTGCACTCAACTTTGATATGCTCGTAAAGCCGTACATCTCAAGCGAATGCAACGAGTAAGCATCCGATCGAAAGATAACTTCATTGGTTACATCCATGTGTAACAACATTTCTGTAGCGAGAAATTGTAATTGTGTAAGTGAATGTGCACGACATTACCCCAATGGTCGTTTTAAAGGTCAACTTCGATAACTCGGTGAAGCCCAAAATTTTTTCGAAAACCAAATACTTCTTTTCTTTGGCAGGATATTTCGTTTTAGAAAACACTTACCTGGTATATTTTCCGGCAAGGAAAATTATTTTTCTGACCCGATGAAAAAACACTTTTATCGTCCCGAAAGCGTGCGTTTTGAAAAAAAGGTTACTCTGTAGAGACGAACTGGTGAAAATTGCTAGTATTATATGCATAAGCTCAGTAGGTCAGCAGGTCCCTACCTTACAAACAGTTGATAAATCATTCAATTCTTTGGGCTAAAACAGCCAGTGCACGACATTACCCCCTGCACGACATTACCCCGTTCTACTCACTAAATATTTTTTCAAAATTTAAAAAAATGCCGGAGATATAGGACTTTGAAATTTTTAGGTTAGCTTTCTTTGAGAAGCTATAACTGCATTTATCGAATTCTCAATTTTATGGTGTCAAATGATTTGCCTTGAAACAGGCTTTTAAATAAAAACTAGCAAAAATTTTTTATTTTTTTTGTATATAGCTTACACTGAAAAAAAAAAATTTAAATTGAGTTTCCCAGAATACGTCATTTTTGCTATTTTTTATTTTGCTTGTAAAAAAAGCTACAAGTGTAACTAACCAGTCCTCCAAAAATTGGAGTGGGACTGCCAGTGGTTCTCCAGAAAAACAATAAAATGTGGCTTCTACTGCAATTTTTCAGTACAATTTTTTTCAATTCGAAATTTTTAATTAAACGTTAATTTGAATTTGAAAAAAGTGCATTGGTACTTTCATTAGTACTATACAAGCAAAAAAACAGTCAATAAACTTACTTCAGCATTTGAAAATTTTAGTTAATAAAAATTTTAAATCAAAAAAATGTACTGAAAAATTGCGGAAGATACTACGTTTTATTGTTTTTCTGGAGAACCACTGGCAGTCCCACTCCAATTTTTGGAGGACTGGTAATTTACACTTGTAGCTTTTTTTACAAGAAAAATAAAAAAACTATATCAAAGAAATTTTTGAAATTTTACACCCAAAAAAAATTATTAGGCAAAACGTGTGAAGATTTTTTCGACCTCACTCCTTAGAAATGAATAAAGAAATGATAACGTTCTCGAAAGGAAACTGCTGTTGTTTTAGTTAAGCCTTGTGATCTGACTTGTGTCTCAGCAGCCTGCACAAATATAAATTTTGAACAATATAAGACTTTTTTTGTTAATTTTTAGAATATATTCGCATATAATTTACTTTAAAGGAAATTATTTGACATTTTAAAATTTAAAATTGGATAAAAAAACTATCTTCCAAAGTTCAATATCCTATATCTCTGCCATTTTTGAAAAGTTTTAAAAAATAATTGGTGATAATTATCTTCAATACAACATCATAGCTTAGCGCATTTTAAAGCCAGTAAGATTTTCGCAGTCAGGTTTTTGTTAAAAGTTTATGAAGTTAAATAGTCATGACTTCTTCCCTTGTAACAAACAACTAGCTACACAGACAAGGGAACATTTTTTCAAGCTTCCTTATAACATAAGATGATAGAGCTATCCTCTGGCGTAAGGAACTCGCATATAAAACAATATTTGAAAATTCATGATTTTCGCACTTTTAACATTCACCAATTTATATCTTGTTTCAATTTTATAATAAAATATTCTTTAACTTTAGACAAACTCTTTAAGCCAGTTGAAAAACTATGAACCTATGTTCCCAATATTTCACTTCATTTATTGATATTTAATCGTACTTACATCCGTAAATACATCAATCAAAATAAAACGTTACAATCCATGCAATCGAATTCAACATAATTGGTAATATCACAATATCATTGATAACATCGTGAGCTTTGTGTAAGCTTAAATTCAGTGTTGCCTTTCAGAGCGTCAAACTACTGAATTGTGTAGCATACAACTTTGCAACAGCAGCAACACAATTCATTGTTGTCGCGACAGTGGTGGCGCGACTATTAAATTTCATGTAATTCAATACTTTTCCATTGAAATCTGTTTTTTTTTTAATTTTTTGTTGCCAACAACATCAACTTCATTTTCTCTGCTTGAATTATTTGTGAAATGTTGCAGTAGCAAGAACATAACCAATGACAACAACAACAACATGAGCATTGGCAGCTGCAGTAAAGTTTTTCACAAAATCCAAAATCACGTTCAATTTGCAGAATGAGTGAAATCGCTTCACTTACGTGACTTACAAATTATTTGCTTTTGCAATTGCAAATTTTTGTTGATTTTTTTGCACACGTCGTATGTAATGTAATTTGTTTTTGTTAATGCTGCTGCAGCAATTTTTTTTTTGGCAGCAACATCCCATATGTCACACACGCGCTGTTCATATGTTTGTCAACTGATGATGCTGCTGCTGATGCTGCTGTGTTGCATTACCGTTGATATGCACGACGTCTGTCATGTTTTTTAATGTTCGTCTAGAACAATTTTTTTGCATTTGTAGTTGTACTGCAACTGTGTGAACATATGCATGTGTATTAGCGCCAGTCAGTGTCTGTTTGTCTGTCAATTGTTTTTTTGTTCTTTAAGTAGTTGCAAATTAAGTTATGAAATTGTTTCCTGCCGCTAAGTTAATGCAGTTGCAGCAACATCAGCAGCAACTATTTATAACTACAAACAACATTTTGCAGTTGTTAACTTTCATGCACAAAATTCAGTACAGTTGTCTATGAAAGAACTGTTATCTACTTTTAGGAGTAGGTACCTTGTTTTAATTCATTTTAACCTCTTCAAGCCTAAGGGGAGACGATACTTATGCTGCTGCTTAAGTCGTAAATTATGTCAGAATTTTTTTTATACTATTTTTCATACAAAAAACTAAAGAGCGTGAAACTAAGTAAACGTTTCCAAAATAAAACTAATATTTTAAAATAGAAGCGTCGCACTTATTACTACCCCTATTTTTTGAACAGTGAATAGTATTTACATTAAGCGCCCACATATCAAAATGCATCAAAATTGTTTGTATATTTTGGATGGTAAAATGGAATGAAACAAAGAGTTTTGGAAAAAAAAAATATGCACAAGAAACGCTTCTATATACAACAATAAAATTGTGCATGCTCAAGCAGTTGTAGCTAGCTAAGAAATTTTCCAAAAATGGGTGTGAATCGTCAACGGACATGCCTACCTCCCATAAAAATTTAACTAAAATTCTTCATTCCTAAAAGTATGCAAGACATTATTTCCTTGTACTTACTTGCATACATTTACTTACACTGCAAACTATTCTATCCTATCCTATCCTATCCCATCCTATCCTATCCTATCCTATCCTATCCTATCCTATCCTATCCTATCCTATCCTATCCTATCCTATCCTATCCTATTCTATTCTATTCTATTCTATCCTATCCTATCCTATCATATCCTATCCTATCCTATCCTATCCTATCCTATCCTATCCTATCCTATCCTATCCTATCCTATCCTATCCTATCCTATCCTATCCTATCCTATCCTATCCTATCCTATCCTATCCTATCCTATCCTATCCTATCCTATCCTATCCTATCCTATCCTATCCTATCCTATCCTATCCTATCCTATCCTATCCTATCCTATCCTATCCTATCCTATCCTATCCTATCCTATCCTATCCTATCCTATCCTATCCTATCCTATCCTATCCTATCCTATCCTATCCTATCCTATCCTATCCTATCCTATCCTATCCTATCCTATCCTATCCTATCCTATCCTATCCTATCCTATCCTATCCTATCCTATCCTATCCTATCCTATCCTATCCTATCCTATCCTATCCTATCCTATCCTATCCTATCCTATCCTATCCTATCCTATCCTATCCTATCCTATCCTATCCTATCCTATCCTATCCTATCCTATCCTATCCTATCCTATCCTATCCTATCCTATCCTATCCTATCCTATCCTATCCTATCCTATCCTATCCTATCCTATCCTATCCTATCCTATCCTATCCTATCCTATCCTATCCTATCCTATCCTATCCTATCCTATCCTATCCTATCCTATCCTATCCTATCCTATCCTATCCTATCCTATCCTATCCTATCCTATCCTATCCTATCCTATCCTATCCTATCCTATCCTATCCTATCCTATCCTATCCTATCCTATCCTATCCTATCCTATCCTATCCTATCCTATCCTATCCTATCCTATCCTATCCTATCCTATCCTATCCTATCCTATCCTATCCTATCCTATCCTATCCTATCCTATCCTATCCTATCCTATCCTATCCTATCCTATCCTATCCTATCCTATCCTATCCTATCCTATCCTATCCTATCCTATCCTATCCTATCCTATCCTATCCTATCCTATCCTATCCTATCCTATCCTATCCTATCCTATCCTATCCTATCCTATCCTATCCTATCCTATCCTATCCTATCCTATCCTATCCTATCCTATCCTATCCTATCCTATCCTATCCTATCCTATCCTATCCTATCCTATCCTATCCTATCCTATCCTATCCTATCCTATCCTATCCTATCCTATCCTATCCTATCCTATCCTATCCTATCCTATCCTATCCTATCCTATCCTATCCTATCCTATCCTATCCTATCCTATCCTATCCTATCCTATCCTATCCTATCCTATCCTATCCTATCCTATCCTATCCTATCCTATCCTATCCTATCCTATCCTATCCTATCCTATCCTATCCTATCCTATCCTATCCTATCCTATCCTATCCTATCCTATCCTATCCTATCCTATCCTATCCTATCCTATCCTATCCTATCCTATCCTATCCTATCCTATCCTATCCTATCCTATCCTATCCTATCCTATCCTATCCTATCCTATCCTATCCTATCCTATCCTATCCTATCCTATCCTATCCTATCCTATCCTATCCTATCCTATCCTATCCTATCCTATCCTATCCTATCCTATCCTATCCTATCCTATCCTATCCTATCCTATCCTATCCTATCCTATCCTATCCTATCCTATCCTATCCTATCCTATCCTATCCTATCCTATCCTATCCTATCCTATCCTATCCTATCCTATCCTATCCTATCCTATCCTATCCTATCCTATCCTATCCTATCCTATCCTATCCTATCCTATCCTATCCTATCCTATCCTATCCTATCCTATCCTATCCTATCCTATCCTATCCTATCCTATCCTATCCTATCCTATCCTATCCTATCCTATCCTATCCTATCCTATCCTATCCTATCCTATCCTATCCTATCCTATCCTATCCTATCCTATCCTATCCTATCCTATCCTATCCTATCCTATCCTATCCTATCCTATCCTATCCTATCCTATCCTATCCTATCCTATCCTATCCTATCCTATCCTATCCTATCCTATCCTATCCTATCCTATCCTATCCTATCCTATCCTATCCTATCCTATCCTATCCTATCCTATCCTATCCTATCCTATCCTCAAAATCAGCTTAAAACTAGCTCGAAATGCCCGTATTAACAGATAACAGATTTCATTGCTAACTATCCCTATGGATTCATTCGTCTGACTGAAAAAAACAAAAAGTTTGCCACAAACATTTTTTTGAGATTTTCCGAAAATATTGCAAACTTTCCGGAAAACTCTTTTAGCTCAAAATTAGCTCGAAACTAGCTTAAGCTCCTGTGTCAAAATATTTTTCGAAAAAATGGAAAATTTTCCATACACGAAACTACTGTTAAAAAGCATGAAAATAGCTCGAAATTTCCAATCCAAAAACTACCAAATTCACTCACTTGATAGACCTTTACTTAACCCCTTTGGACGTCGTTCATTAGAGTTATATTAATGTTAAGGTCCCAAAAGACGAAAACACGTTTATCCAAAGTCCACGTCAAAGGCAACATCCAGCAACTTCTCATTCAATGAAGTAAATCGCCAAATCCAACACGTATTTTCTTATCATATTTGTAATTTTGCTGTAAAATAAATGACAGGTCTTTTTCCAGATTATTTTTAAGAAGCTTATCTTCTCCTATACCATAGAAACATTTACGAAGCAGATATTCATTAAGTAGCAGAGCATTTTCTGGAAGGAGTTAAGAGATCCACTTATTTCATTTTAACGAAGTTCATTGAAATCAAATGGCTAGTTGTGTTTTTCGTTGTGTATCATATTTTCAGCCAAGAAGTAGAGCACTCGTTTAAAAGGTAATAAAAATCACTTTTCATTTTATGAAGCAAACCAACTTTTCTGGTACAAGCTGTTTCTATAAATGTTTCTTTGCTATGGCTTCCTGGCTGCCTGTTGTTGTCTTTATTAAATTCTTAACCATACCATTTTATATCTGAGGGTTTAAGATCAAAACGCCGCACACCACCAAATAACCGATGGCTGTAAAATTTCGCTTATAAATAAAACTCCCTCTGTGCGAAAGGATATTAAATGAAATGGGGCCAGTAACTCTACTCAACTGTGATGTTGCAAAACCCTGACCAGCTGTCGACTACAGCAACGACAGCAGCGACAACAACAACTACAACGACAACAACAAAAGCAATTTTGTTTACTATTATTTTTGTTTAAGTTTTATGAGGTTTTTCCTAGAGCTTTTCCAAAAATACACAAAAATACAACAACAACAACGCCTTTAACCACTGGTTGTGCTGCGCGAAATAAAACCCTTTTTTCATCCATAAACAGTGGAGTGCGGGGGGGGGGTGTTTGTATACTGGGTTTGCCTTGATGATTTGTGGTGAAATTGTATGAGGTCGTTTTATTTCTGTTTTCTTTTTCTTCATCGCTTTTTATCTGCTTTTAGAGAATTAATCTTTATTTCGTCATTTGCTCGCTCTAATAGAGAGGAAAAACAGATTTTCACATTTCGGTTTTTTCTTTTTCCCCATTTTCATTTTCATTTTAGTTTGGCGATAGCTTTTTCATTATTTTATTCCTTTGACTTGATTTTGATTTGGCTTTGCGCTGATTTTAATATGAATACCCTTTATGTTGTTTATTTAAATTTTAATGATGACGGTTTTTTGGCTTTGAGCTGAGTTTTTGCCAAGTAATGTATTTATTTCGGTATATTTTCAAGGGGATTAATATCACTTATCCATATAAAAAGTTAAAACAAAGTGATATAAAATTCCGCAATATCATTAAAATTATTTGCACATAATAGTATTGTCATCATAAACATGAAATTCTTAAAGGATACAGATTTTTATGCTCAAGAGATGTCTACACCAGTTTACAAATGATTAAAAAAATTTAAACTGTGCAACTATTCATTTCCTGTGTAAAAATCGGCTGCTGATTCCGAAAATCACATTATTTTTCCTTAAAGTCGTTTTTGAGTTATCGATCATTTTCTATTTTTGGACCAAAAGAAGATAGTGCTTCTTAATTACAAAGTACCTGGAGACCGAACCCTGCTCGGTCAACAATCTGATTTTATTACTTTAATCTATTTTTTGTTATGAAACTTGTACCTTTTCACCTCTAATGGTCATGCTTTCAAAAGTATAAATAAACCGATGAGAATAATTATAAGGAAAAACTCGGAAAATATCGAATGGTACAGAAAAATATCAAAAACTCAAATTTTTTTTTGGTGAAATAGAATGCCCTAAAATAAATAAATGGGATATGCCACAAACCCAAAATATTTCGTCTTTTGTATGGGGGCTGAAATATCTTATCTTGAAAGGATCATAACTCGGAAAATAAGAGTCCTATTGTAAAAATCCGAAGAGATATTTTGATAAGGAAAATTGTGGCTATTCGATGCTATTAACACATTGACTGCCAGACCAAATTTTGTACTGTTTCCCAGGGTGCCAAAATTTTTTTTTTCTATTTTCATGTTTTATATGAAATAACGGTCATTGTTAGGTGTTGAGTTGCGTTTCTACAACTTTTGGAAGTGCTAGAAAAGATTTAGTCCTGGCTATTGAATATCATAGCCACGGCACCCTATGTAAAGATAGACGTCTATCTGTTTGCCAAGTGCCGTAGCTATTATTTTCAATAGCCAGGAAGAAGAAAGAAGTGTTATAAAGTTAGCAGTACTGTATATAAATATATATGGGACGTTTCACGTTAACCGGCCACCTCCGTCGCGAGAATTTGTGCAGACGGAAAATAAAGTTTTGGATCCCAAAATTTTCGTTTTTTTTCAAAGCTTTTGAAAGCCCGGTAGCGCTTTTAAAAATTTCAATATGAAAACGTTGTAAAACGCGCCGAAAGGGGTCGTAAAATAAATTTTTTTTTTAATATTTTGGCGTGAATTGCATCACCCGGGGGTTTTGGGGGTCGCTGATCACGAATCTGAAGCCAAAATTTGAGAATTCTTAAATCCAAGATGGCGAATGCACACATTGTGGGAAAATCCTAATTTTGAGCAAGTCGAAAAAATAAAGCTAGAGTTGTTCAAATTCGTCCAAACTTACACATATAGCTTGGAAATACTTATTAAGGTATCATGCCTGCATAGTTTGAGAAGCCTACCGTTATTTTTTTGACTTTTAGCTATTAGAATTTTCCCACACTGAAATAGTTTTTATTATTTCTCAAAATAAATGGCTATAAAATCTAAACAAACCAAAAACTCCTCAAACCAAGTTCACTTAGCACTAAGAGTGGTAATAAGCTTTTTGTTTTGTATTGAATTTTGTTTCTAGAGGCTGTGCATTTTTCATGACGAGGCAAAATAACAAAAAACTACTGGCTACGGAAATCCATACCCACAAGCCTGAATGAAACTGTACTGGCTATTGAAATCAATAGCCATGGCAGCCAATGTGTTAATAAAAAAGAATTTCACATTTTCTTGTAATTATGCTGTAAGGCTGAACACAGCGTTTTCTTCAAATTCTAGCAAAGATATTTCAAAACCCTGCAGGTGTAATGTAAGTTCTGGAATGGAGACGGATTCAACGTCAAAAAGTACATAAAGCTGCATATAAGAATTAAAAAGTTCATTCCATTTTTTTTTTTTTTTTGCGTCGGAGTTTTTATTATTAACCAAGATTTTTATTTTGATAAAAAGTGGGCGTGGCAATTATTGAACAAAGCCTACTTTTTGTTATGCTTTAGATACTCATGATACAGATCCGCATGCCAAATTTCATTAAAATATGTTCACCATTTGTGAGAAATAGCATTTAATTTGTTTTATTTGTATAGGAGGTTCCACGCACACCAGTGATATTTTGCCCACTTTCAGGTCATAGGGTGGCTAATAGCAAGTAGACTTCCTACAGTTAAATTCAGAAAGATTGCTTTAGTAGTTTTCTGTTTATAGCTTCTTATTTTTTTTGTGGGCGGTGCCACGCCCTTCAACATATTTTACCAATATAACGTTATATCACATATATTTTACCAATATAACGTTATATCACATATTAATCATTGTTTGCAGTGGTGGCATCTCCTAAATTTTCATTAAGATTGTTGGAGTCGTTTTCGAGTAATATTGAATTAAAATTTTAAATGGGTAAAAAGTGGGCGTGGTATTTCTTCGATACCGCCCACTTTTCAGTTATTAAAAGGCATTGATAAGAAGTACCCACATACCAAATTTCATTAAAATATCTTGTAAAATTTGCGAGAAATAGCATTTTACGTATTTCGCTTGTATGGGAGGTTCCACGCGCAACTGCGATATTTCGCCCACTTTCAGATCAGAGATGCCCTATAGCAATTAAGCTCCTCACAGTTAATTTCTGAATGTTTGCTTTATTAGTTTTCTTTAGTTTTCCCAATATAACGGTGTATAACATAATAATCTCCGTTTGCAGGAGTAACATCCCCTTAATTTTCATTAAAATTGTTGAAGTCGTTTTCGAGTAATATTGAATCAAAATTTTCAAGGGCTGAAAAGTGGACGTGGCACTTCTTCGATCCCGCCCATTTTTTGTCAGTTACAAGGTATTTTTAAGCCGTACCCGCTCACTAAATTTCATTCAAATAACTTAAATAGTTTGCGAGTTATGACTAAATCAATTTTAAAATTTAGGGCAGCGCCACGCCCCCTGGTGAACATTTACAAAGTTCAAACCTAGCTCATTCTTCATTGTATGCTAATATCTAACGCTATTCCAAGTTTCATTAAAATCGCTGCATCCGTTCTCGAAAAAAATTTTGGCACATATACATATATTTATAAATTTATATATATATTTATAAACATACATATAATTTTATATCGTATAAGAAGAGAAGATACAGGCAGAGAAACTTGCACTGACGTTGTTGGAGCGCTTGGTTAGAGAGTCATTCCCAATTTGATATCTTCCATTCGCGAAAATGCCGTGGCTATTTTTACCTCAATTTCGTTACTAAGAAATATACAATTTCCAGCGTTCGGAACGTATATGAAAAATCGTAAAGAAACACCATCCTTTGAAGGTCACCTAGATCGAGGACAAGTTAGCAATAATAGAATTTCGGCAGCAAGATGGATGGACTCTAAAGAAGTACTAGTCGCATCCAACTACCATCAGCCAGAGATAGTTCCAGTAAACAGAAAGCAAAAGGATGACTTAAGAAAGGAAGTAGAATGTCCCTTGGCCATAAATGACTATAATAAGATGATGGGAGGTGTCGACCTCGCCGACCAAAAAGCAGCGATATACGACCTAAACAGGAAGTCAACAAAATGGTGGAAGAAAGTGTTTTTTAAAATTCTTATGCTGTCAGTAGTAAACGCGTGGATTATATACACGGAGCTACATAGTTGCAAACTACCTCTAATCCAATTTAGGGTTCCTTTGGCTGAAGCGCTTGTCGCGGAGGGAGTCAAAAATAAAGGTTTTCGAACTCGTCAAACTGGCGGAAGACCCTCTAAGCGGCCGAAAACAGATCTTCTAAATATTGGCAACCATATACCTATTCAAAGCTCAAAGCATTATCGTTGCGTCCGTTGCAAATCATTAGGTATATATAAGGAAAAACGATCCAAATTTGTTTGCTTAGGATGCAATAATGCTTTATGCAATCCGTGCTTTGCACCATTTCATAAATAAAAGTATCTATGCTTTATCTTCTTTGTTCAGATGCTTTTTTTAAAATGTTAAGTTGATAAAATAAATGAATTCTTAAAAAGGACGAAATCAAATATTAATTTTTTTATTCTTATTGGGACATAATATCCCAACAAAAGACTTTATTGGGATATTATATCCCAGGACAATGGAAAAGTCCGTCGCGAAAGGGTTAACAATCTCGAGGATTCAAAAACTGAGAAAAAAATAACACTTTTGACCATCTGTAATAATTTATCATAAAAGTTAACACAAATTTATTCGCTGATTCACATAACTTAATTTGGGAGCAACTTCAAAATGTTCTCAGTACCGCATTACTATTTCCCCAGATTTACCGACATTCGGCAACTGTTGGTTTTTCTTTATTACCACCACATTAGACGTTCATTAGGCAATCCTTATTTAGGCTTACCCCATTATATAACATACACAATTCAAGTAAAATCTTCAAAATGTTATACAAACACCGTTGTTTGAGATAGTGCAATTTAATACTTTCATTGTCGGTGCTAAATCGGAACTAAACATTTGTTATTCGTAACATGCACTTTTAGTACAAACAAAAACATAAGAATTCTCTACAAAATTTGACGTGAAATAACTCGTGTAAGCCCAACATAAAATTGTGCCAAATCTGGACAGAAAACAGATTTGAAGCATACAATGCAAACATATACTTCAAAAGGATATACTGAAATATTTATGCCTAAGTATTGTTGTATTTTGTGTAGCGTATGAAATTTTTTTCCCATGCCGAAGAGAAAACCCCTTAGTAGTTCTTTCAGTTTCAAAAACTTTTGAAATGGTATGTTAATATTTCATACAAATGAATACAATGGAATTTCGTGGAAAGTTTTATGTTTCACACAAAATATGTAAGCGCGCAGAGTTAAATCAAATTTCAACTTATCACACCACACTTTCACGGATGCCGCGGCGTTAATGCTGTTACTGTTGCATTGGCCCGAAATGTTGGTTGTCGTCATGCCGCGCGCGCCGTCAACAACACTAA
The DNA here is from genome assembly GCA_951812925.1 of Calliopum simillimum. Classification (NCBI taxonomy): domain Eukaryota; kingdom Metazoa; phylum Arthropoda; class Insecta; order Diptera; family Lauxaniidae; genus Calliopum; species Calliopum simillimum. The sequence continues at coordinate 18,767,695 of OX638372.1, read as the reverse complement.
ATGAATTCTCAACGCTCATAAAATTTTAAACATTTGCCGTTGACATTCATCATCAGCCACTTCAGTCAAGTACCACCACCACCTTCAACAACAACAACAAAGCAGCAGCAGCAGTAGGAACTGGAAAACAATTTATTTGTGCAAATCTTTGCCAAAGCGAACGAACGCTGCTCTGTCCTAATTAAAATTTTCCACATCATGACCAACGCGGGACAGATTCGAGTCACACCAAAGTAGCTGACAAAAAAAAAACAGAAATTCAAAAAAAAAAAAGCCAACCAAAAAGGAAAAAGGCTCTTAAAAGAGAAACCCCTCAAAATGGCAAAAACGAAAAAAAAGGACGAAGTTAAAAATAACGGATCCACTTTTATAACGTGATTTATGCAGCGACGAGAACCATTTGTCAGCCAGACACCGCTTTCGCATTTTATTTTGCGCTTTTTCCGATTTTTCCTTTTTTTGTGCCGTTGTCCTCTTCTACCGAGAAGTATCCTTTCTGTGTAGATTTATACTTTGATTTTCTCTCTCTTTTCTTTTTGCTTTTTCTCTCTCATTTCAAAAGGAATTTTCAAGTTTACTTTTTACATTTATTTTACAATTTGTTTACTTTGTTGTTGTTGCTATCGCATTCATCGCATTGCTCCTGGTACTTACTTATTGCTTCCTCCTTGATAATTTTCCACTACTGCCATGCGGGCGGGTGGCTTAGCGGTGCTGCTATTGCGCTTTCTAAGTAGACAACATCACAAGTTGATTGAATTGGATTATCATGCTTCGTTAAGATGAAATAATGATGTAAATTATGAAGACGCGATATTGTCGTTAAATACGTTGTGGTTATAACCAAAATTGTGAAATGAGATTTTTGAGATAACAACAACAACATTAAGACTGCGCGCTCATTTTTGATATTTATAAAACCAATTACCATTGCGATATCATCAAGTGAATGTTTACACTGTTCGACAATTTCGAACTTTTTTAGAAAATCAAAAAAATTCTTAAAGTAGACGTTAAAAAAAAATACCCGTGTCTCGTGGTTTTTCTCCAGCATGTCACATTTTTTTTTTAATCGATTTTTGAAGTTTTATTATCCACTGTACATGAAATAAACAAAAATACCGCATTCTTGTATTAAATCGATGAATTTAACTATAAGATCCTTACATCTGAGGTGTATCATGCGTTGAGCAAACTTATGCAGGATATTGCGGGGAGTATTTTTGTAGAAAATTTTAACCCTGTACAGCCCCCACATGTGGGTCTTTTTTGCCCTTTTCTTAAAAAGGTACAAAAATGACACCTAAAACAGGGGAATATTGAGTCAGTATGTACTACAGAAGTACTCGCTATAAAATTACACTGCTAGTTTTTAAACACGTAAAGATCGAAATTTGAGCCCGAAACCAAAAAATCGTTACAATCAATTAGGACTTTTCACATTCCATATTAATTACATCCCTGACGCGCTTAACTTATGTTTTAAGAAATTTTTGTTTTTGTAGCTCTTAGTGAAATTTTATTTACGATATTTTTGCAAATTTTTTTAACCCATTGTGGCTCAGTTTTAGAAAAAGGGGTCAAAAAGACCCATTAAAAACAGGGTATAATGGGTTAATGCGTTCTAGGAAAATTATCCTTGTGTGATTTCGATATGATTTTGTGAGAACGAATTTTGTCCAAAATGTAGTTTTAGAGTTTAACAGTGGGGTGATATTTGGAAAATATTGATTGTTAGAAATGCTCACTGATTTTAACGATTTTTTTGCATTCGGGATGAAATTTTGCTTTTTTAATGTTCAGGAACTTTTAGTTAAATTGTATAGCAAATATTTCTGTAGTACATACTGATATTCACCTGTTTTAGGTGTCATTTTTGTACCTTTTAAAGAAAAAAGGGAAAAAGTTACCCACATGTGGGGGTTTTACAGGGTTAAAATTTTCTACAAAAATTCTCCCCGCAATATCCTGCATAAGTTTGCTCAACACCTCAGATGTAAGGATCATATAGTTAAATTCATCGATTCAAAACAAGAATGCGGTATTTTTTGGTTTTTTCATGTACAGTGGATAAAAAAACTTAAAAAATCGATAAAAAAAAATGTGACGTGCTGGAGAAAAACCACGAAACACGGGTATTTTTTGTTACGTCCACTTTAAGAATTTTTTGTATTTTCTAATGTTTTTTTTTTTTTGTGTCGAACAGTGTTATAGCTGCAGCAATGAAAATTGGAATATTTATTCTTTTATTTTAAACTTGATATTTGTTATATTTGCCGCAATAAATTTATTTATGGAATTACCTTGCAATTTTGTAATTTGTATTGTAGTGGAGTTCCCAGGGCGTTAAAAACACGTAAACGTAGGATTTCTGTTAGACTGGATGAAATTTAATTATTAAAAGTGGAATTATTAGCTTAAAATAGGGGAATAGTGTCGCCTGCGGACATGGGTTGGGCGTGGGCACCCCCGTAACTTTTAACAGAAAACAAATGCGGCTGTTCTGACATATGTTAAACGCGTGTTATGACAGCAGGAAGTTTTTGTGCATTTACAGACGCATTTGCTTTGTGCTGAGAAGAAAAAAATTCTTCAATGAGTGAAAGTCAACACAAAAGTTTTTTTCAATCATTTTCCAAGTGCCATTAATCGAAGTGAATCAAGCGAAAAGCTTAGTGCACTCTATAATTATGCAGCTAATTTGTTATAATATGTGATTCAAAACCGAAAGCAACCAAAATGTTCGCACAACACAATTTGCTCATTGCTTTTCAAAGTGGCTGTCAAAGTCGGTTGTGAGCAAACAATAGGGCTGGGTGTGGGCACCCCTCTCCTTTTTATTTAAAGCGTGCGTTTTACTAAAATATCGTCGTGGATGCCAACATTACTAATCTTAATGGTATTTTTATGCCTTTTAACGCTTTTTTAGTGGAAAGAAAAGAAAAAATAGGCCCTTTAAAGATATCGCAGAAAAAGCAGTAGTTTTTATTAAGAGTGGTCGGTAAAATGGCATACCACTTTCCAAAAAATAATGGTTTGATATAAAAAATTCATGCTTGGCAAAGGAGCAATGTCAACAAGGGCTAGAAATTACGTCACCTAGCTGGCTTAGTCTGCAAAACAATTGAACTGACATTGACGCCCAAATAATCAAGTCTGGTTTCAGGGTAACAGGCATGATACCATTCGATCCAGACGTTTTCAGTGACGCTGATTTTGTTGAAGTCGTTGAGCAGAATTTTTTTAATTTGTGTGAGTCAATGTTTCCAAAATAAATAAACTTTGCTTTCTTCTCCATTTGATTGCATTTAACTTCATATTTTTCCATTTTTAGCCGATTTTCTAAGGGTGCCCACAACCGACCCAAGCTTTTTTTTTTTTCACTTCACTATTTATTTGATATAATTTTCCAACTGACGAAATCAATTTTCTTTTTTCACCAGTAGTTAGCTAAGGTCTCTAGCTTTCCATTGATACTCATATGTCTGCATAATATATGTTTGGTCAAAAGTTATGAGTCCTTAATAAAAAGGTGCCCACACCCGACACTATACCCATACATTTTTAGTCATTTTCAAGAAAAGAGTGTTTTTTCAAAAATGTATACCCTACACCAAAGCTTATAAATTGATATATATAATTAACTGGTTCCATTTATTTTTAATTGTTCTTTTTATATAAAATATTACTTTTATTTCACCAAAATTTTTTACACTTAAAAATATTTTAGAATTTTTTATATAAAACCCCCCATACATTTTTTTAAAAGTACTTTTAATTAAAGCATAATTTATAAGCTTTAAAATGATGTATGACTCAGTCATATCGAAACTAATGAATTTCGCCTTAAAAACTGCAACCTTCGATATAGATGAAAATCATAAAGCCAGAACTCTGCTATTCTCCTAACAGAAGGGAGTCTGTGGTAACGCTATGGACCTAGTTGGTCTATGTGAGGTTTTTGCTTACGCAATTACCGCCACCCTAACCTATGACTCAGGCAGGCAAAACTTTTTGTTTACTCAAGAGGAAAACAACGTAGTCAGAGTTGGAAGCAACCGTTTATTTTTCCTTGCGGCCATTCCCGAGTTATAAGAGAATTTCTCTTTTCGAGATTATAGCTTCAATATACATATTTGTTTAATGCCAAGTCCGATCGATTTTATTTTTCAACGTTTACGAACAGTGACTAATGGCGCTTCTAACAATTACACTAATGATTATGCTCCGAACAAAATTGACTGAGTTATAGCAGAAAATAGTTTGAAATTTTAGAAATTGTTTCCATTTTTTTATATCAACGTCAAATGAAACATTTTGGTTTTCGCATACATACGAGTAAATTGTTATATGTATATAAATTTTTTTAGCAATTTTATTCTTCTCCTAGAATTTTCGTGAATATATTAAGGGTTTAGTGCAATAAGGATGATGATAAGTTGTCCAGAGCATTTCAAAATGTTCAGCCTAAGTCAACGGATCCAATTTTTCAGCTTCCAAATCGGCTACTCTACACTCATTGAACATTTTGAAGATGCTCTAGACAACTTCTCATGATCCTCTGTAGAAGAACATTGCGAATCATGTAGCAATTGTATTAAAAATATTAATTTTTAAAATAAATTGACATGTTTCTATTGCACTAAATCCTTTATATCTTCTCGTAATTTCATCATCACATAACTTTATTTTTAGGGTTTAAGAATTCTTTCTTACAAAACAAGATTTTTTTTTTTTTAGCTTGCAGACACAATTTTAAGTGTTGACCTAGATGACTCCAATTTTTTATATTCTTCGCCAGAGAAAAATCACAAAAAAACATATTCCAAAGATGTCAATTTTCGATAATAATAAAAAAATGGTATAACTTGTTAGTGCTATTGCTTTCTTTCTATCTTCTGTGCTGTTCAGCCTATAGAACAACCACTATCCCTGTCATTTTTCTTTGATTGTCTTTTTTTATTGCTTATTTAATCATTTACTACCTTACTTGTTCACAGTACTTTTTCCTGTTCTTTTTTTTTTTTTTTTTTTGTACCCTATGGCTCTTTTTTAGAATGTAGGCTTTTGTGAGAAAAAGGATTGCCTCAATTTAAATTTATCATTTATCTTCCACAAAGCATGGTTTTCCTTAAATTCTTTCTTTCATCCTTCTGGCAAAAAAAGACTCCTCCTTTTTTGCTATTACGCAAAAGAAAGCATACTGAAAATTTATAGTAATAGAGTACTATACACTTGCTTTCTTTCAAATTCTCTAATTCCATTTAAGTTGCAGTTTAAATTGCCTATTGCCAGCTCAGTGGTCAGCTTATTTCCAACTTTAAGTTTTTTTTTTTTGCACCCACTGTACCAATGCACATTGAATTGGCTTATCCCAATACACAGCAACAACAACAACAAATTGAAATCCGACACTTGGTACATTTCTTTCTGACATGGGTCAATTTAATTTGAAGTGATTGAAAAATAAAAAAAATGAAAAGTAGAAAAGGCGGTTGCTGGTGTTGGTGAAAATGCCAACGCACGCTGACAAAGATGAAAATGAAAAAATAATAAAAATCACTTCAAACGGTCGCCACAAAATGCTGATGTGTTTTTATGCAACAATGAATTCTTGTTGAATCCTTTTGAAAATGTATTTAAATAAAAAAAGGTGGCATTCTTTGTGTGGTTTTCATTTTGAATTTTTTGTCAAATTTGCTGTTTTTTTTTTTTAATAATATTGAGCCCAAGTTTTTAAATAGCAACTTTATAGGGTAGATAATCTTATGTAGTGATGTCTCACAGTGGTCCCATATCTAGAAAAGCTGACCAAAATCATGAAAGTTGGTTGCTTGCCTGGTTCTCACTTGCCTGGTTAAAGCGATTTAGTTAGTTTGGTTTAACCAGATTAGCTTGCCATATAAAGAACTTTTCGATTTGTATGAAAGTTTTCAGTACTTTTTCACCATTTGCAATACTGTATCTAAAAATTATTACGAATAAGCATTTTTGAAACACCTGTGATGACCATCAAAACAAAATTAATATAAAACATACAAATCAAAGGTAAAACCAAAGATGTTGCATTTTCATGGACTTTTAAAAATTGATATCAAAAATTATTCAATTTCCCTTTGATTCTTAACAAATCTATACTAAAGGTTAAATAAAGAATGCTTGTAAGTTCCTCTTGATGTCGGCGAATTTGGCTGATGATATGATTGTGAATGAAACGTAACGAAAACCAGCATTCCAATGAACAGTAAGCTCATCCAAATTTTGTCATCTGATCCATGCTTGCTGGTAGAAAAATAATAAATATTATTCAACAATGCAAGTGAAAAAAGTTCAAATAGTGTTGTAATTTGGTAAAAAAAAAAAAAACAAGATTAATACGTAGGAACGCTGACCTTATCAGCCTTGGGTTTTCTATTTCGGTTTGGTCGACCCAGATAATGGGAACAAGGCAATAAAGTGGCTTCATACAAAAGAATGTGTTTATTATTTTTATTTTATAGAGTCAATCACCTCCATCTCATGAGTAAGCCTTGGCCAAGTCCTTTGGCACCCCAAAATTTACTTAAAATAAAGAAAAATTATAAATAGCCCTGCAGAACCACGGACTATTCCAAAACTAGTTTGCAAACTCCTCCATGGGAGAAACCGACTAGTCCAAATTTTGGTCCCATCACATATAAAGTTCTATTTACGTTTTACATTGTTTGTCATTGGGCGCAACTAATTGCCTCCTTATGCATTACAATCGCACCAGAAAAAGGTCAATTGTCTCCTTATGCATTACATTTGGACCAAAAAAAGGCCAATTTTTTTTTTTATTTTATTTATAAATTTCAACAAATTTAATTTGAAATTCAAATTTTGCACCAAAATGTCAAACGGTTTCATAGCCGAATGTGCTAAAGAGTGTTTGTATACTTCTGAGTAATATGATACGGGTTCGAATCTCGGTGTGGATGAACATTTTTGTATTAATTTTTTATTATTTTATATATCGGCTCTAAGTCTCTTCAGAGAAATTTTGTAGAAATTAATGAAAATTTAAAACGAAATTGAAAACCACCGAATGAAGGATTTGAACCCGGGCCTCTTCATTCAGCGCAAGTCACTAGACCGATACTCTATCGTTTACTCTTCATCACAATCGACAAACTGACAAACAGTACGTAGTCAGTAATGTTTTAATTTTACTGATACAATCGATACACAATTGGACCACTTTTGGTAGGTACTTATGACGGATTATGTATTACCTTTGGACCATTTTCGATACAATTGATAATTTAAGTGAATTAAGTAATTCTAGTTTTAGTTCTAGTCCATTATGGACTACTTACAAAAAACTAGACCAAAGATTGGACTACTTAGACAATTGACTCCATCAACAATGAAATCTAGTGGGTCATCCTTTTGATTTTATCACAGCGACAGTTCTTTTGATCTGACCAATCCAACAAGTTATATATAATTATTATAAGCTCAGATTAAAATCTATTTGAACATATGGTATCCGTGGTGTTTGATAGCTTCAGTTGGGAAACTAAGATGCAAAACTGCAATATCGAGAAAGTTTTCATATCAAATATTTTTACAAAGTAAACATAGATTTATTTTTTATTTTCTTATGCTGTCAATAAAAATATCTCTTTTTTTTGCCTTCGATAATTAATTTTGTCAAAAAAAAAAAAAAATAATTGTTTTTAGCGGAAATACTTAAGAAATCAATTGAAGAAGAAAAAAAAAACCGAAAATGGCATTACGTCTCACCATCGGCAATGCTTTACTGCGACGCCCTCGCGCATGCAACAAAATGCAACATTTTTTGCAGCAACAGCTGCCACACCTGAAGATCAAAATCGGCAGTACGGCTAGCGTTTATACTTTGGAAAAACTTGGAAAACGTGAAATTGTCGGTTATGGTGCCAGCGGTCAATATGGCTATCAAGATCGCATGGATTTTCCAATGCCATCCGTACGTTTTCGTGAACCAGATGCCGAAATTTGTGAACTACGTGAGAAAGAAAAATGCGATTGGAAGAAAATGAATATTGAAGAGAAGAAAACCCTCTATCGCTATAGCTTCTGTCAAACTTTTGCAGAAATGAAAGCGCCAACCGGTGAATGGAAGATAGCAGTTGGTGTTGCTTTTTGGTGTTTCACATTGGGATATATTTTTGTTTTAATTTGTAATACTTACGTGTCCCCACCATATCCCGATACATTTGATCCACCACGCCAACGTGCACAATTGAAACGAATCTTGGACTTGGAGTTCAATATGGTAGAAGGTATTGCATCTTTTTGGGATTATGAAAATGATAAATGGAAGTAGAAAGGATTGAAATGAAAATCTTTGATTTTTAATGACTGATGTCATCACTATGCTTTGCGAATTGGATTGAAAAAATAAATAAAATAAAAGTTTTACAAATTACAGAGAATTTATTTTATGACAAGAAATTTTGACTGCCACGGCTATTGATTTCAATAGCCAGTACAGTTTCATTCATGCTTGCGGCTATGCATTTCCATAGCCAGTAGTTTTTTGTTATTTTGCCTCATCATGAAAATTGCATAGCCTCTAGAAACAAAATTCAATACAAAACGAAAAGCCAAGTACCACTATTAGTGCTAAGTTTTGCTGCTCCAATCTGCTCTACATAAAAATCTAGAGCAAAAAAGAGCAAACAGAGCATTTTGGAGCAGACTCATCGAACACTTTTCAGAGTAAAATAGAGCAAGCTAGAGTAGAAAAAACTTTCATCGAACACTTTTCACTGCTCTAACTTGCTCTAGAGTTCTCTAGAGTAATCATCAAACATACATACATATGGGACGTTTCCTGTTAACCGAGCCACCTCCAGAATTTGTGTGAGCGGGAAATAGAGTTTGGGATACCAAAATTATCGTTTTTTAAAAGCTTTCGAAAGCCGAGTGGCGTTTATAAAAATTTTAACATTTTGGCGTAAACTCGGAAGATTTAGGACTCGCTGATCACGAATCACGAAGAGTTGTTCAAATTCGTACAAAGTTTGAGAACTCTAGCGTTATTTTTTCGACTTCTAGCTATTAGGATTTTCCCATACTATGAGACGAGCCATCTTAGATTAAAGAATTCTTAAATTCTGGCTTCAGATTCGTGATCAGCAACCCGAAACCCCCGGGTTATAAATTTAATGCCAAAATATTAAAAAAAAAAATTTATATTACGCCCTCTTTCGGAGCGTTTTACAACGTCGCCATATTGAAATTTTTAAAAACGCCACTGGGCTTTCGAAAGCTTTTAAAAAACGAAAATTTTGGGATCCAAAACTTTATTTTTCGTCCTCACAAAATCTAGCGATGGAGGTTGCCCGTTTGACGTGAAACGTCCCCTATATATTTATACTAGCTGGCCTGGTTGCGACTTCGTTCGCCCATTCCCGATGCCTTTACGTACAAAGTCCATCGTCCCTCTCTTCCAATCACCAAGGTTTTTAAAGATCCATGTTTTGTAATCATAGCTCCCATAGGTACAATGATATAGCATTTTTTGTATGAATGGTGCAACTCCTCCTTCTCACCCTCCCGCCCAAGTTTTTCAAAGTAAATGGTAGATAGAATATTCCTGTATGTACCAAGTTTTATGACGATATCTGCGATATGTGAAGAAATATAGCATTTGTGTATTTTTTGAAAAGTCGATGCAATTCTCTTACACCCAATATCCCCCAAGTTTTGCATGGTGAATGGTAAATATGTACATTATGCATAAGTTCATCAACTTTCATAATCATAGCTTGTATAACTGTAGAGATATAGCATTTTTTGTATTTTTTTCGTATGGGGGGTGAAACCCCCGTTCCCCTCAGTGACATCCCACCCCCTTAAGAACCATCTACAGATCAAAACAAACAATTTAAAAAAAAAATTATGTAAATCGGCCATGTAGTTTCCGCGTTCATAAGCTACATACGGACACCATTTCATTTTTATATATATAGATACAGTACTGTTAACTTTATAACACTTCTTTCTTGTTTCTGGCTATTGAAAATAATAGCCATTGCACTTGGCAAACGGATAAACGTCTATCTTTTCACAGGGTGCCGTGGCTATGATATTCAATAGCCAGTACTTAATCTTTTCTACGACTTCCAAAAGTTGTAGAAACGCAACGAAATACCTACCAATGACTGTTATTTCATAAAAAACATGAAAATAGAAAAAAAAAATTTTGGCACCCTGGGAAACAGTATAAAGTTGGCAGCCAATGTGTTAAAAAAAAAACATTTAATTTTTGGCCCGGGCTTTTTTCCAAGTGCTTGTTTCGGCTCCCGGAAATAACGCCATAGAAAATAACGCCAGAAAATTTTTTCGAAATAACGCCAGAATAATTTTTGGCTTTATTTCCAAAACATAATGGAATAACGCCAGAATTTTGTATGCAGATTTTTCTGGCGTTATTTCAGGGAGCCCTTGTTTCGTGTTCGTGCCGGGCCAGGCTTCAAAAATTAGGCCCATGCCCAACTCTACCTTACCTACCTGACTTCCAGAGAATATTGCATAAAAATATTTTTGTGATTGCATGCTGGTGAGTTCGGGAAAAATTCTCGAGAATGTTTAATCATAATAAGGCTAAACAAAATAATATCTCAAAGAGCAGAGTCAATGCAGCGAATATATTATTATTACACCCAAGTTTGAACCGACATCCTACACAACAAAATCATGGTTGCCCTGTGTGATGGAATGTGTTTGAGATTTTTGCGTTATTGCAATTAAACTAGCAATGACCTAAAATCCTCAAAATGCTTAAAGTAATCCAATTAAATTTGATCTCAACAATTTAACCCCTTAAAAAAATTTAAATAAATGCGAAAAAGAGATCAAGTACTATAAGATGCTGCTGTGGCACAAGCTCGCCATCATGTTTTTTTCTTTTTTTTTCATAAAAACGTTTGATTACTTAAGCGTAGCGTTGACCCTCCTACTAATCTTTCTGAAGTACCTTATCTACTTGCTCTCACAGATACTTGACTTGCGCTGATATTTTATAATTTGTTTACATTTTGAAGTTGTTTTTGTTGTTATTGTTACTACTACTACTACTTCCACTTACCATGCTGTTATTATTCTATTTGTTGTTGTGATTTGTTTGTTATTGTTGTCATTGTTATTGTAGCAAAAAACTATACCAGTAGGTCAAAAACATATTTCTTATTACAATGTTGTTGCTCTGTTATTGTTTACTTTTGCCATTGCAATTTCTCGGATTTATTTTTCTTTTTTTACAGATTTTGCTTATGGCATGAACTTATCAGTTGTTTTTTATATATTCGCTTTCTTTGATTTGTTATTTTTATTTATTATAATCAATTTTTTAAAAAATTGATTTGAGAAACTAAAATTTCATTTAATCAATCATTCATGCGCGTGTCTTTATATTTGTTGTTGTTTAATCAATTTTATTTATGTACATATCGATACCTTAGAGCGCTATAGTCCTATCTCCATTTTTCCAAGAAAAAGAAGATTTCAAACAGTGGTTATTTAGGATTGGCTGCTTTTTTGACATAACGATACATGCAATAATTTTACCTGTAGTATATTTTAACATATTCTAACGAAATCGCAGCCAATTTATAGTATGTCATTACTTTTGCTCTTATAAATAATTCCAATACTATTAAAAAAACCACGTATTTAGTACATTTTTTAAACGCGTAGAAAACACGAAAAAAACGATTGGAGCCTTGGGTGTAACCAAATTTGTTCACTAAAATGTCGAAAAAAGTCATGAAACGCGAAAAAACGGAGAATTTTTTTTTTTTTATGTGACTGATTTGAATATTCAGTGAAGATAGGACAGTAGTGCTCTTGAAAAAATTACAGTTTGAAGATAGGATTTTTCTTAATTATCGAATATTTTGGTATTTTAGTGGTATTTTGACATCACACAGTTTTCCATACGGTAAAGAAGCCCACAATGATGCCATTACTGCAAAAAACTCAAAATCGCAAAAAGTGGAGATAGGACTATAGCGCTCTAAGGTATCGATATAGTAACTATAAAATTACATTTATGACCCCTTCCATCTTAAATTTTTCAAAATTTGCAGTTGGATTCTCAAATTTTTATAAAAATTTACAGAGCGTTTCAAAGTGCTCAGTATAGCCCTCTTACCATTTTGTCAAAAATAAATTTTTTTAATTTTTGTTTTCGGATTCTTGAAAATTTTAAAAATTTACAAAAAAATCACGTGACTTGTACCCTTGTAAAACTACAGGGTGGCTGATTCGAACTGTTACCAACTTCAGATAGACTTATCTGACAGATGGAACATGACAGCTGTCTAAAAATTGGCATGATGTTAGTTCATTCTATCGTCAATAAGTAACCAAAAGCATTTGCGCCACCAGGACGCAGGCACCACTGCATGTGATGGTTTGGGCTGCAGTGACTGCTCACCGCTCACCACTCGTTTTTTTGGCCGCTGGCGTCAAAGTAAACGCCCAGGTGTATCGTGAATCAGTGTTAGAGGGTGCTTTACTACCGTGGGCACGCAAACATTTCGGTCGCAAGCCATGGACATTCCAACAAGACTCGGCACCGTCACACAAAGCTCGTGTGAATCAAGAATGGTTAGAAAAAAACGTTCCTAGCTTCATTTCTGCTCAACAATGGCTCTCAAATTTGTCTGATGCGAATCCGTTGGATTTTTCAATCTGGGGTATGTTGGACAGGAAGGTCTTGACTAAAAAATACCAGAGCGTTGATGCGCTAAAAGTGGCCCTTCAACGAGAATGGCGCAAACTTCCACAAAATCAAATTCGTACAGCATGCGACTCGTTCTTCGACCGTCTACGGGCCATAGTTAAGGCCAAAGGTGGTCATATCGAAAATCTCAAGTAGATTCTTAAAATTTGAACATTTCCCAACAATTATAGCGTTTGATCAATAAAATCTGTGCATGGAAACTAAAAATATAGTCTTTTGAATTGCTAACACTTCGAATCAGCTACCCTGTATATATACAGCTGTGTCCAAAATAATAGTAGTGCTTTTTATAAAATTGAAAACAACCTTAAAAATATCTGAATTTTTATTTTGATGAAATTGAAATACATTTTTTTTACAAGAGTGGTATCCTAAGGAGAAATTAAAAAAATAACACGCTTTAACAAAAATTTTTTATTTTTTTGGGATGGGTTCTAACCTAGCACTTTCGATTGCCTCTGATGAGTAGAGAAAAACTGGCAAAGGATTTTTCGAAGTTCGGTCGCTAAGCGGCGCTATAACGGTTCAAAGTTCGAAAAATCAAGTACATACTATGGAAAAATCGTACTTTTAGATTAAAAATTAAAATTTTTTACATAAAATCTTCATTTCTCGTTTATGATGTCTTCTGAACATAACTTAAGCATACTCTAATGATTATTTTCTTTCCAAATATCTTGTATCGTTTTGGAGAAATTTACAGAAAACTGTGAAAAATTAAAAAATACACTCAAGTTTGCATTTTTTTCCTCCCACGATCAGTGCAAAAATTGGGATGGGTTCTAGTAGAGCATTTTCCATTGCCAATGATGAGTAAAAAAAACTTTCAAAGAGTTTTTTGAAGTTCGGTCGTAAAGCGGCGCTTTAGCTCTTCGAAATTCGAAAAATCAAGTACTATGGAAAAACCGTACTTTTAAGTTAAAAATTCAAATTTTTGACATGAAATATTTTTTTCTCGTTTATGATGTATTGCAAACATAACTTAAACATACTCCAGTGGTTAGTTTCTTCGAAGATATTAAAAGCATATCTTGCACCACTTTTTGGATAAATTTGCAAAAAACCGTGAACAATTTTTTTGCATTTTTTTCCCTCTCATGATAAATGAAAAATTTGGGATGGGTTCTAGTAGAGCATTTCCGATTGCCATTGATAAGTAGAAACAAATTTCTAAAGCATTTTTTGAAGTTGAGCCGCTATACGCAGTTGGCTTGAACCTTTGGCAGTTTTTTTCTACTCATCGGTAGCAATCGAAAGTGCTAGGTTAGAACTCATCCCAAATTTTGTGTTGAAGCGTGTAATTAACAAGATTTCAAGGCAGTTGTGATAAAAAAATTAAAGTTTTCACAAGTTCTTAAAATTTGGCTGCTCAAAATAATAGTAGTGGTAACTTTGCAGTCTAGTAACTTTTGCAAAATAGCCACGTTTTTAAAATTATGGGTTATTTAAACCACACCGTTATCACTATATTTAGTTGCATGGCCTTTATTCGCAATAACACAAGCACAGCGCTTTGGCATCGACTCTACAAGATTTTGGCATATTTGGACAGGTATGGATTTCCAGGCGTCTTTAACTGTTTCCCAAAGTTGCGAAACATTGGTCGGTCGACAATGTACGTAAAAGTAGTAGATTTTCTTATTATGCTTTCATAGCGTTACAAATTGGTAACAAAAAAATATCGAAAATTCAAATAATCAGTTAGATATGACAAAAACAAGCACAACTGTATATTCTTGATCGGCGTCACCTCCTGAGTCAATATAGCCATGTCCGTCTGTCTGTCTGGCTGGCTGGCTGGCTGTGTGTGGAAATACATTTTTTGGGAAAACTAAGCAAGATATTTCTATGAAATTTGGTACACTGCGTCGATAATGTTAGCTCGTGGGATTGAAAATGAGCGAAATCAGTCAACGCACACGCCTACCACCCATACAAAAAATATATTCAAAATGCAACTTTAGGAGTATTTTTCACGATAATGCAACCAAAAAAAAATTAAACACTATAAATTATAAGCGCAATCCCTGAGAAAAAACTGGGCGAAATCGGACAAGAGGGCGTGGCACCTCTCATATAAGTAAAAGCTTCAAAACGCTATATTGAAAGCGTTTTTTGAAATAATCGAACTAAATTTTGTAAAATTTCAAAATTAAAAAATAGAAATCAAAATAACATTTAAAGTGCCACAAGAATCCGAAAACAAGAATTAAAAAATTTATTTTTGACAAAATTAGGGAACTATGAAGTTTCATACCCATAACTTGCAAAAAAAAAAAAAAACATTTTCCGCAAAACTACTAATGAGAGGTCTCTAAATTGAGCACTTAGAACATCTCTGTAAATTTTTATAAAAATCTTAGATCCCAACTGGAAAATTTGAAAAATTTAAGATGGAAAGAGTCTTATATGCTATATATAGCACTATGTAAATATAGGAACACTTATCTATCATATGTCAACAAAACACACAAACGCTCAAATCACTACAATTGCTTTAAAATATCGCGAAAATAATAAAAAAGAAATAATAATATTTAAGAACAATAACAAAATGTCAATATCAAAAACAATAGCAAAAACAACAATATGCATGTTAGGCAGTAAAATAAACAAATTGCAAATAACAAAGCAATTTTATCGATTTTTTCATTACTGCTAATGAATAGGGACGTATCATTGAATAAATCACATTCATCAATTTCTTAAAATCCATGCAATAATGTCATGCGATTTATTTTACTTATTTCGTTGTTATTTGATATTAATCATAGTTCCAAAATTTTTCCATAACCCTCAAAAATGCATTTTTTAATTATTTATTTATTTTTTTTTTTTTTCTTTTTTTGTGATAAATAATAGCAAACAAATCATTTGTCCTATTTGTCCGTTAAAACCAGATGTTGAAACTTTTATACATTTATTCAAAAAGTTTTACAAATGCAAGTTTATAAAAACTTCAATCATGAAAAGTTTTTAAACTCTTTTATTATACAAGTTTTTTAAAAAAAAAAATTTCCTTGAAAAAACTTTTACAAAAAAACTTTTCAAAAAAGACTTCAAAAAAGTTGTTTTTTGGAAAAACTTTTAAAAATAAAAATTTTTATAAATCTTTTCTAGAAACTTCTCACAAAAAAGTTTTTTTTAACTTTTATCTACATAGGTAATTGATTTAAAAGTTTAGAGTCTGACTTAATTTTAAAAAAATTTTTTTTAAAGGTCTGCTGTGAACTAATTTTGACTGGGTTGACACATTATCAGGCCTGTTCCGTAATCCACGTGGTTTCAATTACTTTTCACTTAGGAGGCTTTTAGATGAAAATGGTGAGTCAGTCACACCATAAAAGTATTACAATTTTTTTTTTGTGGAGAATTAAAGGCTCTACAAATAATATTAGTTTATATTTACGTAAAAGTAACTGTTTTGGAAATATTCGATAAAGTCAAATTTTTGCTGTTTTTTAAGAATGTTTCCGAAACAGTTAGTTTTTCGTATATACAAATGAATATTATTTTTAGAACCTTAATTCTCCACAAAAAAGATTCGTATACTTGTTATCGTGTGACTCACCATTTTCATCAGAAAGCCTCTTAAGTGAAAAGTAATTTAAACCACGCGGATTACGGAACAGGCCTTTATAGCTTTAAATAACATTGTAACCGAAACATGAATATGTTCGCTTCACATGAAACGCCTCTTTTAGAAAAAATAAATTAGTCATTGAAAATTTGATAAGATAAAAAAAAAAAATTATTTTGTTGAGTATATTATCTACAATAAACAAAATAAACTGAAGTAGAACAAAACAACAATTTGATAACGCTTAACATTTTACATTTACCTCTTTGTTTTGGGTAAAAAAAAAAAAAATATAGGAATTGGTTTTGAATTAAAATTTTTTTCTAGAGAGTAATGACCTTCTAAAATAACATGCAATGCCAGACCATGCGACGTCTATAGGTTTCGTAATTATAATATTGGCTTTCTAAAGCATCACAAAAGGCAAGTAAAACCTTAAATTTTAAAACTTAAAAACCACAATTTATTATAATTGTTGTTTCTGGAGCTGTTTTTCTGCTCATGGAGTGGGGAAACTATAATTTATGAAAGGCAGTATTGACAGACATAAATATAAATAAATCCAACTTAATTCATAGTACTACTCTTAACAAAATGTCGTACGATACTTTCTTCAAAAGTTATGGGCGATTTAAGATGACATGGGTTATCGTGAATCAAGATTCCCATTGAATTTTCTCAAACTACCGTGCATTCTCTATTGCAGTTTAAGAAAATTCCCCGGAAATATTTATTCGCGATAACCCCCGACATCACGAAATCCATAGACGGTTTCGGGTTAGTCATCTTAAATCGGCCATAACTTCTGAAAGAATGATCGTACGACACTTTTTATACCCTACATATCGTGATGGCGTGGCAAGTATAGAAAAGTATATGGGGGTTATCGTGAATCAAGATTCCCGGGGAATTTTCTTAAACTGCAATAGAGAATGTACGGCAGCCTGAGAAAATTCCCCGGGAATCTTGATTCACGATAACCCCCTATATTTTCTTGATCAGCGTCACCTGGCTGTGTGTGGAAATACATTTTTTGGGGAAACTGAGCAAGATAATTCAATGAAATATGGTACACTGCCTCCGTCGTCAAAGTTAGCTCGTGGGATTGAAAATGAGCGAAATCGGTCAACGGACACGCCTACCGCCCATACAAAAAATATATTCAAAATGCATCTTTGGGAGTATTTTTCACGACAATACAACCAAAATAAACATAAATACTACGAATTATAAGAGCAAACCCTGAGCAAAAAGTTTACGAATTCGGACAAGAAGTCGTGGCACCTCCCATATTCGCAAAAGCTTCAAAAAGCTATGCTGAAAGCGTTTTTTGAGATAATCGAACTCAATTTTACTCAAGCACTAAGAACTATAAATGCAAGCTCTGAGCGAAAACTGGGTGAAATCGGACAAGAGGGATAGGCGTTTTATTGAACCATTTAAAAATTACAATGAGTTCTTATTAATTTACATATATATTTTCCAAACATACATCAAGTATTTATCTAGGAATATCAGTATTACAGGGTTTTTTTTTACATTTAAAATAAGTTTTACATTAGATATATTTCAGTATATGGAATAACATTAATCATTTAAAAATTTTCCCAAAAAAATATGGAATTAAAAAGGAAATAACATTACAATCACGGACAAGAGGGCGTGGCACCTCCCACACAAGCAAAAGCCTCAAAACGCTATACTGAAGATGTTTTTTGAGATAATCCAACCAACTATAAAAGCAAGCTCTCAACAAAAATTGGGTGAAATCGGACGAGAGTGCGTGGCACTTCCCATGTAAGCAAAATTTTCAAAATACTGCAGTGTAGGGTATTTATTTTTTGGCCAGGCCAAAGGTTACACCCTTACTAGTTAAGAGCTGTGATGAATTAAGTAAAATAAAAAAAGATTTGTGCGATCTGCATCGATCCTCAAAAATGGTAATTTTCGTGTTTTTAGCCTCAAATATTTCAAAATCTAGACTTGATAAGCCAATTCTGACATCGGATTCGGATTCTACACGAAAAGTTTCTTTGGAATTGACAAAAAACTACCTGAAAAAAATTACAAACCCATTATTTGTTGAGCAGTGTAATTAATAACTGCTTACTTTTGGTCACAAAGCAAAGCCTATTGTCATAAATCAAATTTGGACCAATTTGCTTTTTAATCAAAAATCACTCACTCCTTATTGTCACAGAGGATATCGGAATGAGACATGTCTCAAAAAAATAAAAATTATCTGAAAATTATATCGTTGATTATGATTAAAGCAGCCAACTCTTGTGATTTTTTCAGGGGACTCCTGATTTCTAACCTGGTGTCCGTATGAAGACAATCTTTCAGGGCAAATACGACTTTAAAGAATAAATGTTGGCACTAAAATATGCTAAAAAAATCTTCTTTTATTATTTTTCAAAACTTCTTTTAAAGACAAGTAAACAATTTTCCAATTTGATATAGTTAAAATGGAGGTAATCGAATTAAGTTTATTTTTTTTTCTTGTTTTCGGTTTTGGAATGTAATGCGCCATTAATAAACTATGAAGATTTTTCGACATATCAATTTTATAGAACTAGAATACTTTATTCAGCCAAAAAAAAAACTATAGTTTTTATTGATTCCTGCTAAATTCTAATTATATAACTTATGAGGTTTCTGAAGTGACCGATTCAATTATTTTCCAATCAAAATTAAGACGATGAGTTTAAATGAAACATCACATTAAGAGGTAAGGTAAGCGGAAATTAAATTTTAAATAAAATCGTCCCATAATCAAAAAATACAATTATATATTTTTTTTAATTTTCATATATAGAATATATTGTTTATTTCAAACTCTTTCTTTTTTTATATTAATAATGAATTATTCAATTGAAATAATCCTAAATGTATTTGCATATAGAAGAATATAATTTTATACACTAATTAAGGATACTTAAAAAGGTAACAGCACGAGGTTATTATATTACACAAACTACTCAATTCAGCAAAATAAAAAAAAAAATAAATATGGTTATGGAATTGAAAATACAAACATAAACAAATATGTATATTCATATAGTAAAACGTTATGTATTTGTATTTCATTTGAATGAATCAAGTGTGTGAAAAAGTTCAATTTGCAAATGCAAATAAAAATGAAAGAAAAAAAAAATAAATTACATATAATTTAACTTAAATAAATATGTATGAAGGAATGTTTTGTTTTTATGTGGAAATTTAATAAGGTATACATGCATGCATAATTAAACAAAATTGCATGAAATAGTTTTTTTTTTTGTAATTTTTTCATACTTTTTTTTTGTGGTTTTTTTTTAGATTGCATATGAATTGAGTAGTTTGTAGCAAGAATAAGAAAATAGAACTCAGTGCTAATGAGATACGTTTACAAATTGTTTAAAAACGTTAACGATTTTAGCTAATACGTTATATTTACATTATACGCTACATGAAGTTGTTCAGTTTTTTATAGCTTTTTTTAAAAAATAATCAAATTTTTTATTATATTTGATTTCATTTGATATTATGTTTTCGTGTGACGTGAAATAAAAAGCTTTACAACTAAATACATAAAATACTGCATTGTATGTAAGCAAATTAATAAAAAAACAATAATATTCATAATTCTATTTAAATACATTAAATGTATAAATAACAAGTAAAAATTTTAAACTTTTCAATTCAAGCCACCAAGAAGTAAATTGTTACGCAACTCATTAGTTAAGTTTTCTTTTACAAATTTAATTGCTATTCAATATGCTTAAACTTAAGATTCAGTTGAATTTGTTTTCTATACATACGATACATCTATAGCAGAACATTTTACACAAAAAATAGTTCTTGGCAGTTGTTTTGTTTTAACGCTTTTATTCCACATTCATTCTTAGGTTTTTAATTTGTCGTAGACATTTTCATTTAATGCATTTAATTCATTCATTTAGTTCTTAAGTCAAGCATGCAGCCTGCTTTTTATTTCTTTTTTGCAATGCCTTTTGAGTAATTACTTCCTCTATTACAACTTCAATAAAAGTTTTTCTTCTTCATCATCATCATCATCGTCATCGTTTTGTTTGCTGTCGACCTGCAAACAGCTTCAAAATGCCCTTCAGCAGCATTTTCAGCTTTAATTGTTGCTATGCGCTCTCTTGAAGCTTTTTGCCTTGTGTTTCTTTTTTTAACATAATTTTTCCGCACTCATAATTCAACTTCATTCAACTCTATTTTCTCTCCATCTATTTTTCTCATTTTGTTTGTCCCTTTTATGTTTACAACAAATTACAATTTCACTTAAGTTTTTGTCTTCTTTTACAACAGGCTGCATTTAGACTTGAAACTAAACGTCAAGCTTTTGCACATTTTTTTTTTTTTTTACTATATAATAATAATTATAAATTTTAAAGTGATTTTTTTAACATTTTGTAGTTGGTATTTTTGTTTATTTTTCATATTTTTTTTATCTTTTATCTAAACGACTGAACACTGCAAAGTTCTTAATTGTATTTATTCAGCAAAAACTATTGACGGTCAGAGTTAGTTTAAGATTAATAAAGAAAAAATAGATTACTGCTGACAATAAAGCTTAATTGTATAAAATTTGTCACATGGGAGTTTTGTATAACGAAAGTCATTTTGAGATCATTGAAACTCTACAAAAAATATATGAATTTCAAAAAAATAATCAAATATTTCATGTGCGCAAAAAATTCTTAAATTTCATAATATGCAAAAATTAGCGCATGCGATTTTTCATAACTAAATCTAAAAAGCATGTTTTAAATAAACAACTTTTTAAAATCCTTAGATCTGGTACATTATTAAAATATGTCGCATGCGATTTTCGCATAGTTGGGTGTTTTTTATATCGTTTTTATATGAAAAAGGCTATATTCATCAAAAACATTTATCACGCTAGCCATTTCATTTAGTCAAACGTATCGCAAAATTGTAACACATCAAATATTAATCGCATGAGAGTTTTTTTTAAAGTTGGCTTCATTTAGTAAAACGAATCTCAAAATTGTAACATATAAAATATTAAACGCATGAGAGTTTTTTAAAAATTTGGCTCAATTTTTTGAAATTTCAAAGAAAAAATCAAAATAATAATAACAATATTCAATACAATGTCAAATCAGTGCATAGCTTGGGGGGCCCTTTTAAAATGTTTTTATATTATTTGGTAGCGAATTTAAAATTTTTTGCATAATTTATCGCATGAGATGTTTTGAAAATTTATCTCCATTTCAGGCCTTTCAAACTATCCAAATTGGTAGTATTCGATATTAAAAATTAAATCTTTCGCATGATATATCCGCATAACCTAAGTTAGTTAAAGACTGTTTGAATATGCGGTTTTTTGAAAACTTATCACAATTTAAGAGCGTTGGAATTTAACAAAAACAGCTTCAAATCAATTTTTTGAAATTTCTCGCATGAGATCTTTGCATAATTTGGGCAATTGCGCTTGTTTGAATTCCAAAAAAGACCAATTTTAAAATAGATTACAAATTTTGTAAGCTAGCCAATAAAATTAAGCAAACGACTTAAAAAGCTTTAAGTTACCAAAAGATTTGTCGCATGCGATTTTTAAAAACGTGGCTTCGTTTTGAATTTTCAAGAAATACAATTTCAATTCAATAGCATAATATTTTAAACGCAGTAAAACTTCGAATTTAAAAAACAAACATTATCGCATGATATTTTACTATAACTAAGCTCATTTTGAGATCGTTTAAATTGCAAAGCAAAGCAATTTCACCTTCAAAGCAGCATTTTTAGCGTTTAGTGTTTGTCAAATAAATTGATCACACGCATCGTGAAGTTGCTAGCATTTAAAAAAATTTATTGCAAGAGATTTTTGCAAAATTGTGCCATTATTTTTGACTTCATTTAAATAAGTAGCTAGCGGTTATATTTGTTGTTGTTGTTATATATCTTATTTCGCTATACAACATTGTTAAGAAATGCATGTACAAATACAAAAAGAAAACACGCTTATTTTCGTTACGCATGAGATATTTGACCAATTTACTATAAAAATGTAATTCAAAGCTTAGTGAATTGAAAATCAAACATATGCATATAATTTTATGCCCACAAAAATCACATTGTACAGGGGTAGTCTGAAAAATTTTAATTATTAAATTTATCATTTAAATTGTATTGCTTTATGTGCATATAAATCTATCACAACGCTACTAAAATGAAGGAATCGTCAAAGGGAGAACCAGCTCCGAAGAAGGCAAAGTCACTTGTTTTGCAGAGCATTATAGACCATTTCTAAGATGCTGAAGAGAATTACTAGAAAAAGTTTATTGTCTGGAAAAACTTTTCATACAACCCCAGTCTTGCATGTAAAACAGCAAATTAATGCACACGAAACGAAACATTTGATATAACACTTTCTGATGTTGCATAACTTTAAGCTATATAATACTCATTTTTGAAAATCGGTTAAGGTGCCAATTCAGATATTGCATAATCAACAATTTCCTACGGTTTATAAATGATTCTTATTGTTTTTGTAAAATAAAATATTGCTATATGTATACATTTTTTTAATCAACAACAATACGCTACTCAAATGGCCCTTGCATATACAAAAAAAAAAAAAACTACATATATAAGCAAAATATAAGCCATTAATAAATTGTACTGACATCAAAATCATAATTTTTTTTTTTTTTTTTGTCTTTTGAAATAATATTCAATGTCAAGCGCGAGTTTTTTGCTTGTAATTAAAATTTACTTTTCTTTTAAAGCTTTATCACAGTTAGTTAAAATCACCGATGCATATAGTCATATGTATTTCGGATTATAGGAAAATATCTCATGCAACTTTTTGCAATAATCAAGATTTAAAATGGGCTCTTGATATATTTTAATATTTTTTATGTTTTGCATTAGTTAGGTTAAAAAATTTTAGCATATATAAAATATTATGCGTTATCTCATGCTAGATGTTACAAAATATTGAAATTTGTGTACACTTTTGAGTTAAATTAATATAGCTTTTATATTTTTGCATTACGATGCGACGAATAAAATAATAAATCAACCGATTTTAACGCACTATTTTACAAATAAGAATCGCATGCGATATTTATAGGTTTTTTTTACTAGTTGTCGGCAGACAATTATATAAATTAAGTCAATATACCTTTATCTAATGCTACATCATACATTTTGATAATTTTTTGTTTATTTCAAACTTTTGTTTATTTTCAAAAGTAATTAATCAACCTGTTGTTGCGATAAGAATATAAATCATATAACGCAATACAAAAATCTGTTGATCTTTTAGTTCAGTGACTTGTTATGATTACATATCGCATGCGATATTTTATACTTTTCACCATGTGATTGATATGAAATTGTTGTCTTCAATAAATTCTCTGTACAAATTCTTTTCAATTAAACTCTGTCAGCAAAATCTACATTTTAATTGGAAAGGTTAGCATAACTAGTTAGTTATATTCAATTGTTCATTAAATAATAATAATGCATTACAAATATTATACAAAATATTATTTAAAAAAAATTGAGCATATCATTACACATTACTATTAAAAAATTTAAAAATCTTTACTTTTGTTGGAAAAAAAAAATAATTTAGAATTGAATAAAAAAAAGACAAATTTTTGTGTTACAAGGAGTTACACAATACGAGAAGATAGAGTGTGTGTGAATTAGAGTAGGCCTACAACTTAGCATTCAAGCGTGAGTATAGTGATATGAGAGAACGGGCGTAGGCAGCGTTATACATCTAAGAAAAACACAGCAATTAACGCATTAATTTAGAACTTTTGTTTGCCTTTTGTTTTTGGTCCGAGAAAATGTAACAAGATCATTAAAATACTTGAAATTTTTTGTTTTAAGATTAAAATTGCATTTAAAGTTTAAACGATTTTTTAGTCTTATTTTCTTCGTTGACGCTTATCAGCAGCACACCCACATTTCTCTCAGTCATTAACGCGCGCTTGTGCTCTAATTATGGTTGTTACTTTTTATCAATATTTAGTTTTTGATTTCTTGGTGCTTGCAATCAATACTTTATATGTACTAACAAAATGTTTGTTGTTATTTTTTGTTTTTGTTGTCTTACGTGTGTATGTTATTTAGTTAATTTTTTTTTTTTTGTTTTTTCAGCTACGTCTCATTTTTACTGACGTCCATCCAAAAACATCATTACCAAAATATCACCATTATTACCAACGTAGTAGCATCAAATCGTTCACTCTACACTTTGTCGTTTTCATCATCACCATCATCATCATCATCGTTTTAATAAACAGCAGTTGTAGTATTAGTTGTTGTTTTTGTTTTTTGTTGGAAAATAGTTTTACATTAAACATCATTGTACACCATCTACCATGCGGCTGCATGTTGATTGATTCATCATTGCTCAATCCCAACCGTTCTCTTTAATCATATGCGCCAGCTCAATTATATATTTGCCCTCTTTATATTTTTGACTGGATTCATAGGCATGCTCATATTTCCAGCCCAATGGTGTCTTACAGCATTCACAGTAAATATCCGATACGGCATGTAAGCCCGTAAGCAGCACGCGCTCCTCTGTTGGACCGCAAGCGACATTTACCACCGAATTGAAAAGATACGCTGGACCCTGACTGCCTTGAAATGATTTTGAGATTAATTCGTCGTGCGAAGCAAGATGCGCACGACAATGAACACATGAGTATGTCCTATTAGTGGACGGTAGATAGGCCTGAAATGTTTTCACCATTTTGACGGAGCGATAAGGTGATTTAATGGCCAGCGGTGGCGGCGGTGACTGTGGCTGTGATGAGAACGGCGAATTTGATATGAAGTGTATGTTATTTACTTATAATGCGCACTCGTCTTTTTTAAGATTCTGTAAAGCAAAGAAAAAATCGTATTAGTTAAATACAATAATATTTAGATTTTATATATGGGATATCGAAATTGATAGATTGAAAATAGTCACAAGAACTACGAAAAAAAAGTTTAAATGGAAAATTATCAAAAACATCGAAAAAAAGAAAATTACACAGAACCATAGTAAAATTTCTTTGTCAATTTACTTTGACTACAATAGATCTACGAGTGACGCTGATCACGATTTCGTGGTCTGTTCTGGTTGATATAATTGAGATTATATATTTGAAAAATGAGTCACTTACAGTTTTTCGCTTTAAAGTTATGGACATTTAAAGATGACGTAAAATCCAAACTTAAATCATGATGATACAAAGTTTGGAATTCGTTATGACCGCCACACAATGGGAGGGTTTGTATGGAACGGCGGTCATATATAGTAATAATAGAGCTAGGCTATTGAAACTTGGTACAGATGTTTTTTACATTAAAATAAAAAAAATCTGTGAATATGAACAAAATCCGCCGACGGACACGCCTACTTCCCATACAAAGTTGGGGCGTGGTCCGAATTTTTTTTCAAAATGGGTATCAATTTTCAATAACTTGACCCCGCTAATTTCAAAAATGTTAAAAATTTTGCGCTATCTTTTATAGTTTTTAAGTTATGAGGAATAAACGAAAATCTACTTTATAAAAACTAGATTTTGTTTGTTTGTGTATTTGTCTCTTATTAACTCGGAAATCAAGTAACCGATTTTAAAGATGTTTTTATATTATGCTAGTACAAAAAAGGCTAAGCTATATACTTAAAAAGTGGACGGTGCCACGCCTCCCAAAAAATTGACTAATCATATCACCGAAACTCTTTGACGCAGATAAATGAGATTTGGTAAATATGTAAAAATCATCAGGACAAATAATGTTCACCGGACAAATGGGCGGTAACACGCCTTCAAAAAAAAAAATTCATCATATTTCTGAAAATATTTGACGAAAATAGATATTAATTGGTACATATGAAAAAACCATCAAAACAAATAATCCGCACTAGAAAAATGGGCAGTGCCACGCCTACCAAAGAATTAACTTATCAATATCTCCGAAAATCTTTAATGCAGATTGATAATTTTTAGCCAATGTGTTAAAGATATTATGACAAATAATGTCCACTAAAAAAGTAGGCGTTGTCACGCCCTTTAAACATTTTATTTATTATTTTCATAAAAACTATCAGAAAAAATAGTCTGCACTAGAAACTTTTTCATTGCAATTCTTTTGGCTCAAATTGGCGATCAAATCAAAAAAGGAGGACACAATCAAGTCGAAACTAATGCATACAATAATAGAAAAAGAATAGAAAAATATTAAGTTATTTCATTGTTTTAAATTTATTTTAATCAGTTTTTTCATTTAATTGCAACAGCTCTTGAGCTTCTGGTGATAACTCTTTATATTTTTATCACGTTTTACTCGGATTTGGCTAATAATCGGATCAGAAGAGATCAGCATGTAATGCAAAACGTCTTCGTTGTTTGCTACTCTAGAGCACAATCTGCTGTTGTGTAACCTAGCGCTTTTAAAAACTTTGTTTGATGCTTCCTGAGCTTCTTCGGAAAGACTACCAATTGGTATTTGAAGTGCTTGTATGATTTCGCTTCCGTGTATTAAAAGTTTTTGCACAGAAGGGGGCATATTATACCAATTGTAATGTTTTTTGTATAGCCTTCAATATGCTCTTGGCTTATTTAAAGAAAGGGTGAGTCCCAAGGGGGATTAAAAGGAGGAGATATACCCCTTACCTGTCACCCTTCTCTTAAAATTTTTTTTTTTTGGAATTTAAGAAGACTGTAAGCTTAAAATTGAGAAATATATTGTAAAAAGTTGCAGAATGTAAAGAAATAAAAATATTTTTTTTTCTCAAAAACTGCTACAGGAAAAAATTCATAGAAAAAAAAGTTCTCAAAAAAAGCAGTAGGGACTTTGTACTTCGATAAAGCATACTTGGCCACATATTATGTTGGAAAATAATGAAAATCAGAAAATGTATTTTTTTTTTTTTTAATGTCAAAGTTTGTAAAATTTATCGATTTTGGCTTTTTGAGCTTAAATTTTCGAAAGATCACCATAATTCACCTATTATACATAAAAACTCAAACAAATGTTTTTTTAAAAGCTAAATGTTTGTACTTTTTGACAAAATGCTATCTTGATATATTTCGATGCAAACGATTTAAAAATAGCGTCCCAAAAAAGTCAACTTATTTTGTCCCGTCAAAAACCACAATATGAAAAAGTTTATAAAAAAAAAAGTTCTCAAAAAAAGCAGTAGGGACTTTGCATTTCGATTAAGCATACTTGGCCACATATTATATTGAAAAATAATGAAAATCAGAAAATGTATTTTTTTTTTTTTTAATGTCAAAGTTTGCAATTTTTCCATTTTTACCATTTTTTTTTAAATATTTGAAAAATCACTATAATTCCCATAAAATCGGCAAAAGAAAAATAAAATATTTTTAACAAAGAAGAAACAATATACTTTCTTACGATATGCTACATTAGTGGATCGGGCTTAAAACAAATTAACTAGAGCGTTTATCCAGCAGTTCCTAATTTTAAAAGTTCTGTAGAGCATTTTTTTCTGTTTAAAGTCCAACTTTGGGCTCACTGTGTTGCTAAACCAAAACAAAATTTTAAACTTTTATAGTTTTTTTTCCGTCCCTAAGTATTATCTGACGATTGGCGTAAAATTTTTTTAAATTCATAGCACTTTCAAATTTTACCTATTTATGGCCACAATCTCCCATTGTGCGCCACCTTGAAATAACCATAGCAAAATCGTAAATGAACACTCAATAACTTGTTTTGAAGGAAACAAAAAATTTATGCGAAAAATCTTATGATAACTCAACAACCTCACGAGTTTGGATTTCATGACATCGAACAAGGTAAATTAAAAGGCCTTGTGGCCGACATTCGACCACTTCAATTTGACTTTATAGGGACTACGCAGCTGTGAATTTAAGCAAACAAAGTCTTATTAGAAACTACGTATGCGCATTTTCTTTTTATGGACGTGGCACCAAAAGTTTTAATATCCCTCCCTTAAGTTCAATTGAGGAGTTATTTTTCAAAAGGGCGTAAAACCATGTTAAACAAATTTTCAGTAATGAGAAAAAACTTTTATGGGCTGTTTACAATAACATATTTTTTTTTAATGTATCCTGTATTACAGTGAGTTGACCAAAGATTCTAATCCCCTTAACATTTTTGTTGTAACATATTTGCAGTTATTGCAATAAGTAAAAAACATTTGGAAATAAGCCCTTTTGTTCTGAAACGTTTGAAAATAAGCCCTTTTGTTTCAAAATCACTCTTATTTCACCATTTGGAAGTTTATTTTGATGTCTATAGGCATGGTATGTAAGCACCTATATAGCCTGGGACATATAAAAAATATTAAAAGTTTTTTTGGCCACTATTCAAAATACGTCTTTTTGTATCAAACTCTAAAAATGTCTAAGAAATTATATGGAAATAAGCCCTTTTATTCTGAAATGCGACTTTTGATCACGATTTTATCTTAGAAAAATGCATTTTTTGTGATGAATTTTGGACTAGAGGATGCATTTTAGCATGGTAATGGCGATGGCATCCTTAGGTTTGTTCGAGGTTGGAGGTGGTTTTACGCCCTTTTGAAAAATCACTCCTCAATTACAACAATTCCAACAAAACAAAAAATCAAGCGAATATGTTGAGTTTGGCGTTAGGAAATAACGCCCAATGAAATAACGCCCAAATTATTTTCATATAAATTTGGGCGATAATCATTTCGGAAATAAAAAAACGAAATAACGCCCAGAATCAAAACGAAATAACGCCCAGAAAAAAACGAAATAAAGCCCAAATTTTGGGCGTTAATTCCAATATGATAATCGCCCATATTTATATGAAAATATTTTGGGCGTTATTTCGTTTTTGTTTTTGGGCGTTATTTCATATTTCTTGGGCGGTTTTTTCTTTTTTTCTGGCGTTATTTCATTGGGCGGTATTTCCTAACGCGATTAATCTCAACAGGGACTGAACCGATTTCGTTTGCCTATTTATATATAGACTAGTTGCCTGGGAGCGACTTCGTTCGCCCGTTCTCGATACCCTTTTAAAATGTATGTACCTATTCTCATCCATATCTGTCGAAGAGTCTCAGAAGGTCTTTTTTTATATCGCTGTATTGGACATTATTTGTCCCGGTGCCAGAAATTTTTAATATTCCAGGCGATGCCAAGGGTATTTCAAATTAGAGTTTGTCCTGGAATCTCGCCTGATAGCGAATAAAAAATGTATCCTTATAAAGGAAAGAAAAAATCATGTAAATTGGACGAATGGTTCTCGAGTAATGAAGACACAGACAGACAGACAGACAGACAGACGTTGTATTTTATGTAGTAGTATGATAATAGACATCTTCATGAATGCATTCATTTTTTGTTTGACACTATTGCACATTATTTCAGTACAGTTCATAATCAAGTACATTGGGTAACCGGTAAAAATATATTTAAATTGAAGTGAGTGCAGTAGTGTCATCAAATGTACTCGTGATTATTTTCGAACTGCATTAAGTAAAATGAATAATTTTGAGTAGGTGACGTACATTAAAACCATGTACACCAATCAATGGGTAAAGGTCGAAAATATATTTTGGAAATGACCAGATGTATATCCGGGTCCTCTAGGTGACTATTTGGGGCATATTTTTATAAACAAACCATTTTCTTGGAATAATCGATGAAGAGAGGTGGGCGTATCCAAAGGTATCTGCGGTCCCTCTAAGAGACCGTTTTGAAGAGAGGTAGAACATATGAGTTGGGCGTGTCCAGAGGTGTCTGCGGTCCCTCTAAGAGACCGTTTTATAAAAAAAAATTGTATTGCAATAATCGATGAAGAAATGTAGAAAATATTTTTGGATATGTCCAGAGGTGACTCCGGGCGCCCACTAAGTGACCCTTTTGTGTCTATTTTTGTAAAGAAATTTTATTGTATAAATCGCTGAAGAGTGGTAGAAAATATGTTTTGACATGTGCAGAGGGCCAATTTTTTGTAAAAAAAAATGTATTGCACTAATCGGTGGCGAAAAGTCAAACATCCCTGAAGAGATTTAGAAAATATGCTTTGGTCATGTCCAGAAGTGTATCCGCCGGGCCCTCTAAGTGACTGTTTTGGGACCATTTTTGTAAGAAAATTGTATTGCACTAATTGGAGGGGAAAGGTGGAAAACATATTTCAAAGATGACCAGAAGTGTCTCCGAGGCCTGAAAGCGACGCTTTGGTCGCATTTTTGTGAAAAAGTTTTATTGTACCAATCGATGGAGTAAGTTCGAAAATTATGTTCGAACAGGACTAGAGGTATCCCTGGGCTCTCTAAGTTTTGGGCAAATTTTTTGTAAAAATAAATTTAATTGCATTATCGATGAAAAAAGCTAGAAAGATCCATTTTGTGCGCATTTAAAAAAAAAAAAATTATAGTACCAATCGATGGAGTATGGTAGAAAATTTTTAGATTTTATTTTTTGTTGTAGGATATATAACTTTTAATTGTTGGATCAACTTTAACAATCCATATGTGCAGACCTGTTCTATGGTCAATCCTCATTCCTTTAAAAATTTATTGCTTTTTTTATGATTCAGTCTTTGATTAGGTTTGATTTAAACAAAAAACTAGTAAGGGTGTAAATTTTGGCCTGGCCAAAAAATAAATACCCTACACTGCAGTATTTTGGAAAGTTTGCTTATATCGGAGGTGCCACTCCCTCTTGTCCGAGTACACCCAGTTTTTGTTCAGAGCTTGCATTTATAGTTTTTAGTGTCAGAGTGAAATTTAGTTGGATTATCTCAAAAAACTCTTTCAGTATAGCATTTTGAATCCTTTGCTTATATGGGAGGTGCCACGCCCCCTTGTCTGATTTCACCCAATTTTTGTTCAGAGCTTGCATTTATAGTTTTTAGTGTCAGAGTGAAATTCAGTTGGATTATCTCAAAAAACTCTTTCAGTATAGCATTTTGAATCCTTTGCTTATATGGGAGGTGCCACGCCCCTAGTCTGATTTCACCCAATTTTTGCTAAGAGCTTTCATTTATAATTTTTGGTGTCTGAGTCAAATTTGTGTCGAATATCTCAAAAAACGCTTTCAGTATAGCGTTTTGAAGCTTTTGCTTATATGGGAGGTGCCACGCCCTCTTGTACGAATTCGCTCAGTTTTTTGGCGGAGCTTGCGCTTACAATTCGTAGTACTTATATGTATTGTGGTTGCATTGTCGTGAAAAATACTCCTAAAATTGCATTTTGAATATAATTTTCGTATGGGCGGTAGGCGTGTCCGTTGACCGATTTTGCTCATTTTCAATCCCCCGAGCTAACTTTGACGACGGAGGCAGTGTGCCAAATTTCATTGAATTATCTTGCTCAGTTTTCCAAAAAAGTGTATTTCAACACACAGCCAGCCACCCAGCCAGCCAGCCAGCCACCCAGCCAGCCAGCCAGACAGACGGACATGGCTATATCGACTCAGGAGGTGACGCTGATCAAGAATATATATACTTTTCTATACCTGCCACGCCTCCTTCTCTGGGTTACAAACGGAAGGACAAAGTGAATATACCCTGGGTGTAGGGTATAAAAAGGACATCGTAGCAATATATATGAGAACATACAAAACTACTTGCAATAGAATCTTCAACATTAGGAAATAATGAAAGAAACTTACCTTGCACAATTTTTTCTCAGCTTTTGCAGCAGTAATTAGAGCACAGCTCCAACTTTAAATGAAAAACACCACAGTGGTATGTTGGCCAACTGACTGCGTGACTGAATGGCTGGTTGACTGACTCTAATGCGGCAGTGCAATGTTACCAAGCCGTTCACTTCTTTCTGTGTCTTTGAATTTGGTGTGGTGTGGCTGTCGTTTGTTTGCTCACTTTTTTCAAAAGTGCACTAAGCTTTTGCAACTACACACAGCTTAAGCACACAGTGGAGGAAACCAACACTTTTGGGAAAAAAAATACCATCAACAGTTCTTGATATTTGGAATAAATAAACTCCCTCAACAAGAGACTGACTACACACAGCAGCAGCGAAGACGTCTGGCTGCAACGAATGTATTTCACTCACTACGATGAAGGTATGAAAAAATCGTCTGCGTTTATTATGATTTTTTTTTTTTTTTTTTTTTGTTGTTTTCCAACGCCGATTCAATATCAAATTCCCTGCAAAATAAATATAAAAAAAAAAAAAATTATTATATTTTTTCGATTTTTTTTTTTTTTTTTTTTTTTTCATTTTTCATTATAATGAAGTAAATCATTGCTTGTCATAGGAAGGAAAGATAGCAGCAATTGGGCATGCGGCGGGCAAAGTTTTTGGAGGAGGCGCGCGGCAAATGGGACCAGTCCAACAAAGTAGCGATTGTATATGGAAACTTATCTACCCCGCCGCATGCAGGTACATAGTATCTACTATATACAATTTGTAATCAAATACAAAATGTGCATACAGAATATATGCATATGTATGTATGTATATAATAAAATTTTATAGACAGCTGTTTGTTAGTTTGTATTGGTATCATATTTGCTTGTGTGTTTGTATTTATTGTTTCAGTTACATTTTATTGATGTTTTAAAAGATTTATAGTGAATATGAAAGAATGAATGAACCAACGAACGAACGAAGGAAAGATTTATGGAAGCACTAATTTAAAGCACGCTGAGAGATTTATATGGAACGCGAATACCAAAAGCATGAAAAATGTTGGGGAAGGTTGTTTTTTTCTTTTAAAAATTAAAGACAAATTGCCAAAAATAAATAAATTTCAGGGAAAAAAGTTTATGCATTTAATTTTAACATACTCAATTCATGAGATTTGCAGAAAACGATTTTTTCTATCTGATATTAGAACTAAAAATTGTGCTATCATGGGATAATTGTCAAAATGGCTCAAAGCAGCGTGTTTTGCACCCTTTTACGATGAAAATGCTGTTCTTTCCAAACTTCTAGCCGCTTATTCACCAAAGGTATCAGATACGCATTTTTGATGACCGCTCGAAGACCGTTTTCGCTATTTTTTTTTAAGCTAAGTATAGAACTAAAAAACAAAACGTTTATCTGAGAAATCCAATAAAGAAATTGAAATTGAAATTAAAACCTAATTTAAATTATGTCGAATACCTTTATTTGTGTCGGAGAATAAAATACTGGAAAAACGTGTTTCTTACATTTAAGGTAAGGATGTCTCTCCAAAAAATAGAGGTATCAACATAATTGTTAATATGTTTTAAAGAAAAAACTTAGAGCTTTCAATTACATTATCAGATTTTCCGGATAAACGTCCTGTTTTCTAGTTATATAGCTTCAAAGAATGGTCTTTTCTGCTTTTTAAGGTTAAAATATCTCAAAAATCATACGCGATGAAGCAATTTTAGAGCCGGACTCGAATTAAGCGACGCAAAACACATCGATAGTATACTTTTTAAACATTTTTTTTATATGGATATATCGAAAAAAACCGTTTTTTGCTATTTTTGAGTGATATATGGTTAGACAACATCTCGTTTGCCCGGGAAATCTGATAAAGTAGTTGAAAGTTCTGGTTTCTTCTTCAAAACCTAATTTAAATTATGTCGATATCTTTATTTCTCTAGGAGATATCATAGACTGAAATATTTAAAAAAACGTGTTTTCAGCCCTTTTTTACCTTTTAAGGTTAGGATAGTTATCTCCCCGAAAAAATAGATATCGACATAATTTAAATTGGGTGTTAAAGAAAAAAAATTAGAACTTTCAATAACTTTATCAGATTTTACGGGTAAATGAGATGTTGTCCAGTTATAAAGCTTCAAAAAATAGCAGAAAAAAAAATTTTTTAAGTTATGATATTTCCAAAACTATACGCGATAGAGCAATTCTGAAGACGGATACGAATACTTTTATTTTTATTTTATTTAATAAATTTTTTTTTATATATGTGCCCGTGTGAACGTCCAGACAAAAAGGGACCTTATCTTCACAAAATCATAGCATGTTCTAAAAAACATCCTACATATTTTAAATGAAATGAAAAATGGAACACTGAAAAATTCCAAAATTTAATTTTGAAATCGCAAAATGAAAAACTGATGTTTATAGATATCGATGTTAAAAGTTTGTCAGTTATCAATTTTTACAGTATAGAGGTATGGTTAAACCGCTTTTATTGGTATTTGTCATATGATAATCGACCTCAAATCAATTGTAAGATATTCAGAACATGTCTAAGCACTGTACACCAGTAAAATTTACCCTATCTCTTAATTTAAGCAGTACTGTTAATAGATAAGGTGCTTTTCCTCATATGAAGAAATGTGGATTTTTTGAAGCACGGATTGGATCAAATTTTCTGCCCAATAAGAGAATGATCACAAAAGCCTCTAGAATCTCACCCCATTCTCAGATTTTGCGAATTTATTTTTCTAAATAATCCCAGCCTTCAAGCTCAGTGTGTGTATTAAAGCTTCGTACTTGTTAATTCTTTCATTTATTACATAACAAGCGCCTGCTTGACAGTTTTGCATCAAAAACAACCTTATTTTTAAGTTCTATGCATATCGGTGCAACCAAGGTGGATTGATCATGTGTTTGTTGTGCCAAAAGAAACAGCCAAGGTTTTGTGTTATTTGATCTTCAGAAAGTCTATTTTGTTTGCATAAGAACAAAATTGGAGTGGAATTCACACATCTAGAGTGGAGTGCGGAAAACTGTTTTGGAGCTGATAGATCGAGTTCAGCGACTAAGTACTCAACAATCGATTCTCTTAAGCACCGACGTGCACCTCTTTTTTTATATTAATTTGCTTTGTATAATGTATGTTTTCTTGAGAAATAGCTGAATTAATTCCTTCAATTCGGATTTTCCAGCGGACTGGACTACAGAGTAAAAAGTCATTGCTCAATAAAGTTAAGATATTGTTTAGGAAATAACAGTAAATTATTGTTAAGTAAAATAAATACCTATTGGCCCTATGCTCCTCCTAGGAGTTAAAGGAGAATACATACATACAAAATAAATACCTGTATGTTAAGTTACAAAAATAATTTGTATTTTGGTTTACATCGAAACTCTTTAAAAGACTAAATTTCGTAACAATATGACAATATTCTTCAATTTAATTTTCATATATGAAAAGACTAAAGCCACTAATGTAATATATAAGACAAGTCAGTTGTAAAAAAAAAAAAACAGAATAAACCAAAGGTTAGTATATATAAATATACCTATGTAAAAATTCAATGAAATGACAGTCCACAGATGCAAGAATGGATAACTGCAGCAGCAACCTTTTTATAAAAGTAAATGCAAACAAAAGCAGCCCCAGCCAGCAGAGCACAGTCCAAAGACAAGAAAAAAACCAAAAAATAAACAGCTGTTTAATGTATTGCGATAAAAACAAACAGACAGACAGACAGGTACATACAAAAACAGGCTCCAAAGAAACAGCTTGAAAAGAATTAACAACAAACTTTAGGTAACAATGAAGAAGTATAAATACACAATTTAAAAAAAAAACGAATGAAAACTAAAATGTATAAGACCAACCAACAACGCGAAACAGCGTTTCCCAAAGTTAAACAAAATAACAGTCATGTTCTAGGTGGTAAATATTGAATCAATCTTTTCTGATGTTTCGAAGACGAATGGAGGACATTTTATTGTTCCATCGACTTAAATTTTCGGCAAAACGTTGATGTGCGCATTTTTTCAATAAAAATCGAAATAAAACCATAAAAAGTATAACTGTGCAAAAATTACCATTGCAGACAACAAAGGAAAGCATGGGAAAATACATATCGTTTTGCATGGTAATAAAATTGTCATACAATAACCATACAGACATTTAATGAAGGTAGAACAAAAAAAAAAATAAAATAAAAATTTCATCATGAGAAGAAAACAAAACAGAAGGAAATATAAAAGCAAAAAAAGATTAATAACTGGGACGTTATTTATAAAAGAGCTATCAAAATGTCAAAGTGTCGTAAGTATAAGTTTAGCGAATAAATTGTGGTTTTTAGAATTGAACTAATGAAAACTTTGATTTGATATGAAAGACTGACCTCAGAGCAATTTTTTAATACTAAGAGCATTATCAAGAAATCAATATCATAAGAAGGAAGGTTATTTCAGAAGCCATTATGATTTAATTCGTGCTAAAACTCATGCCTAATGTTAATCATTATTACTATAAATACTTGAGAACAAGTCGAAATGACGGGACCTCAAACATAGCTGAATAGGAAATGATTTGAGGAGTATAGAAACAACTGTAAAAACTAACTAAAACCTGTATCTCTGAAGATACACAAACTAAATCCCCATAGAGGTTTATGGACAAATTCGATTAGAAATATGGGGAATACTATATTTATTTCAATCGAGTGAAAACTTACAAAATATCTCAGTAAATTGCAATTTTTACTAGTCATATTGACCGATCTCTAATATTGCTGCCTTTGTTTTAGTTGCCAGTTTTTGACCATAGATATATGTATATTGGATATAGAAGTATTTGGTATCGGTATGTTGACTGATCACAAGCTTTCATCAAATGGAACTAGACAAATTCATAAAAAAGTGGAGATTGCTGCTTTGTTTCTATACCTCTCATGAATACTGTATTAATCATTTTCTCCACATTTTGTTTTGTGGAGTTAATCGTATTTTACAATTAGCGGTTAATAAATGTATCAGGCCCTATGCTCCTCCTAGGAGTTAAAGGAGAATACAATACATACATACAAATGTATCAGGTGTTGTTGTTATCAGCGTTCATAGATGTCCAACTTTCCTCCTCAGACCTTTGTCTTCAACGAATCTCAGACTTCCTTAGCTCTATTTGCAATCGATATGTAAACATAATTCACAGGATTAACTAGCAGAATTCTCTTACCCTTAACTTTACCAATTAGCTTCAAATCGCCTTAGTTTGCGAGAACGCCCGCGACAACTCCTTAAGTCGCATATTATTTCGAACTGCAAACGCCATGATTCAAAATTTAATCTTTCAATAAAAGCAATTGGAGTACCAGCCTTTGTGCGAAAAAAAAAATTAGTTAGTGATGAAAATTCGGGGCGATAAATTATTCTCTTGATAACACTGTTCAACGGCAAAAAATTATCTGAGTTCAGACCATGAAATTATTATTCCTTGCTAATGACATAATAGAACTGCATTTACAAAATTTTTCCATCACGTCTCAATTTTCAGAAAAATTGACAAATTCAAAATCATGACTTACATCCGCGCGAAAATAAATTAAAAAATTTTTTTCCGTCAGAATTTAAAATCAAAAATGTCAAACGATTCAGAAGATAGCAATAATTTCAAATCTGAAAATAATTTTTAAATCGGTCTGGCAGATTTTTTTGTATGCCCGTTTAATTGAGAAAATGTACTGAAAAAACCGAACACCAACCATCTTTTATTACATAAATCTTGCCTAAATCAATACAAAATTAAAAAAAGCTCTTCACGAGCTTGTGCCTCATTATTTTAACTTAATTTTGATATCACAAACTTATGAATTAGACCATGAATAACCAACTTATTTCCTTTTGAACAAAAAATGTACATATAGAAAGTCATACAAAAGCTATTGAATTTTGTATCATTCTACTTGGAAATAAAAGTACTTGTATGACTTCCTGTATGTACATTTTTTGTTCAAAAGTAAATAAGTTGGTTATTCATGGTCCAATCCTTAAGTTTTTGGTATCAAAATAAAGTTAAAATAATGACGCACAAGCTTGTGAAGAGCTTTTTTTAATTTTGTATTGATTTAGGCAAGATTTATGTAATTAAAGATGGTTGGTGTTTGGTTTTTTCAGTACATTTTCTCAATTAAACGGGCATACAAAAAAATCTGTCAGACCGATTTCAAAATTTTTTTCAGATTTGAAATTATTGCTATTTTCTAAATCGTTTGACATTTTTTTTTTTAATTTCTGACGGATAAAAATTTTTTAATTTATTTTCGCTCGGATGTAAGTCGTGATTTTGGATTTGTCAATTTTTCTGAAAATTGAGACGTGATGGAAAAATTTTGTAAATGCAGTTCTATTATGTCAATAGCAAGGAATAATAATTTTATGGTATGAACTCAGATAAAAACAAAAACCTGAAATTCGTTGAACAGTGTAATTATGTTCTTGAAAATCAGCAAACTGGACAGCAAAAAGTTTAGGGATAAAGTATAAACTTATTTATACTATTTGTTTTTATAAACTTATGTATTCCAATGTTTTTATAGAATTTATACAATTTTTTTCTATAAAGTTATTCTCAACCGTTTAACTACTAAACCAAAATTGTTATGAACTATAAATTATATTCCAAAATTGTATAAAAACTTTTTGAAATTTATACTGCGTAAGTATCAAAATCATTTTTTAATTCCGTAATATTTATTCAAAGATTATGTAAAATTGGTTTATATAGCACAATATGAATTTTATATAAAATGGTTTAAAGTACTTTTATATAAACTTCGATATAAAATTTATACAAAAATTGTATAAAATATTTTTTTATGGTGATACTATTAAATTTTAACCAAAATAGTGAAAATTGTATTTATACTTTATTTGTATAAATTTTATACGAACGGTTTTATATAAACGGTTTGTATACCAAGTTGTAGCATAGATTTTATACCAAATTTGGCGTGGATTTGTATTAATTTCAATTTGGTTTGAATTTTACACCCAAACTATTTGCTGTGTAGGATGACTTTTATAAAAAAAAAAGACTTCTGATTGCAACAATTAACAATTTGGTTTTTTGACTTCGGACCATCTTGCAGCAAACGAGTGATGTTAATTTATGTTTTTTTTTTTTTTTTCTTTGTAGAATCGAAAACCCCAAAGTTTATTCAACTGGAAAATATTAATATTGTGATGGAAAAAGACCAAAGCAATGATTTCAAATGACACTGACCTGGATGTGTAATAAAGTAAAAAATTCACAATTTAATGACTAACTTGCAGTAACAACAAAAAAAAAAAAAAAATCTAAGCCAAGCACAGAGGAGGGGCCCCAGTCAAATGTCGTCTTAAGAAAATTCATAAAGATATTCAACACCAACAAAAACAATAAACGCCAAAAACAGCTGTTGCGACGAGATTGTTTGAAATTGAGCGTTCGTTGAATGAACTTTACAAAATAAAGAAGAAGAAAAATCAGAAAAAAAACATAAACATCAACCAAGATAAAAACAGAGACAATTGAGTAAATCTAAACGGGACAACTCGCTCTCCAGAGAGCGCGAATGTTTTGAAGAGAGTTCAATGAACCAGAGAGTAAAAAATAAACTCTGAGAGAGTGTGGCGTTGGGGGCCAAAAAGAATAATATTTTGCAAAAAAAAAAAACACTTGGCTACATTAAAACGGGATTTTATATGTGGAGGTTTTTTTTGCGAAGAGGTGGGACCTAACGGTATATTGATAGGTATACTAAAAACAACAACAACCACAAAGTATCCACAATAATGAAAATATTCAATTTTAAAGCAAATGCGAAAATGATATTGGTACATATGAATAATTCAAGATATAGGAAAATTATAGCAAATGATTTAAATATGCACAAGTTCTCACAAAGTTTCTTACCAATATTTCTTTCGATTTTTTTTCCTTTGATTTTTCTTTAAACAACTACGTATGTAGCACTGAAATCACAACAAAACAGACCTCCAACTCAACGCTAAATGCGACTTCGTTCATAAAAAGAATTTAACTGATTCGATATACAACTCGACTCGATGCGATACGTTTCGACTCTGCACAGAACGCAGCGCAGTAAGCCAACAAAAACTCCTGCCAAGAAATGCAAACGATAACTGCTCAGGGTTGCCAGTCGTGGAAAATGTTTCCCTATACTGTTATGGTGTTTAGATTATACTACGCTTCTACCAGAGCTAAATGATGTGATTTACGGCTTTTTCGAGACTTAGCTCTAAATCTCGTAGTAAATAACGTAATATGCCGTACAAAAATAAATTTTTTTTTTGGCACTAAACGTCATTAAAAACATAGCATATCATTTTCCCGCTTATGACATTTACAGTCAAAAATAAATCCCTTTAGGCCAGTGGAAACGGATAGAATTTAACGACTAGATTTGTAGATCTCATCACAGCTAAATTTCCGGTGGAAACGTAGTAATTGTCAACTCCGAGCGGTACCACACTATTTTGGAGGGCTACTTTGTTCCGGAAATTGAAGCTCAGGGTCTGGACGATATGTGGTTTTAACAGGACGGCGCTACACCACACACAACTTGCCTCAATATGGACTTTATGCGTCACAAATTCACGAACCGTGTAAATTTTCGTCACGGTGATGTAAATTGGCTGCGATTTGACGCCGTTAGACTTTTTTCTGTAGGATTACACGAAGGATAAAGTTTAAGGGAATGATCCGAAGACGATTTCAAACTTGAAAAGCAATAATACATCGATGATTCGGGCCATTCCGGAGGCCATACTGTAAAATGTCATCGAAAGTATGGTCGAAAGAGTGAGATATATACGTAATAGTCGCGGTGAACATATCCGCGAAATAATTTTCCACATATAATCCTATTGTGACCTTTCGAACGAAATAAAATATTTGAAAAAATTCCGAACTATTTGCGTTTTATTCAAAATCAAAGTACCACGCGTCTTAATGGAACACCCTTTATAAGGATATCTCAAACATTTTCGATTCTACGAAACAGTTCCGAAATTTACGTTAAAAGTTGAGTCTGATTTTCAAATTACAGATGTCAATCTGTTTGCAACACAATTGAATAGCACCGACTTCATTTTTCAACTTTCTCAAATGATATTTTACAAAGTGGATCCTTACTTAATTGAATAGCTTCGACTTCATTTTTCAACTTTCCCGAATGATATTTTTTATAGAGCGGATCCAGCATGAAATGGCACACCCGTTACACAAAACAAATGATACAAATAACGTTAGCAAAACCTTTAAAATGTGTAATGGGCCTAAAATGTGTTGACGACGAATCTTTCCCAAACCTTATTGTGGTTTGAGTCTTCTTTTGATGTCCTTTATCTCTCGTCGAAGCATACACTTCATCATTCACGGTGACTAGCTACTTTTAATTCTCTTCAACAAATGTTTTCATTAATAGTTTGCGCAGCGTGTGGGCTATTCCGATTTATTTACGCCTTCTGATTTGTAAAGAGATAGAATCTTGTAGACATCTGGCTATCATTCCGACATTGGAGAAGGTCCTAGGCCACAAAATATTCGAAATTTGTCGATGATAAACTGTTGGTGTTATTTATACTACCGTTCGGTGCTACGGCACTGTTACGTCCAAATAAGTGAAGTTGTTCGCCTCCATCGTCAAACTATTGTTGACACTGGATCGACGAATGAAAATGATCTTTTTTTATTAATTTGTTATTGATTTGTCGTTGATTCTACTTTGTGAGAAAGAAATATGGCAGCACTTCGGGTATGTATTCTCTAGACTTGAGAATGGTCAACACAACTTCAGCGGTGATTTCCGAGAATGTTTTCAACATTTCGACAACAAAGTATTTCCTCAGCACCCACTAGTTTTTTGCTTTTAAGACATTTTATAGTTTTTGTAACATCAGTTAATAGCGGAAATTAGGCTAAACGTTGAAATCTTCCCTAGGAAGACAGCGTTTAGCTGACGGTTTGAGTCTCGGAGCGGATTAGCTGGTCAACTAAGTATACTGTTTAGATTGGCAAATTTCATTAGAATATGCCTGTTATCTTAATTTCATACACAATACATTTCGAGTAGACAAGTACACATTTGATTTCAAAGTTCGAGGTAAAAAATAATTTAATCCAGAAATTGCAAGTTGGTAACCCTTAAATGATTTGGGGTATCTTGGGGCCAAGTGAGTTGTGTGTAAAGATGGGGAGGGGGAAATGAAGACACAACAACGATGTCAGACGGCAGACACAGAGCAACAGCTCATCGTTGTTGTGTGCGAATAACATTCAAAACAAAGCCAACAAAGTCAGACATAAAAGGTTAAATAGAAAAGACGTAGCAGAATAAAGGCAAAAACAAAAAATTGTCTGTTTATTTCTCTGCGCTCCACAATTTCCTTCTTTTTTTTTTTGTCTGTTTCTTAGAGATTACTGTTTGCTATTACTGTACAACCCTCATTCCCTCTATGTTTTAGTCATTCTGAATACGTTTTCCATGGTTATTGTTTTTTCCTGTATATATGTACATGGCGTTGCTGTAATTCACTTTAATTGCGTATGAACATTTTAAGCGATGGCATTGAACGATGGAAGGGGTGCTATTATGGGTAAATGGAAGTTATTGACTATACAGTCGCAGCAGTCAACAGCCTGTGCTCCCCTTTTTACTGTTTTGTTGGCAACACAATTACTGTTGATTAAAAATAAAACCAAAGAAGTCAATAGACTAACCTGCTTGAATGTGGCCATATTTTAAGAAAGCAGAGTGTTTATACATATAGTGGCAACAAAAAAGTTATTGGGTTCAATTGGACCTAGTTTGTCGGGCCTTACAAGAGGTAGTTCATACAATCTCATGAATATTTATATTTATGGAAAAAGAATGCTTGAGGGTATAAATTCATTGAGAGCCTAACTTCCATCACGTTTTTATCTCAAAATTCGCTGACAGTTACCTTACCTTACCTCGGCAAGAGGCAAGAGGCTTCGTTCAACTTTAAACAGAGTGCAAAGGCCATCATACTGCGCAGGTACTTAATTTATAACCTAAGCCTCCCAGTTGAGGTAAGACCTACATATATGTTTCCTCGGAAGACACTGTCGTAAGGAAGTGCTGTAGTCTACGAAGACAAGCTGAAGCGCAACTAGCGTTTATTTCTATAGAAGGATGGTACTTTTGATAACCTTGCGGCACTCGCTTAGGTCACTCTTTTTTGCAGCAAGAAATGCATGTCATGTAGCCAATGTTCTGGCAAACGCTCTTCGCTTCAAATTTTGAGCCGAGATCCAAAATCTTTGCACTAACAGTCAAATAAAAAGCAGACTTAGCAAAAACGCGACCCTAGGGTAGCTTCATATCAAAGAAAGGTCTTTTTGCGTATCTTTTCGTAGAGGATAAAACGAGGCGGTGCCCAGCACCGCTTATGATGCATCCCTACTATCATCACAATCAATAGAAACAGTTTTGAAATCCTCTACGAAAGATATGCGGACTTCGTCGTTCATCAGTTTAAGCACGTCGAATTTTTTGGGCCATAAATCAGTCGCTGGGATGTTTGAATGCGGCAATTTGCAGTCAAACACCCGCGACAAGAAGATGATGGACAGAACCAAAGTCAGCGGCTCTCTTTACTCGCATGGCTAGAAGACTACAACTCCAATTTGTGATAATGCAAAAGTGATCGATTTGATTTTCAGTGATGTTGTCTCAAGATACCCAAGCAGCTTTATGGCAGGCTTTGTGTGGGCGCAGCTTACCTCTAATGATATGACCGTCTTTTGTTGAAGAAGTCAATGAAAAGCTCTGCATTTTTGTATCTCGTACACAAAATCCGTTTTCCAATCGCATAATCAAAGTTACGGTTTTCTAAGCGAGCTGGTTGTAGAGTTCATACTTAATTTCTCTTTATGTCAACTCGGTGAGCGCGTATACTTAGAAAGTGGTTACATTTCTTGCGCGGTTTGGAAGTCTGCACTAAAGAAGCCTATCGCTTCTAGGTTTTCATTCCATGACTGCCTAGATTGCATTTTACGTAACAAAAATTCATATTCATCAAGGTGGATATGGAATACAGAAGTTGTTCACCGTCAGGAAGGGGAGCACATATTCCGTTTTAATACGCTTAATCCCATTATTTAGAAGTTAAATTTATGGAGTTCTTTTAAGGTGCATTTTATCTGATTCTTTATGAGTTCGGACAATCCAGGTTATACTACGTTTTACAAGATTTAGCTGTGTTGATATTTATAAATTGTGCCGTTAAATCCTACCTGCCGTTAAGCCCTACCGGCTGAAAGAGATTTATTTTTGACAGTAAATGTCATAAGCGGTAAAATGAAATGTTGAGATTCATACGTAGAATTAAAATAAATCTCGTCAGATATAGATTTGCTTTTGTATGGTAAATCACGTGATTTACAATTATGTGAAAGCTAAAACACCCGTAAATCACCTTATAAATCTCCGGTGGAAAAGTAGTATAGCTTATT
This sequence comes from Calliopum simillimum, assembly GCA_951812925.1. Taxonomy (NCBI): domain Eukaryota; kingdom Metazoa; phylum Arthropoda; class Insecta; order Diptera; family Lauxaniidae; genus Calliopum; species Calliopum simillimum. The sequence continues at coordinate 18,723,204 of OX638372.1, read as the reverse complement.
TTTTCTTGACATTCAAATCCGATGAACATGCTGCTGAGGCTAGTGGATTATCCACATTCTGGTGGGTACCACTTGGACAGCATAAAGAGCCAATAAAACATAACACACACTGCATAACAAACCCTTTATCATTGAGTCCAGACCCCAAAAAGAGACATGACTCTCTAAAATCATACAATGTGGCAACGCTGCGTAACTACGCGACCAGCGCAACAATTGCATACTAAACTTTTATTTTGAAAATGACACGATTTGAGAGAATGAGCAAATGCGCAGAAGGGCTACAAGTTTTGAACGTCACATAGTGAGCATACAAAGGGTGGCCGGATGTTTGGGGAACATTGCTATTTTATTATTGTGCCTCTATACTAAAAACTTTACTCTATGGGTTATCTTTATTGCAATTTTTTAAGACGTATTTTATTTTCACACTGATTATTTGCACTAATTTGTTAATAAATGTAAATAAATAGAAATGGGGATTTTTCACTTGCAACAAAAAGAAAACAAATTTCTTTATTTACAAACTTTTACCGCTTCTTTGTTTTGTAAAGTTGTTATTTTGCTTTATTTTGTTATCTTACGGATACCTACCCAAGGGGAAAAGAAGTGCTTCAAAAACCCTTCTGAAGTGCATGCTTTTCACCAATAAGCGCTTCCGCTCCGTAAGAACAATACTTTCTTTTTAACGTTGCATGTCATAGGATGTAAGCGAGCAAAAGCTTACCGCAGCCTTACCAAACAAGAGTTTTTAAAGCGCTTATTTGTAATGCTGCGGTAAGAGTTTTTTAAATAAAATTAAAAAAAAGAAAAAAAATTAAAAACTGGCCGCGCCAGGATTTATTTGAACCCACGACCCTCCGCGTGCTAGATATTTTATTCTTACATTTACCAACCCTTTTGACCGCTCCACCAACGCCCGCTGATATGAAGAGGTATTTAATTTGTATATTAAGCAAATGTTGTCCTGCAGCATTACATAGAATCATTGTGCAATCAGTTTCAATTCAAGTAAGCAAAAGTAAATAAAAATGAGAAATTAAAATAGAAAAGTGAAATAAAAAAGGTTGAATAAAAAATATTTTAATAAAAAAAAAAAATAAAGAAAAAACAAATAAAAAAACGGAAAAAAAATCACCCGGGCTGGGTTCGAACTCACGTTGTTCTTACTGCAGCCTTATATGGAATCATTGTGTAATCAATTTCAATTCGGTTAAACAAAAGTAAATTAATAAGAGAAAGGAAAATAGAAAAGTGAAATAAAAGATGTTGAATAAAAAATATTTAATTAAAAAAAAAAAATAAAGCAAAAAAAAGTAAAAATAGTAAAAAAAAAAATCTCCCGGGCTGGGTTCGAACTCACGTTGTTCTTACTGCAGCCTTTTAAAAAATCATTGTGATAGTGTTTCTAAATTTCTATGGGGACAAGCACTTTTGAAGTGCTTGGATCAGAAGCGCTAGAAATTTTTCCTCTTGGGTACATACATATGTACATTTTCATGTATTTTCATGTGTTTTTCAGTTTTTATTTTTGTTTATTTATTTATTTTTATTTGTTATTTGCCCTGTTTTACCTAAAAAAAGAAAGAAAAATAACGAATTGCGAAAGCGCAGATACAAACAAGTGATAAAAATAACAAAATCCACAACACACGGAATAAATGAGACTGCTGCTGCCGTTGTTTTGAGGTGCAGCCAGAGCATTTTTGCTCTGCAAATGGGGGGAGGGGGGCAGTTTCTTATATCTGAAGAAGCCAACGCAGAGTTTTTTCATATTAATATTGTTGTGTTTTAAACTGAAAAAGTTGGAAAAATCACTTACTTAGTGAACATAAAAATAACTTTTTTTCCTTTTGTCTTTTTGTGGGAGTCAGTCATTGAAAACCTATTAGTCACATTGTCAAATATAATACAAATTCAGAAACTCTGCGGGAGATTTGGCTGCAGATAAAAATATGAATAAGCATCAATTAGAACTAGTATGTACTTTTTATATTGTTTTAAAACAAATGATATGTCTTTCGTCCTCGCTTCTTTTAATACAATATCAATATAAGTAGGTACAATACAATAGAATTGGGACAATCCGCAGCCGATATAAATAATATAATCCTTCATTGTTATAATTGCCCCAGCGAAACCAAAGTTGAACATTATTCTGAACCCGTTTTTTAAGGCCCGAAAACACGAAAATCCCATCATTTTTGTGATTTAATTACTACGTTAAAAAGTTTCAATGCCCACCTGGTTGGTTCAAAAATTAAAGTTGCTCCAAATTTCGATTAACGGGCACCAAAAGTTAAGTTTTGAAGTATGTAAGCACCATGTAAAATTTGGTCATTTCAGAGAACATTTGAAAAACCCAAAACATTTTGAAAACCAAAAATTAAATACTCTACTAAATTTTGTGCATTATGAAAATCTGGGTTGTATGGAAGGTGCCACGCCTTCTTGTCCAAGAATCTATCAGTAATTTTGTTACATTACCTCAAAAAACACTTGCACTTCAGCATTTTGAAAATGTTGCTTGTATTGGAGATGTCCCGCCCTCTTGTCCAAATCCGAGCTTGGACTTACTATTTTTAGTATTTGAGTGAAATTTGGTTGGATTATCTATAAAAACGCTTTCGGTACAGCATTTTGAATCTTTTGCTTACATGGGAGAAACCACGCCCTATTGTCTGCAAGAACTTAGTTTTTGAAAAATGCTTCCAGCAACATTTTTAAACTTTTGCTTATATGAGAGGTACCACGCTCTCTTGTCCGATTTTACCAAGTTATAACTCAGAGCTTGTATCTACTATCCTTAGTATTTATGTGTATTTGGGTCGTGTTATTGTGAATAATGTTCATAAAATGGCACATTAAATGTTTTTGTAGGTTGCAGACGTGTCCTTTGACTGAGCTAACTTTACGACAGAGGCGTAAAAAAAAATATTAAAATAATTGACAGACAACCATAGCAATATCGACTCGAAGTAGAGCTTATCAAGAATATACAGTGGCAAGCAAAACTGTCGCAATGTTTTCTGCAAAATAGTTACTGCTATAGCAACGGTTCTAATTAAACAACCAAAAGAGTCAAACTGAAGCTTAACCTTCCCTTCCCTCTTTTCTAATGTGTGACCAATTTTACAGAACTTTACATCATAAAAAAATAATGAACAAAAAAACATTTCGAAAACATTTTCACTGATTTGTACCACATTATCTGATGTGCGTACAGACCTGGAACGTATAGTTTAATATATATAACTGACCACAGAATCCGTCAACCACGTCAGGATTTCGGGATATCTTAATCTAAAAGCTTAAAAAACGAGTTTTGCTGTTTTTTAAATTAAATTCAAGGACGCACGGATTTTTTCTGCTCTTTTCCATAAAGTGCACTAGACTATTCTGCTCTTCCTTTTCCAAAAAATAGCTTGAGTCATCTACGATTTTTCCTTGCAAAGTTTTGGTCACTCTGACATGACATCTTGAATTAACCAAAAATCATGTCATGAGTAATTTAATCATATGTGACCTTCCAGTGGAAAAGGTATCTTATCTTCACTCACAAAATTTAGCACTTTGGGGTCAACGTAAGTTTTGCGAATTTCGAAAAAATGGTCATTGAAAAAGTTGTTCAAATAGTCTCAGGAATTTTAAATTTTCGATGTTTAAATGATTTCTACCTACCCTGTTGATTGTTTTTTTTTTTTTTTTTTTTCAATTCCATTCAGGAATTCCCAATTTATACCGGTTTTTCTGAAAACTGCATATATCTTGATTTTCCTATGGCTATATCTTCGTAACTAGATCCAACTGACAATTTTTGATGTTTTTATTAACTAATGGCACCCTATTCAACCCAATGCCTAAACTTTACATTTGGTCACAAAACCCAATTTTGTTTAAACAAACCTTTTGTTCTTAAACTTGTGATTGTTTTTGTTGTTGTTAAAAAATACAAACTGTCAAGAAAATTGCTATGGTTCATTTTTCTTTTTTTCTATAAAAATTTACCTACTATTGTACACAGGTACAAATGGCAAAAAGATTAGTCTTCTATATTTTATTACAAAAACTATCGACATTTTTTGAAAAAAATGGTGCTTTTTAAAAACAAAACTGGACGAAAATTCGCCATAGTTATCTCGAAATCCATGACTCGGATTTAAGACTTTTGTGCATTTGATTTGATTTAATAGCCTTTTAAAATACTTTTTACATGACAGCGATATTTTTAAAATCTATCGAGGAGTTCAAAAGTTATTCCGGTTTTCATAAAAGCTTTATACCGATATTCGGAAGGCTATACCTTCCAAGCCAAACATTTTGTTACTATTGTAATTAATTCCTGAAGGCCTATTTTAGCCAAAAAAAATTGGGTTTTTGGACCTAAAGTAAATTTGTTCCGACCCAATACAAAATTAAACAAGTGGCGCTATGGTAAACTTGTTACCTAATCATTAAGCATAAAATAACGCTAAACTAAAAATCAAAAAAAACTAGTAAGGGTGTAACCTTTGGCCTGGCCAAACATTAAATACCCTACACTGCAAATTTTGCTTGTACGGGAAGTGCCACGCCCCTTTGTCCGAGTATACCCAGTTTGTGTTTAGAGCTTACATTTACAATTTATAGTGTCTGAGTGAAATTTAATTTGATAATGGAAAAACATTTTCAGTATAGCATTTTAAAGCTTTTGCTAATATGTGAGGTGCCATGCCCTCTTGTTCGAGGTCGTCTAGTTTTTACTCGGAGCGTAAATTTATAGTCCTTAGTGTTTGGGTGAAATTTAGTTGGATTATCTCAAAAAATTCTTTCAGAAAAGCATTTTTAAACTTTTGCTTGTATAGGAGGTGCCACGCCCTTTTGTTCGAATTCATCTAGTTTTTTGTCAGAGCTTGCATTAACTGTTTTTAGTGCTTTAGTAAAATTTGGTTGGATTATCACAAAAAACGTTTTCAGTATAGCATTTTGAAACTTTTACTTGAATGGGAGGTGCCACGTCCTCTAGACTGAATTCGCCGGGTTTTTGCTCAGAGCTTAAGCTTATTGTCCCTAGTATTTTGTGTATTTTGCTTGCATTATCGCAAACAATTCTCCTAACATTGCGTTTTGAACTCATTTTCTGTATGGGCGGAAGGCGTGTCCGTTGACCGATTTCGCTAATATTCAATCCCTCGAGCTAACTTTGACGACGAAGGCAGAGAATCAAATTTCATTGAATTATCTTGCTCAGTTTTCCCAAAAAATGTATTTCCACGCAGAGCCAGCCAGCCAGACAGACGAACATGGCAAATTTGGCCTTAGGAGATGACGATAATCAAAAATATATATACTTGGTAAAATTGCAGTTTAGCCGCTTTTCGTATTTTTAAGGGTAGAAAAAAAATTTTCCCAAAAATGGCTTACTACAACAACAAATTTACTACTCCTACAACAACAGTCATTTTACATAAAAGTAGGGGTAAGTGGGCGGCCTGCGGCCGCTGCTTAGGATTTAAACCCGTCAGACATCCAACACCGGCCGCGGATCAGTCTTCTGCAAACGCAGTAGCTACTTATTATTCAAAAAAATATAAAAATTTTTATTAAAAATTGCGCGCGCAATTTGACTAGCAAAACTATTTGTTGAATATAGAACCGGTCTTTGGAGGTCGATATCTCGTAAACGGTGCGAGATATCGAAATTTTTCACTCTTGCGAAAGTGTTTTTTATGGGCCAATAAATACAAAAATAACGTAGAATCGGGCCTACAACTGTAAAATAAGGTGAGTCAACATCCGCGGTTTTTGAGAGTTTGAGGCGCTTTTTTGCGAAAATTACGCAAAATTCTTGAGCTCCCCCGCCATTTTTGTAATGTGGGAGTCCAAAATTAGCCATTTTTGGCAAGATTTTTTTTCTACCCTTAAAAATACGAAAAGCAGCTAAACTGCAATTTAACCATATACTTTTCTATATCTGCCCCGCCTCCTACTCTGCGTTACAAACAGAAGGACAAAAGAGAATATACCCTGGGTGTAGGATAAAAAATTTTGAAATGATCCACCCTTATAACGAGACTGAAAATTTTTGTTTCATTATAACAAAGGTGGCAACGCCGTGAAAACGAAAAGAGAACTGCGTAGCGAAAACAGCGAATAAGAAAAATAACAAAAAATACACTCACATACACACATACATACCAAATTTACATACATACGCAGTTCCAACAAAAACAACAATAATAAATACAAATTTCAAAGAATGAAAATTTCCAATTTTCTTGGGTAATTTCTATGAATTTCAACCTACCCAAAGTGAAATAATTAATGTAATTATGCAAATAATAAGAACTTACCGATTATTTGCGTTTCACTGGGGCTTAATTTGTACGATTTTCTCTTTTCACCAACAGCTGACTGCGACGCTGACGTTCCCTTGATGCCTTGATGTCCGATGCGTCGTAATAATTTAATTAAAATTTCAAGTCAAAATTTATAAATGCTACTGATAAATATGCCAATTTGATTAGAAACATCGGAAAACTGTTCGAATTTACTTAAGCAAATTGTTAAATAAAATTGCCAGCTAAAAACTCTGTAAAAACAAGACTCGTTTGCTGCTTCTCTTCTCTTGCGCTTATTATGTTTGACGACGATTTCTTCGATTTTTTCACAATTAATTTTTTCTTTACAAAAATAAAACGAAAATATTGACAAATCTCACGTAATATGTGACACAAATCAATAAAAAGTCAAAAACTCTTTTGACAACTTTGACATTTGTCAAACGGTCAAGTTGCCTTTGCATTTAAACTCAAGTTTTTAATTTTACAAAAAGCACTTTTTTCTTAAAAAAACTTGTAAGTTGCAACAATTTTGTAAAAAAAAACAAGTTAAAAAACAATTTTTTCTTGTTTTTTACTGCTCCTCAATATTTGAAAATCTGCTTCTTGTGTTCTTTGATTTCTGCACTTCTCTGTTATGGCTACTGAGAGAATATTCTTATTTGACCCCCACTAAAACCACGAAAATACACACAAAGAACAACATAAAAAAAACAATGAAATTCGTATTGGACGGTTTTAACAAAGGTGGCAACGCCGTGAAACGTGAAAACGAAAAGAGACTGCGTAGCGAAAACAGCGAATAAGAAAAATAACTCTTTTGCTGCTTCTCTTCTCTGCTGCGCTTAAAACGTCAAATCAAAACTTCTAAATCTGTTATATACTAATTTCTATCTACTTTCTGTCAAAAAAGAACTTCATATTTCCTGCAGGAAATATGGTCATTGCTTATTACTTTCTTATGCTTTTTTTTGTATTAGAATCACAGAAAATATTATAATATTCTTTAACCCTTTAACTGTTTAATTTTGTTTCGAAAAACTTTTTTTCTGCCTGCTTAATTATTTTCCAGCGAACAGAGTAAATTGCCTATAAAAGTACGCAATTATAATTAAAAATCAAACGTTAGAATATATATTATTTTATTCGTAAAATCAAATTATTAAAATTAAAATAAATAAGGTTGCCAGACTTATGAATAGTCTAAAATGTAAATTTTTCCAAAAATCTTTATTTGCCCTTTTTCAGAAAAAAAAAAAAATTACAGTCGATTCGTTTAATAATAATACGAATGCGATTTTTTTTTTCTTTATACTCGACATAATGCGAAAGATTTCAAATAAAGATCTTTTGAAAAATTTACATTTTAGACTATTCATAAGTCTGGCAACCTTATTTATTTTAATTTTAATAATATTATTTTAATGATGTTTATTTTAATCAGTTAATTTACTTCGCGCTGCGTTGCTAGGGTTCTTCTCTTTTTTATCGAGTAATTCTAATTTATATTGCAAATATAATTTTATAAATATTGCTAAGATAAAAAACTTTAACTAAAAAAATATTTTTTCCGATGACAAGTAAAAAGTCTGCTTTTTTGCGTTTTTGTGTTGGTAAGAATAGTTCGAAAACAGGATGCAACCTGATTTTATTTCTTAAATTGTAATGAATCTAACTCGATATAAGACACTTTTCCAGGATTTTAATCATTTTGGTGTAATTGAAAATCGAATCGAAAGTCAACCTATATCGATGTTTTATTTCGAATTGCATTTGACAAAACATCTTATTTCAAATAGGCTAAGAAATTCAAGCATTTGCAACAACAAAAAACTTTTATAAATGCTTTTAACAAAACAACTTAAATCGACATAAGAAAATGGTTTTTTCTTCACAAAACATCTTAAGTCAAGATAAGATACAGGTTAATAAATAGTTTGACAAAAGCACTTCTTCGAAATAAGTTACTTTTTCTATGGAAAGAGCTGAATTTCTTAAATCAAAAAATAGTTCACAAAATCCTCTTGTTTCAATATTAATAACAGCTACTGACCTTACAGTAAAAAAAGGTATTGGAAAATATTCGTTTAGAATTATGTATAAAAAAATTTTAATTTTTCTAACAATTTCGCATACTTAAAAAAAGCTTTTGCCAACGCCTTAAAAAATTTAACTTGATAACGAATTAATAGTTTTAAAAGCTATTGAATTGCAAAAAAATATTTTCCATGAACTCTAACAAATTGTAGCCTTATTTGACGAATGACCAATTTTCTCACAAGGTTATCTGAGAATTTAGTCACCAATAATCGATTTTCTCGCTGGCATATGTTTCTTTTTGCCTTCGTTTTTTGCCGAGTTTCGTTCGGAAAAAAACGAACGAAACTCGGCAAAAAACGATAATTCGTAAATTTCAGCGTTGTAAAAAATCTGCTCTATTTCGGCACTACAAGAAGTCTACACAATTTATATCCAAATTTTCTTGAACTTCACCACAGTGCGGTATGTCAGATGTTCCATTATTATGGTTTTTGCTTTGTTTTGATTCTAGTGACTCTCTTGTCAACCATAATACAACAATTAGGTAAGTGCAGGAGTAAACTGTGCCTCTTTGCTCTATTATTTCACTTCACTTTATGTCAAGTTGCATATTGTAGTTGTTATTTTGTTGTTGTATTCTCATTTGTTTTGACAATCGCTAAAGTATCGCTTTTTAAATCGATTTGATGCATTTACCTTATTTGTTTTTTATTTTCATTTTCTTGTACACCTTAATTCGTTTAAAGGGGAATATTTCCAATACGTTGGAAATGGCCACGTTCAGAAAACTGAATTAAACCAATACTACGTATTACCGCAATCACCGTATTTATAATTTCACAAGGACAAAGTAAACAAAGGTGGCTATTTTTTCCCCGGAGCTATTGGGTGCTATTCTTGATTCCGTCGGAAAGCATTTTCCGCGCGGAAGCAAATTTCGCTATTATTGATTCCGAAAATTAGATACATCTGTCATCACTGTTCCGCAAAACAGATAAATTTGGCATTATTGTTTCCGCATGTAATTTGATAAATTTAACAACCCTGACATCTAAGTGACGTTCCTTTTGTGTATTCTTGATTCCGACGGATAGATATTGGGTGCTATTATTGATTCCGTTCGATAAGGAAATTTTCGCGGAGAGAAATATCGTTCGATATGAAAACTACTATTCTTGATTCCGACGGTAGAGGAATATCGAACGATAATATTGGGAACCCTGATATAAGAACATCTCTAACATTTTGACAGATGACAAAGGATAAAAAAAAATTAGGTTTAATTAAATATTACAAAAATTTATTTTTGAAATAAAACTCAAAATTCATAAAACAAACACTTCATTTTATTTCATTAAATAAAGGAAACAATTAATCTTTATTCTGATTAGATATACAACAACTTATAAAGAAATAAATCCAACCCTCGCTGCGGTGACCAAATGAAATGTAATCACTTGGAAAAAAATTATCAACAAACACTTTTTTACAAAAAACAACTTTAGTGCAATACGCGTCTTCACCGAACTCTAAAATGTATTGATAATTCTTCTTTAAATCGCACTAAAAAAGTTATTTTATCCACTTGATGTTTACAAAAAATTATTAAAGATTCATAATTTGTCTCTGTTGACACTTCTAATTTTTTTTTTATCCTTTGTCATCTGTCAAAATGTTAGAGATGTTCTTATATCAGGGTTCCCAATATTATCGTTCGATATTCCTCTACCATCGGAATCAAGAATAGTAGTTTTAATATCGAACGATATTTCTTTCCGCGAAAATTTCCTTATCGAACTGAATCAATAGTAGCACTTATTGAGTTCTTACGGGCTCTGTAGAGCACTGAGTTGCCTTATGGTAAATAAGTCCATCCTTTTGTTAAAATTGCGATTATGGCGACACGGATAGAGCTATGAAATTTAAAACAAGTAATACTCAGGGTCGTAGTCTGATTGGAAGTGAGCGTTCAATGTTCACGCCTACTTCCAATCTGTTAACGTCCATTTTAAGTCCCACTCAGACCCTGACTCTAAACTGTACCAAATTTTATTCGTATGGATTTATTCGATTCGCTGTAATCGTAATTTTATTAAACAGAAACTGCATTAATAGTTGTTAAATTCGTATTGATTTTGACAACTATTACGACGTTTTCGAGGCGTTAAAACGTTTTAAATATAAACAATCTTGTAAAAATGAAAAGGCTTGGTTTTAATTAGTTCATATTATCGCGAGAGCACTGTATATGAAAATAGTAGTACAATTTTCATAAAGAAATTGAGTTCTATAGGAAAACTAGCATTTCCCGGCTAGCGTCACTTCTCCCTGTCCCGTTATTTGAAAGCCTATCTTGAGAGAGTCTAGAAAACAAAACAAAATAAATTTTTTTCGAACCACTCAAAAAACAGCCAAAATGGTATTTTTCCTATAACTTCAGCAGCTTTTTTAAAATTATATATCGTTGTAAAGGGCTTAAAAAGGCCTACATTTCTCCTTCATGCTGTTTGGACCTCCGAGGTCATATTCGACTTGTAGAACCTAGTTGCTCTAACTCGTAACCCTCTAAATGCCATTTTTGTTTTCTTTATAAAATTAAATTCTTCCAAAAAATTTTTACCCATATACTTAGTTCTAACTAAAGCTTAATGAAGTCCTTCAAAACGATATATAATTTTTTAACACTAAAATCGGTAGGTTAGCCTCAGATTCCAAAGAAACAAATATTTAAGCAAACAAATAAAATCTCGTTTGTATATTTGAAGATTTTTTTATTTCTATTTTTTTTTTTTTTTTTTTGTTAAGTGGAATATACTAATGATGTCTTCTTTGTTTCCTCCTCCGGACATTTTTTTTTTGGATCTGCCTCAGGAATTTCATTTATTAACATTTCAAAAATACTTGGTCCAGTGTCTTCACCAGTTATTTGGTCATATATTACGCCATGGAGCCCCCACTCCTTTAACATGGCGCGAACTTCAGCAGAAGCAGCACAGCCGCCATAGCAGAAAATTATCAATCCAGTTCTTTTAATGATTCCAATCTTAAAAGCAAGAAATTGTATCATAAATACAAGTAAAATCAAAAATTGTATAAACCAACCTGGCAAGGTTCCTCTAACAAATTACCAACATGAGCTACAACACCTAAAAATTCCATTGCCAAGGCTTGCGACATGCTTAAATAAATGCAGTTAGCACGAGGATCCATAAATTTCTTAGCTCTTGATTTTGCACTTATTGCTACCTGCATAACTGGATATCGATTTTGTTTAAATCTTAACATGGTGCAAATATCTGCATCAAAACAGGAGAATATAACAACACGGTAACCAGCTTTACGAAAAACAACTTCGAGTATAGCGTCTACAAAATCATTTCTATCGACTTGTGGCTTAAAATCTTCTTCGTAGTGACAATCTTCTTGAAGTTGTGACCACTTTACTTCAATATCAAATCCAAGAGGGGGAGGCAAGAGATCAAACATGTCAGATAGCATTTGTATACACTGATATTGACGCAAATCACTCTCAGTACTACATCGCTCTGGCGGAGCTTTTTCATGAACATCTTTAAGATTTAATAACTGGTCCCATGTGAATTTCGATATAGGTATAATTCGATGTCTATGCTCTCCATTGTGCAGCGGGTAGTTCTGCATATCTGGATGCACCGATTTATGTGATAGACGAATATTAAAATCATGATAAACTACTGGAATCATGTCTTTTGTTAGATGTACGTCCATTTCAACAATGTCTGCTCCAAGATCATAGGCATTCATCATAGAAAGAATTGTATTTTCTCGAAGAACGCTATCTGGCCCACTATTACCAGAGCCTCTATGTCCAATATGAATACCAAATTTTTCATTGTTCCAATAACGTGCAAACGTTTCACTCATATCCAACTCAAGTGCTTTTGTAGGTTTTATTATATGATATCCTAAATGCATAACGCCTATTGGACGATGAGTTGAAGCGCATGTGATTGGGACTGTAAAGGAGCCGTGAGAATTTTGAAGCAATTCTGGCATTATATAGTGGTAGCCGAAATGCCAAGGCGGTTCGTCAGGTGCACATTTATATGAGTATAAGTACAGATTGACTTTATATGCGGTTTTTTCGAAATCACCAATCCTTAAGTGAAATATTAGCAAGTCATTTTGTGAGCACGGAGTGCCGTATTCGGGCTGTTGACCTATACAGCTTTCTGTTCCCTTTAGTACACTCACTTCACAAAAAGAAAATGCTTCACTTAGATTGCTTCCATCATCATTTTTTTCAAAAAATACGCCAAATTCACTTTGCATAGAACGTTTGCTTGAAACTATAACCTTCGAGCGAATATCAGACTCTTGCGCAGTAGTACATTCGTCTGGAGTTATTATATGTACTGGTAGTATCTTTACGTATAGCAACAATTCCTGCTTTAATTTCGGCGGCGTTTTCCATGTGAATGGTGCATTAAAAAACTTTATTTGCACAATTGTTTCCGATGTTAACCAGCCACGATCGATCTTAAAGCAATCACCAACTAATCCAAAAACTTCTCGACGTATCGGCATATTTTCTGCATATTCAGGTACAGTACGTGGATTAAGGTGAGTCTCCCAAAAACGTACAATAGTTGTTTCTTCATCCGGGCACATTCCTCTAGCGCATATAATATATCGGTATTGAGTGGCCTCCTCGATTGGAAGATCTAAAGTTATAGTCCAATTGTTATCCTCTTCATCTTCTGACTTTTCCATTATTACACAGTCCTTCAACTGCCAATTGCCAAGAGCTTCATTGCTGCCAGTAACGGCTGCCATTTCATTTTCACAGAGAAATTGATTTATCTGCACGCTGAATGTCCATGGTCGAAACGTAGGTTTGAACAAGTCCTCTTTTGGAGTGCTAGCTGCTGATGGCTCTTTTTGTTGTTTTGGTGCAACACAGACTTCAGCCTGATCGGCGAAAAACCAGCGCTGCATATTAATTAATTCAAAAATATAAAGGATGAAAAATTAATTTTTATTTTTGAAAAAAATACAGAAAAATCAAATCAAACTGACAGGCTTTTGCTTGAATGAAATCAATTTAATACTACTGTGGACAAAATGCAAAAAAATATCTAGCTAAAATTAGTAAGGATTCTACCTCTGGCCTTGTTAAAAATTAAATACCCTACACGGCCGAATTTTTAAAATTTTGCTTGTATGGGAGGTGAGTGTGCAAAATTCATCGAATAGACGACAGATAGACGGACGGAAAAACAGGCATACATGGCTATATGGACTCAGGAGGTGACGCTGATCAAGAATATATCGATACCTTAGAGCGCTATAGTCCTATCTGTACTTTTTGCGATGTTGAGATATTTGAAGTTATGGTGTCTTTGTGGGTTTCTTTACTAAGTGGAAAACTCTAGGATGCCGAAATACCACTAAGACCCCAAAATATTTGAGAATTAAAAAACCACAAGTGTGATATCTCCAAGTTTTACCAAGTTTCTTTTGTATTTGGTGTTGTTAAAAAAGTGAACGTGGAAATTGTTCAACCCCTCCTATTTTTGGTACTGCAAGGTGTTGATCGTCTCCACACCTCCACCAGATTTTTTCAAAATACCTTTATAAAATTTGAGCAATTTGACCGGATGAATTTTGAAATGTCCGCACAAATTTAGAAAAAATACTTTCTAACTAATAACAAACTACAGAAACTAGGCTTAAAATATAAAATAATGTTAAAATATACTATAGGTATTTTAAATAACTACTGTTTCAAATTTTATTTTGCATTTTCCAACAACTGAAAAATAGGACGTCACGGCTTGAGGGGGAGGAGGGGTATAGCAAAATGTGACTATTTGTGACAGGGAGTGGTTCATGAAAATGTGACGTCCGAAATAATAACTCCTCTTGAGTAACTTTCCAGCTGAAAACTTTCCTATTTCATACGATTCATTTTGGTCTTCAGTCCAAAAAGATCTGGAGTCGAGAATTTGACAATTATGCCACATATATTTCGCTTCAAAAGTAATGCTCCAGAAACACAAAGTTTTGCACAAGACGAACAAGAAGCCGAGTAATGTATTCGAACCATCAGAATAGCAGCAAAGCGTTAAAGAGAATGGATGGACATCTTAACCGATGATAAAGTGGATTGGTTAGACGATGACGAAAGAAAAGGCGGACAACGGAGAATCGCAAAATATTCCGATAAATTCAGCAGATATCTATTTTGAAAATCCGTTGCAAGAGATTTGAAAGAAAATTCTACAGACTTGTATTTTATTATTAGGTTTGTTTGAGCAGTCAAAAGAGTTCGATGAAACTTTGTTCTGCTCTAGCTTGCTCTATTCTACTCTGAAAAGTGTTTGATGAGTCTGCTCTAAGCTGATATGTTTGCTGTTTTCTGCCCTTATGTTGGTCAAATTTGTCCAACCTTACACATAGTGTAAAAAAATATGCCAGCCTAGTTTGAGAACTCTAGCGTTATTTTTTCGACTTTTAACAAAACAAGAATTTTCCTAATTTTTTGCATCTGCCATCTTGAATTTAAGAATTTTTGAATTCTGACTTCAGATTCATGTTCAGCAACCCCGGAAATACCCGAGTGATGAAACTTACGCCAAAATACTAAAAAAAAAAAATAACAACGCCCATTTTTGGGGCGTGTTACAACGTCGCCATGTGGAAATTTTTTTAAAGACCACTCGGCCTACGAAAGCCTTTAAATAACGAAAATTTTGACATACAAAACTTGATTTTGCGTCCACAGAATTTTTAGCCTCAGACCTGGTCCAGTTGACTTGAAACGTCCCATATAGAAACAGATAGATTACACAGGCCCACAAAAAAAAAGTACCATGCGCGAAAGATCAGACCACCTGAACTTTATGTTTTCGGGGTCGCTGAATCCGAATATGGTGCCAGAATAGCGAAGTTGGTTCGGATTTTTTCAGAAATCAAAAATAATGCTGAAAATTAAAGATTTTTCCTGGTTTCTGAAAAAACGCGAACCAACTTCGCTAATCTGACACTATATTCTGGTTCAGGGACCCATAAAACATAAAGTTCCAGTGGTCTGATCTTTCACGCAGGGTACTTTTTTTTTTTTCTTTTGCCTGTGCACAGGACTACAAAAAAAAAATTCCCTGCGCGAACGATCAGACCACCTGAACTTTATGTTTTCGGGGTCGCTGAGTCCAAATATGGTGTCAGAATAGCGGAGTTGGTCCGAGTTTTTTCACAAATCGGAAATAATGCTGAAAAAAATCTCAAATTTTTCAGCATAATTGTTGATTTCTGAAAAAACGCGAACCTACTTCATTATTCTGGCACCATATTCGGATTTAGCGACCCCGAAAACATAAAGTTCAGGTGGTCTGATCTTTCGCGCAGGGTACTCTTTTTTTTTGTGGGCCTGTGTTATTAATATTATTTATTTATTTAAATATAGTACAATAGTTTCGGAGATATAGCCATTGAAAGATCGGGTTATAGATTTTATGAAAACCGGTATAAGTTTTATAAAGCACTATTTTTCCAAAAAATGTTTTGTTAACCCATAGTTTTTTATGTGTGTATGTATTCTCCTTTAACTCCTAGGAAAAGCATAGGGACAATATGAGACGTTTCCATTTGTTGCGATTCCTTGCAATGACTTTGATTTCTTGCCACGACTTTCCCAATTCTTGTATTTTCTTTTCCAGCGACCTTTTCCAGTTGGTTTTGGGTCTAGCACGTCCTCTACTGCCTTGTAGATTCCACTCAAGAGCCTGGCGACAAACTTCGCTGTGTGGTTTCCGGAGATTGTGACCAATCCATCTCCATATGCGCAGCTTGACCTCGTTTGCTATAGTCTTCTGATTGCATTTTTGATGTAGCTCGGCATTTGAAATAGTGCGAGTCCACCAAGCCTTTAGTATACGCCTTAAGCTTTTGTTGACGAAACTTGCAGCTTATTCGTTAGATTTTCAGTAACAAGCCACGTTTCGCATCAAAAATGCGCAATTTCGTTTTGGTGGATATAACGGATGAAGACCATATTTTGTTCAGTTGAGCAAACGCGCCTTTTGCTTTTGCTATTCTTGAGTTGATATCCTCTTTTGCTCCAACATCCATGGAGATAATGCTACCTAAATACGTGAAGCTATTGACGTTTTCGATGTCAGCACTGCCAGCTTTAAACGTGATGTCATTCCTGTTTGCGTTTTGCTTCATGCTTTTAGTCTTGGATACGTTGATTTTTAGGCCGGCCTTTTGTGATTCCAAGAATAGTTCTTCAATTTTGCTTTGCATATCTGAGTGTTTGGACGATAAGAGGCAAATGTCGTCAGCGTAGTCGAGATCTTCTAGATGTTCGGTTAGGTTCCATTGGATGCACGTGTTAAGCTTATGGCCTTTGCGGCAATACCTCTTCGCTGCAGTGAAACCCAGATGTTTTCTATGAAGACACCGTCGAAGGCAGTGCTATAGTCTACGAAGACAAGTTGAAGTGCAGCATGCCACTCACATGATTGCTCGACAATTATTCTAAGGGTGTTGATTTGATCCACGCATGATCGGTTTGGCCGGAATCCTGCTTGTTGCCTTCGGGTCGCCGAATCAAGTTTTTCGCGTACCCTGTTTAGAAGCACTTTTGTCAGTACTTTTGATGGTACTGAGAGCAAAGTTATTCCTCTTTAATTTCGGCGCTCGCTTAAGTCGAAGAGATATATTATTAAGAGACGCAAAGAAGTACTGGAGCAATTTTTTGAGGTTTGTATTGTTCACAGACGGTAGCTTTGACGAATTTAGATGTTAAACGGCGGCGTAATTCAACCAAAAAATCTATTTATTCGCTTCCGGATGGTGAGAGATGTATACAGATTTTTTGGTTAATTTGCGCTGCCGTTTAACTTCTAAATTCGTCAAAGCTACCGCCTGTGAACAATACAAACCTCAAAAAATTGCTCCAGTGCTTTTTTGCATCTCTTAATAATATATCTCTTCGCTTATGTCACTTTTTTTTGGCAATTTGACTAGCATGCCATGTAGCCAATCTTCTGGAAAACGCTCTTCACTCCAGATTCTGGAAATCGGAGGATGAGGAATCTTAGCTGATGTAATGGGACATGCTTTTAGCAGTTCAGTTGTTATTTGATCTATACCAGCGGCCTTGTTGTTATTCATGCTTTGGATAGCTTTCACTATTTCATCGATTGTAGGCGGTTGTGTTTGTATTCGACTTCTACTGCGAGTCGCTGCGACAGTTGTAGTTGGTGATTCCGGTTGCGGGAAGGTGGTAGACATGGGATTCAGTATGTCAGAAAAATACTCTTTCCATTTACTTTGTTGGTCGTCCGCAGATGTTAGAGATTTACGTTTTTGTCTTTAAAAAACCCGTAGTTTTAGTAACAAATTATTTTATTTAATTGGATATGCAATTTGCACTTTCTGAGAAACGTATGGGAAAGCAACAACTAAAGTGCTTAATTTAACACAGATAAATTTGAGTGTTTAATTACTAAGCACAAAGCAAACTATTGATGTTTGTAATAAAACCAATGATGCGATGTATGTGCTCTTTTATTAACCAACTAATCGAATGAATTGCCGTTTTTACATTATCAGTGTAGCCATCAATCTGGTCATCAATATGTCAAACCGAGTTAGTGTTTACATGTTCATTAAACTGTCAATATTAAGTGTTGCTTTGTACGCCGAAGAGGAAACGTAGCAACAGCGAATACAATTTTTATGATAGAAATTGATATGCTGATGGAAATAACAGAAATAAATTAATAAAAACTAGTGGAAACATAAAAATGTACACCATAAATTTATTTAAATGGGTCCACAGCAACAATTTGTCGTTTCCAAACCCACTTTATCACCAAAAAAATGGGCTTTGGCCATTTATTAAAATTTTTTTATTGAAATCTTTTTTTTAATTCAAAAATAAGAGTCTTTGATAAAAATAATAACAATCAGGTTTCAGTAAGTTGATTTTGTCCCAGTCATAAAATTAAAAGGTTCTCTTCAAGCCCCATTAAGCTTCAGCAAAAAATTAAATCATTAAACTTTCCGTTTTTGAGTAAAAACAAATCAAATTTACAAGCCATTTTCATTTCCGCACGATGTGCACCCGTTGAAATCTTTTCTTAACTGACTAAAAGTGTACTGAAAAATTTTCATCGCGTTTACACAGTCAACCTACCCATCAATAAAGTCATCAATACAGCAGAAAGTCAAAAAATTTTGTTTTTCGGCAATCAGATTGTCAATACATATTGAGGAGTGTTTACATTATCAGTTTCTCATCAATCTGCATACATTCTCAGATTGATGAAAAAAAGTGAACTTGGCATCATTGGCATATTGATGGGTAGATTGTTAATGTAAAAAGGCCTAATATGCTTACAATAAAGTTGGGTTCAGAAGGAACAATATATAGAAAACATAAGGTTGTGTTCAGAAGGAACATCAGATAGTGATTGAGATATCAATACTTAAGCAAACGGTCCATTCAGTACGTCGAATACGTCACGTCGTTTTTTTCAACTGACTGCGACGCATTTGACGGAGAAGCCTGGCCCAATGAATACTTTGAAAACGGATTTAAACATCACAATTCTTTTTATTACAATAATTTCAAATTTTAATTTTGCACTTGCACAGCTCCAATATTTTTTTATTCCAATTTTATTCAAAAAATAAAACAAAAACGACAAAGAAAAAAAAAAACAACAAATGATATTGAAAATAAATTTTTTTTACGATTGTCAAATCAAACGACGTACCTACGTCGAAAGTTGGGAGTTGGGCAACTTTTGTACGTTGCGTTAACGTAGACGTACTGATTGGGTCGCACTTGATATAAACTCATATTTTTAACTTAGCTGTCTGTCGAAAAAAACGACGTGACGTACTCGACGTACTGAATGGACCATTGCCTTTAAAGATACTTTATAATATTATTACAATGTTGCCATACTACACTGAATATTAGCACCAAATTTTTACCGATTGTCTTGATAAGCGGAGAGAAGTGGTGTGGAAACGAAAAGCAGAATAAACCAACAACAATTCCAACAACAACTTCTGCGCAATACCATCTCTCATAAACTAGACTTTATTCAAAAAAAAAAAAAAAAAATTGTTGTTTTTTCCAAAGTATGGAGACGTAGGGTTATACAATTATGACATTTATTTACGAACGCGCTTTGAGTTCCATTGCCAAAAGAGAAATGTCAAAAAATTTTACAAATTCCATTCCAATGAATAAAAAAAAAACAACGCATTTCGTTGGTCGCCGGAAAATACAGAATTTAACAAATTTTAGTTGCATAATATAAACAAATAACAAGGAAATTGTGTACAAAATCTGCGAGAGCAAAATAAAAACATTCAGTTGTATTGAAAAAGGTAATATTAAATGCAAAAATGCATTTGAAAGCGGCATTGAAAAAAAGACGCCTTCACAATTTCAATGGAAGTTTGTGGAATTTGGAAAATTTCTATTATAAAAATTTGTTTTTGTTTTTTTTATAGTATTCGAAATATCTACTTCAACAAAGATTGCCGCTTTAATGTGGACGGGATGAGCAGCCAAAGTCATCATAAAATGTCAGGACTTCCGCCAAAGCCGCGTTCCGATGTTGATTTGACGGGTAAGTGCAGAACGCTATCAAACAGGGGCCTTAAGTATAGTTTAGCCCCCAAAGCCTGATTTTGTATAAACTAAATGTTGTGTACTAAGCTTTCAATTCTAAAAATGAATATATAATCTAAAAAAGCAAAATTAAACATAATTTATTTCCTTTCCCTCCCCAACAGAACGCTTCTCGGAGCAAATGGCACAGCTTTGCATGAATTCCGACTATTCGGATGTTGAGTTTATTGTTGAAAATCAACGTTTGCCAGCGCATCGTGTTATATTGGCGGCGCGTAGTGAATATTTTCGTGCGCTACTTTATGGCGGCCTCTCTGAATCAACACAGCGTGAAATTCGCCTCAAAATACCAGTGGATGCTTTCAAAGCACTGTTGCGCTATATATATTCAGGACATATGCCACTTAATCAAATGACCGATGATATTATAATCGATATTTTAGGTTTGGCTAATCAATATGGTTTCACAGAACTTGAATTGGCTGTATCCGATTACTTGCGTCAGTATTTAACGCTCAATAATGTTTGTACAATCTTGGATGCATCACGTTTATATAATTTAACGAATTTAACCAGCGTTTGCATGACATTTATGGATCGTAATGCTGTAGAGATATTACAACATGAAACATTTAGGACACTATCGAAAGAATCACTTGAGGAGGTATTAAAACGTGATTCATTTTTTGCACCAGAAGTACAGATTTTTTTAGGCGTATCGGAGTGGTGCAAGCACAATGCAGACATTGACATTGAGGTAAGTGTGAGAATGTTTTTTTTTTTACTATGAATTTTAATCATCTCTTTTATGTTTCTCTACAGTCGGTTGTCTCTTATGTGCGTCTACCACTCATGAACCTTGAGCATTTGCTACAGGTAGTTAGACCCTCTGGCATATTGGATCCAAATAAATTACTTGATGCTATTGAAGAGCAATCAACATCCAAGTACTTACCCTATAGAGCAGCACTTTGGCCAATGGAAAATGTGGCAACAGCAAAATTTGTTTCGCGTACCATACAAGGCGAATGTCGCAATGCATTATTAGATGGTGACTTTACCACATATGATATGGAGAAGGGTTATACGCGACATTGCATTACTGAAAATAATGATAGTGGCATTACCGTTGAATTGGGTACGATTTGTCTAATAAATCACATTAAAATGTTACTTTGGGATCGTGATGGACGCGCTTATTCGTATTTTATTGAAGTATCAGTGAATCAAACACATTGGGAACGTGTCATTGACCATACACAGTATCATTGTCGTTCGTGGCAATTTTTGTACTTTCAACCGCGTCCTGTACGTTACATCAAATTGGTGGGCACACACAACACGGTTAATAAGGTATGTTCGAAGATAGTTTGTATAATGTAAAACCCTGGATTACCAATGCGTTGCAACTTGGAAGTGTTACCATATCATACATTTTATTGTAGTTTTTCGACTCGCACGTTTTACACTGATATGAAGTGTTTGTTTGTATAAAGTACAATAGGTACACTGAAGTATTTGTTAGAATCAGGTCTTTTCACATTGCTAAAACAAGACAGTGTACTTCAGTGTCAAAATAAAATCAGTGTACAGTGAAGTTTTAAATCTTGAATTTTTTTAATCAAATACTTCAATTAAGTGCAAACTGTGCGATCAAAGAAAAGTACACTTTATTTCAAGATGTCTTGTGCAGGTCCTAGTTCTAATGTTTTATAAATGCCTTAAAAATTCATTTTTATTATGGGACCAACCCATACACAATATGGACCTTTATGTGAAATTTAAAATTTTTATTAAAGTTTTTATCATGCGATACTAAAGACAATGAGCACTTACTGCTTTTTTTTGTTTAATATGCCAGATTGTCAATAAATTCATAACAGTATTATGAATTTTCAGTAATGGACAAATTTTCAACTTTTTCTTAGGTTTTTCATGTCGTCGGCTTGGAGGCTATATACACAACTGCATTACCAAAAATAGTAAATGGCATTGTTGCGCCCACAAATAACGTGGCCACTATTGAGATGAGTGCACTTGTAGTTAATGGTGTAAGTCGAACACGCAATGCATTACTAAATGGCGATTACATTAATTACGACTGGGATTCTGGTTATACCTGCCATCAATTGGGCAGCGGTGATATTTTAGTGCGTTTAGGTAAAAATTGGCTTATTTAATTTGTACGTTCCTTTGAAGCATATTAATTAAATTCTTCTTTTTTCTTCACAGGACAACCTTACTACCTAGGCTCAATGCGTTTATTACTCTGGGATTGTGATGATCGTACCTATAGTTTTTATATTGAAACTTCGGTAAATGAAAAAGATTGGCAAATTGTTGTGGACAAACGTAATGAACAAGTTAAATCATGGCAAAATTTTGCATTTACGCCACGTCCAATAGTTTTTATACGCATTGTAGGCACCCGTAATACAGCCAATGAAGTGAGTGTAATAAAATCTTTTCATAATGTGCATTTATAAAAGTATAACTTAATTTATGTATCTCTTTCTTTTGACAGATTTTCCACATTGTGCACTTGGAGAGTCCTTCACAAGATCCAAATTTTCTGCAACAAGAAAAAGAAAAAATACGTTCCAGCTGCAGTAGTTCGAGCAAGAATTTGAAAGCTTCACCAATAAATTTAAATACTACCAGCAGCGCCAGCAATATCAGCGGCAGCAATGTCATTGGCAACAATGCAGTCGTTCAATTAAATGAGTTGTTAAATAGAGTTGTTGAGGATGAAGTACTCATACATCTTGATAGTAATTCAATGGATGATAGTGTTTAGGGTGATTGCCAAACAATTGTGTAAATCCATTGTGTTTCTATCGTGCTTTGTAAATTTTTTTTTCTTTTGTAAATTATTTATTTGAGAACATCCAGCATAATGAAATGTACCAAATTTATTTAAGCAATTAAATTTTTATAATAATTGCTGTTTTTTTTTGTTTCGAAAGAATTTATTTTTGTTTCACTTATATTATGTAGCACTATTTAAAAATACGTTGTTATTAAATACATAATACAAGGAATCTCACATTCACAATTATGTTTGTACTAATATTGATATACATACTTAAATTCAGTTTTTATGGTACCTACTCTTTGACAAAATATAAAAGAAACAAAACATTTTTATTGCCTGCAATGTGATCTTGCAGTTTTAAAGAAAAAAATTGTAATTAAAATTAAACAAAATTTCCAGAAATTAAACATCAACTATTTGAGTTTGTAAGTTTGGGTTGTACACAAGAAAATAAAAAATGAAGCTTGCCTATTTATCTAGCACGTTATTTCTAAATGATGTTAAGTTGTAACTTTCATTTCCTTTATCAGTTGTGAAAACAAAATTAAAATCGCAAGAAAATATTTTAAAGTTTCAGATTTTGTCCATCATTATTGTTGAAGTCCTTTTTTTAATTTGTTAAAAAGCTTTTTGGTATCACTAAAGATCGTATACATACTTTTCTGGTGGATTATGTTTTATTCTTGGGGTTGGTATAACAATGTTCGGATAAAACTTTATTGGAAATTTGATTGACATTTTAAAAGAATTTTTGTTTTTTGATTTTACCGGTAATTGTGATACCTTCCTTTAAAACTGAAAAATAAAATCAAAGTATTAAAGAAAAAATTTTTCGTATTATTTACCTGCGGAGTTTTTATTTATCTTCTAGATATAAATACGTGAAAGACTTTTCGTGGCTCATATTAGTCAGCTGATTTTCGAGATTTTTTTTTTTATGAAAAGTACTGTCTTGTAGAATGGTACAGAAAAAGAATGTCCTCATATGTTGCCTTGAAGTCATCTAAAAACAGGATCGAAGTTTCTCATATAAATACAAACAACATGCTGCGTTGGATAAGACAATGGAGTAAGAGGGATATGCAAATTTTTTTTTGTTGTTTTTCGTTTGCTAGCAAAAAACCTACCAACAAGCATGGATGAGATGAAATTGTTGGTTTGAACGTACTGTTCAATTACAAAATTACAAAAATATGGCAAAATGCATGTGTTATGTTTGAAGGCCCTCAACAGGTCCTATCATCAGGTGAGTATTAATGTAATTATTTTTGGATTTTTTAAAAGAAAATACATATGTCGCCCTTATGGCAATTAAAAACTGGTTCATATTGACAGAAATCTACAATTCAAAAAAATATGGTAGAATGAAACTGCTTAAAATTTTTATTTTTTTTTAATTTAATGAAAGTAAAAATTTTTCCATTACACAGGCCAACAAAAAAATGAATTTGTGATGGTAGTTGTTAATCAATTCCAAAGGAAATTTCCGTGTAGAATCCGAAACCAAAGTCAGAATTTTAAAATATTTGAGGTTACAAACAAAAACACTCCTATTTTTGAGGTTAGATGCAGACTGCACAAACTTTTTTCGTTGTTTTAATTACCAAATTCATCACGTACTGCTACTCTTTCACTTCAAAATGAGCTCTTGAAAGGTGCCGTGCGATGCTTTCTTCAAAAGTTATGGCTGATATACGATGATGTCATGAAATCCTATGGATTTCTGGTTGTTATCTTAAAATATCCATAGATTTTCAAAGATATATCGCGCGACACTTTTAATGGGCTCATTTTGAAGGAAAAAAGTAGTGCTGTCATATAAGTCAGGCTAAAAAATAAAAAAAGAAGAATAGTGCAGCCATCATCTAACCTCAAAAATAGCCTAACGTGCCAGTTATGATTCAAATGTGTTTTACTCAGCTTGAAAAAATAAATTAAAAAATTTTTCGAAAGTTTAGAGAACTTTTACTAAAATAATAGAAATTAATTATTTTCCAACTGTTGATTTTGACATTACAAATCAATTGTGAACTTTCTATAAAACCAACATTTTCCAAACGTTTGCAAATTGGTTATGAAAACATTTGGAAATTAACTTTTTCCAATCGTTAAATTGTAAAGGTTATAAAACAAAGAAAGCATTAAAAAAGTTGTGTACTGATTTTTTGGACCTTTTGTCGCCAGGCTCTTGAGTGGAATCCACAAGGCAGTAGAGGACGTAGTATACCGAGAACCAATTGAAAAAGGTCGCTGGATACGGAAATCTAAGAATCGGGAAAGTCGTGGCAAGAGACAAAAGTCATCGCAAAAGATCGCGATAAATGGAGACGCTTCATATTGGCCCAATGCTCCTTCTAGGACTTAAAGGAGAATACCTACCTTTTATTAGAGGTCGCACTATTGGTGGCCATCTAAGACCATAATCCTACACCTACCTTTAAGTAGAGGTCGTACTATTTGTGGACACCTAATACACCATATCCCACGCATACTTTCCATAAGAGGTCGCTTTATTTATTGCTATCTAATACCTTAACCCTACACCTACTTAACTTCCAGCAGAGGTCGTACTATTTGTGGCCATCTAATACGCTAACTCTAAGTCTATCTACTATTAGGTATGCAAGGGTTAAATAGAATAACATGGCCAAGAATAATGCACATTTAGGCGGCAATATTTTTTTTTTTGATTTTTTAAGGAAAAAATTCTTTAAATAAAACAAAGAGGTTTATTATCACGTTCAGACTTTTCAAAATAAACAACAATAATGCAGGCTGACAGACAAAGCAACAGAGAAAAAAAGGTTGTGTGATTTAAAATCTAATAAATTTAGCGCTCTTTCATAAACACATGCATATGTTAGCTATGTGATCCCAGTAGGAAAATGAACAAGAAATCTGCAAACACTTATGCAAGTGTAATTTGTACGCATTGTTGCCAGGCATGAAGCCTAAAGGGGTGGCAAAATTTTACAAATTCTAACGAATCTGCGCGTTTTTATACAACATTTGAATATAGGGCTTGGAATCGATTCTGTTGATATAGCTTTGAGAAAATGTATTCAATAGCATAGACAGACGACAGCGTTAATCTGGATTAAAAAGTCTGACTTTGGCTCACTTTTGTTGTGGTTTTAATTTATTTATATTTTTCCAATGAAGTGAAATCTATAGATTAAATAAACTGACTTCAAAATTTACAGTCAGATGTTTTGTTTCTGTCCAATTGTTACAGTCGAATATATTTATTGACAGTGTTACCATCTTGAAATAGCTCAATTGAGTACTAATCCACTCAGTGTTAGAGTCGATGCGTATTGAAACTCTCTCTACTCTATAGGACCAGATATTCAATGCATATACTTTGCTTTTACACTTTGATACATTAGGAAAAAGTTTAAATGAAGTTGAGAAGGACTTCTAACAAAACTTCTTACTTCTGCTTTTGCCACTGGGTGGCTATGTGTATATTTGTGAGAATGTGCGTAGAGGAAGGTGTGCTAAAGTATGTGTGTGAGCAAATGATTGCCTATTTTAAGGCTAAAGTGTATTAAATTATCTTGATTAACCTAAATCATGCTACAACAGAAGGAAGTTTTTAAGATACTCGCGAGTTTGAGGCAGGAAAGTCGAAAGAAATTGATTAAAAAAAAAAATAAAAAAATATAAAAACGCCAAGTATGTGCGGAGTGGAATAAAATATAATGCTGGGTGCTTTAACAAAGATTTATTGACTTTAAAAAAAAAGGCTGATAAATTAATTTGGTGTTGTAAATAAATAAAAAAAAAACAAATTGCTTGTGTTAAAGCAAAAAATGTATTTTCCCAGATTTTACATATTAGTAAAAGCTTACAAGAATAATATGAAAATTTAAATCAAAGGTATTTGATGTATTTAAAAAAGTAATAACTTAAAAACCAAATCAATTGTAACATTTGAAAAGAACTGAATGAACGAATAGAGAGAAGTAGCACATAAATAAAATTCTGTCAATGTAGCCAAAACAAAAGCAGGAAATAAAGCATTTGACCAAAATACAGAACAAACAGAACTGAAACAAAAATGTCCTTCAGGCATCAGCATAAAACGCGCAATAAATAAAAACACCCACATACGGATACAAATGTACTACTCCGTACTCATAGATACCATCATATAGACACATATCCGCATTAGTACACTGCATACGTATCTCTGGCAAGTGCGCATCGAGGATGTGGCGTACCATTTATCAGACATGACCCCATTACGATAATAAAGCCGAAGGAAATGCGGAAGATGCAGAAGTGTAAGGAAAACAATGGCAATTGAGACAATGAACAATTTTTTTATGGTACGAAAATTGCTTTTGATTTCAAATTGTTCGCAACGGTCCCCAGTATAACTTCCTATCATGAATAATACCAATAGGCATTTGACTTATTTTGAGAACGCTAGATGGATTGACGCGGAATCTACACATTTGAGTCCATTTAACAATTAGAGGAAACATTGCACAATTTATGCATCTGAAAATATTTTAGCAGATATATTTAATGGCGTGACATTACCACGCTTTATCTATATATTAATACGAAAGATACAAATTTGTCCTCCTTTTTTTACTATGTCATAAATGTAGTACGATTTTGAATTATACACCAGATTAAAAAGTATTTGTGTGTAGATGAGCAAAAAGTTAAAATAATTTTAATATTTTGCCTTTAAGCCAGGTAAAATTAAATTCAAATTTTTCAATAATAACAACAGGAACAAAATACACAGTCACACAGTGCTGAAATGAGGATAAATCACAAAGAGAAATACAAAAAGCAAAGTACTGACTTCATATTTTTTGTTTTGCTTACGTTTCACATTTGAGCTTTTCTATTTTGTACCAAATAGATAACAAAAAGTGTGTTCAAAAAGTACCAATATTAGTTAGTGGTCGAATTTTGAAAACTTGGCGATTCTTGTTTGGTATTAACACACTTCATGTTCTGCAGTAGATTTCAAGTTACTTAATTTTTGACAATCCAAATAAAAGTTTGTCTTATGTATGGTAACTTCTGTGATATAACTTTTTTTTGAAGGATAATAACTCAAAATGTAATACAACGTTTTCAACGTTACCCAACAAAATTAAACCTTTTTCTAAAGAGATTTAACTTAAATCTGAGTATAAATCTTAGCAGGGCTACCGGTTTCGGCTTTTTTCGACCAAGTGACACCCTCAACTTTGACAATTAGCATTAAATTTCATTAACAACAAAGCAAATGGAAAATAAATAGTAAGAAGAAAAGAAAAACCAACTTGCATTTTCACGCTTATATCAATTACTGTCAAAAATAAATCTCTTTTGGCCGGTGGAAACGGATAGGATTTAATGAAGAGACTTATAGATCTCAACACAGCTAAACATCCGGTGAAAAGGTACTATGTGTAAGGGTCCAACTAGAAAAGCTTTAAGGTATTAGTTTGATTAGGAGATTATTGCTACCCGATTTCATTAAAAAACTAGTTAGGGTGTAACCTTTGGCCAAACATTAAATACCCTACACCCTACCCTATTTTGAAAATTTTGCTTATATGGAAGGTGCCACGCCCCCTTCACCGAGTTCACCCAGTTTTTGCTCAGAGCTTAAATTTATAGCCCTTAGTGTTTGGGTGAAATTAAGTTGCATGATCTCAAAAAACTTTTCAGTATAGCATTTAGAAACTTTTGTTTATATGGGAAGTGCCACGCCCTCTTGTGCGATTTTGTCTTATTTTTGCTGGGGACCTGTGTTTACTGTTTTTAGTATCTGAGTGAAATTTGGTTGGATTATCTCAAAAAACACTTTCAGTATGGCATTTTGAAACTTTTGCTAATGAGGGAGGTGCCACGCCCTCTTGTCCAAATTTGCCTAGTTTTTGTTTAGAACTTGCGTTAATTATTCCTAGTATTTATGTGTATTTAGGTTGCATTCTCGTGAAAAATTTCCACGCACAGTCAGCCGGATAGACGGACATGGCTATATCAACTCAGGAGGTGACGCTGATCAAGAATAAATATACTTTTCTATATCTGCCACGCCCCCTTCAATGCGTTGCAAACGTAAGGACAAAAAAAGAATATACCCTGCGTGTAGGGTATAAAAATACATAACAGCTTTTTCTAGAACTGCGTCATAAAGCATTGGATTCGGATGCAGCGTAAAAAACTACATATGTCTCGACAAAAGATCATTCCATTATTATACCCTACACACAGGGTATCTATATTCACTTTGTCCTTCCGTTTGTAATGCACACAAGGGGGAGTGGTAGGTATGGAAAAGTATGTTTTTGATCAGCGTCACCTCCTGAGCCGATATAGCTTTGTCCGTCTGGCTAACAGTCCGTGAAAATATTTTTTACGGAAAAACTAAGAGAGATTGGATGACTTTTTGCATACTATCTCCTTCATAAAAGTAAGCTCAGTGGATTGAAAATGAGCCAAAATGGGTGAATGGACACGGACACAATGCTTATACGAAAAAACTATTTTAAATATAATTCTTATTATTTTCGAGGATGCTACCAAAATACGCTTAAATTCCAGAAATATATATACTAAGTAAGTAGTATGCTCCAATCAAAACCTCGGTGGTTGCGGATACAAGAATTTAGTATCTCCCATACAAGAAAAATCCTTAAAATGCCTTATTGAGAGGTTATTTGAGGTAATGCAACGAAATTACACAAAACTACTGGGGATGGTCGGTGCAAACTCTAGCAAATACTAGCCAAACTCAGAAAAAAGGGTGTGCCACCAATCATACAATCAAAATCTTAAATATTTTATATTGAAAGCCTTATTTGCGACAATGAAACCAGTTTTCATATAGACACTAATAAAAGTCAATGCAAGCTCTGATCAGAAACTTGGTTGACTCGAACAAAAAGGTATTGTAGGGTATTTAATTTTTAGCTAGGCCAAATGTAGCACCCTTTCTAGTCCTTTTAGTTGCTCGTCTATTCGATTTTTGTCTAAGCATTGCTTGTATGTATGTATTTATGTTTGGTTTTCCCTGCGAGATTGCAATGAAATGTAATTTTGTGCACTGAGGCATAAACGCAACTTTTATTGCAACATTTATTACAAAAGAAATGTAAAGAGAAATCTTTAAGAAAAAAATAGTCCAGTAAATGAAAAGAAAAGTAGGACAATGATGAGAAATTAAAACTTCTTGATGTCAATGGTTTTTGTCTGTGTTATAACTTAATTACTTTTTTCTTAGTCAGGATATACTTATGTACGCATATTTTCAGATCATATTTTTAGATCATTGAAACAGTTAATTGTGCTTTAATATAATTTCGAGTATACGAGTGTAATCCTTAATTGTACAATGTGTAACTTTTTAAATTTAATCTACTTACAGTTAAAAGTCGCATACATATAAATTTCAAAAGTTCTTGCCAAAAAATTCACTTCTTACACTTCCGAGTCGACACTTGTTTTCTTGGCCTTTTATCTGCTTTCTTTGCTTGTACTTGCACTTTCGAACTAACTGTAAAATTTATTTTACAAATTTGTCTTCCTGCCTGCTTGACTGCACACAATGGCCACTTTTGTATGGTGGAAGAAGGGTTTCGAGAGAGGTTTTCTTTTCTTTTTTCTTTTTTGCTGCACAGCCCAAGTGTTTAAATAGACAAAAAGCATGAGTTTTCACACTTGCTGTCAATTGTAGTTTTACTTAAGATGAAAATTCAAAGAATATTTAATATTGACATGAAAATTTGTTGCTTCAGCAATTTCAACTAAGGCAATTCGTGCACTGTTGCATGGTATTGTAGAAATTATGAGAATATGTGTACTTAGAAGTATTGCTTCTATTCGAAAGGTATTTTTTGATAGGTACTTGAAACTTTTTTCATACGTAAAAATATCCGTATACTCAGAAAAATTCGCGTCATAATTTTTACTCCACTCGGGTAGTAAAAAATTAAAGTAATTAATACTATATTTCACACATAAAATACCTTACGCATGAACTTTGTGATGGTTCCGTAAAGTAATATGTTTTTACAAATAAAATATAGTGAACTAATGAAGTAATGTTTACTCTAAACTGTCTACATTTTCCTGAACGTAGAGTAAATTATGCTTTCAGACAGAAAAATTAATAACCAACCATTTTACTTTAAAATTCTAGTATAAATTAATTTTTTTCAGCATATAGCTCAGTGGTGTAGAGGTCTAACATGCCCCATGAGTTGAAAAACGATGTGGATCATAAATAGAGCTAAGCACTTTCGTTTTCTGTTTTAACCCAATAAGATAGTTCTATCTATTGTACATTTGTAAGAGCTTTAACTCAAACTAATGCTCAATTTATAAGCTCATACTTTTTCGAACTGATAAGAAACTTTACAATCAAGTTAGCGCTTTTATGATACAAATTTCATTCATTTAGCGTCTTTCTAACAAGTTGCACGTAAACGGCAGATATTCATAATGGAACGTTGGGTCAGTAAAGTAGCTGTTGTCACTGGTTCTAGTTCAGGTATTGGCTCGGCACTTGTCATCGATCTTGTCAAAGCTGGTTTGCAAGTTGTTGGCTTAGCGCGTCGTGTGGAACGCGTTGAAGAACTCAAGAATGGTTTGACTGAAGAGCAGCAAAAACGTTTGCATGCCTACAAATGTGATGTGTCATCTTTGGACTCAGTCAATGCAGCTTTTGATTGGATTGAACAGCAATTCGGTGGCATTGATATTCTCATCAATAATGCTGGTATAATGAAATGGGGACAAATGGCTACATTGGACCCACAATTGATGCAAGAAGTTTTACAGACAAATATAATGGGTGTTGTCTATTGTACACAACGTGCTTTTAAATCAATGAAGGACCGTAAATTTGATGGTCACGTTATATTGATCAATAGTGTTGTGGGTCATAAAGTAGCTTCACTTGGTCGTTTACCACAAACTAATATTTATTCACCATCGAAATTTGCTATTACTGCCATTACCGAGATTTTAAGGCAAGAGTTCAGTGGACTGGAAACAAAAATTAAAATAACCGTAAGTTTGGAAAAATTATTTTAAAACATCATGATTGAAAAACTAACAACAAATAATATTATTTATTTTTACTTTTTCAGAGTGTCAGTCCCGGTTTGGTTGATACAGAAATTGTACCTGATCAATTTAAAAAGGTAATGAATATGCTGAAACCCGAAGATATCTCACAGGGTGTCCTATATGCTTTGGGTACGCCGCCACATGTGCAAGTTCATGAGTTAACTATCAAGCCGATTGGTGAAATTGTTTAGTTTTTAATACTATATCTAAAAACTTGTGTTAAATATAATGAAAAAAAAAAAAAAAAATGATTAATTGAAGAAAAAATATACTTATGTATATGTTTTAAGAAATTAAGTCTATGTTTTAGACTGTATAAATGAATTCACATTTTTTTAGTAATTCGTCAATATTTAATCAATGTAATTTGGACGTGACTTTCATTTAACTAAAACAATCTTAAAAATACTTAATCTTAATAAAATAAATAGTAGTCATGCATCGATAACATATCAGATTATGACAGAAAAATAAAATTTTTGACAATTGGAAGCTTATCTTTAAGCAAAAGAATATTGTCGCTGAGTACTAAATGGTGTATTTTTTCCACATAAAGTTGTAAGGTAAATATGGGAGCTGAAATACATTCTCTTTTAAGGATCATAACTCGGAAAGTAAGAGTCCTGTTGGAAAAGCTTGAAGGTATATTTTGATACAAAAGAGAGCGGCTATTCGATGCCATTAAAAAAAATTTCACTTTTTCTCGTAGCTGAGCCATAAGCTTGTAAACAGCGTTTTTTCCAACATCAAGCAAGGATATCTCGAAATCGTACAGTTATATTGACAATTCTGAGGATGCAGTCCGATTCAGCGTCTAAAACTTTATAAGACTGCATATCAGGAGAATTGTGTTCAAACAACTTTTTTGTCGAGTGTCTGTGCCACTCAGAGTTAGGTAATTTCTGCCTACCACAACAGTTTAAGTGGCTATATTTATTCTAGCTGTTTCACATATAAGGTAGGTAAAAGCTTTCTGATATGTAAGCATTGAACTCTAACTATAAACATCTGACAAAAAACAATTATTTTAGCAGATAAGATAATTATTTTGATTACCTGCAGATAGAGCTTTAACTCAATTTATCAATTAAGTGCTCAACTTCAGTATAGCGCGAGTCAAATAATCATTCATTTACCGGCTTTTTACCAACTCACACGTACTATAGCAAAACAATTAAAACCACAAATAATGGAACGTTGGGTCAATAAAGTCGCTGTTGTCACTGGTGCCAGCTCAGGTATTGGCGCAGCAATCGTCATTGATCTTGTCAAAGCTGGTCTGCAAGTCGTTGGTTTAGCGCGTCGTGTGGAACGTGTCGAAGAACTCAAGAGTGGATTGACTGGAGAACAACAAAAACGTTTGTACGCTTACAAATGTGATGTTTCATCTTTGGACTCAGTCAATGCGGCTTTTGATTGGATTGAACAGCAATTCGATGGCATTGATATTCTCATCAATAATGCAGGTATATTGAGACGTGGGCAATTGTCTACCTTGGACCCACAATTGGTGCAGGAAGTTTTACAGACAAATGTAATGGGAGTCGTCTATTGTACACAACGTGCTTTTAAATCAATGAAGGAGCGTAAAGTTGATGGTCACGTTGTACTGATCAATAGTATTGCCGGCCACAGAGTGACGGTGCTTGGTCGTTTACCAGAAGGTAATATTTATTCACCATCGAAATTTGCTATTACTGCGATTACCGAGATTTATAGACAAGAATTCAGTGGACTGGAAACAAAAATTAAAGTAACCGTAAGTAAAGAGACATCGATTCATAAAAAAATTCATGTTTGAAAAAAGTAACAATAAATAAAACATTTTTTTTTTCTCAGAGTGTCAGTCCCGGTTTGGTTGATACTGAAATTTTACCTGATGAATTTAAAAAGGTTAGGAACATATTGAAACCAGAAGATATCTCACAAGGTGTCCTTTATGCTTTGGCGACAGCTCCACATGTGCAAGTTCATGAGTTGACAATTAAGCCGGTTGGTGAAATTGTTTAGTTTTTGAAGTATGCAAAAACTTTTGTAAAATATAAAATAAAAATTATTAATTGAAGAAAAAAAAAAAAAAAACAATGGATGAATGAATTCGCATTTTTTTGTAATTTGAAAATAACACAGTGCAAATAATGGAATATAATCTAAATGATATCGCGATAACTTTTTTTTGACTGGTCTAGGATCATTTATGCCGAGTCTGGCAACCAATTTTTTCAGTTCTGTGATCAGAGCTCTCCTTTCTTTAAAGTACAGAACACGGGTTTTCCAGACATATATATGTCGCATATCCAGGAAGTAGTGTAGTTCTCTTTTGCCAACGGCATCGAATAGATCTGATCTTTCTCTTTAAGCCATAATTTTAAATTTTCTAATTGGATCCGTACTTTCTTCGATATTATCCATTGAAGTAAAGCCATACAAATTTAGTATAGTCCTTTGCTGGAATTTGTGATACCTTTTTTCAATGGATGATATCTCGGAAAATAATATTCTTTTTGAAAAAGTTTAAGATACTTTATAAGGAGAAAGATTAGATTGATTAGGCTTTTGATTGGATTGAACAGCAATTCGGTGGCATTGATATTCTCATCAATAATGCTGGTATAATGAGACGTGGGCAATTGTCTACTTTGGACCCACAATTGGTGCAGTAGGTTTTACAGACCAATGTAATGGGAGTCGTCTATTGTAAATACACAACGTGCTTTTAAATCAATGAAGGAGCGTAAATTTGATGGTCACGTTGTACTGATCCATAGTGTTGTGGGCCACAAAGTTTTGTCGCTTGGTCGTTTACCAGAAGGTAATATTTATTTACCATCGAAATTTGCTATTACTGCCATTACCGAAATTTGGAGACAAGAATTCAGTGGACTGCAAACAAAAATTAAAATAATAATAAGTGTAGAAAAATTATACATATTAGCCATGTTCACTATCCGGTGCAAAAGGTCTTGCATCATAGCATTTGTAAAATGGTGTTGAAAAATTTTGCTATACAACAACAAAATATATACAGTGGCTCACAGCTTATTTCGTTCAGTAATATTTTTTAACTATAAAACACTGTATCTTTTAAACTAATACAAATATCATCAAATTTTGAATGCAGGCTAAGACGGGCATGCCTGTTGTTCATAATCAGTAAAAAAAAATCTATAAAATTTGATTCCGAGACGCTCAAGGCGGAAAAAACCGATTGAGCAGGAGAATTTCAAGTCACAGCTTATTTCGTGCAGATGCTTATTTTCCCTTTGGAGCCAGTGATTCGCGTTATTTAATGGAAATTTCTTTTTCTGTGTTCTCTGGGTGGTATTCGCAACCAAATACAGCTAATTTTTAGTTTGATCATGTACATGTGAGGGTAAAAAAGTGCATTTTGCAGAAATAGGTCGTTGAGCAGCGAAAGTTGACGGTAAGTCATTTTAAGAATGGTCAATCCCTGCACAAAGCTACTCAATATGTTAATTTGAGTCCTGTCCATAATGCAATGCACAATTGAAAGCTTCATTTATGCAAATTGGGTCCAAAGTTAAGGTAAAAACTTGTCAAACCCTATTTTTAATCCCGTTGACGATCAGTTTTTTATCCATAAAATTAAGACAACTCACATTATCAGCTCCAAAAGCAGTCACAAACATGCAGCGCGAACTAAGCAAGCCACAAAGTACAAAAACTGTCCATCTTGCGCTCCGAGACCTTAATTTGAAAGCCTAAGTACCGCTATACAAGCAAAAAAAGCCAGCATAGCCTACATCCTATTTGATATCGAGCTCAGTATTAGCACGTCCACAAAGATTAGGACATTTAAAACAGCGTCATAATCATGGAAGGGTCTAAATTTAACATATTTCAACCTGATGACATCACATACTTATGGCGGAAACGTAATACTGAGCAGAATCGCAAAAGCAAGTAGACTTTTTTGGATTTTTTTTGCTTATGAAGGGCTACTTGGGCTTTGAAGCTGAGGTTTCGAGACACGCAGCCGCCAGTTTTTGCACTGTACGAGTTACTTAGTTCTTGATGTTTATCCCCGACGTTTTTTGGAGCCAGTAATATGGGTTAGTATTGATTTTGTGGACAATAAAAGAATCGTCAGCGGGATTCAAATTGTTGTCTGACGCATTTTTACCCTTATTTTGGACCCGATTTGCATGAATGAAGCTTTCAATTGTGCTTTTCATTGTAGGCGGGATTCAAGCTAACATATTAAGCAGCTTAGCGCATGAATTGGCCGTTCTTAAAATGAGTTATCACCGATTTTCGCTGCTGGACGACCCATTTCTGCAAAATGCACTTTTTTGCACTCACATGTACATGATCAAACTAAAAATTGGCTGCATCTGGTTGCGAATACCACACAGAAAACTCAGAAAAAGAAATTCCCGTTAAGTAACGCGAAACGCTGGCTTCAAAGGGAAAATAAGCATCTGCACGAAATAAGCTGTGAGCCACTGTAGGATTGAATTTACATTTGCATTTTCATTTTCTATACTAAAAACCTATAACATAAAAATTTTTTGTTTATGCTCTCGTTCTCTTTGCTCATACGATTTTCTCAGAGAAATAAATTTTTTCGTAGCTTGCAATGTTTATATTTTTAATATTGCTCACAATCAAGTGGAAATTAAAAAACTTAAAGCTTAAAACTTATTGATTGAAAAACGAACAACGAATAATATTATTTATTTTTACTTTTTCAGAGTGTCAGTCCCGGTTTGGTTGATACAGAAATTGTACCTGATCAATTTAAAAGAGTAATGAATATGCTGAAACCCGAAGATATTTCACAGGGTGTCCTATATGCTTTGGGTACACCGCCACATGTGCAAGTTCATGAGTTAACAATTAAGCCGATTGGTGAAATTATTTAGTTTTTAATACTACTTATATCCAAAAACTTGTGTTAAATATAATGAAAAAAAAAATGATTAATTGAAGAAAAAAAAAAAAATATGTATATGTTTCAAGAAAGTTAAGTCTATGTTTTAAACTGTATATATAAATGAATTTAAATTTTTTTAGTAATTCGTCAATATCTAATCAATATATTTTGGACATGACTTTCATTTAACTAAAATTATCTTAAAAATACTTAATCTTAATAAAAAAAAAAACAGTAGTCATGCATCGATAACATATCAGATTATGACAGAAAAATAATATTTTTGGTAATTGAAAGCTTACGGATATCTTAAAGCAAAAGTATATTGTCGCTGAGAACTAAATGGTGTATATGATCCACATAAAGTTGTAAACTAAGTATGGGGGCTGAAATACATTCTCTTTAAAGGATCATAACTCGGAAAGTAAGAGTCCTATTGGAAAAGTTTGAAAGCATATTTTGATATGGAAGAGTGTTCTCGTACCTAAGCCATTAGCTTTAAACAGCGTTTTCTCAAACTTCAAGCAACGATATCTCGAAATCATACAGTTATATTGACAGTTCTGAGGATGCAGTCCGATTCAGCGTCCAAAAGTTTATAATACTGCATGTCAGAAGTATTGTGTACAAATAACGTTTTTTTTCGAGTGTCTGTGCCACTTAGAGGTAATTTTTGCCTACCACAACAGTTAAAGTGGCTATATTTTTTCTAGCTGTTTCCCATGTAAGGTAGATAAAAGCTTTCTGATATGTAAGCATTGAAATCTATCTATAAATATCTGACAAAAAACAATTGTTTTACCAGATAAGATAATTATTTTGATTATCTACAGGTAGAGCTTTAACTCAATTTATCAATTAAGTAAGTGCTCAACTTCCGTAAAGCGCAGTGAAAAATCAAGACATCTACGAGTCAAATAATCATTCATTTACCGGCTTTTTACCAACTCACACGTACTGATCCGTATCTATAGCAAAACAATTAAAACCAAAAATAATGGAACGCTGGGCCAATAAAGTCGCTGTTGTCACTGGTGCCAGTTCAGGCATAGGCTCGGCAATTGTCACCGATCTTGTCAAAGCTGGTCTGCAAGTCGTTGGTCTAGCGCGTCGTGTGGAACGTGTCGAAGAACTCAAGAATGGTTTGACTGAAGAGCAACAAAAACGTTTGTACGCTTACAAATGTGATGTTTCATCTTTGGACTCAGTGAATTCGGCTTTTGATTGGATTGAACAGCAATTCGGTGGCATTGATATTCTCATCAATAATGCTGGTATAATGAGACGTGGGCAATTGTCTACTTTGGACCCACAATTGGTGCAGGAGGTTTTACAGACCAATATAATGGGAGTCGTCTATTGTACACAACGTGCTTTTAAATCAATGAAGGAGCGTAAAGTTGATGGTCACGTTGTACTGATCAATAGTGTTGTGGGTCATAAAGTGTTGTCGCTTGGTCGTTTACCAGAAAGTAATATTTATTCACCATCGAAATTTGCTATTACTGCGATAACCGAAATCTATAGACAAGAATTCAGTGGACTGGAAACAAAAATTAAAATAACCGTAAGTAAAGAGACAATCGCTTCATAAAAAACTTCTGATTGAAAAGGTAACAATAAATAAAACATTTATTTTTTTTCAGAGTGTCAGTCCCGGCTTGGTTGATACTGAAATTGTACCTGATCAATATAAAAAGATTATGAATATGTTGAAACCCGAAGATATCTCACAAGGAGTCCTTTATGCTTTGGCAACAGCTCCACATGTGCAAGTTCATGAGTTGACAATAAAGCCAGTTGGCGAAATTGCTTAGTTTTTGAAATATGCAAAAACTTTTGTAAAATATAAAGTAAAAATTATTAAATGAAAAAAAAAAAAAAAAAAAAAAAAATGGATGAATGAATTCGCATTCTTTAGTAATTTGAAAATAACACAGTGCAAATAATGGAATATAATCTAAATGATATCGCGATAACTTTTTTTTGACTGGTCTAAGATCATTTATGCCGAGTCTGGCAACCATTTTTTTCAGTTCTGTGATCAGAGCTCTCCTTTCTTTAAAGTACAGAACACGGGTTTTTCAGACATATATATGTATGTCGTATATCCAGGAAGTAGTGTAGTTCTCTTTTGCCAACGGCATCGAATAGATCTGATCTTTCTCTTTAAGCCATTTTAACTTTTCTATTTGGATCATTACTTTCTTCGATATTATCCATTGAACTAAAGCCATACAAATTTAGTATAGTCCTTTGCTGGAATTTGTGATACACTTTTTTCAATGGATGATATCTCGGAAAATAATATTCCTTTTGAAAAAGTTTATAATACTTTATAACGAGAAGGATTAGTGCTATTCGGTTCGGTTGACAAAACTTAACTATACTACTTCTTGGATGTACGCCATATGTCTGAAGAAAGCGTGTTCTGCACTTTGAAGCAAGGATTACTTCAACCAAATACCTGATAGAGAAAAATGGTTGCCAGATTCGGTATCAGTGAACCTGATTTTTTGAAAAAAAAAAAAAAAAAATATTGAGATCTTATTCAAAATTTTGTGTTACACAGTGTTATCAATGTATTTTGGCCATGACTTTCATTTAACTAAAATAAACTTAAAGTTACTAAATCCAAATAAATAGTAGTCACGCATCGATAACATATCAAATTATGATAGGAGAATATAATTTTTGGTAGTTGATAGCTTATCTTTTTCCAAAAGACAGTTGTCGCAGCGAAATAAATAGCTTATTCGTTCAGTTAAAAATGGTAACGTATGATATGGTATAATCAAGATGATTATTGGATGAATGCGCTTGAAAGGTAATTTCTGTTTCTTACTCAGCTGTTTCACATATAGATAAAATCTTGCTGATGTACAAGTATTTAATTAACTTTAAGATATTTATAAACATTTTCCAAAAACCAATTATTCAACAGATTAGATAATACTCTTCGTTACCTACCTTTAAGAGCTTTAACTCAATAAATGAATTTAATACTCAATTTCAGTATCAACAACTTCTTACGTACCTACACGATAGTCAGACATAGCCTGAAAAGGCAGACATTTACGAGTCAAAATATCATTCACTAAGCAGCTTTATAACAACTCACACGTATTGACTAATATTTCCCAAAAATAATGGAACGTTGGGCAAATAAAATAGCTGTTGTTACTGGCGCCAGTTCAGGTATTGGCTCGGCAATTGTCACAGATCTTGTCAAAGCTGGTGTTCAAGTCGTTGGTCTAGCGCGTCGTGTGGAACGTGTTGAAGAACTGAAGAAAGGATTGACCGAAGAACAACAAAAACGTTTGCATGCTTACAAATGTGATGTTTCATTATTGGACTCAGTCAATGAGGCTTTTGATTGGATTGAAAAGAAATTGGGTGGTATTGATATACTCATTAATAATGCTGGTGCCGCTAGATATGGGCAATTGGTTACAAATGATCCAAAGTTGACACAAGAAGTTATACAGATAAATGTTATGGGTGTTGTCTATTGTACACAACGTGCTTTTAAATCAATGAAAGAGCGTAATTTCAATGGTCACGTGATAATTATCAATAGTATTTTTGGTCATACAGTTCCAAATATGGGGCGCATGCCAGAAGGAAATATTTATTCACCAACGAAATTTGCCATAACTGCCATTACTGAGATCTATAGACAAGAGTTCAGTGGACTGGGAACAAAAATTAAAATATCCGTGAGTATTTTGTTATTTAATTAAGAACAATGTAAGAGTTTTGGAAATATTCTTGAAAAGTTTCCAAATGCCGAAAAATGTTCTTATACATTAATGAATAGTTAATTTAAAAAAAAGGTATAATTGGTACATCTTTCTTTATTTTCAGAGTATCAGCCCTGGTTTTGTTGACACAGAATTATTGAAGGATGAAGTTAAAAAGTTCTTAGGGGATCGTATGTTGAAATCGGAAGATATTTCACAAGGTGTCCTTTATGTTCTGGGGACACCACCACACGTGCAAATTCATGAATTTATAATCAAGCCAGTTGGTGAAATGGTATAATTTCTTTTTAAGAGTTAGATGTATGTTAATAATTTTGCAGCATTATTTTACATATATATATACTAGTAGAGTTCCCAGGGAGTTAAAAACACTGTATACGTAGGACTTCTACAAGACCGCATGAAATTTAATTATTAGAAGTGAAATGCTTAGCTTAAAATATAAATAAAAAAGTTTACCTATTAAAAAGTTGTGATCTTTTTTGTAGTGCGGTCATTTGGTAGATTTACCTGGAAAGTTTTTCGAAGTTTTTTAAACTGATTTTTTCTTTTAAATTGTGATAATACATGAACGGAGCGTCGCAGCAATAAAACAAAAATACCAGCTTATAGGGAATTGTTTGTTCTACAAACAACATTTTGTTTTTATTTTTGTACGACTTAAAGTTTCGGAGATATCTTTTGACAAACTTAAAATTTAGAAAAAAACTGTTTTTGCAAGATATTTCGAAACGATATGCCGCAGAAAAAATTTTTTTCTTGGATTTTGCAGAACATGTTATTCTCTATGAATGTCTTTACCAACACTTTTTCCGTCCGACTTACCGTTCATGAGATATCGCGATTTGAAAATGAACATAGTTTTATGAAAAATTAAACGCAGTAGGCCTCTTCGTTTTGCCTTTTTGGACAAAACACCGTAGTCGGTGTTGGAAACAACTTCAATTACGAAGGAGTTTACTAGAATTTTTCTCTAGAAGTACCCGTTACAGACATAAAAATAGTAATTTTCAATGTGTTTTACGATTAGTGGAGTGCCTGAGTATTTTAACCTAGGGTATTTATTAGAGTGAATGAATTTTTATGGTTGAGGTGGGATTTTGTTTTTTATACCATAAAAAGAAAAGTTTACCAAAAATTTTTTTGTGCAATTGATTTTTTCTTTATTTAAGCAATAACTATAAAAAGTTAATACAACACTAAATCCAAAATAGATGTAACATTTTGCAAACTACTTTTTCTAAACTAATTTAGAGTCGCTGAACTCGAAAAACTCACTTATTTTTTATTTCTTTGGACCGTTCCCGAGTTATTTGGACATTTATATTTTCGAGGTTATAGCTTCATATACATCAATATATTTGTAGAATGCCAAGTCCGATCGATTTTATTTTACAACGCTTACAAAGAGTGAGTAATGGCTCTTTTAACGAGTATACCAATGATTATGCTCCGAACAAAATTAACTGTGTTATAGCAGGAAAAACTCAGATTTTTTAAAAATTTTTTAAAATTTTTCATATCAATATCAAATGAAAAACTTAGTTTTTCGCATTTATTTATTTGAAAAAAAATTTTTAAAAAATGTTATTCAATGGCAAATTTGATTCCAAACATTTTAAGCCTAGCTTGAGCAAAATCGTATGCGATTTCTTGAAGATATTAAGGATTTGGTGCAATAAGAATGATGAGAAGTTGTCCAGAGCATTTTCAAAATGTTCAGCCTAAGTCAACAGATCCAATTTTTCAGCTTCCACATCGGCCATTCTACACTCATTGAACATTTTAAAGAAGCTCTCATCATTTTTTGTAGAAAAACATTTCGGACCGGGTTGCAATTGCATCAAAAATATAAATTTTTGAAAGAAAACGATATGCCTTCATTGCACTAGAACTTTAATATCTTCACGAGATTTCATTCGATTTTGCTCAAAGTTTGCTTTAAACGTTTGAAATTAAATGTGCCATTGAATAAAATTATGAAAAAATTTTTTTTAAATAAATATATGCGAAAAACTAAGTTTTTCATTTGACGTTGGTATGAAAAATTTAAAAATTTTTTTAAAAAATCTAAGTTTTTCGTGCTATAACTCAGTTAATTTTATTCGGAGCATAATCATTGGTATACCCGTTAGAAACGCCATTAGTCATTCTTTCTAATCGTGGTAAAATAAAATCGATCAGATTTGGCGTTATACAAATATATTGATGTATATGATGCTATAA
Source organism: Calliopum simillimum (assembly GCA_951812925.1). NCBI lineage: Eukaryota > Metazoa > Arthropoda > Insecta > Diptera > Lauxaniidae > Calliopum > Calliopum simillimum. Next base: position 18,680,405 of record OX638372.1, on the reverse strand, counting down.
TCTCGAAAATAAAAATGGCCGAATAACTCGGGAACGATTAGAAGGAAAAAAAAAAAATTGCATTTTTCGTGTTCAGCGACCTCAAAATAGTTTAGAAAAAATTGTTTGCAAATTGTTACAGTTATTTTAAATGTAGTGTTATACTAACTTTTTATAGTTAATACACAAATCAAAAGCACAAAAAAATTTTGGGTAAACTTTTTTTTTTATGGCATTTAAAACAAAATCCCATCCCAACCATATAAATTCATTCGGTCTTGTAGAAATCCTAGGTTAAAAGCCCCAGGCACTCCACTATACATACTAAGAAACTGTTTTCAATACTTTTCTACACACTTAATTATGTACATATAAATAAAGTTTTTTTTTATATAAATATCGATATTATTTGAGGAGTGATTTTTCAAAAGGGCGTAAAACCACTTCTAACCTCGAACAAACCTAAGGATGCCATCGCCATTACCATGCTAAAATGCATCCTCTAGTCCAAAATTCATCACAAAAAATGAATTTTTCTAAGATAAAATCGTGATCAAAAGTCGCATTTTAGAACAAAAGGGCATATTTCCATGTAATTTCATAGAAATTTTTAGAGTTTGATATAAAAAGACGTATTTTGAATAGTGGCCAAAAAAACTTTTAATATTTTTTATATGCCCTAGGCTATATAGGTGCTTACATACCATGCCTATAGACATCAAAATAAACTTCCAAATGTTGAATTAAGAGTGATTTTGAAACAAAAGGGCTTATTTCCAAACGTTTCAGAACAAAAGGGCTTATTTCCAAATGTTTTTTACTTTTTGCAATTACTGCAAATATGTTACAACAAAAATGTTAAGGGGATTAGAATCTTTGGTCAACTCACTATAATACAGGAGACATTAAAAAAAATAAGTTATTGTAAACAGACTATAAAAGTTTTTTCTCATTACTGAAAATTTGTTTAACATGGTTTTACGCCCTTTTGAAAAATAACTCCTCATTTGTTGTATAAAAGAAGTTTAGAAATATATTGTTCTAAATCAATATGGATTGATAACTTTATTATTTCATGGTTAATAAATTAAAAGACAAGAGACAAACAATGTAATTTCGTATTGCCAATGGCAACGCAAAATAACAAGTTCATTTTCTATTACGTTCCGTATGAGTTTTGTAGTTTAGAAAACGAGGAGAGAGTTTGAAACTCTTTTCATGTGTGGGCCCAGAGCGAAAGATATGTTTTGGTATGTGAAAGATAGAAGTAGCTATATGTAGCTAGTTTGTATGAATGGATTGTGTGAGAGATATGATATGAGGGGAAATTAAATGCCCAGATATAAAGTAAAAATAGAATACTCATGGACAGTTGAATTAATGTGTTGGATACGCAAAGGTCTATCGCTCCGGGACTCACTGCCTTTTCGGGTTATCTAACGTGGAAGAGACTTTTGGACTTTGCTCCAACACATACATATATGAAGTGTACCAAGTGTACCAGCTGAAAATTTTTTTGTCTCCAATTTCGCTCTAATTTGACAATATGGTAGTTCCGGTGTGCAAGAACAATAATCCGGAAGGATTTGGTCCTAATTGTTTACTCAAAAGGAAGGCATCTTACGAAAAAAGTGTACTAGGAATAAAATGCTTAGACTATTAGTTTCTAAAAATTTTGTTTTAATTATATTTGTTTTAAATAAATTGAATTTTTTGAATCCAAAAACGGTCAGATAAACTTTTTGAAAATTGTAAAAAAAGTTTCAGTGTTGCCACATGGTTTTTTGTTACTTTTGCTTAAAACTTATATTTTAGAAATAAAACTAAATTTTAATCTAAAAACGTTTATAAATATAAACTTTTTTTAAGTCCAACAAAAGTTTTGTTTGTTTCAAACTTAAAGAGCTTTAAAGAAATTTTAATATCGTGGCTGTTGAGATTAAGTGTTATGAATAAACACTATCAGTGTCTATTTTAAGAAAAGTGAATTGCAGTGATAATTTTTATACAAGTAAATTAATATAACGATTTTGAACTTGAGAAGTTTAGAATCAATTGATATGAACAATGTTTCCCTGATAAGATACTGGTAATAATATATACTACATACTATAAGTTTTCATTTATTAGTCCAGAATAAAACGCATATAAACTAAAGCTTTATTTCTGGACTACTAAACGATCATTTATACTATTTTGCAAGAGCTTTTACTCAAATTGATTATAAGCTTTAGGCTCACAACTTATAAGGCTAAAACAAACTACATATTTCAAGTAAAACATAAATTACTATTCAAATAAGGTTTCATTCATTTACAGGCCTTTCAACAAGCTTCACGCACTATATCTACAGCAAACTAAAAAAAAATCGAACACAATGGAACGTTGGGCAAATAAAGTAGCTGTTGTCACTGGTGCCAGCTCAGGTATTGGCGCTGCAATTGTCATAGATCTTGTCAAGGCTGGACTGCAAGTCGTTGGTTTAGCGCGTCGTGTGGAACGTGTTGAAGAGCTCAAGAGTGGATTGACTGGAGAACAACAAAAACGTTTGTATGCTCTCAAATGTGATGTTTCATCATTGGACTCAGTCAATACGGCTTTTGATTGGATTGAACAGAAATTGGGTGGCATTGATATTCTCATTAATAATGCTGGTATAAGTCGGAAAGGGCAACTGGCTACCATGGATCCACAATTGGTGCAAGAAGTTTTACAGACAAATGTTATGGGTATTGTCTATTGTACACAACGTGCTTTTAAATCAATGAAAGAGCGTAAATTTGATGGTCACGTAGTACTGATCAATAGTGTTGTGGGCCACAAAGTATTGTCGCTTGGTCGTTTACCAGAAGGTAATATGTATTCACCATCGAAATTTGCTGTAACTGCTATTACTGAGATCTATCGACAGGAATTTAGTGGACTGGAAACAAAAATCAAAATAACTGTGAGTACTGGTTTTGAAATTGCTAAATTCATACAATCAAGGTTATTTAGAAATATTTATCATTTAGCCACACATCACAGAGTGTTTTTAGCGTAGAACAAAGCTTAGATTTAAAATATTTAATCTACATTTGAATGACGCATAATGCATCGATTTTTATGGGGAATTCAAGTACAAGTAACAATTTAATTATACATTTGTAACAAATTTTTCACCTGCAGAAAGTGAAAATGCTAACTATTAATTTTAAATGAATAATATACAACCTCTAAAAATTAATGAAAAATGGTCTGAAATCAGAAAATGTGGTTATACCGTTTTGAGATTTCTCATAAAAATACAGAATATCTTTTTTTGTATATATCACAACACACTTTATTTTCTTTTTCGTTTCAGAGCGTCAGTCCTGGCTTGGTTGATACAGAAATCGTACCTGAAGGATTGAAAAAGTTATTTGGCAATCATATCTTGAAATCCGAAGATGTATCACAGGGTGTGCTTTATGCTCTGGCGACACCACCACATGTGCAGGTTCATGAGTTAACAATTAAGCCGGTTGGTGAAGTATTTTAGTTTTAGCATGATATAATTCAAAAAAATGTATTAATAACTCACAAAAAAATACAAAAATAAATAAAAAATCTAAATACAATTTTTAATTTTTAGAAAAGTTTCTTCTTTAGTTAATCAATTAAAGTAGTTAAATGGGTGCCAGAGGGAATATCAGTACCAAAACTGAGCTCAAGTTCTTGATGTAAATTTTTGTCATTCCCTACCACCGTCCGGTCCAACCAAGGTTTTCCGTTTTCGGTTTTTATAGACGTTTATGTTGGAATGAGATCTCTTTATTACGAATCTGAGCTTGTTTTAATTCCATTGCTTCAGAATCCTGAGTTATCTTTTCTTAAAAGTGAAAAGATTATTGTTTTGAAGTATACTTAAAGCTATACAATAAAAACACATCACGTCACGTCATATATAAGGTTGACTAAAAAGAAAGTTCAGAAAAGTGAAATAGCAAAGTTTAATGTACGATAACTCTGTAAGTTCATATCCGATATGGCAACTCTTTAGATTAATTCGGAACTGCACTGTCAACAATAAACAAGATTGAATGAAGCGCTCAAGGAAATATGTTCGGAATTAGTAAAAAGAAAGGACCACACACTTCTTTGGTGACTCGTCAAGAACTGAGTGAGCTTAGCTCACTTTTCTTAATGTATAAAATCAGATTTGGAATATAATATATAATGAAATATACTGAAATTAACTTAATTGCGCCATGTGTCACTAATCGAAGAATGTGCACAAACTCAAGGTGAATTTTGCAAGTGGTGAAACAGTCTTTACTAGAATCATGGAGAAAATTCATTGGCCGCTGAGGAAATGGTGCGTTGTATAGAAGATTAAAGAGCTTTAAAGTAATTCCAATATCGTAACCAGTAAGTACAAGTATAATGAGCTCTGCTATGTTGTAAATCAGTTCTTTTTTGTTTCGATATCGTTGCTGTTAAGACTTAGAGCCTATTGTAAGAAGAGTGAATTGTAATGATGATTTTTAATCAATGTTAATAGCTGTTTTACACGTAGAACTTGAGAAACTCAGAATCAATTGATATGAACAATATTTCCCCGATAAGATACTCGTAGTATTATCAACTGCTAATTTCCAAGAGCTTTTACTCAGATTAAGTAAAATTATAAAAATTATAAAGCTATCGACGCAATGATAAAAAAGTTTTACGCTCAAGCTTATACCAATTATATTTTTAAAGTAAAACATTAGTGACTATTTTAAAAAGGTTTCATTAATGTGCAGGTCTTTCAATAAGCTACACGTATTATGTTTATAGCAAAAAAATAAAATCCAAAAATAATGGAACGTTGGGCAAATAAAGTAGCTGTTGTCACTGGTGCCAGCTCAGGTATTGGCGCAGCAATTCTCATAGATCTTGTCAAAGCTGGTCTGCAAGTTGTTGGTCTAGCGCGTCGTGTGGAACGTATTGAAGAACTCAAAAGCGGATTGACTGAAGAGCAGCAAAAACATTTGCATGCCTACAAATGTGATGTTTCATCTTTGGACTCAGTCAATGCGGCTTTTGATTGGATTGAACAGAAATTGGGTGGCATTGATATTCTCATTAATAATGCTGGTATATTGAGGAAAGGGCAACTGGCTACTATGGATCCACAATTGGTGCAAGAAGTTTTACAGACAAATGTAATGGGTATTGTCTATTGTACACAACGTGCTTTTAAATCAATGAAGGAGCGTAAATTTGATGGTCACATAGTATTGATCAATAGTGTTGTAGGCCACAAAGTGTTGTCGCTTGGTCGTTTACCAGAAGGTAATATTTATTCACCATCGAAATTTGCTGTAACTGCTATTACTGAGATCTATAGACAGGAATTTAGTGGACTGGAAACAAAAATCAAAATAACTGTAAGTACTGGTTTAGAAACATTTATCATTTAGCCGCACTTCCTACTGTATTTAGCGTAGCACAAAGCTTATGTTAAAAATATTTAATTTACATTTAAATGACGCATACTATATCGATTTTTATGGGCAATTCAAGTGCAAGTTATATTTTAAATATATATTTGTAACAACTTTTTTTGTAATGTGAGAAAGTGAAAATGCTAACTATTAATTCCTAATCAATAATACATAACCACTAAAAATGAATGAAAAATAGTCTGAAATCGGAAAACGTGAGATTTCTCATAAAAAATACAGAATATGTCTTTTTTTGTATTCCATATATCATAAAACATTTTATTTTTTTTTTTTCGTTTCAGAGCATCAGTCCTGGCTTGGTTGATACAGAAAGCGTACCTGAAGAAGTGAAAACGTTATTTAGCAATCATATCTTGAAATCCGAAGATATATCACAGGGTGTGCTTTATGTACTGGCGACACCACCACACGTGCAGGTTCATGAGTTAACAATAAAGCCGGTTGGTGAAATATTTTAGTTTTCTTTCTGAAGACTAGAATGAATATAATATGAAAAAATGTATTACTAACTAACAAAAATAAATAAAAAATCTAAATACAATTTCTAATTTTTAGAAAATTTTCTTCTTTAGTTAATCAATTACAGTAGTTAAGTGGGTGCCAGAAGGAATATCAGTACCAAAAACTGAGATCAGGTTCTTGATGTCTATTTTTTTCATTCTCTACCACCGTCCAGTCCAACCATGGTTTTCCGATTTCGGTTTTTATAGCCGTTTATGTTGGAATTAGATCTCTTTATTACGAACCTGAGCTTGGTTTAATTCTATCGCTTCAGAATCCTCTTTTCTTAAAAGTGCAAAGATTAGCGTTTTGAAGTAGATATACTTAAAGCTATACAATAACTAGCAAGGGTGGTATCTTTGGCCTGGCCAAAAACTAAATACCCTACACTGCATTTCAAGTTTATTATTAGGAGAGTATAAGAACAAATTGCTTATATGAGCTTACCTTGATTTTGCGTAGAGCTTGCATTTACTGTTCTGAGTGTTTGAGTGATATTCGGTTAGGTTTTCTTTAAAAAATCTTTCAGTATAGCATTTTGAACCCTTCGCTTATATGGGAGGTGCCACGCTCTCTAATCCTACTTCGCCTACTTTAAACTCAGAGTTTACAATTAATGTACTTCGTGTTTGAGTGAAATTTGGTTGGATTATCTCAAAAAACACTTTCATTATATAATTTTGCATTTTTTGCTTATATGGGAGATGCCACGCCCTCTTGTCCGAGTTTACCTAGATCTTGCGTATAGCATGCATTTATAGATCCCAGGGTTTGAGTGTAATTTGGTTGGGTTATCTCAAAAAACGCTTTCCGTATAACATTTGAAACTTTTGTTTATATGGGAGGTGCCACGCCCTCTAGTCCGAATTCGCCTAGTTTTTGCTCAGAGCTTATATTTACTTTCCCTAGTATTTATGTGTATTTTGCTTCTGTTATTGCGAATAATGCTGTTATTATTGCATTTTGATTGTTTTTTTTTGTATGGGCGGTAGGCGTGTCCTTTGCCCGATTTCGCTCATTTTCAATTCCCCGAGCTAACTTTTACGACGAAGGCTGTGCACCAAATTTCATGGAATTATGTTACTCAGTTTTCCCAAAAAATGTATTTCCACACATACCCAGCCAGCCAGCCAGACAGACGGATATGGCTATATTGACTCAGGAGGTGACGCTGATCAAGAATATATATACTTTTCTATATCTGCCACGCCTCTTTCTCTGCGTTACAAACGGAAGGACAAAGTGAATATACCCTGGGTGTAGGGTATAAAAACACATCACGTTACGGCATATAAAGGTTTATCCAATACGAGGTCCCTTTTCCAACTGGGCTGTTTTGACAGCTGTTATATGTCAAATGGCTTGTTCATATGACGATTGTGTTCATTATTCAATACGACTCAATCATAAATAGACTTATTCCTGGCAGGCCACGTTCTACACACACATGATACTCGTAATGAGTGACATATTCTAAGAAGCAGAAGAAGAAGACTTACTCCTGAAAAACGTTTATTAATTGTAGAAACTTACTACCAAAATCAGTCATCAGTTAGAGAATATTATAGACTTCTTCAACATCATTTTGGTCGCTATGAGCGTCCAATTGAGCGCACTATTCGTAACACCATCACCAGATTTCGAAGCAATTTTACACTATTGGACATTCATCATTCAACCAGAGTGCATAGAGCCCGTAATTTAGAGTGTTCGTGAAAATCGTGAACAATCCATTAATCGCCGATCGTAGGCTTTGGGCATCTCTTATGGATTGTAGCGTGATCTTGGTCTAAAGGCCTATAAAATACAGCTCGTACAGGAATTGAAGCCGGCTGATCTTAGTGTACGTTTTAATATCGGTTTATGGGCCTTACAACAACTACAAATTGATCCATTATTTAATCGAAAAATTGTGTTTAGTGACGAAGCACATTTCTGGTTCAACGGCTACTTTAACATGCGAAATTGCCGTATTTGGGCCGATGAATAACCAGCAGCAATTCAAGAGCTTCCAATGTATCCCGATAAATGTACTGTTTGGTGTGGTTGATGGGCAGGAAGGCATCATCGGATCGTATTTCTTCAAAAATGTGGATGGAGCCCGTGTTACGGTCAATGGTGCTTGCTACAGAGCAATAAACAATGAATTTTTGCTGGCAAAAATTCAGGATATTAGTGTAGCCGACCTCTGGTTTCAACAGGATGGCGCAACATGCCATATAGCTGGAGAAACAATCGCTTTATGACTTTCTTTGGGGATATGTTAAATCAATTGTTTATGTCGACAAACCCGAAACTATTGACGCTTTGGGAACCAACCTAGCTCGTGTTATTCAATGAATACTGGCCAATATGCTCGAAAGAGTTGAGAGCTAGTCGTAGGCAACATTTGAACGAAATAATTTTTAAACATTGAGTAGTAGGAACCGACTAGCATTCCAAATAAAGATTTGCATCAATATATTGTTTTTTATGTATTTTATTTAGAAAACAAAGTAGGAAGCTCATATTGGATCACCCTTTATATTTAAAACTTAGCTCCAATTTAAGACGGTCTTGGCTGAGCTTATTTAAAGAATAAGAAAAGTGAGAATTCCTTAAAAATTTTAAATTTTATTAATAAATTCTATCGCTCTTATTGATAATTCGTGTTTTTCATATTTCATATTCAAAACGAGTTGATGATAGTCTTCTAGAAGAAAACTAAAAGGCTTCACCAATTAGCTTAATTGTTAATTCATGAACTTGTGCATGTGGTGGTGTCCCCAGGACATAAAGTACGCCTTGTGAGATATCTTCAGATTTCAACATACGATCGCCTAATGCAGATTTGAATTCTTCTGGTAGAACTTCTGTTTCCACCACACCGGGACTGACACTCTGAAAAAAAAAAAAAATGTTCGGTGTAATTGATAAAAACCAAAATTTGCGCAATTGGGTCATATGTTTCCTTAGTGCGGACGGAATGAGCAATAGGAATAGATGGTTTTTCGTTTCCATTATATAATATTATACATATAGTATCGATAATCAAGCGCCAATATTCTTTATCATAAGACTCTTTCAATTCTCCAAATAGAGCAGGAACATCATGGCAATAGCAGACGTTTGCAGCTTTCGTATAATGTTGGGCGAAACGCCCATGTTGAGTTCTATGATAGGATGATATCACGACAGGAGCGCAGAAGTTTTTCTCCTTCCTGCGAGATGTCAACCACTCTGATTTTTGTTTTGTAAGGTCAAGCTCTCGAATCCAATCATTTAGCATTGGTTGAGTCATAAGTGTTGGTGTTTTTCCTACTTCAAACTCACTACCACTTGCAATTTCATCTTCGGGAAATGTTTGGCAAGAAGTGGTACTCATATTTTCGGAAAAATCTCTACACGAATTGTTGTCTGACGCTAATTCAAAAGCTGGTAACGTTACGGATTCGACCAACGGATAATCTATTTTCATAAATCGTCCAATGCCCAGCTTTTTTGGTGCACAAAAGTAGCAGTCACTATCATGGTTTACAGGCTAACGCAACCAAATCGTCGGTAAAAGGAATTTGAATTTTCGCCTAATACAAAAAAAGTTAGTTTTAATGCAAGCCTATTGATTAAAACCTATTACTTCTCGCCAATGGACCAAGCATGACATAATGTCATGTCACATGACATATAATGTCTGGAGTCTATGGCTTTTCCACATTCTGAGCTTTCTGTTCGAAGTACTGATAATACGCAGTTTGTAGCGCGTGAGAAAACAAACGTCGTTTGCGAGACTTTTCAACATTATATTTACCGGACACAAAACAAAAGCAATTTTGACAATTTTTATATTTAAAAACCCGGCTTTTTCTATTCAGAATTAAATTATTGAGTCCGAATATAAAGGATTATGTTTTTTTGTTAATTTTATTTTCTTGGACTTACGTCCAGTAAGCACAATTAATTTTATTCAACTAAACTTAAAATATTTTCGTTTTGACAATTTTAATTTCAACCTTCCGTCTGACAGATGTTCCGTTTACCTTCGCACCGACGGATGGTACCTGGCCAGTTCCCTATTCCTTTTATATGTGAAAAGAGGCTACCTACAGACACCTTTTTATACCAAGCAGGTATTTTTACATTCCTTACCTTTCTCATTCATTTGGGCATATAATGAACTACCTGTGTGGGGAAAATAAATCCAAAATCTTTTCTAAATCGAAGGAAAAACATGTTTTGTTTCGTGGGTTTTTGTTCTGTATATTGAATCATATAAAAATTGTTATAATACGAATTTCTTTAATCATTCTGAGGAATGCAAGCAAAACATATAAGCAAGTCAACAATGGGGTTGTTTACACGTATTGGCCTAGTTGCTAGACTAGAAACAGGTGAAAATACAAATTTCGAAAAGAAGGTGATCTCACTTTAAGGTCTGTAACTTTCTTATAAGTTCATGGATTTAGCTCATTGAAGGCTTCAAATTTTTGCAAAAGTCTATGCTTTGCAAAAAAAGTATAAATTGTGTGGCAGATTCTTTCTTTTTGAGGTGATGAAAAGAGTTTTTGATCACAGAATTCCCAAAAAAATATAATCAAGTTCGTAAATATAAATTCATATCTCCACAGTTAATATTCGGATGAGGTCGAAATGTATAAAAAAGTGCAGCAATGCAGACCATTTTCCCGACAACCTTTTTCCCGACAAACAATTTTTCCGACAACAGACTGTTATCGGCTTGTCGTGAAATTGGCTGTAAACATCATTGTCGGGAAAAACGTTGTCGGCAAAAATGTTGTCGGGAAAATTGTTTGTCGGGAAACGAGTGTCGGGAAAAAGGTTGTCGGTAAAATTGTTTGTCGGGATATTGGTTGTCGAGAAAATGGTCTATCGGAATGATGCATTCGGGAAAATGGACGGTAATCATAAAAAAGTTCTTGACAATTTAATTGTCTTTCATAAAAATATAACTTTGGTCAAATCCGTCAGTCCAAAAGGAATTTATTTGGAATAATGATTGGTCACCTTTTTCAAAAAAATGCAAAAAAATGATTCGGCCGATATCTCGGAAACCTATCCATGAATATTTTTTTAATTTTTTTTTTGAGGTTAGGGGACCATAGCAAAAAGGAATTTTGCAGTAAAGTCCTGGTCATTTTTGGACTGTAAACTAGTGTAATCATTTGTTTCACTCGTTGCAGAATTATCTTAATGGCGTGAAATTAAATTCCCTAGAGGATTGAAAAATGATCTTGTCCGGATTTTTCGAGCAGAAACTCCAGAAACTCTTTATGGACGGTATTATAATTTTGCTCAAATTTGGCAATGTTATAGATCCGGTGTGCAAGAACAACAATCCGGGAGGATTTGGTTCTAGTACCATTTGTTGTTAAAATACAGCGTGTTGAAGTTGGCGTCTTTAGTCATTTTCATGAAAAGGGTGTTTTTTCAAAAAATTATATTGTAGCTTACACTAAAGTTTGTAAATTGATAAATTTAAGTTACTGGTCTTATTCATTTTGAAATGTTCTTTTTTTTTTTTAAAAATATTTCTTGGTGAAAAAAATATTTTTTCACGAAAATTTTTTTAAAAAAAACCCCCATAGATTTTTTTTAAAAGTACTTAAAATTAAAGCATAATTTATAAGCTTTAAAATGATGTATGACTCAAGATGGGAGTCGGACGCTAAATGGGAGTTTTTAGCTTTTGAACGCACGTGGAGGGCAAAAATCTTTTTTGCTCAAGAGGAAAGCATCTTACGAAAAAAGTGTACTAGGCATAAAATGCTTAGAATTATCAGGCAAAACGTGTGATTTTTTTGGATTTTTGTTCGAAACTTTTTTTTTGAATAATTTTTGAAAATTTTTTTTTTTAAATTTTTTCAAATATTACTCAAAAAAAAAAAATTTTTTTTTTAACTTTCCAAAAAATTCCCAAAAAATTTCACACTTATTTCCTTGATGATTCTAAGCATTTTATGCCTGGTACACTTTTTTGTTTTTAAATCAATGTTATCAGCTGTTTTACACGTAAGAAATTGAGAAACTCAAAATCAATTGATATGAACAATATTTCCCCGATAAGATACTTGTCGTATTATCAACTGCTAATTCCAAGAGCTTTTACTCAAATTTAGTAAAATTATAAAAAATTATAAAGTTATCGGCGCAACGATAAAAAATTTTACGCTCAAGCTTAAACCAATTATATATTTAAAGTAAAACATAAATGAGTATTTTGAAAAGGTTTCATTCATTTGCAGGCCTTTCAGCAAGCTACACGTATTATATCTACAGCAAAATAATAAAATCCAAACATAATGGAACGTTGGGCAAATAAAGTAGCTGTTGTCACTGGTGCTAGTTCAGGTATTGGCGCCGCAATTGTCACAGATCTTGTCAAGGCTGGTCTGCAAGTCGTTGGTCTAGCGCGTCGTGTGGAACGTGTTGAAGAACTGAAGAAAGGATTGACCGAAGAACAACAAAAACGTTTGCATGCCCACAAATGTGATGTTTCATCACTGGAATCAGTCAATGCGGCTTTTGATTGGATTGAACAGCAATTGGGTGGCATTGATATTCTGATCAATAATGCTGGTACAAGCAATAATGGACAGATAGCAACATTGGACCCTAAACTGTTGAATGATGTTTTACAGACAAATGTAATGGGTATCGTCTATTGTACACAATGTGCTTTTAAATCAATGAAGGAGCGTAGTTTTGATGGCCATATTGTGTTGATCAATAGTGTTTTGGGTCATAATGTAATTAAATTTGGACCTGTGCCAGAAGCTAGCATATATCCGGCGTCGAAATTTGCTGTTACTGCCATTACTGAGATCTATAGACAAGAGTTCAGTGGACTGGGAACAAAAATTAAAATAACCGTAAGTATTGTGATTAGCGTAAATAATCATACATTCAATGATAATTGATATGAAAAGCGACTAAAGATCAAAGTGCGTTTAAATTTATTATAAAAATATTTTGCATTGTGTAAGAATGAAACAAAATTTTATCGGCAAACTTATCTGTTAAGTAATAATTTGGTATAAAAAAACTTTTTTAATGCGAGTGCCACGTGAAAGTGATTAACACAAATTTAATGAATTAATTCGGAAATATTATGTTTTAGTGATATTTTAGATAGAAATACATCATTAAACATTTCTTTCTTATTTCAGAGTGTCAGTCCCGGTTTGGTTGATACAGAAATTGTACCTGAAGCAGTCAAAAAGATGATGGGCCATCGTATACTGAAACCTGAAGATATCTCACAGGGTGTTCTTTACGCTCTGGGAACACCACCCAACGTACAGATTCATGAATTAACAATTAAGCCTGTTGGTGAAATGTTTTAGTGTATTGTTTTAAGATTAATAATAAAATTTTATTATAACTAAAATATAAAGAAAGATTTACTAATAATGTAGCCCCTTTTTTACTTTGTTAGAAATGGAGTACAACTTTCAATTATATATCATTCGAAAGGTATTTATGAGCAGATTTGCAGAAAGTTAAAATATTTTTAATGTGTTGCCTTTAGACTAGGTTACATTAAATTTGATAAAAAGAGTCATGAAGACTGGGAAAAAAACAAAAAAAAAAAAAATTGTACCATCCTTAATGGTAAAATACGATTCACGGCTTCCAGTTTTTATGAAATTTGAAATGTAGATAAACCGAAACCTAAGTAAGAATACTTATAAATTTATGTTTTTGAGTGGGAAGTATTACAACAACATGTGTAGAAAAGAGGGAAGACAGTATGCCTGTTTCTGTTCTTTTTTTTTGAAGCGTTTGAAGAAGGCCTTCTTTGTAGAAACGTGAGTGTTAGGCCTTGGTGCTCAATGACAACATGTGTTAAAAAAAAGAAAGAAAGAAGGGAAGTTGGTATGCCTGTTTCTGTCCTTTCTAATTAGAAGCTATCGTAGAATGCCTGCTTTGCCGCCTTCTGTGCAGAAGCGTGAGTGCTAGGCCTTGGTGACTAATGACATCATGTGTACAACAGAAAGGAAGAAAGAAGGGAAGGCTTTCAAAGAAGGCCTAATATCGTACCTATTGGATCGCTCTTTCTCCTACTGGTTTTTGTTTTTATTTCTGTTTATTTTTCGAATTTTATTTATCTCTCAAAATGTAAGCATACAAACTTCCATTAGCCTGTTCACCCCTTTTAAGGATGATTTTAGGGGTAGAAACTATCTCATACCCTTCCTAAAGTTCCTTACTTTTTCCATACCAAATCACATTTAAATTTGTTCAGCGGTTATTGATTCGCTAAACAAACTTCCATCCCCCTTTTTACCCCTTTTAAGGATGATTTTAGGGGTAAAAACTAACGATTTTTGGAACTTAACCTTTCCCATACTATACGTACAAAAAAAAAAAAAAAAAATAAATGAATGATTTTTTTAAGCCAAAACTTTTGCAAGGTTTTTTTTTCCAACGTTTCGTATAATTTCGGCCCTATCTACTTATTTGAGACATTTCTAAAAAGGTCTTAACTCCATGTTTAAGTACATTAACATTTCGATATTTTTTGCATACTTAGATTGATCTTGAACAGCACTAATTTAACCTGATCTAAATATGATATGAGGACTATAGACATAAGGGCAGCAATCTCCATTCTTGTCATGAACGTATTTGATCACAAGCTATCATCAAATGAAACTAGGTGTCAGTCACTATGATAAAAGTGCAGATTGCTGCCTATGTTTTCATAGGCACTCCTCATATGTTATTTCAAGAGTTGGTCTTCAGAGTCTGCTTTCATGATGATTACGTGTTTCGCAGAAACATCTCAAATTTCCAAAAGTTCAAGGATGCACACATCAATGCTTGTTTGCCATTCGCAGACTGTAGGTTATAGTAAACTTGACTTTCAATCCCAGCTTCTACTTGTTATAGACTTTATTAATGCGATACGACATGCTTACAGGGTTCGCCCACTTGATTATACTTAAGTAGGTATAACTGAATTAAACCCTTGATACCGATAGGGTCACTTGGACCCCAAGCATTTGTTGATACATTACTGTTTTAATTAAAATTAGTATCAAGGAGTACTCAAAATACGGAACGGTTTTATAGCTATGACTAATAGCCGTGGCAACTTTGAAAATTTGACCTGGAGCCCAGCGAAACATAGATAGGGTTTTACTAGTAACAACATGTGCTTTCAGGAACAGCATTCAAAAAGTTGTTTCGATTTTTTTTTTGTTGCACTGTGTAATATGGCTCCATCATTCTCGGCTATAAGGGGCTTTTCCGGACCTACTTTTTATACCCTACACCAAGGGTATATTCACTTTGTCCTTTCGTTTGCAACGCAGAGAAGGAGGCGTGGCAGATATAGAAAAGTATATATATTCTAGATCAGCGTAACCTCCTGAGTCGATATAGCCATGTCCGTCTGTCTGTCTGGCTGGCTGGCTGTGCGTGGAAATATTTTTTACGGGAAAACTAACCATGATAATTTAATGAAATTTAGTAAGTTGGCTTTGTCGCAAAAGATAGCTCGTGGGATTGAAAATGAGCAAAATCGGTCAACGGACACGCCTACCGCCCATACAAAAAATATATTCAAAATGCAACTTTAGGAGTATTTTTCACGACAATTCAACCGAAATAAACTTAAATACTACGAAGTATTAGTGCAAACTCTGAGAAAAATTTTGGTGAAATCGGACAAGACGGCGTGGCACCTTCCATATAAGCAAAAGCTTCAAAGCGCTATTCTGAAAGAGTTTTTTGGGATAATCTAACTAAATTTCACTTAGACACTGGCAACTATAAATGAAAGATCTCAACAAAAACTAAGTGAAATCGGACAAGAGGCGTGGCACCTCCCATATAAGCAAAAGCTTCAAAACGCTATACTAAAAGAGTTTTTGTGATAATCCAAATAAATTTCACTCAAATACTAAAGACTATAAATGCACGCTCTGAGCTAAAACTAGACGAACTTGGAAAAGAGGGCGTGGCACCTCCCTTATAAGGAAAAGCATCCAAACGCTATACTAAATCGTTTTTTGAGATAATCCAACCGAATTTCACTCAGACACTAAGAACCATAAATGCACGCTCTGAGCAAAAACAAGGTGAACTCGGATAACAGGGCGTGGCACCTCCCATAAAAGCAAAATTTTCAAAATACTGCAGTGTAGGGTATTGAATATTTGGCCAGGCCAATAGTTACACCCTTACTGGTTTTTCTTAATTTAAACACAAGAAAACTGATTCCGAAGTTCATTATTCGATATCTACAAGGGTCTAGGCTTCGGTCTCAAGGGGTTAAAGGCATACGCGGTTGAACTATCAAAACTTGGTGACTGGCAATAGACTTTATCTTTACGAAGTTTTTTTGTGAAAGTCATGGCAAAAAGCGGAAAAATTTTGCTGATCAATACAAGCAGCTGTTTTCTATGATGAAAGAACTTTTATAATCTACAAGCAATTGATATGATCAATGTTCCCCTGATAAGATACTTTTATCTACTGCTCATTTTCAAGTGCTTTAACTCAAACTATCAACATCATGCTTACGCTCAAGTTAAATTCAGCTATTTAAAGCAAAACTCACGCGAGTATATGCATAAAGTTTCATTCACTGACCGGCCTTTTAGCAAGTTAAGCACAAATCTTAGTAAAATGGAACGTTGGGTTAATAAGGTAGCTGTTGTCACTGGTGCCAGTTCAGGTATTGGCGCCGCAATTGTCATAGATCTTGTCAAGGCTGGTCTGCAAGTTGTTGGTCTAGCGCGACGTGTGGAACGTGTTGAAGAACTGAAGAAAGGATTGACCGAAGAGCAACAAAAACGTTTACACGCCTACAAATGTGATGTTTCATCACTGGAATCAGTCAATGCAGCTTTTGATTGGATTGAACAGCAATTGGGTGGCATTGATATACTCATCAATAATGCTGGTGTTGTCAGAAGCGGACATTTGGCTACGATGGATATACAATTGGTGCATGAAGTTTTACAGACAAATGTAATGGGTATTGTCTATTGTACACAACGTGCTTTTAAATCAATGAAAGAGCGTAAATTTGATGGTCACATCGTATTGATCAATAGTGTTACTGGCCACAAAGTGATTGCGGGTACTAATATTTATTCACCATCAAAATATGCTGTCACAGCAATTACTGAGATCTATAGACAAGAATTCAGTGGACTGGAAACAAAAATCAAAATAACCGTAAGTAGTTGTTGTTAAATTAATAAATATAATCATTCAATCTAGGTATATAATAGATAAAATGAAACACGCGGGGTTTAAATACATTAAGTGTATTACAAAAATGTTAATACATTAACAAAATTTTTACTCAAGATTTTAAAATCGTTTAGAAGCAAGGGGGTGCAAGTGCAGTGGGCTTTCCGTAGACTCATAACTTTTAAAAGCGGACCTCTAAAAATTTTTTAAAAAATACCTCAAAAAGAGAATTTTTAAAGGATTCTCAAAATTGAGGTATTCAATTTTTTCTAATGCTTTGTTAGTTAGTGGCCCTAACTTTTCTTAATATTTAATACAAAAAAAAAAAAAAAAAATTAAATTTGCTTCTAAAGAAAACTATAATTTTCCACTTGATTTTTCTAAATGATGCTCTACAGAGGCTTAGGACCTCAAAAGCTGGGTTAGTACTTTTTTCCTAAATAGAGTAAAGCTTTCTCTACCTAGTCGCATACTTAACCCAATTTTTCGTATGTTGTCACTTGTAGCCCTTTGCTTCTAACCCCCTCAACTGTTATTATAAACGATTAGAATATCAAATTTTTGCCCTTTTCTAATTTCAATCATTTTTTTATTTTTTTCCAGAGTGTTAGTCCAGGTGTGGTGAAAACAGAAATTTTACCAGAAGAATTCACATCTGTATTTGGCGATCGTATTTTGAAATCTGAAGATATCTCACAAGCTGTACTTTATGTCCTGGGGACACCACCACATGTACAAGTTCATGAGTTGACAATAAAGCCGGTTGGTGAAACCTTTTAGCTTTCTTCTAGAAGACTATCATCAACTTGTTTTGAATATGAAATATGAAAAACACGAATTGTCAATAATAGAGATAGAATTTATTAATAAAATTTTAAATTTTTAAGGAGTTCTGGATTATCTTATTCTTTAAATTAGCTCACCCAAGACTGTCTTGAATTGGAGCTAAGTTTTAAATATATAATCTGAATAAAATTTTAATTAAAACTATAAACAACAGACATCATGTTTGCGAACTTACGCGTATTTATTATACATTTTTAATGTGGAATCACCCTAAGGTATTGACTTTCAGAAACATCAAAAATATTTTGCACCTTTTTGCACCTTCAGGAAATATTACTATATTTTTACTACAGTTTCTGTTTATTATATAAAGTTGAAAGCTTAAAGCTTGTTATACGTTTCTTCTTGCCCGAATTTGTTTAGTTTTCTACCAGAGCCGACGATTGCTGTCCTGAGCATTTGTACGAAATTTGGTTAAACTCAAATAGCATTCACAGTACTGAGTTTTAGAAATTTGGTTCGTATGGGTGATGTCACGTCCTTTTGTCTAAATTCGCTCATTTTCCTAACAGAGTTTACCATACCGGGTTGGTTTCAGTATATAGTGCGCCCCATATAATTTATATTTTCATATGTATGAGGCATTTCTATTTTGGAAATTAATATGAAGTTTCCGAAGAATTGCATGATGGATAAAGCTAACCAAAATTCCCCACTGCTCCTTCCCTAGGCAGCAGGTATCAAGAGTTAACAGAATGCTTGCAGGTCAACTAAGTATATACTAAATAATAAGAGTGAGATTGCGTAAGAAATAAAATTTGGGCACATTTAGGGAATTGAAGAGTTTTGTCCCATTAAACGCGTAAATAAATAAATTTTTGTTCTTTGTGCATGACCATGAATTTAACATGATCACGATATCTTATCTAGACTTCTCTAAGAGTTTGGGTGCTTCACTCCATGTTTTGAAGAAAAATTTTATTACACCTCTCAAAGGCTGAGGTAAGAAATGGATTCATCAAGTGGAGTCTTAGCAAGATTTTATACAAAAAAATTTTTTGTAAATGAGAAACGAACTATATCTATATATTAATACACAAGACAAAAACTTGTCCATCTTTTTTTTCTCTGTTAGAAATGGACTACAACTTCAAATTATACACCATTAGAAAGGTATTTGTGTGTAGATGTGCACAAAGTTAAAATTATGTTTGTATTTTGACTTTAAGCTAGATAAAAATATATACAAAATTTTCAATATTAACAACAACAAAATACACGGTTACACATAGCTGAAAAGGATAAAGAAAGACAGAAAGTATAGCACTGATTTCATGTATTTTGTTTTGTTTATATTTCGCTTGCATTATACTAGGGATGACAAATGAGCTTTCTTTTTTGTACCAGATAGCAAAAAAAGTACTAAAAGTATCCAAAAAGTATCAAAATTATTTAATACATTTGTGGTCGAATTTTGACCACTGGGCGATTCTAGTTCTTGTGTAAACGTTCACCATTTACCCTATGATATAAGTCAATGTTTTACCAAACAACTGAATTAAAGTTTTTGTGGCTGAGTAATCTTTTCGGAGCACCCTTTTCTCTTTCAAGAAGAAAATAACTTTGTGAAATTGAAAATTTCAAATAAATTCCTTAAGCTCTGCCCAAAAAGATAACCTTATCAGAAGTGTCTCACTTCGGTATTTAAAATAAAATATCAACAACATTTATTCATAAGTCTCCACTTTTATATAAAATTTCACAATGTTAATTAATCAAATTATGACTTCACGTTAAAGTTAGCGCCACTTAAAAGCACTAATTAACCATGGTAAGTTTTAGTTGTCTGTCGGCTCTTTAGCGTGAAACAAGTTTGCAACAAAGCAAAAAAAAATCCCATGGAACGTTGGCAAAATAAAGTAGCTGTCGTCACCGGTGCCAGTTCGGGTATTGGTGCAGCTATTGTCAAAGATCTTGCCATAGCTGGTTTGCAAGTCGTTGGTTTGGCACGTCGTCATGAGCGCGTTGAGGAGCTTAAGCAAGGACTAAACGAGGAGCAACAAAAACGTTTGCATGCCTTTAAGTGTGATGTTTCATCATTGGATTCCGTCAATTTGGCTTTCGATTGGATTGAGCAGCAATTCGGTGGCATTGATATTCTTGTAAATAATGCTGGTACTTTTAAAATGGGACAATTGGCTACGATGGATCCACAGCTGATACAGAACGTGCTACAGACAAATGTAATGGGTGTTGTCTATTGCACACAGCGCGCCTTTAAATCAATGAAGGAACGTAATTTCGATGGTCATGTGATTTTGATCAATAGCGTTGTGGGTCATAAGGTTCATGCTACTGGTCGTTTACCTGAGATAAATATATATGCGCCATCAAAGTTTGCCATCACTGCCATTACTGAGATCTATAGGCAAGAATTTAGTGGATTGGAAACTAAAGTTAAAGTTACGGTAAGTAATTTGGCATTATTAGTGTATCGTTGAAAGGTTTAAAATAAAGAGTTAAGTTTATTTTCTGGCGAGATTACTGAAAAGTTTTTGCTCTGAATTTTCGAACCAAAATATAGCAGTTTGCGATATATATATTTTTCTTTGAAACAAATTTTTGCTAATTTCAAGCTTACCCGTAGCGTTTAATTTGTGACATTTTTTTATAGAGCGTCAGTCCAGGCTTGGTTGATACAGAAATAGTTCCTGACTACATTAAGAAGGTAATGGGAAATATTATACTTAAACCTGAGGATGTCTCACAAGCTGTCCTTTATGCCATAGGAACACCGCCACATGTACAAATTCATGAGTTGACAATTAAGCCAGTAGGTGAAAAATTCTAGCAATTTGTTTTAAAATTAAAATAAATTATTTTCATATATTTGAAGATGTGCTTCATATGTTGTTGTATTTTTTGACAAAAAAAAAACCTGACTAAAAATTAAATATCCTGCATCTGATCCTGATCATTTAAAAATGTTGCGATGCAGTTTCTCGACAAATTCCTTCAATATTTTTGGTATAGATAAAATGTGTACCTTTTACGAGAAGTTTTTGAGTTTTCAACTGTTGTGACCTTGTCAACATTTTCCAAATTATTGTCATTCAGGCATGTTCTAAAATCCGATTCACTTCGTAATCGGAATGAATGCAATCTTCAATACCTCCGCATTTCGATAACTAACACCAAATCGGATTTATGTTTCGGTAAATCGAATGGGAACCATTAGCAAATTTTATTTTTTTGGAAAACAAATCCGATGCCATTTTATTTGTTGCAATGCAGAGCTCTTGAAGATTGCTTTTATTCCGATTCCTATTCGTCTTTAGTCAAATATGCTCAACAAGTCTAAAACATATGTATACTAGTGTGGAAATTATATGCAAGATCATGAAGGATGGTGTTTAATCGCCTCCAAATGTCGAAAAGATTTTTCTCGATTTGAAATTTTTATGTATATCCTGTAGAGCCCTGATTGGCATTATGATAAGTTT
This sequence comes from Calliopum simillimum, assembly GCA_951812925.1. Taxonomy (NCBI): domain Eukaryota; kingdom Metazoa; phylum Arthropoda; class Insecta; order Diptera; family Lauxaniidae; genus Calliopum; species Calliopum simillimum. The sequence continues at coordinate 18,658,960 of OX638372.1, read as the reverse complement.
ATTTGTGTGTTTGTTAAATCTACGATTATGGCCAAAACGGTAATGCTACATGCATTGAATTTGGTGCAGATAATAACACAGGTTTACAAAATAAAAAAAATGTCATGGCGTTTTGACCAAACTATGTGCTTCCTGGGGACTTTGATGTCCTGAATCCAAGTCCCTGGTCCGTTTTTTTCCAGAACGTCTGAGGGAAAATATTTCAAGGTCATGTGACGTTTAGTGATAAATTCGCTTAAATTCTGAAACTAATTTTTTATCATTAAGTCTTTAGTCGTTTTAAGGAATATGTGATCAAAAAGGGTATCTCGGACCTAGTTTCGGAGATATAGCCATCGGAAGATCTGGATATATCTTCTATGAAAACCGCTTTAAGTTGGGAACCCCTGGATGGATTTGTAAAATATTATTGTCGTATGAGAGGTATTTTGACAGCCTATAAAAATGTTTTGCGCATATTTTCAATTGGATTCATAATTTTCGAGATATGAGCTTTATTGAAATTTTGTGAAATTTTTCAATTAAAACAACAAATAAATCAACAACACCAATAACAACAACAACAAAAATAACAAAAACAGTAACAACAACAACAAAATACCTTTAATATGACATCAATATTTTCCAAATCCATCCAGGGGTTCCCAACTTATAGCGGTTTTCGTAGAAGATATATACTCTGATCTTCCGATTGCTATATCTCCGAAACTAGGTCCGAGATGCCCTTTTTGATCACATATTCCTTTTAATACCTAAGAGCTCAATGATTAAAAATTAGTTTCAGAATTTTAGCGAATTTACACTAAACGACACATGAACCCCATTTTGACCTCCATATGACCTTGAGATCTTTTTTCTCAGAAAAAAACGGACCCGGGATTCGGATTCAGGACGTCAAAATTCCTAGGAAACACATAGTCTGGTCAAAACGCCATGACATTTTTTTATTTTGTAAGGGGCTGTCCATAAACTCCGTGACGCTCCTAGGGGGTGTTGGGGGGGTTAGAGCAAGCGTCACGCTTGGTGTATTTTATTTATTTTTTATATGAAACTATCGTCACATAGGGGGGGGGTCAATATAGCGAATTTAGCGTCACGGAGTTTATGGACAGCCCCTAAACCTGTGTAATTGGAGTCACGCTTACCTTCCATACAATGTTTTATAATGCTTATATGGGAAGTAGAGGCGTAGATTGACCGATCACGCCCAATTTTAATTTCAGTCAGACTGTGATCCTTGCTATTACTTATCTGTCCCAAATTGTATGCATACATATATCTTTATCAGTTCGGTCATAATCGTTATATTAGCAAACAGATGGGCAAATTTACCATAGGACCAATCAGAGCCCGTGGGAACTTAACGTATACGTAAAAACCTAAAAAAATCAAAAAAAAAAAAAAAAAAAATTAAAAACATTTTTTTGGACATTTCAAGTCGATTTACTATCATCTATCATTGAAATTCGTAAAAAAGCCATATTATTGCCACTCTAATGACTACGTACATATATAAGGGTGAATCAAAAATTTAAGTTGCTCAGAATTTAGTTCCTATGGCACATAAAATTGCCTCTTGATGTTAATAAGTAATATTTCAGAGAAGATTTGATGAATCCCAAACTATTTACAAAACCGAAAATTTACCAAAAAACTTTTTATTTAAGTATTTTATGTACAGCAAATAGTTTGGGTGTGAAATTCAAAACAAATTGGAATTAAGACAAATCCAAACCAAACTTGGTATAAAACATATTCTACAAATTGGTATACAAACCGTTTATGCTTAAAAAAAACGACCGCAGGAGGATACGAACCTACGACCGTCCGTGCGATATAACTACAAGCTCGTTAAGCCGCTACAGCATCGCCCGATACGAAGAAGAGGTTAAAAATTTGTATATTGAGCAAACGTTGTTCAAACTGAATTTGATATTAGAATTATACAATTTCGGTATAAAATTTATAGAATTAAAACGTTTATGGCTTAGAATAACTTTATAAAAAAAAATGTGTAAATTATATCAAAAAATTGGAATAAATAATTTTATAAAAACAAAAAGTATAAACAAGTTTATACCTTATCCTCAAACTATTTGCTGTGTGGGAAAATCTATTGCCTTAAAAATGAAACTGTTGAACTTCTTATATGGATTTTAATGCACTTAATTTAAATCTGCAATTTATTTATCCGTAAGCTCTGTAGTTTTCAAGATATTGTCCATTCAAGGTAGAAAATCAATATACGAAATGAAATATGGCCAATATCTCTAAAATTGCAGAACTTACGAAAAACTAAATTACAGATTCAAATTCAGTAACCCAAAATTCATATAAAAAGTTGTACTGTTTAAGTTATGAAATACAAAAATTTTGACATTTTTAGGAGTACTTTTTGGTTTTTAAAATAGCTTGAGTTATTCTCTGAAATGAACCAAATTTTACATGGTGCTTTTCTGCATCAAAAAAAAAAAAATAAAAAATTTTTTTTGATATCCTGTGAACCAAATTCCAAGCAATTTTAATTTTTTCCATATAAATTTAAACCAGTTCAAAGTAATTCGAGTTTTGCTACTTTTCAAACATTTTTGACAATATTTTTGGCTAGATAAATTTTTCCACTTTAGTGCATATTTCGACTTTTCTGATATTAGACGTATTTCTTTTGACGCGTATATATATATAGTTGTACTAATTTTACGAACTTTTAGTCATTATTTGCAAGAATCTAAGATTCTATGTATTTTTCAACTTAGAAAATCATGACAATTAGGATTAGAGAAAAAAACTACTAAGCATGGCTATGGTGACATATGTTTCGGTTACCGCCACGTAATCATCATCAGACCAATCTATGTTTTATTTAATTTATTTAAATTAAATGATATAACAATTCAAAATTTTTGAACTTTTTGTCTGAGGCCGGGATTGAACTATGAATCTCGGAGTCAATCTCTCTACATAGCGCATTTATCAATGGACTGCGCTATGTACCCTCAGAAAAATTGGTAGCTTAAGTGCCCATATTCGTGTAGGGAGATTTTTGTTCTCTTTCCACTTCGTCAGATTTCGCAACATAAAAAGTTCTAGAGTCTTTTTTATGGAGAATTGGATTCTTTACAAATAATTTTAATTTTATTTTAAAGTTTAGGACCATGACGACTTCATGAGCACTGAGCTATTATAATATAGAATTTATCAATATTTCGTTGAGTCATTAAGTACTTTACGACTGCAGAAACATTTTAAAGAATTTTTCGATTCTTTGATATTCTTTTTCATCTTTCTGAAACTTTATTTTACACATTCAATATTTTTCGACTTTTATCAACATTTCTCAACATGATCAGCTTTATTCAAAATATTTCCAACAGTTTTCAAGTTTTTAAAATTTTCTGGAGTGAGACAAGATTTTTGGCACACTTTATTGCCAACTTGCGAATACAAAATGCTCTTCAGCAAAAGTAAATATTTTGCAAATAAAATTTTTATTTTCTACTTATCTGAGCACTTAATAGAATTTGAAAGTAAAAAGCTTTTATCTTATGCTCTGAACGCTGTCAACAAAACATCACATGCATAACTCATTATAACGCTTGACGACTTAAAAAAAAAAAAGCTTAACAGTACAACAACCGTAAAAGCTTTTCCCTCTGGAAAATCATTCTGATCAAAACTAAGCCATTTTAGTAGTTAACCGGCTTTTGTAAGCGCTAGATCTTAGAACGCAAAGAACACAAGAAAAATAAAAAAGAAAAAAATCTTCAAATTCAATGGAACGTTGGCAAAATAAAGTTGCTGTCGTAACTGGTGCCAGTTCAGGTATTGGTGCGGCCATTGTTAAAGATCTCATCGAAGCTGGTCTTATTGTTGTTGGACTATCGCGTCGACAAGAGCGTGTGGAAGAGCTAAAAGCGGAGCTAACACCCGAACAGCAAGAACGAATGCATGCATACAGATGTGATGTCTCCGAAATTGATTCAGTTAATTTGGCATTCGATTGGATTGAACAACAACTGGGTGCCATTGATATATTGGTAAATAATGCTGGAATATATAAGAAAGGCATGCTGACCGCCATGGATGTGCATGATGTGCAGCAAGTGCTGCAGACAAATGTTATGGGTGTTGTCTATTGCACACAGCGCGCTTTCAAATCAATGAAAGAACGAAATTTTGGTGGTCACGTGATTTTAATCAACAGTGTTGCAGGTCATAAGATAGTACCATCACGTCCACCAGGTGCGGCACCCACTAGCAATATATATGCGCCATCCAAATTTGCCATCACAGCAATTACAGAGATTTATCGTCAGGAGTTTGGTGGATTGGATACAAAAATTAAGATCACAGTGAGTTTGTGAAGTGCTTTGAAAGAGAAGAAAAACTTATTACGCAATTTTTTTTTGTTTTTTTTTTTTGTTTAGAGCATCAGTCCCGGCTTATGTGATACTGAAATTGTTGGCGCTGAAGCTAAACTATTGTTTAAAGATCGTATGTTGAAGCCTGAGGATATCTCGCAAGGTGTACTCTATGCAATTGGTACGCCACCGCATGTTCAAGTTCATGAATTGACTATTAAGCCCGTGGGCGAGATCGTTTAAATGATCTGGGAAGCGAAATTTGTTTTCATTTACTGAAGTTGTAAGCAAATAAGAACTTCTTATTTGTTCCATTAAGAAGCTTTCGACAGTTTTTGTTAAGTATTTTTTTGTGTATTTATGGTTTGCTGCTTTGTTTGTTAATCAGTCAGCCAATAAAACGCAATTCATTTGAACAAAAGAGCACATGATAGCATGATATATTGATAAAAAAAAAAAACAAAATTCTCAGCTGACAGCTTGATATCTCTGTGCATATGTATGTTTGCATCTCTGTTGAAAAATAAAATCTTAATTTATGTATGAGGTATAATTATCACAAATGTTTGTTAGTTTAAAGTATTTTTCCATAAAAATAATTATCAACGAAATAAATTAATAAAAAACGTTCACTAATTTGGGTAATTTGTATTTGTAATTTTACAATCTTAATTGTTTTGAGTACAAAATTTAACTTTGTTTAACAAATCCTTATCTCTAAAGAAAATCACCGATCATGTGATGGGATTAAGATTTTAATTGAATTGAATAAATGGAGACTCTTTGTTAATTCTTCTTCTGTTAATTAAACAAATTGTAAACAAACAAATTTGTTTGAGGCATATCCTTTAAAAATAAGAATATCATACAAATGTACTTATATTGATGTTCAATATTCATTGACTTTGCCTTGGCGTTACGTAGTGCACTATTTATATTTTGGGAATGGCAACACTAATGGCAATTGCTAAAATCTGGCAACAACAAAATAAAGTTTGACATTTTTAAGTGTAAACGTACTCACAACGCTTAGGTGTACAAGTGCTATTTGTTTTGTTTACAGTGAATTAAGAAAATCAATTTGGCCAAAAAATGGAAATTTCAAGAAAAGGTTTTCGTTGAGTTATTTTTCACAACTTTCTACGTGGATTATCCCAACAAGAATGTGCCGATGAACTCAGTTCTTTGTATGGCGATAAAGCACTATCACAAACCACAGTATATGACTGGTATAGTGAATTCAATCGTGGTCTTAGTTCTGTAGCCGACGAATTCCGTGAAAGTCGTCTAAAATCGGTTGTTGTGCCACAAAACATCGATACAGTGCATGAACTGATAACACAGTGCAACATTTTTCAAGTCATTGACGGTGAACTAAAATCCGTTAAAAGGCGTCGAAAGTACTCGCCGAAACAAGTAATTCTGCCAGAGCGTTTTGCAAAGTTGACTCATATAAGGATTTTATGGTCATTTTTGCGATTTTAAGGCACTAGATGAATTTTTTTCGGTTAAGTTTGTTCGGCATATTTTTTCTTTTATACAATAGCTACAACATTGCTGAAGTCATCAAAACAATATCTTGGCTCGTTACCGAGATATAGCCATATGAAAAAATCGAAAAATCGCTCAAAATCCAATTTGATGCAAAATGTTGCAATTTTCAGCATTATAATTATAATTATTCAGCTGAAAATTGCAACTTTGAGCAATTTTGGGGATTTTGGGGATTTTGAGCGATTTTTCGATTTTTTCATATGGCTTTATCTCGCTAACTAGCCGAGATATTGTTTTGATGACTTCAGCAATGTTGTAGCTATTGCATGGAAAAAAAAATATGCCGAACAAACTTAACCGAAAAAAATTCATCTAGTGCCTTAAAATCGCAAAAATGACCATAAAATCCTTATAAAGGGTGTTTTTTTTAGAGGTTTGTTTTTCGAATAGAGATAAAACTGGCATTTTGTGGTCAAATCTGGCAATTCTAATGTCATTTATGTTCAGTTTGGTTTGCCATTTTATCATGAACAGGTTGACAAAAGAAGACCGCTTGCAAATCGTGCAAATTTATTTCGAAAATAATGGTTCAGTTCGCGAAGCTTACCGCAAGCTCCGTCCATTTTATGGTCGACATAATCGTCCATCGGAGCAATTAATTCGGTTAACCATGGGTCGTTTTCGCACTACGTTTACTCTATGTGATAATACGCATCCGCAGAGACGTCGAACAGTGCGCACCGAAGAAACAATTGCCGCTGTAGAGTAAAATGTTGAAGAGCACCCGAATGAATCGATTCGCCACCGTGCACAGCAATTGGAGCTTTGTCCATCAACTTTATGGAAGATTTTGCGCAAAGATCTTGGCTTGCGACCTTACAAGATCCAGCTTGTGCAAGAATTAAAGCCGCGAGACCTTGCAATGCGTCGTGATTTTGATGTATGGGCCGAAAATGAGATTGATCTCGATGCTGATTTTCATCGCAAAATTTTGTTCAGTGATGAGGCTCATTTTTGGTTGAATGGCTACGTCAACAAGCAAAATTGCCGCATTTGGAGTGAAGAGAATCCACATGAGACCCTTGAGACGCCAGTACATCCACAAAAACTGACTGTTTGGTGTGCTCTATGGGCTGGTGGAGTCATTGGGCCATACTTCTTCCGAAATAATGCTGGAGAGTCAGTTACCGTTAATGGAGACCGATATAGAGCCATGATAACCGACTATTTTGTTCCCGAATTGGATGGCATGAATGTGGATGAGCTGTGGTTCCAACAAGACGGCGCTACATGCCACACAGCGCACGTCACAATCGATTTATTGAAGGAAACATTCGATGAGCGCATAATTTCGCGGAATGGACCTGTCAATTGGCCACCAAGATCGTGTGATTTGACACCATTGGATTATTTTCTTTGGGAATATGTGAAGTTGCTCGTCTACGCCAACAAACCAGAAACGTTAGGGGACTTGGAAGCCAACATTCGTGGCGTTATTGCCGATATACGGCCCCATATGCTCGAAAAAGTGGTTGAAAATTGGACCTGTAGAATTGGCTTTATTCGAGCCAGCCGCGGCGGCCACATGCCCAAAATCATATTTAAACATTAATGGCATAAAATTATCCTTTCAATAAAGCCAAATTGATGGACATTAAAACGATTTTCTAGTGTTTTATTTCAATTCGAAGTTCTATACCTTTAAAAAAAACACCCTTTATGAGTCAACTTTGCAAAACGCTCTGGCAGAATTACTTGTTTTGACAAGTACTTTCGACGCCTTATAACAGATTTTAGTTCACTTTTCATGTGTCGCACTGTGTAATGCAAGATCGTCATGTGACATACTGTGAGATAGAGGTATTCTTGCACATTAGTTCCACTTCAATACATTCGATTTAGCATGAATATTTAGTTGTAAAAAACATTTGTTTTCGTTGGAAACCCCATAATTTATGTAACGCTTAAAGTATCAATGGAAAAATTGATTTTCTTAACTCACTGCAAACAAAACAAATAGCACTTGTACATTAAAACGTTGCGAGTACGTTTATGCTAAAAAATGTCAAACTTTATTATAGTGTTGCCAGATTTTTAAGAAAATTGATAAGAAATTAATATTTGACATACGCATAAATGTGGTAAATGATTTTTCGAAATTCCGAGAAAATCCACGATGGCGGCCATATGATCCAGCCGATCCAACTTTTAGATACTCACATGTTTAGAAATGCATAGCTTCGATTTTAATGAAATTTTCAGCATTTATGCAGAAAGGTATGAGCTTTTGAAAAAAAATTACACTAAAAAAAAAAAATAAAAAAATTTAGTTTAAGTGGAAAAAAGCTTTTTTTCTTTTTTTAAAGCCAATTGGTGCTTGGTCCACCCTATTTATTTTTTTCAAATATTTTTATTTAAAAGTTTTTTTTTTGTCAAAATCAGCACTTTTAAATCGTGCGAACCACTTTTGACATACTCTAGCCTCTGCAGCATATTCAGCATTAGCTTCCATGAGCAACTGATGAACTTATGTTGCCTTTTTTTTTTAATTAAAAACTTTCCCGCAAATGCTGTTTTGTTGGCACGTATTTCGACATTTTCAACATAATAAAAAAAAATTTTTTTATCAACTGCTGTTCACTTTGACAGACCAAATCTAATAGAATTTTTTACGCTTTTTAAGATGCATTAGCTTTCAATGGCAGCAAATCAGAACCATATATTAGTAACGCCATCTAAAAATATAAGAAAAGGCAATGACAAAACAGTTTATATCGACACTAGCGTTTTTCTCATATACAATTAACTGTAATATTAATTAAAAATTGTACGAAATAACGTCTAGGGAGTCTTTGAAAAATTATAAGTATTACTAGAGGTCACTTAATAATTTCATAATTAACTTAAAAGCTTAAAAAAGATCTCCTGAAAAACTAAAAAATCAGACCCAAGCAGTTTTTCCTCTACACCACAAAACGATATTAATTTAAAGTATAAAAAAGAAGAAACATACATAAATAAAAATCTGGGAGAAATGATTTATATGAATTGATTTACTTCAAATTTAACAGTTATAATCTTCTGGCACAAGCTCCATAACAATAAATGCTTAGTGTAGTCGTAACAATAACATTCTAGAAGAAAATATTGTTATTGTGAGTTTAAGACCTACGACAAATGTACTGTAGGCTTAAAAATAAGTAAGATAAAATAAAGTACGTCACAGCTGATATAATGTTTCTTATCAGAAAGTTTCACCAATATTAAAATTTTAGTTAAAAAACACAATGAAGATAAAAAAAAACATCAACAGATAACTATTTCTCTATGCGCAATGGATACATTAACGGAAAAGAAATACAACTAAATGTGTTTTCTTTGACCTAACCAAAGGTAAGATACTCTAAATCGTATACCAAAACAGTTTTGAATACTGATTACACTAGTTTAAAAAAAATTTAATAAATTTACAAGAAATGACACTATTTTTTTCTAATGCAATTTGATGTCCTTAACACGAAAATCACAAAAAAAAAAAATTTTTTTTCGAGATATGAATTTTTGAAATTTTGTTAATTTTTTTTGAAGATAAGTTCACTTTCTAAAACATATCTCAAGCCATAAACGACTGATTTTTTATGAAAATTTAATCACCTTCAAACACATTTTACATTGATTTCCAAGCTGATTAGTGTTTTGAGGGTAATGGGTCAAAATATATGAGAAAATTCGATTTTTTTGGTCAAAATAAAAATTTGAAATTAAAATTTATTTTTTTTTATTGGAGATTTTTGTATTAAGTGGACCAAATTGCAAAAGAATAGAAGCATTTGTACATTTCGGGTGCATAATAGTGTAATTTTTTGTCTCAAGGAAACTATTTTTTTGAAATTGCCTTGCTAAAATTCTTCGGATTCAATGGCGTAGGGTGATAAAAATTACTGCTCAAATGGCCATATTTTTGAAATTACAAAAAATAAAATTTGGTATTGTTTTGGTACAAATCATTATAAAAATTAGCGGAAAACCCAAATAACAGACTTATTCTAGGCCAGGCTTGCGTAATTTTAAGCTGAAACATTAAATACCCTGCACTGCAGTATTTTGAAAATTTTGCTCATATGGGAGGTGCCACGCCCTCTTGGCCGTTTCCGCCCGGTTTTTGTTTAGAGCTTGCGCTAATAGTTCGTGGTATTTATTTATGTGTATTTTGGTTGAATTATCGTGAAACATACTCCTTAAGTTGCATTTGGAACATATTTTTTGTGTGGGCGGTAGGCGTGTCCGTTAACCGATTTTGATCATTTTCAATCCCACGAGCTAACTTTGACGACAAAGGCAGTGTACCAAATTTCATTGAATTATCTTGCTCAGTTTTCACGTAAAAATATTTCCACGCACAACCAGCCACCCAGCCAGACAGACGGACATGGGCTATATCGACTCAAGAGGTGACGCTGATCAAGAATATATATACTTTTCTATATTTACCACGCCTCCTTCTCTGCGTTACAAACGGAAGGACAAAGTGAATATACCCTGGGTGTAGGGTATAAAAAGCTGCATACATAAACTAAGTAGTGTTTGCTTGGAATCTTGTATTGTTGGAATAATGGAAAACCTAAAAATTTTTAAAATAAAAAATATGCAAAATTCAATTCAGTCATGTGTGAAAAAGTACTTTCTAGATTTTTGTAAAAAAATATTTCAAAAGCACTGCTATATGTATGTGTGCCTATGTATGTATATTTGTGAATATATTTCATCCATGTACATTGAATAATCGACAAAAATGAGTAACACATTAAAATTACAACAAAATCTACTCAAGAATTTTATCCACTATAGTTCGTTCGACTGTGATAGAGTATTGGTTGCAGTGACTTGTTAATCGTTCGTTTCTCATGTTGGCAAACCTGTGGTAAAAATTTGGAACAAAATTTCACTTAACTGACGAAAAAGAAATGTGCAACGCAAACAACAAGTAAACTTTGAATACGAAGGATGTAAAAGGATATGAATTGTTAGGCAAAAACTTGAACATACAATTGGTTGGTTGTTTGGTATATTGAAGAAAATTGCATTTTTATTGCTATTGAATGGATACTTGAGGGCGTTTGGCAGTAAAGTGTGTAGACCAAGGACTTGGCAAGCACTCATTTTTATTGCTGAACATTTTTCAATTTATTCATGTGTGTATTTTATTGTATTATAAAAGTTTAACTATTATGTGGTTTTATTAAAAATTTCTTTGGATATTTTAAATTCAAGATATTTGTCGTTTCATAGTTTAAAATTTCATGCTTTATAAATAAATTAGTCTTCCGGAACTTCAACATTTTCGAGTATAGGAATAGCATTCTCACATAAAGGTATTTGTGCTTCAAACTTGATCAAAATTAATAACTCTGAAAATACTAATCTGATTTTGAAATTTTTTTTTTAAACTATCCAAGAAATCAACCTGGTTTGCTAAGCGAAAAAACAACGCATTGAAATTGTCGAATTTTTGGTCTTAAATTTCAGGTCAAATCAAAAAAAAAAAATCCAAAAAATCTTTTCGGACCAGGCTCATTTCCACCTCGGCGGCTATGTTAAAAAGCAAAACTTCCATATGTGGGGCTTGGGAAATCTACAAGTGATCGTGGAGAAGCCAATGCATCCACCGCGAGTCACTGTTTAGTGCGGTTTTTTTTGAAGATAAGGACGGAAACACCGAAAATGTCATTTCCGAGCGGTACCACACTATGTTGGAAAAATATTTTGTGCCGGAGGTTGAAGCTCATGATCTTGACGATATATGGTTTCAATAAGACGGCGTTATACTACACACAACTTGCCACAATTTGAACTTTATGCGTCGCATATTCCCGAACCGTCTAATTTCTCGTCGTGGTGATGTAAAGTGGCCGCGCAGATCATGAGATTTGACGCCGTTTGACTTTTTTCTGTTGGGTAATACGAAGGATAAAGTCTATGTAAATGATCAGAAGACGATTTCAGACTTGTAAAGCAATATTACATGAGTGATTGGGGCTATTCCCGAGGCCATACTGCAAAATGTCTTCGAAAATATGGCTCAAATAGTGAGATATTTACGGAATAGTGAATATATCCGCTAAATATTTTCTACACATAATCCTATTTTGTGACCTTTCGAACGAAATAAAATATTTGGAACACTTCCAAACCGCTTGCCTTTTATTTAAAATCAAAGTACCACACGTCTTAATGGAACACCCTTTAGTTTCTGATAAATGACAAAATATGTTCCTGGATGAATACAACGCCTTTTATTCCAGCGGATATTATTTGTCTTGGTATCCTCTATGTACATAGTATTTACTAAAAATGTCATTCAACTGTGTCAAATATTTAGTGTCAGAGATATGAGAAATTTTATTTTTGTTGTGCATTTTTGTAGGGGGTACAATTCCACCTTGAGTCTTGTGAACATAATATAAATCCATATAGATGGCTGCTATACGTCCAGGAATAGTAAATATTTTTAGTGGCTTTATAGTGAAAATTTTTTGGCTACGCAATTGGTTAAATTTCAAGGCCGACACTTTCGACACTTTCCGTTACATCAAGTTATATCTTGGAAAACTATCCAAGCTATGTTGATGAAATTTGGTACGAAGATGCCAAACATAAACCCCACATACCGGTTGAAATGTAGCATTTTATATCACAATCCACAAGTTCTTTTTATGAAATTTGTTCGGTAAGTGCCTTATTCTCAAACACATAAGTTAAAATTTTTACTTTTGTTCTAAGTTGCACTGGCATTACTTTTTTATTCGGGAATAAAAAAGTGACCTTTATTTTATCTCCCACGTCTTTTATATGTTTAACAATCGAAAGAGCAAATTGTTCATGCTCGTATCCTATGTGGTTAGTATGAACAGAAATACCAACTTGATATATTTGAATTCAATAAAAGTTTCTGTGGTGCATGCTCTTCATATATTAAGTGACCACAAGTTCTTCATTAAATATTTAACAAAAGCTGCTGTCCCTAATGACCGATATCAATTAAATGTAACTCTTAACTCTTTTGGTGTGTGCGATATATTTGGGTTCAGTTTTTTTTTCTGTTCCTTTGTCGACGAAGATTCACATAATTCAATACCAACAAATACCATTTTAACTTTATTGCCATCTGTTACACACATATACATAAAGCACACACTCACATAAGCAGCACAACAACAATACAATCGTACACATGGCATTGAATGCTATGGGATATTAAATGCTAAGTCGTCCATGATTCGAATTCAAGTTCTGAAACTGAGTCCACCATTATTAACTCTGTCCGATACACTTAATCTGTTTTCCAATAGTTTTCATTGTAGCATTTGAATTGCTTCCTTTTGTTGCTGTTGATGTTACTGTTGCCCGTAGTGTTGTTATTGCTATTGTTATTGTTGTGCACTATCATCATTGCTGGTTGTTGTTACTCTGTTGCTGTTTATTATCTCAACTGCTCAAGAGTTGAACAATTGAAATAATAATGGACGAGAAAATGGCGACACAAGAAGACAAGTGTTGGTACGTGTATAAATAGCAGATTTCCGTTGTGGTGAGCTTTCCAAGTAGGGAATTTAAGTTTGAGTTACTATTGCGAAATGATGTGGAAATTGCACTTCTTGTAGAAAAACAAAAAAAAAAAAAAAAAAAAATGTTTGTGCATACTTTTAGGCTTTATGAAAATCATATAAAAAATGAAAACTCAAATTCTGTCCAACACGTAAAAGTCTGCTCGGGTCCGAGAAATTAAACTTTTCTAAAATTATCAAATCTGTAATATCTGTACGTCTGTACGTTTTTGAGTATTGCGATTAATGTCTGGGAATCACTGTTTTGCTTTAGAAAAATTTGCATTTTCCGTATTTTTATTTTTGAAAAATTTTTCTCAAATTTTTTAAGATTGAATGCTTGTGTGGGTTGTGGAGCAGTAATTTCTGGAATGATAAAAAAATTTTCTTTTTTTTAACTTCATGCATTTATGTTTGAGTGGATGCGGATTGTGTAGGGTATTATACCCAAGAAAATTCGGATTAAGACTGTTAATGTGGATTTTAGCTGTCGTTTGTCTACCCTGTAAGGCAGGCATGAAATGCGAAATATGTTTTGGGAGAAATGGCTATTGTTTATAAGTATTTTCATAAATTTAAGAGCAAGTCCACAAAAAAAAAAAAAAAAAATGTATGTTTTTGAATTACTATAATCCTTTGAATGTGCGCAATTTCTCTACTGGGTCATTACGTATTTATTTGCCTGTATTAAGAACAAAAGGCAAGAGATAAAGAAAAGTTTATCTCTAGTAGTGCTGAATTAAAGTGGAAGAAGAAGAGAATAAAAGATAAAACAATAAAATAACAAAAACAATAACAGAGAAATTTTACAAGCAAAAAGCATTTGACGACACATTAGCAGCGTACATGTTGCGAAGTGTGAGTGTGAGTTTTGCAGTTGAAAGCCCTTAAGGATTAGCACACAAGCAACTGTTATAATTCTTTGGAATTAAGGCGTCCTCAAGAACATAAAGCATTTCTGGAAAGACAACATATAACAAGTAGACTAATTTTTTTTTAAGATTTTCCAAATCTTCTTTTCTGTTGAAGTACTCAAATGTTTCATAAAGCAAAACATTAATTATATCGGCACACAAAATAAAAGAAACGGAATAAACTTTTGACTGTGTATATTAGAGTGGCACAAAACTTTAAAATTTTTGGAATTGGGCTCCTATGGCACCAAAATATTTTCTTTGGTGTAAATAAGCAGTACGTAAAATTTGGTCCATTTCAGTGAGCATTTGATGCATCCCAAAACATTTTAAAAAACCGAAAAGTGGTTCTGTATATGACCTTATAATTCTAGTAAAAATATACATGTTTGGACAGGCATTTGCTTAGTATACAAATTTTATACCACTTCATCATATTGGTCAGTAGTGCAGAGAATAAGTATGTATCTATATATTATAGGGATAAACCACGGTTTGAATCCTAGTGCGGTCAGTTCGTTTTTGTTTGTTTGTTATTTTTCTTGTTTGAACTTTACAGTTTTTGTATGATTCATTATATTTTTTTTGTTGTCATTGATAGTTTTGGTTTGAAAATAACTGCACCAATTTTTCACATAATCCATTTAAGCATTTGAGTATTTTCCAATCAAATCAATCCAAGTTAACAACTTACGGCACTATTTCAATATAAATATCTTATAAGATTAAAAATAGAAAAAATAAAACGAAAAAAAAAAAAAATATAATTTCCGTTCAAAATAAACACAAAATAGAACGTTAATAGCTCCTGAGAGACTTTTTCCACGAAACTGCTTCTGCACTTCAAAATGCCTTTGACTAAGAATAATCTAAATTGTATACATAACTACTTTATATTCTCTCATAAAATACCCTTTACAATACGAAAATGCTTGATGGCAACTTTATTACGTCGCTTCCGCACTCTTGCTTTCGCTTTGATGATATACTCGTAAATAACCTTACCACTTCCGGGATCTACTATTATTGTTATTGCTCTTCTGCAGACGTCATATCCGACATTCTAATGTTAACAATTATCTATTTTATTTCTATCAGTTGTGAAATGAGCTTGGCCACTTTCCTCTCTACTCCTGCGTCAAATCACTGACTGGTATTCTTATCTCAACACACATACATACATATACTTAAATACGTGTATATAATGTGTGTATCGTGTTTTACAGCCTTGCAAAATTTAGCGTAATGTGAGTATTTTGCGTATAATGAAGTGATAATACCCATATTGCTCTGATTGTTGTTGTCGTTAGAATTCCTGTTCCTTATAAGCGCAGCAACAACATTCGAAATATTTGTTGTCAAAGACGTGCTGTGCACAACTACCATTCTGCATTGTTGCTAAGTACTTAACTGAGTAGGGTTGCCAATTCGGCGACAAAGTGATGAACTGTTTATAGTCCCTGAAACAGCAACAACTTCATTTGCTATGCCATGAATGACAGCTGCCAACGGTGGGAACCAGTAAGAGTATAACCAAAACAACAACAAAACCAACAACAGCATCAATATTATGGTCACCATATACGTAACAATAGTGAATTGTTTTCAATTTCAACTCAAAACGCATTTCATACAACGTTGTGTCTTACGTCCATTTGAAATACAGTAAGTTCTTGTGTAACGGAATGAAATTTTTTTGGAAAATAAATTTTTTAAAAGCAAAGGAAACTGAATATTGCCTTACATCAACAATTAAGATGTTTATCTGTCAAAATCATTCAGGTTAGGGACTATCAAATGAAAGTATTGTATTGTACTCTAACTCTTTGCGGATAGGGACAAAGTGACAAAATGAAACATTCAAGAGAGTAAATATACAAATATTTTGAGATCCAGTGTATCTCCTACAGTTATTCAGGACTGAAATCTTCAGTTAGATCTTATGTATGAAATTGTTACAAAAAAGTCAATGAATGAAAACGATAATTTTAAAAAGAAAATTTCACAAATTTCTCGGAGCACAAAACTCAAATTTTTTCAACATTTCCTTGATTCACGCACATCTTTCAGCAATTGATGTCATCAGACTCGTTAGCTGGTACCTTGAGAATTCGAAGCATTCCAATGCTTGATCCTTTCTTCCTTTGTTTTCGTTTGAACTTTACAGTAAAGTAAATATTTTCAAAAAAATTACTATACTATAAGGTTAGTCGAAAATTTTGATTTTACTAAAACAAGAAGGTAAAATTTATTTTATTGGGGCGTTGTTACTATATTGACTGTTAGGTGTAGACTAGATAGTATCAATCTCCATTCAAAAAAAAAAAAAAAAGTTTGCTGTAAGCCCCCCCATTTTGAAAGCTTATCGGTTTTGATTTTAAAGGAAAACAATTCTTTTTTTTTCGATCTATAAGTAATACGCTATTTGATTTTGACGTTCGATCATCAAGTATCTTAATGTGGGTTATATTTCACTTATAGAAGTATTTTATCTCAAATGTTTTTTCGCCCTTTTTTTTCATGTTTCCAAAAAAATGCATTTACCATGAACATATTTAACGGACATAGATGATATTTGGTACATGTATTAAAGATATCGAGACAAATAATACCCAATGGAAAAAAAGACGGCACCACTCCCTTGAAAAATGTCATAACTCTGAAACTCTTTAACCAAATATGTGAGAATCAATACGTATATAAAGTGCATCGGGACAGTTTACATTTTTTGGTTTAATTTGATTGAAGATGCCCTACCCTCTGTACAAGAGATGATGATGCCGGGAAATGGTAGTTTTTATATAAAAAGACAATTCTGATATAGTATTTAATTTAGTTGTTTCATTCTAATTCGAAGCTAAGCACCACTGTTCTGAAATGCGATTTCGATCGAAATCGGAATTGAATCCAATTTTAGTTGCTCCGCATTTCGAAATCGGATTTCAGAACATGCCTGAATAACTCTCAAGCCAATTCCACACAAAAGTTGTTCTACTGTAAGTGTTCGTATGTGTGCGTTTATGTGGCGGAAGTGCAGAAGATACAGTAGTAGAAGTAGAAGCAGCAGCTGCAGTACTACAAAAAAACTAAAAAAAAGTATGTCCTAAAGGGACTCTTGCGTGTGTCCACATTTGAGTGCCATCTTCATGTTGCTGGTTTTTCTAAAAAATTTTTTGCTGCGCTCTTTTGTTGTTCTTCATGATGTCCTTGTCGTCATCGTCGTTGCTGTCGTCGATGACAGCTCTCTGACATATGCGACTCTTGTGTATTAAAGTGTGTGTGTGGTGTGTGTGGTCTTTGGACCATTTTATATTTGTATCTCCCGCTAGTGTTGAGTTGTAGCCATTAAGTGTTGAACGCCATTTTATTTATGACATTGTCTTGCTTGATTCCTTGTTTTTTTTTTTGTTGTCATCCTTTTTCGCATCTTTAACTGGTGTTGGCAATTTAATGGTTTGAAGGTTCTTAAGTGCGTCTGACAGGCGCTGAAGGTTTTTCTAATTGTTGTGGTGTTTTTTTAATTGTATTGATGGTCTTTATATTCGAGAACATAAAGCATTGATAGTGTTAGAAATGGAAAATAATTGAATTGCTGATTATGTAGGGAAAATATATATATTTTGTTCCGTCTTTCGAATGATTTTGCTAAAGTATCTTTGAAACTGCACACTTTCATTTTTACTCTATCAACTATTGCAACAGAAGACATCAAATTCAAAGAATTTCAATTATGTATTGCGCAATAATATAGAAAATATCTACAATATTTATCTTTTATGTAAGTATTCTGGCAAATGCTAAGCACTAACTCTGTCCTTATAGTGCAAGTCAAACATTTCCTTTGCACTTAAAATGCAATAAATGTTAATTTGCTCATATGTCAGAGTCGGAGTGCCAACAAAGGACAACAAATGGGCAATAACATACACAACCACAACTGCAGTAGTATTGCCAAATGCAAATGCAACAATACATATTTGAAATGAAATGCAAATGCAAATAAAATGAATGTGAAACAAACGACATCTCCAACATATATCTGCACTTTCATTAGCAAATAATTTCTGAAATATTTACATGCATTTTCGATTTTAACCAGAACAAACTTTCAGGCAGTTGCTGTTTGTAGCCAATCTTGATGTTGCAGTTGCAACTGCTGCTGTTGCTTTTGAAATGCCAAATTAATTGTGCTTGGTATTGAGCAGCAGCACTAGTGATTATTGCTTTAAAGAATTGCTCTGTCTATTTGTTGCTTTTAACTTCAAATGGTTATAGTCTAAAGTATTCATATCGAAATCGTTTGTTGATATTTTCAGTAATGCATAATTATAGTATGTTGTTTCATATCATTAAAGTGTTACTTAATTAAAAGTTTAATTGATTCTTTTAGTTAACTTGAGTGGCAAGACATTTTTTGTCAAAGTTTTATCCTCCTTATCTATCAAATGTCTGGGTTGTGATGCTATTGAAATTGCAAATAAAAGCGACTCACTTCTTTGAATTTTTACACTTTTTACACAATTTATTTCATTAAAATCTTAACAAAAATTCATTGTAATTTACGACAGTTTCTTAGGTACTTGGAACTTTACCCTACGGTTGTCTTTAAGAGTCTATAGGTGTGTTTAAAGCAAAAATTGGCTTCAATGGTTTCATTAAGATGAAATTCGGTACACTGACTCCGTCGTCAAAGTTACTGAAAAAAATCGGTCAACGGACACGCCTACCGCCCATACAAAAAATATATTCAAAATGCAACTTAAGTAGTATTTTTCACGACAATACAACTAAAATACACATTACTACTTTCTAAGAACGATAAGCGCAAGCTCTGAGCAGAAACAAGTCAAATTCGGAAAAGAGGGCGTCACAACTCCCATATAAGCAATGCCATACTGAAATCGTTTGATGCGATAATCAAACTAAGGTTCACTCAGACACTAAGAACAGTAAATGCAAGCTCTGAAAAAAGCTAGTCAAACTCGTTTAATGTTCATCTACGCAGAGATCCAAAATGCTGTACTGAAACCATTTTTGTAGTAATCTGAAAACAATTTTTTTTTGGTTCTAATAGCTTGTTCCCACCGGATATTAAGCTTTGCTGAAGTTAGTAAATCATATCGTTAAATCCTACACGTTTTCACCGGCTGACAGATTTATTTTTGACAGTAAATGTCAAAAGCAATAAAAGTCAGAAGCAGTAAAAATTAACTTGTCTTTCACTTTCTTCTTAATATTTATCATCCATTTGCTTTGTATATGTCAAAGTTCAGTTGTGCCTTGCTGTGAAATAGATTTATTTTTGTATGGTAAAATAATCAAGTGATTAACGACAAGATTAAGAGCTAAATCCAGATAACTGCCTAAAACCACCTCATAAATCTGCGGTGGAAACAGGCTTTAAAGCACTTTTCATAATCAGCAGTATGCGAGGATTCAGAAAAGTAGCGTGCACCTTGACATTTCAACACTTTCACATTTAAGGCCACTGTAATGTAATGTCCATTAAACTGGGTCGAAGATAAAAGATTAGCAACACCCAACCCCCTCTGTTTGAAATTATTTCTTGAGATTATTTATGAAACAGAAATTTATCTTTCTTTGGAATAATCTAAAAATAGCCAAGATTGTAATTATTCCATAACTACTGGATTTCTTAAAATCAAAACATGATCAAAAATCTTACGTGGTATTTAATGAACTGAAGTTGAAATAAAATGAATTGGAATTGAAATGAAGTTGAAATGGTATAAAGTGGAACTGAAATGAAGTTAAATTGAAATGAAATGAAGTGAAGTGAAGTGAAGTGAAGTGAAGTGAAGTGAAGTGAAGTGAAGTGAAGTGAAGTGAAGTGAAGTGAAGTGAAGTGAAGTGAAGTGAAGTGAAGTGAAGTGAAGTGAAGTGAAGTGAAGTGAAGTGAAGTGAAGTGAAGTGAAGTGAAGTGAAGTGAAGTGAAGTGAAGTGAAGTGAAGTGAAGTGAAGTGAAGTGAAGTGAAGTGAAGTGAAGTGAAGTGAAGTGAAGTGAAGTGAAGTGAAGTGAAGTGAAGTGAAGTGAAGTGAAGTGAAGTGAAGTGAAGTGAAGTGAAGTGAAGTGAAGTGAAGTGAAGTGAAGTGAAGTGAAGTGAAGTGAAGTGAAGTGAAGTGAAGTGAAGTGAAGTGAAGTGAAGTGAAGTGAAGTGAAGTGAAGTGAAGTGAAGTGAAGTGAAGTGAAGTGAAGTGAAGTGAAGTGAAGTGAAGTGAAGTGAAGTGAAGTGAAGTGAAGTGAAGTGAAGTGAAGTGAAGTGAAGTGAAGTGAAGTGAAGTGAAGTGAAGTGAAGTGAAGTGAAGTGAAGTGAAGTGAAGTGAAGTGAAGTGAAGTGAAGTGAAGTGAAGTGAAGTGAAGTGAAGTGAAGTGAAGTGAAGTGAAGTGAAGTGAAGTGAAGTGAAGTGAAGTGAAGTGAAGTGAAGTGAAGTGAAGTGAAGTGAAGTGAAGTGAAGTGAAGTGAAGTGAAGTGAAGTGAAGTGAAGTGAAGTGAAGTGAAGTGAAGTGAAGTGAAGTGAAGTGAAGTGAAGTGAAGTGAAGTGAAGTGAAGTGAAGTGAAGTGAAGTGAAGTGAAGTGAAGTGAAGTGAAGTGAAGTGAAGTGAAGTGAAGTGAAGTGAAGTGAAGTGAAGTGAAGTGAAGTGAAGTGAAGTGAAGTGAAGTGAAGTGAAGTGAAGTGAAGTGAAGTGAAGTGAAGTGAAGTGAAGTGAAGTGAAGTGAAGTGAAGTGAAGTGAAGTGAAGTGAAGTGAAGTGAAGTGAAGTGAAGTGAAGTGAAGTGAAGTGAAGTGAAGTGAAGTGAAGTGAAGTGAAGTGAAGTGAAGTGAAGTGAAGTGAAGTGAAGTGAAGTGAAGTGAAGTGAAGTGAAGTGAAGTGAAGTGAAGTGAAGTGAAGTGAAGTGAAGTGAAGTGAAGTGAAGTGAAGTGAAGTGAAGTGAAGTGAAGTGAAGTGAAGTGAAGTGAAGTGAAGTGAAGTGAAGTGAAGTGAAGTGAAGTGAAGTGAAGTGAAGTGAAGTGAAGTGAAGTGAAGTGAAGTGAAGTGAAGTGAAGTGAAGTGAAGTGAAGTGAAGTGAAGTGAAGTGAAGTGAAGTGAAGTGAAGTGAAGTGAAGTGAAGTGAAGTGAAGTGAAGTGAAGTGAAGTGAAGTGAAGTGAAGTGAAGTGAAGTGAAGTGAAGTGAAGTGAAGTGAAGTGAAGTGAAGTGAAGTGAAGTGAAGTGAAGTGAAGTGAAGTGAAGTGAAGTGAAGTGAAGTGAAGTGAAGTGAAGTGAAGTGAAGTGAAGTGAAGTGAAGTGAAGTGAAGTGAAGTGAAGTGAAGTGAAATGAAGTGAAATGAAATGAACATTAGGAATCCTACATATGCAAAGTTCTAACTTTGTTTACCCCCGTCCATTTTCGTAAAGAAGAGTTCAAAAAAGCAAACAAGGAATCGGTGGTGGAAACAACCCTCACGGTTCTCGATCAAAAATTGACTAAAACAAGGCAAATCGCTTTTGCTGCCCGTATTTTAAAAGCTACTGATTTTTTCGATGATGTCTTTGAGTCAGTTTTTGTAGAGAATGACTAGGCAAACATTATTTTCATTTAAAGCTTTGGTCCAAAAATTAAAATTGTTGCTTTTTCAGTATAAAAATAGCAATTCTTTAAGAAAATTTTTATGATTTTTTTTTTTCTAGAAATTGGTTTCTTGTAATTTTTGATGGGCGAAATATTTTTTCTGAAAATTTTATGTTATAGAAAATTAAATGTTTATTAATTTAATAGAACAAAACATTTAAAAAGGTATCGAGCCGTTCTCAAAATTAAGAAAATGAATAAATTTTTTGACGTCAAAATTTTTCAGAGAAACTTATCTTAATTTTTCGCTCCAATTCGGGCATTTATCCTGTAAAGAAATAAATGTTATTGAAGAAAATCAGATGTGGGGCAGATATCGTTTTTTAAATCTGGAAGTCAGTCTTTTTTAATGGTTCACACAAATAGCAAAAAGTTTGAAGTAAACAGAATAATTTATAATAATTTATTTATTAAAAACTCAAATAAAAATTAAAACTTTAAGGCAAAGAAAAAGAAAAAAATAAAAACAAAACAAATGCAAAATCAAATGTTATGTTTCAAAGTTGAAGAAACAATGCAAAAACTTTAACTCCCATTTGAGAAATATCTAAAGTCAACCGCAACAAATTGCCAAACAATATAAATTGGCTGTAATGAAGATGAAACTTTCAATATTTCGCTGTTAAAGCAACCTTTTGGTCCCTTAAGTTATATAAAATAACGAACAGGAAAAACTGTAGGTATTTTTTGTGTAAATCAACAAAAAATGTGCCATCACTTGTGCCGAAATTTGTAATTTTTTGAATATATTGCCCAGAACTAATGACTGCAGGCTGGACAGCATATTTTGTGGTAACGTTTCTTACCTTAATTTGTCTTTTGAAGTCAAAGTAGTATACGTCCAGCATACGCAAATAGTACTAGCAACTTTTTACCCTCATTTAAATAAATTAGTTGGTCATTTGATGTAATAACCAATGCTACTTAAGTGCATACAATTTGTTATGATTTTGATACTTAAACTTTTTTTTCGATTTTCGAGAAAACTTATTTTTTAAGTGAAAAAGCAAAAAAACACTGTATTCCTTAGGCAGCACCTAAAAATTGTATGTTTATCCAACAGCTTTGCATAGTTCATGGCATAGTACTTTCATGCTAAATGTATTAAGACTGTATGTCCTTGAAGCGCTATACTAATATATGGGTAATTAAGATAAAATAATAGAAATAGCAAAGTCAACAAACAATACTGTGGGTGCACTTATCTTGTATCTCATAAATAAAATTAAAATGGCTAATTTCAATTCTCAGATAAACATTAAATTCTGTGCATAAAAATTATCAAATAAAAAATTACAAATTATCATGCCCAAATAGCCAATTTGATGATGATGATGCGATGCCAAAATGTCCTTTTTCAAAATTTAATTATATACAAGTAGCGCCAAATAGAACTGTCTGGTGTCATTTGCGTAAAATTGCTGCCAACATCTTCTTCCTTGGTTGCGTGGAGTGTTTTATTTCTTTCTCCTTTGGAAATTTATTTTCTTTTCTTTTTTTTCTTCGTCTGATTTTGCTAAAAAGCAACGAACCTGCCCACTTCATTTGCCCTATTCATTGTTGAATAAAAAAAAATCGTCCTTTTTTTATTATCAAGCGCTGTATTTGTAGTTGTGTATTTGCAGCAAATAAAAATGAGTGTTCCAAACACAAATGAAATAAAGAATGTGTGTAACACTTTTGGCAAGTAGCAGCAGCAGAAGAAAAGGGGTTTTTCCCAATCCAAAGTGGGTGGTTAGTGCAAAATACGCTTAAAATTTTCCAAATAACTAAGTAACTTGTTACGCACTCGTTATCTACTTGATGAAGGATGCGATCTTGGGATTTGTGTTTTTTCCTTTGTTTTTGCTTCTTTTCTTTTCAACTGACTGACTTTTTCGCTCAAACTTGCAACTTGGAATTTTGTGTTTTATTCTTGTGTTGTGCGCGCGCCTTAGAAATGTTGCTGATGGTAGAAAATTAAGTCAAAAGAAAAGTTCAAGGATAATTTCCAAATACTTTATGTCAGCATTAACCTCTGAAGAGAACTTGTGGTTTTTAGTAAAAAATCTTTATTTGTTTTACTACTAACTTGGTACCGAAAACTTCAGAAAAAAATT
Organism: Calliopum simillimum; assembly: GCA_951812925.1. Classification (NCBI taxonomy): domain Eukaryota; kingdom Metazoa; phylum Arthropoda; class Insecta; order Diptera; family Lauxaniidae; genus Calliopum; species Calliopum simillimum. Next base: position 18,634,857 of record OX638372.1, on the reverse strand, counting down.
AAGCCACGTAAGTTGAGAGTGCCAGAGTCTTAAAATCGAAAAAGTAATGCTACCTCTCGTTTCCACGCAAGCAGCGCTCTTTGTTGATAAAACATCTTACTTGCGCCTTTTCAAGTTGTAATTCAAGTCATTCAGATGATAGCTTAAGCTTAGATCTACAGTAAGAAAAATAAACACATTTTGAATGGAGCATATCAGAAAACTCAATTCAAAATAATTCAACTAAGCTTCTGAACCTTGAAATCTTAAAAAAATGAATCTGAAAGTCATATTACTTAAATAATAAGTCGTGCAAGGCTTGTGCCTGAGCAAAACTCTTTGAATCTCAAAAGCAATATATGGACAGGTGTGATATGAATTTCCCATTTTGATTTTCTAGAGCTGTTTTTGAAGTTAAATACATGGATTTATCATTGAAAGGTGTTCACATAAAGCAAAAGGCTGACGTCAATATGTATGATAACAAAAACTGAAAGAAAACACATAGTTACATAGTCTTTTTTCTGAGCAGCTCAGGATCACTTCCGAGATAGCTTCCTGCATGGAATTCGAGGTTAGATTTGGCCCACTAGCTCAGAATTTTGAGATAATAAGGTCTTGAAAGGTTCCATACGATGATTTTTTTAAAAGTTATGTGTATTTTAGGTCGATATCATTAAATTTTATACAACTGCTAAAGCGTTACTAAGTTTTCTTGATGTCATCGTTAATCGTGCTGCACTTTTAGTACAACCCGATGAATTAGAAAAAAAAAAAAACTTTGAGCAGTCTTTACCTAACCTCAAAAATAGCCATTTTTCGTGTTTTAACCTCAACTATCCCAAGATCTTGAGCAGATGGAGCAATTCTGACCTCAAATTCGGGTTCTTTGTAGAAAGTTACTTCGGAAATATGATCCAATTGCATGGAAAATTTTACTCCATTATTTGAAGTGTGTGTCATCAGCGAACCCCTATACTCGTATATTTTCGGTATACGTAGGCTGCTCGATATATTTCTGGCCTAGGCAACACTAAGTGTTGCCAGGTGCAATCTGACATTTCTATTGGAAAGTTTGATATTTTTTAGCATAAACGTGCTCAGAACGTTTTGACGTACGACCATCATTTGTGTTGTTTACAGTGACTTGAAAAAATCAAATCACGACAAGAGTGCATCGATGGACTTAAATCTTTGTATGGCGATGAAGCACCATCCTATAGCACTGTGAAAAACTGGCCTAATGAATTCAATCATGGCCGACGCTCGCTCAAAGACGAATTCCGTGAAGGTCGTCCAAAAATGGCCGTTGTGCCAGAGAACATTGATGCCGTGCGTGAACTGATAATGCAAGATCGTTATTTCACATACCGTGAGATAGAAGCATCTTTGCACATTAGTTCCATTTCAATGCATTTGATTTTGCATGAACACCTGGCCGTAAAAAATGTTTGTTCTCGTTTGATCCCGCACAATTTGCCAATCGCTCAAAAAAAGGCTCGTGTCGATTGGTACAAAGAAATGTCGAAAAAATACGATCACGGTGCTTCAAAAGACATTTGTAAGATCGTCACAGATGACGAATCATGGATCTATGCGTATGAGCCCGAAACAAAACAGCAGTCGACCGTGTGGGTCTTCGAAGACGAGCCAAATCCAACAAAAGTTGTTCATGGGAAAAGCACTTCGAAGCAAATGGTTGCCTGTTTCTTCGGCAAAACTGGTCATGTGGCGACTGTTCCACTTGAGCAACAAAGGACGGTCAATTCTGAGTAGTACACCATAATTTGTTTGCCTGAAATCTTCGGAGAAATTCGAAAAACGAACAAGAGAAGACGAATCATTGTTCACCATGACAATGTGATTTCTCACACATCGGCTCAAACCAGCGCCTTTTTGACCGGCCAAAACGTCGAATTGATGGGTCATCCGCCGTACAGCCCTAACTTGGCACCCAATAACTTCTTTCTATTCCCGAACATCAAGAAAAAAATGCGTGGTCAATGATTTTCGTCGCCAGAAGATGCTGATGAAGCGTTCAAAAACCATGTTTTGGAGGTGTCTCAATCGGAGTGGAAAAAGTGCTTCGACAATTGGTTTGAGTGCATGCAAAAGTATATTTTCACCGGAATTATCTTTATTTATGCATGATACACAAACTGTGAAAAATCCATTGCAAAGTCGTGTGCGCATAAAAAGTTATTAAGGCTCAAAGGTCGCTAAAATCAGTTTTTTGCAAATATCTCGCTAATGCTAACTTTTACAGAAAAATGTTGTTCTCCAGTTTTATAGCACAGGAAATTTCCTACAAAAGTACGTTAAAAATATTTGCGTACGACTTCTAGTTTAGGAGATCACCCAATTTAAAAAGTTGTCAACAGTTTTGATATGAAATACTACCTTTGCGTTCATATCAAAATATCTTACTTTTTAAATTGCAATAACTCTTCAATGAGAAGTTGTACAAACAAAATTACAAGATCTACAAAAAATAAGCGATATGTGTACACATAGAAGTAACCGTATAGACTGTTTCCATTTCAATTCAACCGGTGAGTGTGCACTTAGGTTTGCAAATCAACTTCAAACTAGCAAAATATTTTTCTACAATCAAAATAAGGGAACATGTATTTTTTTTTTTTGGTTTGGACCAAAATTGGGGATTTTATGGCGTTTTGTAGGAATTTTGCCGAAAATTTAATTTTGAAAAATTCATGAAGTGTAATCGGTTTTTTCAACCGCATTTCTTTATTTCTCAACTGATTTACATGAATCAAAATTTATTTGGTGCATAATGAAATTCTTTTAAGTAATGATTAAAAAAAAAATTTCTTTAACCCTTACTTTCCTTCAAATTGATTTTTATATTTTGAATAAAAATGCTAATTTTCTCAAAAACACCATCTTTTTTTTTCTCGAAAATTTGCACAGTGATAGTAAAGCACGTCCTCTTTATTCCAGTAATAGCGGTTTTCTTGCTTTTTTCGTTATAAGTGTAAAATTTGCAAATTTTTAACGTTAATATTGAGTTCTTCTATACAAAATGAATAAAAAAAATTACACAGTTCCATTTTCACTTTCCTAGACGGTTTTGCGATACTGATTCCGAAAATGGCACTTACATTCTTCTACCATTTTTAGTTTTCAAGATATCTTGAAAAACTTGAATAAAACCCATAAATTTGAAAAAAACCGAATTCTTTATTTTTGAGACACAAAATTCATTTATAGTAAGTTAGATGGAACTTAAATATACTCACGGTATAGAAAACCAAGCATTGTTTGTGTTTTTTGCGATTTGACCGTACCTTGGCTTTTGTTTTTCTTCGAAAGTTCTCGGAATTTTTATTAGTTTTTTTTTCGATTACTTTCGTGTAATTGTGTTGTGCTGTTCTGGCTATGTAACAAGAAGTTAACCCTCTGCTTCCCTCACTCTTCCAAACATGGCATTTTTGAATACTTTTGCATTTCTTTGCATTTTTCCACTGTTCAATTTTGTTTATTCTAAAGGAATAAAGTTCATCAACAGCAAAATTTTTAATTGAATAGCTGGTGTCAGTTTTAGCACTTGAGTTAGAAACTCACAAGCAGTCTGGATAGCAGCCGTGTGGTCATTTCACAGACTATGATGTGTCGCGAAATTACATGAAGCAATCGAAAAAGAAACTAATAAAAATCCCGATAACTTTCTAAGAAAAACAAAAGCAAAGGTACGGTCAAATCGCAAAAAACAAAACAATGCTTGGTTTTCTATACCGTGAGTATATTTAAGTTCCATCTAACTTACTATAAATGAATTTTGTGTCTCAAAAATTAAGAATTCGGTTTTTTTCAAATTTATGGGTTTTATTCAAGTTTTTCAAGATATCTTGAAAACCAAAAATGGTAGAAGAATGTAAGTGCCATTTTCGGAATCAGTATCGCAAAACCGTCTAGGAAAGTGAAAATGGAACTGTGTAATTTTTTTTATTCATTTTGTATAGAAGAACTCAATATTAACGTTAAAAATTTGCAAATTTTACACTTATAACGAAAAAAGCAAGAAAACCGCTATTACTGGAATAAAGAGGACGTGCTTTACTATCACTGTGCAAATTTTCGAGAAAAAAAAAGATGGTGTTTTTGAGAAAATTAGCATTTTTATTTAAAATATAAACATCAATTTTAAGGAAAGTAAGGGTTAAAGAAATTTTTTTTTTAATCAATACTTAAAAGAATTTCATTATGCACCAAATAAATTTTGATTCATGTAAATCAGTTGAGAAATAAAGAAATGCGGTTGAAAAAACCGATTACACTTCATGAATTTTTCAAAATTAAATTTTCGGCAAAATTCCTACAAAACGCCATAAAATCCCCAATTTTGGTCCAAACCAAACCAAAAAAAAAAAATACATGTTCCCTTATTTTGATTGTAGAAAAATATTTTGCTAGTTTGAAGTTGATTTGCAAACCTAAGTGCACACTCACCGGTTGAATTGAAATGGAAACAGTCTATAGAAGATATTCAATAAAAACCGGTTTTTTGGCATTTTAAGGTTTTTTTTGGAATATCTTCTAAACGGTTACTTCTATGTGTACACATATTGGTTTTTTTTTTTAGATCTTGTAATTTTCTTCAAATTTAGTCTCATTACTTTTTATCGTAGTACTTACCAATTCGCAGATATCCTTAAAAAACCAGTAATTTCGAAGCCTTAACAGTTATTCAAGTATATTTTTGAGGTCATGAGCCGTTCGAAAAACAAATTTGCACGGTATATAGAAAATTAAATTATCTTTCAAACGGCATTTTAATTTTGCTTATAAAACTTCTCATTAAAGAGTTATCGCAATTTAAAATGTGAGATATTTTAATATGAACGCAAAGGTAGTATTTCATGTCATAACTGTTAACAACTTTTTAAATTAGGTAATCTCCTAAACTAGAAGTCGTACGCAAATACTTTTAACGTTCTTTTGTAGGAAATTTCTTGTGCTACAAAATTGGAGACCAACATTTTTCTGTAAAGGTTAGCATTAGCGAGATATTTGCAAAAAAATGATTTTAGCGACCTTTGAGCCTTAATAACTTTTTATGCGCACACGACTTTGCAATGGACTTTTCACAGTTTGGGTATCATGCATAAATAAAAACAATTCCGGTGAAAAATTTCCACTGGGAATTTTTTCGCACAGAAGCTCTTTTTTCGTCTTATTTTCCTGGGCTATAGAGAATACTTTGAAAAACAATAAAACCATTTTTGATGATAAATATCCGCATATTCATTATTAGGCCAGAAATAAGTATATCGAGCAGCCCACGTATTGTTATTAGAAAAAAAAAAAAATTTTTCCAAATGCTAGACAAGGCATCGAAAAATCTATCAATTCCTCAAGAATAATCGATAGTTAAATAGTTTAAAAATTTTGTTGATAACAGACCCTTGTTTACCTCATTTCATCTCCTGCTTAACAGGATGGGTGGGACATATTCGTCTATTCGAAAATATTTCTATTGTTTCCGAGTTCTCATCTTATTTATAAGGTACAGTTCTGCAAATGCTTTGATCGAATAATTCTAGACTATCAACTCGAGCCGACAATAGATTCAACAAAGTGATGCGACCTTAGGTTCTATTAGGTGATTTTATGCTGTCATTATGCCCATTAACTTTTGCAATTCTTAAGTGGTGATTGTCTATTTACGAAATCACTTTAGGGAAGGCCCTGAAAATATGGCACCTTCTTTGAACTATTATAAAAACAGAAATAAAACAGAGTTTTAAAGGAAATGACTTTATTCTTTAATTAATTTAAAACCAAAAAAGTCACAATATGTTGTTTTTCCTTAAAAAAAAAAAATGCTATAAAGTGCCTAAGCAGACCAAGGATAATATGGCACCATTTCATGGGTTATTTGACACCCTGAGTGGCTTTTCAGTTTCTGTTGCCAGAATTGAACACATACGGTACATAACGCTTTGGATCCATTCATATGGCTAAGTGGTTTGGGCATAGTCTTCCATTAGATTAATCTTGCAATAAAATAGTTTCTTCGTTTTCATTGGATTAAGCTAAACTAGTAATTTCCGAACGTTTATAAGTCCTCTTCTTTGGAACCATCGTTGCATTTGTTGTGTTTTATACTTCAAGTTTTCCTTCTTCTGCTGGACCACATTTTTTAGAAGAAGTTAGAGTTCTTGCTGTTTGTTTTCTTGTATTTAACTTACTGTTTGCCGAAGTCATTGGTACAGACGAGATTTTACTTAACACTTTTTCAGGCGTGATGTCACTTATGATGTAAACCATGTGTAAACGATCAAGAAATTTGTTCATGGAATCCGATTTGGCTGAAAATTGGCATAAGAATTAGTAGCATAGTGAGAAAAATTACTACTAAATATTTTTTCAAAACTTAAAAAAATGGCGGAGAAATGGGACTTTGAAATTTTTAGGTTAGTTTTTTTGAGAAGCTATAACTTTAGTTGCATTTACCCAATTCGCAATTTTATGGTGTCAAATGATTTTTCTTGAAACAGGCTTAAAAATAAAAACTATTAAAAAGTTTTCTTAATTTTTCTGAAAAAAAAAAAAAAAAATTAAATTGAGTTTCCCAGAATACGTCATTTTTGACATTTTTTATTTTTCTTGCAAAAAAAGCTACAGATATAACTTACCAGTCCTCCAAAAATTGGAGTGGGCCTGCTAGTGGTTCTCTACAAAAACAATTAAATGTAGTACATCCGCAATTTTTCAGTACATTCTTCATATTTGTACTTCCAAATATCTCATAAAATGCAATGGTTGAAATGGCACCCAAGCCATATTACCATCAGTAATTTAGTGCCATTTCTACTTTTGGATTAAAAGGCTACAAAACGAATAAACATGTTCACTCGCGCTGGTATTTATCCAAAACAGAGATCAGATTTAACTCTGTTTATTTTGGTGTATTAAGGGGGGCTTCTCATGTAAAATTTTCAAAAAATCGATTTTTTTTTTCTTAGGTTGGTAGAATAACGTCTTGGGAGTGTATTCCCAAAGTTTCATGACTCAACTCTTAATATTATGGAAAATATAATTAATTGAACCAGCGCGCTTTGTGTGCGAACTCAAACTTTAAATCGTTTTTTCTCAAAACTATGGTTTTAAAATCGCGGTACACGATTGCGAAAAAACTACTAAACCGATTTCTGATTTCTAAAAAGTGTTTTGCAGATTATAAATTGAACGAGTGCATGAATGTCTGAAATTGTGGAAAAAAAGTTATTTTATATACTTTTTAGCCCCATTTAGCGACAAAAAAATGACGAAAAAATAGCACTTTTTTTTCAAGACGTGATTTCAATATTGTAGAATCGAATTTTTTAGAGTTGCAGACATTCATGCACTCAGGGGAACCCTGCTGAATAATAAAAAAATTTTGTTTTATGTTTCAGATAAAAACTTTGGGCTCCACAATGTACCGCGATAAATCCGTCAGCCGCGTCACGCTACACGCGACATTTAATAAATCCGCCATTTTGTCATTTTAATTTTTGAAAAAATGCTTTTTTTATAGTTCAAACATGTTCTTAAATATATGCAAAAAATTATTTGTGTGTGTTTTTATTTTCCGAGTGAAAAAAAAACCCGAAAAACAACTACTTTTTGACGTGTTACATGAGAAGCCCCCCTTAACCATATAACTTTATCAAATACTCAACGTTCTGCAGTCTTTTGAAATATATGAAAAAAAAAAAAAAAATAAAAAAATATGCCGCTTACATTCCGATTTTTTTCTTTAATTGAAAATAATTATAGCAACTGGAGCTAGACGAACTATTTACCACGAGGTCTTTTGAGCAACTGGATTAAATTTTGTCCATATTTGAATGCAGCGAAAGCTGCAAGTATTGAAATTGAAAAGGGTGCCATATTGCATTGGGGTGCCAAATGTTCCAGGCTTATCCTAAATAATACAGTTTCCCATAAAAGAACTTCTAGTTTCAGGGCGTTCAGCTGCTTTGAGCTATGAAATCGTTAAACAGCCCCAGTTTAGCACTACTTTCACAGAATAATATTATAGAATTCCGCAGAGAGGTTAAAATCGCCTACGATTGTCTTGTCTCAAGCAGCAGCAACAGCGGCAACAAAGTTAATGAAGAGAATTATGCGTTTCTTCCTTTAGAATGATGCGAATTTTTATTTTAAATGACTTTAGCCTTAAACAATTTTTTATATCTTTTTTTCATTTGTTATGCTTTATATCTTTTGTGTTTCATTATTTTTTTTCTTTATATTTCTACTTAACGCTGTCATTATCATGGTGAAGCATCCTTATAAATTATTAATAATTTTAATCTGGGGAAAAAATTGTGCGTCCAACAAAGCAAATGAGACAAATTCTTGCAATTCTTTTGTGTGTAGAAATGGCGCGGTTTAGAGTGAGTCCTTGATTGTCCTAGATTTTTACTTTTTCATTTCCAGGAATAGAAAAGCACTGAAAAGTATGCAATAAAAAGAAAAAAATACAGAACGTTAATAAGAAAATTCGCACATTTACTGTCATTTGTCTGTGTTGTTAGGTTTCCATCAAAAAAGCAAAAATGAAAAAAATCAAAATAAGCATAATGGGATGAAGAAAAAAAAAAAGGAAAAAAAGAAAAAATCAAACCAAAATAATAGCGCAAAAAAAACGACATTTACGCCAACAGCATCACAAGGATACACGAATAATGCAAGGTCGTTAATCACTGTATTATGTGCTGCGCATTAAAATTTCATGTCAAATAACTCGGAATGACCCAAATAAAGCGTTGCTACTGCTGTCACGGTTATTAAGTTCTGTGCCACGCCGCAGACATTGCTGAGAGTGAACAATGCTCTCATCATTATTTGGTTAATGTGCCACGGGATGAGCGCTACAAGGCAGCGACAGTGTAAGTAAATCAGAACACAATGTTGTTAATGCGAATATATTAATTTGCGGTTATTATTATCATTTCATTTGTCCGCTCAAAAGTTGAGATTACTAAATTTTGGTAACATAAAATATTAAATTTTTGGTTTCATAAAGCATTTTATACACTTATTTACTTTTTGTGGAAGATTTTATAAAATATATTAAAAAGTACTTTTTTTGCATGCCTAAAAGTATGCTTCAATATTTTTTATACCGATATTAAATTTAAATTTTAAAAGCCTTAGTACAGTTTAAATAGTGTGAATGAATTCGTAGTTTGTTCTTTTAATAATAATGCCATTACTCGGCAATTTCAAATTATAGCGAAACCTAGACTGAAGATATTCTACTAGCAATGAATTTTTGCCAAACACCTGAAAATATGCTATGGTTTTTGCTATAAAAAACATTTAATTTTTCTAATAAATTATCCCTCTATCTATCGTTCAATTCAAAACAAAAAGGGGAAACTATACGACAAGCTATAGCAATGGAAAGAACATGTTAATGCCTCCACAACTTAAATTTTTAACTTCTACTGCCGTGTAGACCCTCAGTGTTTTTCCGTCTGTCTGTCTGTTGAAATCATTTGTATATTTTTTGAAAGCAAGGTAATTCTATAAAAGTTTGTAAACAGTCTGCATCATTACAGTTAACTAACGAGATTGAAAATTAACGAAATTCGTCGATGTACACGACTACCGCCAATACAAAAAAGTATTCCAAATGCAATATTAAGAACATTTTTCGTGATTGAGCTACCATAATATACATTAATAATAGGTATAGTAAAGACAAGTCCTAAACAATAACCTTGTGAATTTGGACAAGAGGGCGTAGTACCGTCTACATAAGTAAACAATTCAAAATGCTATGCTAAAATCGTTTTTTAAAATAATCCAAACAAAGCTTACTTAGACAGTTTGTAAAGAATATGCTAGCTGAAAATTGGAGAGGCATGCGTTATTTGAGTTAAAGGAATAAAATTTCGCACTGGCGAACTCGGACAACAGAGTGTGGCAAATCCCATACAAGCACAATTTTTCAAAATGTAGTAATGTAGGGTATTTAATTTTTCACCATGCCAAAGGTAACACTTAAGCAGTCAACTCTACTGATTTGTTAAGGAGACCCCTGATTTTTGATCTGATCTCCTGAAGTAAGTATCTCCGACCAACGGCCGAATATCAGGGGAAAAAACGACTTTAAAGGATCAATGTTGGTCTAAAAAACACGGGAGCAATGTCAATTATAGATAATTAATTAAGTTATTTATTTCTTTACACCTTGTGTTCAGATGACTCTGAAAAACGATATCTGCATTATTATTTTTTTTCATTCCTAGAAAAACCAATGGAGTACTTTTGATTCTACTGAAGGCCCATTTTGGCAAAAAAAAACATGTTTTTTGGTCATAACTTTTTTTTTTCATTACAAAATGGATACCCAAGGGTGCTTTAGAAATAAAGACAATATTCTTACAAAAATTTTGGCGTTTAAAAATTATAAATTTTTTTGGGGATATAGATCGATATTCGCATTCCAAAATCGATTTATTTTCTTTTTTCAATTACGCGGTCAAATAAACGATTTTTTACTCAAAAACAAGGCATCTAACGAAAAAAGTGTTTGAGGCAAATAATGCTTAGAATAATCCAAAGAATACGTGTGAATTTTTTCAGAATTTTTGAATTTTTTTTTTATTTTTTCAAAAAATTTATCAAATTGAGTTTTCAGCAAAATGTTAGGTTTACTTAAAACCAAGGCATCTACGAAAAAATTTCATATGACATAAAATGCTTAAAATCTTTCAAGAAATACGTGTGCATTTTTTCAGAATTTTTTTGGATTTTTTTGACCGTTTTGAAAAATTATCTCAAAAAATTCTGAAAAAATTCACACGTATTTTTTGGACAATTCTAAGAACTTTTGGCCGTATACACTTCTTTCGTTAGATGCCTTGCTTCTAAGTTATTGAAAACGTAAAAAAATTAATTTTTGGATCCGAATATTATCTATACCACAAAAAAAAAAAAATGTTAAACGCCAAAATTTTTGTAAGAACATAATCTTTATATCTAAAGCACTCTTGGGTATCTATTTTCTAATGAAAAATTAAAAAGTTATGAGTTAGCCAAAATAGGCCTTCATTAGATTAAAAAGTGCTCCATTGGTTTTTCTCGGAATGAAAATAATAAAAAAAAAAAATTATGCGGAATCTAAATTTTGACCCGGTCTAGTGTACATACATAATTTAAAATGTGTTGAATAGATTGAAAATCGAAAACTGTAGATTTTGGTGCATTTTACTGGTATACGTAGGTATTGATTTTAATATCAAACTCCTAATAATTATTTGGATGGGAATCTCCTGATTTTCACTCAAAATATGTTGGCAGCTTTAGGTAATGCCTTTACTAGTGACTATTAAAAATATATTTGAGAAAAAAATTAGTTAGGGAGTTAAAGCTTACGCGTTTCCCCACGTAAGCAATACCTTTCCAAAAAAAAAAAAAAATTAAAAAAAAATGCTGATATTACCCATCTCCATTAGCATTGTGTTTGTAAATCAGATTTAGGCATAATGCATTACTTTTTCAATGCATTAGAAGAGCATTATTGCCAATGACTAAAATAATGCATTGATTTTTGAAAGTTAATGCAAATGCATCAAAATTTCCATTTGCTTAATTTTTGAAAAACCAGTACCAAAGATCATGCGTTTGCATTAAATTTCAAAAATCAATGCACAAGGTTACTTTCATTGGCATTAAATATTAAAAATCAATGCAGTAGATTTTTCATTTGCATTATTTTTGAAAAATCAATGCAATAGTTTTTTCATTTGCATTAAAGTTTAAAAATGAACGCAATAGTTTTTTTCGTTTTCATTTAATTGCAAAATTCAGAGCAGTGATATTTTGCATATACATTATTTACACAATGCATTAAATATGAAATGAAATCTGCCCAACTTTGTTGTAAATGCATCCTTTCAGCTTCAGAACAATGTTTGAAAATAAAGACCCCACATTACTTTCTGCTTCAGATTTCTTTTCTTGTGTCTTGCTCAGTCATTTTATATATGAAATTTAGGGAGCAGAATAATTGGAGTGTAAAAACTTAGTAACAGGTTACGTGTGTTTTTATATTAAAAGGACATTACGCTCTTTAGCAGGAGCAGCAGCAGTAGCTACAAAAACAATAAAAACATAGCGCTGAATTTAAAACGAACCAGTACATACGTACGTATTCCTTGAAGAATGTGTTTTGTTATCGAAATGAAAATATCAAAAAAGCGTAGCAATAAAATTGGCTGCAAAATCCATTGAAGTGAAATATTTGAAAATTCAAAAGCGAATGAAACTGAGTCATAAAACAAAAATTCACGTACAGAATATTAAATACGTTATTGACTGACATTTGCTATGAATTGCGGTTAGATGGCGCTTTCCTTTGCGCACTGACTCTGCTGCAAATGGAATTTCATATGAATCTTTTCGTTGGTTTATTGGTTGATGGTCGTCAGAATGCAGTGCAGTTACTTTGCTATTGCCTCATGCGGTTATTGCCATTTGTTGTATATCGTGTATAAATTTCGTCGCAACATTTTATTTAATTTGTCATGGATTTGAAGAAGGGAAATTTTATTATTGCGGCTCAAAAGTTATTTTGTATCAACTAAAAAGTCATTGAAATGAATTTTTATTGAATTTTCTTTCATAGCGAGGAATTTCGAGAGACATAAATCAAGTGAGTATGTTGTGGAAGTTTTGCTTTTTTCTGAATGAAAGACTTATTAAAATTATATTGCATAAGTTAAGGTGCTGAATATATAACTCTGTCCGTCAAAATCAATCTTTTTTGTAAAACACATGAGAAATTCCAAAATATTCTTAAAATAGACGGTAAAAAAAAATACCTATCGCTAGTCGTTTTTCTACAGAACGTTAGATTTTTTTTTAATTAATTCACCTCATAACTTAAAACTTAGCATTTTGAAATATTTGTTTTTTTGAATTAATGAAAATTTATTTAACTTTAACATAAAATGTCCAGAAAAAATATTCCGCCCTTCAAAAATTTCAAAAAACCAATTTCTAGCACAAGTGTCATTAAATTTTTTTTAATATTTTTTAATTTTTGTAACAAAACGGCAACAAATTTAATTTTCGGGCCAAAATTTTTTAAGAAAATAATGTTGGTCTATACCTTGCCTTGAAAATATATCCAAAAAATTAATAGTTTCCAAGTTACGGGCAGCATAAGCAATTTGCATTGTTTTATACCTTATTTTCATACCCTACCTACACCCAGGTATATTCACTTTGTCCTTCGGTTTGTAACCCAGAGAAGGATGCGTAACAGGTATAAAAAAAATATATATATTCTTGATCATCGTCACTTCCTGTTTGGTTGGCTGGCTGGCTGGCTGGGTGTTTGTCCGTGGAAATATTTTTCACAAAAAAAACTAAGCACGATAATTCAATAAAAGTCATTACAGTGGTTTTTTTGTAAAAGTGTACTTTTGGGATTGAAAAAAAAATTAATTCAGTCAACGGACAAGCCCTCCACAAATACAAAAAATACATATTTAAAACGCAATGTTAAGAGCCTTATTTGCGATAACGCAAGCTAAATACACATAGATACTGTAGGAAAAGTAAGTAAAACCTCTGAGCAATAACTTTGTGAACTCGGAAAGGAGAGCGTGGTACCTCTCAAATAAGCAAAAGTTTCAAAATGTATACTGAAAGCGTTTTTTTAAATAGTCGAACCAAATTTAACTCAGATACTAAAAGCAGTTACAGCAAGCTCTGAAAAAACTTTACGAACACGGACAAGACGGAGTGGCAGCCACCATCTAACTACAAATAGAATAGTTAATATCATAGTTAGTGCATGATCTGAGCAAAAACTAAGTGAGGTCAGGAGGTTGTGATACCTCCCTCTCAAACAAAATTATCAAAATACTAGTGTGTAGGGTATTTAATTTTTGGCCAGGTCAAAGGTGGCACCCTTATTAGTTTTGACGAAAATGAACGGGAAGCAAAAATAATCATAACTTTCCACATATGGGCAATATAAGGTGTTATCGACAAGATTCTGAAACTTCTGGGATGTGATAGACGAGGCCAAAACTAACAAAAAATTGCACTTGAAGGATGGTCTTAAATGTACCCCTTAGGGAATACCCTTACGTTTTGGAGAAAAATGTTTATAAGAAAGTTAGCTGATTGAATGTGCTTTTTAAAAGTGTATTTGATTTATAGGGTTTAAAAAGATTACGCAAAGTTCTGGAACTGGGTCAATCTTTGCGTAATCGATTAAGATTTGATTATTATGTAAATTGGTGAAAAGTTAGTATTTAGCATAACTTTGGCAAAACTTTACTTGAATGATTTTTCGAAATTCCGAAAATATCCAATATCCAACTTTTAGATAATCACATGTTTGAAAACTTATAGCTCCTCGGATTTTGACCCATATTTATTGAAATTTTCTCAGTAAGTGCAAAAAGATATAAGTTTTTGAAAAAAAAATCATACTGAGAAAAATATACAATATTATTTCAAGTTTTTGGAAAAAGTGGTCAAAAAGACCCTTAGTAGCGCGATATAATAAGTTAATATGTTCCAAATGTTCCGTTTTTAAGAGTCTTTTAGACTCTTTTATCCAAAAACTAGTTTGAAATGGGTTAAAATATTCTCCAAAAATATCCTAAAAAAGTTTACTATGGGCCACTGAAAAAATAATACCGTCCGGTGGCAACGCTATATGATATCGCACGTGCACCAACGAATCAGGATGAACACAACATTAAATAACTTCTAAAATTCATAACTTGATAACCGTAAAAGATACCACAATGTTGAAGATTAGTAAATAATAATAATCTATACATAAATAGACAAACGAAATCGGTTCAGTCCCTGTTTCTATAACTAAATCTCAACCGATTTGCTTGATTTTTCTTTGTTGGAAAGGTTGTGAAGAGGAGCAGTGCATAGGACTATATTTTTTTTTAAAGTGGGCGGTGCCACGCCCCTAAATGGAAAAAATGCTCTCACGGCTAAACCGCTGTATCGGTTTCAACGAAATTTGGTATGGAGATAGGGTTAGCACTAAGGAACGATAATATGACCATTATGTTTTTCAGTGGGCAGTGCCACGCTCTCAAATGGAAAAAACGCTCTCACGGCGAAAATACGATTTTTATGAAATTTGGTATAGATATAGAGTTAGCACTATATAGCACGATAGCATGATTGATTTTTATGAATTTTGGTACAGAAAGATATCAAAAACTGTTTGCTCTTTAGTGGGAGTTACATGCCTCTAAATGGAAAGTACGATATTGCAACTTAGCTGCTGCACCGATGCAGATAACCCAAACCCTAAGGAAGAATATTAAAAGCTTTTTGTGTTTTATCGACCAAGAAAGGGTATACAAACTTTTTCCTTTATTTTATGGTCAAATCGAAATGGTCGAATTTCGGCCACAAGGCGAACTCTAGTAAAATTTAATTTTAAATAAAAATATTTTAAAAAAATACAAAAGGTGCATTAAGCCCCAAATCGGCTTTAAAAAAGAGAAAAAAATCTCTAATTAAACTTGAAATAAAATTTTTTTTTAGTGTAATTTTTTTTTAAGCCCCATATCTTTTTGCATTAACCTTGAAAATTTCATTAAAATCAAATCAAAATCCGAGGATCTATTAATTATCAAACATGTGAGTATCTAAAAGTTGGATCGGACTTCATATGGCCGCCATTTTGAATTTTTTCGGAGAAATACCAATTTTTTAATTTGAGGTTTGAAAAAAAATTAAATTTTCAGCAATTTTTTAAAATAACAAATTCCACTTAAAAATTTAATAAATCATCATTATGTTCTAAGCTGGTGCTGCTACTACTTTCATTACAGCACCATATGGAAACGTATTTTTCATACAAATTAGCAGGATTCTTTTCAGCGTTCTACTCATTTCCTTTCTTTTTTTTCCGTCGTAACTACTCGCCTTAATTGCCAATAATTTACAAAGCTTTTCGAATTAACAGCAGAGTTTTTAATTGTTCACAATGCTTTGTGATAAAAGGGTTGCCAATGCGCAATTGTTTTATTTCTATTTACATTTTATAAAAGACGCTTAGATATTCAAAATGTGGTTGTGTTAAGGCAAGAAGAATACAATTTTTGCAAAACCCTTTCTTTATGTGAAATGCCATGTCTATAGGCGTTTGTTTATATATATTTCCAATACAAACTGAAAGTCCTGAAAGAAATAAAGTACCCAAAGGCTATCCTTTAATCTCATGTAGGTACGTTAGCAAAGCGTATTTTACATACATAATGAATATACACTCAGCACCTAATAAAATATGCTAAAAAATGCGCAACACCAACAGCCTTACTAAGCAGTTCAGTTGGCAACCTCCGTCAGCATAACACACACACACACACCAATAAGCCACTTTCGTTTATGGCCAAAGTCATAGCCATAGTCATCATGATGGGGGCATAAAAGAAGTCACGAAAGGAAAAACTTCAGTTGCTAAAATGTTAATCAATTCGTCGTTGTCGTACAAATCAATAACAAAAAAGAGCTCAACTGAACTGAACAAACAACAGTCTGCCGACGAAAATTTCCAAAAAGGTTACACTTGGTACTCATGAAATAAGATTGGACCTTCACCGAATTTCCAGGCAAAGTCGGCAACAAAACACAAAAGGGGTCACATTAAAATTCGTTGTACGTTTTTGCGGCAGTGCAAAGTCAATTTTACCCTTCGTCGATTATGGTGCGGTGCGCCATTTACTTTTGAACACATTTGTGCCTTTTTTTTGTGTGCTGTTGTTGCTTTTATTTCCTTTTTTTTTCACTACCTTGCTACTTCTAACTACTTTTTTCATTTATTTTTCCTTGGAATTTTTCCTCTAGTTGCGTTAAAAGTTTTGTCAAATATTCGTTGCGAAAAAAAAACTCGTCTGCCACATATGTGACCCAAAATGGCATTGGATTTTATGCCCACTCTTCTTCGCTTTGGTTTAAGCGAATCTTTCGTGTACTTCTCCTGCTGTTGTTGTTGTTGCCTAAACTTGAATTAAATTAAGTTGATTAGGTCGCTGCCAAGTCAAGCGTTTATACCTTGGCTGGCAGTTGAATGAATGAATGAATGAATGAATTCGACAGTTCGACGTCTTGTGGATTTGACATTAAGCATCGAATGGCTGAATGATTTCCAGCCGTTTCTATACAAAAGGGCAGGACCCACTTCAAAAGCGCCGCAAAACACAAAAATTATATTTTAGGGAATGGCTTCGTCGATGATGTTGATGACGATGACGTCTCCTAAGGTATTGTATTTTATGCTGGTTTGGCTTGGTACTTCATTTATTGTTTCCCAATATGTAATGGCTTAAGCAGCTTTAAGTTTTCCTTTCATTTATGGCTTTTAAGGATTTCAATAATGTGCTGTCAGTTTTAGTCGATTTTTGATGTTATTTTAAGTAGGCTTACAGGTGTATGTGTTCCTGTATAGTGATTGACTTTGACAACCAGAAGTACTTCAGAATATACCGATATCAATTCTTTAAGTCTTTAAAGCTTTTTCCTCTGAGTGAAAATAATCATAATTTTTCAGCAATTGTCTAATATTCCTAATGAACTCAGTTATTAATCTTCCAACTCACTTCCTTCTGTCTTGAAACCGATCTTGAATCCTTGAAAGGCTGAGTAAATATACCTCAGCTATTAAACCGGAGAAAATGGAGTTCTTTACTAGCGATACACTGCACCAAACAGTACAATTGAGTGGGCTTAACTAAAACTAATCAACTGTTCTTGGATTATCCGTGGTTCTAGGAAATGAGCTAATTTGCTTATTTTCAAATTATGAATAACACCTTTTTTTCTGCTTTCTGTTGTTGCTCGTAGTCTGTCACTTTCAGTTCTTACATAAAATAATACTTATCTGGGACCCCTCATAATATACCAAAAATGAAGTAAGCTTTGTGAAAGAGCAAATTGTCTCAAAAATCTCCACCTATCTCAAAATCTAGAGCTGTTAAGCTAATTCTGAGCTCGGATTCGGATTATACGTAGAAAGTTCCTCTGGAATTGACAATTTTTGTTATGTTGTGTAATCTAGGTATTACTTTACTCAATTACATCTTAGCCAGCCTGATTTTTGAGCAAATATGGACTGTTGTTATCTTGAGCTCAAGATAATCAAAATGTTTTTTATTTTAAATTTGATGGCAGCTCCCGTACCTTTTCAAATTGCTCTTCATGAATTGCAATTTTATTTTTTGATATAGCACAAAGCCAAAAATAGACCTTATTGCTTAATCAAAAATGGTGCCATGACATAGTCCCCATTCACGAAATGGGGACTATGTCCGCCAGTAATTCAGACATAGTACCCATTTCTAAAATGGGGATTATGTCCGCGAGTGTTTTGGACATAATCCCCAGGAAAAAACGGACATAGTCCCCATAACAATATTTTGTTATTGACTACAGCCGCAGCTTAGGATTTACAACTCCCAAAAATTCCAATACCGTTTCTGCGCTGATCAGTCTATAATATATCCAACACCTAGTTTGCTAGCTACAGTAATTTTACATAAATGTAGGGGTAAGTGGGCGGCCTGCGGCCGCAGCTCAGGATTTAAAACTCCCAAAAATCCAACACCGGTTTCTTCGTTTTTTCTATGGTCTTATTCTTTCTAAAAAGTAGATCCCATTGATTGCAAAATTAATTTATTATATGATTATATTTAACGAAGATTCTTTTTTGTTGTATATAAAGTAACACAGAAATTTTCAAAGCAAAAACGTTTAATACGCGTATACATTGTGTCTAATTTGCCTATTTTTGCCATTTTTCATTTCAGAATTTCACTTTTTATCGCTGCTGTTTATCTTGCAAATTTAAGATTTTCTTTAATTTAGACAATGAAAAATTATGCATTTCTTGGAAAATAAATGACAAGCTTTTTTAATGAGCATTTTAAATGCATAATGAAAGCAAAAAAGCAAAATACAGGAATAAATTAGATTAATGAAAAATTAAATAAAATATTTACAAAAGTATTACATAGAAGAGACATTAAAACTCTAAGGATAATAATAATAAGGACTTAGAAGTTTTAAGTGATGTTCTCCAGCTTTGCATTAAAATAATGTTCACTTAAACATTACTGGCATATGTTGGATTACAACAAAAAATATACCACAGTTTCTAAGTTCTAACCCACAATCCACACAATCGCATTTAAAACGCCTTCAGGTAATTTAAATCATACAGATTTTTGCCTTTTTTTCTCTTTTTCATATCCCACGCCAACTGTGACAGCTGATAATCATTAATTAGTTCCACGTTCTTTAATTTGACTGCCTGCAGACAGATAATTTTCCATTAGTCGCGTGAAATTTGACTGAGTTTTAACCAATCCAATGGTGGTGCATACTTTGCGGCACTTGTTCTCACGCATTTTGTGCTTTCAATTAACAAGTCAACCACACACCAGCCACCCACCCATTGCAGTGTTGCGCTGTTTTGAATTTTAGAAAAAAAAAAAACGTATCCTTGGCGACATAAATACTTAAATGTATGTATGTGTGTATATTCCCATTCAACGTTATGTTTCTTGCGTCTCGTTAATCTGCAAAATGAGACGAATGAATCTTGCCGGCATTAAGGTAATCGAAATGAGAGAGCGGGAGAGGAAATTGAAATTTGTGTGTGAAAGCTATTTTGTTTGTTCCTATGGGAAATTTAGGATATTTGCGACTAATATGATGAGCTTTTCATTTCTATGTGAGATGTCATATTTTAAGTAGCTTTTGGCTCCAGCTGTTGTTTTGATGGAGAGAGGGAGAGAGATTAAATGAAAAGGAAAAGCATGTTAACCCTTACCTACAGCAAAGAGAATTAGTGTGCGACATTTGTGTGTGAGAGAAAATTTGTTCGAAATAAATCGCATGTAAGTTATTTTTAATTAACCAATAATAATATTTTCCGCATTAATAAGTAACACGACGTCTGAGTAACTTCTGATAAGAAACTTATAAATAGTAAAAATTAAATGTTAATCATACGACATGTAATGCGAAATTTTCGAATATTGAATATTGAATATGTAATAAGCATTTTCGGTGAAACTTAACTATTTTTTTGATTTTTCAAAGCTCCATATTCTTAATAATGATAAGTAGAGTAGAACGGGGTAATGTCGTGCAGGGGGTAATGTCGTGCACTGGCTGTTTTAGCCCAAGGAATTGAATGATTTACCAACTGTTCGTAAGGTAGGGACCTGCTGACCTACTGAGCTTATGCATATAAAACTAGCAATTTTCACCAGTTCGTCTCTACAGAGTAACCTTTTTTTCAAAAAGTACGCTTTCGGGACGATAAAAGTGTTTTTTCATCGGGTCAGAAAAATAATTTTCCTTGCGGGAAAATATACCAGGTAAGTGTTTTCTGAAACGAAATATCCTGCCAAAGAAAAGAAGTATTTGATTTCCAAAAAAATTTTGGGCTTCACCGAGTTATCGAAGTTGACCTTTAAAACGACCATTGGGGTAATGTCGTGCACATTCACTTATACAAACACAATTTCTCGCTACACAAATGTTGTTACACATGGATGTAACCAATGAAATTACCTTTCGATCGGATGCTTACTCGTTGCATTCGCTTGAGATGTACGGCTTTACGGGCATGCACGACATTGCCCCGTTCTACTCTACACAACATATTATGTACTTCACACTTGTATAATAATGAATAAATACACAATAATGCTAAATCTCCACTAATAGAACCACTACCTATCATTTCTCACACATTTTGGTACCTTTACTATACTCGGAAAACAATGCACGACATAACCCCACAAATTTTGAGGGGGGTAATGTCGTGGACATTTCTTTTTTCTGCACTTACACAAACACAATTTCTCGCTACACAAATGTTGTTACCCAAGAATGTAACCAATGAAATTATCTTTCGATCGGATGCTTACTCGTTGCATTCGCTTGAGATGTACGGCTTTACGAGCATGTCAAAGTTGAATGCACGACATTGCCCCGTTCTACTCTACTACAACAGTGTAATTCAATAATGTTTTATTAAATATCAATCATACGACATGTGATATTTTATGAGTTAGTTTTGTGTCGCATGTTTAAAGTCGCAATCAGAGAGCACGCTTTGAGCAAAGTTTCGCTCAAAGCAAAGCGTGCCAAAGTTCAAGTTGCGTATAGCAATCACAGTGGGCGCTTGAAGCAAAGTGTGAAGCGGCGTTTCAAATATATTTTTTTCTTTTGCACTCATTGCGCACTCTGATCGCGACCTTTTAATACGCAAGACATAAACTCTATGCATCAAAAACATTTTTAAACATGCTTTTTGTTCGCATACTTTGAGAACGATTTTTATTTTCAATGCTTACGGTCAAACAAATCAAAACTGAAATTTTGTGAATATTTTTAGTGCAAAATTTTGTGTTTAAAGAAAAATATTTAAAGAACTTATTTATGACATTATCAAGAGCATTGCTCTTTTCTTTTGTCGTTTAAAGTTGTGCGCATAAATAAATGGTTGTAACATTATTTAATTAAAATTAATGGCATGTCCTGCCGAAAAAAACATTTATCAGACAATAAAAAAAAAACCAAAAATGTCAGCTTTTTCGACACTTTTCAACACTGAGCATCGCCAGAGCATCGAAGACGAAACTTTTGATATATGAAAAGTAATAAATCACCAAAAACTTTTTACAATTGCACCAAAAAAAAAAAAAAATAATAAAAAAAACAAGCAAAAATAACAGAAAGTCGCATAAAACACTTACTTACTTACACACACTTATGTAGCCAAACGTACACATATTCAGACACACACACACAAGCACACATCTCTAAGTACTTATCAAAATAATAAAAAACACCCACAGGCGTTGTAAAAAAAATCATATAAACTTCTAAAAAGAAAAGAAAAAAGGACACAGCCGTATAAATTATAAATTATTACGGTCATTTAAAACATGACAGCCAGCTGTGTTGTCCCCTTTTTTTTAATGCATCTTCATTTACCAATACACATATGGATGTATTTGAAAGTATCCGTGTGACATTTTGTTATTTGTTATAGGTTTTTTTTGCTTGTTTTTTTCTTTTTTGTTCCAAAATTTTTGTGTAAGAAATTTTTTTGAAATTTTTTGAATATGCTATTTCGATTGCAAATTTAATTTTCTACAAAAATATTTCTAAAAAAATATCGTAATTTTGTTTCGTTCGCTAAATATTTTGAAAAAACCGTAAAGGGTGCATTTACCGCCCCATAATTTAATAGCACTCCGCGGGTCTTTTATCTTCAATGACCAAATGACCGATTTTTGCAATAAAAACCCTTGATCTAATGAATAGACGATGGTTTAGTATTTGCAACATAACATATGTTCATACAAATAATTGCGTCACAATGTTAATGCCAATTTTGCCAAAAATCTGAAATCAAGAAATCAATAAATGTGCCAAAACAATTAACAAACTGTTTCAATCAGCTGTCAAAGCAACTGTAACATATAACATGGATTATCCATTTATCCTTAAGCATTGTGAGGAGGATTTTGGCTTTTATTTGGTAACAAAGGATTAGTACAACACATTAGTGCATGTTTTGCTAATGTCATAAACATAAGCTTTGAAAAGCTTTGACATTTTAAAGCCAAATTTGAATTTAATTTAAATTACCTTAAAAAATCCCTCGAATAGTTCTTAGTATTTGTTTTTGTTTGTACTTTCTTTACTTGTTAATACAAAAAACATAGAGCTGCAATCAACACTAAATTACAAGTAATTTTATAATTGATTTCTTCCATGTCGTAAGGTTTTTTCTTCACTCAGGGGCATTATTGGGAAACTTAATTAAATGAATACGAAAAAAAATTAAATTAATTCCAGGAAAGCCAATACATTTACATGCATGTTCATGCACGTGTATTCGTGCATACTTATATTGTGTGGCACAGAAGTCACAAAATGATTAAAACATTCGCAGAATTTTCAAAAACAAAATTTCGTTAGTTAGCTTATATTCGAAAAAATAATATTTATTGAAAATTGCAGAAAATATCGATATGAAATTCAACGAAATAATCACAAATATCACTACTTTGCATGGTTTCAATAATCTTAACACGACAAAATGCGGTAGCCATGTTGAAAACTTATGGGAAATAAATTTTGAGGAAAAAGCAATATACTAAAGTTTAAAAACGCGTCCAACACGTTACTAGCGAATATGTTTACATATTGACTAAAAATGCTTTATATTATTTGCTACCAGCAAGCATGTATCAGATGATATTATTTGTTTATGCTTACTGTTCAGTGTGTTTATGTAAAACAACAACTAAAATAACCAAAACAAGGCAAAATGCATAAAAGAAAAACAAAAAAAATTATTGGAAGGTTGGTTTGCGTTACGCGTTTTGGAACCCACTATGGATCCACTTCATCATACACATTTCCCAACATCCAAAAGAACTTAAAAGCATGCTATATTTAAGTTTTAACATTGATTTGTTGAGAATCAAATCGTTTTTCCACATTGCCTTAAAATCGTGTAACGAATCTTTTTGCCGCTAGCCGTGGTGTAGCCGTCGGTGCCAAGAGAAATACTTTTTATTTCACTAATTTTATTTCACTGGTTTTATTTCTCCAGAAAAGCAGTCTTAAAATAGATTAATCTTTAAGTTTAGAAATACGGGTGACAAATGGGCTATGAATAGATGATAAAAATATAGCTAAGTCGAGAATAACAAAACCAACCGAACTAGGAGTCATGACACCACCACCTCCACGTGGACTTGTCGCATTCGCTTCGCCGGTCTATTTTTCCGTCCGGAAGTAAGGATTCAAGAGAGTTGCGCCACCGCTGGCTGCGCGTTGTCCTCTTCTAACTTGTCTTTGTTTGTCTCGTTTGTTTATGAGAGCCCGCTCCATCGCTACTCTCTCGGTCTTAGTCAATGATTTTTCCTTGAAGGTCTCGGCTTCGTCCAAGGATGGGTTACTTGAGAACGATACCAACATCGGAACTTGCATTCCACTATTCCATTTTCATCCACGATCAGCTGTTTTCTTTTATTGATAGGATTTGACAGTTGGCACTCACTGGTTCGGGACCAGGGATGCTGCAACACGCGATAATCATGCAACTCTTACCTAACTGTTTGTCAAGCGATTGCACGATAGTTTGTCAAGCCCGTTGGATGGAATTTTCCAAAAACTATCTACTTACTAAAAAATCTTTTGTTTTAAATTATTTCTAGACTTGCTTAGCTAATAAGTTATGTTTTATTTTCTTAAATAGTACTTTTTTAGTGATATTAATACTTATTTTAATACAAAATGTGGACACAAATGGTAGGTAATGTTTCAGTAACCCATACTATTTTTTATGCAGGACACTTTTCTCGAATATATTTTGATAGTTTTATGGAGCTTTATTACATATTATGTTCATTTCCTTAAAAATGGACTTCTAAAAATCCTAATAAGCCAATTAGCAGAGGTCAAGAAAATTGTTGTAAAAAGAAAATAAACTTTTGGCTCACTATGGCTAAATTAGTATTTAGGCAGCATTATCTCCATGGATGGTGGAGCAAAAGAGGATATCAACTCAAGAATAGCAAAACGCAAAAGGCGCGTTTGCTCAACTGAACAAAATATGGTCTTCACCCGTTATATCCACTGAAACGAGAGTGCGCATTTTTGATTCGAATGTGAAACCGGTTTTGTTATATGGGTGCAAAACATGGCTTGTTACTGAACAACTAACGAACAAGCTGCAAGTATTCGTCAACAAATGCTTAAGGCGTATACTAAAGGTTTGGTGGCCTCGCACTATATCAAATGCCGAGCTACATCAAAAATGCAGAGGGCTATAGCAAACGGGGTCAAGCTGCGCAAATGGGGATGGAATGGTCACACTCTCCGGAAACCACACAGCGAAGTTTGTCGCCAGGCTCTTGAGTGGAATCCACAAGGCAGTAGAGCACGTGGTAGAACCATAACCAACTGGAAAAGGTCGCTGGAAAAGGAAATCCAAGAATCGGAAAAGTCGTGGCAAGAGATCAAAGTCAACGCAAGGGATTGTGACGAATGGAGATGTTTCATATTGGCCCTATGCTCCTCCAAGGAGTTAAAGGAGAATACATACATACATAGCCAACTTAAGCTCAAGCATAAAATAAATCGAAATGTATTTTAATAGAATTTAGGCAGGTCAATTTAACTCCGATAGGAAAACATGGCTACCATATCCAATCTCAGCAACTTCAAATTACCTGAAAAAAGATACCTAGATCTCAGCCAGAAATTTTAATTGTTATGCATTGAAATATTGTATTGATGTTAAGTCTCTTTGCTTAAAGTCGCCGTTTTGAATTTGGAACCCAATATCTTAAAATTAGTACTCTCCATATGGTTGATGTATTTAGTGACCCTTGCCAATTTGCTATGGGGGATATTTTTCTCTAAATGATCTTGATAGTTTTCTATGCCCTTTACATGCTAGGGCCAAATTCTCAAAAAGTGATTTCTAAAATTTCCTAAAAAGTTAATAAGGGATGGCCGAGGAAAATTGTTATTTGAGTAAAAAAAGTGTCATAGTTTGTTTCACTCAATTTTTTCTTTATCATTAAGTAAGGAAGTAATTTTAACAGGCTTACAGGCATATCAAGTTCACGCCAAAAAAAAAAAAAAAACTAGTAAGGGTGTTACCTTTGGCCTGGCCAAACATTAAATACCCTACACAGCAGTATTTTGAAAGTTTTGCTTATATGGAAGGTGTCACGCCCTCTTGTCCAAATTTACCCAGTTTTTTCTCAGGGTTTGAATTTATAGTTCTTAGCATTTGAGTGAAATTTGGTTGGATTATCTCATAAAATGTTTTCAGTATAGCGTTTTGAACCTTTTGCTTATATGGGCGGTGCCACGCCGTCTTGTCCGAATTCACCCCGTTTTTTCTCAGAGTTTGAATTTATAGTTTTTAGCATTTGAGTAAAATTTAGTTTGATTATCTCAAAAAACGCTTTCAGTATAGCGTTTTTAAGCTTTTGATTATATGGGAGGTGCCACGCCCTCTTATCCGAATTTTTCTGATTTTTATTCAGAGCTTGCGCTTACAATTCGCAGTATTTATGTGTATTTTGGTTGCATTATCGTGAAAAAAAATCAAAAAAATGCATTTTGAATATATTTTTTGTATGAGCGGTAGGCATGTCCATTGACCGATTTCGCTCATTTTCAATCCCCCGAGTTAGCTTTGACGTCAAAGGCTGTGCACCAAATTTCATTGAATTATCTTGCTTAGTTTTCCTAAAAAGTGTATTTCCACACACAGCCAGCAAGCCAGCCAGCCAGCCAGCCACCCAGCCAGCCAGCCAGACAAACGGACATGGCTATATCAACTCAGGAGGTGACGCTGATCAAGAATATATATACTTTTCTATATCTGCCACGCCTCCTTCTCTGCGTTACAAACGGAAGGACAAAGTGAATATACCCTGGGTGTAGGGTATAAAAAGTGCTAAGATACCTCATTTGCGGCGATGTATGTATCAGACCTGGTAGAAAAAACCGGTAGCCACATTTGGAATCAACAATCCTAAGCAAGTCAAAAAAAATTTTTCAG
This sequence comes from Calliopum simillimum, assembly GCA_951812925.1. NCBI lineage: Eukaryota > Metazoa > Arthropoda > Insecta > Diptera > Lauxaniidae > Calliopum > Calliopum simillimum. The sequence goes on along the minus strand of OX638372.1, from coordinate 18,608,240 downwards.
ATCTCTCATTCAGATTATGTTCCTCTCAATTTGTTACACTGTTTTCAATTTCAAAATCAGAATATAATCATCTGTGTGTTTAAAATTATTGAGATGCTTATAACTTTAAAAATAGTTTTAAGAGTAATAAATTTCAAAATTAAGTCCATTTAGGTATAAAACAAAATTTTGCCAAAATCCTATTGAGGGCAAAAACTATTTATGATATATGTTTTTATAACTTCATTCTGTATTCATATTTCGTTATTAGTTTTATGTATTTGTTAGTAGCTGTCTGCATTTTTATGAATTTAATATTCTGTTGATTTTTTCACTACAAATTCAAAACTGAAAAGTTAATCGTTGCAAAAAATAAATTCACTAATAGTTTGGTATTTTAGAAAATTAAAATCATAAACAATTTATGTGCGGCTATTTACGTCGAATTGCTGCAGATTTTTAAAAAAGTGAAAAAATAATTCATTTTTATTTCACTCACTAAAACGAACTTTTGGCGTGCTAAAAATGTATGGTAAGTTACGGTTTCTGCTTCACAGAAGTCATCTGCAGAGTTATTGCAGAATCGTAAATATTGAAATGTTTCATTGATATTCTTCTCAACTACTCCATCAATGGAAATATATCTATAGTGCTTAATTTATGATTAATAAAAATGATTTTAGTGGCATTGGACTCCAGGGAATATAAAAGAAACAAGTACTAGGAAAATATATTTGAAACTCCTACCTAATAGAAAAGATTTTTATTCCAGGAAATCGAAAATGTTAAAGTTTTCTACTAAAATTGTTTTATTCGGAAATCTAACAATAAAAAAGTTTTTTGCTTTTTTTTTTTTATAGAAAAGTTCATTATTTTTCTCGATGCACATTCATTCTTTAAACTTTATGTTTATTTTCCAAAATAGCAAAAAATTCAACTATGGCTCTATGTGTGTTTGTGTGTGTGAAATAACATAATAAACTTGTTGAAAAAATTAGCATACCATGCAAGAAAAATACACATTCACACTGTAGTTCAGCACAGCTGCTGAAGTACAAGACAAACACATCAATATTCAGCCATTGTCAAACAAACACACTCATACATGCTCGTACACACATACATAGGTACTTGGCAACAAAACATAAAGTCATTTGCAAATGCACACACACAAGTTGGCATTGCTCTAACAAGTCAAGAGCATACGAGTACATAAGAAGATGAAGAAGAGCGGAAAAAAATGCATCGCAAACATGTTGCAACCATTTTGAAAAATACAAGTGAATCTCTCAATTGAAATACTGGAGGAGTGAAGATGTGATCGGCACATCAAGTTTTCCTAATATTACAATATTTTGCTTATATTGGGAATAAAAATGGGACATATAAAAATGCAAAAATGAAAAAAAAAAAAATATTGAGAAATTCGAAAACATGAAAAAAGTTTATTGAAATCGATTGAAAACCCGAATGAAATTATAAAACATCCAAATATCTTTGAAAGCGAAAAAATCTATTGTTTATTGGTAAGCACAACAGAAAATGAAAAAAAAGTAAATCATTGAAAAACACAAAAACAGCGATAGCGAAAATTTCCGAAAAAAGTCTATAAAGGTCGAATAGTTTCGAAGAAGCGATAAAAATAGCATTCAAATCATCATAGCAGCCTGCTGAAGTTTTGAAATACATTATTTTAGCAGAAACGCTAAAAAGGAAGAAAAAAGATATGTAAAGTTACGAAAAAAGGAACGGAATAGGAATTGTTAAAAAGTCGAAAACATCGAAAAAGTCAAAATCGAAAAATTTTTTCGAAAATGTCGAAAGAAGAAGAATTCATTGATGTTCTCAACATTATTCGACTTTTTCAACATTTCTGAACTTTTTCATAATTTTTCGACATTGACAAGATTTTTTGATTTCTTCATTATTTTTGGACCTTTTCAACATTTTTCGACATTGAAGTTTTTTTTAAATTTTCGTGTTTTTTTTACTTTTTCGACATATCTCGACATTTCTTGACTTTTTCATAATATTTTTTCTTTTTAAACATTTTTCGATACTGATAAGATTTTTTGTCTTCTTCATCATTATTGGAACATTTCAAAATTTGTCGACACTGACAACATTTCCTGACTTTTTCAACATTGACATGATTTTCTGACTTTTTAATTAATTTTGGAGCTTTGAAAATTTTTCGATATTGACAGCATTTCTTAATTTTTCGACATTTACAACATTTTTTCACTTTATCAATATTGACAACATTTTTGAATTTTTCATAATTTTTAGACTGTAATCACCCTCATCACGTAATTTGATTCGAACTAAAACGAATCGAGATTTTGTTATCATACATTTTGATATCCAGAATCGAAATTGAAAATTTTTGCAATCAAAATCGAATCAGCATTATCATCTTATTCGATTCAATTTCGATTCTGGGTATTAAAATATATGATATCAAAGTTGCCGTTCGATTTAGCTTTTATAATTTTTGGACTTTTTCAAGATTTTTTGACATTGACAGCATTCCTTGCCGTTTTCATCGTTTTTGGACATATTCAAAATTTTTCGACATATCCAAAATTTCTTGCCCTTTCCAATATTTTTTAGGCATTGATGATATTTCTTCACTTTTTCATAATTTTTCCAACATTTTCGATTCTTTTAACACTAGAAGAGTCGAAAGGATCATAAATTTGAGAACACTGACAAAAGGAGATCGTCGTTCAGGACGTAATAGTTTGATAAAAGTCGGGAAATATAAAAAAAGTAATAGCACCGAAGATAAACAATGAAATAAACTCGAAAAATGTCGAACAGCAAATGATACTAACCTATAGCATTAAAAAATATTTAGAAATAACAAAAAAGTCATTGGAAGATATTTTGAAACTAATTCCTTTGTTTAATTCTATTATTATCACAAGTGATGTGCAAAATTAGTCTTGGTTTTGAGTCTTGTTCTTGGTCTTGGCATTTTTTCGAGACCAAGACCAAGACGCTGATCTCATTGCAAGACCAAGACCAAGACCAATACCATAGCAGTCTTGGTCTTGCACGCAATAATCATCGAAACCAAAACCGCTTTTTAGTCTTGCTATTTTATAGTTAATAGGTGTTTCACACCCGTTTCAAGGATAAAATCATCCCTCAATTTGAAATTTGGCATCTTAAAAACCCAACTGCTTTCGAAAAATAAGGTGTCGAAATTTTGAATATTAAATAATCTTTAGAAATTTTTTCAAGACCAAGACCAAGACCAAAACCAAGACTCAATGTGCAAGATCAAGATCAAGATCAAGACCAAGACCAAGACCAAGACCAAGACCAAGACCAAGACCAAGACCAAGACCAAGACCAAGACCAAGACCAAGACCAAGACCAAGACCAACACCAAGACCAAGACCAAGACCAAGACCAAGACCAAGACCAAGACCAAGACCAAGACCAAGACCAAGACCAAGACCAAGACCAAGACCAAGACCAAGACCAAGACCAAGACCAAGACCAAGACCAAGACCAAGACCAAGACCAAGACCAAGACCAAGACCAAGACCAAGACCAAGACCAAGACCAAGACCAAGACCAAGACCAAGACCAAGACCAAGACCAAGACCAAGACCAAGACCAAGACCAAGACCAAGACCAAGACCAAGACCAAGACCAAGACCAAGACCAAGACCAAGACCAAGACCAAGACCAAGACCAAGACCAAGACCAAGACCAAGACCAAGACCAAGACCAAGACCAAGACCAAGACCAAGACCAAGACCAAGACCAAGACCAAGACCAAGACCAAGACCAAGACCAAGACCAAGACCAAGACCAAGACCAAGACCAAGACCAAGACCAAGACCAAGACCAAGACCAAGACCAAGACCAAGACCAAGACCAAGACCAAGACCAAGACCAAGACCAAGACCAAGACCAAGACCAAGACCAAGACCAAGACCAAGACCAAGACCAAGACCAAGACCAAGACCAAGACCAAGACCAAGACCAAGACCAAGACCAAGACCAAGACCAAGACCAAGACCAAGACCAAGACCAAGACCAAGACCAAGACCAAGACCAAGACCAAGACCAAGACCAAGACCAAGACCAAGACCAAGACCAAGACCAAGACCAAGACCAAGACCAAGACCAAGACCAAGACCAAGACCAAGACCAAGACCAAGACCAAGACCAAGACCAAGACCAAGACCAAGACCAAGACCAAGACCAAGACCAAGACCAAGACCAAGACCAAGACCAAGACCAAGACCAAGACCAAGACCAAGACCAAGACCAAGACCAAGACCAAGACCAAGACCAAGACCAAGACCAAGACCAAGACCAAGACCAAGACCAAGACCAAGACCAAGACCAAGACCAAGACCAAGACCAAGACCAAGACCAAGACCAAGACCAAGACCAAGACCAAGACCAAGACCAAGACCAAGACCAAGACCAAGACCAAGACCAAGACCAAGACCAAGACCAAGACCAAGACCAAGACCAAGACCAAGACCAAGACCAAGACCAAGACCAAGACCAAGACCAAGACCAAGACCAAGACCAAGACCAAGACCAAGACCAAGACCAAGACCAAGACCAAGACCAAGACCAAGACCAAGACCAAGACCAAGACCAAGACCAAGACCAAGACCAAGACCAAGACCAAGACCAAGACCAAGACCAAGACCAAGACCAAGACCAAGACCAAGACCAAGACCAAGACCAAGACCAAGACCAAGACCAAGACTGCTATGGCCTTGGTCTTGGTTTGGTCGTCACTAATTAGCACTTCCTTATTTCTTATAACTTATAACGAGTATAGGGCCGTTTTGGAAGGCCTGCGAGGAAATCGTTCTCTTCTAATGGTTAAGATTTCATTCTACGATTTCTTGGTTGCTTGGTTTCCATATTCAGTTACACATTTTACGTGAAATTTTTTTCAAGAGCTTGGTCAACTGACCTCTGCAGAATAAGTTACTCCATTGATGATGATGAATATTTTTTTTGCACATTAAAGTTACCGTTTAGCAGATATACTTTTTAATGAAAACTGATCTTACGGTAACTTTGATGGCTGATCTGAAAAACACTTCATTCTGTTATACGCTGTGATATACAATTTTTCTAAAAATTATGGACCACCCTAATGTTAAACTGTTGATATTCAGATGTAAATGTCTTCATAATAATGGCTAAAATAGGTTAAAATGACTTGAGTGTTTGGTTAAAATGTTTCAAGTAGGTATTTGGATAGTTGAAGTGTGGGCGTCATCGTCATCGTTATCATCATCATCGTCAATGTCGTCCTCATTGGCGTCATTCTGCCAAAGTGGTGGTGTACTAGCGCCTGAAGTGTTCTATTTGAAGCTTGCGGGTGTCCAACATCAACGTCATCATTAAACATTTTGCTGTTGATCCCGTTATGTCGTTGTTGTCGTATGTCAGCATTCTGTTGTTTGCTACTTATTGATTCAGTTGGCAACTCTGTTCTTGGCAGCAGCATTTGAATGTGATTGAAGTGCCATGTTTGATATTGTTTTTTTTATGTTTTTGTTTTTTCTGCTCTATGTCACAATGTAGCAAAGGATGCTTCGATTTGAATGCCATAGAAATGAGAAAAAAATTGCCTGACTCGTTAATGTGAGAAAGGAAAAAGTTGTTCAGAATAGTCTCAGCAATCTTACATTTTTCGGTGTTTTACTGATTTCTAAACAACCTGTATCATATAAGTCCATTGATTATGTCCTAAAAAACATGCCTAAAAGAAACTAAGACGATTACGGGTTTTTGTTACAGACATCGGTCAATGGATCATTTATGAAAAAAAAAAAAATAAAATCTCTTGATCATGGAAATTTTGCTTATGCGGTCGGAAAACTGTTTTTCCTCAAAACCAAGGCGTCTCAAGAAAAAAACCTGACGAGGGGAATGGTAAAAATCTTCCAAGAAATACGTGAGAATTTTTTCAGAATTTTTTGAAACCTTTTCAATTTATTTAGGGGGGATCCTTGGGTGAAAAAAATTTTTTCCACTAAAATGTTGCAAAAAGTCATGAAATGCGTAGAAACACACAAAAAAAAAGAAAAAACGATTTTTGGTTTCGGCATCCTTAAAGGACCCTTGGGTGAAAAAAAACCGAAAAAACTAATGATGCAGAAAAACGCGCCGTACACAAAAACCTATTAATACAAATTTTTATCGTTTGGGAGTCTATAAGGAACATGCAGACATACAAACATGAAATTTTATATATATGTAGATAATTATAATCAATAGTATATATCGCTGTTGTAATATTATGCCATCTGGAGTCAATGCATAAATATCCGGGTACTTTGGATTCATATTCTCGAAGCATGCATTTACACAAAGAATGCTTTATGAAATTGAAGCAAACATTAAAAATACATTTTTGCGAAGAATCTTTGTGTAAGTCAATATTGTAAAATTCCTTTTGGGGACAAAACTTTCATTTCAATTTACTTTTCAACAATGTTTAATCCTCAAAATATTACACACATAAACCCACTTTCATGATTAATTCATTCCCCATCCAGCGTAGTCATATTTTTTTTTTTACCTTAGGCATTTAAATAATGCGTCGATAATGCGTTCACAACTGTGCAACATTAATAACAACAACAACAAAGTACTTGGTCAACATCTTATATCCTCTTTAATCCTTACCGACAATGTTGGAACCACAGCTGCATGCAAAGGAACATTAAATTTTCATTTAAAAACCCGAACAGAATGCGCCAAAGTGCAAAGTGCAACCAGCCCAAAGATAAATAAAGTGTCGCTGCATACTACGGTTACTACAACAAAAGAAGAAAAGGAAGAAGAAGCAGAAAAAGGTGTAAAAATTAATTTCACTTCTGTAACCGAATAACAAAGGAGAATAAGATGGAGAAAAAAGAACAAAAAAAGCGACAAAATGAGAAAACAAAAGCCATGTTGAAAATATGAGAATTGCGCCGCCATGTTAAATGTTTTAAGTTGTAAAAACAATGAAATAAATTTCATTTCATCTTTGGGGCATGACGAAACAAAAGGCGTGGCGGCATATTGCACATTGTCTGAATTGGGAAGGGGTGCCACACACGGCGACAATGAATTAAAAGTTTTATTGAAATGAAAAAAGTAGGAAAAAAAGTAGAAAAAATAAAAAGAAGTAAATGGCGAAAAAGAAAGTTTGAAAAGCGGAAAAAGTGCACACGCTTGATTTGGCCATGGTCCAAAGTCAATAACCAACAATGTGCAAGTTGACAATTTAAGGGGAAAAAGTCAACAGTTGACAGTCATGAACGGTGCGAGTCTTGTGTGATAATGAAAAAGTAATGATTACAATGCAATGTTGTAACAAGCCAAATCAGATAAGAATTCAATTATAGCTCCTTCAGGAGCGTATTTGAAATACAAAAGTCAAAATACACGTGAGCATTCTTAGCTGGAATTTTAGTCAGCCTATTTACTATTAATTTGTACGTTATAAGAAACAACATTATATTAGTTTTACACATGCTATAAAATATCCTTACAGATAGTAATGTTGCAAATAAACGTACATATCTCATTTTGAACTGCAAGTGTACGAGTATGCGTGTTACGTTAGAATTTCAATTATAACATTTAACAACAACAAGTGTTGTACGTACTAATGTGATGAATTTACAATGAAATAAGAACTTTTCATTAAACACTCTACATCAATGTGTTGTCTAATCATATGTAAATGGAGCCCTCAGGCAATAGTTACACACACACATACAAATATTTTGCAATTAAAATAATGACAACAATTGGTATATCCTTTCTTCTGTTAAGACATTGAGGCTAGTTTAAAATAAATTCATCTATGTTGGTATTAATTCGAACAATAGTTGTCCTCTTCCAGCACAAGACAATTATGTGGTTTGTAGCAAGAAAAATTTTAAACCAAAGGGTGGAACAGAAAAAGTAAAAAAAATTAAGAGACAAAAAATTTGTTTTTAGATATTTAGTACAGTCATTTGGTAGTTTTACCTGGAATGCTTTGCGGGATTTTTGCATAAAAGTTATTTTATAGATTTCGATGTGTTCTTTCAGAATTTCAACTTTGCTACCTCGAGTCGTGTTCGCTCGCGCCGCCATATTGGAAAAATGGCGTCCAAAATAGCTTATAAAATTTTCTATAAAAATGACCAATTAATTGTTTTCTTACGACTTTTAACTCAGGAGATATCCTCATTCAAAATTTGAAAAAAATTAGTAAATTGTGCATGCCGCTTATGAGTAGGCACAGTGATGTGTTGAGCTTAAAATTACAATAACTCATGATAGATGAGTCACACGTTCAAAGTAAAAACACCTTTTATAGGGAATTACTTCCACTATAAGATACATTTTATTTTTTTGTATGACCTATAGCTTACGAGATCTTTTTTCAACAAACCTAAAATTTAGAAAAAACCGTTTTTTCAAAATAGCTTCAAAAAGGTTCGTTCTAGAAAGAAAAAAAATTCTCGCATTTTGTAGAACGTTCGTTTAATATTTTTTTTTTATTTTTTACATGTGTACATATAAATATAAGTGCACTTAGCTTTCTTTATATCCTGATCGAATTTTCACCGTCGTGCTTAAGCCCGCAACACTCCTTCCTGCATCTCTCTTATTCCTGGTCATCAAATTTCCTCGAACTGATGATTTCAGTTTTCTTATGAGATTTTTGTTTTTTTCTTATCTCATCTCATCTTTTTTTTTAACTTTTCCTAAGACTTTACTATCTTCTTTTTTTAAATTTTAATTTCTTGGCACGGTACCACAGTACTTTAAATATTTTCTTTAAAATTTAATTGGTTCGTCATTTTTTTTTTTTAAACTTCTTCACTTTTTACGCACTACAAGTTTGTTCTTTTTTTTTTCTTTAAGTTTTTATTCTTTTCTTAACAGGACAAAATATACTTTTTTCACAAAACCACAAAAGAATTAAACCGAATTCGGAGAAATCATTCACATCATTTTATTCTCCCAAATGATTGTACTAATTATTAAGTGTATTTAAATTCAATAGTTCCCTGGCTATCCAAAAATACAAATATTTCAAAAATTTTTTTGTCTTTTAACTGGCTTTGCAAATGGACGACTCATATGCATATAATTTAGAGTATAAAAGAAACAGTTTTAACTGCACTTAAGCCAAGAATCTTGAATCAATGGAAACAGCTAAGCAAGCGAGTTTCTAAAAAAGAACACTCCTCGTATGATGAAAGCTATTCCTTATTCCTACGTACAAAATGTCTATGTTTGCGCAACAAGTCGGCACACTTCAAGTCGTGTACCAAAAGACACAGCTAAACAAGCGAGTCTTCGTGTGTAAACGCACCGGACGTGTGTAGTCGTGAGTATGGCTACTACTACGACTACGGTTAACAATGACCTATGTTTCCTCCGGTTCCGTCTGCTGTTACTGCTGCTACAGCTGTTGTTGAGTGCTGCCGCGATGTGGGAAACCTCTGGAGCGACTAAATGATTTTCACGGAATGATCGTTATAAATATTTTCCGTACTACTTGTTCACATGTTTGATCAGCTGTTTCTTGTCAAAGCCGTCAACAGCTGTTTCGGCCAATGACTGACATGCCAGGGGTGACACTGAAAAATTTCAATTTACTACATTAGGTATGTTCACTTACTATATTAAGTTTGTGAAAACCCACACGAAGGGTACGGGCACGTCAAATTTGTAGGCAAACGGAGGGAAATGAAAGCACCACTTCCCTCCGCTTGCCTAGAAATTTGACGTGCCCTACGTGCCCGTGCCCTTCATGTGAGTTCGCAGTTTCAATTCATTTCTTAAGCTTAACAATTAATGAATTCATGTATTTACTTAAATAACCAATGCATATTCATAAAAAAAAATGGAAAAATTTAATAATCAATTAAATAAATAAATAAAAATGAAGTCGGCATATTTGTATGGGTGAAAACGAGGTGCGCCGACTTTCGTCTTTATATAGTGGTTCTCAAAAATATGGCGACGCACAGTGGAATCTTATGGAATTTTGAAAGTGCTATGAATTGCAAAATTTTTTCCCCAATCGTCAGATAATACTTGGAGACGAAAAAAAAACAATAAAAGTATAAAATTTTTTTTGGGGTTAGTAACACGGTGGGCTCAAAGTTGAACTTTAAACAGCAAAAATGCTTTATGGAACTTTTTATATTAGCAACTGCTGGAAAAAACGCTTTAGTGGTATATTAAAAAAAAAAAAAAAAAAATAAATAAAAACTTTTTTTTAAAAAACATTTGCTTGAGTTTTTATATATAATATCGTCACTCTTAGGCCAGATTCACGAAAGTGCAAATTTTTCAGTTTTGCACTTTTGTGGTTTTCTTGTACAAAATGCTTCAATAAAGTAATGCCAGAATTATGAAAGCTATACCTGAAGTGGTTAAACAGCAAATGCAAAGCTTATAACACGAAAAAGCAAAATTTACATACAATTTAAATATTCAAAAAAATTTCATATAGCAGTTTCTCAAAATCAATAATTTTCACATTCGTGAATATCGCCTAAGAGTGACGATATATAAACTATGGTGATTTTTTGAAAAATTGTCCTCAAAAAGCCAAAATCGAAAAATTTTGAAAACTTTGAAATTAAAAAAAACTAGTAAGGGTGTAACCTTTGGCCTGGCTAAACATTAAATACCCTACACAGCAGTATTTTGAAAGTTTGGCTTATATGGGAGGTGCCACGCCCTCATGTCCAAATTCACCCAGTTTTTCTCAAAGTTTGAAATTTGGTTGGATTATCTGAAAAAATGTTTTCAGTATAGCGTTTTGAACCTTTTGCTTATATGGGAGGTGCCACGCCCACTTGTCCAAACCCTCCTGTTTTTTGTTCAGAGCTTGCGCTTACAATTCGTTGTATTAATGTGTATTTTGGTTGCATTATAGTGAAAAAAACTTAAAAAGTTGTACTTTTCATTTATATTTTGTACGGGCGGTAGGCGTGTCCGTTGACCGATTTCGTTCATTTTCAATCCCCGAACTAACTTTGACGTCTAAGGCTGTGCACCGAATTTCATTGAATTATCTTGCTTAGTTTTCCGAAAAAGGGTATTTTCACACACAGCCAGCCAGCCAGCCAGCCAGCCATCCAGACAGACGGACATGGCTATATCGACTCAGGAAGAATATATATACTTTTCTATATCTGCCACGCCTCCTTCTCAGCGTTACAAACGGGAGGACACAGTGAATATACCCTGGGTGTAGGGTATAAAAAAAAAAATAGGAAGTTCCATGTCGACCGGGACACCTCCGCCTCTAAAAGCAGAATATACATAATAATGCGTTTAAGGTCTCAAAATGTTCCAACTACATCCTTTAGCAACTATCCAATTGCCCAAAATAATTTTCATTATGTTTGATACATCATATGCTTTAGTACAGATTGGACCTTAATCGCATTGCTCAATTTTGTATAATTTTTCTTTAAAAAGTTATGACCATTTTAAAATGGCATTATAAAAGATATAGCAATATGGCAATTGCTATAGACAATCCACACATGATTTTTAACTTTCATGATGTCGTTTTAAAATGGTCATAACTTTTTGAAAAAAACCCAATTCATAGCTAATTTTAAAGGCAAAAAGCAGCTCTAAATGATGCATTTAATAACAACTAACAATTCATTTTATTGCATCCAATAAAGTAGCGATTAAAAGAAAAAAATTAAAATACTTATTTTTTTTCCAACATTCAGACCGGCTCCATACCTTAAAACTTAATGTTTTTAAATAATTTTTTTGTGTTATATTAATCAGCATTTATTTTCCTGCAATATTAGAGTTCCAGAACAAATATTCCTTCCTTACAAATTACAAAAAACCAATTTATAGAAAAAAAGTCATGAAAATTTTCTTAAAAAATTTAAATTTTCGCACCGACACAGCCACAAATTTAATTTTTGGACCAAAACTTTCTAAGAAAATAATGCTGACCTAGTCATTTTCTACAATAGTTGGCTTAAAAACATTACGAAAAAACGAATAGTTTTGAAGTAACGGGCAGTCAAAGCGACTTGCCTTTTTTAGTCAATTTTTCGAACTTTGATCGAAAACCGGCTGGGTTTTTTCCACTACCGATTTCAAATTTTTTATTGAGACCTTATTTTTTTGACCTCTAATTTCAGGAAATGGACGGGAGCAAACAAATTCACAACTTTGCACATTTCATATATCTTGAGGGCGCTCTAATGTACAGTGGATAAAAAAACTTCAAAAATCGATTAAAAAATATCTGACGCGCAATATTTAAGAGATAGTGGATTTTTGAACAACCCTAGTAGATATATGCATACATATCCACTATACAGTAGTTTTAGTTTCTTTTAGTCGTAGTTTTTGTTTTTTTTTTTTTTTGCTATAATGGTAATAATTTCCTTAGTTATTGTTGTTGTTGTAATTTGCCATATAATTGAAAAGTTATAAAATTGAATAGCAAATGAAGTGGAAGATGGCAAGTTCGCTTAAAGCCATTCAGCATTCAGTGCACTAGCAGAATAGCAGAGCACAGCACATCGTTGTACAGCAGAGCAATTTTGTAGGTTAAGTGGCTTTGAGTTTCAGTTTATTTTGCTGTTGAAATACTTTTTGCATTGTGTGAATTTTTTTTTTTTTCATATAGAAGACCATAAAGAGATGAACTCAAAATGCTGATTAAATCGATTAGTTTCTTCAAGAATAAGAATGCCGACAATTCTAGATGATGAAAATTTGGTGCCGTTGATAAGGCAGAAATTATGAACAAAGCAAAAAAAAAAAATGTCTAATGAAAAAGTTTTGCCTTGGAGCCTATGCAACCGTCTGAGTAAAATTTTCTTTTAACTGAGAAATCATAAGCTTAATTGATAGAAGAGAGGCTCTTCAAATGAACTAATATCTAAATGAAAAACTAACTTAAAAAGCATTGCCATTGGAATTTACCACTAAATTGAGTGTTATTCATATTTGCTTATGTCATCAAATAGTTATCAATTTCCTTATTATGCTCTATATTTTAACTTTTCCGATTATATAGATTCTTACTTTTCAAGTACTCATCCATTGAAGTGATTTAGTGATCTAAGTAAATTCATAATTTACCAAATCGTAATTTACTATCAAATTCAAAAAAATCAGAAACCTTTGTAAGGTTGTTATATCTTTAGAAAAAGCTTTATTTTAAAAAATTGTATCAACACAATTTGCCTACCAACAACCAACTTGCTATATTTTATGGCCAATATAAACAAAATGTACAATACAAAAAATTGTACATAAATTTTAGACATAAATCTTAGCTGTGTTCAGTAGACATACTCCATTTACTCGTTGGCAAAAGGACACCATAATCAATATAACAAAGGATAATGAATTTTTTCTATCACAGCAATCGATCTTTACTTTCCGTATAGCCTCCGTACTTATGTTAACGTGGTTGTAAAATGTAAATAACAATATGAAACCATAAACATGGCCACAAATATGCATATACTGTTACCACCACTCAATATGAAGGACTAATATAGAATATATATGAAGAAGAAAATACATATTTTATATAAATTGTATGTTCTTTGTGAAACTCACCACCTCCTCCGTCGAAATATTCTATGGGTCAAGCGTCTTTCAATGTTGCATTAATTTTAGCTTAAGTAGGTTGTCGACTTTTTTTTCGGACAAAAGTCAAAATGGCATGTTCATAATACTTATGTACCGGGTCAAGTGAACGTCAGTAAACGAAATTGAAAAAAAAAAAAAATTGTACTAGTGCTATATTTGGCATGGCCAAAAATTAAATACCCTACACCAAACCTTTTATAAAACTTTCATGATCAATGATCATGAAAATAACTAAAAGCGAACAGCGTCTTTTCTGTTCGAGTCAGTTCACCGCGGGCTAGCAAAACGAGCAGTCGCTCATGAAACGAGCGGATCAACAGGTAGTTGTGAAACAAATAATTAATTTATTTTTCTTTCCCTTCTTAGAACTGAGACCTAGCGAGCTCAATACTGACCACGGGTAAGCACTTGTGCTCACTAATTGTTCTCCTGGTAAAAATCGCCTCTCGTAAAAGTCTGTGTGAGAGTGACTGTAGATTACATTATTTTCTCTCTCAACCAAACTACGAGAGAATCAAGAGACAAATAGTGTAGGTGTGCGAGGTATCACTTGGGTAGAGGTGAAGTCTGCGCTCACCTACAGACAGGCTTAACTTAACTCTCATACCTGGTGACCCATTGTGAGGCGAAACGCGATAAACAAAATTCCTAGGAAGATAAAAACACTAGCTACAGAGAACGTAACCTACTTAGGTGCAGATATTTGCCGGAGAGAGTACAGATTTGCTTTGCAAGCGCCCTACTCGGGAGAAAGTGTCACCAGTGAGTAAAATCGGTCAGCGGACACGCCTACCGCTCATACAAGAAATATATTCAAAATTCAACTATTTTTCACCACAATGCAGGAAAAATATACATAAATACTAGAAATAGTTAGCGCAAGCTTTTAGCAAAAACTACGCAAATTCGAACAAGATGGCGTGGCACCTCCCATATAACCAATAGCTTCAAAACAATACACTGAAAAGGTTTCTGAGACAATCCAACTAAATTTCATTCAGATTCTAAGAACTATATCTGCAAGCTCTGAGCGAAAACTGGGCAAACTCGAACAAGGAGGCGTGGCACCTCCCATATAACCAATAGCTTCAAAACGCTATACTAAAAACGTTTTTTGAGACAATCCTTCTAAATCTCACACAGACACTATGAACTATAAATGCAAGCTCTAAGCAAAAACTGTTTAAGCTCGAACAAGAGGGTGTGGCACCTCCCACATAACCAAAAGCTTCAAAACGATACACTGAAAATGTTTTTGAGACAATCCAACTAAATTTCACTCAGACACTAAGAACTATCAATGCAACCAAAAAGCAAAAACTGTTTAAGCTCGGACAAGAGAGCGTGGCACCTCCCATACAACCAAAATTTTCAAATTGCTGCAGTGTAAGGGATTTAATGTTTGACCAAGCCAAAGGTAACACCCTTACTAGTTATCATTCATTTTAGTTGAATAAGTCAGACCCTGAAACAAACTTGTTTAAAAGTTTTTTTTTAAGTTAATTTAAACTTAAAACTTTTAAATCATCTAGATAAAAGTTTTAAAAAAGTATAAACTTTTTAAAAATAAAAGTTTTTTATAAAAGTTTTTCCAAAAACTTTTTGAAAAAACTTCTAAGTAAGTAAGTTTTTTATGAAAGTTTTTAATAAAAACTTGTCATATAAAAGTTTTCTTTTAAAGAAAATATACTTTGAAAAAAGATCAGGTGACGGAAGTAGGTATAGGTACGACCGTTTCGGGCCCATTTTTGTAAAAAAATTTTATTGCACCAAACGATGGGGAAAGGTCGATAATACACCTTGGTCATGATTTCATAACAATTTGTAGCTAATTTTGTGAAAAAATTTAACAGATAGCGAGTTTTACAAAGAATGTCCCATACATCTATAAAATAAAAAGATTTTTGCTACAAAAGGCAAAAAAAGCTGTCAAAATGCAATAAACTGTTGGCAAAAACAGCGAAAAATTCAAACTCACTATAGTAAAGCTTAAAGCCACGCAAAGCTAAACCACAACGTATTGTAAGTTTCCATATCCTCTGTTAGTTCGGAGTAAAAGAAATGAGAAAAAAAGAATATCCTTAAAAGATTTATCTTTTTAAAAGTTGAGCATGCAAAACCTTGCGCAGAATATTTATATTTACACGAGCGTATATTTCACGCTTAAATAACAATAGTGGTAGGTAACCGCAAAAACAACAATGGAAAAAAATGAGAAAAATCGAAACAAAACACCACAAGGAACTACACTTAGTAAACCCTTAGATTTTATTTATGCAGGAAATGGATATTGACAGCGCCATTGAATTTACGTTTAGCTTCACTTCCTTTACACACACATACACATACACATGTGCACGCGTGTACAATTCATATGCGCTGCATTCATGCGTGTTGAAGCATTTGATTGATGTTGTTTTGAATTTTGCGTTTTTTGACTGGACGAGTTGATGGCGAGCGCGAGCATTGTTGCTGCTTCTAACTAGCTACCTTGGGAAAAATCCTATTTAAATAAAAATTTTCAGCATTAAACTTGAGATAGCGATTTTTTTGCTGTATGTGAGCGTGGTTGTTGATGTGCTTAAGTGGGTGTAACATTTTTGCTATCCAATTGTCAGGTAGCACATGATGGTGATGATGATGATGATGATTATGAAAATTTAAGAAAAAATTTTATAAAATAAATATTCAAAAGACTATTTTTGTACTCCAATGAAGAGTACTTTGTGAGTCAAAATCGTATGAAAATGTTTTGAAAATTCAAATCAAAATAACCGCCTTCATAAAATATGCTTCCAATACATGACATTCTCAAGAGCAAATATGATTTTTATTTGGTGATATGTTTTGAGGTTTCATTGAAGCAAATAACTTGGATAAATTCTCTACATTTCTTATTTTTTCCACCACAAATTATTAAAAACTATTTATGCGCATGTTTAAGGAATTTCATAAATTTCTGTACACTTTTCTTATTTTTGACATAAAGAACTTCAATTTCATCAGGTTCTTAAAATATTCGCAAATTTTGCATTGAAAATTTCAATGCAGCTTGCTGCATGCATGGTGCAGCATTTTAAGCAAAATCAACAACGCAGCATAAGAAAACTTTTTTCTTTAACAAAGAATGCAAGCTTTATATTATCAAATTTTTGAGGACGTTATTGCTGAGATGTTTTTGACACACACACACACAAAAACTCACACACAGGATGTTGCCAGGATGCCAAGTTGCAAGGATATACAGCTAATTGCCCAAAGCTATGAAAATACTTGCTGATGAGTAAGTACATGAGTAGAATTCAAAAAAATAATGAAGAAATATTGCGGAGAAAACTTGCTACCAAAAGCAGGTAGTGAAACGAAACCAAGTTAAGAAGAACTCAAATATTGTGGCAAATCTTTAGCAAGGCGCACACACAGTGCTGCGCTGCATAACCGTCGCTGAATAGCAGTTTAAAGAAAATGCCAACAAAAAGAACGTAAACACAAGAAAATGAGTAAAATAAGTGGATAATAAGCAAGTTGAAAAATATTTGATGAAAATAAGTGGAAAAGTTTTGCAAATTAATCAGCTTAAGCAGTACCTTTCCGGCGTAAAATACGAAAACACACATACACGAATGAGTAGACAAACAGCTGTGTTCAAAAAAATGGTAGTGCTTTTTATAAAATTGAAAACGACCTTAACAATATCTGAATTTTTATTTTGATCGAATTGAAATATATTTTTTTTACAAGAGTGGTATCCTCAAGTGGAATTAAAAAAATAATTAACAAGATTTCAAGGCAGTTCGGATAAAAAAATTAAAGTTTTCAAAAGTTCTTAAAATTTGGCTGCTCAAAATAATAGTAGTGTAAATTTGCAGTCGTGTAACTTTTGCAAAATAGCCACGTTTTTAAAATTATGGGTTATTTAAAACACAACGTTATCACTAGTATTTAGTTGCATGGCCTTTATTCGCAATAACACAAGCACAGCGCTTTGTCATCGACTCCTCAAGATTTTGGCATCTTTGGACAGGTATGGATTTCCAGGCGTCTTTAACTATTTCCCAAAGTTGCGAAACATTGGTCGGTCAACATTGGGAGACTGCATTCTTCACGTTGCAACATACGTTATTAATGGGATTCAGGTCTGGCGACTGGGCGGGCCATTCAAGAACATTTATGTCGTTGGCCCGAAACCATTGTTAGGCAACTTTACTAGTGTGCTTGGGGTCGATGTCCTGTTGAAAGACCCAATTCAGTGGCATTTGGTCACTAGCATATGACATCATGACTTCCTGCAGTATATAGACGTATAGGTGCCGATCCATGAATTCCTGGATCCAATATATAGGCCCCACACCGTTGTTCGAAAATCATACCCAAATCATTATGCTAGCTTCTCCGTGTTTGATTGTTTTTAAGGTACTAAATCTTGGATCTGATTCCGTATTTGGTGGTCGTTTTACGTATTGCCCAGACCCCCTTCCACCATTAAGCACAATTTTGGATCCATCAGATCATAAAATATTTCTCCATTTCTGAACTGGCCAGTCAATGTGTTTTTGAACGAATTTTGTTCTTGCTGCTACACGTTTTTTATTTAGAAGCGGAACTTTTCTTGGGCTATGTGCTGCCAAATTATTTTCCCGCAAATATCTTCGTACTATTTGTGTACTGGCATTGACTTTAAGTTCATCCTTTAATTAGTCTTGAGTATCCCACCACACGATTTTCTTCTTTCCTGGAGATTATACGAGGTCGGCCGCGTTTCTCAAGGCGTGGGGTGAACATGATAGCATTTCGAACCATCGTCGGTGAACAACCTACTAAATTTTCTACTTCCTTGTAAGTTTTGCCCTTCGAAATCAATTTTTTATAAGTGCACGCCGCACAAAACTGCAACGCTTGCCTCGTTCCATTTTTGGAAAAGTTTTTGTTGCACGCCGATGAGAAACTGATGAATAATTATAAAAATACCCTTTTTGTTAGGAATATCCGGTTTATTCTTGTTTTTTGACAAAATTTTCACATACACTACTATTATTTTGAACAGACAAAAACCAGCTTATCTGCTAATTTTTCAAATAAAAATTAGAACAAGTACGTAAAAATTGATAGTAGTGGGTCTCTTATTATGCTTTCATAGCGTTACAAATTGGTAAAAAAAAATTTCGATAATTCAAATAATCAGTAAGATATGACAAAAACAAGCTAACCGGTAGTATCACTACAATTTTTTTGAGCACAACTGTATGTATGCGCATTTTACTGTATGGAGATGGAGTATAGATATGTGCATTTTACTGCATATACTCGTATATGTGTCTAGAAGCTAGTTTGTATATTCTTTTGTTGGCATTATTGGGAGTATTCTTTTTGGAGGGGTAATAGCCATTTTAAAATTAAAATTTTTTGATTCTCGATTTTTCCCACTCACGTTTCTAGTTTACCAATTTCTCATTAACTATTTTTAATTTTCAGATCTAAATATCTCGTTTTTGATTTCTCACTTTTTGTTTTTAATTTGTTTTATTTTGCATAAAATATTTCACTTTTGATTTTTCTTTATCAATTTTTTCTCTTTATACATATCTTTTTCCATCCTCCATCCTCTATCCTCTATCCTCCGTCCTCTAGTCCTCCATCCTCCATCCTCCCTTCATCCACCATCCTGCATCCTCCATCCTCCATCCTCTATCCTCCATCCTCCATCCTCCATCCTTCATCCTTCATCCTTCATCCTTCATCCTTCATCCTTCATCCTTCATCCTTCATCCTTCATCCTTCATCCTTCATCCTTCATCCTTCATCCTTCATCCTTCATCCTTCATCCTTCATCCTTCATCCTTCATCCTTCATCCTTCATCCTTCATCCTTCATCCTTCATCCTTCATCTTTCATCCTTCATCCTTAATCCTTAATCCTTAATCCTTCATCCTTCATCCTTCATCCTCCATCCTTCATCCTTCATCCTTCATCCTTCATCCTTCATCCTTCATCCTTCATCCTTCATCCTTCATCCTTCATCCTTCATCCTTCATCCTTCATCCTTCATCCTTCATCCTTCATCCTTCATCCTTCATCCTTCATCCTTCATCCTTCATCCTTCATCCTTCATCCTCCATCCTCCATCTCATCTCATCAGCTTACAAGAATAAAAGTTTCAGCCAGTTATTTGTGGTAATTTCATAAAAAAGATGTAAGTATAAGAGTTTTTCTATGTATTACATAGTATGTAAATACTCTCTTCAGATTAAAAATACACGTAGTATTCGTCAATTCCATTTTTTCTATTTTTTACTCGCAATTACTAAAACGAATTTTCCTACTACAGAAATTAACAAACATAGGCATAATCCTTTATTCTCATGCAATTAAATTGCTTTTAAATTTGCACAGCAACACGGCGCATTTTTATATAAATATACGGAGTGAGCCACTCAAACAGAAGACTCTTTACGGCAACAACATTTTTTGTTTTGTTTCTTAACTTGTTGGCTGGTCTTTGTGATTAATTGCTGAAAATATATCTCTTTTGAACGAAATATACTGCGTAGACTTTCACTCAATTTTTTAGCAATACTGATATATTGAAACAATTAATATTGTAAGTTTTTTTTAAGGTGGAGAAATCTCTGCACAGCCGCTAAGTAACTCAATAAATTAAATTTTGCAAAAAGCACTGCGTATAATATATACGTGTAATACTTGTACATACTTATATAAATGTACATAAATGTAGCGTTCATAATAGGGCAAAAGTAAAGTTAAGATTTTAAGTCTACTGCATTCTTGTGTTAAATAGATATATTTAACTATTTGATCCCTATATCTGAGGTATATCATGTGTTTAGCAAACTTATGCAGGATATAACGAGGAATATTTTTGTAGAAAACTTAAGCTCTCTACATCCCAAACATTTGGGTCAGTTTTATAATTTTTTTTAAAATGGTACAAAAATCACATCCAAAGCAGGGAAATATTGAGCCAAAATGTACTAAAGAAATATTTGCTACATAATTTCGCTACTATTTGCTGAATAATAAAAAGTCAAAATTTCATTCCGAAAGCCAGATAGTCATTAAAGTTAATGAGGACTACTCACATTGCATATCCGTACTTACTACATTTTTGAGTCATTTTTCTTAAACCTAAAGCATTTTTCGTAAATATTTTTGTAGAATACTTCAACTCTTTATATCAAAGTTTATGGAAAAAGGGTCAGAAAGACCTATAAAAGCAGAATATAATGGACTAATGTGTCCTAGAAAAAGGTTTTTTGTGTGATTTTTTGATGATCTTGGAACAACGAGTTTTATCCAAAATGTAGTTTTAGTGTCCTACAGTGGGTTGAAATTTCAAAAATACGGTATTTTGGGGATTTTAGCTAAAGTGCAACATATGGTTGATACTAAATTTGTTTTAAAATATAAGTATGTAGTATACCTTGATACAAAGCAAAAAGTTTTAGATATTTTATTTAAGCGTTTTATCAATCTACTTACTCATAAATTTGACCATTTTATTTCTTCTCAAGCAAATTTTACTAAAAAAAAAAAAATTCATATAGTACTCGTGCAGTTTTGTCAACGTGTCGCTGTCATAAACTGTCTCAAGTGTACTTTGACTTTTCACGCTTTTTAGAAAATAACTGTCAAATTTTTTGTCGTTGTTTCTTTTTCAAGCACATTTTTGCAGATGTTACTCAAGTTGCTGTTGTGCAACTGTTGTTTTTTCAGTTTGGTGACAGTTCTATGACAAGATTTCACTACACCAGATTGTTGGCAACTAAAACGCTGAGATGATGTAAAATAAATTTTTTCATTTGGTATCATTTTGCGAGAATAATTTCGTCTAAAAGACTGCATTTTTGAGCTGAATATATAAATATTATTATGAAGTGTTATGCCTACTACTAAGTTACGTTTTTTGGAACACTACAAATGTCATAAATAAACCTCGAAAAATCCCCAAATCAAATAAAGAATAAAGCAAATTTTTCGGAACCCTACGAATGTCATGAGACCTCGAAAAAATCAAAGTATAATTATCTACAGCAGTGCTTTAAGCCATCGAAAACCATGTTATGGTACAGAAGGTTATAGCATAACCACTCTTATATCTCAAAAAACCCTATATAATTACATAAACAATGAAACTATACAAATGTTAGAAATAATTGCTTTAAAATAAACATAATTCAAAAGCAATAATTTGGGTTTCTTACTTAATAAGCGTCACTTAGTATTGAAAAGTAATGCCTAATATCCCTCACGTTTAGTGCAAAATAATTATGGTGAAACACTACAAATGTTTTGATGCGAACATTCGAAACTTCTCTACATAGAATTAAAAGCTTAACACACCTCATTTGCTTTATTTGATTTGATTTGGTGGTGTGAAAGCTGCACTGACTTTTATGTTATTTGGAACGAAGATAAACTAAAACCTTAGGAAAGAATCTAAGTTAAATATTGTTTTGTTTTTTAGTGGGCGTTGGAGCGCTCATCAAGAAAAATAAGTTTTTTTTTTAATTCGCTATGAAGACTGAATGAACCTTAAAAGAGAGAGAAAACTTTTTGTATTCTAGTAGGCGGTGATGATAAGTTAATTAGTTTCCCATCCATTACTTATTTATACATTGAAATATAAAAAGATTTCGTATGAAATAATATTCAAACGCAAAGTTACCATGAAAAAGTAAATTCTTTTCAAAAATAATAAAATAACAAGCACAGAACATTTGTCAGTTAAATTCTTAATTAATTACACTTTATACCAAATTCACAAAGAGAAAAACACAATTTTTTTAAATGTAAAACACAAATATCTTCATAAGTACATATCACCCGATTAATCCGATTATAAGAGAAAACAATATAATTAATTTATTACATGACATAAAAAAAAGCACATCACATCACATGGCATTAATGAAATCATGATGATTATGCAACATTTATGTAAATTCAATACACTTTCGCAAATTCAATCACTGACACAACAAAATGTCATAAGTCTACAGAAAAGGACAAAAACAAAAAAAAAAAAAAAAAAAAATGAGAAAATTAATTAATTCATAAAATTTTATGCAATCCAGCACAGTCCAGATAAAACGAAAATGATAGCGCGCAAAACTGTGATAACGCAAGCAAGAGGTAAAAGAGGTACGAAAAAGGAAGATAGTGAGAGAAAGTGTTTTGTAGAAGGTTCATAGCAGAAAAAAAAAAAGGTAAAAAACTCTTACACAAGCCACATTTGACATCTGTCAATGCGGACAACAACGTCAGACTTTGATAAGTCCATTAAATTCCATTAAAACAAAATAAAATTTCCCACAGGACACAAAATCCAATTTGACAAAATATAGAGTGGTGTGTGGGGAATGCTGCCTGCTGGGCAGACAATATGTGGGTATTCATGTACATACTAAATTACATTATAGGGTGAACTGGTGGTATTTTAAAGTAAAACTGCTATAAAATATGAGACTGTTAGTTAAGCAAAAAGCGAGCGAGATTCGCTTTTGGTAATTTTGTATTTTTTCTTCAAATTTTAGGATTTCTTCCATAAAAAACCATTTAAAATGGCGATAAACGTTAATATTAAGTAAATCCTTTACTTTTTTTTTATTTTTACCCAACTAACGCAAAAACATACAAAAAAAAAAACTGAAATCACAAGCAAACAATTGATATGGAACTCTACAAATGTTGAAAAACGAAAAAGTCCGAAAAATTCTAAAATCAAAGAACAACAACCTATGATATTTGAAATAGCTTACACCGCAGAAAACCATTCTAAGCTTTTGTTAACCATCATACAGCCACTCATCAAATATCTCAAATTGCCCTACACATCTGCAAAATCTATGAAGAATCAATTCTGAAACTACACAAATGTCATAAATAATTGCTTTGAAAAGCATTCACAAAACCAGAAACAAAAATTCAGTTTCCCATTCAATTCTTTTTATTGCCTTAAGTTAATGCCTGATGTCCTTCAGGACGAGTTTATACGTAGTTAAGAAATTATGTGAAACTATACAAATGTTTAATAAGTTATTGAAAATCACGTTAAATGTTCGATTTTGCTTCAAATTTCAGGAACTACCCAATAAAATTCACTTAAATGGTGACATACGCCTAAAAGTCTGTGTTTTTTTTTCATATAACTATCAAACCGTAATTTTATTTTAACCAAAAAACTATTTCTAGAGAATGTGATTCTCAATAAAAGAGATCATCTTACTTTTCACTTTATCCCTTATATTCTAACAATAGACGTTAAAAAATAAGTTTGCCCCCAGTTGTTTCGTTTTTCGAATCATAAAACATTTTGGTTTTCATAAAATTATTTCCCGTAAGGTACTCCTTATTTTATGTAAATGTGCATGTATATGTAAGTACACATTGTTTGTGTGGTTATTTTGTTGGTATCCATTAAAGCGCCAGTAAACATATGCATAAATTTCTATTTCTCTATGCATGTACATTAGAGCGCCCATATGTGCGAAATTCTGATTTTGTTTGCTCCCCGTCCATTTCCTGAAATTAGAAGTCAAAAAAATAAGATCTCAAAAAAAAATTTGGAATCGGTAGTGGAAAAAACCCAGCCGGTTTTCGATCAAAGGTCGAAAAATTGACCAAAAAAAAGGCAAGTCGCTTTGACTGCTCGTTACTTCAAAACTGTTCATTTTTTCATAATATTTTTAAGACAATTTTTGTAGAGCATAATTTGGTCTACATTATCTTCTTAAAAAATTTTGTTCCAAAAATTAAATTTGTTGTTGTTTCGGTACAAAAACTTAAATTTTTTAAGAAAGTTTTCATGACTTTTTTTCTATAAATTGGTTTTTTGTAATTTTTAAAGGATGGAATATTTGTTCTGGAATTCCTATATTGTAGAAAATTAAACGTTGATTAATTTAAAAGAAAAATTCCTAAAAAATTTTAGTTTTTAAGAAATGGAGCCCATTTCAAAGTTAAAAAAAAATTTTTTTTTTTATTTTTTCGTCTTAATTTTTAATCTGGTATGAAACCATTTCAGTAGACATATTTCTTAATTTAATTTGGGATTGCTAAACACGAAAATAGCATTTATTTTCGTTTTAATGCGTTTTTGGGCTGTTCCAGTAGAGATAATCGAAAATTTCCAAATTCGTGCAAGCAGTTCAGGAAAAAATTTCAATCAAGTTGTCGAGAACTGCACAAAGCTGTGAAATTGCACCTGAGCATTTACTGAATAAGAAAAAAAAGTTTTCAAAATTGGTTCACGGCATGGTTTTTAAAATGAGGTCGAAAAACGGTATTTAAAAAAAACGACTACAAATCAAAACCAAAGTAGTAATTTTAGATGTAGTTATTAATGTTGAATTCGAAATTGGACGCGAAATTGCTGTATCACTTATGGTTTGTGAGATATCTTACCCCTAATGTTCAAAAAACACGATTTTTGAGGTTGTGTAGAACGCGCACTAAATCGTTTTGGTCTTTTCTATTAAATGTGTCATTTAGTACTGTTCTTCTTCTTCAAAATGAGTTACAGAATATTCTTGTATGATTTTTCTTTAAAAAGTTATGACCATTTTAAAATAACATTATAAAAGATATAGTAATATGGCAATTGCTATAGAAAATCCATACATGATTTTTAACTTTCATGATGTCATTTTAAAATGATCATAACTTTTTGCAAAAATTTCGCACAAGCCCATTTCATAGCTCATTTTGAAGGCAAAAAGCAGTTCTAAATGATGCATTTAATAACAACCAGCAATACTTTTTCTTGCATCCAATAAAAAAGCGATTAAAAGAAAAAAATTAAAATACTTAATTTTTTTCCAAACTTTGAGACCGGCTCCATACCTTAAAATTTAATATTTTTGTAAAATTTTTCTTTTTAATTAATTAACATTTAATTTCCTTAAACATAAGAATTCCATAACAAATATTCCGCCCTTTAAAAATTACAAAAAACCAATTTATAGCAAAAAAAACATGAAAATTTTCCTAAAAATTTTAAATTTTTGTACCGAAACAGCAACAAGTTTAATTTTTGGACCAAAACTTTCTAAAAAGATAATGTTGACCTAATCATGTTCTACAAAAGTTGTCTTGAAAATATTATGAAAAAATGAACAGTTTTGAAGTAACGGGCAGTCAAAGCGACTTCCCTTTTTTTTAGTCAATTTTTCGACCTTTGATCGAAAACCGGCTGGGTTTTTCCACTATCGATTCCAAATTTTTTTTTGAGATCTTATTTTTTTGACCTCTAATTTCAGGAAATGGACGGGGAGCAAACAAATTCACAACTTTGCACATTTCATACATCTTGTGGGCGCTCTAATGTACATTAGGCTGGTTAAAATTTTTGTGAAAAACAAAAATTTGCTTGTTTTTTTGATGCTAATAAGCACTACGTAAATTTTGGTCCATTTCAGAGAATATTTTATGCATCCCAAAATATTTTAAAAGTGATCCTGATATTAAAATTTTTTTTTTTTTTTTTAAATTTATGATTTTGAACTTTTTATATGAATTTCGAGCCATTGAATTCGAATATGTAATTTATTTTCCCATAAATTCTGTTATTTTGGAGACATTGGCCATTCCATTTCGTATCTTAGTTATCCAACTTGAATGGACAATATCTTTAAAACTGAAGAACTTTTAGAGAAATAAATTAAATATTCAATTTTAGCAGCTCAGAATCCAAGTTTTTGCACTTTAAATTCAAAACTAAAATTTTTTCACATTCAGCATCGCTTTTCGGTTTTCAAAATGGTTTGGGATGCATCAAATTTTGGTGCTGTGGGATCTCAATTCTAAAAAATTTTAAAATTTTGAATCACCCTAATGTATGTGTGTGTGTGTGTTTGGTGTTGAAATATATGTTTGCATAGTGCTACTATTGAAGTGGACTTAAGTGCAACGAAACGCAGCAGTACTGTTAAGTTATATCTCTAAGCATCAGTTAACACACACTGACGAAAACATAAGTAAATTTATGAATATGATATTTTTCGACATGAGTCCTTAGAGATCAAATGTCTGGTTGATAAACTACAAGTGCATACATGAAAATTAGCAAATAACCAAACACGTTTACACAAGTACACAAAAAAATCTAATCTCATGTGCATATTTGAGAGATTTACTGATTAGATCAGAAGAATTTTCATTGCACAATGTTGGAATTTATGCATTATATAAATACATTTTTCAAGTTCCAAAATATCTAATCGTTAGTACGTATATTTTGCTTTAGAGCACTTTCTTAAGTATTTACTTTAAAAATCTCTTAACGAAAATTGCTTAGTTTTGCCATATTAGTCTAAATGCAAGCAGTAACTTAATTTATATACATAATATAAGTTCCTGCATTTTACATATGCAAACATATACTGTCTTTGTGTTTTTAAAAGAAAATTTTAAAATTCTCGTCAATATTAGCTTTTTTAAGTGGTTCGCACGTTTTTCCCCCTCTAGCGAATATTTCTTTATTTGCAAAAGTTTCGCACAAATGTTATTCTGCTGCTGTGTCAGTTGATTTCCCAATTGAATTTTACACAGAGTCGAGAGAAGTGCTTCGCATAGCTTAGTCCCTCATTAATCCTTTGGGAGTGACGAAAACTTTGAACAAAAAAAAAAAAAAAAAAAAAAATAAAAAACAAAACAAATCTGAGCATTAAGTGTGGTCAGGAATATATTTAGAAGCACCAAAACCAAGAAATTATGGTTAGAGTGATGAAAAATACTACGCTGGAAATTTGAATTTAATTACAAGCAGCATTTATTATTAAAGACTAAAGAAATTTATTTTAATAAAGTGTTGACATAGATTTTGTATTTGAAAGAGTAACTTTGCAAATAAACTTATTAGTAGTTGTACTTACGGCCAGGCATTGAAATAAGCTGTAGTAATACCCTATTTCTGCGGTAATAACTTCAAATTTGCAGTAATAACTTCAGAATATTGTAAAAAATTGTAATAATAATTTTCACCCAAATTCATATTACTTTGTTTTGCGTTAATCGTTGAAACTAAATACTCATTTTATTTCGTTTATAAGAAAATTTCGCTATAAATTTTCAATTTTAAATTGAACCATTGCCATGATATGTTTTATTTAATATTAATATTTAATATAAAGCACTTGAATAAGACATTAAAAAAATTTTGCTAAAAATTGCAAATATAAACAAAAAAACTTCTGCAGTAATAACTTTTTCTTATTTCAACCCCTGCTTACGGCATTACAAATTTTGTCAACATTCAAATTATCCTTTTTCTTCTACTTACCGTATCTCATTATTCGCTAGTGCTTTAAATTTTCTTCACTCGTTCGAGTTACGCTTTTATTGTTCCAGCAATTGCTTACAACATTTTTAAAATCAAGTTGAAATGCTCGAATTTCTACCATAAGGTGAAATCTAGTATCAATAATTGCTCACATCTAACGATATGGCTACTTTTCTTGCACGTGTGCTATATAGCTGCGAGTAGCTGATATGGTAGCAGGCAGCTCACACTTTACGCAATGGTATTCTCTTGAACGCGTACTCTCCAGCTATGGGTAGCTGATATCGTATCGGGCTGCTCACACCTAACGCGTTGGCTACTTTTCTCACCCCACGCTATTTTTTATCCATATGCATCTCCTTTGCACTTCCGAGAGAGAGAGAGAGAGAGAGAGAACACACCAGCAAACAACTGATTTATTATCGGGGTTGATCGTGACGCTGTTACCCCCCACTTACACTTTAGCGGTGAGCAGTTGATTTATTATCGGGCCACCCATGTCTAATGTAGTGGTTCTCTTTTCAGATCTTAAAGTGAGCTATGCAGGTGTGACGAATTTCGATGTTTTTTGGTTGGGAATTTCGAGCTATTTTCGAGCTTTTCAACAGTAATTTCGAGCTGTCTGAGTTTATTTCTTCAGCCAGACATATCCTTGGGAAGAATTAACGATAACATCTTTTAAGGCAGGAATTTCGAGCTACTTTCGAGCTAATTTTGAGCTAAAAGCATTTTCCGGAAAACTCCCAATTTTCCCTGAAAATCCCAAAAAACTTTTTTTAGGGCTAACTTTATTTTTTTAGCCAGACGAATCCGCGGGAATAGTAAGCGATGAAATCTTTTAACGCAGGAATTTTAAGCTACTTCGCGTTGACCCTGAATGAAATGTTTTCCTTGAATTTCCCCGGAAAATCTCAAAAAATTTTTTAAGGGCTTGCTTTATTTTTTCCGCCAGACGAATCTATGAGAATATTTGGCGATAATATCATTTGACACACGAACTTGGAGCCAGTTTCGAGCTCATCAAAAACAAAAAGTGTTTTCCGAAAAACCCCAAACTTTCCTGGAAAATCCCTGAAAACCTTTTTTTATGGCGGTGCCATGACATAATCGCCATTTCTTAAATGTATGTAATGTCCACAAATAATTGGATATATTACCGACTGATCCGCCGCGAAGCCGGTGTTGGATTTTTGGGAGTGTTAAATCCTGAAATGCGGCCGCAGGCCAAACACTTACCCCTACTCTTATGTAAAATTACTGTGGATAGCAAACTAGGTGTTGGACATATTATAGGCTGATCTTCGAAAAACTTTCGGACATAATCCGAATAATTTGCGGACATAACATAGGGGGAAAAAAAAAAAAATTTTTTTTTTTAATTTTTTGGGATTTTCCGGGGAAATTTCAGGAAAACACTTCATTTAAGGTCAGCTCGAAATTCTTGCGTTAAAAGATTTCATCGCTTACTATTCCCGCAGAAAAAAGTTAAAAAAATAAAGTTAGCCATAAAAAAAGTTTGTTTGCGATTTTCAGAGAAAATTGGGAGTTTCCCGGAAAATGCTTTTCGCTCAAAATTAGCTCAAAAGTGGCTCAAAATTCCTGCGTTAAAGATTTCATCACTGACTCTTCCCGCAGATTCGTCTGGCTGAAAAAATAAACTAAGCTATGCAGAAAAATTTTTCCGCTTTTCCAGAAAATGGAAAATTTCCCAGACAGCTCGAAATTACTGTTGAAAAGCTTGAAAATGGCTCGAAATTTTCAACCAAAAAACATCGAAATTTGTCATACCTGCATAGCTCACTTAATGCACCTTCTCTTTTCGCCACCGAGCACTATTCCCCTATACTACGCTCACACTATTTACTACAATGCTAACTACTCTGCTATTTGCATATCTGATTTCATTTGAGACTAGATCGCAACCACGAATAACTGATATACTTATTATCGGGCTACTCGTTTGTGCAACCCCTCACAACTGATTTATTATAGGGCTAAGTGTGTTAAGTGCCGCGGTTCCACGCTACTACGCCCCACTACTACTTTAATTTATCAAATATTTGGTTTCCTTGCTGCTTACCGCTTTATCTGCTTCTTCTGCTTACTACTGCTGCTACTGATATTTGCCCTTCGCCAGCCACGCAAAGACTGTCTCGATCCACTGCTGTGAGTCTGAATTTATTTTCTGTTTCTGTGACAGCAAATAGATCGAACGACAGCTGCGTGCCAAATACAGCTGTTGCGCAGTGTTGCCGTTGCGTCTGGTTTTGTTAATATGGTGAGGATTTTACCCTAAGCTAATTTTATGGTTATTTTTCTTAGGTAACTACTTAATATCGACAATAAATCATGATTTTAATTAATTATAATAAAATTAATTACATTTCATTTGTAATTCAAAAATAATTAGTTACCCATGTTTAAATAAAAAATAAATTATTGTATAATAATATGCATGTTATACCAAGCGATATTTAAAATCTTGAAAAAAGTCGAAAAACATCCAAAAGTCGAAAAGTATCGAAAATGAAGAAACTCTATTGAAACAACATATAGCTGAATTGCGATCTATGGGTCGAAGAAATTACTTAATTCAGCTTCAAATTCTTTGGATTTGTGTTCATTTTTAAAAATTTTTAAAAATTAAGTGGGGATAGCAATGCGAAGATAATTAATAAAGAAATCAAGAAGCTTCAAAAACACGATTTTGAGAATTATTTTAATAAGTAGATCTTTTCAATATAAATTTTTTTTTCTTACCAACTCAGCGAGAAACGTGTATTTAATCATTTCTTTTATGTGGCTGTTTGAAAAATTTGATTTATATGATATTATGGAAACTAAAAGTGTTTTTGTTTTAATCACAAAATATTTCATGTGCCAAAATGATTTGACATTTTTTATGTACATATGTAAGTGCGGATGGAATTTTATTTCACATAACCTTTTCTCCTTCAACTGGTCATAACAGACAGGGCAAATATGTCATTGACATTTATATTGGCAACAAACTCTAAGGACAATACAAGTAGAGATACAAGAAAGAAAACTGAAACAAAATAAACTTTCATAACTTCTTACTTACTGTCAAACATGTCAGAGATATACCTTAATTTAGTTGAAGTAACAAAAAAGTACAAAATACTTACGGGAGTTTATATTTTTTTAAAATATTTTGACATTTTGACAAAAAAATTTTAAGCAATTAGTTAAATGTCCTAAACATCTGCTATGACATTTATCTTTTAAGAAACAAAGAAAAAGAAAAACAAGTTAATATTAGATGATTGCTTTTCCAGGAAAAATCACATTATTAGTAGATTGGTAGATAAATTAAATATACATGTAATTATTTTATAGAATTAAATTGTTAAATAAACGCATATGTATGTTTCAATGAAAATAAAACCAATTAAAATTTATTTTTAATTTTAATTATAATTTCTAATTCACTTGTTGTTTTTTGAAATATTTAAATGTTTGAAATGTAAACTACATAATGCGCTTAAATTTCATTGAAACCACATAAAATAATTGAAAACACGAATTAATTTAATGCCATTGACTTTAATGATATTTGCGTATTTTGTCTGTGAGTATTAGTGAATTTTGGTTTTTTTCATTATAAGTGGGTGGTATTTCGTTGAATTATTTATTTCCTAAAATACATATTTCTAAATAATTTTGCTTTCAATGAATTTTTCTTTTACATGAAAGTTCGTTCAAATATTAATGAAGTGCAAATTATTTTGGTACAATTTTTAATAAATAATATGGTATTACAATATTTCTTATTAAAATTACTAAGTTTAAATTAGATCAAGTTTAGAAGTATTACATTACTATAACCAGTTTTGCCAAATCTACATACAGAAACATGAAGAAGCCGTTTCCGAAATTCAGCATTTTACCCTTTCCAGACAGTAATTTTTTCCAACGAGTAATTTTTTTGCAGATTCTTTTTTTAAAAAAAAAATTTTTCAAAAATTACACAGGTTTACAAAAAAAAAAAAAAAAAATGTCATGACGTTTTGGCCAGACTATGATTTTCCTAGGGACTTTGACATCCTGAATCTGAATTTAGGGTCCGTTGTTTTCCAGAGAAAAAAGATTTCAAGGCCATATGGAGGTCAAAACGGGGTTCATGTGTCGTTTAGTGATAAATTCGCTAAAATTCTGAAACTAATTTTTTATCATTGAATTGTTAGGTCTTAAAAAGAATATGTGATCAAAAAGTGTATTTCGGACCTAGTTTCGGAGATATAGCCATCGGAAGATCTTGATATATCTTCCATGAAAACCGCTATAAGTTGGGAACCCCTGGATGGATTTGAAAAATATTGGTGTCATATGAAAGGTATTTTGACAACCTATAGAAATGTTTGCACATATTTTCAATTGGATTCATAGTTTTGGAGGTATGACCTTTTTTGAAATTTTGAGAAATTTATCAATTACAACAACAAATACATCAACAACAACAACAAAATACCTTTCATATGACAACAATATTTTTCAAATCCATCTAGGGGTTTTCAACTTATAGCGGTTTTCATAGAAGATACTATATCAGGATCTTCCGATGGCTATGTCTCCGAAACTAGGTCCGAGATACCCTTTTTGATCACATGTTCTTTTTAAGACCTAACAATTCAATGATAAAACATTAGTTTCAGAATTTTAGCGAATTTATCACTAAACGACACATGAACCCCGTTTTGATCTCCATATGACCTTGAAATCATTTTTCACAGACGTTCTGTAAAAAAACGGACCAGGGATTCAAGTTTAGGACGTCAAAGTCCCTAGGAAACGCATGGTCTGGTCAAAACGCCATGACATTTTTTTTTTTGTAAACCTGTGTTATTCAAAAAAAAAAAGTTTAAAACATTCCAAAAAATTCACACGTATTTCCTGTGCGATTCTAAGCATTTTATTCCTAGTACACTTTTTTCATAAGATGCCTTCCTCTTGAGTAATCAAAGAGTTTTGCCTGCCGCGGGCTTCAGAAGCCAAAAACTCTCATCTAGCGAACGAATCCCATCTTGAGTCATACATCATTTTAAAGCTTATAAATTATGCTTTCGTTTAAAGTATCTACTTTAAAAAAAAATTTAAGGCGTTTTAAAAAAAAAAAAAAAATCAAAAGTATTTTTAAGTTTAAAAAGTGTTGGTGAAAACAAATTTTTCCGGGTTATTGTTTTTGCACACCAGTCTGACCATATTGCAAAATTTGAGCGAAATCGGAGAGATAAAAATATTGAGCTGGTACGCTTGGCGTGTTTTGCTTTATATACATATTTTGGGATAATTTTGACGTTTTTTGAAAGTGACGCCATATTTTGTGGGCCATGTATATTTTGGTACCAAATTCTGAAGGCTTTTGACGCCAGCTTTGTTATATCAAGTCAGAATTTTGAGATATTGTTGTTACAAAGTAGCTGTGTTTTGAGCATTTTGCTTTGAAGTGCGCAATATTGCCAGTTGGTCACCTTGTCATGGATTTCAGGAAAATGCATGTGCTTGATGAAACTAAATGAGATACGTATAACATAAGAAACAGTTTTTGCAACAATGCTTCAGCTGAGTGTAGCTTCTTTTTGTTAATGCCAGGATTTTATTTTTCGAAATGATGACCTTTCATACTAAGAACCCAATATGGCCGCTTGGTCACTCGGCCATGGACCATTGAAACATGAGTGGATTCCAATGAAACTAAATGGAGTCCATAGAATAAAAAGTGTATCAGTTTATTGTAGTTTCTGTTTCCTAATGCTGGAATTTTGTATTTGAAAATAAGGACTTTTCGTACTAAGATCCCAATGTAGCAACTTCGTCACCTGGTAATGGCCCACTGGAACATGAATGGATTCCACTGATCGAAATGGGATCCATAGAACGTAAAATAGTGTTTAACACAATATGTCGGATAAGTGTAGTTTCATCATCCTAAAATTAGAATTTTGTCTTTGAAAACGAGGACTTTTCATACTAAGTATCCAATATGTCCACTTCTTCACCTGGTCATGGGCCACTGAAACATGAATGGATTCCCATGAAGCCAAATGGGAACCGTAAAAAATAAAATAGTGTTTGAAATAAAATATCGGTTTTGTTTGGTTTCTTCTTCCTGAAACCAGAATTTTATCTTTGAAAATAAGGATTTATTATACTAATGGTCCAATGTGGTCACTTGGTCGCGTGTTCACTGGCCACTGATATATGAGTGTACGCTAAATGAACTAAGCGGTTTTTAAGTGAGTGAGTTACATTGATCATAGAACAACATTTCAAACGACATATCAATAAAATTTTACAATTTTTCCAAATAAACTTTCAAAAACTTTACAAAAGCTAATTTTGTTTTGGTAGCAAACTACCCCAACCTTATCTCGAAAACCGTTTGAGATATGCAAAAAATTTCAACGGATTTTTCTTAGTTAGGCCCGAATTGGCTTGTGTTCCAAAATTCACAAAAAAGTTTCAACGGTATAATTTTGGCGTTCAAAAATTAGATATTCCTTTTGTCGTATCGATAAAATTTTGTTCCGAAAATCGATTTTTTCCGTTTTTGAGCTACGCGTTAGGAAAAGATTTTTTTACTCAAAAACAACGCATCTTATAAAAAAAGTGTAAAGGGCATAAAATACTTAAAATCGTCCAAAAAATATGTGTGAATTTTTTCAGAATTTTTTGACACCGTTTTATAATTTTTTCAAAAATTTGCAAAAATAGAAAAAATTTTCAAAAATTCTGAAAAAAAGCAAACATTTTCTTTGGACAATTCTAAGCATTTTGAAATTTACTTCTTACAATTTTTTTGAAAGATGGCCTGCTTTTGAGCAAAAATTCGTTTTTCCAACCGCGTAGTTGAAGAACGAGAAAAAAGTGAATTTTCGGAAGTATGAAAAAACGATATATATACAAACTTTTGACGCAAAAATTTTTGCAAGAACATAATTTTTATTTTTCGAGCAAACTTCTGTATCCATTCTGTGAAGAAAAAAAAGTTATGAGCTAAAAACATGTTTTTTATATTGACTCTACTTTTGAGCCTCTATCTTTTGCACGATAGTTGCAACAAAAAATCGCCAAGCGGCATTGCAAAGTAATTGTTTCAAGAAAACTTTTAAGCCGAGTTAAACCTTTTTATAAAGATAACTGCGATGGAAGGGTGGGATGTTACACCTGACAAAGAATGTCCCATATAGACATGTGCAAATATTCAACAAGTAGAGGCTAATGCAATGTTTTAATATAAATTGACATAAAATTGATAAAAATAAACAAATATTGAAATCTGTTTTCACGAAAAGCTAATTAAAAAATACAAAATTGATGATTTAAAATTGCAAAAATACTTTGTAAATTTTTGGAGCGTATTGTTTACGACGAATATATTAAAAAAAAAAAAAATGAAAAATCACTCATTCGACATGTTTCGCTTTAAGTGTATGTTGCAAATAAAGTAACAAAACGTGCTTAATGTAGCCAAAATATTCTGCGGTATTTAACAGAAATGATTTTTGTATACTACACATTTCTATTTAGGTACAAGCAAAAATTAAACACATGTCCTCTACACCCTTGAAACCAGAAAGACCTTCAAAGTTTCATGTGCATTCATTATACAAACCGAAAATATTATGAAACACAGCTATTTATGAGCTTACGCGACTTTATTAGCTCATTTTCAACACTTTGCACAATTCAAATAATTTCTGCACACAATCATGCAAATTATGCATACAATGAGACATTTATTCACCACAGCACACGTGGGCGTGTGCGAATTGCATAAAAATTACGGCGCATTCAGCCGCGAAACCAAAAATGCGTTATGGTCAAGCATGATAAAATCAACACACACACACACACACATTAACAGCATAAAACACAGTTGCTGCTTTTTATGTGAACAACGCACACACACATGCATGCACACACGTAAACAGTAACATATGTAGGCGCTTGAATGCAACGAAATTGTCGCTATTTATTTGCTGTGAATTCATTAAAATTTTACACTTTGTATCTTTGTATGTACTCGTACATGCGGCGGCCTAAATTGCTACACCAATGTGCACTAATATGTGTGCAAAATACATGCATGTATTATATCTGCATGTATTTGTGTGCTTATGTTGTTCATACAAAAACGCGTAGTATCGTTATCGTTTTTTGTGTGAATTGCGAGCAAATGCTACGGGTGCAAAATTTATTATTTGCTTTGGTGGATTGTTGTTTAGCAAATTTGTTACAGAATAAACTAAAATAAAGTGAAACTTCATTGCAAGCTTAAATAAAATATTAAATTTTTGGTAAAAAAACAGTTATTGTATCTTAACCCTTTGGCGGATATGTCGACAAATGGAATGACTTAAACTGGGACACGGCAGCATATTTTTTTTAGGTTTATATTTAGTAAAACACAATTCCAAAACTTTAATCCATTTTCAAATATCTAGTCAAGAACTCAAGACATCATAAGAGATGTTTTCCGAACCTTTTTTAAAAATCGTTTGTCCGCCAAAGGCTTAATGTCTCATAAGAAAATTACTCAGAAAGTGATTATCAAATGTTACGAAAAATTTTGAAAAATATCTGAAACATTAAATAAACTAGAAAAGTTTCATATACTTACTTATTATTAAAAAACAACAAAAAGGCGTTGTTCTTCCATATCTTACGCAGAAAAGAAGTGAAGCAGGTATCCAAAAGAACTTACATTCTTGATCAGATCCCACCTTCTGAGCCGATATCGCCATGCCAGTCTGTCTGTGCAAATGGTTCTCACAATAAAACTTAGATAATTTGAAAAAATTTTGTATTTTGTTATCGAAATCGGTTTACGAACACGATTGTATGACTACCACCCAGACAAGAAAATTATTGAAAGGGCTATAGTAAGAGCGTTATTTAGAGAACAGCAGTAAAAATGCAAAATTCTGAACAAATATTGTTATGAATCTTTTTCGCCGCTAGCCAGGGTGTAGACTAGGGCTGTTCAAAAAAAAAAATTTTTTCGAATTTCCAAGATATACTTTGGCATAAAATGCTTAAATCATCCAAGGAACAAGTGCAAATTGTTTTTTTTTTTTTTTACTTAATTTTAGAAAAAAAATTTTTTTAACGTCATTTCTAATAAACTTTCAAAAAAAAAAAAAAAAAACAACTCACACTTGTTCCTTGGATGATTTTAAGCATTTTATGCCATGGGCACTTTTTTGTAAGATGCCTCCCTCTTGAGTAAAAAGCGTTTTGCCTTTCACAGGGCTGCATTACTATGTTTCAAACGTTCTGTCATCGAGCCTGCTGGCCCAAAAATGTCTTAACATGTCTGGTCTTGAAGGTTTTTAAGAGCTCTTTTGAATGAAATCTTGTAAATTAAAAAATGTTCATTTCGTTTAAAGCACGATGACTTTTTTCTTTGAAAAACCGTAAAATTTCGCCTTATTAGGGCAGTTTTTCGTTTTTTAAGAATTGTAAAATTTTTTTTGTCAAAATTACAACGTAGGTTTTAAAGTTCATTAAAAAACAAACAAAATGAATGTTTTTAAATTACTCTAAAACAAATTTTTCAAATTGTTTGACAACATTTTGAAATTAATGCTAAAAAAAAAATAATAAAAATATATTTCTGCTTTGAGCCACCTTTAAATATGAATTTAAAAATCTGAAAATTTTTTTGGGATATTCTGTCATGATGTAGATCGTGATGCCAAAGTATATCTTGGAAATTCGAAAAAATTTATTTTTTTGAACAGCCCTAGTGTAGACGTCCGTGCCCTGGGTTCGTATACAAAACTATATTCTCTCCAAGGGATTCAATTTTCACTGGTTTTGTTTCACAAATTTATTTCACTGAAGTTATTGCTTCTGAAAAGCACTCTTAAAATATATTAAGCAATAAGCTTTGCAATACGGGTGACATATGGGCTATGTATGCATGGTGCAAAATGGATAAAACGTGATTATCAGAGTCAACCGAACCAAG
This sequence comes from Calliopum simillimum, assembly GCA_951812925.1. Classification (NCBI taxonomy): domain Eukaryota; kingdom Metazoa; phylum Arthropoda; class Insecta; order Diptera; family Lauxaniidae; genus Calliopum; species Calliopum simillimum. The sequence goes on along the minus strand of OX638372.1, from coordinate 18,570,312 downwards.
AGTCGTGCCTCCACAACCTCCCCGTGGACTTGTCGCGTTCGCGTCACCGGTCGGTGTATCCGTCCAGATATCAGGAATTACGAGAGCCCGCGCCATCACTACACTCTCGGGTCAGGTCAGGAAATTCTTCAGAAAACAAAACCTACGATCTTAGTCACTGTCCACTGATATTGGAATTGGTTCTTACTTGAAAGTCTCAGTTTCGTCCAAGGATAGTTGAAATATTTGAAGAACACGTCTTACCTCGTTGCCGGTTGGGTTACTGGAATTTCATCCACGATCAGCTGTTTCCTTTTATCGATAGGATTTGAAAGTAGGCACTCACTGTTTTGGGACCAGGGCAACCGCTGCACGCGATAATCATGCAACTCTTGTCCAACTCTTTGTCAAGCGGTTGCACAATTGTTTGTGAAGCCCGTTCGATGCGATTGTCCCAAAACTATCTACATACTAAAAAATCCTTAGTTTTAAATTAATCGTAGATTTATTACTTAGTTCTTAATATTATTAATACTTTAAATATAAGTAGTTAATATTTATAAAGACTCGGACGCACATGAGGGTTCCGATTTGTGTCCTCACACTTTTCAAAAGTACTAAAAACTTTCTTCGGGGCAACAAGATTTGTTCTTTAGGAGCAGAGGCTTTTCGGACCTTTGAATAATACAATACCGTTTTCAATAGTTAAAATTGCAAAAACAACAACTTTGTTTTTCAAATTTTAGCCTGGTTTTTCTGATTTTTCGACTAGCAAAAGGGGTTACCTTCTATCAAATCAAATTTATTAAAATGCTGCGGTGAAGAATATTAAATATTGGATTATTCCATCATAAACGGTGGCCATAATTTATTCCCGGTAAAAGTTCGGAGTTTGGTTAATTTGGATCATTTTCAAGCAATTTTGAGGTCACAGTAATATATAAAGTGTATTTTGGCGTAACGTTGTGTAAAATGACATTGCTGGACTTTTTAATAGCCTGAAAATTTCTAAGCCCTAGATGGTATCAGATTTTAATGAGCCAGTATTTATTCCAAAAATGATTAAAATTTTTTTGGCTTATGAAAATACAGATTATAATTTATTTTATGAAAAACTTATCGATTAGTTCAGCATATCGTATTGAGAAAATCAACCGCAAAGTAGCGCATAAATCAAAAATTAAAAAACTTTCAACTGAAAGTAAAAATCCGATATAAATTCATGCTGATGCTGTAAAGTCATTGTTTGCATACAAAATTTAATTTTAATCGCTTTACAAACACCGCCAACATCATCAACACCACTCGTGCTGCTGATGCAAAAACCATGCTCCCGGGATAGATGTACATACGTACCCACAAACACGTTCCAACTCAGGCGAATACAGCTGTTGCTGGTATGTTGCTGCTGTTGTACATTTGATTGTTGAGTTCATGCTGCTGTTGCTATGTTACATTCTGTTGCTGCTGTTGCTGTTGCTAATATTCAAACCACAAGTCAATGAATATTTTATGTGCGTGGTCAGTGATTATCCCATAAATTTCTAATAATCATTGAGGGGATTCTTTCACGTGGCAACAGCCAAGCCAACCATTGGTCAGGCGGGGAATGAATAGAGAAACAACATCCGAATTGTAGATAACGTGATTGACGGAGGTGTTTGTATTTAACACAGGTTATAAATTTATAATTTTAAGCTTAAAATCTTTGCTATGCAAAACCACACGTCGACGCTATGGTTTTATAGTTGGCACTTTTCATTATAAACCACCCCCCCACCCTAACACTCACGGGATACTGTATTTCTGTATAAAATAATTTATTATCTGGCTAAAGTCTGAACGCAGTCATGTAGAAAAGTCGACATTGGCAACATTGGCATCAACATCGATTATTCGTTTGGTATTAATATTTTCAATTTCCGCTTTAATATCACAACATTTTATATAAAATTCATTAAGGGAATACAGAGAATATAACTTCGTTTGAGAGTTGATGAAAAAAATCTTCAAAAGATTCTTCTTTTTAAAAATGGGTGAATCTCGGGGAAATGTACCAAAACATGTCTTTTTTTTGTCCCAACCTATTTTTTATATTTTTTTTTTTATAAATTAAGGTTTTAGAATATGATGACCATAACTTTTGAAACCTTTTTTAAATATGAACATAATAATCTTTCAGGGTTGCCATATGATTTATTTAGTATGTTTAGACAATGTATTTAAAAATTTAAAATAAAATTTTAGTCTCAAAACGCTTAAGCTTTTTAAAAATCCAACATAAATTTTTAGGGTTGCCACATGGTTGGTTTTGAAATATTTATTTTAACCTTACATTTTAATTCTCAATTTAAATTGTTGACGGCAACCGAACCGAAATATGATTTAAGCAAAACTAACAAAAAAAACCGTTTGGCAGCACCGAAAGTTTCTGTACAATTTTGAAAAAGTTTTTGAAACCAAAAATATCAACTTAGTCAATAAAAATTTAGAATTAAACAAGATTTTTAAACATAACTAGTTGGCAACCCTAAAAAGAATATTTAAGCTTTTAAGATTGATATTTTTTTACTTAATTAAGAAGAAAGCCTTTAAGTAGAATCAAAATAAAAACATATGGCACCCCTGAAAAATGAATTAATAATCGGTATTTGCAGCATTTCTCACAGAACTCACATTCCTTCAGGAGCGTCGCTTAATCATTAAAATGATAAAAAGTTCAAAAACTGCAATAAATTAACCAAGAGAACCTTTCCCCGGATAAAATTCGGAGAATGATTAGATGGGAGAGTGACAAAATGATGCAAAAACAGTAATATCATAATGAAAAAGAAATTATTTTAAAAAACTTGAAACTGGTAGATAGCCACTCAATTTGCTTACAGATTTAAGTATCTAAAGATAAAAAAATATATAAAGTAAAAAAAAAAACAAAAAAAATCTTTGAGGGAGAATGACACACTTGCGTTTTAACAAAATTTTACTGTCGAAAAACAAAAACTGACTGAGCGGAAAATGAGCTAAAACGAGCTAAAAAATGATGATCTTTGATTTTTTTTCTTCACTTTTTTATTACTGGTGGAGTCTTCTGCCAGATAGTGAGTGATTAAACTCCCAACTTATATTTTTCTTGAGCGATCGTCATACATTGTGTGTCTTGAGGATCTTTTCACAGTGAATCTGCTCAATATGAAAATGACATTCTTTTCTCAAACTTCATTTAAAAGCTACATAACCCTAATGCTTTTCTCTTACACTGATAAACCACATTATAACGTGCATAATTGTTTATGCTTTGATGGTTGATATCCACCATAGTTACCGTTGAGCGCCAACTAAGTAAAAGCAAGTCCTTGCAAATGCAGCTTTTGTTGAAGTGTTAACTGCTATGTATTAATGCAACTGTTGTCTGTTTTTATCTCTCAAATACAAAATGGCAATATTTCCGTTGGTTGCTTCCACTGTACTCCTTAATTAATGTTGCAATTTATGATTTGTCCTGGTAAATCATAGTTCATTATCAGCGTTGCATTTCGCTGCACTTTGGCGATGCATTGGAGCGTGACTTGAAAGCGATTAAATTACAGACACCATAAATGTAATTATCTCTTTTGAGTTATGCGGGAATACACCCATGTGAGCAGCCAATTAAATAAAACCGTCGCTTTGGTAGGTAATATTAAAGGAAACTAATAATTATACATAAGTATTTAAGATAAAGGGCATTCGCTTGATGAAATCGGCTTTTACTTAGTTAATTGAAAAAAATGCCTTGGATAAAAGACTTTTTATGAAGGGTTCTTTCTTCAGCAAAACTAAGAACTAAGCATAAACAAATTGTAATGGAATTTGGTCTTTAGATTATCATTACCACTTTTTAAGAGTTCAATCAAAAGCTAGGTCCAACCGTTTTGAAAAACATAAGTTTTTTTACTTTTACTTACATTTTCAGAAATATATTAAGCTAAGCACAAATCAACACCTTAAACTTAATGCACTGCAATCAAAACAATACTGAAAGGATACATAACATAAGAGTTTCTTGTGTAGTACTAAGTTTTTGTTTTTGTGCCTTTGTTTGTAATCGCATCACGCCTAAGTCACTTAATAAGTATATCGAAATCATAATTTTGCCATAATTCACGTGGTTTATATTGTAAAAATGAGAGTTGCATTGATGGGGCATTGCACCCCGCATAAAAAACAGCAATAATAAAAAAAAAACTCTTTAAGCACTATATCTCTCTATCTAAAGCAGGAATCTATTCGAAATTTGATGCAGTAATGTTTATCATATTAAAGACTATAGAAAAAAATAGTGGAGACTAAATCAGGGGGCGTTGCATCCTCCATTCCAAAAATTACGAGTATATTATGCATTGAATCATTTTGCAGCTATAGCAATTATTGAGCTTGAAATATGAATATTCATGATACCTACTAAAGTCTATGCCAAAGATAGGGAGTTTGTTCAAAGGAAAAACCCTAAATATACTATGTTTCTGCAGTTATACACGTAGCCTCTATCGTTATGAAACTTTGTGAGGACACAAATCAGAAGCTAAGGATTTTTTAATAACTAGATAGTTCTAGTTTTAGAATAATCGCATCTAAAAGGCTTGACAAACTATTGTGCAACCGCTTGACAAACAGTTTGACTAGAATTGCATGATTATCGCATGCAGCAGCAACCCTGGTCCCGAAACAGTGAGTGCCAATTGTGAAATATTTAGTATCGACCAAAGAAAGTAGCTGATCGTGGATGAAAATGGAATGGTGGAATGCAAGCTCTGGTGATGGTATCGTTCTCTAGCGACCTGACCGGCAACGAGGTAAAACGTGTTCTTTGCATATTTCAACCATCTTTGGATGAAACTGAGAATTTCAAGGCTAAAACCAATACAAACGTATCAGTGGAGATTGACTAAGACCGTAAGATTTGATTTCCGAAGAAATTTCTGACTTGACCCAACAGTGTAGCGGCGGTGCGAGCTCTCGAAAACAAACAAGAACAGGTTAGCAGAGTACAACGGGGAGGCAGCGGTGGCGCGACTCTTTTGAATTCTGACATCTGGATAGAAACGCAGAACGGCGACAAGTCTATGGGGAAGTAGTGGTGGCACGACTGCTGGTTCGGTTGACTCTGATATTCACGTTTTACCCATTTGCCACCCATGCTACTAAATTTACCTTTGGTTAATATATTTTAAGAGTAATTTTCAGGAGGAATAACATCAGTCAAATAAAATTGTGAAACAAGACCAGTGAAAATTGTGAAAAGTGTTTCCTTCCTTGGCGGGAAAATAATTTTTGTATACGAATCCTGGGCACCGACGGCTATACCCTGGTTAGCGGCGAAAAAAGTTCGTTACAACTTGGTTCATGGATGTATATTGTATCAGCAAAAATAGTTCACAAGATGAAGGCTATTGAATCAGGGGGCGTTGAACCCCCCATACTAAAAAATTCCGAACATTTAATTATTCTGCACCTATAGCAGTTATTAAAACTTAAGCATAGATACACAAGATATCAATGGCCTCTCTAAAAATAGGGGGCATTGTACCCCCATATAAAAGCCCTAAACTTGCTATATTCTTCACCAATAGCTGCTATCGATATGAAACTTTATAAATGGGCGTATATTTTACTTAAGAAACGTCTTGCAAAAATTCGAAAATAACACAAGTTGGTACACTGTGGAATGCTTTATAAATAGAGTGAGTGAGCTTAAAAGATATAGCTAGTTAAGAAATATTAAAAAAATTAGCATGGTATGTCACCGGACACGAATACCTGCTATAGAAAATTAACTAAAATTCTGTATCCCTGTAGATATGCAACACATCATTTTCATAAACTTGCAACACTTACAGGGTAGCTGATTCGAAGTGTTGCCAATTCAAAAGACTATATTTTTAGTTTCCATGCACAAATGTTATTGATCAAACGCTATAATTGTTGGGAAATGTTCAAATTTTAAGAATCTACTTGAGATTTTCGATATGGCCACCTTTGGCCTTAACTATGGCCCGTAGATGGTCGAAGAACGAGTCACATGCTGCACGAATTTGATTTTGTGGAAGTTTGCGCCATTCTCGTTGAAGGGCCACTTTTAGCGCATCAACGCTCTGTTATTTTTTAGTCAAGACCTTCCTGTCCAACATACCCCAGATTGAGAAATCCAGCGGATTCGCATCATGCGAATTTGAGAGCCATTGTTGAGCAGAAATGAAGCTAGGAACGTTTTTTTCTAACCATTCTTGATTCACACGAGCTTTGTGTGACGGTGCCGAGTCTTGTTGGAATGTCCATGGCTTGCGACCGAAATGTTTGCGTGCCCACGGTAGTAAAGCACCCTCCAACACTGATTCACGATACACCTGGGCGTTTACTTTGACGCCAGCGGCCAAAAAAACGAGTGGTGAGCGCCCATCAGCAGTCACTGCAGCCCAAGCCATCACATGCGGTGGTGCCTGCGTCCTGGTGGCCAAACGAACATTCAAATTTTCGTAGGACTTCTCTGTCAAGTAAACCCGATCATTTTGTTTTTTACATATTGCTGGATACAGTAATTTTTCTCATCAGAGAAGACAATTTGTGACAGATTTCCGGCGGCGTGCAAGCGCAACAACTCCTTGGCTCTATCGAGCCTAACTTTTTTTTGAGCAGGAGTGAGATCATGCACCTTTTGGAACTTGAAGGCCTTTAGTCCGAGCTTGTTTAATAATATGTGTTGCATTCGTTCACGCGATATTTTCAGCTCGGCAGCCATTTGTCTGCCACTGCGTCTCGGATTTCGCTCAATTCTGGCCTTCACCTTTCGAACCATTTCTGATGATGTTGCAGTTATTTTCCGACCACCACCATGTCGTTTGGCAACGCTGCCGGTACCATTGTAACGTGTTATGGTCCGATACACAAACATTTTATTCACTTTTAAATGTTTCAGCTCACGAACAATTGCTGGTTGCGATTTTCCAGCCAAATAAAGAGCAATCACACTATTACGTTTGAATTCCATTTCGAAAATTTTTTATTTTCAATAAATTGACGCGCAAATGCTTTTGGTTACTTGTTGACAATAGAATGAACTAACATCGTGCCAATTTTTAGACAGCTGTCATGTTCCATCTGTCAGATAAGTCTATCTGAAGTTGGTAACAGTTCGAATCAGCCACCCTGTATACAATTGAGGAGTGGCCGTACCAAAGGGCCTAAGTACCATTTCGAGGCAAAAGTAGTGTCATTATATGAAACGGGTGACATTTTGATTGAAGTTAATAAAATTGTTTTCTGTTTTCACTAAAAATTTACTTGATAGTGTGAAATTCATGTCATTATGTTGAAAAAATTATAACATTCAAATAACCGACTTTAGAGCACATAAAAAGTATGACATTACTTTTGGTAATGGTACTTAGGCCCTTTGGTACGGCCACTCCTCAATTGCTGACATTGTAAACTTGAAATTGAAAATCATATGACTTTTTTAAGAAAATGATGATTTGACTGATTAGCTTGAAATAATTCACACTTTTTTGACTTAAACTAAAAGAATGGATTTTTGCCTTTCATTATTTTATAGTTAGAATACCTAGCTAGACGAAGCCCACTTAGTAATTTTATGAGGAAAGTTGCAAACACTGCATTTTGTTTTAATCCGAAATAATTTGTTCTTTCAGTTCATTTCAAATACCTATATTTGAATCAAAAATACTCACATCATCTACAGGAAAGGGTAGAACAACGTTATACGGGCCAGCTAGTAGTTAGTAAAAATGAGGCCGAGTCTTATTACACTTTCTGTTGTAAAAAAAATGTATTAAATGTATGGTAAGTTCTAAATGTAAAACTTAACACAAATATACACATATTTATTTTCAATACTAACGCCTTTTTAAAGTTAGGGCGCGGCGCAAATAGCAATATCTGAACGTACGAGGAGTATGTTTGTGTGCAAATGCGTTCTGCGTTCGGTAAGCCTGTGGCGGACCCTCAAACATGAAGTAACTTTTTTGTTGTTGCTCTCGACGTTAATGTTGTTTTTGTTCTTGTATTTGTTATAGACTTAACAAAATGTATAAATCTCTTATTTTTTTTTTGTGGGGGGATTTTCATTCAAATGCTGTAGTAATTTAAAATTGTTTTTGGATTTGTAGCCATGTTACCGTCAGTTTCCATATAAATTTGTATTTGTTATATAACTGTGCATAAGTACGTATATGTGTGTGTGCGTCCATATGCTTTCACAGCTGTTCGCTTATCCTTGATGCGCTTATGTCAAATTCAAATACAGCTTAGCTACGTCCTTCACCCTTGCCAGGCGGCGGTTTTGCTGCTGCTGCTGTAAAGCCTTACCAAAGGCGCAACACAACGTAAGGAAGCGTAAAATATTTCTGAATAAAATAAACATTTTTGATGGCATAACAGTTTATGTTACAGTAACTTACATTTCAAATGATGAATGATCACAAGCTGGTTCGGTTTTAGGTACCTCCTGTGGGTTGTTAAGGGGAGGACTGCCAAAAAAAGTTGCTGCTGTTGTATGTATTTTGCTTCTACCTAGTAACCATGTTAATTTTCAAATGTTTTGGATATTGCAACTAAAAGTTGGATTGGCATTGGATTTATGTAAAACTTGATTTATAGCGCTTGGTATTGTCAGGAATGCATACGATATGTTGAATCAGATGAAAAAGTAATTTGATAGTTGGCTTAAATTAAAGACACGTCTTATAGTTGAATTTGCTATAGCTTCGTGAATATTTGAAGCACATCAAGAATATTTCATATTAAATCTAAAGTGTTTATATGATTTTTGAATAAAAGACTTTGGTTTTATGTCAAGTACTATATGGGTTGTATTGCATATGGTTACAAAGCTTCTAGGTGGAGATGAAAGAAGTTTCGACTAACAAAAAAATGCGTTCTAAAAAGTACTCCTGAGGAGTTATAGGGTTGTTTGAATTCTTGTTCAATTTTTTTTAATTTGGTAGCACCTTTTTCATAAAAGTTTTTTGATTTGTGGTCAGAAAAAAATACTTTTATGCAGCAATGCACGCATTATTTACATGCTACCCTTTACCTACCGAAGCCTTCAAAAGAATTGTGTTTGAAATGTATTTTTTCTGACATCAAATTAAAAACCTGGTATGACAAATGTATCACCTTATTAAAGTTAGTTTAACGACAATTCTAAAAAGAATTATAAAAAGGTATGTTAATGGGATCTTTTTCATACCAAAATGGCCGTTTAGTTCAAAATGTTGTAAAAAATTAAAATATCAAGTTTAAAGGTTCAGAAATTTACGAAATTCTTTTAAATTGCATAAACTAAGTGCACCCTTTAAAAGCGCATACAATAAGCTAAAAGTTTTTTTTTTCATTAAATTTTTTCTAAAACGTTAGTGTAACCCAACAAAATGGCTCTTGTAAAACAAGTCAGAAAATCAGTTTTAACTCTATAATTCCTCAGGGATACATTTTAGACCTCCCTTCCACGTACTATTATTTTTTAAGTTTAAACCTTCTCCAATATCTCTCAGAAGCTTCTTAACATTATCGATGACACCCTAAGGTGGGCAGAAATCGGTTGAACACCGGAAAATGTAAGATTCCTTGTACTATTCTGAACAACTTTTCTCAGGGCTTAGTCCATAAGGGAGCAAAAGTAATACATAACTAATACATATTTTGTGCAAACAATAATCGGTTATTTGACTGAGATATTTTTTACAACATATTGCCATTTATTTCACATCTTCGAGTAAACTTTTTGCAAGAATAAATTTCAATTTTATTCGTTTCTAAGAAAATGTCTGCCAATTTATATTATGGCATTACTTTTGTCCCTTTATGGACTTCCTCTAATAACTCCATTGGTATTGTGAATTTCGAAAAATGAAACTAAGAAAAGTTCTACAAAATAATTACAGTAGTCTTACATTTTCCGGTGTTCTACCAATTCCCACCTATCCTGTATATAGATGAACAAATGCGGAACGATCGAGACATAATTATGTGACTCCAGCACTTTTCGTGTCGAACAAATTCTTCAGCACACAGCAAAAAGTTTGAGGATGAGGTATAAACTTATTTATACTTACTATTTGTTTTTATAAACTTATGTATTCCAATTTTTTGATATGTATTATTTATAAAATTTTTTTGATAAAGTTATGCTAAACCAAAAACGTTAATAAAATTTCATGCTAAAATTTCTATAAATTTCATATATGTAGAACCAAAATTGTATAATTCTAATATCAAATTCTGTTTGAACAGCGTTTGCTTAATATACAAATTTTTTACCTCTTCATCGTATCTGGCGATGGTGTTGCAGTCTAACGAGTTTGTTATTGTTAGTAAAAATAAAATGTTTCTATCTATCACATGGACGGTCGTATGTTCGAATCCTCCTGCGGTCGTTTTTTATACCTTACACTTTGTCCTTCCGTTTGTAACGCAGAGTAGGAGGCGTGGCAGATATAGAAAAGTATATATATTAGGCCGGTTCAAATTTTTTTGCGGCAAAGAGTATAGCAACAAAACAATCTAAAAAAAATTCTAAGAAACTTTGCCAAAGAAACCATGGGACAAAAATCAATATCGAGCTGCCGAAAATTGCGTTGAAGCTTTGTATGTAGTACTTTAAAATTCTATAAAAAACTAGTAAGGGTGTAAAATTTGGCCTGGCCAAACATTAAATACCCTACACTGCAGTATTTTTAAAATTTTGCTCATATGGGAGGTGCTACGCCCTCTTGTTCGAGTTCACCCAGTTTTTGTTCAGAGCTTGCATTTATAGGTTTAAATGTCTGAGTGAAAAATGTTTTCAGCATAGTGTTTTGAACCTTTTGCTTATATAGGAGGTGCCAAGCCCTCTTGTCCGAGTTCCTCTAGTTTTAGCTTAGAGCGTGCATTTATAGTCTTTAGTATTTGAGTGAAATTTGTTTGGATTATCTCAAAAAACCCTTTCCGTATGGCATTTTGAAACTTTTGCTCATATGGGAGGTGCTACGCCCCCTTGTCCGATTTCACCTAATTTTTGTTGAGAGCTTTTATTTATAGTTCTTAGTGTCTGAGTTAAATTTGGTTCGAATATCTCAAAAATCGCTTTCAGTATAGCGTTTTGGAGCTTTTGTTTATATGGGAGGTGCTACGCCCTTTTGTCCGAGTTCGCTCAGTTTTTTCTCAGAGCTTGCGCTTACAATTTTTAGTATTTATGTGTATTTTGGTTGCATTGTCATGAAAAATACTCCTAAAATTGCATTTTGAATATATTTTTTGTATGGGCGGTAGGCGTGTCCGTTAACCGATTTTGCTCATTTTCAATCCCCCGAGCTATCTTTGATGACGAAGGCAGGGTACCAAATTTCATTGAATTATCTTGCTTAGTTTTCCCAAAAAGTGTATTTCCACACACATCACCCAGCCAGCCACCCAGCCAGCCAGCCAGCCAGACAGACGGACATGGCTATATCGACTCAGGAGGTGACGATGATCAAGAATATATATACTTTTCTATACCTGCCACGCCTCCTTCTCTGCGTTACAAACGGAAGGACAAAGTGAATATACCCTGGGTGTAGGGTATAAAAAAACAAAAAATTCAAATACTTTGAATAAAAAAAATTTGAATTTTTTCTTTTTCTTATTGTATTTTAAAGTAGTATATCAAAACTTCAACGCAATTTACGGCGGCTCGATATTGATTTTAGACCCATGGTTTCTTGGGCAAAGTTTTTTAGAATTTTCCATTGATTTTTTTGTTGCTATAGTCTTTGCCAATTTTTTGCCTCCCGAACAAATTGACACGGCAAAACACGGGAAAACTGACCAAGATAATCTAATGAAATTTGGTACACTGTGTTTGTCGTAAGTTAACTCGTGGGGTTGAAAATTTTACGACAATGCAACCAAAGTACACATAAATACTACGAATTGTAAGGCGTATTTGGACAAGAGGGCGTGGCACCTCCCATATAAGAAAAAGCTTGAAAACGCTATACTGAAAGCTTTTTTTAAGATAACCGAACACTTTTTTCGTTACATGATTTATTTCTGAGTAAAAAATCGTTTTTCCGGCCTCTTTATTGAAAAACGTAAAAAACGATTTTTTGAAATGAATATTATTTATACCCAAAAAAAAAAATAAAAATTTTAAACTCCAAAATTTTTGTATCTATTTCTAAAGCACATTTGGGTATCCATTTTCTGATGAAAAAAAAAAAAAGTTATTACCAAAAAAACATGTTTTTTTTAGCCAAAAAAGGCCTGCAGTAGAATCAAAAGTACTCCTTTGGTTTTTCTCAGTATGAAAAAAAAAAAAAAAAAAAATGATGCAGATGTCGTTTCTAAGTGTCCCTTTTACTTTTGAGTTGGTTTCGGGATGAATCGAAATTTCGACCATGCCTAATGTACAGGTTTTTTGACATATAACTGACATATGTCAGATAATGCTCTATAATTTCTTCTTTTGCAATTGCATACATTTTATGGAGAAGTATTCTGTAGCCAATACTTCACTGATCAGCATATAGTATAGTATACTACATTGCCCTACCAAACACACCACATTACCCGCCAAATTTTCAAACACAGCTCTTTTGACTTTTCCAGATTTTCCCCTATAACTTTTTTCAATGAAATTGCATACGTTTTATTGAAATTTTTTCTGTACCCAATACTTCACTGATCAGCATAAAAAACTGGTCCAATAATTTGCTTACAAATTCTGAAAAACAAACAGGTACACCACATTACCCGAAGTAACCCTAAGCAAAAGATTAAATTAAATTAAATTTCAAGTTAATCAAAAAACAAATCCTTACTTGCAACTCTTCGCAACGTCCAAGACTGCTTAATCATCTTATTTTTGTTCTCTTTTTCCATCACTTGATTTTAAAATTTCTCAATTCATTGTTTTATTAATTAAACGCTTGAATTACATTATTTATTGCTGTCTTTTTTTATGAAAGGTATATGTACGTATTTTTGCAGTTGCTGTATTATCGCTATTTTTTGTTGTTTTTGTAACATTATTAAGCGTTAAATTAATTTCCATTGAATTGTCATTGAGTCAGCATAAAATGCTTTTCGCATAAATTTACGCATTTTCTTATGAAGTGACTTTAATTCTGATTTATTGTCACAATTTACTAGAAACTCAATGAATTTGTGGCGCATTATGATAATGAGAAGTTGGGGAGTTGTTGCTGTACATCATCTATGCAAGAATATGCTTTAGCATTTGAACGCTAACATTTTTTGAAGTAGTAAATGAGATGTTAAGCTGTAAATAATTTTGTTATGTTTTTTGAATAATATTAAGAAATTTATATAAAATGCGAAAGTTTTACGGGCTAATGACACATGTATTTTGTTAATTGAGAATATCTCAATTTTTGTTTAATTTCTTAAAATTAAAATTGTGGAAACAGATCTTTTTATGATTTTGAATTAACGTGAATTTCGGTCAACGAATTTTGGAACTTAACTTAATAAACTCCAAAAGAAAAGGGTACAAAATATTTTTTCTATAAAAATTTCCAATGTCTTTAGAAATAAAAGAGAACACTTAAATTACATATCAGCATAGAACAGCACAATTCAGCTACATTTTACTCGTACACGAATATACCGAGTAACATTAAATCAATTGAGTTGGCATTGTATTGTATATGTTGTGGTCAGGCTTTAACAATACTCATACTCACAATACCTCAATAAACATAAACGCTTAATACATGTAGACGGTTAATGGTAGTAATAACCCAAGATGAAGGCATTAAATTTAACAACCAACGTCCGACGACCAAATGCTGCAAAAAAGCTCATCACAATCATTACGGTTATTTTCACAATATAGTTACAAGAACAACAATAACAACAACTACAAGAAAAACAAGCGTAATATTGAACAATGTCACTTGCTAACAATCACCATCATTGTGAAAGTAAGAAATTACAAATGGAAGTCCTTTGATATTTCAAAGCATGTACATATAGTATATATGGACAAAGCTGAAAACGTAAAAATCTAATTATTATGATGACTAACGTAATGTAATGCTGCTGGATATCAATAGTTTTGTAAAGAAAATATCAATAATATCAGGAATACTTATATATCACATCGTCCCTATTTGATTTTTAAAAAATCAATTTTTGCGTATTTGTATGGAAATTGTTGTTTTCTTAATTCTTCATGATAAAAATAATCACTTTTTAGCAGGAATATGATTCAATGGGTCTTATCAGTCTAAAGACTATAGTATTTTAGACCAGAAATAGATACTAAATAACTCAAAACTCGGGAAAACTGACTTAGTGTCGTTCACTTGTATAGGTACGATATACCCAATGGGAAAAAAGTGCTTAAAAAACCCTTCTGAAGTGATTCTGTTTCACCAATAAGCGTTTTTGTTTTGTAAGAACTATTCTTTCTTTCTAACATTGCATCCTAGGATGTAGGCGCTCTTAAGCTTACCGCAACCTTACGAGAAAAGGCCTATTGAAGCGTTTATTTGTAATGCGGCGGTAAGCGTTCTTTAAATAAAATGAAAAAAAAAAAAAATCATGAAATGTAATCATTTCAATACGTATAAAATATTTTAAAAAATAAAAAATAAAGCAAAAAGAATTAGAAAAAAAAAAAATAAAAAAAAACACCCGCGTTGTGTTCGAACCCATGTTGTTCTTACAAGTGCTTTTAAAGTGCTTGGCTCAAAAGCGCTTGAAATTTTTCCTCTTAGGATATTTCTTCACATACACACACTCATCGTACAGACGACATAAAAAGTATACTTTCACCACGCTTGGTCACAATGATCGATATGTCAGTGTGGTCCAGTAGCAAATCGTAATTCGCATGAATTACGACAAAAAATGTCGACAGCATAAAGCACCGAGAGTACAGACAGCAAAAGGTCATTTATTTTGAGGAAATAGCGTAGCCAAAAAAAAAAAAATGGCAGCAAATTCATACATGTCAACAGCTTCATGTCGCAGCAACAATAGGAATGGCCGCCTATTTTGATTGTTATGGTGACGTATGTAACAGTGCCGTATAAAACAAAATAAAATATAGCGCGAATATAAAAACGAATGTCTATATCTGTGGCATTTTGACAAAAGAACTTAACTTCAAATTGGAAACTTTTCAGAAGAGCTAAAAAACTGTTTTACTGCTTTTCAATAATATGGCTCAATTTCGTTGATTCAGCATTAAATCTCCTCTTTAGATATATTTTAGCCAATCTTCAGCTGTCAAGTTATTAGCCTTTTTTGTTAAGCAATACATAACCGCACGAATGGCGCTAATGCGTGAATTATGGGACACCCTTATATCTCTGGAAGTGGAAACCATAGAGATATGGTGATTATACCCAAAGAAGTGTATTTAAATGTATTATTTATGACTAAAATCCTGAAGAATTGTCTTATCTCGAGTTATGTTATTTTGTCAAAAATCCACAGATATGTACGTCTGTATGTAAGTGTAGCATGACACAAAAATGTGCAAAATTGTTGAGTTTGAAAAAATGACGTGTGCAATTCAAGTGCCTGACATATGCTCTACTGCCCCCTATAATATGGTTCGATGACTATAAATTGCAAATGAAAGTTGAGTAACATATCATTTTAATTCGTGATGTACAATAAGTTCAATAAATGTGATTTATTTTTTTAAATCGGCTCAGTTAATTTACTGATTTTTGGCCTTGAAATGAAAAAAAGTGTAGGTATGGTTGATATGTAAGATGAAATACACTGTTTTAATACATCATTTTAAAAATATTGCTACTTTATCTCAAGTGGAGTCAATAATGAAATTTCCTTGGTAGTCCTCAAAGACAGATCTGATTTTGATGATTTTTGGGACGGAGTTATTTGTATTTTCCAAAAATATCTATGATACTTTGATGAAAAAAAAAAAAAAAACAAAAAATAATAAGAATAATACATCAAACAAGAACACAAATAGCTATTTCTATATATATAAAAATGAAATGGTGTCCGTATGTAGCTTATGAACGCGGAAACTACACGGCCGATTTACATATTTGTTTTTTAAAATTGTTTGTTATGGTCTGCAGAAGGTTTGTAAGGGGGTGAGATGACACTGAGGGGAACACGGGTTGCACCCCTCATACGAAAAAGATACAAAAAATGCTATGTCTCTACAGTTATACAAGCTATGATTATGAGTTGGAGACCTTATGCATAATGTATGTACCATTTACCATGCAAAATTTGGGGGATATTGGGTGTAGAATTGCATCCAATTTTCAAAAACGAACGAGGGAACGTTGCACCCCCTGTATGAAAAAAACACACAAAATGCTATATCAGTGTACTTTTATCAGTTATCATTATGAAACTTGATACATGGATGTTTATTGCGTCTATTATTAAGCAAACAATGCTTAGGAGGGATTGATCGAAAGCGATTTGCAAATGAAATGGTGTCCGTATGTAGCTTATGAACGCGGAAACTACACGGCCGATTTACATATTTGTTTTTTAAAATTGTTTGTTATGGTCTGCAGAAGGTTTGTATGGGGGTGAGATGACACTGAGGGGAACACGGGTTGCACCCCTCATACGAAAAAGATACAAAAAATGCTATGTCTCTACAGTTATACAAGCTATGATTATGAGTTGGAGACCTTATGCATAATGTATGTACCATTTACCATGCAAAATTTGGGGGATATTGGGTGTAGAATTGCATCCAATTTTCAAAAACGAACGAGGGAACGTTGCACCCCCTGTATGAAAAAAACACACAAAATGCTATATCAGTGTACTTTTATCAGTTATCATTATGAAACTTGATACATGGATGTTTATTGCGTCTATTATTAAGCAAACAATGCTTAGGAGGGATTGATCGAAAGCGATTTGCACCGCCCGTACAGTAAAAATACTCAAAATGCTAAATATCTACGCCTATAGTAGCTATCATTATAAAAGTTGGTACATAAATATATATTTTATTTACCTTGAAAAACCAAAAGAGTTGGAAGAGAAAGATGACGGAGATAGATGGGACTTGGAACATATGTAAAGAGCATCGGGAACGGGCGAACAAAGTCGCTTTCGGGCCAGCTTGTATGTCTATGTATTTTCCGTAATAAATGTGAATTGGGTATCAAAATTGCTATATCTTGTATAGTTTTGAGACATCTTCTCATCTGTTACGACCTACAGTTTTGAAAAAAAAAAAAAAATATATATAAAAATTTTGGCGCTATTTTTCTTAAGGATAGCATAGAATGTAGCATGAGGTAGGCCTTGAATTTTTACTAGAATTGCCCAAAGGTCAAAATTTGAGCACAAATGTATTAAATAATTTTGGTAATTTTTGGACAGTTTTAGTACTTTTTTTGCTATTTGGCACAATAGAAAAAAACTCATTTATCATTTCTGGTACAATGACAAATGGGAAACGAAAAGAAAAAAAAAAAAAAAAACATTAAGTCAGTGTCAGTCAGCTTTTTGTCTTTCTCTTTGTGCTGTATCTCTCTTTCAGCTCTGTGTGACAGCGTATTTTGTCGTTGTTAATATTGAAAAATTTTGCATTTAATTTTACCTGGTTTAATGGCAAAATATTAAAAAAAAATTTTTACTTTGTGCACATTAACACACAAATACCTTTCTAATGGTGTATAATTCAAAGTCGTGCCCTATTTCTAACATGGTAAAAAAGGTAGGACAAATTTTTGTCTTGCATATTAATATATAGATATGCCCAAGAAGAGCCGTGACACTGAACCAAAATTCAAATACAATTTGGTCATAACTCGGAAACCATACAAGATATTTTGATGAAATTTCGTACACAACTACTGACTATAATGCACAAAAAATACGCACCTTTTAGCAATTGAAAATTTTGATTCAATATTAAACGAAAACTTTTAGGTTATAATATCTCTGAGTAATAGAAAGATATCGAAATAATTTTAATAATATTCTATAGAAAAGTACTAGTGCTTTTAAAAACTATATATTGCATTTTTTTTTTTTTTTAGAGGTAACATTCCCTAAATTTTCATCAAAAGCCGTTTTATGCCTTCATTGATTCTACTACTTATTCCAATTTACTTAATTTTTTTTTTTCGAATTGAAACTTCTTCGGCCGAGTTAGGTATTATATTTCAAGGCTATGACACTTATTTTGGCGACTCTTTTCGTTGCATCCCATTATATCTCGTAATTTCTTCTACTCATTTTGATGAATTTTCTCGGGTAGATGTGGAACGTTCCTATTTTCTTGTACGAGTAACCACTTCCCACAACTCGATTTGTTCATTCCATATTCGTGTTGCGCGGTTTAGGTAGGGTCTTTTTAATTTTACTGTGCGTCTAAAAGCTATCTTTAGGGTGTAAGGGCTAGGGGATGATGCCGCACGACTCTCATGGCTTAATCGAGTTGCTGGAGGGATACAACTGTATATTTCGTCAGAGCATTTATGATAAAAGTAACGATAAAGGAAGGTAAGACAACCAACATTACGGAGATGTTTAACCCCTTGATACCGATGGGGTCACATAGGACCCCAAGCATTTTTTGATACATCAATGTTTTAATTAAAATTAGTATCAAGGAGTTGTTCAGTTAAGGCTAAAATTTTTTTTCAATTGTTTGGCAAAATACGGAACGGTTTTGTAGCTATGAACAAAAATGGTAAAATTTTTCGACTTTTTTGTGATTTTAGGGCTCAAAACCCAATTTTTTCGGGTGAGTTTTTTGAACAATTTCTTTCCTTTAGTCTGTATCTATAACTTTGTTAAAAATAGAAAAACAAAATCTCAAACGGTTTACGACTTATAGCCGTGGCAACTTTGAAAAAGCAGTTTTGAAGCAATTTTAATATACTATAAAATTCGACCTGGAGCCAAACAAGCGAAACACAGTTAGGGTTTTACTAGTAACATCATGTGTTTTCAGGAATAGTATTCAAAAAGATTTTGTAATTTTTTTTGCTGCACTGTGTAATATGACTGCACCATTTCCGGCTATAAGGGGCTTTTCCGGACCCCTTTTTTTTATTAATTTAAACAATAGAAAACTTAATCCGTAGTTTATTTTTCGATATCTACAATGGTCAAGGGGTTAAGCGAAGTTAATTAATTGCTAGTTGATTTATCACCCATCAATTTAATAGCTTGGAGCTGTACATGATGAAGTAGGATTAAGTATTAGTAAATCGTTGTCGCAGAGAAAAACAATTTACTTTTTTAAGAAATCTGAGGCTAAAAAAAGAGTTTTTGAGCTTTTATGGGCTTTTAAAGGGCGGAAAAATAAGATCTTGAAATAAATAGTGTTTTATAAGGATTAAGCAGTTGACTAAATTGAGGACCTTTTGTATTGTTTCCTTGTACAAAGTTCCACTGAGTAGTAGTCAATATGGTCGCTACGTCACTGTTCCAAAGTTATATTTTTGATTTATGACATTTGACAAATGGATAAGGAGTTAATCTGCATTAATTCTACAAATTTGCAGCCAAATGTTTCGCGAGCAAAAAATACAAATGACGAAACGAGAGCTCAGATGTGCATCAAATCGGGAAGTGGTCAATTGACCGATATAACATTTTCAACTTGATGATATAAATTTGATATCTTCATGCAAAATTCTCTTGAAAAAACATTGTTTTTTGCTTTACCAACAAAATTGCAACCAATACAAATTATGTCATTAATTTTGCTTTGTGTCTTAAGTTATAAAACTGTCAAATAAGTAGCAAAGTAATCTTTTAAATGCTTCTTCTTTTCTAAACCCAGATAATTAAAGAAAAATACCTTAAGCTTCTCAATCATTTTAATCACTTTTGAATGCAAAACTTTTTTTCAACTTTTTTTTTCCATTTTCAGTTGCAGAAAACTTTCAAAAGAACAAAGCGAATACATAAAAAAAAACATAAAAAAATTATACAACGTCACAAGTTATCCTTGTAAATCAATGCTGCAGCATTAAACTTGCAATTGTCATAACTTGCAACAGCAATGATGACAACAACAGCAGCAGCAGCAGCATCAGTTTCAAGAACAAAGTGACACAGTGCTTCTTTAGCTGCAAGTGGCATGAGATACAAAAAAAGAAAAATGAGAAAAATAATAAACTTTTTACAGTGTTTTTTTTGTAAAAAACAAACTCGAAAAGTATTGTTTCTCAACGATGCAAAAAAAGTAACGTTTCTACCTTTCTGAAACCAAATCCTAACAATTACAGCACAGTAAATGCAGTAACAAATGTACGTACGCATGTAAGACAAAACTACAGCTGTTGTGCTTAGCTGTAAGGAGTAGCTAGATGCTAGGGTACTTCAAAAAATTTAAGAATCTTTCTTTTTTTTGAAGCAAAGAAGCAACTGTTCCAACATCTGATTGCTTACACAGCTAAAATTTGGAATTTTACATAGCACCCCAGCGCGCACTACATTTACTTTTTGTGTCTACTTATTTTGAAGTTTTTATATAAATGTGTACGAAATCCTTTTTAACTTTTTTGTCAAGGACTGCTGCTGCTGCTACTGCTACTGTTGCTGACCAACACAAGCGCATGTTTGAGTGAATGAGCAAACGTTGGATTGAGGAAATGAATTGTTTGTTTCTTTGACTATTTCCGCTTCTCTTGTTTCTCTTGTCTGTGTGTGTCATTAAGTTGGACATTTGGATTTTTTAGTTTTATTTTCTATTATTATTATTATTATTTTTTTCATGTTTTATCCCCATGTTCTTCATTCACTTTATTTGTTTTAAACCTCTCTTTGACAGTGGTTTTTCTGTTGCCTTCCTCTGCACTCTGTTGATTGGCATGAGTTGGAGGGGGGGGGGGATGTCATATCATTTGTTAAAGCTGAAACTGAAGCTGGTTGTGAGTTACCGTTGGTGGATGTTCTCCATTGGATATACAAAGGATGTACGTTTACGCTTGATTGCTTGAGTGAAAAATTAAGAAGGTCCCTTTTTTGGTTTAAAAAGACACGTGTGTTGATGTAGGATATTTGTTCGGTTTGACCTCAAACTCATTAGAGTTGAACATTTTTTACTATTTTTTTTTTTCTTTCGTAATTTTTTGTTTGCCAAAATTTGTTGATGATGCCTCAGTATTCTTTTTTTCTTTTTGTTTATCTTTAATTTCAATTATTGAATGGGTTTTACTTCTGGGAAATGATTTTAGTTCACAAATATCTGTCTGTATGTGACAAATTTTTGTCTGTGGAAAAGAATTTAATTTAATACAATTAATTTTGTCTGACAAATCTAGGATTTGCTTTAAAAGAATCACGGTTCGAAGCTTTTCAAGGTTGCTTGCTTTCTACAAAAAAGTAAATTTTTCGGATTATTTATACATTTAAAAAAAGAAAAATCTCACTATCTTCATACCATTAAATTTTTGCTTAAAAAGCATTTCGATTTTTCCATTAGAACTATTTTCAAAAATATTTTTAACGTTTCTAAATCTTACCAGAAATAAAAATTCAACCTTATGTCACAAAATTAAAATTTTTAAAAAATCATTAATCTTTTTCTAAGGAAGTATTTCGGTTACTCTATTGGAAATATATAAAACTAAATAGAATTTTTTGGTGTGCGTTGCTGCACTTCCTCTTGTACAAAGGGCGAAGCATCTCTAATTAAATTATACCAAGGAATGTTAATTGTCTCATCTAAGTATGTGTGTTACACAACGAGTTGTTGTCATCGACATTCACCACTAATTCAGGCGTATGGCAGGAGTGTCTACTATCACCATCACTCTTCCTTATCGTTCTTGATGATATCCTTTATGAAGCTCTTAATAAGGCCAAAAGGGGTATCCAATGGAACTTTACCGAAGATCTGGAAGATCTCGACTACGCTGACGACATCTGCCCCTTTCATCCAAACATTCTGATATGCAAAACAAAATTGAAGACCTTGTCATGGAATCACAAAAGGCCGGCCTAAAAATCAACGTATCGAAGACTTAAAGCATGAAGCTAAACGCAAACAGAAATGACATCACGCTTAGAGCTGGCAGTGATGACATCGAAAACGTCGATAGCTTCACGTACTTAGGCAGCATTATCTCCATGGATGGTGGAGCAAAAGAGGATATCAACTCAAGAATAGCAAAAGCAAAAGGCGCGTTTTCTCAACTAAACAAAATATGTTCTTCATCCGTTATATCCACTAAAACGAAAGTGCGCATTTTTGATTCGAATGTGAAATCGGTTTTGCTATATGGGTGCGAGACATGGTTTGTTAACGAACAACTAACGAATAAGCTGCAAGTATTCGTCAACAAATGCTTAGGGCGTATACTAAAGGTTTGGTGGCCTCGCTATAGCAAACGAGGTCAAGCTGCGCAAATGGGGATGGATTGGTCACACTCTCCGAAAACCACACAGCGAAGTTTGTTGCCAGGCTCTTGATTGGAATCCACAAGGCAGTAGAGGACGTGGTTCACCCAAAACCAACTGGAAAAGGTCGCTGGAAAAGCCAATACAAGAATTGGGAAAGTCGTGGCAAGAGATCAAAGTTATCGCAAGGGATCGCGACGAATGGAGGTGTTACATATTGGCCATATGCTCCTCCTAGGAGTTAAAGGAAATCCCGTTAAATATTTTCAGCGATATGATACGATTTTTTTTTGGAAACACGAAAAAGTGAGTTATCTAAGTGGGGACCCTTGGGTGAAAAACAATTTTTTCAACTCAAATGTCGTAAAAAGTCACGAATACCGTAGAAAAAACGAAATTTTTTTTTTTAAATTTTTGGTTCCGACATCTTAGGACGGACCCTTGGGTGAAAATTTTTTTTTTCCACTAAAATGTTGTAAAAAGTCATGAAACGCGTAGAAAACACAAAAAAAAAAAAGAAAAAAAGTTTTTGATTCCGACATCCTAGGGGGACCCTTGGCTGAACAAAAAACCGAAAAAACTAATGATGTAGAAACACGCGCCGTACCCAGAAACCTACAAATATAATTTTTCACGGTGATCGGTCCAGCCGTTTGGGAGTCTATAAGGAACGTACAGACAGACATACAAACATTAATTTTTATATATGAAGCAAAACACGCCAAGTGTACCAGCTCAAAATTTTTTTATCTCCGATTTCGCTCAAATTTGGCTATATGGTAGATCCGGTCTGCAAAAACGATCATCACGAAGTATTTGGTCCTAGTACAGTTTGTTGTTAAAATACAGGGTGTTAAAGTTGGCGTTTTTAGTCATTTTTATAAAAAGGGTGTTTTTTCAAAAATCTATAGCTTACACCAAAGTTTGTAAATTGATATATGTAGTAACTGGTCCCATGTATTTTTAAATCTTTTTCACAAAAATTTTTTAAACTTAAAAATACTTTTGAAGTTTTTTTTAAGAAAATATCCCTCTAATTTTTTTTTAAAGTACATCAAATTAAAGCATAATTTATAAGCTTTAAAATGATGTATAACTTAAGATGGGATTCGTTAGCTAGATGAGAGTTTTTGGCGTTTGAACGCACGAGGCAGACAAAACTCTCTTCTTACTCAAGAGGAAGGCATCTTACAAAAAAAGTTTACGGGACACAAAATGGTTAGAATCGTCAAAGGAATACGTGTGAAATTTTTGGGAATTTATTGCAAAGTAAATTTTTTTTTTTTTTTGAATAATTTTTTAAAAAAAATTTGGAAAAAAAATTTTTAATAACACAGGCCTACAAATTCGACGCTTTTTTTTCCTCTCTTGATTTTTGGAGCCAATTATGGTGTTTTGGGACCTCCTTATCACGAATATGAACTTGGTTTATTTCCATCACATTAGAGTTTTGAGATATTCCAGTTCCTCAAAAATAATGGAAAATCATATGTTTTCACTGTTACTTTAAATTTTCTCAAAATTCGGACGTGATAGAGCAATTCTGTAAACGAATTTGGGCTCAGCATCAAAAAATACATTAAAAATCACTCTCGTAATTTTGAGAACTTATTAATTCAATCTTTTGTGCTTATGTACTCTTCAATATCACGCCTAAAATACCCAACATATTTAAACCATTTTTGCACCATATATTTTTTTGGTGCTCCCTGTACGATTGAGATAAATGTTATGCATAATATCCATCCAGATATCAAGTTTCATAATGTAGGCCAAGTAAGTAGATATGCGTTTTTTTTTTTTTTTGTTTGTTTTTGGTATATTTTTTTTTGCGGTTACCCCTATTGTCAAGACAAATTTGTCGGAATATCAGGCGGATATATGCTTTTGATATGGTTTCAATATACCTACTGGTATAGGCGTAGGAGCAACTCAAACAAAATGTTCAAATATTTTGAGTTTTTTTTGTATGAGGGCTTCAACACCCCCTTGTCCAATCCCATATTTCTAACAAATGTGTTGGAACACCAAAAAAAAACTGGAGGAAATATGGTTTTCATACGTTCATTAGTATAGGCGTGGTAGTCTTGTATATACAAAAAAGGCACTTAAGTAAAACTTAAATCACTGAAATTTGTGACGTGCTGGAATTTTTTCACTATTTTTCTCGTAATCAGCATACTTACATCTACAGAAATCGCTTTTTAAAACTTAGAGAGGAAAACCCATGCAGGACTGTGTAATTTTTAAGAAAAAAGTTTAAAGGTACTCCGAAAAAATTCACACGTATTTCTTGAACAATTCTAAGCATTTTATGCCTAGTACACTTTTTTCGTAAGATGCCTTCCTCTTGAGTAAAAAAAGAGTTTTGCTTGCCGCGGGCGTTCAAAAGCCAATAACTCTCATCTAAAGCACTCTTGGGCATCTATTTTGTAATGAAAAAAAAGATATTTATCCAAAAAAAAAAAAAAATGGGCCTTCGGTAGAATCAAGAGTGCTCCCTTGGATTTTCTTAGAACGAAAAAAAAAAAAAAAAAAATGATGCAGATATCGTGCTTAAGAGTCCTTCTAACTTTTGAGTCGGTTTCGGGATGAATCTAAATTTTAACCCGGCTTACTGCCCAAGTAGGACTCCTTTTGGGAAATTTTTCATATATAATAGTTTAGTAAATGACTCTAATAAAGACGGTGGGACGGAAATTGGCTAACGTTATTGATGATTCCATTCAGTAGTGAACGAATCTACATGAATCAAATGGCAAATGCCATTTTATTTTCACTGAATTTGCTTTTGAAATAATATATTGAGTTTTCAAAAATTGCAGAAAGATTTTTTAAAAAATATTTCAGTTTTGTTTCTTTTTCTTTTCAATTTCAAACAAAAATTCTCTCTGAAACTCTTCATCTTTAATTCGATTTCTTTGTCACTAAATAAACACAAAAGCCAAAAGCAAAAATCCAACAACAACACAACAACAATATTTCCAAATATTTATTTTTAATTCAAATAAACAAAAATTGACTTGACTGACTCTCAGCTAATGGCGCACTACGTCTCATCGAGACATTTTGCGGCAAATCCCGAAAATAGCTGCCGCAGAGAGATACATTCGTAAATGATTTAAATACCGCAAAAGCGCAACGATCTCACGTAAGTATGTATGTAGATAGCTCTTCTCTCTCATGGCGGCGCTACATTCGCATGATAGAATCTTTACTTCAAAGATTTGTTTTTGTCTTTATTTTTTCTTCTGGAAGTCAACAAACACCAATTTTCAATCGATAGATTCATTTCGTTTCGGTTGTTTTACATTGATGTTTGTTTTTGTTATTCTCACAATTGCTGGTCATTCGAAATTTTTATTACGTTTTGCTCTTTATCGTCATATTGAGTTATTTGTTTTAAGAAAAATTGAAAAAAAAAAAAAAAAAAATGGATTAATTTATATTCGTGGATAACGATTTGTTTTTGTTTTTCATCATACACAACAAGTTTAGAAATCAAAAGTAGCAAAAAAAAATATAAAAAAATTTGTTTTAAAAAAATAATAAATTATCTTTTGGGATTTTTTTGCGAAAAAAAAAATATTTCACTTAAAATTTTTTGTGCTTTGCAGTTCAACCGAATTCAAATTTCCTCTCAGTTTTGTGTGAAACTGTGATAAAACATCAAGTTGATGTTCGCGCGCGCGTTTACCGGCATTTGAGTTCGGGAATTGTGAAAGTTCGGCGCCGCAAGTTCTTTTGGTGACATAATTACGAGAACATGTGTGATTTTTATTGAATAATAAATTGACAAGTTTGCTAATAAGACCGTTGATTGTTCAATGTCTAATGGGCAGATTCTTACAGGAAATTTACCCGTAGCAAAAGGTGAGTAGATATAATGTTTTGATTAAAAATTGTGTGCCTGTGAAACACGAGTATGCTTTGTGACGTCAATGTAAAATACTGCAGTTAAAGATTAAGTAAGCCTAAAAGCATGCAATGAATGAATTTTTGACATAATGAAACTATCGAGAGCTACCACAATATACCTGAATTCATTTCATGTCGTGGGAAAATATAATTTCGAGTAAATTCTAACCACGCCACTGTATTTGATAAAATAGTTCAGTGTTGGTTTGACTACAGTGCAATAAAATTAAAATGTTGTTATTTATTTTAGTTAACTCTACAGTCGACTGAAAACTGTGATTTATGGGCCAATAAGCATAGTTCTAGTTTCCAGTGGCGATTTATAAAGTAGTTCAATGTTGTTTCGAGACTCTTAATCTATTGGGTGTACAACTTTGCTTCCGCCGTTTTCCGATAGGTGGCTGTACCGGCTGAGGCTGGTTGAAATACATAGATGATAATGCCTTTAAAGTGAGTGTGGACAGTGCCTAACGAATTGTCATCGCCGTTTCAGTGACAGTTGTTCTTGTTTTTGTATTATTCACGCTCGAAAATGTCCGTTTATGTGCCCAATTCTCGCCATTTGCGGGAAGTTTTACTTTTCTGTTACAATTCGACAAAAAAAAAAAAACCGGGTGAAACCATCACAGGAGATCGCTACCGAACGCAACTGATGTGCCTTAGTCGCGCGCTAAAAGAAAAGCGGCCACAATATCAAGAGCGACATGACAAAGTCATCCTCCAACACGACAATGCTCGGCCTCACGTCGCAAAAGTGGTCAAAAAGTACCTGGAAACGCTGAAATGGGAAGTCTTGCCCCACCCGCCGTATTCCCCAGATGTCGCCCCTTCTAACTTCCACCTATTCCGTTCGATGGCACACGGCCTGGCAGATCAACATTTTCAATCCTTCGAAGAATTGGAAAAATGGATTGCTTCATGGATAGCGTCAAAAGAAGACTCCTTTTTTCGAACCGGGATCCGAAAATCGCCGGAAAGATGGGAGAAAGTTGTCGCTAGCGACGGACAATACTTTGAATAATACATCTGTAAGCACTTTTTCGCAATAAACCTTTTAATTTTGGAAAAAACGGCGGAAGCAAAGTTGTACACCCAATAAATTTAAACCTGAATCTGCCTTACTTCTGACGAGATTTGTTTTAAGACTTCGCTTTATTCTCAACGTTCTTGGCTTTTTCGAACTAACTCATGGGAAATAAGCAAATGAAAGATAAACATAAAGAGAAAAGGAAGAACAACATTAATTTTACCGCTTTTGATATTTACTGTCAAAAATAAATATATTTCGGCCGGTGGAAACAGGTAGGATTAAACAACTACCCAGAAGAAACACCATTGTCAAAAGTGGCAGAAATGTGGTTGTTTTAACAACGTTGCGACCCACAACATGCATGGCTCGTTCGTAGCAGTTTTAACTGAGTTTCAACTACGTTCATGAGTGATTTAACAACGCGCGTTGCGAAATAAAATAAAAAAATATATAATTTTTTTAATTCTAATTTATTCCTCTCAACAACAATGAAACTGTTGTTATTTTATTTTTTAATTTTAAATTTTTGCTTTAAATCAATATTTTTTTGTTTGGTATTGGAGAGTTTTGAACCTGGAATCTGTCGTGTGATGAATGCGGACGTTAACGAACTCAGCCACTGCCATCATTATTTCGAGGTTGACTGAAAGTCTATTTATTTTGAAATTAGCTTCTACCACGCTTGTGAGTATTTTGACAACTTTTCGTAGCTGATTTGAATTTTACTATGTTTCGTGGAGTTTTGATTACATTTCGTTGCTGATTTGGATTTAACTACGCTTGGCGTAGTTACAGCGTTGCTAAATAAGTTTCAACCAAGTTCGTGACTGATTTAGAAACGCACCATAAAAGTATGATCTTGGAGCGTTGTTAAATCTAAATCAGCAACGAAGCGTAGTTAAAACACTCACGAACGTTGTGTAGACTCATTTAACAACGCAAGTTATTGTTTATGTCTTCGCTCTGTGTAGGTTTACAAATTTCGTCACAGCTGAATCTCTGGTGGAAACGTAGAAAAAGTCAGACTTCAACTTATAAAAATAAATAATATCCCCCAACGAGCTTCCCATACTCGATGAAGTTGAGCTAGTGGTCTTAAATGATCTGAAATTTCTAAGCACCATTGTTGAACATCAAAGAAAGTTTAATTTGGTCACTAGCAGCTCTTTGGTCTTATATTAATGACATTGGGAAAAGTTTAGTGCTTTAGCGAAAAATTCTGTTTTAGCTGTATTACATATATAATAGTCCTAGGCCAGTGGTCAGCATTCCGTAGTTCAATTAAGCTCTCAATTTTCTATCTATCCCTATCTATCTTTTTCTATCTTCTCTTAAACATAAACTCTCTTTCTTAAATTTGTCGACCACTGTCTTATGCTTTTTTTTTGCCGCACTGCTCTTAAAAAGAAACTAATATAAAACTAGTAAGGATGTAACTTTTGGCCTGGCCTAACATTAAATACACTACACTGCAGTGTTTCCAAATTTTTTTTTTATTATCTTTAAATTGAGATATCTCCCAAACTATGAGTTGTATAAAAAAGCAAATCTTTTCTAGTTGTAAATTTTCTGGGCTATATGATTGCTGAACAAAATTTATCTGCAGTAATAACCATTAGTGAGATATTAGCAAAGGATATATTTGAATGACGTTTGACCTTGGGACTCTCAAAAATGACTGCACTTAAGATTTTCTGGTGAAGGATTATGACTAAGGAGACTCCTAGAAACAAGTGCAGAAGAAGACTCCGGGTAGTCCGATTTCGAACTAAGAATTTTGAACCTTCTTAGTGCAAGAAATACTGTTTCCAACATTTTTGTATAAACTCAACGTGGAGAGTAAAATTTAAGACCCAGATGCACTGTTTTGTCCAGAAAGTAATTACCCAACGGGAAGAATTGAAGCTGCTTCCAAAAAGAGTACAATGGAAGCACATCTCTGGTAGCATACGAAATTTTTAAAATTCTATTTTTTTTTTATTAGTTATAAAAGTTAATGAATCTACCAAAAGTAACAGAAAAAAAATAATTTTTGTGAAATGGAACTTAAAATTTTGAAAAACTTCCACGGAAGCGTGTTTCATATGCTTCCAAATGTGTGCTGCCACGGAAGCGTATTTGAAGCGTATTTCATGTGCTTCTGAAGATGTGCATCTCCGCTAGGACATGCTGTGTTAAAAAAGATAAGCAGTGAGAACAGCACTGGAAGCAGCTTCTTGCTTCCCTAGAAGCGCAACTGAAGGCGTTTGAATGCGCTTCCGTTTCCCGTTGGGTATTGCTTTCTCTTCTCGTAGTCTTTAATGAATTTTTAGTTTTTGTTTTTTGATTGAAATAAACATTAAAAGCACTTAATATTTAAATCTAATCAACAATTAATAAAATAAGTAAAAATAAATTGATTTTCGTTATAAAGTTGATGGTATGTTTTGATTTCAATATACTAAAACACTAAAAGCAAAACGGTGTTTACTTTGTAATAAATTTAATTAAGAACTCTTAAGTGATTTATTCTAAATTTTTTAAAGATATTTATATCCACACACACATATGTAGGTAAATTACTTTTTGACCCAATAGGAAATATTTTGCTAGAAAAAAAAAACAAAAAAAAAATAAACAGAAATTTTAATACAAGAAACAGTGTAATGGCTTCATATATCTGTGTTAGAAAGGAAAAACTGCTTAAGTCGATATTCGATAAAAAACCAAAGCAATATAAATTCTATACATATAAAACAAAATTTAAACTGC
The DNA here is from genome assembly GCA_951812925.1 of Calliopum simillimum. Classification (NCBI taxonomy): domain Eukaryota; kingdom Metazoa; phylum Arthropoda; class Insecta; order Diptera; family Lauxaniidae; genus Calliopum; species Calliopum simillimum. Next base: position 18,540,269 of record OX638372.1, on the reverse strand, counting down.
TTTCTGCCACAGATAGAGTAGAACGGGGCAATGTCGTGCACTCAACTTTGATATGCTCGTAAAGCCGTACATCTCAAGCGAATGCGACGAGTAAGCATCCGATCGAAAGATAATTTCGTTGGTTACATCCATGTGTAACAACATTTGTGTAGCGAGAAATTGTGTTTGTGTATGTGAATGTGCACGACATTACCCCAATGGTCGTTTTAAAGGTCAACTTCGATAACTCGGTGAAGCCCAAATTTTTTTTCGAAAACCAAATACTTCTTTTCTTTGGCAGGATATTTCGTTTCAGAAAACACTTACCGCAAGGAAAATTATTTTTCTGACCCGATGAAAAAACACTTTTATCGTCCTGAAAGCGTGCGTTTTGAAAAAAAGGTTACTCTGTAGAGACGAACTGGTGAAAATTGCTAGTATTATATGCATAAGCTCAGTAGGTCAGCAGGTCCCTACCTTACGAACAGTTGGTAAATCATTCAATTCTTTGGGCTAAAACAGCCAGTGCACGACATTACCCCCTGCACGACATTACCCCGTTCTACTCTATATTTTTGAAAAATATAGATGGAGTGCTCCTACAACAATTTCAAATGTTTAATTATATAAAGCTGATTATTCCAAAAATGTGCGTGATACGTGAACGGACACACCTACCTCCCATAGAAAATTTGCTAAAATTTTTTAACCTTAAAAGTATGCAACATATTATATCCATACACAATTGCTTTAAGCTGACCATTTTCTTGATGGCCCTATTCGGGACAGGAAAAAGTTATTTTATGCAGGTGGGGGCAAATCAATGGTCCGTAATATATGGTCTATGATGAGTTCTTTATGGTCTATGGTACATAATCTATGGTGAATGATCTGCCTTTCATAGTCCATGGCAAATCCTTTATGGTCTATGATTTTTTCTTTATGGTCTTTGGTGCATAATCTATGTATGTTCTATGATATATCTTTTATTGTCCATATTCCATAATCAGTGGTCTATGATTTATTCTTTATTGTCTTTGGTCCATTTTCTATGGTCTATGATCTGTCTTTTATGGTCTACGATTTATCCCTTATGATCAAGGGTTCATAATTTATGGTCTATGATCTGTCTTGTATGGTCTTTGGTCCATTAGTTATGGTCTATAATCTTTTTTTATGGTCTATGATCCATAATATATGATATATTATTTGTCTTTTGTGGTCCATAATCTATGGTCTATTATCTCTAATGATCTGAAGTCTATAATCTATGGCTTTTACCTGTCTTTTATGGTTTACAGCCCATAATACAATATATGATCTATTATCTGTGTTTTATGGTCTATGGTCCATAATCTGTGATCTGTGATTGACCCTTTATGGTGTTCATGGTCTTTGGTCTATGATCAATCTTTTATGTTCTCTGGCCCATAATATGCCAATTTTTTTTCAAAATTTGAGAACAATATATAACGTAATTACGGCAGAAAAAGAAGGAAATGTTAATGTCAAACTAAAATTGTTTTAAAATAAATAAATTACACAAAAGAATATGCGAACACCTTATATTTGGTACATTTATGAATATTCGGGACGTTTTGAAGTCCGGGACACTAGCACGAAAAACAAGACTGTCTTGGAAAATTCTAGGCGGTTGATCAGCCTTAATTACTTACATTAATTAATCATATGATCTTTTTCAGTAAAATAATGAGTTTGGCTTAAATATGACAATAAATTTTTCACTTTAATTGAAAGAGTAGATTCTGACATTTCTTTTTTTAAAGATAGAAGACGTAGCTAGACGTAAGTAACTTAAAAATATTTGAAGCAAAAATTTAGTGGTCAAAAAATTGCATGTGCAAGGTAATATCATGATTCGAAGTGGCTGGCATTTTCTTAAAAATGGAAAAAACTAACTCTGTTTTCACTGTAAGTATGCCGTAATTTGTAAAATTGACAGGTTTAAGTTCATGCTATTGGACAAATGACTACTTCCGAAGTTGATGCACATTTGCATTCGTTCTACTGCATTTTGAATTGTTACTCACAAAATCCAAAGCCATTATTTATAAGTGTGACAAAATCTAACATTTTTTTTTTGTTTGATTTCTAAGTACAATATAATCATAAAATGTCTGAAACAAGCTGCATGCTTAATGTAATTAAAATTTTTATGGCCAATTCTCTTTCTTTGCTACAAAAGAATGCAATAAAGACGTTTAAATGACATAAATAAATAAACTTGAACTTGAGGTGAATGGCAAAGAAAACACATTGAAAAAATTCTATAAAAATATGAAAATCACAGATTTTTTGAGCATTTTCATAGTCAGCCTTCAATGTGTAAAACAATGTACAAGCTAAAATAAATACAAAAACAAAATTTAAATAAAGCAAACCACGAAAAACGTTAATGATCATTAAGTGCACATTAAAATAAACAGGGTGTCTACGCCACATTTTGGCTTTTGGCCAAAATAAACTTTACGGACAAATTGCAGTAGTAAATAAATAAATATAAAAATAAATAAATGCATGTGATATAAGTATGTTTGTATGTATAACTAACAAAAGAACACGTGTAAAACTTCATTGTAAATTAGTGTAATAATATATTCATGTTGAAAAGGCGAGCATCTAGAATGAAATTGAAATTCCATAAATTTTCGCTTCTACCGCTAAGGCAAAGGCTTTCCATACATTCAACACTTTATTTGGAATATGCATTTTTTAGTGCTGCACATTGTGCACGTTTTTTAGCTGCTCAAATTCCAATTGCACGCCCCAAATAATTTCATTGAGTTGTTATGTTGGTTGTGCTGCATGCACTACATTCCCCGTGAATTCGAAATTTTGTTGCTTGTAAATTTCTTTAGTAGTTTTTTGACCTGTATCGCCTCCATCGCCATTTCTATTCCAAAATAATTTTATTGTTTTGTTATTCAGTCTGCATTCTTATCATACTCGAATGAAACTGCATATTCTCTACGGAGAAGAACGTGCAAAAATAAACAACGTCGACGAAATGTTCGTCTATAAAAATATCTCACCTACTTTTAAGACTTTAGCAGCGCTCTGCTGCATGGAATATAAACAAATTCGTATAAGAATACAAATATATTTGTATATTTGTTTCCTTTCCGCCATAATTTTTGACAACCCCGTTCCAATTAGTTCTATTTTTGAACAACGCACGCTGTATCTACACATTGCAAGTGATATTTGCTGACAGCTGTTAGCGCGGCTAACAGTCGCTGTTAACTTTAACAGTACTGAGCGAATGAAAGGCAGTGGTGTTTTAGTTTTTATTTTGTTCTTGAAAATTTTTTCAGAGTCTTTGAAATATTCAATTGTTTTTTTCATTTGCAGTTAATTCTGAAAATTAATGCAGTGATTTTTTGAATTTACATAACTAACTTAGTGCATTAAAAAAGTAATGTAATTTGCGCCACTCTGGTACATACATACAAATTTTCATAAAAAAATGCTTAATTAAAGTTTAGTGATCCCTTAGATACTATCTTTAAAGCAGTGAAAGTGCAAGCGAACGCCCATAACAAACGAGATTTATTCTATGAATAATATATAAGGATGACACAAACTTGCTGTAGGGCATTTTGCAAAGGTTACAGTCGAAACATCGTCAAAATGTTGCTTGTCGTATTGTCTACATGCTTTGTGAAAATGGAAAAACTCAAAATTTAGTTTTCAATTTTTGTTTATTTTCTAAACACGTTACAAAAATATTTGTTTGTTTGATTGGGGCTTTGAGTTGTCTGCTGCCTGACTTTTCACACTTAGTTAGCTCTTCAGAACCTTGAAACAAAGCTCGTCGGTTGCCAGAATTCGTTCCAAAAAATTTATATTTTTGCAGGCGGCTAAGAGAGAAATCAGACCTCAAGGTTTTAGTAAAACAACAGCAGTATCCTTTCGAGCACGTTATCATTGCAACGATGATAGAGATCATCTCTAACCGCTGACCGCTACCCCGTAACTAGGTCTGCTCCTGCACTTATTCACACGACTACCGGCGTTGCTGAGTAAAATTGTCAATTTTCCCCCTTCTTCGCGTTATTTAACACTATTTCACTACGTCTTAAGATCACCGCCTGGTGCTAACTCTCCTGGCGTTGCCTATATGAATTTTATTTCCATACCACTATCGTCCAACTATGCTACTGCCTAGTACTCTTCGTTCACTATTCCCCTTCTACTCACGACAACCCTCTAGATTAACCTCTCCCAGCATTGCTTTTAGGAATTTTATCCCACCCCACTTCTGTCAAATACCTATTTCTAGCTCGCTCTTTCTATTTGATCATTCCCGGCTTTCCCATAGGAATGATCTCAAAATTACAATACTACTCTTACTCTTATACATCCAACTCCGGCGTTGCCTATAGAATTCGTTTGCTAGCTCTACTTCTAATACTACTAGCTAACTACTGGGCTGACTCACCGTGCTAAGTGCTGGCTGCCGACTCACTGCTGAAACCTGATCACCAACAATTATATTACATAGCATCAGCTCAGTTGAACAGCTGTTTCAGAAACAGCTGATAGCTGTCAACTAGCAGTGTTGCCAGACCTAACTTTTTCTAATAATTTAATTTTAACCACTAAACTTTCATTCAACTATATGACGATTACGGGGTCTTCTCTTATTTAAACAATTCATTATTTTTTGGTTCTTATTTCACTTAATATTTATAGAAATAATAATAAAATTGGTGCAAAATTTAGTAACAAAGAGCTTTTCAATAAGAGCTAAAAAAAAAGTTTTTTAAATAAAACAAAAACGGTTTTGGATATCAATGAAATTCTTTATTCCTGTGAAAGTACATTCGATGCCATTATGTATGGAACTCGATTTCTTTTGCATGGCCACCACGGGCACGCTTGCAGAAGTCTAGACGCTGAACGACAGTTTTCAAGCATAAATCGGCCGATACTGCTGCAATTTCACGATCGATATTCGTACGAAGTTCACCAATCGTCGCTGGCTTGTTGGCATAGACCATAGACTTGAGGTAGCCCCACAGGAAACAGTTTAACGGAGTCAAATCGCACGACCGAGGCGGCCAATCGACTGGGCCATTTCGTGAGACGACACGTTCACCAAACTTGGTTTTCAATAAATTGATTGTGACATTCGCTGTGTGGCTTGTGGCGCCGTCTTTTTGAAATCCATTTCATTCAATTCGGGCCAAAAATATTCGGTTATCATTGAACGGTAGCGATTCCCACTCACAGTAACGTGCCGGTCTTGATCATCGCGGAAGAAGTACGGCCCAATGACACCGCCGGCCCATAAACCGCACCAAATCGTAATTTTTTCGGGATGCAATGGTGACTCATGGAGTACGTGTGAATTGCTGCCTGACCAATAACGCATATTTTGTTTATTGACGAGCCATTAAGCCAGAAATGAGCCTCATCGCTGAAAATGATTTTTCGATGAAAATTCGAATCATTTTCAAGTTGTTGCTCAGCCCACTTCACGAACATACGACGCTTCTGGTTATCAAGCGGCTTCATTTTTTGCGTCAATTTTATCTTGTAAGGATGTAGGCCAAGATCTTTTCGCAAAATTTGCCACAACGACGTCACAGAGATGCCCAATGCTTGAGAACGACATGTGAGAGACACATTTGGGCTCTCTTGAACTGAAGCCTCAGCGGCAGCAATATTCTCGACACTACGGGCACTTCTTTGCCACACTGGCACGGGAAAATTTTGTACTGTGCCTGTGGATTCAAATTTTTCCACAAGACGCTCAATTATTGATCTGGTAGGACGATTATGACGACCATAAATTGGACGTAGCTCTCTTAAAGTTGAGGCGACAGACTCCGAATTTCGGTAGTAAATTTTAATAATTTCTACTCGTTGTTGGCTTGTATATCTTTCCATGATGAAATGGCAAACCTTATTGAAGAGAAATGTCAAGAGAGCGGAATAAAATATGGCGTCGTTTGCTGTCCCTATCGGTCTATTTTTGTAGCGTCCGTATTGAAAAACCCTTTATATCTCAATATACTAAAAATACACTCAAATTCAGTTCTCTGTGTTTCTATAAACGATCCCGCGACTTATAGCGTTACAACCTTATGTTCGAAATTTCTTTAGTTGGGTCTTTAGAATAGAGAACTGTTCTTCATGTAACTTCTCTGATTGCTTTTAAGTTTCTGTAATCAGGTGCGAGAAGTTAAAACTTTTTGAGCCGTAATTGAACTAGTTGCGAAAATCATCTTCCAAGCGCAACTAATGTTTGGGACCCACAGCGATTCGATTGTATAACCAAGCTAGCTCTACGAGCTCCAATTCAACTGCGTCTTAAGGCTACAAATACCAACAGTAAGGTCACAGGTTATTCAGATAAATAATATTCTCCAACTACTACTCTATACTGCTTTCTTTTCTTGTCTTCTTTATCCGTAAGTTTTTATTCGAGCTGCAAAACTATGATGTGAACCTTCAATTTAGTTTTAACGACGCGCACTATGAGACTGACCGTGTTGACGCTACAACGAATACTGTGAGACTGATCACTCCACTTCTGCTGCTGCTTTGTTTAACATGAACCAGTTTGCAAGTTGTGCTGTGGAGTAACGGTAAACTTGTCGAATCGGTTCTTCAAACGATCGCATGATGCTGTCGCAGTTGATTTTTGCAGTGGTTGCATGTTTGAGGGATCTTATGTACCATTGTATTGCTGGCATTAGAGTGTTAACATGTGGGTGCAAAAAGGGAACTTATTTGTTCCTCGCAACTGTAGTTTTGGTAATTTTTAAAAAAATGTCTTACAAATAAAATCACTCTCCTTTCTTTTCACATCTGTTATATTTCATAACTTTTTAAACATTTTCTGCCCACTTTTTTAACTCATTTGCTTTGTTCAATCGTTCGTTTAACTCTCATTCTAAGGCTTTTGCTTTAAAAATTACCTTCGCTTCGTCCTTTTTGTTCTGTTTTGATATTTTAATGTTGTCTGTCTGTTTTATTTTTCAAAAGTGTTCCTATTTTGTCTGTCTGTAAAATCTTTTTAGGGTTATAGTCCAATTATCCGTCAGACTGAATCAGGTCAAAAAAAGAAAAAAAAAAGCCAATAAAAAAAACTCGTACATGGAAAAGTCATACGGCGTCTAATTCGACATGGAATACCTCATATATACATATATTTTTTTTAAGTAATCCAATGATAAATATTCAATTTTAAGATAACAATAGAAAAATCAATAAAATATAAAACAATCTAAGTAAACATAAAAAACCTAATGGAACCTATTAATAAAAGATAAAGTAATAGAAATGCGCACATCTTTCTAATGCTTTCATTATGAGTGTTTCAAAATGTTTCGTCACTAAATATACCTATATATTTATATATTTGTAAATTTAAGAGATAATCTACTTGGTTAAAGAGAAAAACTTAGCAATGGATTTGAAAAGAAATTCTCCGAGTATTGAATAAAATAACGGAGAAATTGTTAAAAATATAAACAAATGGAAAAACCCATATGTTCTCCGGAATATATTTCGAAAAAAAAGTATAATTTTCAACAACTTCTCTTCTTTACGATCAAACATTCAGTTGAATAGATAAACTACGCGAAAACGCACGCACGTATTTCATAAAAGTTCGGTAAAAAACAATTTTGAAAAAAATAAAATGTGGCATTCAAAAAAAGAAAAAAAATTCTTAAAAAAATCAAGGAAAACATGAAAATTCTTTGTCGGCCATAAAGATTTTCACAAATTAATGTTGACGCGTCAGCCACGCGAAATTTTCGGCGTGTTTTGACAGCATTGTTAAGTGTTTGATTGATTTCGTTCATTGTTTTGCTAATTGTGTAAAGAAACACCTTAAAGGTGTAATTAAAAAAAAAAAAAAAAAAATTAAAAATTTCTAAATAAGTAATAATTTGAATTTAAAAAAAAAAAAAAAATCAATTCTGTTTTGTTTGTTTGTTTTGCTCCGCAAAAGCCATAAAAATCATCACTTTTGCTTTTCCTGTTCGATTTGGTTCGATTCAAAGCGTTTCGGTTCGTTGTGTGTGTTGCAATTGTTATATAGTGTTTGTTGTTGTTGTTGTTGCTGTTGTTGTTGTTTCTTCTGTTTTTGATGTTTTTGTTTATACTCAATAAATTGTTGGAATTTTCACTGGTGAAAATAAAAATTAAACAGAACCAAAACAATCGTAAAAGAAGAAGCGAAGGAAGAAGCTGAAAAAGAAAAAAATTTTATTTATTTTTTCCAAAATCGCGAACTAAAAATCAAAAGAAATTTTTAAATTTAAAACATTAAGGTGAAATTTGTTATTTTGTTTTTATGCTTGAAAAAGTTTTGGCCAAGTTTGTATTCATCGATAATTGTGGCCAAAAGCTAAATTTTTAATTTGCTTTAATGTGGTTGATCGCGTTAATGTTGCATTACAAGAAAATTTTACATCAACATGTAAACAAGAAATAAATAAAAAAAGAAAATAGTTTTCAAAACATTTATAAAAAAAAACAAACAAAAATGTATTAATTTAATTAAATATATGCATTTATTTTAAATTATATACATTTAGCGCGTTTAGTATAATTCCGTCTTTGGCAAAGTGTTCATATAACAAAAAAAACTCTTCATCATGGAGTCAATAGAGGAGCTGAATGTTTTTGGTAAGTGTATAGAGGCAATTTTTTTTAAAATATTTTTTGTCAAAACTAAACCAAATTATATCGAAATATTTTAATTGTCTCAGCAAATTTGAATTAACGCAGTTTTAAAATTTATGGAAAACTGAACATTATCGTTTGCTGCTATATTCAGAATGTCATGACAGGTTTCAATTGGTGATTTCTATATTTTCAGACCTAGGTTCTTTCATTTTTATTCTGGAAGAGCAAGGCTAAAACCATAGCAGTCTTGTTCTTGGCGTTGATATTGTACCTTGGTCTTCGGCATTAAGTCTTGGTCTCGGTTTTGGTCTTAGTCGAGAAAAAATTATTAAAGATTGTTAAGTATTCAAAATATCCAAACCTTATTTTTCCAAAGCGGATGGGTTTTGAAGACGCCAAATTTCGAATTGAAAGAAGATTTTATGATTAAAAGAGGTACGATACACCTTTTACATATAATCTTACAAGACTGAAAACCGGCTCCCGGAAATAACGCCAGAAAATTTTTTGAAAATAACGCCAGAAAAAGAATCTACGTACAATATTCTGGCGGTATTTCCATTTTGTTTTGGAAATTAAGCCAAAAATTATCTAGAAAATAACGCCAGATAAGTTTTTGGCCTTATTTCCAAAAGAAAATGGAAATAACGCCAGAATTTTTTATGGAGATTTTTCTGACGTTATTTCGTTTGGCATTATTTCCCTTTTGTAAGCTACATAATTCTTGGCCTTGGTCTCGAAAAACTTCTTAGACCAAGACTAGTTTTTAAGGCTATACGCCAATAGGAAATAAATAAATTTTTGAAAACAACAACAGAAAAATCTCCAAACAAAATTCTGGCGTTATTTCCATTTTGTTTTGGAAATACAGGCAAAAATTTTCTAGCGTTTTTTCCAAAAATTTTTTGAAAACCAGTCTTGGTCTTGGTAGTTTTTCGAGACCAAGACAAGTACGCCAATATAATTTCAAGACCATATTGCCTCCGTAATCAAAGTAAGCTCGTGGTTTTGAAAATTAGCAAAATCGGTCTACGGAAATTCCTACTGACCGTACAAGAAAAAAATAGCATAACACTATTTTACACACAAATACTAAATGCTTAAGGCGTATACTAAAGATTGGGTGGCCTCGCACTATATGAAATGCCGAGCTACATCAATAATGCATTCAGAGGGCTATAGCAAACGAGGTCAAGCTGCGCAAATTGGGATGGATTGGTCACACTCTCCGGAAACCACACAGCGAAGTTTGTCGTCAGGCTCTTGAGTGGAATCCACAAGGCAGTAGAAGTCGTGGTAGACCTAAAACCAACTGTAAAAGGTCGCTGGAAAAGGAAATCTAAGAATCGGGAAAGTAGTGGCAAGAGATCAAAGTCATCGCAAGGGATCGCGACAAATGGAGATGTTTCATATTGGCACTATGCTCCTCCTACGAGTTAAAGAAGAATACATACATACATAAGCTCTGGTCAGAAATTTAGACGATTTTGACAAGAGGGCGTTTCACTTCCCATACAAGCAAAATTTTTCGTAGAGACGCGTTGAATAGTTACCGCAAACTCCCTGTTCGTGTTTTCATAGCTGGTCTCACATCTTACTAATACTTTAATGCTTGAGTTCCTTAGAGCTCCGTCCAATCTCAGTCCCTTTCCCTAATTTTCAACAATGCAATCCAATCATTTGCAGATGACAGCAGCATTTGTCATTCATATTGCTTCAAAAAGAGTCCAAGCTCTATGTATATTGAGAGAAAAAGGCGGCACATGAATAACACATGCCCTCAAAACAATCTCCGAGTAGGGTCGTGCTTATCCAATGCTATGAGTTGTCCCACAAACGAGTGAATTCTCTTACCCTACCTTTAAACCCATATTGGTTCAGAGGGGTAGTTTTCAACTTCTTTAAACCCATATTGGTTCAGAGGGGTAGTTTTCAACTTCTTAACTAAGATAGTGATTTCAATGAAACTAGAAAATCTAAAAATTATTTGTTGATGTACATAAGTATAACTTTTTTTTTGGAATGTTGGCTATCATTTATGTATCACGATGATTTTGAGCTTGCCACGCCCACAGCGGCACCTCACATTAACCGAAAGTATCCAAGAAGAGCATTTTTGAGAAAAAGAAACTATCAATATTTTAGTATTTAAAATGATAACATCGGCACTCGTTTCATATTTAAATAGTTCAAATCGGGATTGCCATTGAACATAAAAGGATTCCAATGAAACTGAACCATAGAACATAAAACAATGTTTGAAACGGCATATCAGTTTGGTGCAGTTTCTTTTTCCTAATGCCAGGATTTTATTCTTGAAAATAGGGTCTCTTTAAAGATAATAGAACAATATTTAAAACGACATATGTATCAATGAAACTTAACAATTTTTTCAAATCAACTTGCAAAAACAATACACAAAAACCAGTTTTGATCTGAATTGAGTATATTTATAGGCCCAAGGGGTAGGAAACTACCTCAATCGTAACTCGAAAATCGTTTGAGATAACCAAAAAATTTGGACGGATTTTTCTTGATTATGACCAAATTAGCCTGTGTTACAAAAATCACAAAAAAATTTCAACTAGAATGGGAACCGGGTTAATATGATCGGCGCAGATATTATGAATCAACAACTCTTGACTTTTTGGGCAGATCGATTTAAGCTTACCTGAGGTGGGCAGATCATGTGTTCGATGTGTCAAATGAAGCGGCCAAGTGCTTAAATTATCTAAAACTATGTTAGAAATACTTCACTCCAGTAGGTCTGCAGACTGTTTCGCCTATATTGAGCCTTAGCTATAGTACAATTCGGATATCTGGGACAGGGTTTCAAAAACTACTTTGGAGCTGCTAGGCTCTATTGATTCTCTCGAACACCGTCGGAGCGTTTGGTGTTTTACCCCTTTTCATACATACTATAATGGAATGTGCTCTAGAGAAATGCATATGCTGTTCTACTAGTTCGTATATTTTCTTGCAACGCTCGTTCATCTCATCGCAATGCCTCCCATCATTATTGCGGCCCTGTCCTTATTGCGTTGCAATGATGTTTATTAGAACATCACGCTATCGCGGTATTATTCGTTCATTGGTCGCACGATTAGCTGTAACAGCGGTAGATTTATGAAATATATTCATCGATAATACTCCGCTTTTCTCCCGTTCCACATATTTTGCAAATATTAAGCAATGATTGAAGTCATAAAAAATATACCAGTGCAATATACGCGTACTTATAAATTGAAAATGAAGATTCGAAATTTACGTAAAAATTTCTTTCGGAAATGACTCTTCGATTCAAAGCAACAACCACTTTTTTATTAGAGATTTGTTCCTTGTAGCTAGTCAAAGTACTTAAATATCCCAATTTGTTTGTTTTTTAATAGCCATACCACATTTCTACATAAACTCAATAAAAATATTATGCACATAAAATTATTGGACTAATTATAATTTCTTTTTATTTCCTGTTTAGTTTTCGCAAATGCAATAAAAACACTATTTATGTTTATTTTAATTAAAATAAACAAAATAAAAACCTGTGTTCCACTGTTTAATGTTTATCATCACAACAAGCGGACTAATTGAATGGGCTGACTGTGAAAAAAATGAAATTAAAATAAAAAAGTTTTCTTTTTAAAAACGAAATTTCATAATATGACCCCGAAGTATTTTTGTTTTTGTTTCAAGTTCGGTCACATATGGGTTAATAAAATTAAGTAATTTATTTTTATTTTTTCAGTGGCAGTTATTGCTCTGTTTTAATTGTGAATCCTCTTAAGTTGGTGGTGGTGTACCACCCGCTATGCGAATGCTGTTTATATGCGTTCACCAATGAAAACTCATTGGTTTGGAAATGAGAAAAATCATCATTTTGGTAATTTGCTTAAATGATAATTTCAATTTCTATTGCGAATATCTACGTATGTTTATATTAAGAAAAACTATTTTTAAATTAATGACATCTATGCTTGCCATTAATGTTTATTATTTTGATTTTTATTAGCTAGAAGTGTATACATACATTGATATAAATATTTACTATGATAATACTATAATAATAACTGTTAAGATATTAGGTTCATTATGAAACTCCTGCATATCTGCTGTCAGAAATCAGTCTGAGTTTACCACTCTCAAACATATTTTTTTCTCATAGAAACCTCAAAACCACATTACACACCTATCCTAAAAAAAAAATATGCTTCATGAGAATGCTTAATAAGACGGTTCACAGCATCTTATTCCAGCTTTTTCATAGTTTCGAAACCTGTTCCGAATGAAATCATAGCTGATCGTTTTCTTAAATAAAGTCAAAAAAACGTTACTATTGAAAAAATACAACAAACCAAAAACAAAATAGTCATTTATGACGTAATTGTCGGTGCTGAATCTGAATTCAGTTTTGGAATCACTCTATACATATATTTATATAGTTTCAGACTTTTGATCCTATATATCTATATATAGGACGAACGAAATTGCTTTGCTCTTTTCTACTTAATGCATTGCTCAGAACTGACCTTTGTCTTCAATAAATGTTATAAATTGGACTTGTATGATTCTTCCTTAAAATGTTTTGTTGATGCTCATATGATTTTTCACTCAATGTTGTCATCAAATAAGTTCAATTTGTAACATAATTGGAAGGCAAAGAATAGAAATAAGTAGAGTAGAACGGGGTAATGTCGTGCAGGGGGTAATGTCGTGCACTGGCTGTTTTAGCCCAAAGAATTGAATGATTTACCAACTGTTCGTAAGGTAGGGACCTGCTGACCTACTGAGCTTATGCATATAGTACTAGCAATTTTCACCAGTTCGTCTCTACAGAGTAACCTTTTTTTCAAAACGCACGCTTTCGGGACGATAAAAGTGTTTTTTTATCGGGTCAGAAAAATAATTTTTCTTGCTGGAAAATATACCAGGTAAGTGTTTTCTGAAACGAAATATCCTGAGAAAGAAAAGAGGTATTTGGTTTCCGAAAAAAAATTTGGGCTTCACCGAGTTATCGAAGTTGACCTTTAAAACGACCATTGGGGTAATGTCGTGCACATTCACTTACACAAACACAATTCCTCGTTACACAAATATTGTTACACATGGATGTAACCAATGAAATTATCTTTCGATCGGATGCTTACTCGTTGCATTCGCTTGAGATATACGGATTAACGAGCATATCAAAGTTGAGTGCACGACATTGCCCCGTTCTACTCTACACAACATATCGATACCTTAGAGCGATATGGTCCTATCTCCACTTTTTGCGATTTTGGGATTTTTGCAGTTATGGCAACATTGTGGGCTTCTTTACCGTGTGGAAAACTGTGAGATGTCAAAATACCACTAAAACATCAAAATATTCGAAAATTAAAAAAAATCCTATCTCCAAACTGTAATTTTTTCAAGAGCGCTACTGTCCTATCTCCACTAAATATTCAAATAACTCACGTTTTTAAAAAAAATTCTTCGTTTTTTCGCGTTTTCTTCGCGATTCATGACTTTTTGCGACATTTTAGTGAGCAAATTCGGTTACACTCAAGGCTCCACTCTTGTTTGCCGGAACCAAAAATTCAAAAACTAAAAAAAAAAAAAAAAAAAAAAATCGTTTTTTCGTGTTTTCCACGCGTTTCATGACTTTTTACGACATTTTAGTGGAAAAAATTCAAAAAATGTACTAAATACGTCTTTTTTTTTCAATAGTAGTGGAATTCTATGTAGGGGCAAAAGTAATGACACACTATAAATTGACTGGGATTTCGTTAGAAGTTAATCAAATTGGTTAAAAACATTAAATTATGTTAAAGAATACTAAAGGTAAAAATATTGCATATTTGGTTTTATCAAAATAGCAGCCAATCCTAAATAACCACTGATTGAAATCTTCTTTTTGCATTTCCCAACAATTGTAAAAATGGAGATAGGACTATAGCGCTCTAAGGTATCGATATTATGTCCTTCAGACTTGTATAATAATGAATAAATACATGATAATGCTAAATCTCCTCTAATAGAACCACTACCTATCATTTATCACACATTTTGGTACCTTTACTATACTCGGAAAACAATGCACGACATTACCCCCCAAATTTTGAGGGGGGTTATGTCGTGGACATTTTTTTTTTCTTCACTTACACAAACATAATTTCTCGCTACACAAATGTTGTTACACATGGATGTAACCAACAAAATTATCTTTCGATCGGATGCTTACTCGTCGCATTCGCTTGAGATGTACGGCTTTACGAGCATGTCAAAGTTGAGTGCACGACATTGCCCCGTTCTACTCTATTGAATTTAGTACAAATGAGCAAAAGAATTTTGTTTTTGAAGTTTTGGGTAAAAATATCTAAAAAACCATATGTAGTAAACCGATTCCAAGACTGGAGTCAGATTCAGGACAAAAAAATACATTGGAAATGATTATTTTCTTCTTGTTTGTTTTGTTTTTTCAACTATACCGTTTTTCGACCTCATTCGGAACAGATTTCGAATCTATGAAATAGCTGGAATACGAAACCATTTCATTTGGTATTATCATGCAATTTCTTTTTGATTGAGGATAGGTGTCATAAAATGGGATATTTGAGCAAAAATTGAGGCCAAATAGTCCCTTGAATCAATGTATTTCTAATTTATTTAAATTCGCACTTGAAACTCTTTCGAAGAAGAATCCTTATTTTCCAAGGCTAAATAAGCATCTATAAGAGCAAGTCTATTTTTTAATTTCCGGGAGGGTAAACTGTACTAAGACTAGTGATGAGCAAGCCAAGACCATAGCAGTCGTGGTCTTGGTCTTGTTTTTGCACATTGAGTCTTGGTCTTGATCTTGGTCATTAAGTTTTGGTCTCGGTCTTGGTCTTGAAAAATTTCTAAGGATTGTTGAGTATTCAAAATTTCCAAACCTTATTTTTACAAAGTACGGAGGGCCTAAGGTATTATGTTATAAATTTTTAGTAAATCCAAAAATTGCGTACTATTTGTTATAATCATACAATATATTATTTTAGTTTTCAGAAAAATTGGTCAAAATGGAGAAAAGAAAACGTAAAATTCGTGAAACAATGTCAGCAGATATTTCAGTGCCATCGCAGCAAGAGATTCAGATTGCTATTCTTTTTGGATTTCGACGCAAGCTTAAGCCTGTGGAAATATTTAGTGAATGCCAGATAGCATTTGAAGTTAATGCGCCATTCCTCGTGGCTATTGCAAAGTGGTTCCGAAGATTCCAGACAGATAATTTTTTTTGTGGAGGACGAACCTCGAGAAAACCGCCCAAAATCTTCGACTGATTATGAAGACTGGTGAAGTCTTAAATTGACAGAGATCCAAGATTGACCCAGGAAATCATTGCTGAGGATCTCGGCTTGAATGCCATGGCTGTATCGCGAATTTTAAAAAAATTATCTTGGATGCACGAAGAAATCTGCACGATGGGTTCCTAGGGATTTAAATGATGCTCAAAAAGGGGCATGTGTGCGTTTTGCTAAGTATTTTTTTGTTGAAAAATTCAAAAACGGAGAGTCTAACACTTTCAAGAAAATTGTAACAGGTGACGAAGCCCAGAAGTTGAAAATCCACCTGTTAAAGCAAAGCAACAAAAGTCAGCAACAAAAGTAATGTCAGTTTACTTTACCAGAGAGAAAGTTGTAGCTGCCTTTCCTTTGGAAAAAGGTCAGACGGTTACTGCTTAGAAGTATACTGAAACCTGCTTACCAAAAGTTTTCCAAAATTTATTGGGAAAACGCCTATAAAAGGAGCAACGCCGCTACTTTCTACATCACGATAATGCGCCAGCGCACACTGCTGAAAAAACGACCGATTTTATTGCACTTTCAGGCATCGAAGAAATTCGTCCAGCACCTTATTCTCCAGATCTAGCACCTCGGGACTTCTGGTCGTTTCCAAAAATAAAAAAAAAATTTCATATAGAGAGTCTTCAACAGCAATGATGAAATTTTAAAACAGCAAAAAGCCAATTTTGACGACTGTTTTTCAAGATGGATTTATCGACTTCAAAAATGTATCAAAATAAAAAGCGATTACGTTGGAAAAATACGAACAGATGAAGAATAAATTTATAAATTTAAAAAATTTTGTATCCAGTTTTTTCGATTCTAATAAGCGAACTTTTGTTAGGCCCCTCGTAGTTGGCTTTTTAAGATGACAATTTTTGAATTAAAATATGATTTTATGCTTGAAAGTGGTGTTTTACACCTACCAACTATAAATTGGCACGACTAAAAAGCAGTCTTGGCCTTGGTCTTTCAATGATATCAGCGTCTTGATCTTAGTCTTGCAAAATTACCAAGACCAAGACCAAAACTAATTTTGCTCATCACTAACAAAAACATATGCTTTCTTCGTCAAGGTCTCTTAATATCATCCGAAATAAACGATTTTCACTGAGGCAAGTTTGAGAAAACATTCGACCTATAATTGTAAAATAACTGGATACCATATGTTAGTCTTCGACGTAAGAGGTAATATTTGCTACATATTGACAAAACAAAGCTTAAGACTGCTTTACTCAATATTTTGGAAGAATTTCTTTGATGCAATATTAAATTTCCGCTCTCAATACATTTTTATAAATATGTAACTGCAGTTTGTCACAAAAAACGGCAATTTTAAATCTTGCGAGAATTACGGGACACCATCATACCTCTGGCAATACAAATTAATGAAACCTCACTTAAGTCGTGGAAAATTGTCTTATATCGAATAAGGTTGTTTTGTAAAAAGTCTACAAATATTAATCAATATTGACTTAAATGTTTAAACTGTTAAAAAATGGAATGGCACTAATTCTCTGAAATCCACTTTTTGTCCATTATATAATTAATATAAAAATAAAAGTTATTGAAAAAATTATTGCATTTATTCAATTATCTATTTCTTAGAATTTCAGAGTATATTTGTAAGACTGAAAATGTAAAATTTCATAACATATCAAAATGCATTGACATCTTTAATCTACTTTCATGTAGATGAGATTAAAAAGTTTACATTATCTATATAAATCGGAGAATTATTAAAGGAAATTCAATTCGTTTCAATTCTTTTCTTTATTCATCATCAGTAAAATACAATTTGTTTATTTTTGTTTACATTGAATCTTTCAGTAGCAAAAAGCATGAATGAAATATAGTAAATTCAAATCAATTCGAGGACGGATGTGTTTTCAAGCATATCCACACATACACATTTGAATTTGTACTCAGCACAGTAGCAATGTTTATGCATAGAAATATGTATGAGTGTGTATTTTTAATGCAAAAATTATAAGAAAATAGAAATTATTTTTTTATTTTAATGAAAAACTCTAAACAATTCCTTAAAAGTTTCAATGTGCAGCAATATGTATGTATATTCCATAGTGTTGATTTTCGAAAATTTATTTTTGAGGTGAAATACATATTTAATGAAGTGAAAACCACAAAGTTTTCATTGTTTTTGATATTTTGATTTATATACTGTATAGTTTGTTGTTGAAGTTTTTTATAAGCATAAAAAAAAATGTAATTCAATGTCATTCTTTTATTTGAATCTACTCCAAAATAATCGAAGTTGACTCCAGTGAATATTTTCACTTTCATTATCTACAAAATTCATTCATAAATTTTTGATATTGCTTTTGGAACGTTCGAGATCGAAGCACAAATAATAATTTCCATTCCTTTAAATGTCCTGATACTTATATCAATTTCACTAGATTTATTTATATTCACCCTTATCATCTACTTCGATTTCGATTGGAGTTCTGGAAATCAAAATATATGGTAGCAAATTTTCGAATCAATTTATCGACCAGTCAAATTGGTTACTGGCTATATGTGTGAGTCTTGCACTAATTCCAAACTTTTGTCTGTTCAACATATCCGAATGGATCCTCCCAGTTTGTTTCGGGAAATTATGTAAATGGCGCTTTTTACCGTGTAGTACTAGGTAAAAAATTTTTATGTTTCCGATTTTAGTAATATTTGATTATGATATACCTATATACAATATGTATGTCCTGGTTCCAGATACAAAATATTTTTAGAGTATAAAGTCTAGCTTTAGTTAGACTGTTTTAAAAATTTGATTCAAACTAACGCATTCCTGCCGATTAGTCAAATTTTTCAAAGTCTTTTACCTCGTTAACCAGACTTTATATTTTAAAAATTTGTTGTATAACATTATCAAATACAAATAAAATAGGAAACATTATAAGTTTTTATGGTAAAATTCTAAGGAAGTTAAACAGGGCAAAATTCTCTATCGATTGACAAAAGTTTTATGAACTTTGGAATTAGTGTAAGACTCAAATCTAATTTGACTGGTCTATTAGTTCGAATCAAAATCGAATTAGATGATAAGGGTGATTTATTCTCTTCGAAACCGGATTTTTTACCAGTTAGCTCGGTTATTTATCTTTCCACATTGTCGCCATTTCTTTCCATACATTTCCTTGGGCTGTAAATCAACTAATTAAAACAACAATAACTATGTCCTTGAAAAAGACCGCAAGGCTCCAAGTCCGGAAAATATGTTGCTGGACGAATTTTTTCGACCTCAGTGGCTTCAATGAAGCTACATGTTATGGAAAAGTATAACTATATCTTATTGATCAGTGTCACCTCCTAAGTCGATATAGCCATGTTCGTCTGCCTGTCAGTCCATCTGACTGGCTGTCTGTCTATTCGTAGAAATCATTTTAATATTTTTAGGAGAAAGATAATTTGGTGAAGTTTTAGCCCTCCGTCTTCACTGTAAAAGTTAGCTCCTGGAATTGAAAATTTGTGAAATCAAGCAACGGCCACGCCTTCAGAAAAACATTTAAAGCCCAATTTTATGAGCATTAGTCTAAGTTTGCATATACACAGACAATGTTATCGGCTTATGCTAAGCTCATTGGGTCGATTTCAACGCTAGCAAGGCTCAATGTTGTTGAGTGGGTTGTTCCCCTCCACCTCTCAATATGGTCGGCGTGGATATTATTAGATC
The DNA here is from genome assembly GCA_951812925.1 of Calliopum simillimum. Classification (NCBI taxonomy): domain Eukaryota; kingdom Metazoa; phylum Arthropoda; class Insecta; order Diptera; family Lauxaniidae; genus Calliopum; species Calliopum simillimum. The sequence goes on along the minus strand of OX638372.1, from coordinate 18,520,625 downwards.
AGCAACTCTTGTTGTCTGAGCATATCGATTCAAACTGATCTGATGTGGACTGATCATGTATTCGATATGTCGAAAGAAACAGCCAAGTTTTATAAAATGTCTCAAAAAATTTTGAGAAAAATCACACGTATACTTCGTAATACTCAAAGCATTTTTTGCCTTATACAATAGAGCGCTTTTGATTTTCCGAAGCGTTCATTTTAGTAACAAAAAAAGAAGTTATTAGTCTTTCCTTTTTCTTTTTCACAGAATAGATACCCAAACATCCCAATGGGGAATGGAGCGCATCAATAGCGCTTCTGAAGCGCTCTAAAGCAGCAGTGAAGCGCATTTCTCTCGTTGCCAAAAGCGCTGAAATTAACATTGGCATGTCATTGGAACGAAGCGCTTCGCTCTCGCTACCAGAAATGCTCTTTGGATGCGCATCGCTCTCTCATCCAGAAATGCTGTTTGGATGCGCATCGCTCTCGCTACCAGAAATGCTCTTTGGAAGCGCATCGCTCTCGCATTCAGAAATGCTCTTTGGATGCTTTTTGGATGACAATAAAAATATTTAAAAAAATTAATTTTTAATTGAAATTTTACGTCTTTCGTCACAAAGACACATCAGACTAATTTTTTTTTTGATGTAATTATAATTATTTTTATTTTACTAAATTAATTCTAATTGAAAAATTGCAAGTTGAAAACTTTTGTGTTAGGTCTGGGCCGGAGTTGAACCGAGGACCTCACGGTTGCTACAACTCTCAATCGCAGTGCCAGTCGCTAGACCACTGCTCTATCATCGCGCTCTTACGAAGACGACTTATTGATTTATTTTGTTTTGTACGTTAATACGTGACCGAAAGCGCATCGTTCTCGTTACCAGAAATGCTCTTTGGATGCGCATCGCTCTCGTATCCAGAAATGCTCTTTGGATGCGCGTCGCTCTCGCTACCATAAATGCTCTTTGGATGCGCATCGCTCTCGCATTCAGAAATGCTCTTTAGATGCACTTCGCTCTCGCTACCTATAGCGCAGAAAATATGCGCATACAAATCAGCTCTTTAGATACGAGAAGGACGCGCATCGCTATTGCATCTTGGGGATGCGCATCGAAATTGTCTGTTGGGATACTCTTACAAACACTTTGGTGTTAAAAAATCGTAGATTTTGTAGTACAGAAAGAATTAGTTCTTAAATTAATTGGGAACGTTTTGATTTAAAAACAGTACTGTTTTTAAATCAAATGTTCAATATTTTTGAATTTAAAGAAAATTTCATAAATTTAATAACTTTGTATATGATTTGAAAATATTCGTTCTACAGTTTTTGATACGAGAATGTTTTTGGGTTTTTGATTTGAATGCAAACCTCTTTGGCGCCCTTTTGTATCGGAAAGTTTTTGATTCAAATACATTTTCATTTGATTTTACAACTTTTTTTTGTGTGATACATAATATTCGATTCTAAAAAACTTTTTGCTTTAAAAAAAAAAAATCATTTATATGACTGCGTAATTGAAAAACGTAAAAAAGGAATAGATTTTTGAAACCAAATATTATCTATGTACAAAAAAAATATTTAATTTTTTTACGCTAAAATTTTTGCAAATTTTGGTATCAGTTTTTTTAAGATCAAAAAGTTATGAAAAAAAAAAAACATGCTTCTTTTAGCCAAATTGGTCTTCGAACAAAAATGATCTAGATATCGCTAAGTTCTTAAATTCTAAGTATTAGACGCTAAACTTCGAATATGGACTGATGAATCGGACAAGCTGTAAATCATAGCAATATTCTATTCGTGTTATCATTTTGATTTCAAATTTCGTCAATGACTTACGAGTTTTTGAGTTAGTCTTATTGTTCTGCTCTAGTTTCTATACTATATTCTCATGCTTTATTCGGCATTTTCTTAAAAGTTTGCCATATTTACGCTAATTTATTAATATTTAAATAACTTTTTTATAACTTTATAATTGCAATAAACAAAAAACCGTAAATTCCAACTAAAAATAGCAAAATAAATTTAGTTACACTGAATTTTATAAATTTGTTTTTTTTTTTTTTGGTTTTTACACAAACCAATAAATTGTGTCAGCTGCTCTGCGGCGAGCTCAATGTGAAACACATGGTGGTTGTAAAAATTAACCGCCCACCATGTTTGCGGCTGCATAAAAAAAAAATGCAAAAAAAAAAAAATAAACAAAAAAAATTTTATAGTAAATTATTAGGACTTTTTTTTCGTTATATTTCATTCTGTAAATATTTTGAAAAAAACATAAAAACTATGATTATAAGCCACATATGAAAATATTTGTTATTAAAACTAATTTCAAATATTTGTTTTGGTTTCAACCATATTTGGCATATTGCCAAATTTCTCGAAAAAAAGATATTTTCAAATAGCAGCAGTTTAAATAGATAGACATTTAGACAGCCAGACGGACAGGCAAACAGTACGGGAGGCAACAAAGACAGGTAGGCGTTAAAGTGAAGCATGACATCGCAGGCCAAACTGCATATTTAAGTCAACATGGAAATATAATTAAAATTAATTTTTTTTTTCTAAATTTTGTGCGATTCTTTTTTTTTAGTTAAAAAGCAAATTGAGATTTATGTAGAATTAATTTTGCAGAACAATGGTTAACAAAAAAGTATATGGTATATTGCACGAAATAGATACAGATATATTATATTACCTGCCATTTGATTTATTATAAAAATAAAATTGTTATTTGTTATGAAAAATCAACAAAATATTTATATTGCATAAATTATTGCACAATTTAATAATCATATATAATAATACCGTGTGATTTTTCACAGTTGTAGCACTAAAGCCGCCACAGTTTGATTGACAAATTTAGCGGAATTGTTTTGATTTTTAGCGGAAATTTGTTTTGATTGATTCAGCCAAAAAGAGAAATTTAACATATTTATATGGCATCAAATCAAAGAAAATAATAAATAACGTTTTCAGATGAAAAGTGTTATTAACATGCATTAGAAATAAAATACCATTGATTTGTTTTTTAAAATATAAATCAGAAGTTTGAAAAACAAACTCAGTAGAGATTTTCCAAACATTTTAAAATCTAGCGATTTCTCCGCCTTTTTTATAAAATTATGAAACGGATGTCAGCAGGCCGCAGTAGATATCTGCATGAATGCATCCAGTTTGTTCTATTGATGAAGTTGTGCAGTGAGCTAATATCAATATCGGCTAATTCACTCAGATCATTAAAAAAGGGTTTTTCTAGAGCCCTGAGCCTAGCTCTAGCTAAAACAGGACAGCTGCAGAGAAAGTGCTCGAGAGTTTTCTTCTCGTTAACATCCGTGCAACTCCAACAGAAGGAATTTAAGGAGATAACAAGTTTTCCAGCATGCTTGCCGAAGCACAGTGTGAGATTTTGCCAATCTAGGACGTCAAAATGAAAAAAAAAAAAAAAAACATGCTTGAAAATCGATCATATTTTGTAATTTGAGAGAAAAGACCCCAATTGTTAGGAAAATAAGCATCAAAGAGAATGAAAGAAATGCCGTTGGCACGATAACAGCTATCAAACACGTACTATTGAACAGCATGCAAAAACAAATTTTCAAGCTTGCATCGATAACGAAACTTTGAGCGATCAAATTGAAGTTGTGCGCGTTTGTTTTTTGACAAAAAGTTTTTTGCATTAAAGGTCAATACTTTCACTAAAAATTTTTGCAATACACAACCCTTGCATTTATACTTAAGTATTTTAATCAAATTATTTTATAATCGGCTAAGAGGTAAGACAAATTTCAAAAATCTTGAATTTTCATAGACTATAACTAACAAGTTGAGCGTGGTTACACTATGACAAAGCATACAGGATGAGCATACGTACTTACAGAATAGACTTAAAACATAAAATCTTGCCCATTTTTTGCCCAAAGGCTACTTTTTTTTACAATGACTAAAGTGTTATAATGAACAATTGCACTGAAATCATGAAAAAAAAAAAAAAATTATGTTATCTTTTTTAATCACTCCCATTTTTTGACAGAAGTATTCAGTTACCACTGAAATGGTAAATACAAATTTTCAAGTTGATATCTTCAACCAATTTTTAAAATTTTTTTTACAAAAAAAAAGGCAATTTTTATGGGAGGTGCAAGTAGATTTTGTCCGATTTTTTTCATCTCTGAACCAAGCCTCCGCATAAAAAATTAAAGCATATATACAAAATTTCAAGTCGATATCTTTGAAACTACGGCCATAATTGAATTTTGACGTCCTAGATTGGCAAAATCTCACACTATGCGATGGCCCAGTGTCCGGTGCAAACTACAGCGATTCTGGCAATCTCATTGCGGATCTGATGTTTTTGAATTGTTGAATGAAGGTCAGATTGCTCTAGAAATTCTGCAAGTTTCAAAAGCTTTCCATCTAGCATTCGCCTCGGTGTGGAAATGCGAGAAAATTATTTTCTTCACTAGACCTCTATTAATAGATCACGCTCAGGGAAGAGTCATGTCTGGCTAGTTCATCAGCCCTTTTGTTACCCTCAATGTTTCTGTGACCTGGAACCAACACGAGAGTGAGTTCGGTTTGATGTCCCATTTTGATTACGTTTTTCCTTCATTCCTCAACTAGTTTTGAATTTATTGTGACTTTATAGCGGCCTGACTGTCAGAGAAGATTGCCACTTGCCTGTGATTAGCAGTCTCTACTAGCCTACAGGCTTTGAAAATGATGTAGACTTCTGCTTGAAAGACGCTAGCTGAATTGGGTAGCCTAATGATTAGATAAATAAAGATCTTTTGAAAATACACCTGCACATACGCCACAGTTCATCTTCGAACCATCAGTATATATGGCTCTTGCGAAATTTAGGCTGGGTCAATTGTCTCCACATTGAGTTCTTTCGGGAAACCATTAACCAAAATCAAAGTTTTTCTCAATATTTACTGATTCATGATCACTTCTGCCTTCAATTGGGATAAAGATAACCCTAACTTTCCTTCAACTTGAGGGAATGTGGTTTATAGTTATGCTTGCTAGAAATATTTTTTCGGGCCATGGGCTCACTGCTTTTTGTAGTTTTTGCATTATAATTGGTGTAGTGCCGTCCGGTCCGGGTGATTTATATGGTGCAAAGCTGTTTAATGACCAAAGAATTCTATCCGGAGGCGGAGGACTCTGAGTACGGTAAATATCAATAGGTGAACTTCTTATGTCCTCACAACCAGGAAAGTGAGTATGAATTAAAAGCTCTAGCGCTTTGTGCGTAGATTCTGTCCGTGATCCATCTAATTTCTTTATAAAGTATGAACACGAGTGTTCTTTAGAGAAGCTTCTGCATAGTTTGGCCTAGTCCTTTAATTACACAGGCCTGCAAATTCGACACTTTTTCTTCCTCTCTTAATTTTTGAAGCCAATTCTGGTGGTTTGGGACCTTCTAATCACGAATCTGAACTTGGTTTTTTTCCATCACGTCAGAATTTTGAGATATTCCAGTTTTCATAACCTCAAAAATAATGAAAAATCGTGTGTTTTTCACTGTTATTTTAAATTTTCTCAAAATTCAGACGTGATAGAGCAATTCTTTAAATGGATTTTGGTTCAGCATCAAAAAATACATTAAAAATCACTCACGTAATTTTAAGAGGGGTATCCTTGTTCGTCTGTGCAGCATTTGAAAACTTATTAATTCAATCGTTTGTGCTTATGTACTCTTCAATATCACGCCTAAAATAATCAACATATTTAAACCATTCTTGCGCCATATATTTTTTTGGTGCTCCCCGTACGATCAAGATAAATATTATGCATAATATTCATCCAGTTATCAAGATTCATAATGTAGGTCAAGTAAGTAGATATGAATTTTTTTTTTTTTTTTTTTATGGTATGTTTTCTTTGCATACCGAGCGCACCGTACTTTCATTCGATTACCCCTATTGTCAAGACAAATCTTTCGGAATGTCAGGCGGATATATGCTGTTAATATGGTATCAATATACTTACTGGTATAGGCGTAGGAGCGACTCAAATAAAATTTTTAATTATTTTGAGTTTTTTTTGTATGAGGGGTACAAGACCCCCTTGTCCAATCGATCCCATATTTCTTATAAATGTGTTGGAGCACCATAAAAACATCTGGTGCAAATATGGTTTTGATACGTTCAGTAGTATAGGCGTGGTAGTCTTGTATATACAAAAAAGGCACTTAAGTAAAACTTAAATCATTGAAAATTGTGACGTGCTGGAATTTTTTCACTATTTTTCTCATAATCAGCACACTAAAATCTATAGAAATCGCTTTTTAAAACTTAGAGAGGAAAACCCATGCAGGACTGTGTTATTAGCATCCCTGATAGCTTTTCTGAACTCTTTAAGGCATTATTTATCGGATTGCCATAAGTTTTGCTGATGGCATTGGTTAAAGACTTTTCTTGTAGCCTTTCTAAGGTCACTTTAATCTTTGTTCCACCAGAGTGGGTAATTTTTTCTACGACGAGTTACGGGGCAAGAGGCTCTATAGGCTACTTGCATAGCATTTTATAAGGAGTTAAATAGGGCCCTGTTGATATTTCAAAGCTCTGCCCCATCTGTGTTTTCGATTTTAATAACTGTAAGATCAGAAGGCTTACCATTCACTCGTTTGTAAGATATGTTAAAATTTTTATCGCCAAGTCCTTTGATGGTCGAGCCTACATTTTCTTCACTGAGAAAAATGGAAAGGTTATGTGAAGCGCACTTCTAGTGCCTCAGGTTAATTTGGACGATCTTCAACATCTGTACAAGAATGAGGCTTCTTCTCACCAATGTCCAGCAGCTTGTTGGCGTCATCAACCTCATCGGTGTCATCTTTAGTAGCTGAAGGGCGAAATATTTTCAATTTGACGAATTTTACGCCAAATCGAAACTTACTCAGTTAATTGAAGAATAATTTGAATGAGAATGTCGTCAGATACGAATTATGCAGTTAGTCAACCAGCCAACTGTAGCATAGCTCATAAGGTAGCTAGGTGTTCTGTAAGCCTTTTAATAAGATTAAGAAAGGTTTACCAGTTAGTCAGTCATCTAATTACTTAGTCACAATATAAGTCTTTTCTGCTTTCAGTTAGTTATCTAGACAGCCGGTTGTTTAGTCAAGTAGCCAGCTTACCGTGTTGCAAATTATTAAGTTAGTCGATGTACCAGTCAGGAAAAACCTAACCAGTCAAACAATTGCACTGTCAGTGATTCAATCTGTTAATCGTTTGGTCAGCTAATCAAAAATTAAATTATTCTTCAGTTATTCAGTTATATGATTAGTTTATTAGTGGATTAAGCAGTTAACTTGAAGAACTTTCAGATACTGGTCTAAAACCAATTAAAAACTTCGCAATGGCTTCTAAAGCCTTCACGCTCAAGCCTGAAGAGGGCTGAAACCCCATTATTACATCTAATTAATTACGACTCAACGTCCGGGATGATGTGGTATCACTACGGACCTTTTTGGTCTATGTGTGGCTAATTTGCCGCCACTTAAACCTAACTTAACCTAAGCAGTTAACTAAATAATCACCAAGGCAGCTTTCGAGTTAGTCAATCAATTAAAAGTCCTTTCTATATTCAAATCTTAGCTTATCTTTCTAGTTACACAGTAAGTTTGCTATTTCATTAACTATCTAATTTTTCAATTAGGCTAGTAAGCCAGTTTACCTGTCTCTCAGGAAAAAAATAATTTTCTTTTGAGCAGTTTATAAGTAAGAATTTCTATTTATATAGCACCGTGCAACAAAATTTTATTTTTGTATGGGAAAACACTTTATTCAATGTTTTAAATGAAATGAAACTGTGATTTCAGATTTTTGCAAAGGATTAACGAGAAAATCAAAAGTTCGGAGTTAAAATTTGTATTTTTTTATAAAAATTGCATCCTTTGGTCAAACGTTATGTAGCAAAGATTTTTGTTAAAAATTTCAACGTTGTAATTTAATATTTTCTGAATCAGTTCTAAGAGAAAGATTGAGTTCTAATAGAATTTAGACTTATTTTTGTTATCACAAAAAACATATTTATTTTAAAAGTATTATTTTTCTTCTCTTTTTTCAGCTCAAGCCAGCACACCATTTATTCGGCCTACAATAACAATAACAAATTGTACCGCTCCCAATACACCGATAAGTGAAACAAATTTTGTAGCACTCAATATTCCAGGAGGTGACGCAACCACATATCTACGTCGACAATCAACATATTCGCATCGGTCGCGTAATTCGAGTAATCGTGATTTAACACCAAGCGGTTCTTGTTTGGTGAGATTTCGCAAAAGTTTTGCTAAGTGTAAGTACCAGTAAATTGGTTTATTTCTCAAATATTGATAGATTTTTTATTACTTTTTAGTTTTTAGCAAAATCATGGGCAGCAATACGCCCAGTGAGGCGGACAAATATGAATACTATGATTGTAAGTGCTAGTTTTTTAAGAAAATTTTTGGAATAACGAGAGAAAAACTTTCAAGAGAAGAAATGGTTTTTTTCGAACTTGTTATCTGCAAAAGAACTATGAATAAAGTGTTTTTCAAGGAACTATTTATGATAAAATTATGACTTAAGAATTATAAAATGGCAAGAAAAATACATTATGCTAAGAGTAGGTAGATATTTCATAATTCAAAGTTCTACAGTCCCTCTCATTTGAATATAAAATTGTACACACAACTGTGTTGGTTCTGCAATCTTAACAATCTCCCTTAATATTTTACTGACTTTTGCTTTTTGTTATTTAATATTGTCTGTCTCAAATCTCCCTTATGAAAGATAAGATTGAGTAGATACACTCCATCAGCCAGTATATAAAGCATTTTATATTTCAATATATCCACATATTTGCCATAAAAACCTCAACATTTTAGCAATAATAAAGTAAATCTACATTTTTGTGGTAAAACAAAAGCAAAATAATCGATATTCTACCAATACACAAACAAAATCCATTCGAATTCTATGTGCTCCTTCATCATATATTTACAAGTGTGTGTGTATCCTGTCAAATAATTCTTTACGTGCATTTTATCTTAACTTTTTTTTTTGCAGACATTATATTGGTTTGTTTACCTTTTGTTTTGTTTTTTATTTATTTATTGTTAAAATTACTACCTCTTCCAATCGATTGAGAATCACAAGCACAAACTTCAAGATCAATTCCCAAGAAGGTGTTTTTTTCAAATATTTACTTTAGAATCAGTTAGGAAGTTTTCGCTACAACAAAATAATATTTTCAAAAAATAAAACAAGAGCACGCCATGAAAGGAATGGAAGAAGAAAAAAAAAAAAATCCCAGGGCTCAACTTTCATATGACTGGCTGATAAGTCGCAGTCCCTTAACTCCAATTTAATCATAAATTGGGCTACATTCAATATGGTAAAACTTCACAAACGAAGCAAAGCGAATTTCACAAAGATGCCACAGAGCATAAAACTTTTACTTTCATTACACAGTGAGGTATTTCTACACCCAGTTAAATTGCATTGTATATAACATTGCAAAGGAAAATTAAACTCGGTTTGAAGTTTGTTTTCATGTTCATGTTCAACATTCATGTTTATGTTCAGTGTTTTTGTTTATGTTCATGTTCATGTTCATGTTCAGTGTTCAGTTCTCAGTTTTCAGTGTTGTGTTCATGTTCAGTGTGTAACAAACCTTTCTGTCAGCGGTTCGGCTACAAAAATTTATAAAAAGAAAAGGACGGCCTCTTGGTTAAATTCAAAATCACGGTTTATAGTTTTAATAAATTACATCATTATTATTTCTTACCTTTATTTTTATCAACATTCTTATATATGATAAAAGAAACAGGTCTCTCTTATCCCCAGCACCCTTTGCTCCTGTGCGTCACTCCCTCCGCCGCTAGCCATGTTCTAGCTGAGTAGTTAGCTGCCTTTTTTCAAATGCAGAATGTATTATCTTGTAAACGTAATCTATAGTTGTGAGTAGCTGATATATTAGATGTGTTTCTTTTGACGCGTATATACAATTGTGGATATTTTTAATTGTGGATAATTTAAATGAACAGTGAGTCGCACAAAAAAACTCTTAGGAACTTTTTTTGTGGAGAATCATGTTCTCTTCAAAAACTTTTCGTTTTATTTTTATAAAAATTTATCTTTTAGGAGTTATTTTATAAAAAATGGTTAAGCGCCGATAAAACGCAAAAAATCACTTTACTTTTAATAACTTCTAAATAATTATTTTTTTTTTTACAAAAGATTAAAATTGTTTGTAGAGAATGTGGTTTTCAATGAAAAAGACCCCGAGACTTCTTATCGTACGACTTACCGTTCATAAGTTATCGCAATTTGAAAATTACGACGATTGTAAATGCGCGTCAAAAGAAACACGGCTATTATTGGGCTATCCACACCTAATGCAGTGGCTACCTTTCTCACCCCACGTTATTATCTATCCTTCTGCATTTCATTTATATCTCAGAGAGAGAGAGAGCACGCCTGCGACAAACTGATTTTTTTTATCGGGTTTAATCGCAAGGCTGTGCTTCCTACCTAGAACTACGTGACAGATAAAGTGCGCACTCTTGAAACTTACTAATGGCAACCCTTTCCACCCTTCGCTATTGTCTATCTTTCTGTATCTCCTTTGTACTTCAGAGAGAGATACCACACCAGCGACGAGCTTATTTATTATCGAACTTGATCGTAAGGCTATTGCCCCACTTACATTTTAGCCGTGAGCAGCTGATTTATTATCGGGCTACTCGCGTCTAATGTGGTGATTCTCTTTCCTACTACGCTCATGTTATTGACCACAATGCTTTTCTGTACGCGACTTAATTCTCCTTACTACGTTTGCTACGCTGCTGTTTGCATCTCTTTCCCCATTTGAGACTAGATTGCACCCACAAATAACAGATATATTATCGGGCTACTCATTTGTGTGACCCCTCACCCTTGCATCAACCACAAGCAACTGATTTATTTTCGGGCTACGTGTGTTTAGTACCGCGGTCTCTACGCTACAACATCCCATTTCTACTACTACAAATACCTTGTTTCCTTATCAGTTGCTGCTTACCGCCTTGTTTGCTACTTCTGCTTACTGCTACTGCTACTGCTGTTGTTGTTCACCGGTAGCCGGCCATGCAAAGACTGTCCCGATTCAGTGCGGTGTGTCTTAATTAATTTGCTGTTTCTTTGACGGCAAAAAATCGACTGGCAGCTATGTGTCAAAAACAGCTGATCCGATGTGTTGCCGTTTGCATCTCTTTTGTTCATTAATTACTTATATATAATTAAAAATATGATAGTGTATGCATGTTATATGAAGCGATGTGTACAGTGTTGATGTTCATGTTTAGATGCTTCCGGGAAATTTGGCTACAAACGTTGTCATAAAAATGGAGGACTTATTGAGTGCTGAAACCAGAAATTCATTGCTCTCAAAACCATTTTTTACATTGTTCATAAATTATATAAGCAAATGTTTTCAATCAACAAAAATTTTGCTTTTTGCTGATGATTTAAAATTATTCAGTAAAATATCTGATGAAACTGATATTGAGAATTTGCGGAGTGATCTTAATAGTCTGTTCTCTTGAAGTGAAAAAAATATATTACCTTTTACTACAAACAAATTTTTTTCTTTATCCTTTTATAAATCCAAAACAGTTCCAATCTCATCAAGTTCCTTTACTGACTTGTATTTGAAAGCTGTTATTTCTATTCCTGATTTTGGAGTAATTTTTACGAATATTATTCTCTGTTAAGTCTTTATAATTCTTTTGGGATATCAAGATCAGAGTAGGTTTCCTTCATTTGGTGGCCATTTCACATCATTTTGGAAAAAAATCCAAAATTCGCTTTATAATTTGTTTCGAATATAATATAATTTCCAAATCAATTTTTTTCCATGTAAAAATGTAGCCACATGTTTTGTTCTTTATATAAACAGCCATAAAACAGATATACCAATACGGAAGACAAAAGTTGGAAAAAAAGTCAAACAAAAAAAAAAAAAGTCCTCATCTTTATGGATATACGCTTTGATAGAAAGATTAAGCAGGAAAACTCATAAGGAAGAAGAAGATTCTCTTCTTATAAGTAACAATGCTACAATAATAATAATAACAATGATAATAAAAACAAAAAGCAACAAAAACAATAGAAACAACAACGGCAACGGCGGCGCATTCTCTTAAATTAACGTTGAATATACCCGCCAAAGCAATACAATCACAACGGATTTCTTCCGGCTGTGTCTCTACTTAACACACCAATGCAATCGCAAATCGGCCATAATTATTAAACAGCGCACCACAACGGTATTGATATTTGTATTTAATATGCCGGAGACATCCTTAATGCTTAAAACACATAAACATATACGACGACGACGACGGCACCACACACACATAGCAACATTAACATATACACAACACACAACTGAAGAGCTGCACCAGCTGTCGCTGTTCGCTTGCGTTAATGATATTGTGGCTCCATTAGTTGTTTGCTTGCTCCCCAATTTACAATTTTCTTTACGTTTGTAATCGTCATTTCCTTTATCATCATTTTCCAGAGTTGCTAAGCAACAGGTAGGCTCCAAAATTTTGTTGCTGCGTTGTAGCACAACCACCCGCTAAAAGCATTATGCTCTTAGCAATGGACGAGCATATCCCAGAGATGTTGATGACAGTGGCTGATGGTTTGTTCTCATAGAATTCTCTCTGTCTTTCAATTTGTCTCTCGCTAAGTAAAAATTTTGCCAATTGTTTTTAAAGAGAGCGCGAGAGTGCTTATAGAGCTTTCACTCTCAATGATTTTCAGTGCGTGAGAGGTTTTTATAATGCAAACTGAACTGAACATTTTCCCACACTTTTTCCTCGAGATTTGCCATCTGTTTTTGACATTTTTGATGGCTGGACTTTCTATTTTTTGGGTATTTTAGCTGATAGCTAATCCATCAGAAACACATTTAATTCTTTCAAAATGTTCATACGAAATCGCTCAAAAGTTTTATTATGTTTTTAAATGGTTTACAATTTTCAGTTGTAAAATTCTAAATTTTGTTTGATTTGGATGTGACAGAAAGCACTGCAGCTGTTATCTAGGGGAAATTTTTTCCTAACCCAAAGCTCACAACGTATGTGAGCAAAGTTTCTCTTATTTTTCAGCTTCTCTGTTATCGCATGAAATTTTTGTCTCTTAAGCGATGGATTTTTTAATATTAGCAGGTTGTTGCTTAAATTTTTCTCTGCAATATTTTTTCCCATGCTTTAAGTTTTGAGAGACACTAGGTTTGTTTTTGATATTGAAATCAAAATTTATTCAATGAAGATAGTCGAAAAAAATTTGGGCAATATCACTGAAGGGTACCCACCAATGTCAGTATATTGGTGTTATTTTGTTGCATGCCTTTAAAAATTCTATTATATTTGCTATAGGTTTTGTCAGGCAAAATAGATTGTCCAAAGAACATTAGCTATGGGCACATTTAAGCAAATAAAAATGTCCATTGTGGCATTGTGAACTTTGTTTCCTTCGGGTTGCTGCTTAACGACCTCCGCTGCTGCTACTACTGCTGATGTTGGTGACTTGGCCGGCCATGCAAAAGCTGTCCCGATTTACTGATTTGTAATTTTCTGTTTCTTTAATAGCAGTGTTTGCGAATTCGATACTATAGTACTTTTTCGATAAAAAAAATACCATGTTACTTTTAACTGATTTTTAGTAGGGTAAGGGAGGGAAATATGGACCACCCATCTTTCTTTTTTAAATAAAACTCAAAATACATAAAACAAAACAATTAATTTTATGCCATTCATTGAAGGAAACAATTTACCTTTAATCTGATTCACTTTTAGATAAATATCTCATCAGGATGAAGAAAAAAAATCAAAAAACTGAAAATACTCAAAATAAAGATAAAAAAAAGTGTAGTTTTATATGGACTATATAGTCCATATTGCCCCACATGTTTATTTGGTACAGAAGTTGCATATAAAAATGTCACTTCCACATCCGTCACATTTTTCATGACTCCAAGAACGTCAGATTACACATTCAACCCAAAATTCGCCACGTCGATCTTCTGAGTAAAGGGTATTACATTATATGCATTTTTATCATTTTTTTCCTTTAAAGTTAACGAATTACATATAATGACCATCAGACTCGTCATGAAAACTGCAACTAGATTCCCCATCTGAAAAAGATGATAAATACATTTGTTTTTGAGGCTTTTTTCTTTGGTGGTCCATATTACCCACAGCACGTGTTAGTGAAATAAATGGTTTTTTTATCAAAAACTCTTTTGGTTAATGAACTTATTTGTGCTAATAAATTATAAGTGGTATTCAGTGACTTTATATAATTAACCATTTATTTAAAAACGCGATGTCCTTAAAGTGAAATAATGAAATATACTCCCTAGAAAAAAATTATCACTGATCTTTTTTTTGGAAAAATCAACTTTACAGAAACATGCGACTTCACCGAACGCTGAAATCGCCCTATTATAAGCTTTAAGTATTAGCGCTAAGTTTGAACTTGAATAACGGTAAATTCTATGTATGCAGTGGGAAATAACCGTGTGATCCATATTACCCACGTAGTCCATATTTCCCTCCCTTACCCTAATGTTTTGGTTTTTGAAGTTAATTTGTTTTTGCCATGGAAAACGTTAATTTGAATGGATTAAAGATCAATTTTGTGTTGAAATTGTGCTGAATATTTTTTTGTCCCCAATTTCGCTCAAATTTGGCAATATGGTAGATACGGTGTGCAAAAACAACAATCCGGGATTAGGATTTGGTTCTAGTACCATTTATTGTTAAAATACAGGGTGTTGAAGTTGGCCTTTTTTAGTAATTTTCATGAAAAGGGTGTTTTTTCAAAAATTTATAGCTTACACCAAAGTTTCTAAATTGATATAAATAAGTAACTGGTCCCATTTATTTTTAAGTGTTCTTTTCCAAAAAAATATTTCTTGGTGAAAAACATTTTTTTTTACTTTTTATTTATTTTATTTTGATTTGGAAAATTTGAATTTGAATTGAAAAAAGGTCAATTTGATGGGTAAAACATTTACCTTAGAGTGAAAAACCTGTATTTCTAATTTAAATGGAAAAAAATGTAGGTTTGTTATACGAGTAAAGTAGTATTTTTCGACATCCAAAATTCAACGTATTTTGATATTGATTTTAGACACAGTTAGTCTCCCTAATGTACATAGTCTTAAGAGACTTGATTCTTAAATATGTATGAAAAGTAAAAATTCGTACAGCCATTGCAAAAACATACACGATTGAATTTTGAGTGTTAAGCATGGTTCAAATCTTATTCGTCCTAGTTATAAGAACTGCCCCAGAAAAATTTGATACTTTGTTTTTCATCAATAAAAAATATGTAATGAAGTTTTTTGAAATATTGTTTTTTGTTTATTAACGAGTAGTATAACAAACATAAATAACCTTACACTATTAACAAATATTTATTTTACAATATATAAAAATATTTTACTTTTTTCTTAAGACCCTTCATTAAGTTTCGTATAGTTGTTTCGTCGACAGTACCGTACAACCTTCGCCACTTATTTTTGAAATCTTTTAAATTTTTTGCAGTACTTTTACTGTTCCGAAGATTTAATTTCATTAGAGCCCAATATCTCTCAATAAGTCGGAGCTCTGGGCACTTAGGTGGATTCGCCATTTTGGGTAAAAAATTTACATTATTGCTATTGTAGCATTCTATGGTGGCTCTGAAGTAGTGAGAGGTTGCTAAATCAGGCCAAAACATTACAGTACCCCCGTGCTCACGAATTAAGTGCAAAAGACGTTTTTGAAGGCATTCATCAATATAAATTTTTGAGTTAATTGTGCCCAGTGTTACAAAAAAACTGCTTCTCAGACCGCAAGTGCATTTGGCCTGCCAAACCATATATTGCTTGGGAAATTTTGTAATTTTCTTCTCTTTAAATTAGCTCTGTATCTGCCCCTTCTCCAAATAAGTATAAAATTCGTGTCCTGGTAGCTGTTTAAAATCTGCCTTAACGTATGTTTCATCGTTCATTATGCAGCAGTCAAATTTAGTCAGGTAATCGACATATAACTTTCGAGCTGTTGAGCCTCCAACTGCTTTTCATCGATACGGTCTGGTACTTTTTGAACTCTGTAGGTCTTTAGCTTAAGTTTTTTCTTTAGTCTGTTTATAGAAAATTTTGAAGTACCTGCTCTGGCAGCCATTTCTCGTTCTGAAGAGTTAGGATTCTGCTTAAAAAGACATTTCACTTTTATCACCAACTGTGGGTCTATACTGGCTTTTCTACCCGAACCCTTTTTCTGCGCAATAAGTTGGCCCTTTCTATAATTCGAAATAACAGTGAGTGGACAGTGAGTTTTGATGCACCTGTTTTTTTAGCTATGGCTGTATATTTTAATTCTGGTTTTTGGAGGTAAGTGTACAAAATGAGTTTGCGTTTTTTTTTTCTTGATTGCTAGACATCTTTATCGTTTGAAGTTCGTTTATATATTTTGGTAATCTTCATGTTATATAGAAAAAATAGCACCCATATTTTGACCTGCACAATCATCAGGTAAATCATAACCTTAAGGAATAAAAGCATCAAATTTTTCTGGAGCATATACTACTACATACTACTATAGTTCATTTATAATGTCAAACACTTATATTTTTTGAGCCTAACATGTATAATTTATTTTTTTCCAGGATGCGTTCAAAATATAAAAGTTTCAGTGCTTTTTGTAAATAAGTATGTATTCTCCTTTAACTCCTAGGAGGAGCATAGGACCTATATGAAACGTCTGCATTTGTTGCGATCCCTTGCGATGACTATGATCTCTTGCCACGACTTTCCCGATCCATTGATTTCCTTTTCCAGCGACCTTTTCCAGTTGGTTTTGGGTCTACCACGTGCTCTACTGCCTTGACGATTCCACTCAAGAGCCTGGCGACAAACTTCGCTGTGTGGTTTCCGGAGAGTGTTACCAATCCATCCCCATTTGCGCAGCTTGATCTCGTTTGCTATAGCCCTCTGATTGCATTTTTGATGTACATAGCTCGGCATTTGATATGGTGCGAGGCCACCAAATCTTTAGTATACGCATTAATCATTTGTTGACGAATACTTGCAGCTTGTTCGATAGTTGTTCAGTAACAAGCCATGTTTCGCATCCATATAACAAAACCGATTTCACATTCGAATCTAAAATGCGCACTCTCGTTTTAGTGGATATAACGGGTGAATACCATATTTTGTTCAGTTGAGCAAACTCGCCTTTTGCTCTTTGCTACTCTTGAGTTAATATCTTCTTTTGCTCCACCATCCATGGAGATAATGCTGCCTAAATACGTATGCTGATTGCATAAATAATGGAACATTCACATTATGACTTCACTTTTGCCAGTTGAAATTATCTTTAAGTTTATTTTTATTATTCAAATTCACAAAAATATCGCATGCGATTAATATGATAAATATTAAGACTTTGACACTAAAAATAACAATTTTTTCTCTTATGCAAAAATGTTCTCACGCACTTTGCTGCTTCAAATACAAATACACAAATTTGTGTACACACTAATATTTTTGTTGGTATAGTACAGCAACAACAACAACAATAATATAGCTTTCAGAAAACTGCAAAAAAAAAAGAAATCTCAAATAGCCACGACGGAAAAAGCTCACAAACGCAGTGCAAATAAAATTTCCCAACAGTTTTCGCGTAGCTTTTCAATCGAAATGTCGTGTTGCGGATAAAAAATTTAAATTTTAATTTAAAAAAAAAAATTTTAAAAAAAAACATTAAATTACTAGTAATTACTGTTCTTAGCACAAAAGAAATTAAATTAAAAAAAAAAAAAAATTTTAAATATTCGAAATTTTAGAAATGAATAAAATATTCAAAAAGTGCTACATTACATATGGTGACAAATGAAAATGAAAATTTGTGATTGAGAAAGGTCCTAGAAATCCTTTCAAGTGCAAACATATTGTATGTTAGAAAAAAAAAAAAAAAAAAATAAAGAAAATAAAAAATTCAAAGCAACATCACAATTTTTGGGCGGAAAGGAAAAAAAATCGCAATTTTGTCATGTATTGCAAATAAGCAGCTTAAACGCTTAAAGCGCTAAGCTAAGCTTCTGTAGCGTAAATTGACCAAGCAAGTGGGCGAAAAACGTTAAAAGCATTTAAGCCACTTTTGGTTGATAGTGGGCGTCGCTATCGCGTTTACTTTTAATTTAACTACATATTTTTACTACCAATTTTAGTTTTTAGTGCCTTTTTTCTTTCACTCCGCATTGGCACTAATGCCCCTTTGTGGTTAACCACAATTTCACACCCCTACAAAAAAAAAAAAAACAGAAAAAACTCATGCATATTAAGCACACACACATATTTGTAGCAAAATGTGCCTTGAGGCCCTTTTTTTTTTTGTTTCGGGAGAGGGTTTACATTTTTTCAGCACGTTATTTTTGTACAAAAAGTGTTTGTACTTTTCTTGTTGTTTTTGCTGTTGTTGCTGCTCTTTTTCCTTCTTATTTGGCAGCTAAAATGTCGTAAATATTTAATTATGTTTGGGGAATAAAACATTTTATTTGACCATGTTTATGCATATGTGTATGTGTGTTAACACAAAAAAACAAACACACAATCATTTGCACAAACTCGTATATATGCCATGCCACCACACATGTCAGTGTGTGTGACAGCAAAATAAAACTGAAAAAAAGAAGAGAAAGTAAAAATATCAACCGGGAAAAAAGTAGGGAAATAAAACAATTATTTTAATGTTTCATATGAATTATTTATAGTAAATACTTTGTTTTACATTTCATACATGAAATGTTGTTTCCCTCGAAGAAGAATGGCAGCGCACATTTTTAAATTTCAAAGTTGGGGAACATTTTTTCTTTTTGTTATAAATTTTTCATTACAACGACGATTTTCTTTGTTATTCGCAACTCACAAGAAATATTTCATAGTTTTCTACATAGGCTTATGATACTTGCATATGATGATTCACCTTGTATTATTTAATTGAATTTATGTAAACAAAAACAACAACTTAATTAATTAATTCGCAGTAAAAATGCATGAAGATGTTGCTATATATATATTTAGAAAAACACATGTAAATTATTTCAATTCAAAGAAAATAAGCAAAATTTAATTAGATTATAGACGATGCATTGAATATGAATGAATTTCATTGAATTGTTTATAAGAGAATTGAACAAAGTGCGTTGAAAACTTAAAAATAGGTTAATAGCAGCTGGCATTTGGCATTCATTACTTAAGGGATTTCAATATACCCAGGGATTGACATGCTTCCTTATTTCAGCATTTGAAAATTTGCGAAAATTAAAATAATACAGAGCGACTAACAAAAGTTCGCTTAATTGATTAGAAGAAAAACAGCACAACTATTATAAACATCTTAAAAAAAAAAAAAAAAAAAAAAAAAAAAAAAAAAAAAATCTAGCGCAAAAAACTGCTTGGAATGCTCCATAGAATACATATGAATTTTTTTTCAAAAAATTGCTCATATTGAGAGTTTTTAGCTGTTAAGCTCATATTCGTCAGAAAAATGCTAGATAAACTCAAAGCTAAGGCTACGAAAAAATTTAAGACGTTAAATGCTTAGAATACTTCAAGAAATAAGGACTGCGATCGATAAAATTGTACGATACTCAATTCACAAAATTTTTTCACAGTGGGCTTTAAAGTGACAGTACCAAAATTACTGTTTTCAAATTTTTTCCCTAGTTCTTTTCTCTAGTTAGGTACTTAGAAATGGCAAACGAGGTAGAAGTTCAAAATTCAATAAAATTGCTCGGATTAGCAAAGCTAATGTGTAATTTTGTATCACGAGTTCTGAACAAAATTTAAGGAAGACTTGGATGTCTTTCAAGAGCCAGGTTTCGGAAAAAAAAAAAAATGTCCGTGACCAAATTAAAAAGAAGAAAATCGTCACAATTCTAAAGAAAAACCCGAACATTTCATGCAGAAAACTGGCACAGAAGATGGAGTTTTCCAAATTTTTAGTAAGGATTTAGCAAGAATTTTCTAAGGTCAAAACGAAGGCTAGTTTGATGACCTTCAAGATATAAAAAAATACAAAAAAATCTTGACGGAAATGCTGTGAAGAACATGGAGGCAAAACAGCGCGCCATAAAATTTAAAATTAATTTTTTCCAAAAATTGATGGACGATAAAACGTATGTTTTAGCCGATTTTTCGCAGCTTCCAGGCCAAGAATTTTACACTACAAACTTGCAAGGGAGCGTGGAAGAAAATTTTATGTCAAAAAAGCAGTCAAAATTATCTCGTAAGTTCTTGGTTTGACAAAAGGAGCAATTCTTTTGTAACCGCTGAAACAATAAACTTCCAACTCTATATTAAGGAATGCTTGAAAAAAAAAAACTTAAGTCTTTCCTGCAAAAGCATGAGGTTACCAGTTTCTTTGGGCCACATCTAGCATCTTATCATTACAGTAAAATGGCCTTGGAGTGGTACACAAAACATAATGTTTGCCTTGTGAAGCAAATCTGCCAAACTGTCCAGAACTTAGGCCAATTCAAATATTTTGGGCTTTAGTCAAATAGAGACAACGGCAACAAAAAAAGTAGCCAAGGATGCTAAAATTTTCGACGAAAGTAGTGGTTAGAAAGATATCACATAATACCATAAAATCTTTAATGGAAGAGGCGCCAGAAAAGTTATAAAAATATAAATAAAAAAAAAATAGTTAATAAAAATGGTTAATGGCTAATAAAATGGCGGTTCAAAATTAAGTTTTGTTTTTAAATCGGACTATTAGTTCCTGAGATTTTTTGAATTTTGTGTCGGACATTTTAATTGATCGATTGAACAAAGATGTTTCAGAAATTCGTTACATCCCCAATTTACAACCATTTCATTGAATGATGGTTAATTTTATTTGAAATTGTTCCCGGAATCATCACCGTGTGGAGCCCCCTGCTGTCCGATTTAAATTTTCTGTAGGTTATCACACCTTTTAACAATATTTCCTGCAAATTTAAGTTTCCTAGCTTTACATTTGTAAATGTAACGCAATTTTGAGTGCAACTGTTTTTTTGCAAATTTTGGTTTTTGCAACAACTCTTGGATTTTACACCATGACAATGCACCGTCACACAATGCCATCTGACCAAAAACTCAGCTAATATATTTCCGCAGCCATCAAATTCGCCAGATTTAACTCCCTGTGACTTTTTTTGTTCGATTGACTGAAAAAACAACTACGCAGAACGCGTTTTAGTGGCCGATCGGAGATATATATAGCATATTCCATTGTACTTAAACGACAATACTTATTTTTTGAAAGGCCATAAATTCAACTTTATTAAGTTGTAATTTTGAAAATAACCACAAATCATACGTTGCTATTTCCAAAAAATATGGTGCCGTAATAAAGCTAAGTATATGTTATTTAGCTGTGTTTATCTAGATGCAATAAGACTCAACTCAGTCCTTCTTTTTTCGCATATTCCAAAGAAGCTTCAAAAAGTATACAGTCTTCAGTAAATCATTTTACTATTACTGTCTGTCTAGTACTCAGTTGAATAGCAGCTATGGTGCTTCCATCCCATGAAGAATTACTTAGTTTGTTGGTTTCGGAATTTCTTTCGACTTTTCCTCAGCTTTTTTACATTTTCTCGTCTCGAGTGGGAAGAGCTGAGTGGGAGGACATATAATTTGACAATTTAATAATTTTGACATTTCTATTAATTCAATTCAATTAGTGTCATTCGATAGATATTTTAAGAAGCTATAAAATGGATGTGCAAATCTTGAAATCTGAGACACCGTTTCACAGATATAACATTTTACCTATGTAATCTCTGCTTTTTTAAAAAAGTCATTTAACACGTTCATCCATCCACTCAGCTCTTCAATTGAGGCATTGCGTTTACGACAGATCTGTGATGGCATGATGGCTTATAAAAAATTGTAGGGTGAGTACAACCTGAGAGAGTGACAGAGAGAGATAGCCGCAGAGTGGGAAATACATGCTTTATTTAAGCTACTCTTTAAAATTTATTGAAAATATTTGTTACCTAGGCTTGTGAAAATCAGCAGATTACATATCTCCCATTATCCAAGAACTACATATTTTCTCCAAATTTGAAAAACTCGACCGCGCTTCAGAACTGAAGTGAGTTTTTTTACAAGGTTGTGACTATCACACTATCTAACGTCACGCTCAAATCGTAAGATAGTTATCTTTTAGAATTGAAGTGCACACTTTCAGCATTTAATTAACCCACCACACCTTAATCTTACGCGCTCGAGTATTTCCAGCTATCGATTCTTTTTACTTTTCTGACCGGCTCACAATGACTCATTTTATGAAAAGGCGTTGCAAAAATCAATTTTGAAGTAGATTTCTTATACGAATCTGATGTAGGAGCCAAAGAAATTAAAAATGTTACCCATTCGGGCAGTGGTATGGTTTCTACAGCCCCTAAAAGATGAGTAGATTTAGAAGTTAGCGAAAACATAAAATTTTTTAAAAAAATTCTTCAAATTTAGGTTGAATGCATTGACAAACGGTTAAAGGAATATGATTTTTTCTTTCACTAAATGCATAACTGGTCTTGTCTTATAAATCTGAGAAACAAAAAAAAAAACTATAATATTTTTTCTATTTTATGTAGTGTAGGCTTTTATTTTATTTATTTGCATATTTTATTTAGTTATTACCATATTATTTTATTTTACAATAATATCAACATTTCAGTTCTTCTTTCTATATCAGTTTTCCTTTAACATATTTTGAACTATTGATTCTGTTATTTTCATTGTCTTTTTATTTCACTCCTTACATGTTCACAGACAACTGTCTTACCATCTCAAGTCTTCAACAACAACTGAGTTCAACTGTCGTTTGTTCGTTTATTCAAATTCTTTTCGTCATGTTTGTTTCGTTCAAGTTTCGTTCGTTTTGTCAGTGCTGCCAGACTGACAGGTCATCCTTTTCTAGCTCCGTCCCTACATTTATGTTAACTTTTTTTCAATACTTTGCACTTATCGTAGTTTTTAAGCTTTGAGTTGAGTTTGAAGAAAAACACTTCACTTTTCATTGGACAAGACTCATTACACAACTAATTACTATTTATCTCTTAGTTTGTATTCCAAAAGTTTTAGGTAGAAAAGTTTATATTTTTAATATTTAGGTTTTGTCGATTACAGCGCCATCAAGGTAGAATAAATAAAACCGTTTTAGAAAAACCCATTATATTTGTTTGCTTAAGATCGGAATCTGCAAAAAAAAATGAGGGTTTCCATTTAAAATTTTGAAGTTGATCAATCAATATCAATAACCGAAAATATAATTTAAATATCTTAAATCGTTCAAAAGTTATGATTTTCGTAACGAGCACAGCCAAATCGTGCTACAGTACAACTGTCCAATACGCGTGGTCCTATACAGATGGCAAATATATATAGGTACTCAACACGGTCCAAAGTATCCCGCATATTTTACAGCTTGGTGTAAAATTAATTGCATGACCTTAAATTTAAATAAATGCAAATTAATGTCATTTTCACGCAGGCCTTTAATTCTTTACAACTACAAAGTTGTTGATTGCATTCTGGAACGTCTTATATCCTTTGAAGACCTAGGAGTAACCATGGATTCCAAACTAAGCTTTAATCTACATATCTCCAAAATTGTGAGCAAAGCTAATAGTGTTCTCGGTTTCATGAAACGTTGGTCTAAAGAATTTTCTGATCCATACGTAACAAAGTTATTATTCACCTCGCTCGTACGACCCATTTTAGAGTAAGAAATCTTCCATGGGATCCTAGCATCAATTTGCCCCCTTATAGACATCGGTTGAAGCTAATTAATTTACCTACTCTAAAAAATCGGAGAACCATGCTTAACATATGTTTTTTACTTAAGCTTATAAAAGGCGATATTATTAGTGAATACTTATTAAGTATGGTTACCTTTAATGTACCTTATCGCCCAACTAGAAATTTTGAATTTTTCCATCTGCGTCATCATAGAACTAACTACATGCTTCAAGAGCCTTTTCGACACTCTTGTAGTGATTTTAACATGGTTTTTAATGTAATCGATTTTAATGAATCCTTTCTTCAAATTAATAAAAAAATTATAGATTACTTGGAAAACATCATTCTGTAAGATTGCAGCGGCTTGTCACAGAGTACTACTTTGCTATTTTCTTTAAGAACTAAACGTCCATTGTGCACGCGTTCTTTTGAATTTCAGCATCCACAGTCCATAACTGTGCCAACTCTTTACATCGCTTAGCTGCGGTATCATTTTCAGCCGACAAGAAATACAACGATTATTATGACATGCATCGTTACATCATCCACTAATTTCATTTGGATGGCAATTCATCGTACCAGCTTCCACAAAGCGTTTCATCTAACGCTGTGGCCATACCGCTCCTTCCAGCGCTTTTCGTCGAGATAGTGGTTGCAATGTATAGCGTCCATCTTGCGCTAGGGTGGTTCTTGAGCACCATTCTCTGCCGTGCCATAGCTCCTGGGCAAAGTGTTCAGAAAAGCAATTTAAGAAAACTCTTGCGAGTATTCTTTCAAATTGCATATTTCAATAATGCTTTGTTCCGGTACTATTTGAACCACTTTCTTTTTTTTGTAACCACTACTTTCATTATACCAGCTTCCACAAAGCGTTTCATCTAACGCTGTGGCCATACCGCTCCTTCCAGCGCTTTTCGTCGAGATAGTGCTTGCAATGTATAGCGTCCATCTTGCGCTAGGGTGGTTCTTGAGCACCATTCTCTGCCGTGCCATAGCCCCTGGGCAAAGAGTTCAGAAAAGCGATTTAAGAAAACTCTTGCAGTATTCTTTCAAATTGCATATTTCAATAATGCTTTGTTCCGGTACTATTTGAACCACCTTGTTTGTAACCACTACTTTCGGATCCAGCCGGCTGTTACCTGGCCCTTATTTGTGAGCTGTTTTTATACGAAATTATAATTTTTAGTCTCGCTCATTTGTTTTAATGTTTATATTTTTCAATTGTATTATAAAAAAATCATTATTGTAATTTATAAGGGCATTCAGCTCAGTAAATGAAACTTAAATAAATAAATAAATAAATATGCTATAGGGGTCTCCTCCTATTATTTTTTGCATTAAAATTTCCAGGTAAAAAGCAATATTGTTGCTAGTTAAAATTACAATGCCATTTAGCCTGCAGTGTTCCACTAAATATTCTCCGTATACTTTTGGATTATTAAAGCCATTTAAAACGTAAATAGCAAAATACGTAAACAAAACAAAACTTTCGGAAAACAAAACGTTGCAGCAGAAATAGAGCGCAAACCTTAATTGCTAATAATTTCACACGATTTCTACGAAATGCATCTAATTTTAGCAACAAATTCAATTATACTTATCATTAATGAAATGAATAATTAAAAACAACCACCACCACCACCTACATGATGTTGTCGTAATAAATTTTTCGCCCGAAAATTTAGCAAAAACCCTAAAATTTAATTATAATTAGGGAAATTTTGCGGCCGAAAATTGTGGTGTGCTCTGAAATTTAGTAAATATTTATGTTATTATTATGCTACTTCTTGTTTAGTTCAATATTTCATGGTGTTCCGGAAAATCAAAATTAACACACACAAATTGATACCTATATGTAGATAAACAGTTTATGGGCGCGTATTGAAATAATTGTAGTGAAACACATGTATGCACATATGTAAAGTATAACAAAGTTTAGTAAATACATGGAGTTACAAATTGTTAATATGTTTAGTGCAAAAATAATAATAAAAAATAATCATAATTAAATTAAAAAAAATTTATGAACGCATAATTAATTAAGTAATTAAGTTCAACAAATATGTTGCATGGAAAAAGTGCAGAAGTTTATTATAATTCTGCAGAGAATGCTCATACTTAGTGAATAATAAATAAAAATAAAATAAAATAAATATAATACCTGTATGACACACGAATAATAAAATTTAATTTTAAATATTGAAAAAATTGCAATAAAAAAGTTAAACTTTTGTAAAGGTTTTACAAAAAAATCGTGTTTAATTAACAAACGGAATTTGTTTGATGAAGTGTTGAAAATTCCATTCATTCAATATTTGATTGCAGTATTGACAGCAGCGGCATGCAGTTTTGACAGCGTACACATGGCGCATTAAATTGAGGTGAATATTTTATATGAAATTTATTAGAAAATATTTGTTTACACACATGAGTTTGATTGAAATGCATGGAAATCTTACTAAACTCTATAAATAATGCTATAACTTTTATACACTTATTAAGGCAAATCCTCTAGATTACTCGTTAAATATTGGTTGTTTCAGAAATTTGCATTTTTATTTTAATAATAAATTAGTAAGGGTATTATCTCTACCTAGTCAAAAATTAAAAACCTATTTTGTATAAGACCTTTATATAAATTCTTGAGATATAAAAAAACTGTTTTTCAAATTTATGTAAATCTTTCAAATCCTAAGATAAAAGATTATCTTTAAAATTAAAGATTTTTAAAATCTTTGTCATTGACTTAAAATGCACTGCTTATTAACATCTTGTTACTTCTCTGATCTAACAAATACTTATTTTCTCGACCTTTGAGCATGAGTAACTTTGATCTTTATCTTGAATTTTAGTATCTTCAATACTTAAAAACTAAGGAATAAACTGATTAAAAAATAATATATGGATTTAACTATTTTTCTAAAGAAAATTTCGGAGCTATAAAATTGCACATCAAAAATTTTTCTTTACAATAGAAACTACCCTTAGCGAGATATTTGCAAAAAAAAAAAAATGATTTAAAGCTGAAGAAATTTTTGCGTAAAGGGGAAGTCTTGATGACATATTACGCAAACCATCAATGGAAGTCTACCACGGAGATTAGTAGCTAAGCCGTTGAGTTAAGAAATTCGGTGAACAGTCGTAGGATATTAAGAGCATTAGTAAGTTATCAAATAATGCTCAATGGAATAACACTGTACAAGACGAAAAAAGTAACAAGGTTTTGACAATCGATTTTGGTAAAAGCGACCAAAAAAATACAGGGTTTGTATGGAACGGCGATCATATATAGTAATAATAGAGCTAGGCTATTGAAATTTCTACATTAAAATAATAAAAATCTGTGAATATGAACAAAATACGCCGATAGACACGCCTACCTCCCTTACAAAGTTGGGGCGTGGTCCGATTTTTTTTCAAAATATGTATCAATTTCCAATAGCTTTACCCCGCTGATTTCAAAAATGTTGAAAATTCTGAGCTATCTTTTATAGTTTTTAAGTTATGAGGAATAAACGAAAATCTACTTTATAAAAACTAGATTTTGTTTGTGTATTTGTCCCTTTTTAACTCGAAAACTAAGTAACCGTTCTTAAATAAGTTTTTATATTGTGTTAGTGCAAAAAAAGGGTAAGTTCTATAATAAAAAAGTGGGTGGTGCCACTCCCCCCAAAAAATTGACTAATCGTGTCACCGTAACTCTTTGACGCAGATAAATAAGATTTGTAAATATGTAAAAATCATCAGGACAAATAATGTTCACCGGACAAATGGGCGGTGCCACGCCCTCAAAAAAATAAATTCATTATTTCTCTGACAATATTAGCTGCACTTAGATATGATTGGGTACATATGCTAAAGCAATTAGAACAAATATTTCTCACTAGAAAAGTGGGCGGTGCCACGCCCCTCTGAATGCTGATTCATCATATCTCAGAAACTGCTTGACGTAGATAGAAAAAATCTGGTATATATGCAAAGGACATTTTGCAAAATAATTTTCATTGAAAAAATGGGCGGTGCCACGCCCTACAAAAATAAAATTTGTCATATTACTTATGCTACTTGGCGCATATTATTAGATTTGGTAAAATACTTTGCTATGGTACGTCCAAGTAAAGAGAGGACAATTTCCAAGCCGCTAATAAGGGAGGAATATGATCTTTGCCTACTACCCTTTCGTTAAAAGAAAGCATCTTTAAGCAGACTGTAAGCTTAAAATTGATGAATCTGTTGTAAAACGTTGAAGAATATAAATAAATAAAAATAGTTTGTTTTCTCAAAAACTGCAACAGGAAAAAATTCATAGAAAAAAAGTTCTCAAAAAAGGCAGTAGGGATATTGGAAAATAACGAAAATCAGAAATTTTTTTTTTTTTTTTTTTTAATGTCAAAGTTTGCAATTTTTCCATTCATACCATTTTTTTTTTTTAAAATTTGAAAAATCACTATAATTCGCATAAATCTGCAGAAAAAAATAGGTTATTTTTAACAAATTAGAAACAATATTCTTTCTAACGATATGCATCCGGCTTAAAACAAATTAACTAGAGCGTCTATCCAGAACTTTCTAATATAAAAAACTTTCATGGAGCATTTTTGCTATTTAAAGTCCAACTTTGAGCCCACTGTGTAACTAAAGCAAAACAAAATTTTAAGATGATATAGTTTTTTTTTCGTCGTTAAGTATTATCTGACGATTGGCGTAAAAATTTTTTAAATCCATAGCACTTTCAAATTTTACCAATTTATGGCCACACTCTCCCATTGTGCGGCGTTTTGAAAGTTTACAACTGCATTTTTTTAAGGGGGTCAAAGTATTTTTATGTTAAGTCAACATATTTGACTATACGTTCCTTAAATTTGAGATGTATCATGCGTTTAGCAAATTTTTGTAGGATAGGTATTGCGAGGATTTTTTTTTTATGGAAAATAAGTCTAAGGAATACGAATGATTTTTTGGTTACCGGACATAATCCCAACGGACATAATCCCCATTTCGTAAATGGGGATTATGTCCGAAAATTTTTCGGTCCGAAAATTTTTCGGTCATAATCCCCATTTTGGCCATGGGGGTTATGTCCGCAAATTTTTCGGACATAATCCCAATGGGGGTTATGTCCGAAAAATTTAATTAAGATTGAACAAAATTTTTGCAATAATCCATTTAAAAAATTTATATAGTGTTGGATGTTATGGACTGATCCGCGGCCGAAGGCCGCCGCGAAGCCGGTGTTGGATTTTTGGGAGTTTTAAATCCTGAGCTGCGGCCGCAGGCCGCCCACTTACCCCTACTCTTATGAAAAATTACTGTGGCTAGCAAACTAGGTGTTGGATATATTAAAGACTGATTCGCGGCCGTTATGGGGACTATGTCCGTTTCTTCCTGGGGATTATGTCCGAAACACTTGCGGACATAATCCCCATTGAAAAAATGGGGATTATGTCCGAATTACTTGCGGACATAATCCCCATATCGTGAATGGGGATTATGTCCGTGGGGATTATGTCACGGCACCTGATTTTTTCAGAATTTTTTGGGACATTTTAAAATTTTTCAAAAATTTGTCCAAATCAAAAATAAAATAATACGTTCCAAAAAATTCCGAAAAACGCACACGTATTTCTTAGACAATTCTTAGCATTTTATGCCTTTTCCTTTTTTTTCGTAAGATGCCCTCTTTTCTTCCACTACTGCAAAAAGTTCATGTCACACTATATTGTTAATAACTTTTGAACCAATATGGATTACCCCAATTTTTTTCTGGGATATTGTTCCTAGATATGTGCGGAGGGCGTGCATAATTTTTTATAACTTCCTTAAATTTTTATTTATTTGAAATTGGAATATTTAATAAGAATAACAAAACTTTTCATCCAAAAACAAAAAAAAAAAAAAATTAACAATTTTATTCCCTGGTCTTTGATAAATATATAAAATTTTTTTTCCAAAACCAATACTAGTTGCAATAGATAGAGCAATTTAAAGTAATATTTCAACAGAACTTAAAAAAAATGTTTTTTTTTTAAAGTCAAAACAAAAAAAAAATCAAAAACATTGCTCAAAAATTTAATATAAACATTTTTGTTCCAAACGTTTGCATCAATCAATTTGCGAAGGAAATGAAGTGCAGATTTTATATTAAATTTCACACACAATGAGATTTAGTGCGAAATCAAAGAAGAGACAGAAAAAACGTCTAATGTTTCACACAATGTCATGTAAACGTTAACGCTAAACGTAGAACGTTATCAAATCAGCGACAACGCAGCAAAAACGAATGAGTAAACATTGAATACATACACATACATTTGCTACAACTACACACAACAAGTATTACATTAGTGTAGGCATCATTGTACGTATGTCTACTTAAGTGACGACAAACTAACAGCACAGAACGCACACCCTCAAGTAAGTATATGTATGAAGGTAAATAGTGGAAAAAATCCTTCGACTTTGTAAGTGTGTGGCGCGCACAAGATGGCACTAGCATTACCGTTATCGTAGTTGTGTTCATCGTGGCCAAAAAGCGAAAAGCACATCAAGACAGACCTCAATGAAAGTAGTTGGCTTTAAAGTACTCGTACTTTGCTAGTTACTTACTCATATGTAGGAAAAAATAACGAAAGAAATTTGAAAAATCACTATGCTTCATATTAGTTTGTGTGCAAATAACACATATTTATATGTGTGTATACTGATTTGTTTATGTGTTCTTTCTAACACTGCGATTATAACAAGCAAAGCTAAAATGGGAAATATATAAAATCACAATATCAACTGCTTTACACATATGTGCACATTTGTGTCACTTTTGTAGTAGTAAAGTGAAAGAAATGTCAAGAATGGTAATATAAAAAAAAAAAAACAGAAAATTAAAAACAGGAAATACGTAAATCCTTTTTATTAAAAGAGTAGTTAGAGGAGTAGTAATCGAATAAGAATTTGCACACGCAGACAAAAATTTGTATATCAAAGTGTTTATGTACTTATATGTAAATTTTATGTGTACATACTTTAAATATATAAAGGTGCCTCCAAAGAAACAAACAAGATTAATTTAATGTCTCTGAAAGGTGAAAATCAAAATTTGTTTCTGAGAAAGATTTTAAAGTTGTTGGCAGTATATCAACATTTTATGAAAGAAATCAATCAGAGTACTCTTAGTTGAAAGTTTTTAATTTAAGAAGCTCAATTATGTTATTCTTTTCATATTAAAAACTCGATTAAATTTATTGTATTACAATTTACAAAACTTGTAATCTTATTCGTTATATAAAAAAAAAATAGTTCGTACTACTTTACTTCTAGAAAATTTTACTAGAATTTCAATATAGTAACAGCTCCCCAATAAAATAAATTTTTTCCTTACTGTTTTAGTAAATTCAGAATTTTCAAGTAACCTTACAGTATAAATAATTTTTTTTTTTTTTTGAAAAATTCGAGTGATATCTCACTGCATTGTTCAAAAAAAAAAAAAAAAAAAAAAAAAATACATGACCGCTCTAGGACTAATACCGGGGTCTGTCCATGTAATGGAAGGAAACATATTATTTTCACACACAATTATAAACTTGTTGGATCTTTACACCACTGACCTGTATAATGAAGAGGCATAAAATTTCTCTATTACCTAATCAAATGTCTGCCCAAACACAAAATTTGTACGATAATTGTAAAAAAAACTAGTTTTATATTGTATTTTTATGATATTTACCATTTACCTTACTGTAAAGATTACAAAAAGATATAAAAAGATATGAAAGCACTAGGATTCGAACCGAGTTTTGCATGTGTGAAAGATTGAAACATTTTTACTAACAATTATCAATTCTATAGACCTCTGCACCACTGACCTATTTGATGAAAAGGCGTAAAATTCGTATATTACACAGTTCTGCGTTTTTGAAAAGGTTGAAAAAGTATGAAATGAGAGAGGGTGATTTTTATAGATTTTTGATTGCTCAATCCGAATATGACCTCTGGTTTGCTCCATCACGTCTGAGATCTGAGTTATCCTTGATTTAAAGTGCAGAAAACGCTATTTTCAAACATATGGCGTACATCCTTAAAGTAGTCTAGTTCACATTTGACAGCGGCTTTGAATAGCCCTGAGCTTCTTCTTTAAAGTGTACTTTTTATTTTTTCAATTGAATCAATAGTTTCCGAGATATTATCGATTGAAGTAAAGGGATTGCTAACACCTGTAAAGGACAATATTCAATTTGTATGCCTTTACTTCAATGAATGATGTCTCGGAAACTAATGATCCAATGAAAAAAGTTAAAAGTACGCTTTAAAAAGGAAGCTCAGGGCTATATAATACCGCTATCAAAAGTGAATTAGACTATTGTAAGGATGTACGTCATATATTTGAAAATAGTTTTTTCTGCACTTTAAATTAATTATAACTCGGATCTCAGATGTGATGGAGCAAATCGGAGGTAATATTCGGATTCAGCAAAAAAAAAAAATCTATAAAAATCACCGACTCTGATCTCATACTTTTTTTCATCGCAGGACTGTGTTATCTAAGCAAACGACAGTCCAAATATTTTTACTAGAATGATAGTAAAAATAGTTTGACGGTTCTTTATAGAATTAACTTAAATCAGGGCTGCTTACAGGTTTTGAATTGGAACGGTTTTTGAACCAAACCATCGCTTTTTTGGGCCTTGAATCTGAAATAAGCCGAAAGCCACGCAAAAGAATCGTTCGGTTTGAAATTACAAACCATTTTAACAGCTTTTGTGTATGGATCTTTCCACAGAAAGGTCCACTGGGTGTGCTGGGAAAATGGGAGTATCACGGCCCCACGAAAATCACTTTATCATATGTCTGAAAATATTTAACTCACACGAATGAGATTTGATAAGTAGACACAGAGCGCCGGGACAAATAATGTTCAGTGAGAAAATGGGCGATACCACGCCCCTAAAAAAAATAATAATTTATCAGATACATGTAAAAAGATAGGGACAAAAAAAAAAATCATTTGGAAAAATTAGTGATGCCATCTCAACTCAACAATATAAGGTGAAGCAACGTTCACCGGGACACCCTGGTTTTTTCAAAGATTTCCAATTAGAAATTTGTATGATGGAAAAAAAAAAATGTCCCGTACGACCCTGATTAACATTAAATTAAAAAAAAGGTACAATATAAATCATATTTTGGGTAAAATCAAAACAATTTTTGATAGACATCCATGGACAACATTCTAAAATCAGTCATATTGAAATATTGCCTCATGTTCGCCTGAAATGGTCCCTTGAATTGTTGGCCATGAAAACCACTTTTGTTTTTGTCCCGTGCGACTGCCTTAGTTTTTGGAAACTATATTGAAAGCGAAAAATTGCCCAAAATCAAACTTTGCTCCAATTATATGGCTAATTAAGTGCTATAGGTTAAGGCTATTGTCAAAATAAAAATCCGTTTTATATTGACTTTTTCTTAACTTTAAATATGTTCGACGGTCATGTGCGACAACATGGAAATACCCATACTTTACATTAAATTTTGTAAAGAAAAAGTTACTTTTAAGTAGTACGCTTTTTGAACCGTATTCATGTAGGCTAAGAGGAATCTCCAATACGCAAAGATAATTACGTTGATGAACTGGAGTTTAATCTTCACTAATTGAACAAAAACAATTTGGCAGACAGTTAACAGTTGTTGCTAGGGTGGATTAAAATATTTTTTATTTTGGTTTTTTAGGAAAACTATTGTTGCGAGAATTTATATTTCAAAAGTAAATTTAAAGCGTTCCAAGCACAATTTCACAGACCGTATCTATATGAAGTTACAAAAAAAAAAAAAAACTTTCAACTAATTGCGATCCACCCTAATAAACATCTACAACTACTTATACATATTATTGCATATATAAGCACTTAGCGTGTGTGTGTGCTGATGTGCATAAGTTGTTGGCATCAACAACATGGGGCATGGCATGACATGACATAGCATGATGGCACACATATGTGGAAGAAAAAAAAAAAAACGTTAAAAGGTTATAAAGGCACAAATTCAAAGCCTGTTGAATGTCAAATGTAAAGTCAACAGCTACAACAACAACACAAACACTAACAACAACAGCAATACTAACAACAAAAGTGTCTGCCATATTATTTGGCAGGCATTATCTCAAGTTACAACACACACTACAAAACAAATAACACACCATTACAGCAACTCATATTACGCATACACTCAAATACAAATTCAAAGAGTGTCATAAGTGTTACGTGCGTAAAATCTATCTTTTTTTTGCTTTGGAAAATGTTTGAAAATGTAATTTTGACATTTGCCACATAATGTATAGATAACAGAAAAAGTAAATGATATAAAATGAAATCACACTGCACCCCAACCTTGAATATAAAATCAAGTCAAATTCTGATGAAGCTTAAATCTACAGCTATAGAAAATCTGAAAATAACCTTTACTGAGATTATTTGCACACGCATAAGCTATATATGTGTGTTTGTGTGTGCGCGTCAAACACATAGACGCACTCATCCCTAATTTGAAATAAAAGTTTATACAACAACATAATAAGATTTCGTTTCATTTTGTTTTTGTTGTCGTAGCCACCCCAACCCAAAAAACAAAAAAAAAAAAAAAAAGTCAATTTTCTGTTCATAAGCTCATGTATTAAGGTAGAGCGCTTACACCTTACACAATAGAGTTTCTTCCTTATTGTGACATCCCACACTTTTGTGCTTAATATCCTTTGTGTTAGTAAGTTTCAATTTAACCTAACTTACTTATTTTACTTTACCCTAGCATACTTACGCGCATTGTCTTGCTGCGTTCTGCGTTTGTTCTACATACATACATACATTGTATATCCCAACCTATTTCATGTTCTATTTCACTTGATTTTGATGTTTATATTGTACATATATATATAAATCTGTATATCGACCCAATTTATTCACTGCTAACTGTTATGTCAATTTCCCCAAAAATAAAAGGACTTTTTTTTTTGTATTTCGGTTTCGCATCTAACGCTTTGGGTGTAAATAAAGCTACAGTGGTGGAATACGAAATCATGACGAAAAAGTGTAAAACTTAAGCAATACCAACTTTTCAGTATTTCAGTAAAATAATTGGAAATGCCGAATGTTAAAATGATTTCGTTTGTGAATAAGTTTTTCAGTTTTTAAAGTCAAAGCAGATTTCTGCTAGTTTGCAAAAAAAAAAAAAAAAAAAAATATCAGTACCTACCTTAACCCTTCCCCGCCAATTTTTCCATGGTGCCCTGATGCGGGAACCTCTTAGCAAAAAATTTACTTTGAGTTTCATTTAAAATTCTATTTTTTACACGTATGCATGCATATTTTTTGAATAAAAATGGTAAGTTAGCATAATAATCCGCGGTAGTGTGATATTTGATTTGATCTATTCGATTAGATCCTTCCATACATTTAATATGGTTCGACTGCCTTTAGACTTTCGATCAATATAGCTTCCATTCTGTACTACAAAAGAGCGTAGCTATCGATTTTAGATCTCTTCCATGTGAAGTAGAAGCAACTTAATCGCAATTATTATCATTCCACTTAACAATGGCGACGTCAAATTCCTTGTTTTCTGCAAATTTAATATGCCCTCATTGTTTTTTTTTTTTTTCATGATGTCTTTCCAGGAAGTGGGCATTTGTGTGGGATGTAATTTTCTCTTATGGTTCCCGTTACATTGTAGCCTAGGCTTTGCAAATAATTTAAAACTGGGATTCCAGTTAATAAATTATCGAAGTAAAAGTGGAATAGGAGGGCACAAACGTGGTCAGGAAGGGCGTTAATCATTTGTAATAGAGCTGCCACAAAGTGAATAGAACAATACTTTCCTCGGTAAATACCAAAGGACACCGAATACCCTCCAAGAGTGTTCAGACACCATGCAAGGAATCTAAATCAAAGAAGTTTGGTTCGAATAAATTGTTTGCATGAGAGCAGTCTGAAATACGGTGTCATGGACTCAGGGTGAAAGAAATCAATTGTTTTTTCAGTGTAAAGCGAATAAAACGGCTTATTTGATTGAAACTATTTCGAGACAAGCCAGCAAAAATCGTGGCTTTAATGATCCAATAATCTTCACGATTAACTACAAGCATTGTAACCAAAGATAAGCATAATCCCAATAGTTAGATGCATCCACAATCATTTACAGCACATCTTCATAAAAAAAAGGCTCGAAAAATTCATATGACACCCAGGCCCATTCACACGGGGTGGGTTTTTTGGTGTTCAAACCCCCGTAGATATTTTCCCCATATAAATTATTTATGAATTAAATTATTGAAATAAATGGAAATTAATCTATTTTACCTCTAAACTTTTCATAAGCGGTTCCCGCCAGTGATGCCATATGGCACACTTAAAATATATTCAGGCATGTAAATGCACTTTAGAAACTACTGCGTTACTCTTCAATTTGGCATAATTACTTTTTTCAAAATCGAAATACAAATAAATAATTTTTTGCAACTCGCCGACGTCTCGATGCCATCCATAATCGATTTTTTTCGAATAATTTTTCAATGGTGAACATTCGAGTAATGCGTTTTATCTGTACCGTATGGCATCACTGGCGGGGATTGGGTTAATAACATTTTAACGGAATTTCGGAAAAAAAAGATTTTCGTGTAGTGCCCAAAATGTGAGGATTTGTCTTTAAAGCAATTGAGGCGTTGCGTGTAATAACGCCCTTAGTCGAAGGATGATATTTTGAGATAATTCAATTTAAAGTGTCCAAATGCTGTACCAAGAATAAACCATAATTTAAACCTTGGAAAACAAATTTATTCAATTCATTATAACAAAATGAGTAAATGATTACAACCTACACATAACACATATACATATTGACAGAATTACTGAAGAATTAAAATTTAAATTATAGGGCTTTATTGCGTAAATCCATTTGACTACCACTGGAGTAATGTTAGCATTTTGTTTGGGAAGCAGGCAAGACTGCTCCGATTCAAACAATTTTGTTTTTGTAATTGAGTGGAATGAAAAATTATGAAACCTCAACTAAGTATTTACAAAACTGAGTTTTTCTTTAGTTAGTTTAATTTTATAAAATGCATCCATACATTAACATCTAAATTTGCTCCTGTTAAATATTTTTATTTTTACTCAATACCAAGTTGTCTGACGAAAAAAGTGTCTTTGACAAAAAATGATTAAAATTGTCCAAAAAATACGTGAGAATTTTTTCCGAATTTTTTGGAACATTTTATAATTTTCCAAAAATTGGTTCAAATAAAAAAAAGTCTTTAAAAAAATGACACGTATTCTTTGGACTTTTCTAAGCAATCACTATCTCTTTTCCTTATTGTTCTTTACAAAATCCCAAGTAAAGCTCTACTTTACCACTCAGAAATGCAAAGCATGATTGAAGACCTTGCCTTGGAATCGCAAAAAGCCTGTTTCTACCGCCCTAAAGTATCATAAAACAAATTCCTACAAAGTTTCGTCAAATCAGTGAAATTGAACAAGCTATAGTGAACTAAAACTTTGAGTACAAAAACGGAAATTAAACTTAAGACCTAAAACTAGGCAACGTTTTTTTATCGAATTCTTTCAAAATCAATGAAAAAATGAATCGCACATCGAGACATTTACATATACATACTATGTATACAATTTGACGCTGGAGCTTTAGAAAAATTATTTTGGAACTTATTAAGAGGTCAAAAGAAATTATGTTTTTTAGTTAAAAATCATTTTAGATGAGCTTTCAAAATGGTCAATGTAAACCGACCTTTTTTTTGTGATGCAATTTAATGTTTGAGCCTAATCCTCGAGGTTCTTTTTATTTGGAGATCATCGGCCTTTAAAGTTTTTAAGTAGCCTTCTATTCATAGCTTTGGAATGTTCTGTACTACTTTTGGATAACATAAGATTCTTCAGGTAATGACTTTTTTCCCATGTTTCCTAAATTAATTTCGGGTACCTAAACACACAAAACGCATATATGTTTCTTTTCATATAGGCTAGACAGACGACAGCTTAAGTCTGGATTATAGACGTAATAATGCGAATCTTTTTACTGCATGATTTTAGGCATGACTAAAAGAAAATTTCCCAATTCAGAGTCCAAAAAATTCTAATTAGCTTTTCTGACGCTTATCTCACTATTAATCTTGTTTTTTATGTTTTAGAATTTTTTGGCCCCTGAATTGGTAACTTTTCTTTAAGTCATGCCTAAAATCATGCAATAAAAAGCTTCGCATTATTACGTTTATAATCCGGACTTATTTGTCGTATGTCTAGCCTATTAGCGTTGTTTAGCTTTTTTGCATATTCAGGGATACAAAATAATATTTAGCATATTTTTATTTTTCAGTCACCACTGTAAATTTTATATCTAAGACAGTAAGTCAAGAACGAAAATTGTCACACATTCTTGGAATTTCTATTTTCAATTTTTAGTGTTTTTCTTTGTACTTCTTTTATTGCATTTTTTTACGTTATTAATTTTTTACGTAACGTTATAAATTTTGTACGTAACTTTGATTTTGAATTTTTTTTTCTTTTGAATTAGGACTTGTCAAATTTGTCATATGAATTTTTTATTTCTTAAAATAAAATCTCATTGGGCCATAAATTCTGTCTCGTAATTTTGCATGCATGCACTTTAGACTGGTTCAAAAATTTAAATTGTTCGGAACTTTGAGCCACTGGCACCAAAAGTTTCATTTTGCTACATACATATTAGCACGATATAAATTCTGATCTATTTAGAAGAACATTAGATTGCCGTGAAACTATTTTGAAAACATAAAAATTCTTCTAAACATGGAGAAAAATTTTATTTTGAAATTTTAATTTTTAACTTTCTGTATTGACTTTGATTTGCTTAGTCCGAATCTATTATTCATTTCACCAATAATTCTATAGTTTTGGCGATATTTTCCATTCAAGATGAAATATCAAAAATATATAAAAAAAAAATTTTAATTTTCGACTTAACTTTTGTTGAAAGCTGTTCACGAATCAAATATAAATTTCAACAAATTAACCATATTTAGTGGCATTTTTCAGGTTTTTCATCAAATGTTCTCAAAAATGGACCAAAAATATCATGCTGGATATATTAACCAAAACGAAAGTTTGGTTCCTGAGAAAAGAGATTACGAAGAATATAAATTTTTTCCATCTTAAATCTGAATCAGTCTTATGCGTCTATTACACATATCGGAGTTATTATACAATTACGTATATGTTAGATAAAATTTTCTTTTGTGAATTTAACTTGAAATTGAAATGTCAATAAAATTGCAATTTATTTTTGACAAGCAACCAATAAATAAACTGAATGCTTTGATTTACGTAAATAGCACAAATCAAAAATCAATTAATAATTCCAAGAAAATCATTTGAATTTCATATTTATTCCCTCTGTTTCAACTGAATCCTTGCTATCCGAATTATCAACAAAACTGACAAGTCTCAATTAAAAAAAAAAAAAAAAAATGTGCAAAATCAAAATTCATAACAAAACGTAAAAAATTAATTTCGTAAAATAAAAGAACGCAATAAAAAAAGTACAAAGAAAAACACTAAAAATGGAAAATATAAATTCCAAGAATGTGTGACGATTTTCATTCTTTGTTTGCGGTCGTATTACACTGTAAGACAATTTTAAACCTTTTGTAAAACACATGAGAAAATCAAAGAAGATTCTTAAAATAGATATAATAAAATGCTCGTATAGATTTTTAAAGTTTTTAAATCCACACAGCAAATAGCTTCGGTGTAAAATTTAAAACAAATTGGAATGAATACAAATCCACACGACACTTTTTATATAATTTATGCTACAACTTGGTATACAAACCGTTTATGCTTGCTCGTACATAATTTATACAAATAAACTATTAATACAATTTACACTATTTGGTTTAAATTTGGTGATACCATACAAAAATCTTTTATACTATTGTTGTATAAATTTTATACAAAAGTTCATATGAAAGTGTCTTAAACCATTTTATATAAAATTCATATTGTGCTATATAAACCGATTAACCATAATAATTCCTGGTATAATTCAAGCAAAATATAAACAAAACAAAAAACATGAAGTCAATACTATGCTTTTGGTCTTTCTCTTTGAGCCATATTATTTTTTCAGCTCTGTAAATTTCCGTAAGTCTTTTAAATCAGAACTACAAAGGACAAATAAAATATATCACTCCAAATAAAGTTTTAATCTAAAAATTAAACAAAACAAAAAAAAAAAGAAAAGAATCGGCAACACAATGCAATTTAATACGTATAATACTTTAATTACTGACTTGAATACACATACATATAGATAAAACAAACACATATAAACAATGCCAAACATATGACCATTGCACGTGCACATAGTATACATACATGCATATGCAAGTGTATGCTTCACAGTGTACAAATATAATATTTAATTCCATTTGTTTCACAACACTCCCATTGTATATTCCACACAAAGCGCAACGAAATTCCACAAAAAAAAAAAAAAAGGATCAACAGCAAAGAAGAGAGAGAGAGAGACGAGAGAAATTGCAACGTAACGTAACGTAACAACTATAAATATTGCACTACTGCACACACACGGACGACAGCAACGGTCTGTGAAGCAGAACAGCAACTTAACCAGCTAACCTGGCAGCCACATATTCACCACCACACTCTCGCGTAGTAAACCCGCATAAATGCAGTAAAAAACCACCGCTGACAGCGACAATGCACCGCAACACTTACGTTGCTGCTGTTGATGTAATGGCGGACAGCAATACAGCGTGAAAAAAACGAAAAACGGAAGAAGCAGTAGAAAAACGGAAGCATTGCACTACCATTTCTACTCCATTTTTATAGTAAATATTTTCATTATTTCAAGTGCCCATTGCAGTGCAGTAGCATAAAAATACATACACACATAGCAGTATATTATATATGTATGTATGTGTTTAGCAATGCATGTATATTTACTTATCTGCTGAAGTTCACGTTATTTATTTTTTTGTCCTTACTAAGTTGTCAATATTAAAAACAATAATTTCAACGGTGACTTTTTACAACCTCTGGCTGGTAGATGACTGGCTGCTATGGGTCAAAGTCAGTCAGCTGATTTTATGTTGAACTTTTAAAAAGGCACAGTGCATATGGGTGATTCTCCAAAAAATGTACCACTCAATGTCTCGGGCCGAAAACAAAGTTTAAGTCTAGAATTTGATAATTAAACTATTGAATACGGATACTTAAAAAGAGCTTCTGTGCAAAAAACTGAAAAAAAAAAAAAATTATTTTAAATATTTTACTATGAAATTATATCACAATGTGTTAAAAAGTCATTCTCCCTGCTGCTTGTAACCACATTTTAGTGCATTTAATTTGCGAGTTTCGTATAGAACCGAAAGTGAAGAGAAAGAGAAGACTCAGTTTTTTTCAGCCCAATCAATTTTGAGTTTTCGATCGTGAGTGTTAGTGTGTTTTTTTTTAAAAAAGTTAAAAATTTTGCAAAGAACGTAAGTGTATGTCGTTCTCCATGTAAGTTTTTTCATATTACAATACATATTCTTTTATCTTAATATAATTAAATCAATAAACAATTAGAGTGGCTATCCATCTGTTTCAACTTTTTAAAAAATAATTGCTATTTTCATTGTGACATTACTGTTTTTGCAATATTTTGTCATTCTCCCGACAAATTTACTCCGGGAGGATGGTTCTCTTACGAGACATTGTAGTTTATTGGTGAATTCATTCGACTTGTTGAGCTTATTTTTTTCTTTTTATGATTAGAGGCTGTCCATAACTTTTTAGGGTGGCCATCTGGTTATTTGCGAAAATTTTATTTAATTCTTTCTTTTTTTGACTAACTTAACTCTTCTAAAATTGTACAAAAACTTTCGGTGTTGCCACACAATTTTTTTTTTTTTGTTTTTGAAAGTCTATGTTCGTTTTTAAAAAAGTTTCTAGAAATCAAGATCATCCTATTCTACAGTTTTAAGTAATAAAAAAAATAAAAACATAGTTATGGCCAAAATAAGGCATACTTTGCAACATTTTATGGAGATTCACTCATAACCTTGAAAGTTTCATGAAAAAAAAAATGGAAAAATCCATAAGCGGGTCAAGTCTCAACCTAAAGCTATTTACTACGTAATTATAAAGCTATTTTGTAAAAAATGTAAAAAAAAATATAAAAAGTCGCAACTTTTTTTTTCATAATAAAAAGTTAATTTTTCTCTTAACTTTCTATTCGCTTGCTAAACGAACTTTGTGTTTGTGCTTGAGTTTCTTTAAGGATTTTATATTACATATTTTGTTTTTGAAATTTTCCAAGAAAGTTGTATGCTTTCTATTTCCTTTTTTTCCATTATTTTCTTTTTGCCTTTGTTTCTACAAACAGACACACTCACACAGACACAAACACATAGAAACATACTTATTTGGATTATTTCCGTTTAATTAATATTTGATTACTGCAATATCAGCAGAGGCATTACTCGTAAGCGCTAAATACCGTAAGTTTTATTATGAAATGAAGCTTAGATTTCGTGCAAATATCGATAATGGCACAGTAAAAGGCATTGAAGCAAAATAAGCACCCATTTAATCCTTAAAGGCTTTTTGTTTTATTGATTGTTATATATAGAAGCAAAAAGTGTATTTGATAACGCAATCGTTAATTGATAATAGTGCCATTTGAGGATTTTACTGTAATATTTTAAGACTTGTGTGTATTTCTTGCTTTAAGAGTTTAGTTTCTACAATTAAAATCTATGATAGCTTTTTTTTCTTGATTTTTAAATATTAGCAGCTTATAAAGAAATGACTTTATATTCAACAAAAAAAAAAATTAATACCAATTTTTGAAACAACTTCAAGTAAAGTTTTTCTACCGAGATTGCCTTAATTTCAGATAAATTAAAATGTATGCATATGAACATAATTTACCCATCCAGACCGAAACCATCATATGACCAATGTTTTCCATAATAATGATAGTCTATTAAGATGGGTTAATGAAAAGAGTATAGGATAAACTGTCCACTATTTGAAAGTTTGCCTTGAGAGTATCTAGGGGAAAAAAAAAAATTTTTTGTCCACTCTAAAAACAGCCAAAATGGTATTTTTTCCATAGCTTCGGCAGGAAGCTTATATAGTTCTAAATTGCTCTAACGAGCATTATGGTATCTTATTTTAATTTTATTTCTTGTTAATATTTTCTCAAAGACTTTTATTTTATAAGAAAAAAATTGCATTTAGGAGGATACGATCCAGAGAATCTGGGTCTCACTAGCCATGTATGACCTCGGAGGTTCAAGAGTATTGAAGAAAAATTGTAGGCTTAGTTAAGTTCTTTACAACAATATATTATTTCTAAGCATCAGACATAACCTTCCGAAGTTATGGAAAGTAAAATTTTTTCTGTTTTTAGAGTGGTCCAAGTCCACTGTGCTTTACGGTAACACAGTCTTCTATTGTTTTTCCATTTCGGTATCCCAAACGCAACTTTGAAGATGAAAACTAGTACTAAGCGATGCATTT
The DNA here is from genome assembly GCA_951812925.1 of Calliopum simillimum. Lineage (NCBI taxonomy): Eukaryota > Metazoa > Arthropoda > Insecta > Diptera > Lauxaniidae > Calliopum > Calliopum simillimum. The sequence continues at coordinate 18,477,261 of OX638372.1, read as the reverse complement.
ACTAAATTAAGAGCAAAACAATTTCGTGTGGCCTCTATATGAACATATCACAAAATAATCTTATCTTATCTGACCCAGATGTTCAGACATTTTTTTTTTCATATTCTATAACCAAATGTGGTGGAATATATTTCTAGATGTGTAAAATACATTTCCCAATAGGTGGGAAACAAAATTTTGACATAATGGCCTCTTAAGAGTTCATTTTACCTGAAATTTTTACTAAAATCGAGAATTCCGATAATATACAAGTGAGCACACATTTCAGAAATAGTAGATATATTACGGGCACCTTTCCAAATATTCTCAATTAAAATTCAGAAAAATCGTAAGTGGCACACGGTGAGGAAAAGCGTTAAAAAGTTTAAATCGCTCATTAAGGCCACAAAACAGGTCCTTAAATTCGGAAAAGCAAATTCCTTGATGAAATATAAATCAACTTTGTTCCTCATTTTTTTTAATCTTAGCCCACCTTCCCGAGTCAAAAAACGAAAAACGCTAAATTTTTAAGTAAAATGACCCCTGACAGCTACTCATGTAGAAACTTCCTTGTTCACCTATTGGGAATTTCTATAGTCTACCACATTTGGTAAGGGTAAGCCTGGGAGATATGAACCTTTTTTTTTTTGAACTGCTATAAAACCAAAATTAAAAGGCATTTTTAAAGAAACTACACATGAATTTATTTTTTAATTAATTTACAACAAAAAATAGTACTCCAACCTAATTAAAGATTATTGCAAATATGAATTTTTCCATTTAAAAAAATGCTTTAAGTGGCTAATCACCCGAGACTATGGGTGAAATGGCACCATATCATGGGTGATTTGGCACTCTAGGTGGATTTTAGGTTTTCGTTGCCTGAATTGCTTCTTGTTTACGTATAAGATGAACATGTTACATGTGACAACATACGGCACATTACACATTGGATCCAATCATCTAATTTAGTGGTTTGTGCATACTCTTCTCCATATTTAACGCAGACTCATTTTGGAATAAAATATTTTTCTTCACCTTTATCGGAAAAAACATAGCTAATGACGACCTTATATTGACAAAACCTCTTCTTTGGAACTACAATAGTTACGTTGTATTGGATTTGTTTTCTGCTTCAAGTTTTTCTGCTGGACCTAATAATTGGATTTCTTGCCATTCATTTTCTTTTGTTCAGCTTAAAGGTTTTAAAAGTCATTAGTACAGGCGAGATATAACTTAACACTATTTCTGCGGTGTGTCACTTGTGCTCAAAATTTTCACAATTTTTCCTAAAAAATTAGAGAAAACCTCAAATTAATAACAAAAAGTCCTATCTGACTAAAAATCTTCGATTCTGGAGTGACTGTACGTTCAAGCACTTTATATTTATCATTTCAAATATCTTGTAACATGCAAGGGGAGAAATGCCACCAGAACCAAATCACCCATATTAATGGGGTGCCATATCTTCCTTTCGGTATATACCGAGTAAAAATGCCACGAAATGAATAAACATGTTTACTCGCGCTCATATTCAACCGAAAACTAGATCACATTCAATTCTGTTTGTTTTGATATATGCACCATAAAGCAGTATCCAATACTCACCGCCTCTCAAAATATATGCAAAACAAAAGTCAGTCGTTTATATTTCCAAAATTTTTTAAAAAATCCCACACACAAATTATAATGACAAATACAATTAAACAAACTATTCACCACGAAATCTCTAGCGCAGCTGAATTAAACTGTGTCCATATTTGAGTGCTATGAAAGTTGCAAATATTGAAATTGAAAGGGGTGCCATATCACCTGGGGGTGCCACATATGAAAAAATTTTTTTTTTCGTAAAACCGGGTCGAATAGGAGTAGATCATTTTTAGATGTGCCCATATAACAGCAAAAGGTGTGTTTTTGAACCTTCAAATTTAAATATATCAAAAATCATACGTGATAGAACAATGCTGGGACTAAATTCGGATTCAATACAGAGAAATTCATCAAAATCCAATATATTTGTTTTGGTTTGTTGTGTTTTTTTTTTTAGACACTACACCCATCTGGTGGAGAATTTCGAGTTATTCAGAAGGTAAACATTGCCTTGATCCATTCACGTCTATTTTCATCTTATAGATAAATGCTACTAGTTTTATTTATGTTATGAAATCGTGAATCCAAGTAGATTGTAATAATGCTATTTGGGAAAGATTCATCAAGCAATCTAAATACTTTCCAATACTATAAGCTTTTCGTGAAAAGAGCGTAGCTACTTATTTCCAGCAAAATGGCATCTTATTCATTTTATGACATTACTTTTGTCTCACCATGCACTTTGCTTGATAGGAAAATATTTTGATTTTTTATAAAGCGTACAAAACTCCAAAATATGGATGCATTTACTGAAGCAGCAGTTACAAAAAAATAAAAAAATATCGTGCCATTCTCAGAATGTTAAAGATATACCTTTTCAAATTTTAAAGAGGATTTGCTTTTTGAACTGTTGTATACGAGCAAACTTTATCTTCCTCTAACCATGCATATATGCATTTTCCTTTTAATACTCAGAAATACCGGACGTTCACTGCTTTACCATTTTCATTCTACATATCTTTGTTCTGAGAAATAACAGCGTAAGCCTGACATTTAGCTTGTCACATTTTATGACACAAATTTTTTTATACAAAATTTTTTTTTCATTTTTGTTTTTCACTCTCATGTATTTTATTGTTTTATTATTATAAAAGTTTTCCTTAGGAGATTTGTACCACACCACCACTTTCCCCATTGTTTCTTTTGTAAAAACGAACTTTTTTAATTAAGACTTGGTAAAAATGAGGAATTCCCTATTGGCATTATGAAGAAGATAAACGAATTTGGGAGGGCTACAGAAAATTGAAAAACTTGTAAATTATCAACTTAAATATGCAGGCGCCTTAATGTTAAATCAGCTTTGTTGTTGTGTACAGGTTTTCTTTTTTATAAAACTCTGTTTAAATTTGCAGCAAATTTCCATTACGCTTAAATGTATGCAATGAAAATGAAGTAATGTTCAAGGTAGATGTTTTAAGTAAAAGTTTTTTATTTTTAGAACAAAACATTTCAAGTAACATAAAAGAACATTCTTAACAAATGATTGTGACAACTTGAAGCCAAAAAAAAAAAAAAGTTTCCATTTTTATTGTAATTAAAAGGACAACTTCCAACAGCAACAGTGCCCTGCAAATCGTCCAAATTTAGATACGCGCAGTTGACTGTCAGTTACGTTGTTTAATTAGACTTCACTTTTGGTGCAAAGCAAAAATTTTTTTAGGGGAAAAAAGAAACGACTGCCATTATGCTTCAGCTACCGCCGCCAATGCTAATGCCTGCGCGACATTGACAAATTGTCAGGGAGCTGTTCTTCGGCGGTGATTGCAGTAAGGGAGGGAGGTTTTCTTTAAAAATTCACAAAATATAACTGACGTGTACAATGGCGTAACGCAAGACGTTGCGTGTAATTATTAAATACGTTACGCATAATGAGATGGGTGGCGTTGCGTTAAGTGCTTGAGTATTTTTGACAGTTTAGAGAAATTGCCATTGAAAAAGAAAAGTTAAATACAATTGTTGTAGACATTTTTAATTAAACTTTAAATTCTTAGTGTGACAGTTCTTTAAATAACAAGGAAAAAAAAAAAAAATTTTAAAACATTTAAATTATATATTATATGTATGCATGTGTAAACGGAAGGACGTTGTTAAGTTTGCAAAATTGGGAATAAGGAGTGAAAAGAAAAAACAAAGTAATTTTTCCTTTTCAATACAATCTTCTGGTACCCTAATACATTTTTCGTTTCATTGTTCGGGTCATTAGTCTTTAAACTATCGTGAACCATTCAAGTCAATCGTACCAAGTGAGAAAAGTCAGTGCAAATCACACTTGAAGAGATGTCAATCGTGTACAGGCTTAACCTTACAGTTCTGACCTGGCTTCCAGCGACTATTACATATTCCTAAACATTGTTATTATAATATTTTGGTAAAAAATTTACCTTTAATCGGAAAAATACTTCTGATCTTTGAATGCCGTTTTATACTGTTTCCATTTGAAAACATATCCGCAAATAATCTTCCCTAATATGAGCCAGGCTTTAAGAAAACATTTTTTTTTAGCATTTTCTAAAATAAAAGCGCTACAGAAGTTTTTTTAAATAAAACAAAAACGGGTTTGGATATCGGCCGATACTGCTACAATTTCACGATCGATATTCGTACGAAGTTCATCAGTCATCGCTAGCTTGTTGGCATAGACCATAGACTTGACGTAGCCCCACAGAAAATAGTCTAACGGAGTCAAATTGCACGAGCGAGGTGGCCAATCGACTGGGCCATTTCGTGAGATAACACGTTCACCAAACTTGGTTTTACATAAATTGATTGTGACATTCGCTGTGTGGCTTGTGGCGCCGTCCTGTTGAAACCACATATTGTCCAAGTCCATATCATCCAATACGGGCCAAAAGTATTTAGTTATCATTGAACGGTAGCGATTCCCATTCACAGTAACGTGCCAGTCTTGTTCATCACGGAAGAAGTACGGCCCAATGACGCCGCCGGCCCATAAACCGCACCAAACAGTAATTTTTTCGGGTTACAAAGGTGACTCATAGAGTACGTGTGGCTTGCTGCCTAACCAATAATGCATATTTTGCTAATTGATGAAGCCATTCAGCCAGAAATGAGCCTCATCGCTGAAGATGATTTTTCGATGAAAATCCGAATCATTTTCAAATTGTTGCTCAGCCCAATTCACGACCATACGACGCTTCTGGTGGTCAAGCAGCTTCAGTTCTTTCGTCAATTTGATCTTGTAAGGATATAGGCCAAGATCTTTTCGCAAAACTCGCCACAACGGCGTCAAGAAGATGCCCAACGCTTGAAAACGACGTGTGAGAGACACATTTGGGCTTTCTTGAACTGAAGCCTCAGTGGCAACAAAATTCTCGACACTACGGGCACTTCTTTGTCACACTGGCGCGGGAAAATTTTGTACAGTGCCTGTGGGTTCAAATTTTTTCACTAGACTCTCAGTTGTTGATCTGGTATGACGATTATGACGACCATAAATTGAACGTAGCTCTCTTAAACTTGAGGCCACTAACTCCGAATTTCGTTAGTTAATTTTAATAATTTCTACTCGTTGTTGGCTCGTTTATCTTTCCATGATGAAATGACAAACCTTATTGCAGAGAAATGTCAAGAGAGCGGGAAAAATATGACGTCGTTTACTGCCCCTATCGGTCTACTTTTGTAGCGTCCCTATTGAAAAACCCTTTATATCAAAATGTGGTGGAATATATTGCTAGATGTGTAAAATTAATGCGTACAAGAAAATTTTGAAATAAGGGGGCGCCAGGAGGTCATGTTACCTGAAAATTTTGGAAAAATCGATATTTCTGATAACATAAGGGCTGCGATCATTAAAATAGTCCGATACAAAATTTAAAAAATCTCTGGAACAAGTAGTCCGATTTTAAGAATGCAATTAATTTTTGAACCATCATTTTATTACCGTTTTTATAATTAAGAATTTTATGCTGAACACCACTTTTCGCAAAAATCTTTAGCATTCTTGGCTACTTTTTTTGCTGCTTCTTTTTTGGCCTTGCAAACTAAAAACTCCTAACACTTCACATTCTGTGCCAGTTTCCCGCATGAAATGTTGTGTTTCTTTTTATACCCTACACCCAGGGTATATTCACTTTGTCCTTCCGTTTGTAACGCAGAGAAGGAGGCATGGCAGGTATGGAAAAGTATATATATTCTTGATCAGCGTCACCTCCTGAGTCGATATAGCCATGTCCGTCTGTCTGGCTGGCTGGCTGGCTGGCTGGCTGGCTGGCTGGCTGGCTGTGTGTTGAAATACACTTTTTGGGAAAATTGAGCAAGATAATTCAATGAAATTTGGTACACTGCCTCCTCGGGGGATTGAAAATGAGCAAAATCGGTCAACGGACACGCCTACCGCCCATACAAAAATTATATTCAAAATGCAATTTTAGGAGTATTTTTCACGACAATGCAACCACAATACGTATGAATACTAAAAATTGTAAGCGCAAGCTCTGAAAAAAAACTAAGCGAATTCGGACAAGAGGGCGTGGCACCTCCCATATAAGCAAAAGCTTCAAAACGCTTTACTGAAAGCGTTTTTTGAGATATTTGAACCAACTTTGACTCAGACACTAAAAATTATAAATGAAAGCTCTCAGCAGAAATTGGTTGAAATCGTACAAGGGGGCGTGGCACCTCCCATATAAGCAAAAGTTTCAAAATGATATACTGAAAAAGTTTTTTGAGATAATCCAACTAAATTTCACTCTGACACTAAAAACTATAAATGCAAGCTCTGAACAAAAACTGGGTGTACTCGCACAAGAGGGCGTGGCACCTCCCATATAAGCAAAATTTTCAAAATACTGCAGTGTAGGGTATTTATTTTTTGGCCAGGCCAAAATTTACACCCTTTTTAGTTTAAAATTGTGACAATTTTCTTCATTTTGTTTTGGTCACGGACGCCTTTTTCTTCCAGAACCTTGCTTTCGAAAGACATCCAAGTCTTTCTTTAATTTTTTCAGAACTATTGATATTAATTTTACATTACCTTTACTATTCCGAGCAATTCTGTTGATAGTCGGGTGGATACGATAGACTATGGAAAAAATTTGATCACAATAATTTTGGTACATTCATTTCAAAGCAAAAAAAAATTTTAAATTGAGTAATTTGAAAACAAGTTATTAGATCAAATGTTAAAATTTCTCGATCGCAATCCTTACGGGAGAACACACATTTCAGAAGTAGTAGATATGTTACGGGGCACCTTTCGAAATATTCTCAAGTAAAATTCTGAAAAATTGTCTGTTGGACATGGCGACAGAATGGGTTTAAAAGTCTAAATCGCTCATTACGACAACATAACAGGTCCTTAAATTCTAAAAAAAAATCAAGCAAATTTTAAAAATTGTTTTATACTTCTCACAAGATACTAAATAAACACATCCTTCTTCGGTTTTATGTGTCAATACATTTTTAAAAATCAAGCTATTTTCATTTTCTTCAATTAGGTAATTTTTAATCTTTTTAACTTAAAGCAATTTATTTTCAAATAATTTTGTATGTACATGTAAACTGATTACCACAAATATGATGATATCAAAGCCAAAGGAATACCATGTGGGTCATAGAATTAGCTACACTGGCAATAAAGCAAAATAAAACAAGAGCTCTAACCTTTGGCAAATTACTTTTCTATAGCAGCACTTAAAATGTGCTACATATCAACCATGGGAAATGATAAAACAACCACACACACACACATTCAAGACCACACATTTATAGAAACACGAGCATGTGCAATAAAAGAAATAAAAATGATAAAAAAACCGAGAATCCCTCATATAAAGTTGCAATATAAATCCTACTGCTATCTGTAACAATAAATCTGTTTTAATGCTCTTCAAATGAAAAAAAAATGTATGAAAAAATAGAAAAGAATGGTAAAATAGAAAAAAAAAATACAGAAAAATACTTGAATTTTGCTACATTTTTGCAATTTGTGTAGAAATAACAAAAGTGTAGAGTTTTTGTTAAAATTTCATATGGAAAAATAATAAATGTGATGTTCCATATGAGATGTTTCTTTTTTTAATATAAATAGCAAAATATGTTAAACTTGTAACTTAAAACAAGATAAATTACCTTACAGACTTAAAATCTACATAAAAGATACTTTCGTGGTTTGTACTATAGGGTACACGTAATATTTCGTAAAATTAAGAATTTTCTTTTGAAAACTTTAAAATGCTTTAACTCAACCAAATTTTGAAATTTTTCGATAAGCAAGTTGAACTTTTATTTAAAGGACTTTAATTTTGAAGAAAATTAAATAAAACCTGTGGAGTATCATAATTCAGTATTAAACAAATTTGAAATTCCAGCAGGTTCAATAGATTACCCAAATTTCACGAATTCCATTTTGATTCAAGTAAACAGATTATGAGGATATAATATTTGACATATTATTTGTGTTGTATCTTAATAGATAAGACGTTCTTTCGTGAAAATACTAATACTATGAAAACTATGCTCGATTACGAATAGTTTTTATTTTTAAATTACTTCTATGTTTGGACAGTATTCTCAAAACATCGCTGTTTCTAATAGTTTTAAAATTTCACAGACAACCTTCCCACTATGGCACTAAAATCATTAGAATTTGTGTTGTGAAAAGATTTAGCGTGAGTAAATTATCAAAATAATTGATAAATTTTTTTTTACAATGCCGCATTATTTAAATAAAACATTTGTTCGTCCTTTGTGAATACAAATAATAAAAAAGTTATCTAATGAGGCATAAGAAACGAAAAATACTGAATATTTCCAATATTTTTCCAACAATATAAACCAAAATAATAAAGTCTGCATAAAAAATTATTAATACATAAGGCAATATACTCCTCAGAGCCGCTGTTGTCATTTCTGTAAAAGTAATAATGATCTTATGGTCCTGCTTTTGCGGGCTCATTTTAGCCATTTTAGAAACACACAGTTTATTTATCAGTGTTCTTTGATCAAACCATTTGTTGTTGCTGTGTATTTGTTGAAACGACAATGTTTTTGTGTCGTTATTCTTTCGTTGTTTTTTTTTTCTTTTGCCTTACTGTCGCCGTGTCGACGTCCTTATTGTTGTACTTTCGTAGTTGTTGCGGGTGCAAGCAATGGCGGCGACTCTTTGTTTGTTTACAAAACCACCGCCGCCTGTTAGTTTTATCTCTTTGTTTGTTTATTTGTCTCGCTCATATTATCTCACTTTAACTAACAAATAATAAAGTTTTAAATTTTTTATTTTCACTTTGTTTGCTTTTAGCAGGGTGTCCTGAAAAGATAATTAAGTTAAATTTGCAATTCAATTTAATTCAATTCATTTCAGTTCAATTCAATTCAATTCGATTGCATTCCGCACCATTTCATTCCGTTCCAATCTATTCCATTCCATTCCCTTCCGTCTAATTCATTCCAATACATTCCACTCCATTCCACTTCATTCCATTTTATTCCATTTAATTCCATTTAATTCGAATTAATTCCATTTAATTCCAATTAATTCCATTTCATCCCATTCCATTTCATTCCATTACACAACATTACATTACATTACATTACATTACATTACATTACATTACATTACATTACATTACATTACATTACATTACATTACATTACATTACATTACATTACATTACATTACATTACATTACATTACATTACATTACATTACATTACATTACATTACATTACATTACATTACATTACATTACATTACATTACATTACATTACATTACATTACATTACATTACATTACATTACATTACATTACATTACATTACATTACATTACATTACATTACATTACATTACATTACATTACATTACATTACATTACATTACATTACATTACATTACATTACATTACATTACATTACATTACATTACATTACATTACATTACATTACATTACATTACATTACATTACATTACATTACATTACATTACATTACATTACATTACATTACATTACATTACATTACATTACATTACATTACATTACATTACATTACATTACATTACATTACATTACATTACATTACATTACATTACATTACATTACATTACATTACATTACATTACATTACATTACATTACATTACATTACATTACATTACATTACATTACATTACATTACATTACATTACATTACATTACATTACATTACATTACATTACATTACATTACATAACATTACATTACATTACATTACATTACATTACATTACATTACATTACATTACATTACATTACATTACATTACATTACATTACATTACATTACATTACATTACATTACATTACATTACATTACATTACATTACATTACATTACATTACATTACATTACATTACATTACATTACATTACATTACATTACATTACATTACATTACATTACATTACATTACATTACATTACATTACATTACATTCCAATCTATTTCATTTTGTTCCATTCGATTCCATTCCATTCCATTCCATTCCATTCCATTTAATTCCATTCCATTCCATTTAATTCCATTCCATTCCATTTAATTCCATTCCATTCCATTTAATTCCATTCCATTCCATTCCATTTAATTCCATTCCATTCCATTCCATTCCATTCCATTCCATTCCATTCCATTCCATTCCATACCATTCCATTCCATTCCATTCCATTCCATTCCATTCTATTCCATTTAATTCCATTCCATTTAATTCCATTCCATTCCATATAATTCCATTCCATTCCATTCCATTCCATTTAATTCCATTCCATTCCATTTAATTCCATTCCATTCCATTTAATTCCATTCCATTCCATTTAATTCCATTCCATTCCATTTAATTCCATTCCATTTGTTTCCATTCCATTCCATATCATTCCATTCCATTCCATTCCATTTAATTCCATTTCATTCCATTCCATTCCACTCAACTCCATTCCATTCCATCCCTTTCCATTGAATTCAATTTAAAGTATTCTTCTAAAATACTTTGCATAAAAAAGTTTCTTAAATTAAGTGCCACCCTAATGGTAAACATTTTTATTTTCATTTAACTTTAAAGTCACGCGATAAGCGTCAAATGTTGCCAAAATATGCTGACGTCGCCGCTGTTTTAACACATAAATTGCTGCGCGAGACAATAAAAATTCATTTTGCTACTCGTATATAGATAGATACTATCGTTGTGTGTTTTAGTTTGAATAGTGTTGGTGCCGAGGGTGTTCATATTATTGTTGTTGTTATTTTCATTATCTATCTTATGACTCCCTATAAATGTTGCTCTTTTGCGTGCAACACCACCGAAGGCATCTTTTCATTTAATTTTTTTGTTTTTGTTAATTACGTTCGCGTGTTATTTAAATGTTTATTTGCACTTTCTGTTTCATTTCATTGTAAAAGGGCCATTTATTTCACTTTCTCATTTGACACGTCGTATTTTGAACGCATTTTCCAGAAAAAGGGATGTTTTCGCTTTTATCTAATTGAGTTGGTTATATTTATTGCTATTATTATCATTGTTCTTGTTGCTACTACACTGTAGGCGCTTTATTATGTTGCCTCATAATTAAAGTTTTCTTATCGTTTTGGAATATCCTTGTTGTCCTTGAGAATATCCAATTAATGTCAGAATATTTTTGTGGATCACACAGGCCAATAACCAAGTACTTAATATTTTTATAAGTATGACTGATGAGTTCTAAAAAAAAAGAAAACATAGTATGCAAGGGTTAGGGTATGATATGAAAAGCAGCTTATATCTGTTCAAGAAAAATTAAAAGCCAAAATGTGAAGAACGACGTCAGAAGAGCAAGGATTTGTCTCAGAGCTTGAAAAAGTGGATATAAGATTTTTTTTTTTCAGGATAAAAGTACACTCGCTGCGCTTTATTCTTTAAAAAATAAAATTTGGTTCTAAGAAAAAAAAAAAAGTCCAAAAATTCTGTCGCATAAAGTAAAAGGAAAATATTTAACTTTGCTACAAGCTGCATTAATTATTGCCCTAAATAACAAAACTCTATTCGTTTGACTTATATTTGCAAGCTAAGCTGACTCCAAGGTCTTCAAAGTAGACGGAACTACATTCATACATGAACATCGCTCTAAAACTCTTACTCATATACGCATACATAAATCCCTCAACAAATTCACAAGTACAAGTGACTTTTAGAGCATGTACTGGTGGTGGTGTTAAAGGACGCTTTACATGCTGTAGTTGTACACAAAGTTGTTGTTTTCACAAAGTTTCAGTTGGAATTTCTTAAGAGCTTAAGCTTTGAAACTAAACTACTGGCGAGTAGTGGCTGTAGATTTTATTGTACAAGCAAAGAACAACATAATTCCAACAGTCAACATACTGCAAACAGCCAGCATACAAAAGTCAACATCAAAGCCCAATGCCATGCTACCTTTAACTAATGCTTACTAACTTCTTAAATTTTCTACAGCTTCTTGTGGAAGTGCCACTATGTTAAAAATGCTGCTACTGTAGCTGCTTTAAAGTGTTTCTCCTGTACACAATTAGAAATTTCAGTACGAATACTTTTGCTAAGAAATATTTTTGATTACCGTTTTCAATTTATTTTGTGTCATAATTTTTAAGTATTTTCTACATCTTCAAGTCCTATCTATGGTAAACTTCGTAACCTTTAATTGGTTATCAAGACTTCTTAGATAAAAGTACGTTCTGCAATATGCCCAAAAACTTATTCATTTATTCATTCATTTATTCATTTATTCATTTATTCATTTATTCATTTATTCATTTATTCATTTATTCATTTATTCATTTATTCATTTATTCATTTATTCATTTATTCATTTATTCATTTATTCATTTATTCATTTATTCATTTATTCATTTATTCATTTATTCATTTATTCATTTATTCATTTATTCATTTATTCATTTATTCATTTATTCATTTATTCATTTATTCATTTATTCATTTATTCATTTATTCATTTATTCATTTATTCATTTATTCATTTATTCATTTATTCATTTATTCATTTATTCATTTATTCATTTATTCATTTATTCATTTATTCATTTATTCATTTATTCATTTATTCATTTATTCATTTATTCATTTATTCATTTATTCATTTATTCATTTATTCATTTATTCATTTATTCATTTATTCATTTATTCATTTATTCATTTGTTCATTTATTCATTTATTCATTTATTAATTTATTCATTTATTCATTTATTCATTTATTCATTTATTCATTTATTCATTTATTCATTTATTCATTTATTCATTTATTCATTTATTCATTTATTCATTTATTCATTTATTCATTTATTCATTTATTCATTTATTCATTTATTCATTTATTCATTTATTCATTTATTCATTTATTCATTTATTCATTTATTCATTTATTCATTTATTCATTTATTCATTTATTCATTTATTCATTTATTCATTTATTCATTTATTCATTTATTCACTTATTCACTTATTCATTTATTCATTTATTCATTTATTCATTTATTCATTTATTCATTTATTTATTTACTCATTTATTCATTTATTCATTTATTCATTTATTCATTTATTCATTTATTCATTTATTCATTTATTCATTTATTCATTTATTCATTTATTCATTTATTCATTTATTCATTTATTCATTTATTCATTTATTCATTTATTCATTTATTCATTTATTCATTTATTCATTTATTCATTTATTCATTTATTCATTTATTCATTTATTCATTTATTCATTTATTCATTTATTCATTTATTCATTTATTCATTTATTCATTTATTCATTTATTCATTTATTCATTTATTCATTTATTCATTTATTCATTTATTCATTTATTCATTTATTCATTTATTCATTTATTCATTTATTCATTTATTCATTTATTCATTTATTCATTTATTCATTTATTCATTTATTCATTTATTCATTTATTCATTTATTCATTTATTCATTTATTCATTTATTCATTTATTCATTTATTCATTTATTCATTTATTCATTTATTCATTTATTCATTTATTCATTTATTCATTTATTCATTTATTCATTTATTCATTTATTCATTTGTTCATTTATTCATTTGTTCATTTATTCATTTATTCATTTATTCATTTATTCATTTATTCATTTATTCATTTATTCATTTATTCATTTATTCATTTATTCATTTATTCATTTATTCATTTATTCATTTATTCATTTATTCATTTATTCATTTATTCATTTATTCATTTATTCATTTATTCATTTATTCATTTATTCATTTATTAATTTATTCATTTATTCATTTATTCATTTATTCATTTATTCATTTATTCATTTATTCATTTATTCATTTATTCATTTATTCATTTATTCATTTATTCATTTATTCATTTATTCATTTATTCATTTATTCATTTATTCATTTATTCATTTATTCATTTATTCATTTATTCATTTATTCATTTATTCATTTATTCATTTATTCATTTATTCATTTATTCATTTATTCATTTATTCATTTATTCATTTATTCATTTATTCATTTATTCATTTATTCATTTATTCATTTATTCATTTATTCATTTATTCATTTATTCATTTATTCATTTATTCATTTATTCATTTATTCATTTATTCATTTATTCATTTATTCATTTATTCATTTATTCATTTATTCATTTATTCATTTATTCATTTATTCATTTATTCATTTATTCATTTATTCATTTATTCATTTATTCATTTATTCATTTATTCATTTATTCATTTATTCATTTATTCATTTATTCATTTATTCATTTATTCATTTATTCATTTATTCATTTATTCATTTATTCATTTATTCATTTATTCATTTATTCATTTATTCATTTATTCATTTATTCATTTATTCATTTATTCATTTATTCATTTATTCATTTATTCATTTATTCATTTATTCATTTATTCATTTATTCATTTATTCATTTATTCATTTATTCATTTATTCATTTATTCATTTATTCATTTATTCATTTATTCATTTATTCATTTATTCATTTATACATTTATTCATTTATTCATTTATTCATTTATTCATTTATTCATTTATTCATTTATTCATTTATTCATTTATTCATTTATTCATTTATTCATTTATTCATTTATTCATTTATTCATTTATTCATTTATTCATTTATTCATTTATTCATTTATTCATTTATTCATTTATTCATTTATTCATTTATTCATTTATTCATTTATTCATTTATTCATTTATTCATTTATTCATTTATTCATTTATTCATTTATTCATTTATTCATTTATTCATTTATTCATTTATTCATTTATTCATTTATTCATTTATTCATTTATTCATTTAATAATTTAATAATTTATTAATTTATTCATTTAGTCATTGATTCATTTACTCATTCATTTATTTACATTTTTTATAAGGACTTTGCAAATTACAAGACAGAACTTTTGCAGTTTAAATGGAACAATAAATTTGAGAAAAACCATATTGGTTTGAATAAAATTAGTTCATGTGATGCTCAGGCAAATAACACTGCATGGAGTTACTGCTTTCACAGGAATTTCCATAAAAAACCGTGAATATTTTGTTAAAAATAATTCTTTTTGTGTACATACATGACTTGGTGTCTCCAAAACTGTTTCTTTTTCTTTTCTTGCTTTTTCTCCGCTCCCTCCATACTTCCACTTGTAAGTCAGCTTAGCGCGTAAGGCATGTTGAAATATCCTTTAATGTTAACATAAAGTCGTTGACACACATGCAAGCGTAAACCTAAGTGAGTGTTTAATATGCAGACACGTGTATAAACAACAACAACACGCTAACTATGTTTCTTGCTGTTTATATTAAAACACGCGTTTCCCACAACGCCTTAGAATAGGCTATGAATTTTTCACTCTCTGTACTGAAAATTTCAGATTCCTAGCATGTCAAAGTCGAAGTATTTTAGTATACACACTTATACAAGTACTCGTACACACACACACACATATGCTAAGTGTCGTCCATGTGATGTTGTCATGTTAATTTTTTTGTTGGTGTTTCTCTATTGTCATAAATAACTTTTGGCATACTTTTTAATTCAAATATCTTGACACTTTTTCGTAGAAATTTATAAAAAGATGCTACTTAAGAGAAGAGGAATGCTTCATTTTATTGCTTTGCTGTGAAAAGAAAATAACCCATATATTTTTGTTTTTGTTAAGAGTGACGATTTTTTTATTAGAAAAACTGTTACAAAAAATTTACAGTCTGTAGTAATACGCTTAAAAGTATGCAAGCCTTTTGGTCAGTGCAATAAACAAACTAGATGCTTAGCATACCTTTTGACAAATTAGTCAACTCGCTTGATTTTAGCCTTCACTATTGTAAATCCATTGGTTTATCTTGACTATTGTAGTTTTGTTCATATATGTGAATTTCAAAAGTTATATAAAAGACATACTTTTTCAAACTT
Source organism: Calliopum simillimum (assembly GCA_951812925.1). NCBI lineage: Eukaryota > Metazoa > Arthropoda > Insecta > Diptera > Lauxaniidae > Calliopum > Calliopum simillimum. The sequence goes on along the minus strand of OX638372.1, from coordinate 18,461,187 downwards.
TTCTAAATTTATACATACACAATACGTAAAATAAACTCAAAATTACTTTAAAGCTCACAAAATGAAAAAAAAAAAACACAAAATAAAATGAAAAAACTCAACTAACAACACGCAAATTAGGACGAATGTTGGCCATTCTATGAGATGAGACTGCTTGCTGCGCCAAATATTAAAAATTCCGTTTGACCTTTATTCCTTTGTTTGAATCACCAGAGCACTTAGCATATTATGACCGTGGAAACCAAAAAATATTCGTATGTACTCGTAAGGATGTACATATAGATGTGTGTATGTGCAAGTGAAGAAGAAAAGGAAACAAAATAAAACTACACTAAGGAATTGCTTGCTACTCAACAATTTGCCAGCATATGAATTTTTCAGAAAAATGCCCTTAGGGTACTCGGAGAAAATTCAAGCAAAGTAAAATGAAGTAAAAGTAAAGCAAAGCAAAGTGATGCAGAGCATCATAAGGCAAAACAAGTTTGCAAAAGTTCGCTTACTTTAGTAAACATTACGACAGCAACAACAACAACAAAAACAACAACAACAAGCAGAATAATGGAAATATTATGAAAAAGGCCACAACTACACTACAAGGCAGTTGTGGCAATAAAACGAAAGTTAAAATGTAATAAGGCCCGCGAGGCACATCTCGACATAAAGACAAAGAAAGATAAAAAATGAAAAAATTACGAAATAAAAACACAAACAAGAATATAAAATAAGTTGAGGGAAAATATGAGAGAAAACTAATAATAAGTAAAATTTTTGTCTTATATGTATTTGTCTGTATATAATTCACTCAAGGAAGCGCAGTGTTGCCAATGTTAGATTTATGCTTCAGTAAAGTTTGATTTTATAACTGTTGTTTCGTTGGATTTTTAGAAAAGGATCTTTTAAGAACTTTTGGCTTTTGCTTTTATAATCAAATATATTCTGATATTTGTGGTTTCTGGAGAGTATAAACAATTCAAATATCAATAATTTTTCGATTAAGCTCTGGTTTTTGAGATATTATAATTTATAATTTCGATAAATGCATATTCGACCCAGCCCACAGAGAACGTTCATTTTATGAAATACGTGGCCTCCTCTAAAAATAAAAGATTTATCCCAAAAATAAATGTACTTTTTATTTCACTTACGCAGTCTTATATATGTAATATGCCTACAGAATTTTGAGATATCTTTGCTTGAAGTTTGAGAAAATGCTGTCTTCAGGATTACAGCGTAGGTATAGGAAATAGTGAAATTCTTTTTTTAATGGCATCGAATAGCTATACTTGCATTTTCAAAATATACCTACTTTTCCAAAAGAACTCTTATTTTCCGAGTTTTGATCCTTGAAGGGAACGCATTTCAGCTTCCATACAAACGACTAAAAGATGAAAAAATTTTAACATTTTTCAATATGATTTCTCATAACATTGTTTTGAGAAGTAATCGTATTGAAAACAATAAAGCTTTTTCTTACTATCAATAACAAAATTATAATATAAATATTACCAGGAATTTTAAGAAAATTTTTTCTGAGGTTTCGATATGACTTTTTTTCTAGATGAAAACAATAGTTTGATATTCTAAAAGAGAACTGAAAATCATGATCTTAAAAACATTTTGCTATTACCTTCCAGTAGATTGTGTAACGAACCTTTTTACAGCTAGCCGTGGTGTAGCCCTCGGTGCCCAGAGTTTTAAAAAATTTATTCCCCTGTGAGGAAAAAAACACTTTTCACTTCACTGCTTTTATTGCTCCTGGAAAGCACTCTTGAAGTACGGTAAAAATACGGGTGACAAATGGGCAGTAGATGGATGATGAAAATATGGTCAGCCGAACCAGGAGTCATGCTACTATTACTTGTCCGTAGACTTGTCGCGTTAGAGTCGCCAGTCTGTGTTTCCGTCCAGATGTCAGGATTCAAGAGAGTCGCGCCACCGCTGCCGCTCCTTTGTTCTCTGTTAACCTGTCCTTGTTTGTCTTGTTTGTTTACAAGAGTCAGGTTAAGAAATTTTTTGGAAAACAAAGCCTACGGTTTTAGTGAATGTTCACTGATATGCGTGTATTGGTTTTTCTTTAAAGGTCTATGTTTCGTCCAAGGATGATTGAAATATTCAAAGGACACGTCTCAAATCATTGCCAATTGAGTAACTAGAGCACGTACCATCGCCTGAATTTGCATTCAAATATTCCATTGTCATGCACGATCAGCTGTTACCTTTGTACAATCATATTCGATAGTTGGCACTCACTGTTTCGAAACCAAAGTTGCTGCTACATGCAATAGTCTTACAACTCTTGTCCAACTGCACTTCAAACGGTTGTACAATAGTTGTCAAGTCCGTTGGTAGCAACTATCCTTAAACTATTTGCTAACCTCAATCAGACTCAAACTTATTTAACTAGAAATGCATTTTTTATTTTAATCTTAATCTTGAATAGCGTCCAAACTAAGAATAACGCGCTGATCTCATCACTGATAGTACGGTAAAGGGAAGAGAAACTATTTGATAAAATCGACTTGTTTGACTTCTTTTACATAAACATTTTTTTGAGTCATATTAACGTTTAAGAGAAAATTTTTTCAATAAAAATTTTACTCACTTGTATGAGTTTCCTAAAATAGTATTTGGTTTATTGGTTTTAGAAAAATTGTGGAAAGCTCTGGACTTTTCAAGTTGATATTTTTTTCCCTTTTTTTTGACTTTGGCAGCCCTTTTAGTATGAAACAGGTCATATAAACACAACCTTTTATACATTTTTTTGAAATTCTTGTTAGATTTTCTTTAATTCGGTAGTACACTTGTCCGGAAACTTCAAATGGATTGTTGTTGAATAGTATTTATTTCTGACTTCAAATTCAGAAACTGGTATGACAATTGTACCATAAAATTATAGGAAATTTAATGATTATTTAAAAAAAAAATTTTATGTTGGTATGTTAATAGGACCTTTTTCATAATGAAATGGCAGCCAAATTTAAAAAATAGAACAAAAAACTGAAAAGCGAAAGCCTTTCAAACCCTAAATACCAAGTTCACTCTTCGAATACATATACAATTTTTGTAAAGCAAGTCAGAAAATCAGTTTTAACCTTATAACTCCTCAAGGGTAGATTTTAGACTCCCCCATGTGCAATTTTTTGTTAGTTTAGTCCTTCTCTAACATCTCCCAAAAGTTTCATCGATAAGATTCGATTGGAGTCTGTATATATTTAGAAAGAAGAATAAAACGGAATATTGATTTTGAAAACATAATGGCCCTTTTCCTGCTGAGGAACACATATTAAAACTTAAGTGCTTTTCTAAAGTACAGACGTGCTAGCCAGTGACCTCTTTAAAGTTTAAAAATTGTATATTTATACCCTACACCCAGGGTATATTCACTTTGTCCTTCCGTTTGTAACGCAGAGAAGGAGGCGTGGCAGGTATAGAAAAGTATATATATTCTTGATCAGCGTCACCTCCTGAGTCGATATAACCATGTCCGTCTGTCTGGCTGGCTGGCTGGCTGGCTGGGTGGCTGGCTGGCTGGGTGGCTGGCTGGCTGTGTGTTGAAATACACTTTTTGGGAAAACTGAGCAAGATAATTCAATGAAATTTGGTACACTGCCTCCGTCGTCAAAGTTAGCTCGGGGGATTGAAAATGAGCAAAATCGGTCAACGGACACGCCTACCGCCCATACAAAAATTATATTCAAAATGCAATTTTAGGAGTATTTTTCACGACAATGCAACCACAATACATATAAGTACTACGAATTGTAAGCGCAAGCTCTGATAAAAATTTGAGCGAATTCGGAAAAGAGGGCGTGGCACCTCCCATATAAGCAAAAGCTTCAAAACGCTATACTGAAAGCGTTTTTTGAGATATTCGAACCAAATTTGACTCAGACACTAAGAATTATAAATGAAAGCTCTCAGCAAAAATTGGGTGAAATCAGACAAGGGAGCGTGGCACCTCCCATATAAGCAAAAGATTCAAAATGCTAACTCTGACACTAAAAACTATAAATGCAAGCTCTGAACAAAAACTGGGTGTACTCGGACAAGAGGGCGTGGCACCTCCCATATAAGCAAACTTTTCAAAATACTGCAGTGTAGGGTATTTATTTTTTGGCCAGGCCAAAATTTACACCCTTACTAGTTTTTATTTTCTTGCCATAGAAATAAAAATTATTTTTGATATTGCTAATGAAGTAAAGACCCAACGCAAATGCTTTTTCAAGTCTGAACCATATTTTTTTGTTATTGTTGGCAACACCGTTATAAACTTGTTTAAGAAAAAGAAAAGAAAGTTTTAGCCAACTTTATTTCAACTTTATTTTGAAGTTGCTTTCACTTTTCTTTAGCTTTAAATTTTTGTTTTTGCTGTTGTTTTTTATTTTATTTTTTTTTTTTTGGTACAAGAGTTGTTGCTGTTATGCTTGTTTTTTTTTTGCAGTTTTAGGCTAATAACATCATTTAGCCACAAGTGCACCAGTTTAACCATTCGTTCTTCGTACAGTGTTGCCAGCTGAATAAGATTTCTGACTTTTTATATTTAAGTATATTTGATAGTTTGTCAGAACTAGATAAGCAATGTGAAATGTTGCCATAGGATTTACGGTTTTTATATCCTTATACTTTATTAAATTCAACTTTGATTTTCTTTCCTATTTATTTTAAAATCTATAAATTTTATTTTAATTTTCTTTTGCCTTTCAAAATGTTTATTGCATTTAGAAAACTGAACTACTGTAACGACTTTTTTAAGTGTTAGCCATGATGGAATAAATGCTTACTGGCACCGCCAACGTCTGTCATTCTATGTGTGGATACTATGTATGGGTGTGTTAATGTCGAAAATTGCTACTTGTATTTGTGGGTGCTTCTTGCTTATGTAGGTGTATGTATGCATACAAGTGGGAGAGCGAAAACTTTTGTTAACAAGAGAAATCCATTTAAAATTTCATTCATTTTGTTTTATTTAAAAAGAACAAAAAATGTTTTTGTGGTGGTGAGTACTTTGAGTGGGCGGAGAAACAAGAAGTGACTAACAAATGGACGCTTTTAAATAAAACTTCTCTTAATAATTTAATTTATATAATGTTTAAGTTTAAAGCATTAATTTGATTAATGAGATTAAAGATTATAACAAAGATTTTTTTGTAATGTTTTATTCCTGAAAAGAAAACTTTCTACCAGTTTGCTTGTATTTTAAGATATAGAAAAAAAATTTAGTACTAAGTAGTACTTAGTTGGTTTTATTTTATATCAAAACTATTTGACCGTTAAGCGACTTTGTTCGCCCGTTACCGAAGCTTTATCACCTAATTTCATCTGTCACTCTCAAACAGTTTCATATATATAAAAAATTTTGTGTTTGGAAATGTTATATGTTTAGGTGCTTTTACAATATATATTCCTGTACTAAAATACACAGATGCTGAAAAAGAGAGACAGATAATACATTTTATGATATTTTTGGCAAAACCAAAAGAACTTTAAAGTAAATTATGCCCTTAAGCTTTTATAGATATTAAATTCATGACTGAAACAAATCACGCCAATTTATTGAATGGTTTTGAGTTATGGACCTTCGGGGCAAACCACAACAGATAGCATGTCTTTGAAAAGAAAAAGTCATAAAAATCGGATGTTTGCTTTTCAAGTTGTGGAGTTTTCCAAGAACCCGTTTGGGGCCGATAGTATTTCAAAATAAAACGTATCCTAAAACCTTATTAGTCAAAACCTATGAACGAAAAAAAAAATACTCATAGTTAAAAATTATCATAATAGCACCTTCCGAAGCAACAGTCTGTACCAGGAAATATTTTGGAAGTCCTAAAAGCAAAGTATCTTGCATTTTTATTCCCTACACTCAAGGACAAAGTGAATATGTCCTTCCGTTTGTACTGGGTGTACAAATATGAAACCGGTAATTTTTATTTAAAAAAAACACGTTTATTTTGCGAAAATGGTTCCAAATTTAATCTTCAAAGTAATTCCCCTCGCTAGCTACACATCTTTCCCATCTTTCAGGCAATTTATGGATTTCTCGCCAAAAAAATTTTTCGTTTTTTGAGGCTATCCATTCATCGAGCCATTTTTGCACTTCCTCGTAAGAATTGAAGTGCGAATCGTTGAGTGCGTGTCGCATCGATGAAAACAAATAGTAATCGGACGGCGCCAGGTCCGGTGAGTATGGCGGGTGGTGCAGAGGCTCTCAGTTGTACGATTCTACCAAGTTTTTATTGACCGCTGCTTGATGTGGCGATGCGTTGTCATCTTGGAATACAATTTTGTCATGGCGAAGATGAAATTCGGGCCTCTTCTGACGTATAGCACGGTTCAAAGCGATCAATTGTTGATGGTAGCGTGCACCAGTAACTGTTTCACCTGGTTTTAGTAGCTCATACCAAATAACACCACGCTGATCCTAGAAAATACACAGCGTTGTCTTTCGACCGAAGCAATTTGGTCTTGGCGTTGATTTGGGTCGTTGGCCGGGGCTCAAATATGATTTTTTTCGTTTGGGATTGTTGAAATAAATCCATTTTTCATTGCCAGTGATGATTCGATGGAGAAAACCTTTTCTGTTTTTTAAATGGAAACAGAAAATCAATGCTTCCCGCAAATGAGAGTTTTCAGGCACAAAATTCGACATCTTTACGAACGGAAAAAATGCGCTGTTGTATGAAACTTGACAAATTGTGAACTGAGTATTGTTGACAGATGACAGAATAAACAATTAAGACATTTGGTACGGTTTGGAAGCTCATACATATACGGCTATCGACCGCTAGATGTCATTACCGGTTTCATATTTGTACACCTAGTAACGCAGAGAAGGAGGCATGGCAGGTATGGAAAAGTATATAGATTCTTGATCAGCGCCACCTTCTGTGTCGATATAGCCATGACCGTCTGGCTGCCTGGAAATAAATTTTTTTTGGAAAACTGGGCAAGATAATTCAAAGAAATTTGGTACTCTGCGTTCGTCGTCAAAGTTAGGTCGAGGCATTGAAAATGAGCGAAATCAGTCAACGGACACGCATACCGCCCATACGAAAAATATATTCAAAATGCAACTTTAAGAGTATTTTTCACGACAATTCAACCAAAATACACATAAAATTATGCATAATTTTCGGCCAGGCCAAAGGTAGCATCCATACTAGTTTAAGTTTATTTTTGCTGCACACGTAAAGCTTGCAGGGTCCAAGTGACGCATTTTGAATCTTAAAGACACTTAAGTAGGAGCGAGGAAAACAAAATATATAGTCTTTTGCATGGAGTTAAAAAATTGGCGTTCATAAGTAAATTGATTAATCTGCAGATTGTGGTCTATTGAATTGAAAACAAAAGTATAGAATTGGAAAGTATGCAGTTGAAATGAAGTCAATTTTTTACTTGTCGAGAGACGTCTTATGAATATATTTGATATCCTGACTTGAAGACTTTATAATTTTATTGAAAATGGTTGAAGCCAGAAAATTTAAGTTTAGCTCAAAGAAGGAAAATACTTAGACAGTCTCGGAGTTACAACACAAATCTGAGGATCTGAAACATCCATCAAGCCGTCTAAATTGGTGCCAAAATAATGTTCTTTATCTTTTATATATAATATATAGATTTTAACAACTGGCAGCTTATGTTGCTTTCATGACCTTTCACAAGCCTGTGCTACAGATTTCCTTAAAAAATTGTCAGCTTCTATCCAATTGCTTATACTGCAAAGTGCTCATTTATGGGAAATGAGTTTATTTATTTTTGTTGAAAAGTTCTATAAATGATCTTTGACTTAAAGAATACATATATTAAACCAATTTTTTGACTTCAATTGCATACTTCAACGTAATGGCATTACTTTTATACAAATATTATTTCACATAATCTATAAATAAAAATGCCATGTCATTAAATAAAAGCGGATACATCAATAAATTCAATAAAATTTTATACTTAGCATTTACCATTAATGTTGCTCAGTTGCTCATAAATACAGACAAACATAACATGAGTACAAAACTATGCCATAAACGATAATCTGCCATACGGCAAAAACACACATGCGCACATTTAAATTATTAATGTTCATAACAATAAAAATAAAATTACAATACAAAATGTGGCTATAAATTAAAAAAAAAAAACAGAAACGGACATTAACATTAAAACCGTAAACAATCAACTTTAAATAATTAATTATGCTGGCTGCCATAAAAGGCATATATCCTGTCAGCGTATGACAAATGACGTCAGTTGAAGCGAAAACAGAAAAAATAAAAAAAAAAACACAGACCATTTATGCATAATAAGTATTATTGCCAAGCCAATGGCTGCAATATCGTTCCTCGTTATTATTGTTATTAATACGACTGGCTGTTTTGGCCAATTCAGAGCAATATATGGCGCATAAATAAATGCAAAGTGTTGCCAATATATCCGTTATATGCGTTTGTGTGTTTGTCAAGTCATGTGAAATTTCTTTTAATTTCTTTTTTTCATTGAGCCATAAAAAAATTCACCGAATGCATGTTATTTTTATTGTTTGTTTCCTTAATTTATGCCTACAATTAAAATTTTGTGTCTTATGACAAGACAATTAAAAACAGCACGGAAACAAATCATTTTTATTTAATTATTTTTTTTAAAATATTGTCAAACTTGTAATGTTTGCAATGCATTACAAAATGATGTATGTAGAAATTTGGAACCTTCTGCATCATATAAGTATTTTGCTAGCCTACTTGGTTAGTTATTTCATTTTTCGGTCATAGCTGTTAATTTTAAAAATGCTTTAGCTTTTTATTTTTCTTTTGTTTTTTGAAATCAAATTTTTTTTTTTGCTTTTTTGAAAATGTCTAAAAATTTATGTTTCCAAAGCTTAAATATTAGTTTGCAATTTTAAAGTAAAATATCTAGCTGAAATATTTCAAGTACCATACTACCAATAATAAAATTCCTGTGTTTTCGCGTCTTGAACTTGATGAATCCAAAAATGTAAATTTCTTCCGAAAATCTCTTAAAAAATTTTAAAATCTATATAAAAGTATCTTTCTAACTAAACGGACCAACCTTCTGAAGCATAATTTAGTTTATTTTCTGAAGATTTGCATACTTAGACATCTTTAGTTTGATTTCCCAAAAGTACGAATTTTGCACTCTGTAGTTTACAACTTAAAAGTTCTATGGTATTGAAATGGTTCGATCGTTTAAGTGTGTATTATAAGGTTCTCTCAAGGTGTTGCGCAATTGTCAGCCCCACCGTTCACACCGCATTTCGGAAATGCTTCAGACCCGTTAAACTAATAATATTCAAAGTGTTTGACTTAGACCAATAATATTCTATGTATATCTGAGATAGTATTGGCAGCATCTAATTATTTGTTAAAAGTGATCAAATCAAGACACGCCCACCTCCCATATAGTCCAAAATTTTAAATCGCCATAACTTCGAAAATATTTCAGGTACAGCAATAATACATCATATCTGAAATATAATTAGAAGCATTTAGCAATTAATTAAAAATGTGCGTGATCGGATCAAGAACATACCCAACTTCTATGTAGCACCAAATCTTAACTCGTCATAATTTCGGCAATATTTGATACACAACAATACTATTTAATAATAATTTTTTATATTGAACTAATTAAACAGTCATTTTTGCAATTTTTCAACAACAGACGCAAGCAAGTGTTAACATGGAAATTGATTACAAATGTTTCGGCTACTTTCACATACATATTTATACATTTTCATATATAAACATGTATATAGCCTCATCAGATCAGTTTTAGTTAAGTCTTGTCAAAAACCGTACTCGAACCCGTGACTCCGGTTTTCTAATGAAAGAAAACGCGGTGCTTAAGCGATTGCGGTATTGGACACGAATAAACTCTCTGAACAGGATCGCCATTACGAATAAATTATATGGCTCACTAGCGCCGTCTGTTGTGAAAAGTTGCCAAATTGTTGGTTGGTAACGCACTTTGGTTTTGAGACATGCTACGCTAGCTACCATACGTTGTGTTACCAACTAACAATTTCGCAATTTTTCTCAACAGACGGCGCTAGTGAGCCTTATGATTTATCCATAATGGCGATCCTGTTCAGAGAGTTTATCCGTGTCCAATAGCGCAATCGCTTATGCACCGCGTTTTCTTTCATCAGAAAACCGGAGTCACGGGTTCTTTATTTTCAAAAAATTTTATCCTGAATTCGAAATCAATGACCTCAAAAATGCACATAGCTACAATTTTAATTTTGATTTAACTATTTTTTGGATCCGCCATTCCGTTTTAAAAGAAATGATCCCAAATTTTGAAATAGTGGCAACAAAAACCGACGTAGCTACAACTTTGTTGTGATATAATCATTTTTTGAAAAAATTGTGCGCCATTTTGGGTCCTCCATTTTGTTTTCAATATAGGTTGCCCGACTACGGAGTTAACGAACTCCAAAACCACCTTAGCAAATCTTGTGTCGTAATATAATAATTTTTTGAGAAAACTGTGCGCCATTTCGGATTTGTCATTTTGATTTTTAAAAAATCGTTTACAGTTTTGGAATCAGCGACCCCAAAAACATAAAAATTTTAATTTTTTTTTTTTATTAAAAATAACCAAGAAAGATTTATGACTGGCTAGAATAGCACTCTAGACCACCGAGTGGCATGAACTTGTGAAGCACTTGAAAAAAGGAGCGTGACCAAAAACGCTTGAGAACCCCTGTCTCAGACTTCCTGTGCAATTTCTTTTATACGCAGCTGTATGCTTTAGTCTTCTTTTTAAAATTTTTTTGCTTAAATAAATTTCTTTACAAGTTTTAAAATGCAAAAAAAATTTTTTTTGAATTTAAGTTTCTTGCGACGATGCCCATATATCAAGGTCACTGCTGTTGGCATTTGCTTACGGCCAGCACTCAAACTTTGAATTTTTGTAGAATAACTAAGAGTTAATAAAATTATAGCACCTTGTTGTTTCAATCACGCATCGAATATTATTTAGCAAATTTTGTTTTCTATGCTCAAGCTTTACGTTTTTACTTTAAAATGTTGAAGGTTGCGCTTAAAATGTTACTCATACGACATGTTGAACAAATTTATTTTAACGATTTTTTTTTTTTGTTTAACCTTTAACATTGATTTCAGCAAGTAAATCGTTTTGCAGAACCATAAAACATTTTTCAGGCTAAAGACTAATGCAGCTCATGCTGCTGTAAATCCTCTGCTAACAAACTACAACACTAAAAACTACCGCTGCTGGCTCATAACTAATTCCATAGCTTATAGGCGGCGTTCTCCTTGCAATCATATACGAAACTAAGCATGTATACGTATACTGGTGTGTACACATACAGCTAGCAATATGCTGGGTAAGACAACGACTTGTTGGCATCTATGTTGTGTTGTTGATGCGGCACTGCAGTGTGTGGTGGAATGGTGAAAATGAATAATATTGATTTTGTTAATTGATTCAATCGTTTATACTGATGCTGTTGGCTTAGGATTAACCGCAATTAAATTGAGATTACAAAACACAGATAGAATTTTTGAGGCCACATTAAAAAATAAAATGTTTTAGAGTAAAAAAAATTAAAATTTAATTAAAAAGTCAAAATTGGTTGCATTAAATATTGAGCTAAAAATTTATTAAAAAATTAGGCTTCTGGGAGGTGATAAAAGAGGCCTAGACCAACAAAAAATTGCAAATGGTAGGGGCCTAACACGTACACCAAAGAACTTAAAGGGCGAAAATTGCTTTAATTAATTGCTTTATAAAATAAACTTTTTTGGGTCACCCTGACGTGTTAGATAAATTTTTTCTATGAAAAACTTATTGGTAATTGTATAGACTTTTTATGAGTTTACTTAGCTTATAAGGTTCAACAGGATTTTGCAAAGTTTTGAACCTTTAAATTTGATATTTTAAATTTTTTTTCCTATTTTTTGACTTTGGTTGCTATTTTAGTATGAAAAATGTTCTATTAACATACTTTTTTATGATTTTCTTTGGAATTTCTGTTAAATTTTTCTTAATTTGGTAGTGCACTCATTATGCCAGGTTTTAAATTTGAGGTCTGAAAATGTTCTTTCTAAGGATAACCCGTATAAAGGCTCCGCATCATATTCAGCGCAACGCACGTAAGCAACGCAAATTAAAAAACTACTGAAAACATCTACTAACTTGAGAAACCTCGCAGAAGTAGTCCAGGCCTCTTCTATCATCTCCAAAGAAGCTTTGATTACACCATGTTTAGGAAAAAAGCATTATTTTGAAAAATCTTCTTATATACTCGCATGTATCAATAGACTCACTGAAATGTTTAATGTGTTAAATTTAAAAATTGTACTTGCATTTAAAAACTGTCTGGCTTTTAAAGTTCATCGCACAAGCCTATAAAAATCAATAGCATTGATTTGTTGCTTTTGTTTTCATTTTATCTTTTGATGCATAAATTTGCTATTTTTATAAGAACCATTTTTTTTTTTATATAAAACACTTCGATCTCGAGCTCGATGTCGACGCCGCAACCACTTCCTGCTGCCTCGTAAGCAATACAAACTACCAGCCTGAATTTTTTTTATTACATTAAAGGCTTTTTTCTTTTATTGTATACATCATCGTCATCATCAGCATCAGCATCCTCATCATCAGCATCATCATCATGTGACATAAAAACCGAAAAAGAAGACAAAACAAAAACATCACATCAGCTGCTGGTATAACAGAAACCGCTTGAAGCCATGTAGAGGAGGCTTTATTTCGCAACAGCAGCAGTAGGTACGAAGTACAATGAATGACGTGCTCATCACTAATGCATGTGACCTAACCTTACTTACGGTTATGGTTACGCTGCGTTACAATGCGCTATGCCTTGCGATGCCTTGTGTTTTGTGTGTATTGCGCGCGTCATTGTGCCGTGCAGCACTGCCTTATGAATATTCATCTTTTTTTTTTGTAGAGGTTCAAGCATGAGTTGTGTTCTACAGTGTAAGAGAAATATTGTCTTTAGAATTAACATCATTATCATTAACATCATCAGCAGCAGCAGCAGCAGCTTCATTATCATTGCCAAGTCATGTCATGTTTATTTTTATTGTGCTGCTGCTGCTGCACCCTGAGGCCAAACATGCCATGGGCCAAATATGATGGTTGTTGTTAGGTTCTTTTGTTTGTATATGGGCTCATATTTTGCTTGTGCTCTACTTGACTTTTGACTGTGGTTTTTATTAGTGAAATATTTTATGTTTTTGTAAAGATATAACCTTTTTGAACTTTAGATTATGGCAAAATTTCGTTTCATTAAAATTATTTATTACTTTTCATATACATAAATTAAGATTCCCTAATTAAGTGCAGCACGATATTGAAGAGGTTTTGGTCTTGAATTTTTGTAAGCGGCCTAGTATTAAAGTTTGTATTATTGCGGAATGTATATTACACAAAAAGCTTATCCAAACACATAACTAATACATCGCATCAAACACTACATTTCAAACTTACCAGTTTAGTTTTTAAAATCATTAAAACTATAATCTTTAAGTTGAGCGTATTAAAAATGAATAGTATTGGGTCTAGAAGTAAAATTCCTATGTTTTTTTTCCAAAATTTTATGCTTCATTGGGAAAAAAATGGTTATATAATTTTTATTCGAAATTTTGAAGTTTTGTGCACAACTTTTTCCCATCTTTTTGGCAATTCATGAATTCCGAACCAAAAAAATTCTCGAAATGAAACGTATTCCAGTAAAATCATTTTGCATCGATCGAAATTAATGGTAGTCGAGTGGCGCCAAGTCTGGATAATAAAGTGGGTGAGGCAAAATTTCCCATCCACTACCATACAAATAGTTGTTGACTGAACCCGCAATATGTGGCCGAGTGTTGTGATGGTGAAAAATCATGAACCCTTACCTGGTTTTATATTCTGACTTTATTTTCTTTACTGCCCACTTTGAACAAATTAAATGGTTCTGCTCAGTATAATGGTCCTCAGATAGTTTGATCACTCGTAGGTAGTTTTTTTTTTTAGGGGCTGTCAAAGTTTCCCCCTTTTAAAGCATTCTTGTGTTAAATCAACATCAACAACTTTTTATACACTACACCCAGGGTGTATTCACTTTGTTCTTCCGTTTGTAACGCAGATAAGGAGGCGTGGCATTTATAGAAAAGTATATATATTCTTGATCAGCGCCACCTCCTGAGTCGATATAGTCATTTCCGTCTGCCTGGCTGGCTGGCTGGCTGTGAGTTGAAATACACTTTCTGGAAAAACTGAGAAAGATAATTCAATGAAATTTGGTATAATGCCTTTGTCGTCAAAGTTAGCCGGGGGATTGAAAATTAGCCAAATCGGTCAACGATCACGCCTACCGCTCATACAAAAAATATATTCAAAATGCAATTTTAGGAGTATTTTTCACGGCAATGCAACCAAAATACACATAAATACTAGACATTGTAAGTGCAAGCTCTGAGTTAAAACTGAGTGAATTCCAACAAGAGGGCGTGGCGCCTCCCATATAGGCAAAAGCTCCAAAACGCTATACTGAAAGCGTTTTTTGAGATAATCAAACCAAAATTAACTCAGACACTAAAAATTATTAATAAAAGCTCTCAACGAAAATTGGGTGAAATCGGACAAGGGGCACTGCACCTCCCATGTAAACAAAAGTTTCAAAATGCTATACTGAAAGAGTTTTTTGAGATAATCCAACGAAATTTCACTTAAATACTAAAGACTATAAATGCACGCTCTAAGCTAAAACTAGACGAACTCGGACAAGAGGGCGTGGCGCCTCCCATACAATCAAAAGCTTCAAAACGCTATGCTGAAAATATTTCTTGAGATAATCCAACCAATTTTCACTCAGACACTAAAAACTATAAATGCAAGCTCTGAACAAAAACTGGGTGAACTCGGACAAGAGAGTGTTGCACCTCTTGTATACTGCAGTGTAGGGTTACACCCTTACTAGTTCATATTCGGCGACTTGTAGTGAAATTTTATAGCAAATATTTTTGTGGTACATACTTACTCCAAATTACCCTGATTTTGGTGTATTTTTTGAATCTTCTAAAGAAAAGGGTAACAATTACCCATATGTGAGGGACTCAGATGGTTAAAGTTTTGCATAAAAATATTCCTCATGATATCCTACAAAAGCTTACTGAACACATGCTATACCTCTGATGTAAAGTTCGTATAGTTCAATATGCCGATTTAACACAAGAATGATTTAAAAGTGGGAAACTTTGACCACCCTAAAAAAGTTCTGATGTAAACTTTCAAAACGCCGAAACAAATGGTCCCTTTTACCAAAATCCATTCCTTAAACCTAGTTATTTTATAAAAAACTAAATTTGTTGCACAGTGTTATTAACCATTTTTCATCGGAAATTTTGTCTGAATTTGTTTTAAATGATTTAAAATAGAGGCATTTCTACTGGTGAAATTCAACATTTTCCATGAGCAGCGGTAGTTTTTGCTTAGTAATATAATTGCACATATTACCAGATGCTTACACAAAATAACTAGCAAAAACTGTTTAGCGTTTGAATCATATCCTTTTCAAGTCAAGCGCTTTATTCAATTTTGCGCTCCAACCTTTGTTTTGGATTTTTTTATTTTTCTTAATTATCATTTGAATTTAGTTTTTTACATTTTCTTTCGTTTCCTTCATTGTAGATGCTATTAATTTTTATTTTATTTCATTTCCCTTTATTGTTTTTAATTTCCTCATTATTTTTACACTCATTTTCTTGCAATTTCTATGCCATTCGCGTGTAGCAGCTGTAAATGCATAGAGAAGTTGTGTTTATTTTGTGGATTCAGGGTGATGGTGAGGGCATGCCATTGCTACCAATGCTGGCCACAACTGCAATCTGCAATGTCATGAAATTTTATTTCAATTTACTGCCGGTAAAGCACTTGAAATAATTATGTGCGCTAATTTCTGGCCACATTTTTCTTGGAAGTTGCTAGCTTTTTTTTTCTAATCCACTTTTAATGAGTAAATCTTTGGTTATACAATGTAGCATATTATTGCATTGGACAGGGTTGTGTTATACAAAAAAAAAAAAAAGACTTTTCAGGTAAACTTAAAGCGAGATAACTAGAATTAAAAATAGAAAACTGTACAATTTCTTGATGTTTTTAGATTTTTTTTTTTTTCAATTTTAAGTGATTTTCAGTTTTAAAGTGAGTAGATACTAAGAGGATACCTTTAATCTCGTAAGCTCGTAAACCATGAAAAACTCGAAAGTTTACGAGCTTGTTTTCAGGAACACACATTTCTAAAAACGTGTAAGCAACGTATCAGCTGTCATATAATTTGAAAAATATTCAATTCAAATTCAATTTTCAAAACAAAAAATATTTTTCAATACATTTATTTGACAACAATCGCTTTCGTACTTTTTCGAGGCTATTTACGCAGTGAATTTGCCTCGTAAGTTTTCGAGGCCTGGTAAACTTTTTTTTCATACAAATTTTTAAATTTTGTTTACGAGACTCGAAAGTTTTCGAGGTTTACGTGCTTTTCGAGGCTTTTTCGAGTTTAAAGGAATCCCCTTACTATTTTTAAGAATTCAAATTTCTTTACACAATTTTATCGAAACTTAATATTCTTCGAAATACCTATTTAAGTCTTTTTATGAAGTAAAAAAATATAATTAAATTTTTAAGTTTATTACTTACATTTGTGTAAATTATTTCAAAAATTTTTCATAATATTTTGTTGTTTTTTTCTTCTCAAACTGTTAACTGTTAAAGTGTTAATTGCATTTCCACATTTACGCCTTTTAAATTCAATGAAGCCAATATTGTGCACAACTACTACTTATTTGTATGTACAACGTGTCAGCCCGACATATCAATGACATATACATCGACATTATTATATACAAATAAACGAACACTTGCACACATCCACAGCCAAACATAAAAGCAACAAACAGCAAAATTTATATTCAAAATAACAAGAGTACGTGCTGTCTGTTCAAAAAAGTTGGCGCCAAATAAAAAAAAAAAAATTTAATTGAAATGAAATGAAATGTTGCCTACCTGATAGCAAATTTTGTATGCGGGTGCTGTCAAGTACGCATACACACGTACTCACTGGCATATACTTATACAGATCTATATAAATATAGAAAAACAAACATACTAACTGTTTTATTATTAAAAATAATAATATTCTAGTTTTGCTGATTTACTTCACACACACACACACACTTAGTGTAAGAGAAAGACACACAAATACTAGCACAATAAGTAAAACAAATAAACGGTGCCACCATTGTTCGTGCCATTGTAGGTTCACCATGCAATATCATACTTATTCAAATGAGTAGGTTATTCCATATGTGGATTACAATAGTATTGAATTTTTAGCATTTTTTTGAAGTAGGAATTCTTTGGCCTTGCTAGGGTTAAAATAAGAAGTTTGCATTACTTTTTTGACACTTTTCGTTGCATCACGTCATAACTCGCAAACCATACAAGATTTAGCAATGATATTTTATACTGAAAAAGTTCCATTATGACACGAGTAGTTTTATTCAGTACACTTCTTTTCTTAACTATTTACTTTTTAGTGCTTTCCTTTGGTTCATAATTTTGAAATAAACTTTTGAATGTGCAAACATTTAAACAAGAGTTTCTGGTTTTTCCATTTAACTACTTAAGTAGTAAAAATATCTTGCATAAATTTGCCGCTTTCATTCTTGGAACTTCATTAAGTCCATAATTTTAAGATACGAATTTATAAGAAACAATATTTTCCACAAATAGAAGAAAAAAATACCATAGATTTGTTGAAAACAGCGAAAAATTTTCAAATATAAATATCAGACAAGATCACTTTAGTTTGCGCAAGAACTCTGGCAGTTAAGCACTGTTAACAACATTCATTTGTTTAGTTATCAGACATTATCATCGATCGACTAATAGCTCATAAAAGAAACTCGCTAAGCTTTTGTAACAAACTTTTCTGCCAGCGTTTTTGTCCGCCGGTGAGCAGGAGTATGGCTACAAAAATTTATAAAAGAAAATTGCGGCCTTTTGGTTAAATTCAAAATCGCAGGTATGAGTTTTAATATTGTAATTTACTTCATTTTATTTCTTTATTCGATTTCTCTCAACAAAATTATAATAATATAATTAATAAAACACGTCTCTCTACTCCCCACCACTCTGTGCTCTGTGCATCGCTCCCCCTAACGCTAGGTTTAGGTTTAAGTGGCGGCAAATTAGCCACACATAGACCAAAAAGGTCCATAGTGATACCACATCATCCCGGACGTTGAGTCACGTAGATGTAATTAATTACTTAGATGTAATAATAGGGTTTCAGCCCGTTTCAGGCTTAAGCGTGAAGTTTTTGATTGGTTTTAGACCAGTATCTGAAAGTTCTTCAAGATTGTTAAAAAACATTTGTCCAAGGGTTTTAAATCTGGTTCTGCAAAGTGCTGGACAAAAGCACAGTAGATGTTCCAAATTCTCCTCTTCGTCTTTATTACACCACCGACACCTATTATCCACTAGAATGCCCATTCTATGAGCATGATAACCAATAAGACAGTGTCCAGTGATGGCTCCTACAACAGTTCTACATGTTTTACGAGATAAAGAGAGAAGGTAGTTGGTTTTATCTTGACAGAAAGTTGGCCAAAAATTTTTGGTTATTTTGCTAGTATTTGAGTTGATCCATTTTAGGTTAGCCTCACAGTAAAGCGATTTCTGATATATAACATTGTGGTGCTGTAAGGGAAGTGTTACGCTTAACGGTTCACCATCAAGTAGCACACCTGCTTTTGCCTGTTCATCAGCAATTTCGTTGCCCTCTATACCTTGGTGACCAGGTACCCAGTACAAGTATGTTTCGAACTTACTGCTGAGGGTTTGAAGTAGATTGTGGCATCGAAGGACTGACTCGGATTTAATTATATAGTTTGTAAGGGACTTAAGGGCAGCTTGGCTGTCAACATAAAAATTTAAGCGCTCGACGCCACTGCTCGCCATTACATTTTCCGCCGCCATACTAATCGCCTCCAACTCAGCTTGAAAGATGCTACAGTATTGTGGCAATTTATACTTTAATGTTGTATTATAGGTGGGAATGGGGGAACGCTAGCCATGACCTATTTGAGTGTAGTAGTAGTAGTTAGCTGCCTCTTCCTAAATACTGAATGTATTCTCTTGACAACATACTCTGCAGTCGTTGGTAGCTGATATATTTTTGCGCTACCCATACCTAACGCAATGGCTACCTTTCTTACCCCACGCTATTATCTATCCTTCTGCATTTCCTTTATACCTCGGAGAGAGTACACTTGCGACAAACTAGCTTATTATTGGGCTCGATTGTAAGGCTGTTCCCCCCACTTACACTTTAGCCTTAAGCAGCTGATTTATTATCGAGCTACCCACGTCTCTTTCCGCCACCAAGCACTATTTCTCTGTACTACGTTCACGCTAGTGACTACAATGCTCTTCTGTACGCGACTTAATTCCCCTTACTCCAACCCCATTTGAGACTAGATTACACCCACGAATAACTGATGTATTATCGGGCTACTCGTTTTGTGTGACCCCTCACTATTGTACTAATCACAGGCAACTGGTTTATTATCCGGCTACGTGTGTTAAGTGCCGCAATCTCTACGCTACTACACCCCATTACTACTACTACAACTGCTTTAACTCAACAAATAACTTGTTTCCTTCTCGGTTGCTGCTTACCGCCTTGTCTGCTACTTCTGCTTACTGCTGCTGCTGCTGTTGTTCACCGGTCGCCGTCCACGCAAAGACTGTTTCGATTTACTGCAGTGTGTCTAAATTTATTTGCTGTTTCTTTGACAGCAAACGAATTGACTGGCAGCTGTGTGCCAAAAACAGCTGATGCACAGTGTTGCCGTTTGCGTCTCTTTTGTTAATGAGGTGGAGATTTTATCCTAAACTAATTTTATGGTTATCACTTCTTAAATAATTACTTAATTAATACTTAAAAATTTATTTTTATTAATAATAAAACAAATTAATTATAAATTGAAAAGAATATGAAATAAATTACAATATTACGATCGATGATTTGTAGGAGGAAAACGCGGCTCCGTCAACTTTCCTCCTCACACTTTTCATTAGGGTTCAGACATTTTCGTCAAATGCCTAATATTTCTGTTCTGTCTTTCCGAAATGGTTAAGACCTTTCGTCGGTCGCTTAGCTTTTCCATATCATAGTTTTTTGAATCCTAAATTAATTTTGTTTCTATTAGAAATCAGATCTTTTCGTCGACTATCTAATATTCTTCTGTCCCAACTCGACTATGCTCTCATTAAAGTTTAATTTTTATGCATCGTAATTTCTTTTTGGCGCATATCGCTCTTGTCTCTTTTAGAAACCAGGCCTTTTCATCGATTGTCTAATACTCTTTTGTCCCAACTCGTCTACAATTTCATTAAAAATCCGACACTTTCATTAAATTCTTACTATCCCCACATCATTGATTCTCTTGTTTCATATAAACTGTGGTTACCATAAATCAAACAATTTTGTCAGTCGCTTTGCCAAGACCTTGAGTTTTGGAAAGGCAGAGTTTATCTCAGCTATAAGATCGGAGAAACCTTAGTTCGTTATAAATTTTTTTAAATTTTAAAATAGTTTATGGAATTTCCCACTTAAATTTGTGTATGCATATACAACAAAAGCACTCTGCTATATTCATATAAGTAAACATACACGTACACAACTACATTTGTATTGCTGCTGCTACGCTAAGCAATATGATTTAAAACTTTTGCGCTTGTATTGTACATATGCAAGTGCATGTTTGTTTGTTTGTATTTGTAGTTATGTGACGCAAATTTACATATAACACAAACTACTTTTAGTGTCATACAAAATTCAAGTCTGAATTTTATGTTCAATAGTTAGTTTGCAGCAAAAGCTCTGGCTTTTGTTGTGCCAGTGGTAAGACAGAGTTGCTGTTGTTAGTATTGTTGTTCTTGTTATTGTCACTTACCGTCATCATACTTGTAATTTATGAAATTTTGGGCACAAATAATGAACATAAATGCGAGCGAACACCTTTTTTGGCAAAATTATTGTAACGAACATGGCAATAATTTTTGGCGTACAATTTTCCCAATACTAATTAGCATTTTATATGACAACGATGTTGATATGTAGGTAGTTGGGTAGAAAATTTGGTTGGAGATAATGTTAGCAAATTAACGGAATTATTATTACGTGATCGCACAAATTGAGTGCATTTATAATTAGGCAATTAAATTCACATTGATTGTCAAATTGAGCTTACGTACTTACAAGCTATTTTCATTGTTTTTGAAATAATTAAATCATTCTGGTTGAATCGCATAGAATTGGGGGCAGTGAGGGCAGTTTTAATTGTTTCTCGAACTTCTGTAGATGTACATTACATAATATCATACATAGATGGGCGCACTACATCATACATTGAGTGCATTGACAATGACCAGTGTTTAGTTAAGTTTTACTGATATAGAAATTTTACTTGCATTTTAGTAAAAATTCAATATTTGCCCCGATCAGCATTGTTAAAATATATACCAAATTTCTTCTTGTTCGTTGAATATTTTCAGAGTTATGATATGATCTTTTTGGAAAAACGAACAAACCGATAAAAAATTTTTTTTAAATTTAAAAGGGGGTCACTAGGGTGAAAAAGTCTTTTTCACTAAAATGTCGTAAAAAGTCATGAAACGCGTAGAAAATACGATAGAAAGGAAAAAAAAATAATTTTGAATTTTTGGTTCCGACATCTAAGGGGTGCGCCTAGATAAACAAATTTTTTTTCCTCTAAAATATCGTAAAAAGTCATGAAACGCGCAGAAAACACGAAAAAACCAATAAAAAAGTTTTTAAAAAAAATTTGGCTCCGACATCCAAGGGGACGCAGAAGCACGAGCCGCACCCAAAAACTTATATACACTTATATAAATTTCCACGGTGTTCGGTCAAGCCATTTGGGAGTCTATAAGGAACATACAGACATACAAACATTCGTTTTTATGTATGTAAGTATGCATATAGATAGTCAAAAAAGAACTTTTTGGCCTAAATTGATTAAGAGAAAAAAAATGCTACTTCCCATTGATGTCGTTCAACTAATTGCTTTCTTACTTAATTGCCAAGCAATGATTTCTCAACAATATGTTGCAAATCATTTGCTTTTACCCACCATCATAACCATTATCAACAACATCTCCTTCGTACATATCACATTTGGCAGGCATTGCCATAAGCAACAAAACTGTCGTCATTAACGTCATCAACATCGTCACCAAACAGCACGACAACTAGGACTACGACATAACCCAGACAATTTAGACAATCGATGCAATCAATGAAAATCCATGTCCTAAGCCAGCGCACAGTAATGGCAGCAGATGTGGAGAGTAATAGACGAATAAAATTGTTTGTCGTTTTGAGGCAACTTTTCCGTCCACAGTATTAATGGAGTGATAGCAAAGAGTCATACGGTTGCACAGTCACTTGCGGTTATTGCTGACTATGTGAGAGTACTTTTGTACAAGATGTAGATGGATAGATAAATAGTTTTCATTGGCAGCACTGGCACTTGTACTTGTTGTTTTCAATGGCAAACATAGTACAATGCAAACAAAATTAATTGATTTCGTACCAAATAAGATGGAATGATAGCAATTGTTGTTAATGAAAATCTTTGGAATTTATTGACCTAAGGGTTTTACCTTAATTTTCTCAGTGGACTTTTGGGACTTATGGTTTAATTGTTTTTGGGTAATTTTTTGCATGCTTGTTTGTTGTCAATTGATTAAGTGACAGCTTTGTTGAGTGTTTTGACAGCAACACTTTAAATTATGTTAATCAGTGACAATTTGAAATTTCAATATGAAATATTGTTTGTGGTGGCGTATGATTGACGTTCAATTAATATGCAAGCAATATGAAAAAAGCATGCAATTTATTCGAGAAATATAAATTTTTATATCTAAAAAAAGGCCTATTTGTATAAAATGTTGAATAAATAAGCAAAAAGTACTTTACGACATTTTTATATGACTAAAATTGTATATTTCAATATGACATTTTGGAGAATAATCCCAAAAAATATGGAAGATTTTTTTTTATATTTTTTGGCAAAATTATTTGATAACTTGCGTTTTCTTCTCAAAAATAATAACAGCGTCTACCTAAAAAACTCTTATTCAATTATTTTATACGCATTTAATTCCAACAGAATATTTTTGTTGCAAAAGATTATTCAATAATGCGCAGATCCTGTACATTTTTGTTAAGGATGTGGTTGCAATTAATTCTCATTACTCTTTACTTAAAACAAAAATAATTACGTAAGCGCATAATAAACACAAAAGCATTTTCGCACAAAAGAAAGTATTTATGGCAAAAATACTTGAAAAAAAAAAAACACTGTAAGCGTAATACATGAAGTAATGAAGTTGTTGTTAATGTATTGGCCAGTGCCAGCATGACCACATAATCACATATTCATTAAAAGAAGTGTTTGTATGTATATGTACTCGTATATTGAAATTGATTATAATCAGCAATACACTCTTACAAGTACTTTATTTGTAGCTGGCAGTGATAAAAATCATACTACGAAAAATCATATGAGAGCACTGAAAAAAAAAACCTTCGGTCTATCTCAGCTTACAAGTCATTGTACCCTCTGCTGAAGATTTTAATTGGCAGATTTAATATGATGACTTAATGCGAGACAAATCAGATAAAAATTTGCCTTCAATATTATAAAGAAATCATTTTGTTTTTTCTTTGATTTCGAGAGACTGAAATATGGCTGAAATAATGGGATTATGACATTTATTAAAATTTGTTCAAATGAGCATTAAATGTTAAAAAATCATTAAAGTTACCAGGAAGACTACACATTTGATGTAATATTTCATAATTATTAATTATTTTTTGGTAGTGATCATTTTTCCACTACTACCAAATATGAATAGAGATAGCGATAAATTTTCTTCACTAAATTTTTCATTATCAAAAAATTCATTTAGCCCATATTATTAGAAAACCACCACTCAAATGGGAAGTTCTATGAAACTAGAAATTTTTTAAAGTTTTGACTTTTTTTTTTCAAAGCAACGCCATATTTTGTGAGCAATAAATATTCTGATTCTGAATTCTGATAGTTGTAATAGGCTAAAAACGATGTCGTAACCAATTTTGTTCTATTCCGTCAGAGTTATGAGATATTCTTGTTTCAAAGTATAAAGAAGCTGTGTTTTGGACATTTAGCTTTGAAGTGCGCAACATGGGTATTTGGTCACAAGTGGCTATGAACCAATGAAAAATAAATGGATTCCGATGAAATCAATTGAGATTCGTGGAACATAAAACACTGTTTGAAACACAATATCAATTTAGTGCAGTTTATTTTTTCTATTTTCAGGAGTTTTTCCTTGACAATATAGCTACTTGGTCACCTGATCATAGACCACTGAAATGTGAGTGTGTTCCAATGAAACCAAATAAGGTCTATAGAACATGTAACAACGTTTGAAATAGTGTATCAATTCATTGTAGTTTCATTTTCTTAATGCCAAGATTTTATTCTTGAAAACAAGAAATTTTCATGCTAAGAACCCAATATAGCCACTTGGTCACCTGGCCATGGAACGCCGAAACATGAATCGATTCCGATGGGGCAAAATGGAAGCAATAGAATGCAAGACACAGTTTGAATAAATTTATCAGATTAGTATAGTTTCTTTTTCCTATTTCCGGAATTTTATCGTTGAAAATAAGGACTTTTCACCACTTAGTCACCTGGCCGTGGACCACTGAATCTTAATAAATTCCGTTGAGGCAAAATGCGATCCATAGACCATAAAATAGTGTTAGAAAAAATTTATCGGTTTAGTGTAGTTCCTCTTCCTAAAACCAGAATTTTTTCTTTGAAAATAACGTTTTTTTATACTAATAACCCGATGTGGTCAGTTGGCTACGTAGTCACTGGCCACTGGAATATGTATGTGCACAAATTAAGCTGAGTGGTTATCAGGTGAATGGGTTGCATTGATCAAAGAACAGCACTTAAAACGACATATCAATGAAACTTTATAATTAACTTGCAAAAACTTTACAAAAACCAGTTTTGTTCCGAATTGAGTACACGCAGGCTGCTATATATATTTCTGGCCTAGGCAACACTAATGTCAATAGCTAAAATCTGGCAACACCATAATAAAGTTTGACATTTTTTAGCATAAACGTACTCAGTACGTTTAGACGTACGATCATCATTTGTGTTGTTTACAGTGACTTAAAAAAAAAAAAAATTTGACAAAAAAATGGAATTAACTCGTGAAAATTTTCGTGCGATCATTTTTCACAACTTTCGACGTGGATTATCACAACAAGAGTGCATCAATGAACTCAAATCTTTGTATAAGAATGAAGCACTATCCTATAGCACTGTGAAAAACTGGCTTAATGAATTCAATCGTGGCCGACGCTCGCTCAAAAACGAATTCCGTGAAGGTCGTCCAAAAACGGCCGTTGTGCCAGAGAACATTGATGCCGTGCATGAACTAATAATGCAAGATTGTCATGTGACATACCGTGAGATTGAAGCATTCTTGGGCATTAGTTTCACTGCATTACATTCAAACGTTTGTTCTCGTTAGAAACCTCATCATTTGTCAATCGCTTGAATTATCAATGGAAAAATTAATTTTCTTAAACAAAACAAATAGCACTTGTACATCAGAACATTGTGAGTACGTTTATGCTAAAAAATGTCAAACTTTATTATGGTGCTGCCAGACTTTAGCTATTGACATTAGTGTTGCCTAGGCTAGAAATATATATAGCAGCCCACGTATACTTAGGTGGTAATCACCAACAAATTGATATCTTGAAAGTTGTGCAGAAAATTGTATTTGGGTATGCAGAAATCACTAATAGTGATAAAAGTTCCCGCTGATATTCAGTTTCTTCTCTAGGGTTTAATAGACTCTAGACTGTTTAGGCTATAATATTAAGATCGTTTTGGTTATTTTAAATTAAATTTTGCTCAAGGAATTTTGTAATCTTATAATCAAAAATAAAAGATTTTCAGTGTATCATATATACACACGCAAGTTATTATCATTTATTCCATATAATTTTATGTATGTGTCTCCTCTTACTCACACATTTGCTTAAGCTTAATTATAATGTTAATTAAATTGTATTGCCTTAAGCGCTCCCCAGTTGTACTTGATAAAACAGCATTCTCTGCGTATGTATACTATACGCATACAAATACACACATACTTTTGCAGCAGAAAATATCGTATTTCTGCTTACAAATTTATGCTGAAAAGTCCAATTTTTCTTTACCCAAGCAGACCACAGGCTTTGCTTTGGATAAATTACTATAAACAAAAAGTGAAAAAAAAAAAATTGAAATATTCACACTAAAGCATACGCTCAAGCATTGCTTGTTTTATTTGTGTGTGTGTAGACCTTTGTGAGTATTTGTTTAATGTAAACCAACACAACGACGACAGCAAGTAATATATTCAACCAAAGCGAGCGAAATTTTTCTTCTTTTGACTGCGTGTTTTACATATTTTTTCAACACCTCAAGTATTTTGTTGCTTAATTTTTGTAAAATGTAATTGTTGTTGTTGTTGCTATACATGTATATATGTCAGTATGTTCACTAATTGCTGGCGTGTCCATTTATTATGGCTTTTTTATGATTTTTGTGTGTGTAATTAAATGTTTATACACGCAACGCCAAAATAAAATTAAGATCACTCATACGTCATGGTGTGCCCCTGCGGGTAAGGGGTCAGAATATGCCCGAGGTAAGCATGCCTGTCGTAAAAGGCGACTAAAAGCGGGTGACCAGCCAGGGTGTGGAAGGGTGTAGCGTTGGACAGCGTTGCGCCTCGAAAGAAAAACCCACAATGCCCGTAACTGGCACTGACAAGGCGAGTCGATGCCGCCTTAAAATAAGCATCTTGTCAAAATCCTGAAGCGTCTGATCCAGAGTGGGCGGCTCCCAGGTCAGCGTCTGTTCCAGATTGGACGGCTGAAATTAAAAGTGAATTTGGCCACTATATTTGCAGCGCTTGCCGGATCCAGCTTTAAGCTTATAACTTACTGCGTGGGGCGATGCCGAGAAGATTATACTAATGAAGCATGGATCGGAAAACGATGGGAAATAACTCTCCAAGTGGTACCCACCAGAGTGTGGTTAATCCACCTGCCTCGGCAGCATGCACATCGGATTTGGAGGTGCAAGAAACATGCATAGTTAGGAATGATTCTCCTATAACTGGAACCAATATGGTTTCTCAAAATTTTATTGGCCCTATGCTCCTCCTAGGAGTTAAAGGAGAATACATACATACATACGTCATGGTGAGTGAGTGTAGTCGGTAAATAACATTTTGCACTTAAAGTGCTCATAAAAAAGTTTCTATTAAAGTATGAAGCTTTTCGTTTCAACTGAAAATTTTGATATATGATGTTGTAAAATATGTGTATGTTTGTATAAATATGTCTGTATATTATTATTTGTGCTACTTTTCAATTATGGCTTTTTCTTTTTGCTTTGTCTGTAGAAGCGCTAAATTATTTAAAGCCAAACAAATTTGCCATTTTTGGTTGTTGCCGACTTTTATCTAAGCGCCATGTCTGCCAAGTATTTTTCATTATTTTTTTTTATTTTTTGTATCCTTTTGTCATTTATTTCCGGTTTGCCATTTTCAAATTCTCTTCATCATCAATGATGCTTTGAACAACTTTTTTGTGTTTTCTTTTTTGTATTTTTGCACAATTCTTTTTCAACTCATTTTCACACATTTCCAAATCATTGAATTTCATTGTTTTCACTCAGCGTAGTGCTGTCAACAAAATGTATTGTAGTAGTGAGCACAGGGCGTCAAAGGAAATTGATTGCTGCGCCATTACACAATGAGAGATGGTTTTTTTATTTTTTGTTATTTCAAATAAAAAATTTATTTGGATTTTTAAAAATTTTTTTGTTGATTTTTTTTATCATTTTATTTTGTTTCATTTGCTCGGCAAATAAAAGCAAAAATAAAATTTTAAAATAATTTTTTGTACACAATGTTATAAAGATATTGCTCATATTTATTACATTTTTAATAAACACAACACGGTGTATTGCACAAACAAAAAAAAAAATGAAAACGATATTGTTAAACAAGTAACTACAAGTGCACCAATACTTGCAAAGAGTCGTTAATAACAAGAGAATTCAAAAAAAGATCATATCATTGCGAAATAAATTTGCTTACAATGTTGCGTTTGGTTTGGTTTGTTCGCGTTATAAAAAAATATTTTATTTTGAAATTAATGTTGAAGAATTAAAATGGTTTCGTGTTCTTTTATGTTGTACACCAGAAATTTTCTTTTTACTATTGCATTTAGGAGACAAAGTGTCGCAGCGTTTCAGCATTGACTCAGTCTGGTTGTATTAACTTACACATTTTCATGATGTATTCAATTTTACTGTGGAATTTTTATACGGAATTACATTGGCTGACAAGTTCCCGGTCTAATGAAAAAAACACAAATTTTTTGGTAAAATTCGATTTTATTCATCAGCATTGTCTTCTTAAATCGCGATACAAACATTAGGAGGGCTTCGATACCTTACTTGTAGAACGGTTTATCTTAAGCCTCAAAATTTTCATTTGCTTTGGTGATGACTTCCTTGGGAAAGAAACTCGGAATGAAGTTCATTTATTTCAACCCTCATTTTCGTCGGCTTGTGACAGTGCATTGAAAGTAACTTTTGAATGCTCAAATCTTCGTGTAGAATTGCAAGTACACTACCTTCTGATATCTAAATATTTTTGAAGTGTTCATCGTAAGGACTTCAAAGTCTTTTTATGGACTTTTAAATGTTTTCCTGAACACTTGCCGAATTTATTTGGCTAAAGTGCTAAAGTTCAGCAAGCCAGTCAATATTGCTCCTTTTCTATGGCACAGAGTCCACATACAAGACAGCCTTCGATGCGATTTCAAACTTTAAATTGCCTTCTGATTGCTGCCAAATAATTCTTTATTATGAAATGAAATTGAAATTAAAATTGAAATTGAAACTGAAATTGAAATTAAAACTGAAACTGAAACTGAAATTGAAATTGAAATTGAAATTGAAATTGAAAGTGATATTGAAATTGACACTGAAATTGAAATTGAAATTAAAATTGAAATTGATGAAATTGAAATTGATGAAATTGAAATTAATGAAATTGAAATTGATGAAATTGAAATTATAATTGTAATTGTAATTGTAATTGTAATTGTAATTGTAATTGTAATTGTAATTATAATTGTAATTGTAATTGTAATTGTAATTGTAATTATAATTGTAATTGTAATTGTAATTGTAATTGTAATTGTAATTGTAATTGTAATTGTAATTGTAATTGTAATTGTAATTGTAATTGTAATTGTAATTGTAATTGTAATTGTAATTGTAATTGTAATTGTAATTGTAATTGTAATTGTAATTGTAATTGTAATTGTAATTGTAATTGTAATTGTAATTGTAATTGTAAATGTAATTGTAATTGTAATTGTAATTGTAATTGTAATTGTAATTGTAATTGTAATTGTAATTGTAATTGTTATTGTAATTGTAATTGTAATTGTAATTGTAATTGTTATTGTAATTGTAATTGTAATTGTAATTGTAATTGTAATTGTAATTGTAATTGTAATTGTAATTGTAATTGTAATTGTAATTGTAATTGTAATTGTAATTGTAATTGTAATTGTAATTGTAATTGTAATTGTAATTGTAATTGTAATTGTAATTGTAATTGTAATTGTAATTGTAATTGTAATTGTAATTGTAATTGTAATTGTAATTGTAATTGTAATTGTAATTGTAATTGTAATTGTAATTGTAATTGTAATTGTAAATGATATTGTTATTGTTATTGTAATTAAAACTGAAATTGAAATTGAAACTGAAATTGAAATTGAAATTGAAATTAAAATTGAAATTGAAATTAAAATTGATATTGAAATTGAAATTGAATTTAAAATTAAAATTGAAATTGAAATGAAGGGAATATATATATATTTTTGGGTAATTATTTCTTCTAATTCCATACGAGCCAAAGCTCAAAAGCATAATTTGATGTATTTAAACTTAACCTTCTGTATTGGGTGGATTCCAAAATAAAGTCTTCAAAAATGCATTGCATATGTGTGCTTCTACTCACGAAGGAAGAAAAATTCCATTTTTTTTTTGGCAAAACATTTTTTTTACATCTGAGTTCAGACAAGTAGCTTAAACCTTAGCTCAGATCGTTCTTGTAAATTCTCAAACAGGCCAGTCAAAAAAATAAGCTACAACAATTTTATTACCATTAAAAAAAAAAAATCACTGTGGCAGAAATGCCCCAGCATTTTAATAAAGTTATATTTGAATAACATATCATTAACGCGAACCATAGGCAACTTTCAGTCTTCTGGCCTATAAGTTTCCAGCAGACTGAGAACACAAGACTGAGGAATTTTCGCTTTTCAGTCAATAAACCATCAATACAACGCTCAACGACGAAATTATGGATTTTTGCATTAAAATATTATAGATTTTTTTTCTATAATTGTAATAAAAATCTCTTAAGAAATATATTCTAAGCGTACATGCTTGCCAGAAGACTGATAATTTGACTGGCCGCAACACAATTTCTCACACAAAACTCAGCGTATTGACTAAAATATCTACTTTCCAAGACTAATGAAAGCGATTCTAAGACAACTTTACTTCGTGTATTCGCGTCAATAAAGCAGCAATAGGATATATCCTCTAATTTATCAAAATTTTTAAACGTTTTGATATGCCGGATGCTGGGGTAAAAGTCATATGACAAAGTTTAGTAATGAATTTTTTAATAAAATTTTGTAAAAATTGAATAACGTGGCAGTTGTATTGAAGCATTATTGTTTTACTGCTTATTTTTATTGCAAAATGTACGTATGCATAATCAAAATTGAGTTTTATTTAGCATTAAAGTTTTAAAGTACAATTTTTGCATGAAACATCTTTGGGATGGACCTAATTTTTAGTGTCATATAATTAAGTTTATTAGTTTTGACCACAAATCAATGAAATATTGTTACAAAAAATATGTAAAATAAGGTGAGCCGCAGAAAGTTCCTTCGTGAGTAGAAGCAACCATATATATAATTGCCTTACTCCAATGTCTAATAGTAGACTTCTTCTAACTTTTCGTTAAATTTCCAGCATATTCCATACTCATTCCCATTCAAGGCTTTACTTTGGATCTAAGTAAATAAGGTTAAATAATAATTATACTTAAATTTATCCAAACATTGGGAAACAAAACATTTTGTGAGCATAACTAATCATAATTTTATCACGTCAATAAATAACTACCAATGCGAACAACTGTCAGCAAATCAAAGAAAAAAAAAATAATTATACACATGCACTCACTCTCAAATACCACAAATAAAACTTTTCACAAATGTCACTATTGGTGGTGAGAATACAATCACTGTCATTTGTTTAGGAAATGGGGTGGAGACAAAAAAGTTTTATTGGTTTATTAATGCTGAGAAAAAATGTGACATGAAAAAGCTTTAACATAATAAATATGGAAGTATAATAAATCGATTGATGTCATATAAATATTTATTTATTGATAAACAAATATATATGCACAAAAGCAAACAAATATTATATTGAAAAAAGTAAACATTTTTGATATGAGAATGGCATGTCTCTGGAATATTTTCTAAAACAAAAAAAAAAAAAAAACCATAACAAAAAAAATTTAACCACAACACGTGCTCGTGTGTAATTTTGTGGCGCTAAGCAGAAATCAAACAAAAACCAATACACCAACAAATGTTAAAACCAACAATACTCTATCATAAATGTGGCAAATAGAAAAACCACACTAATACACATATAATGACGACAAATAGCGTTGTAACATTAATTTGGTTTTTAGCACGGATTTTTTTGGTTTCTACTTTTTCGTATTTTCTGCCTTGTAATTTATTATTGCATTTTTTGTCTACTGCTTCTTGTTTAGTATGAATTCTTTCCTGTTATTTTTCTAATAAGCGATTTGAAAGACAGGTTCTAATGAATTCATTTGATAAAACACAGAGTTCTTACACTTGCAACTCTTCAGATATTTGATTTCCAAAATATGATGGGAACAATTCTTGAAAAATGGACCTTTACTGAAATATCAAATTAAATTTGTTAAAATGTATGACCCTGCAGCACCACGTACTAATCCATAACTAGTTTGCAAACCGCTCCTTGGAAGAAATCGACTAGTCCAAATTCTGGTCCCATCACATATACATAATGTTCTATTTTCGTTTTATATTGTTTGCCATTGGGCTTAACCAATTGTCTCCTTATGCATCACAATTGGACTAGAAAAAGGTCAATTGTCTCCTTATGCATTACATGCGGACTAGAAAAAGGCCAATTTTTTATTTTTATTTTATTTATAAATTGCAACAAGTTTAATTTGAAATTCAAACTTTATACAAATTTTCAAAAAATTTCACAGCCGAATGTGCTAAAAAGTTTGTTATATATTTGTAAGCAATGTGTTCCGGGTTCAAATCTCAATGTATATGGAAATTTTTTTATTTATTTTTTATTTTTTTTATAAAGGGACGCTAGAAAAGTAGACTGATAGGGACAGCAAACGACGCCATATTTTTTCTCGCTCTCTTGATTTCTCTTCAGTAAGGCTTGCCATTTCATCATGGAAAAAATATACGAGCCAACAACGTGTAGAAATTATTAAAATTTACTACCGAATTTCGGTGTCAGTGGCCTCAACTTTAAGAGAGCTGCGTCTAATTTATGGTCGTCATAATCATCCTACCAGATCAACAATTGAGCGGCTAGTGGAAAAATTTGAATCCACAGGCACAGTACAAAATTTTCCCGTGCCAGTGAGACAATGAAGTGCCCATAGAGTCGAGAATATTGCTGCCGCTGAGGCTTCAGTTCAAAAAAGCCCAAATGTGTCTCTCACACGTCGTTCTCAAGCGTTGGGCATCTCTGTGATGTCGTTATGGAGAATTTTTCGAAAATATCTTGGCCTATATCCTTACAAGATCAAATTGACGCAAGAACTGAAGCCGCTTGACCACCAGAAGCGTCGTATGTTCGTGAATTAGGCTGAGCAACAACTTGAAAATGATTCGGATTTTCATCGAAAAATCATCTTCAGCGATAAGGCTCATTTCTGGCTGAATGGCTTCGTGAATAAGCAAAATATTCGTTATTGGTCAAGCAGCAATTCACACGTACTCCATGAGTCACCATTGTATCCCGAAAAAATTACGGTGCGGTTTATGGGCCGGCGGCGTCATTGGGCCGTACTTCTTCCGTGATGATCAAGACCGACACGTTACTGTGAATTTAAGTGCATTTATTCTAGTTTTAGGTGTAGTTCATTATGGACTACTTACAAAAAAAAAAAAAATAGACGAAATATTGGACTATTGAGACCACTGACTTCATCGGTCCTACAGGGAAATAAAATAAAAAAAAGAAATTGGTCTTTTTCTGGTACAAATGTAATACAAAAGGAGACAATTGACCTTTTTTTAGCTCGATTGTAATGCATATGAAGACAATTGATTTCGCCCAATAAGAAACAATATAAAACGTAAATAGAACTTTATATTCGATAGCAGAATTTGGACTAGTCGGTTTCTCCTTCGGAGTAGTTTGCAAACTGATTTTGAAATAGTTCCTAGTCGTGCAGAGCTATGCTACTCAATGACAGTCAATTTCTACATATCGCCGGGTTAATACAACAACTTGACGATCTTAAGTTTTGATGTTTTGAATGAAGTATATAGAAAAATGATGAAAAATCATCTTTACATCTCCATCTAGTTGGTTTTTGAAATGTAGTTTTCATTCGATTTTGTGCAAAATGGAATCAAAACTTCGAATGCTATTGAATTTTAAAAAACTTAAGCATTTTTCTCAAAAAATTTAAAACAGAGATGCCAACTTATAATATTAACCCGACGATATGGAAGGAATATCAGCGATTCTCTCATTTATCTCAATTTTTAAGTATTTTTGTTGTTTGATTTTGGCTTCATTAAGGACTTCATCTATCAAAAAGCGTGCATCCTTTGAAATCTAGTGGTTTTCAAAAAGTTCAATATTTTATATAGGATAATTTTTTAAGTGTTATTAGGTATGAATTTAAAAGGAACAGAAACAAAAACAAATTTCAAATGCATCAAAAAATACGACTTATATGTTGAAAAATAAGGACTAATGTCACTTCCAATGTAACTTTCAGTTTTTTTCAAACATACAAAACTCGCTCATTCCTTTTGTAAAGCGCTGTTTGGAAAAATTCAAATCTCCGAAATTTGAAATTTTTTTTTTCTTCCTTCAGCAAACAAAACTTTAGCACTTAAGCTTAACATTTGCACACAGCAGCTGCACAAACCTTGAATGCAATGATGTAAAGCTACTGCAAAGCATAGCCGTCAGGATAACAAAAGGACATGTGCCAAAGCCACGTTTGTTTGTTTGCTTATCTCTTGTTTGGTTTAACTTTGAGAAAGCGCGTTTTCACTACCACGTTTCGCGAAACGCAAAAAAAGTGACACCCCAGAAGACAAAAATGAATTACCACGCCAAAGGAGCACATGAAAAAAAAAAACAGAAAAAATGAAGAAAATTTGATAAAAACTTGCACGAAACCATGCACGCCAAAAATTTGCAATTTTAAAGTTTGGCATTTCGACATTGCTGACGTTAATGCGTAGCGAAAAATTGCTGAAAAGTGTTGGTTTTTTTTCGAGAAATTCTTAAGTTTAAGCAGCTTTTAGCAATAAAATTAAGAACAATTTTCATGCCCGATAAACTACTTATGTTTATGTTTCATGTGAGTTTTTAGAAAATTTTTCTCATGAAAATGTAGGTATTTGTCATGCCAACATGAAAATCCCTTTACCTTTATCTGTCGAAAGCATTGTAATAACTCTTGGCAGCATTGGTGATTGACGGCTTAATAAGTAGAATGTCCTTTGTCTGCAACTCTTCAACAAAGGGCGATTATCAGCCAAACTTCCAAGTATTTTGTGGTATAATGTCAGTGATAAAATTCCAATTTCCATAGCTTCCTGCTGCTGCTGCTGTCTTTGCAGCAATGTACGCTATTACTACGAAAAAGAAAAAGAAGTAGTTTGCGGTATAGGAAAATTTCTATTCGCTGCTGTATGTTCATACTTTCAAAACATTTTCATTGTCCTTGTTCCATGCAACAAAATGATAAGCAAACTTGAAGTGAATTGAATTTCGCGGTTTACTGCAAAGTGCTGCTGCTTTACATGCGGCTGCGTTGCGTCGCTAGATCGTGTTTGTGGACTTTTGTTCAGTTCATTGTTTTGCTTTGTCAGGCAGCAAAAAGGGCATAATGTCCTTTTAGTAGTAACAGCAAAAGCCATGTCTTGTTTTGTTCACTATGTACTTTTGCTGGCATTTATTTTTAATTTGCCAACAATCTTTAGAGTTTTTATTTTGCTCCTTTAAGAGCTAATGCTGTTGGAAATTTTCATTGCAATTTTTGTGCTGCATGAAACTTTTGCGTAGTACATTTTTTTTTTTCTATTAATTTTATACCTTCTAAAAACTGTTATGTCCTAAGGTTTTTAATTTATTTTTATGTTCTTTAAAATATCGTTTTATTTCCTTTTCAAAATGCAGAGTTCATTATATTATGTGCGTTTCTTTGCACTTTTTTCCGCATTTGCCTTGGTTCTCCCCATGCAGCGTTTTGCGGTTTCGTTTGAAATACTGGTAACGAATTTCCGTTTGCAACTATAAATATTTTTTCAAGTGAGGTTAAGCGTGCAAATGAAATGCGCAGGGAATTCTTAAAGGTTTCTTATTTAAAATGCAATTAAAATGAAGAAAATTATAATAATTGTATTTTTTAAAAATGAATTGGTTCACTTCTAACATTTTGAGATACACCTAACGATAAGCGCAAGTTTTCAAAAGATACTCATTGAAAGATTGAAGTTCATTTTTATAGTACCTTCCGACAAAATTCAACTTTTGGTTGCACAATTGAAATAAACCAATACATTCCAAAAATATGGCTAAAAATAATTTATACGTGTCTTTCAGATTTTCTGGATTAGGTCGAAATTTTTTTTAATCGGTATTTGTAAATTTCTATAAATGTGTGAAGTCGATTGAATAAATTTTGCGATCCTTATACCTGAGGTATATCATGTCTTCTGAAGGCTTACGGAAAATGTTAAGGGGAATATTTTTGTAGAAAACTTTAACCCTCTAAATCCCCCAAAAATGGGTAATTTTTGATTATTTCTCAAAAAGGTACAAAAATTACTCCTTAAACGGGGGAGTAATGGATCAAAATGTACCACAGAAATATTTGCTATAAAATTTCACTTATAGTAGCCGAACACTAAAAAGTCGAAACTTCACCGCGAAGGCTAAAAATTCGTCAATATCAATAAAGACCTTATACCTAATGGAATTTTTTGTAGAATATTTTGTGTTTATTTGTTTTTTGGGAAATGGGTCAAACAGACCCAAAAAAAATGATATAATGGGGTAATGTGTTTTAAAAACTATTTTTCATTTGTTTTTTTATGACCTTGGGATGACATCTTTTATCCAAATAGTGGTTTTAAATTTTTACAGTGGTGTGAAATTTCGAAAATTCGTATCTTTTGCCAGTTTTAGCTAAAAAAAACAATATGTTCAATGCTGAGTATCAGATAAAAATTTTTTTTATACTTTGACTCAAGGTGATAAATTTGAGATATCACACACTTCATTCCAAGTATTTATGAATTTTTATTTAATTACGATCTCAAAAATACTCGGAGTGAATCGTAAGATATCTCAAAAACGGCTCCCGGAAATAATGTCATAGGAAATAACGCCAGAAATTCTTTTGGAAATAACGCCAGAAAAATCTGCATACAAAATTCTGGCGTTATTTCCATTTTTTTACTAGAAAATAACCCCAGAAAAGTTTTTGGCCTTCCTTCCAAAACAAAATGGAAATAATGCCAGAATTTTGTATGAAGATTTTTTTGGCGTTATTTCGAAAAAATTTTCTGGCGTTATTTCAGGGAGCCTAGGTTATACCAAAAAAGTTGGAAGTTTATGTTTGTTTAAGTTAGATTACTTGAATTTTTATTCTACTTTGAGTACGTCGTCAAAGTGTGAAATCATCTAAGATTTTCTTCTTTAATGTACTTCTTTAAAATCCAAAGGACAGAGATTGTATCTTCTTAACACGGATCAATCTCCTACTCTAAAAACCTGTTACCATACCGGAGATTTATTTCGTGAATTACGACTGTTTTCAGATTTAATTGACGTAGAATACATGATAAATGAGATGAGTTACAGCTAAATCTTTTAATAAATCTCCGATGGAAACTGGCTTTACAGATTTTCCTGATGTTCTTCGATTTAAAGTACTAAGGCGTGAGATCGAAAAAATCTTAACATATGTAAAATTCAATAATTTTTAAATGGTTGATCTTAGAGTTTTGGCTTTGTTTTTTTATTTAATTGATAATATTTTACAAATTACCGAAAATTATAACTTTTATAGTTGTAACCACTATTTATGAACACGTGAACCTTTTTTGGTAAGCTTTCCATTAGAGATTTAATAGTTGTTTCAGACACCTTTTTGGAACAGCTTCCCCATCTCCTTTTAAAAACTTCGATATTTTGCGACACCTTTTTTGTGCTCTTTAAATTTCTTTTCACAAGAGTCCAATATATCTCCACTAGTCTTAGCTCCGGACATTTTGGAGGATTGGCCTCTCTTGGTACAAAAACTATGTTAGTACTTTGGTACCACTCCAGAGCTTTCTTGCCGTAGTGACATGATGCCAAATCAGGCCAAAAATATGTGGACACATTGTGCTCTCTTTTTTTCAAACATTCTTTGATGTATATTTTGGTACTTATAGACCCCACCGTAACAAATGATTTGCTTCTTTTTCCGCAACTGCCATAACAGGAGTTTTTTTAGGAAATTTTGTCTGCTTTTGAATTCTAAATTGTTCTTCAACATTTCCTCGAGCATCAGCAACATCAAAATTTTGACCCGGAAGCTGCGTAAAATCTGCCAGTACATACGTTTCGTCGTCCATTATACAACATGAATATTTTTGTATAAAATTCGATTTTAATTTCCGAGCCCTACTTTTGGCGTCTAAACTTTTTGCAGCATTCCTGTCTGGAATTTTTTGGACTTTGTTTGTTTTCAAACCTGCATTGGCTTTAACTTTTCGTTTCAAATAGTCAGAGCACCGGGCTAACCGGGCAGCTTTTCTAGCAGATGTGTTTGGAGATCTTTTCAATATGCTTTAAATTTTTTTGGCTTTCCCAATATCATGTGGAGCTTGCTTACATCCTGAACCAGGTTTTCTATCGATGGTCAAATTCTCCTGAAACTTTTTGATAACATTGGAAACAGTTTGTCTGTGGCCAATTTTTTGTAGGACCAATTTGGATTTTTTTGAAAATTTTTAATAATTTTAAAAAGTACTCTTTTTCCTCACTCATTTTGATCAAACTCACAAAAAATCAACATGTTTGTCATTAAAAATAATAACTGACATATTTTTCAAAGATAAATAGATCAAAAAATTTTTAAATTTTACACCCAAAAAAAATTATTAGGTAAAACGTGTGTTAAGATTTTTTCGATCTCACTCCTTATTCTTGACTTTTCCTTGTTTCCCTACACTTTTTGAGGTTTGCATTCTAATACTTTTAATACAGCTCTATATGTATTATAATTTTCCACTTCACTCATATTTTACCTTCAATTTTGATGACTTTCTGCTTTTTTTTTTTGAGATCTTGTATTTTTTGTTAGTACTGGTTAGAATTCAAATAATTTTCATAGAATTTTGAGCTTTAACGTCTATTGAACTGCTTCGCTCTTAGCTGGCTAGTACGCACACGTTCCAAGTTATGCAAGACAATACTTATCCTCTAAAGTTTAGCGTCACTTAAGTGGTCAAATTTCGAACATTAGGCAATATTACAATATCATCTTAAAAATTTATGAGTTATGGTTTTAAAAGCGAGTTTTACTATTTTTTTAAGTAGTTTTTGTTATAAATTAAAGTTCAATCTAAAAAATACTGCATACCATCACTAACTTTTGATGCTCCAAATATTTTTTATCATTATTACATAAAAAAAATTTTTAAAACTTTATAGATTCTGAAGCGTTGGTACATTTTGTTGAAGCATAAACTTTTGAAATTCTAATGCTACATTCTTTTCATGACTCTTCGCATATCTCTAAAAGAAATCTGTCATGTCATATTTTAAGTAATTAATTAAATTTATGTTCATTATCATTTTGCTATGTCATGGCAAAGTTTTATTTAATTTTATATGGAGGTATGTGGGTGGTTGGTAACTAACTTATATCCATCATATTATGCGTAGAAAAGTTTGACAACAGGAAAAGATAACAACAACAAAAAGTACCAAAATTATAAGATGAAACTTTTATGAAAAATCTATTTATATCTTTACCTAAGCATAACTTTTACTTTTAACTTGCGAAAAATTTAAGTAAGCGAACGGAGAAAGAACAAAACATTAACATACAAACAGCATACAAACACACATTAACGCTTTTGCAGTTATAATATCTGTGAACATATACATACATATGTAGGTAAACCAGCTCTCTCTGTATACTGACAGCATCCATTAAGAATACGATATCACATGTGAAAGGCATCACATAAATCTCATCAATTTATGGCACACTCAGTCATATACATAGGTAAACATACACAGGGGAATAACTTTGAAGTGCTTTTTAAGATAGCATTTAGAAAGCTCTTATTCGTGTAGTGTTATAAAAGCACTGATAAAGTCATTATCTGTAAGGTTGCAGTAAGCGTTGGAAACATTCGAAAACAAATTGTGTTTGGAGAGAAATTTATCAACATAAAAAAAGAGAAATGGAACAAAGTTTAAGAAAATCTGACAAAGTAACTTTTTCAATTGAAAACTTTAAACGTATTTTCTGCAAAATCGAGTTTTTTGACTTATGCCGTTCTTGTAGTAAATGAGCGAAGTGTTTCTTCGGAAGGCTCCAATAAGCTTGGAGATGCATTTATTCTAAGATATGCAATTTTTAAAAGAAAGAAAAAAAAATTAACTGTAAAAGAAACACGTTTTGCTGCGAACTCTTTCCCCTTGGGTAAATACACGCACACACGCATTTGTTTAGTCTTTAGCTTGAAAATTTGTGTATGCTGAGTGCACATGTAGCTGTCTCTCGACATTAGTAAACGCATACAAATAAAACTTTCACTCATAAGCATACCGATGATGTGTCGCACAGGTGCAAACATTTCAAGCATATTCATAACTTTTACCATAATTAATTCAAGCGCTTATTTTGCTACTACTGTTACTTTACGTAAAACTTTTACGCAATGTTGTTTATATGTTTGGAAATTTTTGTAACTACTCTAATAAATATGTATACATTTATTAGAAAGAAAAACATTTTTCCAAGTGAATTTGCTAAATTTTTATATGATTCCCGGATAAGTTGGTTTTTGCTTAATCTTGTGACATTTATTTTAGTGTCTTATGACAGATTTGTAATAGTTAAAATAAGCTTTGTAAAGTGAGCAGAAACAGCCAAAAGACACTCTTTTATACTATCGCCGCGTTTTTGACACGTGATTTCATTGTATGATAAGGCTTGTCTCGCTAGCTACAGGGAAGTAAAAAGTTTAGCTGACCTGCCATAACTTTTTTTAAAAAAATCATATGAGACCATTTCATAGCTTATTTTGAAAAGAAGGTTAGAAATTAGCGATTCATTTAGTAAGAAAGAGCAAAACAGTTTCATGCGTCCTTCATAAGTTCTCTATATAACCTCAAAAATCGTGTTTTGGAACTTTTAGATTTTCGAAATATTTTGAGAGCGGGGCAACTATTTTTGGTTTTAAAAATTATTGAGTTTTGTTACTAACAACATAATATACACAGCAAAATGAGTAGGAATAAATTACAAACTTATTTATATTATTTATTTTTATAAACTTATGTATTCCAATTTTTTTATATAATTTATACAATTTTTCTTCTATAAAATTATTCTAAACCAAAAACATATAACTTCTAAACCAAAATTGTTCTGAACTATAAATTTTATACCAAAATTGTATAAAAGCTTTTGCAAAACTTCCTGTCATCGAATACACACAAAATTTAGCATTTGTAGAAGTTCAAGTTCAAGTTGAAAGGAACGTAGGATAAACGCGGGAGATATGGCACCCTTTTCATTAAACTGCTTTAAAACCAAAATTAAAAGAAATTTTTAAAAAAACTAAACGCAAATTTATTCGTTTATTAATTTAAATCAAAAAAAAGTATTTCAACCAGAATAAAAGTAATTGCAAATATGTTTTTTTTTTTTCCATTTTAAAAAAATGCTATAAAGTGCCAAATCATCCAAGTGAAATGGCACTATATCATGGGTTATTTAACACCTTACGTGGCTTTAAAGTTTTTGTTTCCAGAGATGTTGCATCTTTTAGTACAAGATGTACGTGTTTGACATGCCACATACGGCACATTACAGATTGGATCCAATCATTTGGTTTTGTGGTTTGTGCATAGTCTTCTTCACATCTAATACAAATTCATCTTAGAATAATATATTTTCTTCACCTTCATTGGAAGAATCATAACCACTTTATGTTGATAACACCTCTTCTTTGGAACCACCAACTTAACGTTGCATTGGTTGTGTTTTTCGCTTCAAGTGTTTCTTTTTCTCCTGAACAAAATAACTAGAATTCTTGCCGATTATTTTCTTTCGAAGATATTAGTACAGGCGAGATGTCACTGAACATAATTTCTGCGGTGTCACATATATTCAATGTTTTCTCAAGATTTTCTAAAATATTTGGGAAACCTGACTCAAATTCAGCGATTCTGGAATGACTGTAATTTCAAGCACTTCATACTTGTAATCCCAAACTAACTATATTATGCAAAAGGAGAAATGCCAGCAGAACCATATCACCCTTAGTAATGGGGTGCCATATCTCCCTTTCGGTATATACCGAGTAAAAATGCCACGAAACGAAAAAAAATGTTTACTCGCGCTGGTATCCATCCGAAAATGAAATCACATTCAATTCTGTTTGTTTTGATATATGCACCATAAGGCTGTATTTAATACTCAACGCTCTGCTGCCTCTCGAAATATATGCAAAACAAAAGTCAGTCGTTTACATTCCCAAAATTATTTTAGAAATCCCACACACTAGTCATAATTGCAACTAAAGGTAAACGAACTACTCACTGCGACGTCTTTCGCGCAGCTGAATTAAACTGTGTCCATATTTAAATGCGTTGAAAGTATTGAAATTGATGTGGGTGCCATATCACCCAAGGGTAAAGTATAAACTTTGGATTTATATTCATTCCAAAGTTAATACTTTATCCTCAAACTTTTTGCTGTGTACTTATTATGAGTAAAATAAAGAGACTGTGTGGTATAAACAATACTTTCATATGAACTTCTATACAAAATTTATACAAAAGTAGTATAAAAAATTTGTGTATGTTAATCATATAAAATTTAAACCAAAATAGTGTAAATTTTATTACAAATGGTTAGTATACCAAAGTGTAGCATGAATTGTATACCAAATTTGGTGTGGACTTGTACTAATTCTTATTTGGTTTGAATTTTACACCCAAACTATATGCTGTGCAGGTTTTGTAAAAAAACAGGGGTTCCGCAAACTTATAATTAAACTCCGTTCCGGAGAACCACGTTACACATGCATTAACTTTAGCAAAAAAAATTGGATAGCTTTTCAAAACTCTGTAAAAAAAAAAAAAATTATCAATCGTACTCATTCATTCCTTCGTAAAATTGAGTAAAACTTGATATGAGGGCCGTAACCAATTTGCACTTATCATAGTGTCTGGAAATCTCATATACCAATTATAAAACAAGTGGCATCAACATCTGCGTAACAAAAGACTCTTTGGGGTAAAGAGTTACAAATTACAGCGATATAACTAAATACGCAAACACATATAACACCACTGCACCGCCGCCTATACTTCTTTGCAGTTTATAAATAATACTGTGCAACAAGCAGCTGTATTCATTACACAGTAACTCTGTACTGCAGCGAATGTGTTTTTACTGTATATGTGTGCGTTTGCTTGAGTTTGTTTTAAGCGCGTTTTTTTTAATTGGTTAATTAAAAATAGTGCAGCTTTGTGCTATTATATATAATTATGTAATTGATACAAAAGAGTTTTGCATTAATTAGCACTTAAGAGTTTCATGACTGAAAATTTACTTTCATTTGTTACCATAAAGGTTTGCATAAACGTTTAACGCCATAAAGTAGGCAACAATTTATTGCCCATAATAAATGGTATTCAATTTACTTATTATCGTACTTTTTTGCTTGTTATTTATTAACAAATATTGAAAATAATTGGTAATGCTTAGGTGCAAATTGATTTGTTACGTGTCAGTGGCCCTTTAACATGCTTTTGGCTAACATAACATATAGCGAGCGCCTTAACTTATGCTTTGCTTAATATTGATGTACACTTTGGTGTACTTACTTTTTATGGTTGTGTAGTTAGCTTGAATTTTAAATTGATTAAACCTTCTTGACTGCTATTATTACACCAAAACACGCAACAAAACTGTTAACCTTTTTGTTTTGTGAACTGTGAGGGGTTGTCGAAAATTTATGAATGATATAAAGCCACTACATTTTCATTTATAATTAAGGTCACTTTTTGTTATTGAATAATGAGCAACAACAAAAATAGAAATGTCAAACTAATTCACACAGTTTTTTTTTGAATTTCAAATGATTTTTCAATTATTTGCAAGCCTTGAATTTTACCCCATATTTAAG
Organism: Calliopum simillimum; assembly: GCA_951812925.1. NCBI lineage: Eukaryota > Metazoa > Arthropoda > Insecta > Diptera > Lauxaniidae > Calliopum > Calliopum simillimum. The sequence continues at coordinate 18,417,146 of OX638372.1, read as the reverse complement.
CAAATTACAAGCAATTTAATTAAATAATGACGTTTTAATGTAATGTTTCAGAAAAAGAAAGAAAAACCTTAAAATATAGGCAACTTTAGTAATGTGAACAGCTGTTGAAAATACAAAATGTAATTAGTTGTAATTTGCAAGCAAACGAAACCTTTAATTACACAGCTAAGGAGTAATCACGTTAAATTTGATTTAATTGTAAGAAATGTGAAAAATATTGCATTCATATGTTAAGAAAAGGGGAATTTAATAAAAAAACACATGTTATATTTATTGTATAATATAAAAATCATTAATCTCAAAGTAAAAAAACTGTCGCTGTGCTCAGCAATCAACAAACTTATATAGGCAATGCTTGCAAGCAAACACAAAAGCAAGCAAAATTCAAATTAGTTTTTGGTTTCATCTCTGTATGTGTGTATCTAAGTATGTCTGCGTTCTTATGCTACAACTGCAGATAAAATTTAAATCCCAAAAGTGTATCCATCAAGCCGAAATGACATCACCATCTTTCATTTGTCTCGACAGTAAACCAGTTGACGACATTGTCATTTATTGTTGCTAATACACTTTTGTTGTCTCTTTGTATGTCTGTCTGTATATACTTATTTGCATTTGTTGCTGGCAGTGTTGTCATGTACTAAGTGGAAGCTATCAGCTTAAGTTTATTTGGATAATGATTTTTACTAAGCAATTTTATCAAATTTTATAAAAAAAAAGTTGGCAAAATTCACTAGTGTTTTTTAAAATTTGTATGCGAAGTAACTAAAGGGTGTTCCAAAAGACAGTTTATACTTGCTTTGCTTCCTGTGTCAACAGCACGGGTCCGAAAACTGCGGTGGGTATGTCAATCGGGAGCTTAGATCTTCGGAAATGAGTTGCTTTGGAGCGTTTCTCGACAGCAAATTGCGAGTAGCGCATGCGAGAGTCTTACAAAAGTTCTTAATTTGGTGGCATTAACGTTTTCTGCCGTTTTTTATGATCTTTGTCGGCCAGTTTTTGAATTGTCCAATGTTGTACCGTTCTCTTTAAACTTCTTCATACATTTTCGAATAAGAAGTATGATTGGCATCTCATTGAAGTGACGAAAGCCTCAAGGTCACCGCATACCAAGATCATCAAATCAATGAGAAAAAGGATAGTACAGTCATGTGGTAGTTTTACATGGAATGTTTTGCGGGATTTTTGCAAATGAGTTGTTTTATAGATTTCGATGTGCTCTTTCAGAATATCAACTTTGCTACCTCGAATCGTGCCACCATATTGGAAAAATGGCGGCTAAAATCAGCTTTTTACAAATATCTCTTTAACGGTTGCATTAAGGCAAAAATATAGTGAAGCAATATTTTAGCTTATAAAATTTTCTATAAAAATGACCTTCTAATTGTTTTCGTTCGACTTATAACTCAGGAGGTATCCTATTTCAAAATTTGAAAAAAATTAGTAAGTTGTGCATGCCGCTTATGAATAGGCACAATGATGTGTTGAGCTTAAAATTATGATAACTAATGAAGGGTGAGTCACACGTTTAAACTAAAAATATTTGTTTATAGAAAATTAATTGCACTACAATTTGCATATGATTTTTTTTTCAGATGACCTATAGGTTAGGAGATATTTTTATAACAAACCTGAAATTTCAAAAAAAAAACCGTTTTTTCAAAAAATCTCCAAAACGGTTAGTTCTAGAAGAAAACATTTTCTTGCATTTTGTAGAACGTTTAATTTCCTATAAGAGTCTTTCCAAACTGTTTTTTCGTCCGAATTACCGTTCATGAGATATCGCGTCTTGAAAATCATTCGAAATTGAACACTGTACAATGCGCAGTACTATGTTCAGTTTTGATTGATTTTCAAGTCGCGATATCTCATGAAGGGTAAGTTTGACGAAAAAACACTTCGAAAAGATACTTATAGGAAATTGAACGTTATACAAAATGCATAAACAATATTTTTTCTAGGACGAACCGTTTTGGAGCTATTTTGAAAAGACGGTTTTTTTCTAAATTTTAGGTTTGTTCGAAAAATATCTCCCAAATTATAGGTCATCTGAAAAAAAAATCATAAATAGATTATAGCGCAAGTAATTCCCTATAAGAAAATATTTTTACTTTAAACGTGTGACTCACCCTTCATTGGTTATCATAATTTTAAACTCAACACGCCACTGTGCCTATTCATAAGCGGCATGCACAATTTACTAATTTTTTTCAAATTTTGAATTAGGATATCTCCTGAGTTATAAGTCGTACGATAACAATTAAGTAGTCATTTTTATATAAAATTTTATAAGCTACAATGTTGCACCACAATATTTTTCTATTTCTGTAACCGTTAAAGAGATATTTGCGCGTTCTTACGTGCATTCTCAATTTCTGCATAAATTATGATTTGTTGTTTTGAAACGGCATGCAGCAGTGAAATGCGAAAATCACATAGGCAAGGCACCTATGTAGTGGCATTTAAGTACGCATAACTTTATTGTTAATGATGAGTACCTCCAATTTTTTTTCACAGTAATGTTGTGCAGATTTCAGAGCACATTTCTGTATAAAAATTTTGTTTTTATTTTGCTAAAGGTATAGCTTAAATATCTATTTGTTTATTAAAAAGTGCATTATTTATAAGAAATTTTAAATATTTTTATGAAAAGTTTATTTCATCTAAATTTTGAGTTATTTTTAGTTCCACCACAAAAGTTTCATAAATTTTCGCTCAATATTTACGGAGAAATTGCAATTTGAAAAAAGACATACATATAAATTCATATGCTTATAACTTTTAAAAAAATTAAATTTTTTTTAAAAAAAAAGTATAAAGCAATAATCTAGATCAAAAGCTCTTCAAAAAACTATATCAAAAAAAGTTTCAGTTTAACAAGTTAGTTTTTAGTGTGTCCGTTTCAAAAAATTTAAGTCAAAGAGATATTTATAAAAATCTGATTTTGGACGCCATTTTTTCAATATGGCGGCGCGAGCGAACACGATTCGAGGTAGCAAAGTTGAAATTCTGAAGGAGCACATCGAAATCTATAAAATAACTCATTTGCGAAAATCCCGCAAAACTTTCCAGGTAACATCATTTTATTCTAACAAATGATTGTACTAGGATGGCAGTCACCAAAACTAGACTTTTTTTTTTCAAAAAACGTTTTATAGCGTCTAAATTCCAAAAAGCTAGACATCAGATTAACATAAGGGAGTGTCTCCGGGTATGAGACGGGTTTCGTTTTTGAGCCATAACTTGTTACTGGTTAAACCGTTTCAGGTGTTTTATATATCGTTTGAGAGGCAGAAAATACAAAAATTTCTTTTAAAAAGAGTAGAAAGTAATTTTATCACATGCAAAAGTTATGGCCATTTTTCTAATTACAAGTTTTTCGCAAAAAAAAAAAAATTCGTATTCGGGTTTGATACCACAAACTTTTATTTATTTTTCGTTATATTAATATTGATATTTGATAGTTGCAATAGATTTTGGTTCGAAAGAAAAAATGTCCAAATTGTTACAAATTTTGTATCCGGGTATGAGAGACCTAGAAAAATGCAATGAAAATTAAAAAATGTGAAACATGAAATATGGTCATAGCAAGAGGACTGTTCGACAGTAGTTAGATTGGCAGTATTAGTTTTGCGTCATAGAAAAAATCGACTGTCTCATACCCGGAGGTGTCTTATACCCGGATGTGTCTTATACCCGGTGACTCTCCCCACCTTTTACACCCTTTGAATTTGTTGCATTTACACAGCAAGCAAAACATATATAAACTTTTTTTTGGGACATTCCAAACATATTAGCTCAGATAAATGACATCGCAAAGCTTACAAGAATACACTATATTTGATGATCGAACGTCAATTGTCAGATTTAGAGGAAAAAATCAAGCAGCTAATTATCTAGTTATAAGTAAGTAGTTATAGCAAAAAATACTCTTTTAGGCTATTTTTTAAACCTATATAACTGAATGACATATAGTTCACCTGTAAAATTTGATTAAGTACTTAAAAGCCCTAATCTTTGTCTTTAAATCAAACCTACGCTACTTCAGTACCTTTTCTTTTCTCAGAGATATCCTAACCTAAACAGATAAAAAAAAGTGCAAAAAACAAGTTTTTCAATATTTTGGTCTACTATATCTCCTAGAATCATGAAGATATCGACATAGTTGAAATTATTTGTTAAAGAAAAAAATTAGAACTTTCAACCACCGTTACCAGATTAAACAAATAAAAAATATGTCATATAGTTATATAGCTTAAAAATTGGGCTTGGTTTTTAGGTTAAAATATCTCAGAAACTATACACGATAGATCAATTACGAGATTGGATTCGAATTCAACATTGCAAATACGTTTTGAGTTTTGTTAGTTGTAGTTAAAAAAAAAATTATTTTTTTTGTTTTATGTGGAAAACTGGAAAAGGGGCTTTATCGAAGAAGGCATCTGATCAGATTTTTTGAACAATGGGAAAATTATCACAAAAGCCTATAGGATCACCCACCATTTTCAGTTTTCACCGTAAATTTTGTGTGATAATCTTGCCCTTTAAGAACACTGTGTTATTAAGATGCCGAAAAAAAGGTTCGTTAAGAACACGGGCACTCAAAAAAAAAAGGTCTGTGAACATAATACTTCTTATATGCAGTCTTATGAACTTTTTGACGCTAAACACGACTGCATCCTCAGAGTTGTCAAAATAACTGCAAGATTTCGATATATCCTTTCTTGAAGTTGGAGAAAACGCTGTTTTCAGGCTAAAACTTTTTTTTGAATAGCCACGCTCTTCCTTATGAAAATATAATTCAAAACTTTTTCAATAGGACTTTTACTTTCCGAGTTATCTACCTTTGAAGTTTAAGGGTTCACATTTTATGTGTTTAATCGGTTTTACTCTGCAAATATAATGTAGTACTTTGTAAGGGGGTTGAGTTGCGTTTATCTCCAAGTATCAGAAAGTAAGAGTTCAATCGAAAAATTTTGAAGGTATATGTGACTCAAAATCACCAAGGTGTGAAATTTACTGCGGAAGCAAATAAATTACTAAAGCCATAACTTTATTGAGTAAATGAATATAACAAAACATGAAAATTATTTTGTTTTAATTGCAAATCGCATCTTATATGCTAAAAGTCTATTATATTCGATATTATTTGATAATATGTATATGGGCATATGCGAAAATAATCTCTTCTTATATGATCCAAGTTTTAAAAACTTTTTTTTTTCATTTTCAATAACCAAATGTGGTGGAATATATTCCTAGACGTATAAAATGAAATTCCCAATAGGTAAACAAAAAATGTTGACCCAAGAGGGTCTCAGGAGGTTGTTTTATCTAAAAATTTTGGGAAAATCGAAATTTCCGATAATACACGGGAGAGCATATATTTCAGAAGTAGTAGATATGTTACGGGGCACCTTTCCAAATATTCAGGAGTAAAATTCAGAAAAATCGTGTGTGGGTTGTGGCGACAGAATGGAATAAACTGTCTAAATTGCTCAATACAGCCACATAACAGGCCCTTAAATTCTGAAAAAATTCAAGCAAATTCCTTGATGAAAAGTAAATTGATTTTGTTAAATCAGTTTTTCGAGTTTTTGAGTTATTTCGAATTTTTAGTCCAAAATATTATATTGTTTAGATTTTCATGCAAAAATTAATTTTTTTTTTTTTTTTTTGCTTCTTATATAAAACTTTAAAAATGGTCTTCGTGTTTTTCGCTTAAATAGAGACGATATTTTATTTTGCTTAATCGCATAATAAAATGCTTAAAATTGTCCCTTGTTTGCGGTACATCCTTGCAGGAGTTTATTGTTTATATTGACATTTAGTAAGGTTTCTTAATTATAATGTTTCCCACTCAATTTGTAGCTACACTTTGACCTCAGCTTGGCAATTACTGCACTACAAGCATACACACCTGATCACTTTGTGCTTATGTACCCATACTCTGTGTGTTTTTGCTTGCATTTCTTTCTTATCCTTTGCTGGTTTCAAGCGCTCCTTCCAACAGGTTGTTAACTTTTGCTGCTGGGGCTCGTATTGCACTTTGTGTTGTTTATAGCGCATTTTTAATGCCACAAAGTTTTCGTATCACCCCATGTTTTTGTAAACATGTTGCGGTTTTGTTTCTTTCTTGTATATGCATATAATGTTTATGTGTGTGTGCAGGTGTTTTAGTGTATGTTTACTATGTAGTTAAATTGTGGTTTTTTTAGCTGCCAGCATGCGTGTTAGTTGCATCTTGCAACGTTGTTTCTTTGTTTTCATGTTACAGCACGAAATTGAAATTAACTTTTAATTTTTTAATGACTTTTATACGTGCAATTTAGTTGGTTTTTGGAAAATTAATTGAACGTAATAGTCTTCTTAAAGTAAAGAATTTAATAAATGTTTTAAGTATTTAAAACGTTTACTTAACTTCGATGTTATTTTCATTAGTTTGTGTAAATGTTGAAATTTATAAATAACTTCTTATTATTTTCCTCTCAAGTAGAGTATCTCTTTTCTTTTTATACCTGATTTGTTTGTGAAACTTTAAACCTTGCAATTTTGTATCAAGAAGATAAGACACTTCTTCCGTAATGTAAACAACAATGAAATCCGAAACCATACTTATGCAAGCGTACCAATATTAAAAGTGTAAGGCTTTGAACAGAGTGGATTTGGTATGCAAAGTTGTTTGCAGCAGGTGCAATGCACCATTGTGGTATTTCGTTCATATTTGAGATTAGGTAGAACCACTATAATAAGCATATTTTGAGATATCCTTACTTAAAGTTGCAGAAATATCTATCACAATCTTCATTCCTTTTCTTACCAAGTTATTATCCCTTGAAGTAAAGGTATCCCAATACATGACATTAATATTTGAAAATGATTTCAGGCATATGAGCATAGCGGCTGTTCTTGACGAAGCGCATTCTGGACGTCCAATTTTGGGGCACATTTTCGAGCACTGCTGGCCGTATGTCAGGAATATCAAGTGAATCTATTCAAGATGATTTACCAGAGTATATTGAAACAATGAAAAAAAAATGTTCATCAATGTTATTTTTTACAATTTCAAGTTCTATCGGGCTTAAAAAAAAACAGCCTTTGCAAATACTAAATTATATTGGTTTCACAAATTCAGGGAAAATTTTTTAAGACCGAGTTCAATAAGCTCTACTGCTATCCTTAACCGTTTTTCTGATATTTCATTTAACTTACTATAAGTGCAGCTTCGAAAAAAATGTTTTATCTCTGTCGAAAAAAAAAAAAAAACGCTGAAACTAAATTTTTCACCTCTTCATCAATGGAAATTTCTGCCCGCGAATTTTTTTTTATGTTTGAGAATCAGTAATTATTGCTGGGGGCCAGGTCTAAACTATAACGAAGTAAAGCCCACTTTTTGTTGTGCGGCCATCTCAACACAGCTTTTGTAAACAAGCGTTTCCTTGTTCAGAAGGAGATTATCTTTGGTCAATTTTCTACTTATTTTTTCTCTGACGGCTTCCTTGAACTTCTCTAATATTGAAGCGTAGTACTCTCCGGTTATGAAAGCGCCTTTGCTTTGTAATCGCTCAACTGGATCTCTTCTGCGTCCCGAGAGCATCACTCCATGATTTTCCATGCCGATTATGACACCTCAAATGTCTGTGCCACCGCAAGAAAATAACTACCAAAATTTGGGCTTTATTTCAATAAGAATTTTGGGCGTTATTTAATTTTTTAGATGTTATTTCATTCAAAAAAACAAAACTAAACGAAAAACGCGAAAAGCGAAATAACGCCCAAAAATTTAAAAAAAAAAAAAAACAAAATTACGACCAATTACACAGGTTTACAAAAAAAAAAAAAAAGATGTCATGGCGTTTTGACCAGACAATGTGTTTCCTAGGGACTTTGACGTTCTGAATCCAAATCCGGGGTCCGTGTTTTTACAGAACGTCTGAGAAAAAATATTTCAAGGTCATATGGAGGTCATGTGTCGTTTAGCGATAAATTCGCTAAAATTCTGAAACTAATTTTTTATCATTGAATTGTTAGGTCTTAAAAAGAATATGTGATCAAAAAGTGTATTTCGAACCTAGTGTCGGAGATATAGCCATCGGAAGATCCGGATATATCTTCCATGAAAACCGCTATAAGTAGGGAACCCCTGAATGGATTTGTAAGATATTCATGTCATGTGAAAGGTATTTTGACAGCCCATAAAAATGTTTTGAGCATATTTTCAATTGGATTCATAGTTTTTGAGATATGACGTTTTTTGAAATTTTTCATTTATAACATCAAATAAATCAACAACACCAACAACAAAATAGCTTTCTTATGACACCAATATTTTCCAAATCCATCCATGGGTTTCCAACTTATAGCGGTTTTCATAGACGATATATCCAGATTTTTCGATGGCTATATCTCCGAAACTAGATCCGAGATACCCTTTTTGATCACACATTATTTTTAAGACCTAACAACTGTGTTATTGAAATGATATTTACACGCAAATAATTTGGGCATTATTTCATATTGCTTGGGCGATATATCATTCCCATTATCGGAATGATATATCGTTTTTTTTTTTCGTAGCGTTATTTCATTGGGCGTTATTTCCTGATGTGAAATAAAGTTTTGCCCCAACAATATGTGATAACGTTCATTTACTAAAACGATAAGCTTTAGCGATAATCATTTTGTAAATAATGCCCAAAATATGGAATTTATTTCTTTAAAAACTCTTGTACGTTATTTCACACTAATCCCACACTGTCTTTCTGTTATATAAAATAAGTCTTTCACGCAGAGACACAGTTTGACAATCACTGTGTCATCGCAGTTTGAGAAGGAGAGAAATAATTCGTTCTTTTCACAGTTTGAGAAGCATTGTGATTTTATGAGAAGCACTGTAACAATTTATATTTGTTACAGTTCATTAAGCACTGTGTTAATACAGTTTGAAGGCAGGGGGCTGCGCCCTCTAGTTCACATTAAAATAAATTTTGAACGATATTTCCAAAATGATGGTTATCACCCGATTCCATTAAAAAATATCCGAAAAAAATGGATGTTTTTTTTTTTTTTTGATATTTTCACCTTATCACCCAAATATGTATGAAAATTATTTGGGCTTGAATTTGAGCGATATATTTTTAAAATTTTTTTGGACGCCCTTGTGTTTTTTTTTTGGGCGTAATTTCATTTTTTTATGGAAATAATGCCCATATTTTAGGCTTTTTACACTTGTCATGTGTTTTTATTTTTGTTTTATTTATCGTTTGCATTCATTGCACACCAAGTTCAACTTTTTTCTTTCCACTCTGTTCGCAGCCTAAAGAGCAAAGAAGAAAAAAAGTTGCCACATAATAACAAACAATTTCAGGTGGGTAAGAAAGTTTCAAAGAAATTGGATTTAAATGGAAGTTATATTGACATAATTTCATAAATAAACGGAAGTGCTTGTGCAGTGCACAAGAAAAAAAGCAAAGGTTTTAAGAAAACTGAAAACGAAAAGCCCGTAAATATAAGTGAAAGATTCTTATGAAAACGCATAACCGATGCATACAAATTTTCATGAGTGTGTGCTGCTGCAAGTAAACTTTCAAGCTACATTTTAAAAATGCATTTCATTTGTTACGTTCCAATACTTCACTTTGTGAGTTAAACATTACGTATGTGTTAAAATTTTACTTTTCTCTTGGTGTGTGTGTGTAAATATTGCTTACATTCATGCTGCGCACCTATCTACATACTGCTCTATGGATATTGAGTATGCTGCAAAAGAACACGCTTCTCTGCATTTGAATAAACGTTCTATCAACTTCATGTGATATAGAGAATGTGGCAGCAAAAGGCAGTAAAATGCACTTGGGAACAGTTTTTCATTCTGATGTGCATTTCATTTTTGAATGCACACACACACACACACTCATATGGACTTATGCATGTATATTGTTGGATTTTTGATAGACATCAAATGAAATTTGTATGCTACGACTGTTGCTACTCTGATGATGATGATGAAGATTTTTCGATTACGTTATGGGAATTTTTGCTTTGCATTTTTGATTTTTTTTATTATTTTTTGTAAATTTTGCAATGCTTAAAAGCTTCAGTGGTTTTCTTGTGTCGGCATAATTCATAAGTTATGGTTCCATAATATTTTGAAAAATATTTTATTTATATTAAAATGTTATAAGAGCATTGGTAGTTTTGTTTTTTAAATATTTTAACCCCAAGTGGTTTTAAAATTGGAAATTAAACTACCACATGTACAAAATACTTTGGTAATGTTAATAACAATAATAACAGATTTTTCTTGGAAAATATTGTGTCTGTACATGCACTGAATTGAAAATAAACAATATCTAAAATTGCTCAGTTCGGTATTTGTAATCATTTTTAGGTTTCAAATAAATTATGTGCATAGGTATGTATTCTCCTTTAACTCCTAGGAGGAGCATAGAGCCAATACGAAATCTATCCATTTGTCACGATCCCTTGCGATGACTTTAATCTCTTGCCACGACTTTCCCGATTCTTGGATTTCCTTTTCCAGCGACCTCTTCCAGTTGGTTTTGGGTCTACCACGTCCTCTACTAGCTTGTGGATTCCACTCAAGAGCCTGGCGACAAACTTCTTTGTGTGGTTTTCGGAGAGTGTGACCAATCCATCTCCATTTGCGCAGCTTGACCTCGATTGCTATAGCCTTCTGAAGCTATCGACGTTTCCGATGTCATCACTTCCAGTTTTAAACGTGATGTCATTGCTTGCATTTAGCTTCATGCTTTTAGTCTTCGATACGTTGATTTTTAGGCCGGCTTTTTGTGATTCCAAGACAAGGTCTTCAATTTTGCTTTGCATATCTGAATGCTTGGACGATAAGAGGCTGATGTCGTCAGCGTAGTCGAGATCTTCCAGATGTTCGGTAAAGTTCCATTGAATACCCCTTTTGGCCTTATTAAGAGCTTTATCTAGGATATCATCAAGAACGATAAGGAAGAGTGATGGTGATAGTAGACTCTTCTGCCGTACGCCTGAATTAGTGATAAATGTCGGTGACAACAACTCGTTGTGTAACACACTGCATTTAAAGCCTTCATATTGTACACGTACTAAGCTTATGGCCTTTGCGGCAATACCTCTTCGTTGCAGTGAAACCCAGATTTTTTCTCGGAAGACACTGTCGAAGGCAGTGCTATAGTCTACGAAGACAAGTTGAAGTGCAGCACGCCACTCGCATGATTGTTCGACAATTATTCTGAGGGTGTTGATTTGATCCACCCATGTTCGGTTTCACCGGAATCCTGCTTGCTGCTTTCGAATGGTCGAATCAAGTTTTTCGTTTACTCTGTTCAGAAGCACTTTCGTCAATACTTTTGACGGTACTGAGAGCAAGGTAATGCCTCTATAGTTTCGGCACTCGCTTAGGTATATTTGCATATATGTACATATACTTATATGAATTTCTTATTAATAAAAATCTTTTCTACATTTGTAATTTTGAAAAAACTAAAAATATTTCATAAAACGAAGAAATTCTACAGAGCTGAATAAATATTTGTTTATGTAAAAGTTTTAAGCCCGAATATCTAGAAAACTATTACTATTCAGAACCCATCAGTGTCAGAGAAAAAATATTTCTTATGCAAAGACAGCGCTCTGCACTTCTTCTAGAGTTTTTGATATAAAAATTTCCCTGCGGAGCTACAGAAATAAATCCAGCAGCTACTTGTCTTGAGGTCGAAAAAATTATTCGTTTTTTTTTTCCTTTAATATCATTTTAGCTGTGCTTTCAAAAAAGTCGTTGTAAATTAATTTTTTTTTTTTTTTTGTATTTTGGTCGATACTATTCAGTACATAGTTTCATAAACTCAAGAAAGAAAAAAAGTTTTTGACTGATATTGAAAACCATTCCAACTTTTAGATTAAAATTCGGAAGGAAACAACTGACATCCTCTTGCGGGTAAAAGTTTTGTCTTGGTAATATAGTTTTGAAATTAAAAATTTCAATTTCTTTCGGGACTTCCAGTGTGAAAACTTTTAACTGTAGAACAATGGCAAAAAAAAAAAATTAAAAATGTAGAAAAAAAAGATCTGGACTAAATGAGTTCGTAGCTTTTGAGATAAGTTCAAAAACTGTCAAAAGACACCAACAAGTTAGCCATCTCATCGCGTGTTTTGATCTGAGCTAAGTATACATTCTTTGCTATAAGACCTTATTACACTATGACAGTTTTTGATGCACTCATATTTTTTTTTTAAATATGCAGCACCCTAACTATAATAAGAACTGCAAAACAAATTTCCAACTTGATCACATCTCAATTCAACACACCTTTGACATGTTAACACATACAAATGAATTTTATTTTAGTTTACTGTTTTGCTAACTCGAGATTTTCAGTCACAAAAAACAAACAAAAGAAACACACACATTTTCGTACGAAACAAAACCAATTTTCTTCAACATCTAAAAGGAGCGTAAGGGTGTTTTTGTCTGAAATAAAAAATAAAAAAAAAAACTCCAGCAAAATGCCAAATAAACTGCTGCTGCTGCTGCACCGCTGAAAAACGTTAACATTTCGTGCAAAAAACACACGAATGAATACGATTGTGTATGAAGAATAGTAACACCGGAGGTAGTGGGTCTGCGATTGTATAAGTAAATGCTTGAAGCAATACGAGTACACACTTACTTGTTTTACTGCCATTACATAGAAAACAGTGACAACGCATACAATGCTGCTGCTGCTGCTTCTGTTGTAACTGCCATTTATTTGTAGCATACAGTTGTGCAGTATGTGCATTATACGACTGTGTGCGTTTATAGAGATATGAATGTGTTAGCAATTGTGAATCTGCATTTATTTTTTTTTTTTTTTTGGTTTGTTATTGTTGTTGCAAATGATTTGTTGCTTGCGGCAAGGACCGCATTTATAAACGAAAATAGAATTCAAAAGCTCGTAAAGTAAAACGAAAGAATTTGGTAGAAGAGGATGCATTTCAATTGTGTTTGTAAGTGCAGTTTCGCTGAAGTGCATGTGTGTTTGTGCTAAAGTATTGTAGCATAGTTATCTGGCTTTTTGTGTGCTAAAATTCAAGTTTATTAGCGTAATATATTTGAAAGTGAATTAAGTGCGAGAAAATGAAGCAAAAATAAAAATAAATACAAAACAATGTGCAAGTTCTTTTACAAATGCATTATCAAATTGGTGTAACAATTCAACCATAAAACAATTTATAAAATTTTAGTTCACAAGATATATGTAATAGAGTATTACTTTTCATGACAACCTTTTCATAAAAAGAAAGATTTAAATGAAAAAAAGCATGCTTCCATAATATTCAATAAAATTTTTTACAGCAGTGACTTAAGTAGAAAAGCAAAAAAAAATATGGCAGAATGTCATGATTCTCACTGTCTCCAGAGACTGACAAATGATAACTGTAATTAGTTTATCGGCGAATTGGTTAGTGAAGATTAGAACGAAAATAATTGAAAAAATATATTGTACCATAGAGTACAAAATATCAGATTGATAATTTTCTGCCCCCTTTTTACGAGCTAAACCGATTTTCAATTTCTTTTTTTTTATATAAAAGGCAATGTGACAAAAGATAAAAGCATCACAGTTTCTCATACAAATACAACTATTTCATTGATATATTATGTGTTTTTTGATACTTTTTTCGACGTTACCGATATTTTACATGTTTTTCGATACTTTTGGACTTTAGCCGATATCATAGACGTTTTTCGATACTTTTTGACTTTTACCGATATTTTGGATGATTTTCGATACTCTTAGACATTTACCGATATTTTCGATGTTTTTCGATACTTTTTGACTTTTACCGATATTTTAAATTTTTTCGATACTTTTGCAGCTTTCACCGATATTTTTTGATTTTTTGATAATCTTAATGACATACCTAAATTGGAGCGTTAGACCAGCGTCAGGCGTCTTTTACCATCTCTGTCTGTTTTGTGCCCATACATTTGTATGGAGCATACCGAAACAGAGACGGTTAAATAACGATGACACTCGTCTAACGCTCCAACTTGAGAATGTCAGTTAGGCTTTTGCTGATATCATAAATGTTTTCAATGGTTTTGAGCTGCTACCGATACTTTTGAACTTACATCAATATTTTAGAAGTTTTTCGATAATTTTAGACTTTTACCGACATATTAAATATTTTTCGATATTTTTGTGAATTTTTTTAAGGTGAATGACCAAAGCATGGCCACTAGGCATGCGCATATTTTACAATATTCTGATTTTCGTTGATGCCGCCCCCTGAAATATTTCTAATGGTCATAAAAAGAAATACTATGAAGTTTCACGGCGATCAGATAACGATAACCCGGCCCTCAAGAGAGGTCAAGGTCAAGTTGAGGTTTCAGGCAAAAATAATGAACATTTTTTTTTTAACTTGTCGTAGTATGGCATTTTGCGGCAATTTTGCTGATGTCGATAAAAGAAAAATTCATAGAATTCGTATTTACTACCCGATTTTAAACAATTATAGCTTGTTGGAAAGGTATTTCAATTTTCTATAAGATAAAATTATGCCTTCACTTATTTAATTAAGTTAAAAAAAAATATTCATTATTTTTTGTCTGAAACCTCAACTTGACCTCTTTTGAGGGCCGGGTTATCGTTATCCGATCGCCGTGAAACTTCAAAGTATTTCTTTTTAAGACCATAAGAAGTATTTCAGGGGGCGGCATCAACAAAAATCAGAAAATCGTAAAATAAACGCATGCTTAATGGCTATCTTCGATACAATTGTAATATCTATATATTAATACGCAAGACAAGACCTTGTCCATATTTTTTTCATATGTTAGAAATGAAGTTCACTTTAAATTAAACACCATTAGAAAAGCGTTTTTTTATAGATGTGCACAAAGTTAAAACTATTTTAATATTTTGATTTTAAGCCAGGTCAAATTAAACAAAAAGTTTTTCAATATTTACAACAACAAAAAAAAAAAAACTAGTAAAGGTGTAACCTTTGGCCTGGCCAAACATTAAATACCCTACACTGCAGTATTTTTGAAATTTTTCTCATATGGGAGGTGCCACGCCTTCTTGTCCGAGTTCACCCTGCTTTTGCTCAGAGCTTTTATTTTTAGTCCTTAGTGTCTGAGTGAAATTTGGTTGGATTATCTCAAAAAGCTCTTTCAGTATGGCATTTTGAAACATTTGCTTATATGGGAGGTGCGACATCCCCTTGTCCGATTTCAACCAATTTTTGTTGAAATCTTTCATTTATAATTCTTAGTGTATGAGTCAAATTTGGTTTGCGTATCTCAAGAAACGCTTTTAGTGTAGCTTTTTGATGCATTTGGTTATATGGGAGGTGCCACGCCCTCTTGTCCAAATTCCCTCAGTTTTTTTCCAGAGCTTTCGCTTACAATTCGTAGTATTTATGTGTATTTTGGTTGCATTGTCGTGAAAAATACTCCTAAAATTGCATTTTGAATATATTTTTCGTATGGGTGGTAGGCGTGTCCGTTGATCGATTTTGCTCATTTTCAATCCCCCGAGCTATCTTTGACGACGGAGGCAGTGTATCAAATTTCATTGAATTATCTTGCTCAGTTTTCCCAAAAAGTGTCTTTCAACACACAGCCAGCCACCCAGCCAGCCTGCCAGACAGACAGACGGACATGGCTATATCGACTCAGGAGGTGATGCTGATCAAGAATATATACACTTTTTCATATCTGCCACGCCTCCTTCTCTGCGTTACAAACGGAAGGACAAAGTGAATATACCCTGGTTGTAGGGTATAAAAATAGACGAAAAACCAATTTGCTTTGCATTAGTTTCGCTGACATTGGACCAGGGATGACAAATGTGCTTTCTATTTTGTACCGAACAGCAAAAAAAAAAAGTGCTAAGAATGTCAAAAAAGTACCAAAACTTCATCTGATCCAAGTTTTCCATTAAAATATAGTTTTATGGAGAGAAAATCATTTTATAGAAGTGTGTTTAGGTGAAGGTGTTCATCACCCCATGCAAAATGGGCTTATAAGCGGCGGCATTCATTAATTTGGATTAATTTTTCGAGAACGAATTTGATAGATTTTTTTTTTTTTTTTTTTTTGTTCAAAACTTTTTTTCGGGCATATGATCACTTAAAGTTGGCACAGTTTCAGTGCGAATAGTAAATTATACTAAAAAAGCTGATTCTCGCGACAAAATATCTGAAGGCAAGCGGTGGGAAACGGTCAATCCGCTAGCGGTGAGAAGCAGTCAATCCGCTTGCCTGTCGTGTGAACCAGCTCAAAATGTTGATTTGGTACCAACAGGCTTTTTGGCATTAAATTTTAATAAAAATGATATAATTCTTCAATCATTATTTATTACATTTTCTTTCATTTTGCACTACGTATATTTTTTGGATTAGTACGAAGTCACACGTAGGGTACATGATGGCGGTGATAATAAAACCAATCAAATGAGCGAGAGAATGAGTTTTTGTTAAGCGCCATCCATATGCCCTACGTGTGACTTGTGCCTCAACGAACATAGTAGGTATGTAGCATAAAAAGAAAGACAACAAGCAGAGCTGCGACTTTGTGTTTTTGTTTTGTTTTTCTTACGTTTCACTTGACATTGTAGCCCGGAGCAAAAAAGTACCAAAAGTGTTCAAAATGTACCAAAATTATTTAATTTATTTGTGGTCGAATTTCGATTACTGGGCGATATGAGTATAAATAAATGCATAAAATTTTCAAAAGCGATCAACTTTATTTTTCAAAATAAAACTTTAAATAATTTATTTGCCAAAACTATTTACTACACAAAAAATAAAGTTATTTATATGTTTTAATCAATTTGTATATAGTCGCATTTAAGTATTTTAAAAAATATTATCATGAATATTTAAAAGTTGCATTTGCTTATAAAAACGCACTTGCGGCATTTTACGCTTAAAAGATGCATGAATTTATGCTTTTTATAATATTTTTAGCCTGAAAATTTAAATGCATTTTTTATTGACTGCAGACATTTATTTTTATTCTTAAGATTTAACACCACTCCCATCGTTTCATAGCAAATAAACAACTTATGGCGTCAGTGCGCACTTTCGCATGAGTAAACATCTGGGTGTTGCCCCACTGTGTAGTGGAGCGTGTGTTGTTGTTGATGATGCATCATTAATTTAGTGCATCATGCACTTGCCAGCGACATTTTGAATGACAACAAGCCAACAGTCGCTTGTGATAAGCATGCGAATATTTAGGCCAACAGACAGACGCAGTTTGTGACAAATTTTTCTTTCCATCCGGTTGCTGATGATTTGAAGCAAAGTGGACTACTTACTCACTCTGTTAACATATGACTGTGATATGGGATTTATTTTGTGACAAAAAATTTATTTTGAACATTATTCTTTTTAGTTTTTTATTTTATTTAATGCTAAAAGTCTTTAGTAGATGCTTGAAAAGCCATTAATTTGAAATACTCCAGCCAATAATTTAAAAATATTTTATTGGCTGAAAAATAACATCAATTTATAAACGCTTTTCTGAAAAAGTCACAAAATATGGTATTAAGTTTTAATCTTTATATACAAAGTTGGAGTTTATGATTTTGTTTGTCCTACTGGAAAGGAAAATTCAATTCTATTTTGAAGTTCGACAATAATTTTATCATAACTAGAAAAAGCCTACTAACATTTTGTGTCAAGTATATATGTGTTTAACTACTAATTGCATGCTCTACTAACTAGTTAACTTGAAATGCCTTGCATTTGAATGAGTTGCCTAACAATGTATTTTTAAGAAAAACGAAAACAAATTTTTGCCTGCCATAACCACAAGGAAAAATGTTTGATTTTTCTCTTTTTGTTCTGTTTCTTTTTGCAGATTTGCTAACCAAATTATTAAAAAACCAAAAAACGCTGCGCAAAAATGTAAGCCCGAGTTGACAATGCTAAGCTAGAAACTGCTACTAAAACTGCAACTACTACTATTGCTACTACTAAAGATGCGTCTGTATGTTAAATGTAGTTAATAAAACTAGAAACATACGAAAAAAACACATGATGGCCTAGAAAAAATGTAGTGAATGCGTAGGAAATTGCAACATAAAAGTAGTAGCATAATATTTGTGTGCCAAAATTTTAAAGAAAAACGTAACACAACGTTACGTATCTACTACTACTACTCCCCGTACTTCCAATAAAAATATTAAAAAAAAAAATGGTAGTAAACATGTTACTACTAAATACGCAAAATGTTACTACCACGCGAAATGTATTTGAAACAAAATAAAGAAAATCTACAACCATCCATACAAATGTATTGAGCGTAACAACATAGAAAGTAAAGAAAAATGTAACTCAAAAAAGTATTAAAAGTAGTAGAAAATATTTAGTATTAAAAAAATAGTAGCAAATTATAAAATTCAAAACAAAATACATACTTTTGTGTTCCAAATATCAACCAACGAGCAAAAAGAAGAGAAACAAAAGCAAAAAACTTCAATATCACAGACGTTGCACTTAGCATGGCCGGTCCACAAGTGCAACATCCGCAACGCCCGAGTAGCGCCTATTATACTGGTCTTAATGGCGCCAGTGCCAGTACCGGTACCGGTGGTGGTGGTGGTGGCGGCGTCGGCACCCTCACCACTAGCACTTCTTCACATACTGGCCTACATGCGCTCCGTCAAATGGGACAGGATAGTGAGTTGATTTATCGTGGTGGTGGCAACGCACAACATCATCCACCACCACCGCCTCACTACACCAGCAATGGCAATACCGTAAGTGCTGCCGTCGACAGCTGTGTCGCCAGTACAAGTCGCAGTGGTCATGTGATACAACAGCAACCGAATCGTGGTGATACGGGTGGAGGACCCAGTGCCAGTGATGCTCTCTTGGTGAAAGCGAATTCACGTACACTGCAGCGTTCGGCATCGGGGAGAAGTTGCGAAATCATTATGGATGCAACGCAATGTCGTAAGTTATCATCGATTGATGCGGATGCTGATGGCGATGGCGATGGAGATGCTGATGGAGCGGAGGAGGATGATATTGAGCAGGGTGGTGGTGGTGAGAAAGCACACGGACGACGACGTCGTCGACATCGACCGTTGCATCGGCGTCTTATAACGTATGTGCGGAGTTTATTTCAAAGCAGTAATACACAAAATGGTAAGTGTGTTGTGTATTTTGGAACACTTCTCATTTCATCTTTCCTGAAATCTTCTCGATTCTTTTGAAGAGCATCAAACAGCTAAATGTTTGCAAACTTGATTGCCATTCCCAATTTTCACCTAACAGCTTTATGTGTATCACTTTTCAATTTACTTATTGAGTCTTCTGACCCTCAAAAAGTGTGGAAAAAAGTTTAAAAGAAAATTTAATTTTCCGTATTAATTAAATGTTGCTCATACGATTAGCTGTACTTGAGGAAATTGGAAATGGCTATAACTTTTTCAAATGTTGAGATAAATTCTTAGTTTTTTCTTCAACTTAGAGAAGAATTATAAATAAGGAATATATGTATAGTAAATAGTACTTCCTCAGTTCGAGTTGTTGTTGCTTCTTCATTTAACATTAAAATCTCAGATTTTGCAAAACTTCTTATCGGAGGGAGTTTGTGCCAAATTTATTGCATTTGCAAATGAATAATAATGAAATAATTCATTAGCTTTATCAACATAACATATGAATTTTATCTGAAAATGCTCGTATATCATATTGCTGCTTGAGTTAGATGCACGTTATTCATACGCATACCAACACATATTTTAAAATACAACAGCACCTGTGCGTACACAATACTACAAGGCACACAGAGCGTGTATCTACAAGTTTTGATGCTTTTGGATAAAGAATTATCAAGATAAGCAGCTTGTTTGCTTATAATAAACGAGTAAAATTTTACTCCTTATGTGTGCTACACTTTTTCACCTACTTTATATGCTAACAAGGATAGTAAGGATACTCCCGCTCTCGCTGCTTAATACAGATTTCTGTATTTGGGGGCATTTGATAAATCCATACAAAATCATGGTTTTACAGAGACTTTTTTCCAAGACAGAATTGTAAAGTGTATGCTTAGCAGCCAAAAATGTGGAGTATTTCTATTGTAATGTGTTTTTTTATTTTCTTGCAAATCGTTTTTTCAAAGTTTGTTCATTAAGGGGTGCCATTTGTTCCTAAATGCTAAATTTTAGAAAATTCGAAAACTTTTACGACTCAATATTTTTGTGACAGAGGCCACAGGTCAAAACCTCGGTTTCAAGCTAAATATAAAATAATGTGTCTAGTCAAACAAATCCCAGAATCTTTTCAAGCTTACGGTTTACATCCTGTTTATGTCCGAAGACACTGTTTGCATTACCGTGGAACAGACTAACGAAAACATGAATTCAATCCGTTTAATAATCATCAGCTACTTATATCGCATCACTTCTAATATCAAAGACCCCAAAACTACAACAGTAAACTTGACTCTTCTAGTTGTGACATTCAGGGCATAGCTGACGGTGGACTTCCAAATCTTTATTGGTAACATTGCAAGGCTTCATTTTATGAAAATCTAAGCCCCAAAATTGGGGTTTAGTAACGAAAGAAACCTTTTAAAAAGTTCCTGACGTGGAAGTAGTGATGATCAAAATCAATCTTAGTCTTGAGTTTCGTTCTTTATATTGTTAATTTTTAAAAGATGCTGGTATAATTTCAAGACATAGCACGGTGTGCCTTAACCCGTTCTAAATCGGACGTCGTAGCACATCAAATTTTTTTCCAGATTCTGTTTACTTATCGTTCAAATGATGTATAAAAAAATTTTCACTCGTGACTCCTCGACTAAATTTTGAGATAATCGCTTTTCCAATTGGGGCATTTTCCCATACAAAAAGGAAAAAAAAAATTTTTTAACTACATTAAACAAAAATTAAAATAATCACAATCGATGTGTTTTGCGATGCTTAACGCGAATGCAACCTCAGAATTGCTCTATCGTGTATAGTTTATGAGATATTGTAACCTAAAGACCAAAAAAAGTAGTTTTTTGCCATTTTTTGAAGCTATATAACTATGTAACATATCATCTATTCGTCAAATGTGGGTTAAATACTTGAAAGCCCCAATCTTTTTCTTTAAAACCTAATTTAAATTATATTTATATCTTCATGCTTCGAAGAGATATCGTAGACCGAAATATTGTCAAAACGGGTTTTTTGCACTTTTGTGTCTTTTTAGGTTAGGATATCTTTGAGGAAAAAAAAGATATCAACATAATTTAAATTAGGTTTTAAAGGCAAAGATTAGGGCTTTAAAGTTGTTTACCAGATTTAACGAAATTAAAATTTCTTTTACATTTGAAACATGTTCAACGAACTGACCATTTCAAAATTCAGCCGTATGCCATACACGTAACAACAACACTCAAGGTGTCAAACGGCTGAATTTAGAAGTAGTCGGTTCGTGGAACATGTTTAAAATGTAGAAGAAATTTTAATTTCGTTAAATCTGGTAAACAACTTTAAAGTCCTAACCTTTGCCTTTAAAACTTAATTTAAATTATGTTGATATCTTTTTTTTCCTCAAAGATATCCTAACCTAAAAAGACGCAAAAGTGCAAAAAACTCGTTTTGACAATTTTTCCGTCTACGATATCTCTTTGAAGCATGAAGATATAAATATAATTTAAATTAGGTTTTAAAGGAAAAGATTGGGGCTTTTAAGTATTTAACCCACATTTGACGAATAGATGATATGTTACATAGTTATATAGCTTCAAAAAATGGCAAAAAACTGCTTTTTTTGGTCTTTAGGTTACAATATCTCATAAACTATACACGATAGAGCAATTCTGAGGTTGCATTCGCGTTAAGCATCGCAAAACACATCGATTGTGATTATTTTAATTTTTGTTTAATGTAGTTAAAAAAATTTTGTTTTTCTTTTTGTATGGGAAAATGCCCCAATTGGAAAAGCAATTATCTCAAAATTTAGTCGAGGAGTCACGATTGAAAATTTTTTTATACATCATTTGAACGATAAGTAAACAGAATCTGGAAAAAAATTTGATGTGCTACGAAGTCCGATTTAGAACGGGTTAAGGCACACCGTGATAGACCAAGAAAATAATTGTCTATGTAGTATGCTAAATTTAGCAATTTTGTCTGTAACTTTTTATTTTTCAAATGAAGTTCAAGACCAAAAGCAAAATTATCAACAAACAACACCGAGACCAGATATGAATGCTCAAGGCCAAGACCAAGTTCAAGACTCAATATCGATACGAAGATCAAGACCAGGACTTAATATCCAAGACCAAGACTAAGACCAATTCCATGACCGTAGCAGCCCTGCTCTTGGCTTGCTTATCACTATGTGGAGAAATTTTAGTTCAATTTTAAAACCAAAAACTATTTATATAGAACAATGCTAAAAAAAGTATTAATTTTAAACTATTTTGGAATAAATTTTATACTTTTTTTGGAATAAATATCAAATTTTTTTTGGAAAAAAAATTAGAATTTAATACCAAAAAAGTTAAAATCAATACTAAAGAGAATCAAAAGTAAGAAAAGTAAAGATGAAAGATGAAAGCCGAGGCAGATTTATTTAAAAGAAACTTTTGCTGTGGACAACCAAAAAAAAAAAAAAGATAATGCTGTGCTCACGAACATTTAGAAAATTTTTGAACATATTTTCAACAAAGAAAGAAAAATTAAAAACGAGGTGGACAAACATGAACATTCCATTGGACAAATTTCTGAACAAAGCTTTATTCGTTTTACCGACTTTTTGGTGGTAGGATTATATTAGTGCCACACTCAATTTTTGGAATAATTTTTTAACTAAGGTCAGACGAATCAAAAAGAACTGTTGAAGGGTTAAACAAAATACATATAAAAGTTTGGACATTCAATGAATAATCAAACGCAGAAAAATTTGAAATTTTTCGACTTGTGAATGCCATGTTCAAGGAATATCAGAAAATTATATTTATTCTGAACGTTGATAGAACATTGAAAGACAAGATGGACAAACATGGACATTCCTTAGACAGTTCTTAGAATAAAGTTTTTTCGATTTTCTGGCACTTAAGCGCTTGGAATTGTTAGAAATGCTCACTGTCCAATTGGAATACTTTTTCGATTTTCTGGTGGACAAATGAAAGGAACGATTGTGGGAAGACAAATAAAAAAAAAAAAGAATTGAACACACGAGCATATGTTGAATTTTTTGGACCCTCAGAGAATTATATTTTGAACATATTATGAATATTGTTCCTTACAACAACAAGAAAGCAGAATGGACAATCATGGACACTCCTTGGACAATTTCTCGACATAAAAACAGGGGTTGAGTGGACGAACAAAAAATTTAAAGTTAGAAATATATGAATATTCATAGGACAATCAAATGCAGCAAAATTTTTAATCTTTTCCAACATTTTGGGTGCCGCATTCACTGACCTTTTGAAAATATTTTGAATTAAAATGATATCTAAAAAACAAATTGGACAAACATGGAAACTCCTTGGAAAGTTTCTAGAATAAGTTTTTTTTTTTTCCATTAACTGATATTTAACAAATTGCTTGCCAAGCGGGTTTAATAAAAAACGGTCCGCCAAGGCTAATAATTTTTTTTAATAGAAAAGAGTATAAAAGCAGTACATAACGATTTCTGGGGCATCCACGACCCATTCTGTTGCATATTTTTGATTTTATGACTCCTTTATTGTGTCATGCATGTTTGGACGATACGGTCCTGCACAACGTAAATATCTTGTTATGTGTTCCATTTTAACTAATCTTAAGCTAACAGATATCAAAGAGATCTTTTGTTTTGTTGTTTTACAATTTATTGCACAAATGGCCACAAATTCAAATCTTGCGTGATTTATGGGTCAACCTTTTATCTATTTTTAATTTGACTTTTTCACAGTTTTTGTGGCACATATTTTATATAAAAGAAGAACACTAAGGAAACATGGTGGACAGAGATGAACATTCTTTGGACAATTCCTTAGACAATTTTTTATTTTTTTCTTATATCCGACATTGTGACGCTATATGGCGAAATCACCCATCTAACATATCTGGGACACTTATTGGATGACGCTAAATTCAAAAACATGTGAGTGCTACAGCCTGGAAGCTTTATATTTTAATTTATTTGCCGAAATTCGAGCAAAATCCATAAATTTTGAGTGTGAATTGGAAAAATCGCTTCCATTATTGAGCTGTAACTTTTGAGGCGATTCATTGGATTCTTTGGGGCTTTCAGGATCTTTAACATGGATGTTTAGACATAAAAAGAACCGCATCACGTTGATGTGCCTTCGGTAAAACGCTAGATACGGGTCTTTAAACTTGTGTAAATGGTTTTTACCCAAAAAAATGGTATTTTGAGGGACACAATCACCCGGCGGCACAAAACTGTCTCAAACGTTGTGTGATCATTGGATCTATTGCCAATTATTATGTAAAAAACTACCTTCCAGTACAAACTTCAGCAATGGCTGGTATGTGGGGAAATTTTAGCAAGTGTGACCTTTTTGAAAAAAAAAAAGTTTTTTTTTAAACTTGTGGCACCCTACTTTGTACCGCAAATTATAAATTTTAGATATATAAGGAGTATATGTGATCAAACAATAACTTTCTTTCGGAAGGCAATCGAAAAAAGTCATTAACGTAGACTGAAAAATACTTCTAATATATCTAAAATTGATAATTCGCGTTCCAAAATAGGGTGCCACATGTTTAAAAAAAAAACCTTTTTTTTCAAAAAAGTCACACATGCTGAGATTTTCCCGTATACGGACGATACTAATAAGCACTTTTGAACAAGGGTTTGAGTATAGCGCCACTAACTCTTAAGATTCTACGGAATTGCAAAACGCTCGAAGAACATGGTACCTACGCAGTTATTCAAAACTTGCTGTAAGGACTCACATGTTATATGAAAATAGAAAAAAAGGAATAAATAAAAAAGTGCGGAAATTTGCTTAAAAATTATGCTTTGTAACGTATGCTGAAGAAGCATGACTTTGCTTGTTTTAGCACAGCAGCTGTGTGCTATTTATGTACGGATATACCTACATATTTACTTCAAAAGATTTTGAGTTAATAAGGATGCCTTAAAGTAGGCCAAAAAATTTCTTTTACATATAATTGTTTTCAATTTTTTTATATTTATATGAAAATAACCGCAACTATTAAAAACCAGAGTCTTTACTATAATTTGCTACATAATTTGAAAACCGGAAGCTACATTTATTAACACACATTTTTTTTATTTTTTTTTTTTTTTTTTTTGGGAAAATGCGCACGTAAAATTTAAATAAAACTGCAAAATGCGCTGTAAACAACAATAATGTATAAAATTTAATTACAACAAAAGCAAAAAAGAAGAAGAAGAAAAAACAATATACTACATGTTTTGTCTAAGAAAGTGAATTTTTACACAAAAATAAACGTTTGTGTATATTTTGTTGCAATTTTAAACAAAACTACAATATATGTATTAACAACAATGTATAAACAATAATTTATATTGTGAATTTTATCGAACGAAACGAAATGAAATGAAAACGAAAGAAAAATCAACAAACAATTGAAATTAAAAACTAAAAGAAATGTAAATCTACATAAAAACCAGAAGAGAAAAAAGTTGGAAAAAACTTTTGAAAACAATTTCATGTTGTATTGAAGAAAAACAACTTTTAGTACTAAACAAATTGTGTTATTTATTTGATTGTTTGTTTTTGTTGTGGTTGTATTTTTTATTGCCATTCGAACAATTGGAAATATTTTCTTATTTTTATTGATTGAATTTTTTCCATTGATTGTTTTTGTTTGAAGTAAATACTTTGAATGTAAAACATAATGAAAAATTATGCATCAATGAAATGATGATGATCAGAAATTGTTGCTCTACGAAAGACTGCACATTTTTCTTTTAAAAGTTTGTTTCTGTCAGGTGTTCTCAGTACCTATGTGTAAAATATAAGCAATATTGGCAATAGAAAAGAAAATCTGACTGATATTTTTTGTATATAATCAGAAGCTTTAATAGCTCATAAGATTAACTGCAAAAACTAACACAGCTAAGGGCTCATAATCATTTTTACGGTTCAAGCATTATTAGTTTTGGAGTTATTGATCGATTTTTTTTAAGTTTTTTAACTATGGGATCGGCGAAAGCCTTTTTATTCGACAGCAAGGCATTTTACGAAAAAAATTTAAAAAGGCCAAAAATGCTTAGAATCATCCAAAAAATACGTGTGCCTTTTTTCAGAATTTTTGGAGACAATTTATAATTCTCCAAAAATAGGTCAAAAAAAAAATTCCAAAAATTCTGAAAAAATTCAAACTTGTTTTTTGAATAATTTTTAAGCTTTTTTGAACCTATCAGCTTTTTTCGTAAGATGCCTTGTTTTTGAGTAAAAAGCAATTTTCTGACTTCACTGTACAATACTACAAAAAGAAGTAGGGGAAGGTAACCGGTTGTGGGCCGGGTTTCGTTTTTTGCCCGTAACTTGCATTCAAGTATACATTTTTCGGACCTGTGGGTACCAAAATTTTTTTTAACTAATATTGTAAAAAGCTTGTTTTTGTAAAAAAAAATTTATAACCGGTTGGGGGCCACCCTGAAAAATTCACTTCAAATGCAAAATTATGAAAAAAAACCAGTAAAGAAATATGTATTATCAAAATTTATTTATCTAGTGGCGAAAAAACATCAAGCAAATGCGACTTTTTCAAATTATTAATCATCCTCATCGGATTCGCAATTTGGCTTTCGGCCGCGATTTGATGATTTTTTGGGTCAAGCGGCTTGCAAGGGGCCAATTTCAAAGACAGCTAACAGAAGTCGATTTCTTTACTTTATGGTAACTCACAACCGACTACAAAAGCTGGCCCACAACCTGTAACGGCAGCCATCCCTTAAGTAACTGGCAAAACTCTCGTAGCGAAAAATTTTGAGCAAACTCGATATAAAATCGGAAAATTTAACGCAAATACTGCATAAAAATGCATAACACTCACATCTTTGCAATATTTCACTTCGCTTTATCACACTCGCACAATTTTCGGAAATTACTCTATAAAAAATTTCTTCGTAAATTTTTTTTTGTTTTGTTGTAGCTGCGGGTCAGTGTTTGCACTAATACTGTCTATTGTCAATGTACACATAACCTTATACTCAGATCTGTCATATTTTATGAACGTCAAAAAATACAAGGGGTAGCCCACAACCGGTGACGGCCCACAGCCAGTTACCTTACCCTATATATAATTTGTTAACGGACAAATTTTCGCGAGAACATAATCTTTATTTCTCGAGCAAACTTGGGTATCCATTATGTAAAGACAAAAATTGTATCAGTTTTTTTTTTTTAACAAAATAGGGCCTTCAAAAGA
This sequence comes from Calliopum simillimum, assembly GCA_951812925.1. NCBI lineage: Eukaryota > Metazoa > Arthropoda > Insecta > Diptera > Lauxaniidae > Calliopum > Calliopum simillimum. The sequence continues at coordinate 18,389,739 of OX638372.1, read as the reverse complement.
ATCAAAAGCGCTTCACTGAATTTTCTCGAAACCATGCGGATATCGTTTTCAAGAATTCCAAAATTTTATGAAACGGCGTATCCCCATTTTTTATTGCATCATTCAAATTGAACCATTTTAGTTCATACATTAAATGCACGCCCCATATGAAATATAAGTCGCATAGATGAAGCAAGAAGTTTGGATGAGTGCATTTTGCCAAAATCGTTCAAATGATTTGGAAGTATCCAGAGATAAAACCCTTATTTCGCCACAAAGATAGATACATTTATTTCGCTTTTCATTGAGGAATGCCATTTGGTCTCAGGTAGAACGATATCTACGGAAACGATACTGGCTACCAGCAAGCAATTTATAGTGCTCCAGATAGTTTACAAGAGGAAAGCTAATTACGCTTTCCATAACTTCGGAAATCGCTGAGCGTATTGCAATGGGGTGGTAGTGGCCAGAGTTTGTTGCCTTACTTTTCTTAGGAACTGGCTGAACGTTGGAAATCTTGCGACAAAAAGCAAATTCTTCACAAGTTTATGAAATATTTCAAAAGATTGCTCAATATTGAATCCAGTGCTGAAGCACATTTTGAAATTTCATAGGCTGATATACTGTCGAGACCTGAGGCTTTATTTATGTTGAGATTTGCAAGAACATTTGTTCAAACGTGTATGTACAGTATATTCGGCATTACCCAAAATTTTTTTCTCAACGAAGTGCACCGGCAACAGTTTTGAGCAAACAAGCTAGAAAGTAAATCAGCCTTATCAGCCGGAAAAGTGATAGTTTTGTCGTCTAGCAAAAGTGTTTGAATTAACGAAAACGTATAATTTTTCACTCTTTTAACAAACAGCCAAGGCTGATGACTTCTTTCAAGCATAGTATGCTCAGTTAAATGATGAACGTAATTTTTTACGGCTTAACACTGGTTTTCGTTCGAAATTTTAACCATTTATTCAATATTACCTACTTAACCCAACTGAATTTCTTACTTCCACGATATATGTTCCACTTTTTTTAACTTATTCACGATTGCAGAAAAAGCAAAAATGTGATTTAAAAAAAGTTTATGATGAATTCCTATGGGAATTCCATATTTCGAACTCTGTTTTTCTTCAATATCTTCAAACGGTAGGCGAACACATTGTCTAGGAATCTTTAAGTCACATATCAAGGGGAAAAATACCGAGCGCTTCTTGGTAAAGCACTTCTAATGCTTTTACTAGCATAGAAATTTAGAAGCGCTGACACAATGAATGTTTGTTAGGCCGCAGCAAGCAGTCGAATATCAAATTTTGCTTGAAGAGACATGTTTGTTTAATATGCAAGTTTCAAATACACGTTGCACAAAGTTGCTATGGATATGGGTTCGATTCCCACCGCGGGCAAGTTTTTTTTTAATTTTAATTTACTGTTTTTTTTTTTTTTTGTTTAATTTGTTTTTGTTGAATTGAATTTAAACTGAATACAAAATGATTTTTTGTCAGGCTGCAGGGAGCACTCGAATTTAAAATTCTGTTTGGACATTTTTGTTTAATATACAAATTTTATACCTCTTCATCACATAGGTCAGTGGTCTAGAGGTCTAACAAGTTTGTAATTGTAAGCAAAAATAATATGTTTCTATCTATCACACGGTTGGACACCGGTTTGAATCCTAGTATGGTCAGTTAGTGTCTTTTTTATTGCGCAAATGCTTATCGCCAGATTACAAATAAGTGCTTCAAAGGGCCTTTGTCGGAAAGCAAGCGGTTAGCTTCAGAACGCTTACATCCTCGAACATTCAATGTTAAAAACAAGAATACTTCTTACGGAGTGGAAGCGCTTATATTTGAAAAGGAAGCACTTTACAAAGCATTTTAAAGCGATTATTTGCCCCTTGGGATATATTGTGAGTGATTTTATCAGATATGATTTTAAAATGAATATAACTTTTGCAAATATGACGACAAATTGTTAAAAGTTACACTATTTTAAAGACTAGAATCAAACTATAACTTTAAAAATAATTAAGTTATTCATTTGGTGCACTCTTAATTATGATCACAGTTCTCGACTTATTTGAATTGTGTTTGTCACACATGATCCGTTAATGTTAAAATTACCGACTAGCACGGTGATTATAGTTGTTATTGTCTAAAGTGATTATATAAATTTTTCTCAAATTTCAAAGCATTGATTCTTCCAAACAAAAATTACAAGTTTTCTCTTGAATTGTGACTGGTTTTTTAAAAAATTTGATGCTTTTTTGTATTTGCATTCGTTTTAAAGTCAAAAACTTGACATCTATGAAGCTGTCACTTACATAGATAGAAAAGATACAAATCTATTTAAATTTTTGAAATAAATTCTATTCAAAAACCTTTAAAATTAAATGCAAATACCAAAGCGAAAAAAAGTTAAATTCCCAGCACACACACTCATGTGCGTGTTTGCGTGTTAGTGACAACACGTTAGCTGTTTTGGCTTTAATGTGGTTTTTGACTGCTGTGCGTATGAAATATTTTAAGCCAACATTTGAAATACACAAACAAACCAAACATATAAACAAATATACCTACACATACGCACGCACAATTACAAATAAGTATGCATGTATGTGTATGTACAAGCATTTTGCATTTAACTGTCGTTGATATTTGTTTTGTTTACCAAATTGACTTGCTGTAGGTCAAGGTGCACAAACACTCTAAAACGCAAACACACACACACACACATGCACATAGGCAAAAACAAACATGCGCATATATTTTCATAGTCATAAAACCACAAAATGTTAAACCGAAGTAAAGCAGCATTTATTGTTGTAGTTAACTGTAGCCAATATTGTGAAAGGTGTTGGGTTGGTGAGAGTTGAGCTTGAGCGGAAGTACGCAGCACTGCAGGTGTGTGTGTGCTTTGTAGTGACACATAATTTACTGTGTACGAGTTACGGCACAAGTAAAAGTGCGTTAAAAGGAAGTCAACAGCATATGGTGTTTTTGTTTTTGTTTTGCTATGCTACCAAGAAGTGTTATTCAGTCAGTATTCTGCTTTGTAGATAAGGCACATGCATACGCATATATTTATATTTTTGCTAGGTATGAAGTATAACCCACAAAATAGTCCAATAGGAAAAGCTTTCCAAGTTTTCCAAAAAAAAACGTTGGGTAATCTCGTGAATCATGGTACCTTCAGGTGAAATGGCACCACTTTCAATTTCAATACTTGCAGTTTTTGTAGAATTTAAAAACAAAAACTTAGATGTGCTCAGAAGATGTGGCACCCCCAAGCGATATGGCACCTGTTTCAATTTCAATACTTTCAGCTTTTGTAGCATTAAAATATGGACAAAATTGAATTAAGAGCGAAAAACTTTGTGGTAAATAGTTCATTTGGCTGCAGTTGCTATATTCACGTACTTGTGTACGAGGTTTTTAAAAAAAAAATCGGAATGTTAATGACTGTCTTTTTTTTCAATAAATTTTGAGAGTCAGCAGAACAGTATATACTTGACACACTAATATGGGTATATATCAAAATAAACAGAATTGAATTGGATAAAAGAGCGCGAGTGAAAGTGTTTATTCGTTTTGTTGCGCTTGTATTCGGTATACACTAAAAAGGACAAATGGCACCCAATAACTGAGGATTAAATAGTTTGAGTGCCATTTCTTACTTTGTATGTTATATGAAAGTACAAAAATAAAGCGCTTGAATCTACAGTAACTCTATAATTACAGAATTTTATAAGGACTGAATATTTTTTTCTCATTTTACCTGATTATTTTGAGGGTTTCGCTTATGTTTTAGAAAACTATATGGAAACACTGAATATACTTAAGTAACACCACGCCGGAATATGTGTTAAATGAAATCTCGCCTGTGACAACGACTTCAAACAACCCTAAGCCGAGTACAAGAAAAAAAACAACGAAAATTTCAATGTCTTCTGATAATATGATCCAGCAGAAAAAGAAAACCTTGAAGCGGAAAACTCTACCAATGCAACGTATGGTGTTTCAGTACAAGAGAACTTACATATAACTGATTGCTAGTTGCTCACGGCTGATGGAAACAATTTTTTCTGAATTTTCATCTGGAAACCTTTAAATTCCATATCCCATTTATTATCGAATCGTATGGGGTGCCATTTTTTTGAAAAATATCAATTTTAATTAAATTTTCTATATAAAACGAAAAAGAAAAAAACGAAAATAAATACCTACCGAAGGACCTCATATGCCAACTCAGAAGAAAATAAGCCCATGATTTATTTTAAAACTAAAATCGGTTCCACCTTACCGTGTACTAGTAATGCTTCTTCTGATAAATGTGAGTAAAATATTTACTTCCAAAATGATTTTGTTAGGGCCAATGGATGTGGAGAAGACTATAGACAAACCACTGGACCAGATGATTGGATCACGTAAAATTTGTATATCTTATAAGAAAATATACCACTCTACAACCAAAAGCTTAAAGCCACATAGGGTGCCGAACAACCCATGATATGGTGCCATATATCCCATAGTTTCGAAAAATTACAACAATTCTGGCACCACAAACTTTAAATCCACATAGGGTGCCAAAATACTCATGATATGGTGTTATATATCCCATAGTCTCAAAAATTTTACAACAATTCAGGCACCAGAAACTTAAAAGCCACATAGGGTGCCAAAAAACCCAATATTATGGTGCCATATATCTGGTGTGATTTGGGGCTTACTAGCAATTTTTTTAAATTGAAAAGAAATCATATTTTGAATTATTTTTGCTTAAGTTGAAGAACTTTTGTTTGTTTTAAATTAAATTAAGTATAAATTCACCTTAAGCTTCTATAGTATTTCAATAGAAAAAGTGCCATGTCTCTCGAGCTTACTCTATGCCAATTTTTTCCAATTTTGGCCAAAAAAAAATCTTCAAAAAGCTTAACTTCAGTATATAAAAATTTAACTTTCTATTTTGATCATTTTAATAAAAGTTTCCCACTGGTGCCATACATCCCATGATTTTGTGTGATTTGGCACTTTGTAGCATATTTTTAAATTGAAAAGAAACCATATTTTCAATCTTTTCAATTTAAGTTGAAGTACTACTGTTTGTTTCAAATAAAATAAAGAATAAATTCGCATTTATTTTTCTTAAAAATCTTTTTATAGCAGTTCAACCGAAAAGGTGCCATATTTCCAGGGTTTATCCTAAATGGCTAGACTTTAGTGCATAGAAAACACAAACTCTCTATTTTGATCATTTTATTCAAATTTCCCACTGGGGTGTTTGAATGCAAGTGACATTGTACTGAACCCTCTAGCAACATATTTTACATACGCAAACAAATCGAAGTTCAAATGAAAAAACTGTTTATTTTCTTAAACAAATTTATGTGAATTGCGTAAAATTATGCAACAAATTTGTGAATATGAAATAAAACAAATAAAATTTTATTAACGCAAACCAAACCAAAAAAGCAATAAATTTTCATTTGCTCTGTGCCCTGTGACAATTTTGCACAATTTTCCAAAATTGCAAAATTTACTTACACGCACATTAATACACACGGAACAATGAAAGGCAATTTATTAGCAAATTTATTAAGCTACCCTTTTTTTCCGCTCTCTCATATCTCGCACAAAACTAAATCACCAGGATACGCCAGCTGACAGCTGATTGCAAAATAATCCGGAAAATTCAACGCTTTGCTGTTTAGCATAACGCAATCTCATTCATATTCATAAATTACGAACGGAAATACAGAATGGAAAGGGACGAAAAAAGAAATGGGAAAAAAAACCCCAACATTTTCAGGCAAAACCTTGCAAGCTGACTAATCTCAGGCGCGTAGACAGATAACAGACCAAACGCTGGCGCTGACAGCTATAACAAAAATAATGTTGTGTTTTTTATCAAAATTATCGCAATTTGATTTTTTCTTTTCGTTTTGGCGCGTTTATCTACACAAACACTAATACACAAAAGATTTCTATGTGTTTGTGTCATTGCGTGTTTGTATTTCGCAATTTGCAACTTTGTTGTTTCTTGTTTTTTTTTTTGTGATTTTCCCATATCTTTGGCACATTATCACGCGTAAATACAAAAACAGAAAAGAAAAAAAGTACACAAAATTTCCACACTTCGACATTTTATCTTCTCGTACGCTTTACGAAAAAATGATTTATGGCCAATTAAGCTGCGGCTGCATTGTTTGCTTTGGCTGGTATTAGGCTACTGAGCTTTATTTAAGCCAAACAATTTGCAGTTGAAATTGGTAATAATTTGGCATGCCATACCTCGACATATGTATGTGTGCTTTAGTTAGGCATTTTTAAAATCCTGTTCCTGTTATTACCACAACAATGGAATAACACTTATTATATTATCAAAATAATAATATTCAAAAAAAAAAATCCAACCATAATTCACACTAAATCTACAATGTAGATTCTACATATACACCATTAAAGCAAACTCTGTGCAGAGACTAGCTTAATTTGAACAAGAAGCCGTCGTACCTAAAAGGCTTTGAAGCAAAATCTTCAAAATATGTCTGTCAAAAAAAAAAATTTTTTTTTTTTGCAGATTTTGGGTGTGGTAGATAAAATTAAAAAATCGACAAATATTGACAAAAACTACTTCGCAAAACTGTCCTTCACTTGGATATTTCAAAGCCGATTCAGTTTGACATTTTTTTTTGGAAATTTACTGAACTGGAATCAAAGAATAAAGCAATTTTTTCGCTATTTGAGATAAAGTTCAGCATTAAATACCTATTTTTTTCTAAAATTAGCTTAAACGTTCTTTGGACTAATCTTTAGAAAATAATTTTGAGTACTATTTGTAGTACTTTTTAGTACAAATGCTCCATAAAGTAACATTCTACGCTCTTTGTTAAACTTGGCAAGAACTATATACAATAGACCGGTTCGATTTTGTATCAAGCAAAAAAAAAATCATCCCGAAACCACCTCTAAAGTTTGAAGGATTCTTAAAAACGATATCTCTATCATTTTTTTTTTTTTATTCCGAGATAAACTAATGGAGCACTTGTAACGAACCCTTTTGCCGCTCGCCGAGGTGTAGCTGCCGGTGCCCAGGGTTCATATACAAAAATTTATTTCCCCGCCAAGGAAAGAAACTCTTTTCACAATTTCATTGCTGCCACCTCGTTGTCCTCTACTAACCTGTTCTCGTCTGTCTTGATTATTCATGAGATCCCGCGCCATCGCTACATTCTCAGGTCAGGTCAGGAAATTCTCCAGAAAACAAAGCCCACGGTCCTAGTCATTGTCCACTGATACGTTTGAACTGGGTTTTGCTTGAAAGTCTCAGTTTCGTTTAAAAATTTGCAAGCAAAATCATCAAAAGTTTGTTTCGAAATAAAAATTTCTAAAAATTCGATTTTTTTTATCACAAAAATCGGCCTCTAGGGCACAAACTGTTAGCTGTGGAAAGATGATTATCAGGAGCAAAATATTCAAAATATATTTCCTACAGTTCTTGGGACATAATAGTACAGTTATTTTACGGTATTTAGGGTATACAGTCGCTCATACTCAAAAAAAGCCGTTTTTGACCAAAATTGAAAAAAATCCAAACTCTCAGGCTGAAATTCGCAAGGAAACTACAAACCGATTTTGACATTCTTGGTCCTGAAAAATGCACTGTTTATCGTGCTTTAACGTAAGGTAATAAACATAAAAAAATCTTTAGTTGTGGATGCAAAATACACTGTGAAACAAAAATACCCAAAATCAGAACTTTACAAAAAATACCAAGTATGTAACAATTATCATATCTCGCAGACATTTCGACCGATTTCTACTTTAAAGACCACATTTGAAAGCTCTTGACTTCTTCATTAGTTTCTTATCATAATTTTGGGTATGTTTTAAAACAAATACATAAAAAGGTCACTTTTTCATGATACACAATTATTTTTAACAAATTTCGGCCTCTAACGGGAAACCGTTTACTTTTGGAATAAAGATTTCAATGCAAAACTATAGAAAAACAGATTTCCTACATTTATTCAGGTCTAAAGTTTTTGTGTGTATCTTTTGTCTTGAGTTTTTTGAATCAAATTTTTTGTAGAAAATTAATCCCTTTCAAAAATTTAGGATGAACTACTACCACTAGTTGCGTGGGTTTTGATATAAAATAGAAAAACTGCGAAAAAACAATGATTTTTGTCGTTTAGACCTTCATTCAAGCCCCGGGCGGGCCATCTTTTCGGGGGTTTTGACCAAAACTAAGTATGCAGTCTTTGTTAAGATAATTTTTGATGCAACCTACAATTTTCCCATTATTTCGAAAAAGTGCTGCACCTTAGTCCTCACACACTTTTGATTCTACTGAAGGCCCATTTTGGCTAAAAAAAATGGTCATAACTTTTTTTCATTACAAAATGGGTACCCAAAGGTACTTTAGAATTAAAGACAATGTTCTTACAAAAATTTTGACGTATAAAAATTATAAATTTTTTTAGGTGTATAGATAAAATTCGCGTACCGAAATCGATTTTTTTTACAATACGTTTTTCAATTTCGCTGTCGAAAGCAAAGCATCTAACGAAAATTTAAAATTTTTTAAATCCATACCACTGTAAAATTTTACCTATTTATGACCGCGATCTGCCACTGTGCGGCCTAATAGGTATATAAGTAGGTTAAGCCCAATAAGCAATTTTATAACCATTACAATTTAACGCTTGGCAAATTGAAATTCCAAATGTTTTCATAACCAATTTTCAAACGTTTGGAAAAGATTTATTTTCTAGAATTTTCACAATTGATTTGTAAGGTTAAAATCAACGATTAAAAAATGTTTATTTCCATATATTTTTGTAATCGTTTCCAAACTTTCAACAATTTTTTTATATTATTTTTTTGATGACTTATCGAGCTATCGACTTATCACGCGTTATAACTTGCAAGTGCTGCCACTGTTTGTATAAAATACAGAACACCAAAGTGTTTGCTAGAAACAGGCTTTTTTACACCGATTAAACAATGTGCTTCAGTGTCAACATGAAATCGGTGTAGTGTAGTGAAGATTTTTGGATCGGATACTTCAGTTCAGTGTAAAATGTATGAATAAAAAAAAAAGTACACTACTTGAAAAACAAATTATCTTATTAACACATTTGTTCGCTTTCTTCGGTCTTGAGCACTTAATAAGTTAGCAAAATTTAATTTTTCAATTATTTTATGAAGAGATGAAGTTTGATCAAATTTAGTGGATGAAAACTCCCGCAAACATATATCCTCAGGACATTTTAAAATTCTTTTTCAAATGCATCATATAAATATTCCAAAATCTACTTTAAGGCAAAAACATTGAAATACGGAGCCTTAATTGCTTGCCATGCGATAATTCCCAGTAAAACAAAAAACAAATGTAAAACGATTAAAGTTTAAATAAAGACAAGAAAAGCTAAATACGAGTACTTACTGTTGTCAAGGTGACAAAACATTAGCTACAGCAACAACGCACGTGTATGCAAGAAGCTGTGCTACCAACACATAGCCAAAGAAACTAACTGCATTCATGTTCCATGTAACGCCGGAAACAATTCGTTGCGCTGTTCTTTGTGTTTACTGCAGTTTTCTTTTGTATATCGCACACATATGCGCTGCTTTTAAATCTTAATTTCCGCTTCGTGTGACATAAATTGCAGTTGCAACACACACACACATACAACTATATACACCATACATACAATAATAAGTGAGAGTCAGTGTGTGTGTTTACTTATATTTCCATGGTATGCACACAATTGTATGAGTGCCTTCAGGCGTTAAATTTGTCGCTAGTGAAATTGCGTTGCCACAGCAGTTCAAGTTTATATGGGACACACCAACACACACATGCGAATTTTTCAGGTTCTCTGGTATTTTATACTTTTTTTTTTCTTCGTTGTTCTTACGCTTTTCTTATAATTTTACTTTTGTGTTTTGTTTTGGCATTTTAAAGACTTTCACCATTCTGCTACAGGCATTGTACTTCAACATACAACACAAAAAAAAAGTATGAATTTTAAGCATATGTTGACAGCTGCATGAAAAATGCATGAAAGTGTGACATTTCACTCAAGTATCCGCTTAAGCGTGAAACAATTTTTGTGTTTTATTTCTGTGTAAAAATGTTGAATTCAGCTTTAAGGTGAAGTGGGGCAAACGTATTGCTCGCGCTTCTATTGTACAAAATCACGATTGTATTGAAGGGTCAGTAGGTGTAATGAAAATGTAGACCAAACCTAATTTTGAAGTTTGATTTGTACTTGTTTTAAGTTAAAAAATATGCAAACCGCGAAACAATATATCAACTAAAAATAATATGTGTAATCATTTTCGAATTTTTTTGCAATGCATAATTCGAATCCGACCTAATTGGAAAAACCGCTCCGTATTTTATAGCTTACAAGATTAAGAAGTTCATAATGATATATACATAATTTTTAAGCATCTTACATCACCTGCCTACCTACCTACCTACCTCATTATAATATTGTAAGTTTAAATCAGTGGTATAGAGGTTGCAACGAACTTTTTTGCCAGCGGTTTTGCTCGCCGGTGGCTACAAATAATTTATAAAGAAAAGAACGGCCTCTTAGGTTAATTCAAAATCACTGGTAGGAGTTTTAATAATACACTTCATTTTAATTTTTTTATTTGGCTTTTCTCAACATACCTATATAAATATGAGAAATAAAACACGTTTCTCTACTCTCCACTACTCTCTGCTTCTGTGTAGTATTCGTTACTTCTGTACTCCACAATCACGAGCAGCTGATATATTATAGGGTTACTCACACCTAACGCAAAAGCTGCTTTCCTCATCCTACACTATTATCTATCCGTCTGCATTTCCTTTGTCCCTCAGAGAGAGAGAGAAGACATCTGCGACCAAATGATTTTTTATCGGGCTTGATCGTGAGGCTGTTTCCCACCACTTTCACTTTAGCCGTGAGCAGCTAATTTATTATTGGGCTACCCAGGTCTAATGCAGTGATTCCCTTTGCGCTACCGAGCACTACCCCCTTATACAATACTACGCTCGCACTATTGACTGCAATGTTCTTCTGTACGCGATTAAATTCCCCTTACTCCTTTTACTACGCTGCTGTTTACATACCCGATTCCATTTGAGACTAGATCGTACCCACGATTAACTGATACATAATCGGGATACTCATTCGTCCGACACCCTCACCCTTGTACTAACCACAGAAATCTGATTCATTATCGGGCTATATGTGTTTAGTGTCGCGGTCTTTACACTACTGCGCCCCACTATTACTACTTTAACTCATCAAATGCCTTGTTTCCTTCTCGGTTGCTGCTTTCCGCCTTTTCTGCTTATTGCTGCTGCTGCGGTCGCCAGTCACGCAAAGACTGTCTCGATCAACTGCTGTATTTTCTGTTTCTTTGACAGCAAACAGATCGAACGACAGTTGCGTGTTAAAAACAGCTGGTGTGCAGTGTTGCCGTTGCGTCTGGTTTTGTTCATGTGTTGGGGGTTTTACCCTTATCGAAAATTTTGCTTACTTTTTATAAAAATACTGTAAGTAAAAATAATATTTTTCTATTCATCACATGAAGGCCCCTTGGTTCGAATCCTAATTTGTTTCTTTAACTTTATAGCAAGGTAAATATTACTTAAATTTTTTCAACAAAAAATATACTGTGCTGTAAGGTTATTCGAAAATTCTGAATTTACTAAAACACATTACTTTTGTTCCACTTTGTATATAAAAGGCACACATTTTTTTCCATCAAACGAACTGTTTCAAATTGAAAAATCATTTGTGATATACCACCCAACGCTTGTTATTTACGCAACAGTTGCAGAGCACATAAAAAATATTCGCAATTTGCATAAGAAAATCCTAAATAAAATGCACATAAAAACGGAACATAAAAATGGGGACGAAAAAAAAAACGCAATAAATTTGAATATCGAACGACATTAAAATCTGCTGATAATTGGGGAACATAAAAAGTGTAGCATAAATCTATAAAATACATTTTACAAAGTAATACAAAGTAACTCTCGTTATTTATGAGCAAAATTAAATGTTTTTTCTTTCTCTTTTTTTATATAATATATAAAAATGTTATAAATAATACTGTAAGCAAATAATCTCTCTAGCTTTGTATAGAACACAAAAAATGCTGCTTAAAGTAAAGTGCTTTTGATTTCTTTGCTATTTTGCTGAAATTTTCCACGGCATTCTTCTACAAAAACTGTCAAATTGTCATTCATCAAAGTTTTTCAATAAAACTTTTGCATCATTCTTAACAAGTTTTTTTTTTTTCGTTTACTCCCTTTTTTTGCTTTTATTTGTTAAGTTGTTTTATTAAATTTTTATCAAAATATCGAACGAAAAAATCTTTTTCACGATTTGAATGCGAAAAAAGTAAGCGATATCAGAATGAAAAGAAAAACTTTTTCTGACATTCCAGAAAATCTGCCTCTGTAAGTTGAAGCATCATCAATAAAACTGCCAAAAATAATGATAGCAAAGTTTTTGCTTTTTTTTGTTGGCAGCAATCGTTTATTTATTTATTTGCTTCTATTTTTGTTTATTTATTTTTTTTTTTTTTTTTTTTTTTTGTTGCTTCAAACTTTACAGCACTTGTTCGATTTGTGTTTTGAATATTGATTTGATTTGCTTGCTGGTGCTTCTTTTTTAGGCAGACAAAATAAATTGAAATGAAAAGTTGTGATATCTTACTAGTTGACAATTCAATTTCACTATTGTGTGTGACAAGTAGCAATTTTCAAAATGATTGCTACACGAAAGCTGCAGGATTTCACATTGCTACGAAATTAAGCCTTTAAATTGAAAGGGTTTCACAAAATTTGGATTCTACGTATGTAAAAAATGTAACAAAATTGTATCAAAAAGACATAAATTGCGCCACGGTATTTAATATTTTTTGCACAATGTAATCACTTTTAACCCTCAGTCACCCGGGTGACTAAATTGTAAAAAATGAATAAAATGACTACAAATATAGTTTTTAAAAGTTTTTGATAAAAACGAATGTTGGACATTTGGAAATAGCTATGTAGCAACACCAACAGCTGTTTTTATTGCCAATCTGGCAGCATCAACAGCTGACTTTATTGACAAGTGAATGATTGTTTTAATTCAGTTGATAAAAAATAGTAAAAAAATAGAAACTGCGAAGCGTCTAAAGTGTGAAAATAATGCAAATAAAGCTCAAACAAATAATAATGGTCATGGCGTTAGTCCAGGTAATGTTAAGACAAAGACAGCCGATCCCGTGGATCGAGAACTAGTACCCACTGGGAGCTATGCGCTGCCCTACAAAACTCGAAGGTAATCCTTTGCCATATTTTTCGCTGAACTTTTATTTATAATCTAAATACAATAGATATACAATGCATAAAATATACAGAAATATGTGCATATATGAAGATAAAATATGTTATTTCTTAATTTTGAATATTTAGAGCATTGACGGACACAGGGGTCTTGAAATTAGCGATGGATTGGAAAATGAAGACGATGAGTGAATAGGAAATGAAGAAGTTGCATCGGATGCCGGGGAAGGTGATATAGTGGACGAAGTGGACGAGCGCGACAGTGAGATAGATGGGGAAAACGGTAGTCCAAAGATTCGAGCCAATATCAGCCGTCGCGCATATCTAAACGGGCTATCTCGTGAATTAGTTTTTAGCTACATTAAGCATCGATCGTTAAATCCTCCTGTTCTATGTCCGAACTGCCATTGAGGCAGTCTTGAATATTTGTTTGGGTACTATCATTGAACCTAAGATATATCCGAGATAACGCTGGCCGAACGCCAATCAAAGGAAAATGCCACATTTGTCTTAGTGTGAATAAAAAATGTCGAAAGTCGCGCAAAGCTTGCATGATTTGGAATCAACCTGTATGCCAGGAGCACACACAGTCCTTTGATAAATGCTTGACTTGTAAAAACTTAACATTCGTGCCTATTTTTACAATTATTTTATTTATTTTATACTGGTTAGTTCTAATTATTTTATTATAGAATAAGCAAAAAAAATTTTATTTTCATAAGTTCCTTATATATTCTTATATAGTCACCCGGGTGACCAGTCAGCCGAAATAGGAATACAAAATTTTAACAACAAAAAAATGATCAATTAAAAAAATTAAAATTTTATTTTTGCTGTTTTTAATCTTGAAATTAACTAGTTTGAGCATTCCAAGAAGATGGGTTTCCTAAACTGAATAAAAATATATTTTTTTTAATGAAAAAGTTGAAATGGTCACCCGGGACCAGCCAGCCGAATGAGGGTTAAGCACTAATTTTGTAAATCAATGTTTTTCTATTCCCTATGACCCTTCGAAAAAAGGAGATTCTTCGCACCATTTAATTTAGCATTTAAACAACTGATCATTTACGCAAAAGCAGAAATAAAAAATAAACTCTATGGTCTCAGTCTACCGAAAATAGACCATGCGAAGGGGAATTGTATTCTATCTAGCCAAAAATTTCTCAAGTAAGCCACCTTAGCATTAAGAAAGGCTTTAAAAAAAAAAAGTTATTTTTTTAACAACCAGTAATAATTTTGGAAAAAAAGGGTTTTTTCTAAATATTCAGCACAGACTCTGAAAAAATTGGAATTTTTTTGGACCAAAATTGTTCATTAATTACATTGCACTAATTCTTACGACTTTTTTTTTTTTTGTCTGAGGGGAAATAGGCCATTCTAATCTTATTCAAGTATGGTGCTAATTCAATGGTGCTAACCATTTTTCTGTATTGGTTCATCGCCCTATACAAAAAGTTCAAATGAAAATTTCATCTCGAAACGGGTGTTTTTCATTGAGAATCTCTTTTTAAATTGTGATAAATCAATAATTTGTCATCATAAGAATATTTTCCAGCTCATTTTGTATTAATAAGCATTCGAATTGTTTACTTCTTAACCAATTTATTGGATAGTTTTTACCATTTGCTGTTTCTAATATATAGTTTTTAGTAGGCCTCAAATCAGTGATTTTTCACTTTTGTGCAAGGATAACTCGGTATCCTGATGTTATAGAAAAAAACCAAGACCATAATCGTTATGAAAAGGTCCCAATTAACCATAAATGGCTATAAAAACTGAGGACGGAAAACCATGTTTGGACTGGACGGTGGTAGGGGCATATAAAAATGGACCACCGCAGATCCTGAAAACATCTAATTTCTTGTTACTTGTGGTTAGACCTATGGAAATATGAGCTCAGTTTTCGATACCCATTTTTTGCATACATTAGTCCGTCTGGCGTCCACTCTATAAGAAAATTCGGTAAAAATTATAGTTAAAGTTAAGAATCATCCGATAAATTTATTAAAAAATTAGCAACTCGATTCTCGATTGCCTATTAATACATCATGAACTGAAAAATATACTTTTAATGAAAAATCATTGATATATCACAATTTTATTAGAGATTCTTTATGTAAAACATCACTTTCTAGACAATATTTTCATTTGAATTTTTTGTATGGGGCGAAGGACCAATCCAACGAAACGGTTAGCACTACTAAATTCCCCATAAAATTCGATTTCAAAGCCCGCGCCTGTCATTGAAGAGCTAAGGTCAGCAGGCCACGAGAAAAAAATTGGGGTTATCGATGTTGATTCATAAATTATTCACAATTTAGTCATGCCATGCAAGTCTTTTTTCAGCAGTAAGGAGAAACAGGTCATCTTACGAAAAAATTGTCCTTTGAACAGGACATGTGTGAGTTTTTTCAGAATTTTTAAAGACATATTTAAATTTTTAAAAAATTGCCCCAAAAAAAAATTTAATACGTTCCAAAAAAATCCAAAAAATTCATACGTAATCCTTAGTGGTTTTTTAAATAAAAAGTTTTGATCCTAAAAAATACAATTTTTGATCCCGAATTATGCTTTAAATTTAAGAAAAATTTTTTTGTCCAAATTCATGACTAGTTGCTGTAGAAAATAATTTATTTTTTTTTAGCCTTTTTTACATTTTAATTCATAGGTGGCACACTTGAGAAATTTTTGGCCATCACATAACCCAGAAAAATAAAACAAAAAACTCGACTCTACGAAGCAATTCCAAGAAAAAATGTTCCACCGAAATGTTTTGTAAGCGGTGCCATGCCTTCTGACGAGTTTTTCTTATAAAACGACATAACACGTATTAAACTTCGTTTCAAGGGATAACGTTTCCTTAATTTTTATCAGTTTTGAAAAACGTTTTTGAGCAATATTGAATCAAGTTTTTAAATTGCTTTAAGGTCCTCGATACCACAGATGGCTTTTTTTTTTTTTTTTTGCTGTATTTCGCGAAGATGATCAGCTATGATTTCGGGGCTTAAATTTTTTAGACCACTAAACTTTTTCAAATGAAACATCGAAGGGCGATTTTTTCCATATTTTCATCGCACCTATTGACTTTTCAAATCAACAGTGGTGTCACATTTCATCACAATCATATGCAATGTTGAAGTACAGCCCATTCAACCATACTAATATTGCAAAAACTGGCTAACTACTCGAGGAAATAAAGCATCATTTGAGCTTCATATTGAATTTTCTTATAAATTTTGCTTTCAGTATAACTTTTTGTCAAAAGTCTGCTAAGGACAGAGAACACTAGCCTAACTTAATCGGTCAAAGTAGAATTTTATATTTTCTAATAAAGTGAATACAGACAGTCGAGGATTATCATATGACATAATTTTATCATATACATAACTGCAGTTCATACCAAACGCTTAGCCGGAGATTAATATTAACAAAGAAATTTTCAAACACTCTACACAATACAAATAAGCCCCCAAAGAAAGTAAAAATTAAAATCTAAGCACTATTTAATCTCTTTCTAAACTAAATTGTGTAAATAACTCAACTTTTCTTCAACAAAAAAAAAATACATAAAATATAAAAATAAAGACTTAAATACATGAACTCGTGACAAAACCACAAGCTTAAGTTAATCCTTTACAACTAATGTTTATCCTTTGTCTTAACGTCATCAACTTAATTGCTGTCGCTACTGTTGCTCGTTGTTGTTAGTGTTGTTGTTGCTTCTACTGCTTTTAAAGTGCTGCTTTTTTTCCCTCAACTCAACTCAACATGCCATAAAATTTTCTCACTTGGAACAAAAAAACAAGTGCTGTCATTCAACATACTCATTATCCTTTAGCCTTGCGCTGGTGCCAAAACAACAAAACAAAGCAAAAACAAAAAAACCAAAGCAACAACATTAACACAGACACAAACAGAATAGCGCACACCAACGTTAATGCAGCGCAATGCCATATTTTTTCGTGCTTAAAATAAGGATATTTTTTTTTCCTTTCCACTCTTTAAGTAAATTAAAAATGTGGCATGTGTTATGCAGCAGCCAAAAAAAAGAAAAAATTTTGAAACTGAAAAAACAATAGCACAGCAATTTAGCTGAAATATTTAGTAAAAGAAACAGTTTTTCCTTTTCACATGCATACTAATATAAAAAAGTATTTGTAAACACGCTGTGGGCGTGTTGCATCCACTTAAAGGTCCTTCAAAGTTTGTGCAACATTTTGCATAAAATACTTTAAAGTTGTATAAGTAAATTGTGCATAGAATTTTTAATCAAAGCAACTGCCAGCTATGCACAGTCTTAAATGCATCCCAAAAGTATGCAATAAGATTTTTAATTAGCTGCCGCTTGAACTTTGACTCTTGTCCGATATCTCTAGCTGCAGTTGCGCGCGTTTAGTTTGTAATGCGTACTGCATGCAACATGGCTTGGAATGATCATTCAAGGACGCTACTTACTGTCTAAAGATGGCACAAGGCGAGCATTTCATTAATTAAAATAATGTGTTTAATAAAAATAGTTCTTTAATTACTGTTTTGGTTTACGAATTTTCAAAATTTTCTATGCGCCCAGAATTGCTTGTTACTATTTTCGTTAACCTCTATAGTGAAAATCTGTCTAAGTAAATCTCTACTTAAATTTGCCAGCAACTTGTAGGCAGAAAATTCGTAGTTCCAATTTTCTCTGAACTTACCAATATCGCAGCTCTTGGAAAAAATACCTACAGAGGGAGATCATTCATATCAGATGCAAAAACCAGATATACACAATTCAAACGAAACCAAGAAAAACACAAAAAACGATTAACCATTGATTCGTATAAGATAGAACAACCATTTTGTTTTGCTCAAAATGTAGAAAATTCCATAGATTTGGTGTACTAAATTTAAATAAAATTCTTAGTGTAGAAGAAAAGTTTTTACAAATTAAAATTTTAAACTTTAAGCAAAATGCTAAGCTACAGCCGTATCAATAAAAACAAAAAGTTATATGTTTGTATGTTTTTTATTTTGCGATATTTTGCTTAAAGTTTAAAACAAAAAAGCCGATTACAACAATTCTTCAAATTAAAATTTTATCATATTGATTAGTAGTATGCCGTTGCATTACTAACTAAACAACTATTGCTGTTGCAAACTCAGCTATAAATTTGAGTATATATCGTTCCTATAAAAATGAAAAACACTGTGATGGTTTTCTCTAGTTTGGAGTTATTTAGTATTTCTGATTCAAAATATAATAGTCTTTGGTTTGATGAGACCCATTTAGCCAACAGTAATGTTTATAGCTTGTTTTGCACCTCAACAACCTGGTTTTGGCTTAGCTTTGACATTTCGAACTCAATTTTCAGATATTTCTTTATAAAATGAACACTTCAAAATGAATGGGACCATTAACTTAGATTTATGAATTAACAAACTTTAGTGTTAGCTATAAATTTTTGAAAAAACACCCCTTTCATGAAAATGACTAAAAGCGCCAACTTCAACACCCTGTATTTTAACAACAAATGATACTAGGACCAAATCCTCCCGGATTGTTGTTGTTGGACACGGGATCTACCAAATTGCCAAATTTGAGCAAAATCAGAGAAAAAACTAGTAAGGGTGTAACTTTTGGCCTGGCCAAAAAATAAATACCCTACACAGCAGGTTTTTGAAAATTTTGCAACGCTCTCTTGTCCGAGTTCACCCAGTTTTTGTTCAGAGCTTGCATTTATAGTTTTTATTGTCTGAGTGCAAATTGGTTGGATTATCTCAAAAAACGTTTTCAGTATAGCGTTTTGAAGCTTTTGCTTGTATAGGAGGTGCCACGCCCTCTTGTCCGAGTTCGTCTAGTTTTAACTTAGAGCGTGCATCAATAGTCTTTAGCATTTGAGTGAAATTTGGTTAGATTATCTCAAAAAACTCTTTCAGTATAGCGTTTTGAAACTTCTGCTTGTGTGGGAGGTGCCACGCCCCCTTATACGATTTCACCCAATTTTTGTTGAAAGCTTTCATTTATTATTCTTGTTGTTTGAGTCAAATTTCGAACGAATATCTCAAAAATCGCTTTCAGTATAGCGTTTTGAAGCTTTTGCATATATGGGAGGTGCCACGCCCTCTTGTTAGATTTCACTCAGTTTCTCAGGGCTGTCGCTTACAATTTGCAGTATTTATGTGTGTTTTGGTTGTATTGTCGTGAAAAATACTGATAAAATTGCATTATGAATATATATTTTGTATGGGCGGTAGGCGTGTCCGTTGACCGATTTTGCTCATTTTCAATCCCCCGAGCTAATTTTGACGACGAAGGCAGTGTACCAAATTTCATTGAATTATCTTGCTCAGTTTTCCCAAAAAGTGTATTTCAACACACAGCCAGCCAGCCAGCCAGCCAGCCAGCCAGCCAGCCAGCCAGACAGACGGACATGGCTATATCGACTCAGGAGGTGACGCTGATCAAGAATATATATACTTTTCTATGTCTGCCACGCCTCCTTATCTACAAACGGAAGGACAAAGTAAATATACCCTGGGTGTAGGGTATAAAAGTTTTGAGCTGGTACACTTGGCGTGGATTGCTTCATATAAAAAGTAAAGCAAAAGTAATGTCATAATGTAAAGTGGCTGCAATATTGTCTGAAATGAAAAAAAGTCTGCCTTGTTTTCAAAAAAATTATGCCAGTTAGTGTGAAATTTATGATGTTAAGTAGAAAAAGTTTTATCTATCAAAAATGCACCTTTCTGAGCTGATTCTAAACTGCTGACATTTTTCGGTTTTTTTTTTTCGATCGGAAAAACGGATTTTACTCAAAACTAAGGCGTCTTACGAAAAAAGTGCAAGAAACTTTTGTTCATCTAACAGGGTGCTGAAATCAGCATTTTAAATAAAACTTTGTTGAACTTGAAAAATTATTTTTTCAAACGCTGCTTTGACTCAAACCTAAAAACTTTTTCATATTTTTGACTCAGGTTGTCTCGGCCTTTTTTTTCTGCCGACATTTTTCGGTTTTTTAATACAATTTCTATCGGAAAAACGGGTTTTACTCAAAACTCAGGCGTCTCACGAAAAAAAAGTGTAGGAGGCAAAAAATGCCAAGCATCATCCAAGAAATACGTGTGAATTTTCTCAGAATTTTTTGAGACATTTTATGATTTTCCAATACCTATGGTCAAAAAAAAAATTAAAAAAGTTCAAAAAAAATCTAAAAAAATTCACACGTATTTCTTAGACGATGCTAGGCAATTTTTGCCAAATACACTTTTTTCGTAAGACGCCTTGGTTTTGAGGAAAATCCATTTTTCTGATCGAAATTACATTAAAAAACCGAAAAATGTCGGCAGAAAAAAAAAGCCGGGACAACCTAAGTCAAAAATATGAAAAAGTTTTTAGTTTTGAGTCAAAGAAGCGCCAGACAAAATAATTTTCCGAGCTCAACAAAGTTTTATTTAAACTGCTGATTTCAGCACCCGAATAGATGAACAAAAATTTTACAAACCAGCTGCTCTACTTTTGAGCTGCTTTCACTTAGGAGGTTAATACTAAAAAAGTAAAACAATTGCACATGAAAGGGCAAAAAACAAAACTATTACTATCCATGAAAAAGAGCGCGAAAAACAAAGCAAAAACAACAGTTAACTCGAATTATCCTGCAAACGAGCGCTGTACATTATACAGCGAATGAATGAATGAAGTTAACAGCGCACGGATTTTAATGCATCAGCGTCTGTTTCCATGCTTTTCCTCCTTGTGCCCCTTGTGCTGTATTTCTTCTACGCGATTTGTGTAGTTTTTCTGTAATTTCAACTATTTTTATCCTTTTCCCCTTTGACTGCTTTATTAGTCTCAGCGATGCATTAAGTTTCCTCTTTTTTTTTTGCATCTCTGCTGTGCGCCTGCAATGAATGCCCATGGCAATCAACTGCAGTGCAGCTTTTTAGCTTTTTCACTGCTCAATCGAATTATTTTGGTTTCTTTTTTACTTTGGGTTTTTTTTGTCATGATGTTCGTTTTTTTGTTGCCACCACTGTGGCTGACTTATCTCCCCTTCGCCCCACTTATTTATGCGGCGCATCATCATCTATCTCTCACTCACTGACGCGCGCTCATTATTTGCGCGTTCTTGAGTTAATTTTATTAGGCTTCATCAAAGCAGAGCAGAGCAAAGCGCAAAAAGGAAGAAGATTGCAAAAAAGAAAAGCAGAAAAAAAAAATGAACGCTTTTATGTGTTTGACTTTGATGTATGAAAGGAAAGGAAGTTGGTTGGTTGTGGCGGTGGCGGTTGTGCTTATTATGAAGACAGTGTACTGGTGTCTATGTGTGTGTGTATGTGGGTTGTATATTCATGTTTTCTTGCATGTAAAGGCATCCTTTTATATTTTGTAATGAGCTTGTTAAGTTTTGTATAGCTCGTTGAGTTGGCATTCAATTTAGTTTGCTCTATTTCAATTAAAAATAATTCAATTTAATGAAAATTTCTTAATTTTTTTTCTAGTTTTCGTAAGAAAGCACCAGTTTGTTTTTGGAATGCAAAATGTAATCAATTACAGTTGAATACAAAGGCTATGAAAATCACAAAATTTTAAATTTTCCAGATAAAATTAATTAATAGGGGTCTGCACAAGACATCTTGAAATAAAGTGTACTTTTTTTAACTCCAACATTTTACACCGAACTGATGCATTTGATCCAAAAAATTCAATATTCAAATCATCATGTACACTGATTTCATTTTGACACTATTTACATTGTCTTGTTTTATCAGTGTGAAAAATAAACTTGGTTCTAAAAAATACATCTGTAAACTCTATTTTATAAAAACAAATACTTCAGGTCACTGTAAAACGTGCGAGTAGAGAAACCACAATAAAATGTATGGTATGGTAACACTTGCAGAATTGTAGTAGCTTTCATACATTTTCGCGAGAGAGAGAGAGCTTGAACAAAAAAGAGGCATAAGAAGATAGCGATAAACTACCATTAGCATTTAGTAGTGTACACTACTACTACAGTATGCAACTAAAATAACTGAAACAAATTAAACAAGACAAAGTAGCACAGTATTTGTTTATTGTCTTTCAAATTCTAGTTCTATCAAGACATTTACACACGACACTGAACTGGAGCATTTGATAAATAAAAAACGGGTACAAAATATAACGTATCTTGAGACGAAATGTCTTAAAACGCAAACAAGACGTCTTGTGCAGACCCCTATTTATTAACAATTGGTTATATGAGGCCGTTCAAAATGACAATGGTGCAAATCTTAAACAAGGCAAAAGTAATGTCGTATAAATTATGTGCCATAATGATTGGCCATTTTAACAATTCCATATCATGAAGTAAATTTTTCGTGAAAACAAAAATCAATTTTATTCATCCCTAACAAAATGTCAGCCAATTAATATTACTAGAGTTCGCCTTGTGGCCGAAATTCGACCATTTCGATTTGACCATAAAATAAAGGAAAAACTTTTTATACCCTTCCTTGGTCGATAAAACACAAAAAACTTTTAATATTCTTCCTTAGGGTTCGGGTTATCTGCATCGGTGCAGCAGCTAAGTTGAAATATCGTACTTTCCATTTAAAGGCGTGTAACTCCTACTAAAGAGCAAACAGTTTTTGATATCTATACCCAAAATTCATAAAAATCAATCATGCTATCGTGCTATATAGTGCTAACTCTATATCTATACCAAATTTCATAAAAATCGTGTGCCGTATTTTCGCCGTGACCGTGTTTTTTCCATTTAGGGGCGTGGCACTGCCCATTGAAAACATAATGGTTATATTATCGTTCCTTACTGCCAATCCTACCTACATACCAAATTTCGTTGAAACCGATGCAGCGGTTTAGCTGTGAGAGCGTTTTTTCCATTTAGGGGCGTGGCACCGCCCACTGAAAAACATTATGGTTATGTTATCGTTCCCTAGTGCTTACCCTATCTCCATACTAAATTTCGTTAAAATCGATGAAGCGGTTTAGCCGTGAGAGCATTTTTTCCATTTAGGGGCGTGGCACCGCCTACTGAAAAACATTATGGTCATATTATCGTTCCTTAGTACTAACCCTATCTCCATACTAAAATTCGTTAAAATCGATGAGGCGGTTTAGCCGTGAGAGCTTTTTTTCCATTTAGGGGCGTGGCACCGCCCACTTAAAAAAAAAATATAGTCCTATGCACTGCTCCTCCTCACAACCTTTCCAACAAAAAAAAATTAACCAAATCGGTTGTGATTTAGGTATAGAAACAGGGACTGAACCGATTTCGTTTGCCTATTTATATATAGATGAATTACTTTTGCTTCGTTTAGGAGTTGCATCATTGTCATTTTGAACGGCTCATATATGAAAGCACAAGTAATAAAAATTAATTGAATTGAAAGTGGTCTCTTTTGTGTAATAGAATGCACTTATTATGTCTATTACACTTATCAATATTCGACTTTTTCAATATTTTTTGACTCCCTAAATAATTTTTTTTTTTCTTGTGTACACTGGTAAACACTTTTTTTGTCACATGAAATTTATTCAGATATATGTTTGCTCTGGTGTACTCTCATTATGAAAAACATATTATTTTGCCCCGGTTTGATAGGTTTTTTTTTTTTTTTTGCTTGGTGAATGCTAGATATTAATTTTTGACCCACTTATTTGTCCACATGTATTCTCTAGATATCTTTTTCTTGACTAATCGGGATGTTTTTTGATAATTTCCTTTACATTCTGATATTTATGCAATTATTCAATACGATTTTTTATATATTGATCTTCAATGTTAAAAAAATCGTGGTGTTTTGAACTTTTCCGGAATTATTTTAGCATTTATTAAGTTTTTGTTTTTTTTTTTTGCATTTTCATTATACTTACTTAAAATTTTTAGACATTAGCCGTGTTTTTTTTGACGCGTATATACAATTGTGGATACCTTCAAATTGCGATAACTCATGAACAGTAAGTCACACAATAGAACTCTAAGAAACTTTTTTATGGAGAATCATTTTCTCTTTCATTTTGTATTTAAAAAAATTTATTTTTAAGGAGGTATTTTATAAAAACTGGTTAGCGCCGATAAATGGCAAAAAATCACTTTTTTTTAAATAACTTCTAAATAATTATTTTTTTTTTACAAAAGATTAAAATTATTGGTAGAGCATGTGGTTCTCCTTGAAAAAGACCCTTGGACTTTTTATCGTACGACTCACCGTTCAAAAGTTATCGCAATTTGAAGGTATCCACAATTGTATATACGCGTCAAAAAAAACACGGCTATTATGCGAGTAATTATTCTTATTTATTTAATTATATTTATTTTTTTTTTTATTACATTATTTTTGTATATTTTATACCCAGAGGTTGACGTTAAAATTGACTTCAAGGAGATCATATTTAAAACTCTCAAACGTATAAAAACAGTTGTTTTTGCAGGTACTGTAAAGCATTTGTATGTTTTGTTTTGTTATGAAGCACTTTTTTTTAACAGAAGTCCAATAAAAATTCTTCATCTTGAACTTTTTATTATCTTGTCATAAACTTCATAAAAAAAACGTAATATAACCTATAAACAACTTTCAACTACTTACTAATGACAACATTTTCGTCCTGCAAGTATACTCAATCAAAAAAATTTTGTATCGTTGATCATCGTGTCCATAAAACTTCAGATTACAAATTCCTCTTCAACTGGTTGAGAAACTGAAGGAAAAATTTGCGCAAGATTCCTGTTGCAACTTTGTGCGGCATGTTTTTTGGGACGCTAAATTTGTTTTGTTCCTAGCAATAATCATTACAACAAGCATTTGGGCACTTGAACTTTAAAAATTGTTGGGCCTATAAAACTATTTTTCAACAGTTCCATGACTAGCATAACAAGATTTGTCTTGATCTCTTCGGACTTCGTTAAAATTTTATCCGTTTTTTTTTTTTTTTTTTTTTTTGATTTTTAGAGTATGGTTCAAATACCCAAAACATTTGATGAAGTTTTCTGCATCTTAGATATAAAAATTTACTTTGGAAAAGTAATGAATGTGTCAGGTTAAAACTGCAGAGTGATTCGTTTGATATTTAATAAAAAAGTTTCTACTATTTTTAGTTAGATTAAAAAAAAACTCTGCAGTCTACTTTTTGATTTTCCAAAATAGTTTTCATGAAAAGCAAATAAAATATCTCTTCACATGAATTAAAAATATAATGATATCTCTAACAGTTATGAGATTATGATTTTTTGAACATTTTAAAATACATATTTTTACAATCAACCAAAACTGCTTCATGAAATTGCACATAATTCGAACACTTTTCAACAGACCATAACCATTCTGACCTTTTTAGGAAAGTTAAAGAATAAGGTCATAGGTAAAGCAAAACACGCCAAGTGTACCAGCTCAAAACTTTTTTGTCTCCGATTTCGCTCAAATTTAGCAATATGGTAGAGCCGGTGTGCAAAAACAACAATCCGGGAGGATTTGGTCCTAGTGCCATTTGTTGTTCAAAGACAGGGTGTTGAAGTTGGCGTTTTTAGTCATTTTCATGAAAAGGGTGTTTTTTCAAAATTTTATACAATAGCTTACACCAAAGTTTGTAAATTGATAAATCTATTCATTTTGAAGTGTTTTCACCAAAAATTTTTACACTTAAAAATACTTTTGAATTTTTTTTTTAAAAAAACCCCCCAAATTTTTTTTTAAAAGTACTTTAAAATGATGTATAACTCAAGGTGGGATTCGGACGCCACATGGGAGTTTTTGGCTTTTGATCGCCCGCGGCAGGCGAAAATCTTTTTTTACTCAAGAGGAAAGCATCTTACGAAAAAAGTGTACTAGGCATAAAATGCTTAGAATCATCAACAAAATAAGTTTGAAATTCTTTGGAAATTTTTTGGAAAGTTAAAAAAAATTTTTTTTCTTTGAGTAATTTTTGACAAATTAAAAAAAAAAATTTTCAAAAATTATTCAAAAAAAAAAGTTTAAAAAATCACACGTATTGCTTGAGCTGGTACACTTGGCGTGATTTGCTTAAGGTACATTACTTTTTTTAGTAAAAAGATAATAGAACCTCTCCAAAGTCTAATTTAAGATCTTCTGAAATAGTTTTGATGGAAAGAAAACATAACTACTTTTCATATAAATTCAAATATCAGATGGTACTTGTAATAGTAAAGATATATTATTTTAAACTATACACCATTTTCGTCTCTCATAATTTCTAATACTACGTTTCCACCAGAGATTTATGAGGTGATTTACGGCTATTTCTAGAGCTAGCTCTAAATCTCTCTGTAAATCACGTGATTTGTCATACAATAATAAATCTGTTGCTAACGATATTTATTGGCATCACTTAAATAAAGTACTTAAACTATACTAAAAATATCTGCGTGCTCTTGTCTGCCGACCCTTAACTGACTCAATATCCCCATATATTAGGTGTCATTTTTGTACCTTTTCAAAAAAAGGGTAAAAATTACCCACTTGTGGGGACTGTAGAGGATTAAAACTTTAAGTTTACTGAACACATAGTACACCTCAGATGTAAGGATCATACAGTTAAATTCATCGATTGTACAGTGGATTAAAAAACTTTAAAAATCGATTAAAAAAAAAATCTGACGTGCTGGAGAAAAACGACGAGTTATGGGTATTTGCTTTAACGTCTACTTTAAGAATTTTTTGGATTTCATGTGTTTTACAAAAATTTTGAAATTGTCAGACAGTGTTATTTGCAATGTATAGTTATGGAAAAACATTAAAATTAAGGGATAGTATAGAGCATTAAGTCTTCGTGAAAATAATGTCTAAAGATTATTGAGTGTGCAAAGTTTTGGGGCCATATTTTTTCAAAGCTGTTGGGTTTTTAAGATGCCAAATTCCATATTGAAAGATAATTTTATATTCAAAAAGAGCGCGACTTGATCTTGGTAACAACAACAAAGTTGTTAAAACCAAGATTCAATACCAATTACTAATTTTTGGCGCATATTGTCGGAACTTGCTACTTTTTCTATATAAATTTTACAACAAATGTAGGGTACATCAATTAACATTTGCGCCGCATATACATTTCCCTTCATTTCTATCTTTGCTTTTTCTGTTTCGCATTGCGTTTACAGCTATGTATTTATCTCTGTCATAACGAAACTTTGTATGAAATTTTTTCATTCTTTGCACACATTGTCATCTTCCTTGACCAACTCCTAAAACACGCAGTGTCCTTGTGTGCGTTGCCTTAACACTCCAGTGACTTGACATTATGCGTGTTTTTCTTTGTGTTTTCTTTCTTTTCTTTTTCCTTGTTGTTTCTTTTCAACATAGTTACTTGCACGCTTAATTTTTTCTCTTTTGACTCGTTTCTCGTTGCTCGTTATCCCCCATTGGCAGAGTCTGCATTTTTATTTCACATTCTTTTTCATTTAGTTTTCTGTAGTTTTTTTGTTTTTGTTTGCCTTGCAAATCACTCACTCATGCCCTGTTTTGCTGTTTAATGAAAAAAGTTTTCACACAGTTGTTTCTCGTTACTTTTTACACATTTTTTTGTTCATCTCTTTTTTCTTTTATATTCTCTTCTTTTTTGTTTTGATTGTTGTTGCTATTTTGTTGCGCGCGTAAATTGTTACAAAATGTTTCTATTTGCTGTAGGGTTTATGTGTTAGTACACAAATGACAAGTATGTGTGAGTGCGTATATGTATAAGTGCGCGTTCGTTTGTGAATATCCTGCTGATAGACAGCTGTAGTGTGAAAGCTGTTGAGAAGGACATGCGCTTTTTTTTTGTTTTTGTTTTCTTTTTTTGTTGTTTTGAATTATTGTTACTTTTTTATCAAAATAATGAGCAGTGAGTTTTTGTTTTGTTTTCTGCTTTTGTTTTTTTTTTTTTATTTTTTTGCTTTATTTCTATTTTAGTTTCCGTTCTTTTTGTATGTTTTGTTTTTTTTGTAAATGTGAGTGTGTTGTCTAAAATTTTGTATGTGCGAAATGTCAGCATGACAGCAGCAATTATTGTTACAGCAGCTGTTAAGTTGTCATTGTTGTTGCTGTTGTTACTTTTAGTTTTTGTTGTGACACTCTTAGTTGAATTAAGTGAAAATACAATGTAATAAATGTAAAAAATACACAATACAAAATAATACACAAAAAGAATTAGGGGAATTATTGTGCTATGTTAACAAAGCATCATGTCTTTGGATTAGTCTTTCTGTATATTGAATACTAATTTTAAAAGAAGCTGTTGTTGGAAAATTATATAAAAATCTTAGTACTTGAATTGCAACATTCACACTATATATTTTCAATTGAACGCCATTAGCTATGCAACGAAAATTTTAAAATATTAATGCTACTCAGCTGTATACTCTCTATATGTGAGCACCCCAAGGGGAAAAGAAGTGCTTCAAAAAGCCTTCTAAAGTGCTTCTTTTGCACAAACAAGCGCTTTGGAAAATGAAGGAGTTTCAATTTTTGAAAATAAACTATTGAAAATTTGCAAATGTACAAACAATTTTTTTTTTTCTGAATGGAATGATGCAACTACGGCATATGCTTTTCTCTTTCAAAACTATAAATAATTGTATATAATGTGAACAATTCTCTTATAAATTTCAGAGTAGTTACGCATTTTTTACTGCCGGAATAAGGTATATAAATTTGTGCAAGTGTACCTAATTACGTGACTATTGCTATTTAGTTGACTCCTTAATTTGTAATGTGTGCTTAATAATGTTCCTTAAAGCAAAGAAAAATATTATGTTCGCAGAATTTAAAATAAATAAATTTTAAAATGTACAAACTGAAGAACTTGATATTTTATAAGGTTGTTTAAAGAAAATAAATCAAATTTGTTAATGCAGCCTTACGGAAAAAGGCCTTTTGAAGCTCTTATTTGCAATGCGGTGGTAAGCATTCTTTCAGTTAAAAAAAAAAGAAATAAACGAGCTGACTACAGTGAGATTTGAACCAAGTGTGTGACAGATAGAAGCTTATTATTTTTATTTGCAATTACAAACTTGTTAGAGCTCCACACCACTTACCTATGTGAGGAAGATGTCTAAAGTTTGTTTATCAAGCAAATATTTGTCCCAACAAAAAGTCATTGTGTATTGAATTTCAATTCAATTAAACACATGTAAATAAATTAGAGAAAGGAAAGTAGGAAAGTAAAAATAAAATAAAAAAAAAAAATATTAAGAAAACTAAAAATAAAAAAAATCACCCGAGCTGGGGATCAAACCCGGGTCTATGGTTAAACAAAATTCAAGTGCTGAATACTACGTTTTCATCGGAGATTTAGCTGTGGCGAGATTTATTAATGTTTATATTTGATAAACACATTTCCACCGGCCGAAAGTAACTTATTTTTAAAAGTAAATGTCATAAGCGGGAAAATTAAAATCGTTCTTCCTTTCTTTTTTAATATTTATCTTTTGTTTGCTTTTTTTATTGACTTTTAGTGCCACTAGTTCGAAAAAGCATAAATCAGTAGCCTTATTCAGATGTTCATGAAGATTTAAAATAAATCTCGCCAGCAGTAGATTTATTTTTGTATGATAAATCACACGATTTATAGCAAGATTTAGAACTGAACCTCGAAACAGCGGAAAATTGCCTCATAAGCTCCCATTGCAAAGACCATCTTGAATTCGGATTTAAATAAAAACGTAAACAGATGCTCAAATCCAAGATCCAATGTTTCATTGCTCTGCAAGAATAAATATGTAGATTGATAATACATAGTAGAACTGCTAACGTCAGGAAATTTGATATTAAATAGAGTTCTATTATTCCAAAATTATTCGGTTCGAGAGTAGACTTAAGACTCTAGGATATTTTGAAGATTTTATTATCTTAACTGAGTTAAAAATATGTTAAAATGTAAGAAGATAGAAGTTCCTGCGCCAAGAGACCAATCTCCAAGGGAGAATGCTAAGAAAATTGATATCGCCCATTCACTACAAAAACAGGACAAATATAAAAAAAACTCGATTTTGCCGAAAAACGTTAAAATTTTTCAATTGAAACAGTTATTTCGTTCTCAAACGGTGATCGTAAAAGATATTGCTATGAAATTTTTACATAATATAGACTCCTAAACGGCTGGATCGATCACCGTGAAAACTTATATTCATAGATTTTTGGGTACAGCGCGTGTTTCTGCATCACCCATGGGTTCCTTCTTGGATAATTCGTTTTTTCGTGTTTCCAAAAAAATCATATCATATTACTGAAAATATTTAACGGACATGGATGAGATTTGGTATATGTATTAAGAGTTTTGACACAAATAATGTCCAAGGGAAAAATGGGCGGTACCATGCGCTTAAAAGAATGCCATATCTCTGAAAATATTTAACCAACATACTTTGATGAGACAATTAACATTCTAGGGTATAATTGAATAAGAGATGCCCTGCCCTTTGTAAAGAAGAAGGTGCAACAACGCACACCGGAAAATACTAATACATACATGCATATGTATATCCGAAGAAAGAGCTACGTATGTACAGATTGGCTGATTCGAACTGTTACCAACTTCAGATAGACTTATCTGACAGATGGAACATGACAGTTGTCTAAAAATTGGCATGATCTTAGTTCATTCTATTGTCAACAAGTAACCAAAAGCATTTGCGCGTCAATTTATTGAAAATAAAAAATTTTCGAAATGGAATTCAAACGTTATAGTGTGATTGCTCTTTATTTGGCTGGAAAATCGCAACCAGCAATTGTTCGTGAGCTGAAACATTTAAAAGTGAATAAAATGTTTGTGTATCGGACCATAACACGTTACGATGGTACCGGCAGCGTTGCCAAACGACATGGTGGTGGTCGGAAAATAACTGCAACATCACCAGAAATGGTTCGAAAGGTGAAGGCCAGAATTGAGCGAAATCTGAGACGCAGTGGCAGACAAATGGCTGCCGAGCTGAAAATATCGCGTGAACGAATGCAACACATATTGTCAAACAAGCTCGGACTAAAGGCCCTCAAGTTCCAAAAGGCGCATGATCTCACTCCTGCTCAAAAAAAAAGTTAGGCTCGATAGAGCCAAGGAGTTGTTGCGCTTGCACGCCGCCGGAAATCTGTCACAAATTGTCTTCTCTGATGAGAAAAATTACTGTATCCAGCAATATGTAAACAAACAAAATGATCGGGTTTACTTGACAGAGAGGTCCTGCTGATGGGCGCTCACCACTCGTTTTTTTGGCCGCTGGCGTCAAAGTAAACGCCCAGCTGTATCGTGAATCAGTGTTGGAGGGTGCTTTACTACCGTGGGCACGCAAAAATTTCGGTCACAAGCCATGGACATTCCAACAAGACTCGGCACCGTCACACAAAGCTCGTGTGAATCAAGAATGGTTAGAAAAAAATGTTCCTAGCTTCATTTCTGCTCAACAATGGCTCTCAAATTCGCCTGATGCGAATCCGCTGGATTTCTCAATCTGGGGTATGTTGGACAGGAAGGTCTTGACTAAAAAATACCAGAGCGTTGATGCGCTAAAAGTGGCCCTTCAACGAGAATGGCGCAAACTTCCACAAAATCAAATTCGTGCAGCATGCGACTCGTTCTTCGACCGTCTACGGGCCATAGTTAAGGCCGAAGGTGGCCATATCAAAAATCTCAAGTAGATTCTTAAAATTTGAACATTTCCCAACAATTATAGCGTTTGATCAATAACCTGTATATCTCAAAGATAATTTATGACCAATTTGTTGTTGTTTCTTAAATTAAGAACTTACGCATAGATGACTGTATTTCTGCCCAAATTTTTTCGTAAATGAACACAGCAAAGTCACTCAAGTAAACTTCATTTTTCACATTTATCACAAATTCAACTTATTAAGTGCCAACAAATGAAGAGAGAGAGAGTGAAAACTTAAAGTCAAATTCCGCAGAATTGTTAACGATAAAAAAGGACGCTGAAACATAAAAGTTTCCGAAACCCCTAAGCAGATGCAAGGCAAAGAAGATAAAAATCGCAAATGGTATAAGTCTTCTTAAGAACTCACAAATAAAGAACAAATACATAATGAAACTAATACATGCATGTGAAACAAATACATATACAAACGTTTGTAACATACATACATATGTAAATACGTAATAAAGGAAAAATGAAAAAGTATACCCCAAAGTCATAGGCAACTCCGTATACAAGAACCTAAAAGTTTTTTTACTTTTTGGATATATGAATACAAGAAAAAAAAACATACAAAAGAGGAAATTCGAGTGAGTTTCAAGTCAAGAACACTAAGAAAGGGCCGGAAGAGGAATAAAAAGGAAGCAAACAGTAAAAGACTTCTGAAAGCATATTAGTGGTAAAAAAAACGTTGTCCAATGAATGGAAAATCTATTTGGGGAATTTAAGGCAAAAAAAAAAATTAAATTCACTGAAATAATGCGAAAGCAAGGAAAAAAAAAACCTTCAAAGGAGAATAAGCAAAAACTAAAAATCTTTTAGATTTTTTGTAAATATTATCCTGTGGCTGGGATTTGCCTTAAAGTTTAAATATTTGTATAAAAGCGATTTTGTTTTTTTTTTCTGTTTTTATAGGTAGAAAACTAGTAAAGTAATCGGTTTTCTAATTTTAACCATATTTGCGCAAAATAACACTCTTTGCAGAATGAATATGTATGGAAAAACTTGAACTGATTTCTCAAATTATATTCTACATATATATTCAAATTATATATTTCATATTTATATTGATTTTTCTTCTTCTTTTAACTTACAGATTCCGAACTCGAAGACTTTGAGACGCCAGCACGTTATCGTCCGGATTCCCTAAGTGCCCTCAGTCGTTCTACCCGCTTTACAGAGGATGAAATTAAACGAATTTATCGCGGTTTTAAGGCTGAATGTCCGACGGGTGTCGTCAAGGAGGACACCTTTAAAGTTATCTATTCACAATTTTTTCCACAGGGAGGTTCGTGCGGTACAGTATAAATTGTTTTGTTAACATTTTGTGACTTGAGAATGGTTCTTTTTTTACTTATGCTTGCTAGTTCTTTATCACTGATTTGTATGTGATATGTTTGTTTTTGTCATTTTTGTTCCAATTTAGTCACAAATGGTATTTTAGCTTTAGTTTTATTTAGTTTTTATGATAGTTTTAACCTCAATAAAAAAAAGTTTGGATTACTCTGACCATTTTGAAATGTTTTTTAAAATGATTTTTTACGACCTTTATATAAGTAGCTGCTTAATTGTTTTGCTATAGTTCAGCCTTTCGATGTCCAATCATCAAGTGTAGAATATCGTTGAAAAATCTCACATACATTTTATTCATAGAGGTCATTTATCTGAGATTTTCATTTCGATTAGCTGTATAGATTATCTTAGTTCTTAATGCTACACTAAGGTACCAAAAACTTATTATAAATTCAAAACTGGTAGGGAAGGACCTGATTTTCTCAAACGTCTTATGAGAAAATTTTTTCCTGCTTAACCCATATTGGCCCAGAGAGGTAGTTTTCTACCCCTGAACTAAAATAGGGATTTCTATGAAACTAGAAACTCTAAAAATTATTTGTTGATACATATCTGATCTATGGAATGTTGGCTCTCATTTATGTAATACGATGACATTGAGTTCACCGAAAGTCTTCAAGAAGACCATTTTTGAAAAAAACTAAAAAATATTTTAATATTCAAAATGATAACATCAGCATGTTGTTTCATGTTGCCAAAGAATGGTAGTTTCAGTATACGAAAAAATAATTCAGAGATATCCGCTGCCAAAATTGATGGGTAGTCGGGTTTGGATAATTTTGACGTTTTTCGAAAGCGACGCCATATTTTGTGAGCAATATATTTTCTAATTCCGAACTCTAACGGTTTTTGATATGTTAAACACGATGCCGTAACCAGTTTTGTCATATCACGTCGGAATTATGAGATTTTCTTGTTTCAAAATGAAAAGATACTGTGTTTTCGGCATTCAGCTTTGAAGTGCGCAATATGGCCATTTGGTCACTTGGTTGTAGATTACTGGAACACACATGGGTATTGAGAAAACTAAATGAGACACGTAGAACATAAAACATTTTTTGAAAAAATTTATCAGCTTAGCATAGTTTCAAACTAAGAACCCAATATGGCTATTTGGTCACCTGGTAATGGACCACTGGAATATGAGTGGATTTCATTGAAGCCAAATGGGATCTTTAGAACATAAAATAGTGCTTGAAATAGTATATTGGGTAGTTTCTTCATCCTAAAACATGAATTTTATCTTTGAAAATAAGTACTTTTATACTAATGACCCAATGTTGTCACTTGGTCGCGTGGTCACTGGCCACTGAAATATGAATGTGCGCTAATTGAACTGAATAGTTACCAGGTAAGAGGGATCTATTGATCATAGAACAACATTGAAAACGACATACAAATGAAACTTTACAATATTTTCAAATAATATCGCAAAAACTTTACAAAAACCAACTTTGTTCCGAATTGAGCATATGTATTGGCCTAAAGGGTAGAAAACTACTTGAACCGTTACTCGAAAATCGTTTGAGCTATTCAAAAAATTCAATCGGATTTTTCTTGATTAAACTCAAAATAGCCTGTGTTCTAAAATTCTTAAAAAAAATTTATTTTAGTATGATAAAATTCCATTTAACATTGATTGACCAACTGTCCCGGATTTTGAGGGACAATCCTAGATTTCAACCCTCTCGTTTCGGATTCAAAAATGTCCAGAAAATATCCCAGATTTTAGACGGACGCGTAATGTTTTCTGATATTATTTTTTATTCTATTTTAGAAAATGTACTTAGTTACAATAGTCCAAAAGGAACGGATCAAAGACCAAAGATTTTGGCCAATTCACCATATTATTATTGACCATAGACTATAAAAGATAGATCATATACCATATATTATGGATCATAAGCCATAAAGAGCAGATCATAGATATTATGAACTATTACTGGATATGTTATATATTATTATTATGGATTACTTCTAGAAAAGTGTCAACCTTCTTTAACATAGTCTTTTATAATTTTTGTTGTAATTTTCCATTAATACGTTTGTAAAATTTTTGTCCTAATTTTTTGATTTGAGGCCAGAAAAAATACTTCAAGTCAAAAGAGCAAAATTATTTTGGAAGAATTTGCAAAATTTGGTACCGAAATAATTTTGTCCAACAAAATCACTGACGCATAAAGAAACTTTTGGTACAGTATTTTTCCTAACCTCAAATCAAGAAGTTGTAGAGCTTGGTCTGTTTTTTGTGGTTTCTTTTCAATTTTAAGTTTAAGTATATTTTACAAAAGTAGAAGTATATCTTACAAAAAACTAAACTTTAAATTTATCAAAGTGAAACGTAATTCCTCAAAAACTAATATAGCCCCGAGAAGTACACGTATGCTAAGCAAAAGCACATCACACACACCCATAGGACAAAATTAACAATAAATCAACATGTTTACTGTAATACTTACACACAACGTGCCTAAGTAAGCAGCTTACGTATGTATGTAATATACCGTTATTACTATTACCACGCATCACCAGTTATCCTTCAACTGTTCCATAGTGGTGGCGACGACAAACCCTCAAAACAACAATAACACCATAAAAAATGTTTTCAATATTTTTTCCTACATCTGATAGCGACACATGCAAACAAATGTCATTTTTTATTAGAATGACGTGGTAGTATGCGGAATAAACCGTACGTACGCTCAGTATATGGATATGTGAGTATGTGTGTGTGTGCGATTCTTATTTCTCAGCAAATCTCTGAGGCCATTGAAACTTAGAAGTTATTCAACGGCAAGAGAAAGAGAGAAATGGCAGGTTTACGCTGTAGCAATTTCTACCATTTGTTTGTTGACATGATTTATTTCAAATTGAGTTGGTTCTGGAGAAAGAATAAAATTTATTCATATTAAATTTGCTTTTTATGATTTTAGCATTTGCTGTTGTTGTTGTTGTTTTTGTTGTTGTTCTTATAACATATCAAGACACTGTCACATATTAAAAATTATACAGACTATCTGCTATGGAAATCACGTTTTGTGAATAATTCAAATGAAGAAATAAGAAGCTACTGCTGATTCTATATAAACAGATGTATATAAGTGTTAAAGTTCAGTTGAAAGATCTAGATTAGTAGTCCTTTTAAATACAAAGAGTTTTAGAAGGTAAAAGTAGATTCAACCTTGAGAAATGTATTTCTACACGAAAATTTACAAAATTTTAAGATCTCTAACTCCATCTGTCGGGCCCCAAAACTGTTTGAATCCATACTTCATCGCTCTTCTGCAAGCATCTTCTAGAAAAAAAAACAAAAGTGCTCAAATTCAATTTTTTATAGATCTTCCAAACTTATTTTATATCTCTGTACCTATTGCGGAGGATAATCTTTAGCTCCATCTTTGTGTTAAGCTTTACTGAAACTGTTGGAATTTTCTCTGTATACTTTTAATGGCATTAACTAAATGAAATCTCAACATATTTGCTTCACAAGAATTACTTATTTAATGGGAAAATAATTAAATATGTATGGAAAAGATATCAATAATTCCTCCAAATCACTCAACTTAATCGATATCGTTAGAGACCAGAGCATGCAATAATCCGTCAACATTTCCATAAACTTATAAGTTCATGTCAGTATTTTATCTTAACACGCGCATGATAATGATAATATGTCAATGAATAATATGCTTGATGAGGAATCTAACGAAAAGCATGTACGACACACAACAACAACAACAAAACTTGCAACAATTCTCCAATGTTATTGGTTTTCTTTCTGGTTCAAATTAGGCCAAGTTTATTTATACGAATATGTATACTAACATGAAATAGAAAATAGGCGCAAAAATTAATTAAGCCATCTTGTGTATTATTAACGAATGAGTTTATTAGGGTGTAACATAAAAATTTAAGAAAAAAAATCATTTTGCTTGTCATACTTTAGATATATTTGGGCCAAGATTCAGCTGAAATCTAATCGTTAGATCATGAGGAACAATGAAATAATAATTTAAGTTTTTCTCAAGATCCAATCATGATCATGTTCTTGGAAATAATGCCATGGAATGTCATAGAAAAATTTCTTGTTTTATTTCTAAAAAAAATTCTGGCGTTATTGCCTTTTGGTAAGCCACACAGCTTTTTTCCAAATAATTCTCTGGCATTAATTCCGGGAGATATGAAGTTATAGTGAACCTGAGCTCTCGCAAGATCCAATGTGCAGTGATTTTGCTAATTTTTCGAGACCAAGACTGAGACAATGATAAAATTTCAAGACCGAGACTAAGGCTGCTATGGTTTTGGTCTATTGGGTGGTAGTCCCAATGAAGAAAGGGTGTTTTAGTCAGTAGTACGTTCAAGAGAGTCTGACACGACGGCATCAGTGACGATCGAGCCTAGGAGCGCAAATGCATTTCACAAAAAAAAAAATAAAAAATTTCTTGATCTTGGTAATAGTTGTGTCGCGCCCCCTTCAAGCATGGAACCATCCATCAAAACGAAATGTAGAATCTTTAAATTCAATGCTTTGAAAAAATAAGTTTTGGACGTTTTAAATATGCAATGACCTTGAAAATTTTTCCAAGTCCTATATTCAATATTCAATATCTAACACGAAGGCACAAAATCATTCAAAAAAACAAAATCATGTTGTAACGAACTTTTTTGTCGCTATCCGGGATGTGGCGGTCGATGCCTAGGGTTCGTATACAAAACTTATTCCCCACCACGGAAAGAAACACTTCACTTCACTGATTTTATTTCAAAATTTTATTTCACTGGTTTTATTCCTCCTGGAAAGCACGCTTAGAATAGATTAACCTATAAACTTAGTAATACGGTAAAAATTATGGTTATGAATCGCTATGGATGAGTGATGAAGACATGGCTATGACGTGAATAAAAAAAGACAACCGAACCAGAAGTCGTGTCACCACTATCTCCTCGTGGACTTGTCGCGTTCGCTTCGCCGCTTTGTGTTTCTGTCCATGTGTCAAGATTCAAGACAGCCGCGCCACCGCTGCCTCTCTATTGTCCTCTGCTAACCTCTCCCTATTTGTCTTGTTTGCTTGCGAAAGCCCGCGCCACCGTTAGACTCTTGGGACTGCTCAAGAAATTCTTCGGAAAGCATAGGTTACGGTCTAAGTTAATTTCCACTGATACGTGTGTATTGCTTTTTCCTTGAAAGCCTCAGTTTCGTCCAAGGATCGTTGAAATGTTCGAAGAACACTTCTTACCTCGTTGCCAGTCAGGTCGCTAGAGACCGACGCCTATGCCGGAACTTGCATTCCACCATTCCATTTTTATCAAAGTTCAGCTGTTTCCTTTTATTAATAGAATTTAACAGTTGGGAATCACTGTTTCGGGACCATGGTTGCTGCTGTACGCGATTATCATGCAATTCTTGTCCAACTGTTTGTCAAGCGATTGGACGATAGTTTGTCAAGCCCGTTGGATCTGATTGTCTTAAACTATTTATTAACTAGAAATCTTTAGTTATAAATTAATTCTAGACTTATTTAACTATGAATTCATTACTTATTTTAACCTTAATTAGTTTTAAATTTTATTAATACTTTAAATACAAGTAATTATTATAAAGATGTGGACGCACACAAGGGTTTCGATTTGTGTCCTCACAATGTCAATCTTTAAAGACTCAGGAAATAAGAAATCTTGTCTAATGATTACAAAAAGCCATAAATTTTTATAATAAAAGAATACTTAACTTTGATCCTAGAATACTTAAGAGAAGTTATCGAAGAATAAAGCAGGGGACGGTCGGGTCATTCCAGACTTAGCCTTAAATAAGTGGAACAAGAAAAACGGATTGTGTGAAAGAAATATTCTTTTAGCGATGAAGATGATAGAGATGCATTTTATGGGTATTTTTTAGCCAAACGCAAAACATTTTTCGAAAAGACTTAAAAATAATTCCAAAAAAAAAAACGCTTTAAAGGAAATATACCAATTTTTCCGCCTTTTTAATTATAAAACTATCGAAACATGTAAAGAATAATTACAGCAAAATATTTAATTGTTAAAGTTTGATTTCTTTGATATGGGATACCCGAAATTATTAATAGAACATACAGTCACTCACATTTGTATACCAAGTTTCCTACCACAACTTGTTTACGAATATCCCATGTTATTGGCATTAAAATCTCATTTCATTTGACCTTTTGGCTACTACATATCTGCCGTACATACAACTGTAATAAAGGTAAATGAAAATATTGATTAGGTTTTCCTCATATGAGTGTATCCTAGATCTTTAGTTTTTATAACATACATACAGTTGCATATTAAAGAATTTTGTGTGCTATACAAAGCAGCACATGTCAGTAAATTAATCTTTGCTGATGTTGTTTTCGACACTTGTTATTGTGACCTTGTCAGTCAAATGTATCAGGTGACAGTTAATTGCCTTATATTAGAGTTGATAATTAATTTCTTGGTATCATTATTGTATACTTTTCTTAGCCTCTTATAAAAAGTTCTGCGAAATTCTTTCATTTATATTTTTATTATAATTACTGAGCAAATTTGATTTGATTTTCTGCAAATTTCTGAAGTATTTTTTTCTTTTTTCTACTTTTTATGCCTAAAAATATAAAAGTCAAGTGCAAAAATTGTCCTGAAGCTACAAATTTACGAACTTTGCTGGCAAAATTCCAAAAAAACGAATTTTGTTGAACTGAAGAGACTTGATATCACTCAAATAAATAATAAAACAAAATCATCTAATAATAACTAAGTACCGCAAATAAAAAACGAAATGAAAATGTACCACATCCAATATAAAACTATAATGGAATCCTTAAAGTCCAATGCCCTTATTGTAAGACATGAATACATGATAACAGTCGAATGAATGTCATACATATGTACTCATGATGACAAAAATATGAAGAACACTAGATGTGGACAGAGAGAAAGAAAATAAATTGGCTTATTTGTGAGATGAATGGTAGAAGTAACTCCAGCATAGAAAATCAGTTTTAAGGTTAAACAATACAATACCAGTGATAGAAATAAAGCAAATGATGGAATAAAAAATTGTATTTTTATCCATATATTAAATCAATTGATTAATAATTGAGCAAAATATGTTCCTTGGCTTTTTGTCAGACTTTAATAAAAGGTATATTGACTCTTTCGAAAATTTTGATAGCGCTAGAATTTTGGTCTAAAAACACAATATTTCCATGGAAAGTTTTTTTGTTTAACACGAAAAAATAAAATCACTAAATATTTAGTGCTAATAAAAATTTTTGAGTTTTGCATCAAAATTTCTTGAAAAGTTGCTCTCTGTTTCGAGATAATGATTTTAGAAATAGTGTCAAACATTTAAATTTAAACATACCATCCATTTTACATAAAGCCTTAAAATATGCTGCGTTTTTGTACAGTGTGTCCAGTAGGCCTATCATATCGATACCTTAGAGCGCTATAGTCCTATCTCCATTTTTCCAATTGTTGGGAAATGCAAAAAGAAGATTTCAAACAGTGGATATTTAAGATTGGCTGCTACATTGATATAACAATAAATGCAATAATTTTACCTACAGTATATTTTAACACAATTTAATGTTTTTAGCCAATTTTATTAATTTCTAACGAAATTTCAGCCAACTTATAGTATGTCATTACTTTTGCCCTTATATAAAATTCCACTACTATTCAAAAAAACGACGTTTTTAGTACATTTTTTGAATTTTTTCCACTAAAATGTCGTAAAAAGTCATGAAACGCGTAGAAAACACGAAAAAAACGAATTTTTTTTTTTTTTTTTTTAATTTTTGGTTCCAACAAACAAGAGTGCAGCCTTGGGTGTAACCAAATTTGTTCACCAAAATGTCGCAAAAAGTCATGAAACGCGAAGAAAACGCGAAAAAACGAAGAATTTTTTTTTTAAAAATATGACTTATTTGAATATTCAGCGGAGATTGGACAGTAGCGCTCTTGAAAAAATTACAGTTTGGAGATGGGATTTTTCTTAATTATCGAATATTTTGGTATTTTAGTGGTATTTTGACATCACACAGTTTTACACACGGTAATGAAGCCCACAATGATGCCATTACTGCAAAAATCTCAAAATCGCAAAATGTGGAGATAGGACTATAGCGCTCTAAGGTATCGATATGTTATATGGTAAAAAAAAAAGCTGAGTCGATAATATTTTAAAGTTTACTGAGGCACTTGTGATCAAACTTGATACTAAAACTATTAAGGATATTTTAAGTAAAAAAAACTTTCATAAAACTGAACTAATTAATATTTCTATTCATGCCTAAACCACAAATATGAGTTTTTTTCCTACAAATGTACGACCCACATACTTATGTGTCTGTGTGAAAAATCAATATTTTCATTACAGACAAAACCATGTAGCCTTTGTAAACAAATGGAAATAGCGCAAACTATGTATGCATATGCATAAATAATTTTGTTTCAGTGTAGCTATTAGTTGCTTTGATAGTTTATTTTTTTAGTATTTTTTCATTTGCACCAAGTTCTAAAACTTCTACATCTACAGTGATGGAGATCAATCTGTTGTGAAGAGTTTTGCAATATATAACCCTTTCAGGACCGTAAGGACTTGGGAGCTTATGCAACCATGTTAGCTATTTATAATGGTTTATTGGACGTTCAGAAAACATATTTTAAAATAAAAATTCAGAAAATGTTAACGGTTTTTCTGGAATTTTCTGTGACATATGTGTCTCTATGGTGAAAAGATGCCGTTATTTCAAAGGGTGATAACTTGGAAAGTAATGGTCCAATTGAAAAAATTTAAAGGTATGGTTTGATAAATAAGATTAGGGCTATTAGATGCCATTAAAAGAATTAAGCTACATCATATCCTGGAACTTCACTGTAAGATTCAAAACAGCGCTTTCTCAGCTTCAAACACGGATCTCTCGAAATCCTGTAGTATATGAGCAATTCTGGCCTTGGATTCGAAATCAGTGTCAAAAATTACGTTACAGTACATGTGTCTACTAACAGGTTCATTAAATTTTTTTATTTTGATTGCCTGTTAAATTGGTAAAATTGTAGTACAAAAGTGAGTTGAAAAGTTACCCTTAACGACCATAGGGACATTGGTGTCCCATTTCGAATTTTATGATTTATCAATATACTAAATCGTTCAATTACTGTATAAAATAAAAATTTACTAACCTGACAACAATTATTTCACACTATAAAACACTTAAAAACACTTTAACACCTATAAATTCGGCTGTAAAGTATAGCAATAGTGCATCACACAAACTGTCATATTAGAATGATCATAAAAAATAATGGTTCTTTTGATGGTGTTGCCAGATTTAATAAAAATGTAGAAAGCGTTTAAAAACTGATAAATGTCAAAATTACATATATCTGGTTCTTAATTTTTTAAATATAATTTATTTTTGTCTAAGAACACATATGTCCCTATGGACGTCAAAGGGATAATCGTTCCAATTCTTTTTCAAAACTGAAATAAAAAATAAGAGCCAGTTTTCTCCTTTGTAGAGATACCTATGTTCTGTAGTGAAATTCATATGGCGCGATTACCGATTATCAGGATCTGTTTAAGAGGACTTTAGCCTGTACTTTTGACAGCACTGTCTCTTCATACCTTTAGCGCTACACAGCAAAAAGTTTGAGGATAAAATATAAACTTTGGATTTGTATTCAACCAAATTGGATTGAATACATATCCAAAGTTTATACTTTATCCTCAACCAAATTGGAATGAATACATATCCAAAGTTTATACTTTATCCTCAAACTTACTGCTGTGTAGTTTAAACTCTACTCAGAGCATAGGAATGATTAGCTTACGTCTTTAATATTTTATAACATTTTCCCGATTCATGTAGGACTTGTACGAAGAAATCATATTATTAGCACCGGATTAGCATTTCTTCTAATCGTCTTTAGTAAATGCTGCTGAAAATAGTTCTTTCCGACTAGCATACCCTGTAGCCAATCTTAATTCTGCAGAAAATCGGAAGACGTAGGGTTTCTTTTTCTCATGCTAGTGGGCATGTTCTTAGTAGCTCGGCTGTAATATTACCGGGTTGAATTTTATGACTTGTGACAGCTTTCACTCTTTTACAAAGTGAGATCTGCTGTAACAGGATTCTGTTATGCCACATAAGCATTTCTTACTTTTTGTTGTTTTTTTGGTGGCTCGTTTGCAACAACAACAATATTTCAAAAATGTTTTAAATTTCTGAGAACTACAACACACGCAAAAAATGTTTGTTGTTTTTTTTATGCGAAACAACAAAAACAATTTTTCATAAATATTTTAATTCCGCGAATTTTGACGAGCTCAAAAAAACAACAAACATTTTTCGTGTGTATTGTAGTTCGCAGAAATTTAAAAAATTATTCAAATATTCATGTTTTTGTAGGCAAACCAAAATTGGCTCACTTTTGTTCAACGCTGACACCCTTGGTTTAACCCGATGTAATGATGAAACACAGAATCCGCCTTAAAACTTTAATTTCCTACAGGGTTTGCCTGCAAAGCAATCAATATGACGACAAAAGTTTTTCATTGATTATTTATGTATTCGTGCCGGTATTCGTAGTGTCCCATTTAAATTCCATTCTATGTCATTTCAACTTTTTTCTTTTGTTTTATTTCATTTATTAATTTATGGTCATTCATTTTTAGCTGAGTTGTTAACAGATTAGAAGTTATAAATAGATTTTTCTAAATTGCTGACGAAATTGCTTTTGATGTCCTCCCTCTTCTGCTCTGCCTTGCTATTGACATTATATAGTTTTCGATCTAAATTGCTACACATAACATTTTGTTTTTGTTTGTTGGTATCCTTTTTTTGAGATTTATCTTTCTGTGTTGTGTTAAATATTTAAGGCGCATATACTGTTAACATTCCATTTTATTTCAATTTTGATTGAGACTTGAATTTGATGAGGTTTTGCTTTGTTTTGTAGTGTTTTTTTGTTTCAATCGTTTTATTGTGGTTGAATTCAATTGCATTCTAATTTTGTCAATAACTACATAATTTACATAAAATTGAGATGGATGTTGGAGAACCAACATTTCATATAAAATGATTAAAAACACATGAGAGTTGCAATAGCATCAGCTAA
Source organism: Calliopum simillimum (assembly GCA_951812925.1). NCBI lineage: Eukaryota > Metazoa > Arthropoda > Insecta > Diptera > Lauxaniidae > Calliopum > Calliopum simillimum. Next base: position 18,345,316 of record OX638372.1, on the reverse strand, counting down.
TAAGTTATCTAAATCAAATCAATATCAATAAAAATGCTTGGCAATACATATGTATGTATGTACAAAACATATTATATTTATTTTTATTTATTCATTGAAATGTACTTAATTTTTCATAAAATGTGATAAATATATAAATTTTTTAAAATGCAAAAATATAAGTAATTTGAGTGGGAAAATTAAAAAAAAAATGTTTGTTATAAAAGTGCTATCGGTACATTTGTTTTTGAGAAAACAATCAATTACGGAAAAGTTGTCTCTCGGGTTGTTTAATTACCATGCAAATATATTTTGAAATTGGTATATATCATCCGGAGCCCCCGCAATGAATTTTGGTAATTTTGGCTATAGCACAGTGAAAGCATAGGATTATGAATGAGTACTATTATATCGTTAATCTCGAATCAGGTAGCTGTTTTTTTCTATCAAGTCAGGCAGTGTTCACATGTTGGGGGACTATCGCGACACTGGGGAATGAAAAATTTTTTGGGAAGATTCGGAAAACATAATTATAAAGGTAAACTTTCTCAAACAAAACTATGCAGATAAAATTTGTTTGAAAATGTTGAACTCTTTCGGTTGCAAACAGAAAGTTAGCATTTGCCCTTGAATCCTTTAATGGTTTTGATCCATCCATATCGATTGCTCCAAGATATTTCATTTAAATTTACAGATTAAATTGCTACTATGGACTGCATTCAATATACTGAGTTCTAATTTTTATGAAAAAACATAACAAAAATTATTTAAATAATTCCCAATTCAGGTTGAACATCAGTACAAAGTCAGTACATAAAAAATGTCATGAAATATTTTTATTTTTGTCTTTTGTAATAAAACTTTCTTTATTTTCCTTTTGATGAAGTGCACACACACAATCACAAAAAATATACTTGGGTGAACAATATGAAAAGGAATATTGAAAACATGCAAAAAGCATATGTTATCGCATCTGCAACTTCTTATTGTAATTTCCTTTTATTTTTCATTTCGTTTTCTTTTCTACTTCACAACTACAAGTACGAGTACATGTGGGAAGTAATCTTATTTGAATTTATGGCATCATCTTATGTATGTATGTGTGTAAGAGTAAGTCAGTTATATCGCAGAGAAGAGAGAAAAAGATGAAAGCCAAACGAAATGTAAATTTTTACCTGCTTAGGGTTGTCTAAGTCAGCAGCTCAAGTGCAAGGTAACGGAAGATTTTGCATTTGTTTTCTTTTTTCCATTCACCTTGTACATATGGTTTCAATTGAAGAAGTACTTTCATGTATAGTTAAGTGAGAAAAGAGTATGTTTTTGTCAAATAAATTAATCTTCTCATTAATATATTTTGGTAAATATTATAAGACATGATAATCATGCATGGGAAAGTTGACGAGATTTTGTCAAAAAGAATTTGGTTACCATATTCTTGTTTGACTTTACTGAAAAAAATGGTTTGATTCTCAGGAAATTGAACTGAAAAAAATCGAACACAAATAAATTAAATAATTAATAATTTTGGTACTTTTTAGGCTCTTAATACTTTTTTTTTTGCCATTTGGTACAATTGTCATCCCTGGCATGATGTAAAGCGAAAAAGACAAAAAAAAAAAATGGTGTCTTTACTTTGTTTTCCTCAGCTCAGTGCGACTGCGTATTTTGTTGCTGTTACAAATATCTTTCCAAAGTTGATCTCCATTTCTAACATAGTTCATATTATATTTAATACTTCTACTGTTGCTCATTTTTGTCAGCCAACATTTAAAAATTTGAGGTAGATAAAATCAACTGCACTATTTTGCAAAATTTTCATACTTTTTCCGATGCTTAAGATGTTTTTCAATATTTTTCAATATATTTGGACTTTTTTCAATATAAGTACAATATGTTACCTATCGAGTGTTTTTCGATGTACCGATTTGAACTTTTACCAAATTCTAAAATTTTTTTCAATACTTTTATACTTTCACCAATATTTAAGATGCTTTTCGACAGTTTAAGACTTTAACCGATATTTCGGATGTTTTTCGACATTTTTCGATATTTTTACCCCTCTACCGATATTTTGGTATTTTTTCGATTCAGTTGGACTTTTACCTATTTTTTCGATGTTATTCAATATTTTTCGATACTTTTGATCTTTTATCGATATTTTTTTGGATATTTTTCGATAAACTTGAAATTTGACCAATTTTTTTGATGTCTCTCAATATTTTTCGAAACTTTTTTCGATATGTTATTCAATATTTTTCGACATTTTCCGATTTTTTCAATATATTTGGACTTTTACCGATATATTCGACGTTTTTCGTTTTCCACCACTTTTGGACTTGTACCGATATTTAAGATGTTTTCGACATTTTTGGACTTTTACGGTTATTTTACTTAGATGTTTTTTCGATACTTTCGGACTTTTACCGATGTTTTGGATGTTTTTCATTACACTTGGGCTTTTACCGATATTTTAGATGTTTTTTGCCGATTTCTTCGATGCATTTCAATATTTTTAGGACTTTTACTGATATTTTTTTTTTCGATATTTTTGGACTTTTACCTATATTTTGGATACTTTAGGACTTTTACTGATATTTTGGATGTTTTTCATTACACTTGGACTTGTAAGAATATTTTAGATGTTTTTCAATATTTTTTGATACTTATGGAATTTTACCTATGTTTTGGATGTTTTTTTCCACATTTGTACTTTTACCGATTTCAAAATTTTTCGAAACTTTTTTCGTTATGTTGAATGTTTTTCGACATTTTTGGACCTTTACCGATATTTTGGAAGGTTTTTCGATATTTTTGGACCTCCACCGATATTTTTGAATTTTTTCGATTCACTTGGACTTTTACTGATTTCTTCGATGTATTGCAATATGTTCAATACTTTTAGACTTTTGCCGTTATTTTGAATGTTATAATTTTATGGAAATGAATAAAATAAATATACTAGAGGATCTGTTTGTGAGAAATTATTTTAAAAAATAGTTGTCCTTGTTAGGTTTTTTAGTGCTTTCTTACTTAAAAATGCAATTTTAGCATTCAATTAAGTAGAATAAATGACATAAACCAATTTGTTGTTTTGAAAATGACGATAAAACCTATTTTTCTAGCATTCTTGGGGGTAACTTTTTCATTCCTAAGCCATGATAATACCCATTAACAAAAGAAATTTTTTGCATATAACCGTACATAAGAAGGTTTATCACTCCATAAAGTGAAAATTGCTGGTAAAAAGTAACAAACTTTTTACAAAAAATTGTTCATACATGTATATTTGTAAAAAAAACTATTTATTTTAAACATTAAAATTTTTATAACTATAGTTTTCATTATAATACCATACTACATGGCAACAGTTACACTAAATCGTTTATAAAAATAAATTAAAGCAATGCATGTTGGCCTTTCAGTATAATGACTGCCTTCTATGTTATGACAAAAAATATTTAAAAAATTCTAAAATTTAATAAATGAAAAATTTCAACCTGAGTTAAAAAAACAGAACCAATAATTAACCAGCAATTTTTATTTTCATATGCAACTTCTCAACAAACTTTCGAACAAAACAACAACACAAATAAAAAAAAAACAAACGAAACAACTTTGCAACAACAGCGAATCCCACCCTGTATGCACACTATGTATTCAATACACTGGACCAGGACCACAGCGGAATTGTTAGTTTCGAGGTAAGTGTTAGAAAGCAAAACTAAAAAAATAAAAATAATTTGAAAACTTTGCCAAAAATTTTCGTTTCGACTTTTAAATAACAAATACAACGCATTTAAAATTTTAAGGAAAACATTAACATTCTCTGAAAATGAAAGTAAAAACACAACAATTTCGCATGCAGTGACTACAAAATGGCAAATTATTTAAAAGTGAGAAGAACAAAGAAATTTCGAAAATCCTTACAATGTTTGTCGAGCCCCATTAAGTAAAAGAACAAGCAAGAACGATGACAGCTAATTAAATAGACGGCTTTCACTTCATTACCGACGTGTCGTCCTTTTCGTTTTCATTTAGTTTTGTGTTTTTTTTTTTATATTTGTGCTTTAACTGAAGCCTTTCAACTTGCATGTCCTCAAAAGTTGCTGCACAATGGGAAGAAATGTACTCGATATTATAATTTTTTTTTTTTTTTTTTTCTAATGAAACTACAAACAAATAATCTGCAATGCTAAAAAGTTCTAAGTTATCAATATAAATTCTTTTTATACACAGCTTACACCAGATCTTGTTTTGAAATTTAGGTCAGACTTTAAACTCATATTAGTAGACACACCTCTCCCCACGTGTTTTAAATATAAAGTACTTGCACACAAAATGTAATTTTCGGGAAAATGTGTAGAATGACTTTTAGATGAAGTATATATAGCCCTTTTTTAAAGTGAACAGCACTTTTTCAAACCAGGGCCGAAAAACCCATTTTTTTGCACGGGACTCTGTACTAAAACCAAAAAAAAAAGTTTTGCTAAAACGGAAACAAAAAACTTTTTTGAACTTTTTTTAGGTTACGATATTTCGAAGGAAAATATGGAAATCGATATAAATTAAAGTAAGTTTTGAAGAAATAGAAAAGTGCTTTCAAAAATTTTATCGAATTTTATGATGAACAATTACCTGGTCCTGTCATATAACGTCAAAAGTGGTGAAAAAACCGTACATGCCAAAATTTCAGGTTAGAATATCTCAAAATTCATAAGTGATAGAGCAATTTCAAGACCAGATTCAGATTAAGCATCAAAAAATACATTGAAACTGACTATTTTTGTTTCTATGTATTGATCATTATTTTTTTTAGCACACAAAAATTTAATTTTTTAATAGAAAGTCAAAAAATTAAGTAAAAATGCAATATCTCGTAAACGATATTATGTAGATATGTAGAATTTTTCGGCTTACATTTTTTTAATCTACAAATAAGCAGACAATTTTCTGCATACTAATTTTTTATATCCAATTTAGTCAAACTTTTTTGTTGGATTTAATGCAGAGCCCCGGGCTAAAAAATGGGTTTTTCGGTCCTGGTTTGAAAAAGTGTCGTTCACTTTGAAAACAAAGCTATATATGTTTCATTATAGAGTTATTCTACACATTTTCCCAAAAAAAAATTTTGGGTGCAAGCACTTTCTATTTAAAACACGTAGGGAGAATTATTTTATATCAAATTTATAGGGCAAGCCCGAGAGGTATGACACCTTTGCTGTTAAACTGCTATAAAACCGGAACTAAAAAGTTTTTAAGGCCCTAGACTATGGCACCCTATCATGGGTGATTTGGCACCTTAGTGGATTTAAAGTTTTTTTTACCAGAATTGTTGCATGTTTTCGTGTAAAATGTACATATTTTATGCGAGGATCCAATCATCTGATATAGTGGTTCACGCGTAGTCTTCCACATCCAATGTAACCTTCAGATTCATGTCGGAAGTGAATATTTTTTTCACCTTTCTCGGAAGGAGAATATGTGTTCGGTACAGCATTTTGAATCTTTTGCTTATGAGGGAGGTGCCACGCCCCCTTGTCTGAATTAACATTATTTCTGCTCAAAGCTTGCATTTTCTATCCTTGGTATCTGAGTGAAATTTGTTTGGATTGTTTCAAAGAAAGCTTTTAGTATAGAATTTTAAAATTTTATCTAATAGCGTGTCCGAGTTTGCCTAGTTTTTGGTCAAAACTTGCATTTAATTTTTTCAGTGTCTGAGTGAAATTTGGTTGGATTAAATCTAAAACACTTTCACTACAGCATTTTGAAACTTTCGCTTATATGGGTGGTGCCACGCCCTCTTATCCAATTTCACCTTGTTTTCGCTAAGCGGTTCAACTTACCATCCTTAGTATTTCTGTGTATTTTACTGGCAATAACGCAAATAATGCTGCTAATATTGGGTTTCAAATAGAAGTTTTGTATGGGCGGTAGACGTGTCTACGTACCGAGTTCCCTCTTTATCAATCCCAATGCTAATTTTTACAACGAAGTTTCTGTGCCAAGTTATGGTTATATCGACTTAGGAGGTGACGCTGATAAAGAAAATAAACACTTTTCAATACCTGTCACGCCTCTTTCTCTGCGTTACAAACGGAAGGATAAAGTGAATATCAGTGAAGGTACAACTTTACTTAAAGTTCTGTGATATATGCTTAACCGTTTAATTTTTGTTCTCCCATAACATGCAAATGGAGATATGGCACCCAAACCATATCGCCTTTAGTAATTGGGTGTCATTTTTACATTTTAATATAAACTGAATGAAAATACGACGAAACAAATAAACGTTATCACAAAGTCACATTCAATTCTTTTTATTTTGATATCTGCAACATATAACTGTTTTATATGTTAACCGCTCTGCCACCCCTTGGAATATCAGCAAAAACAAAATGGCAGCTGTTAACATTCCCCTTTTTTTTAATACTCGCACAGAAGTAATTATAGTAACTGCAATTTAACTAACTATTTACCAGGAGGATTTGGCGCAGCTGAACTAAATTTTTTCATGTTTGAATACTGCAAAAGCTGGAAGTATTGAAATTGGCAGGGATGCCATATCACGTAGGGGTGCCAAATCTCCCTGGTTTTCTTCAAAAAACCTATGGAAGCTAAAAGTGTTGAAATTGAGAGGGGTGCTATATAATCTAGGGTGCCACATAACCTGTGGGTGCCAAATTTACCTGGGTTTCACTGAAAAATCTAATTAGTTTTATATTCCAGCAAAAAGATTTAATCCTGAAAATTCATGCATATCGCTACGCCTAAGAATAATAAATGATGTTCTGTCACGTAACTCAACCTATGCCACTGTGCACTATAAAAAAAAAGTGAAAAAATTCGCAAAAGGATATGCAAAAAAAAAAATGGGAATTTTCGTAACTGAGTTTAATCACAACTGGGCATAAGAGCGGCACTCGGTGATAGCAACAAAAACAACAATAAAAGAAACAGCAACGACAATTACAAGCGCTCTCCATGCAAGACACAGCACAGCTTAACGCTTGACATTCGCAACCTTGCTTCACATCATCCCATTGTAATTGGATTTTTATTTAGCGCGAAACTTAGCGTGCGCTTCTACTTTGGATATGGATAGCGGTGGCGATGATGTTCAAGCGTTTTGGATTTTTTTTTTTACATGTTTTCAAACTGCCTTTTTTATGCCTTCCCAACTTAAAATGACAGCAAATTTGGCCAAGAGCAGCGTTTTATAGTATGAGTAAAATAGCGGAATTGTCAGAATTTTTTTTTCTTTTTTGTCTTTTGGTTGGCAAAATTCTCATGTCATTTGGCGAACATTTTTTCAACAGGGGAATACTTGTTAAGCGAATTTATGAGATTTTTTTAGACAAATTTTTTTCTATGTGAGAATTTTTAACTATGAATTTTAACAAGAAGTTTGAAACATTATCATCTGTTGAGATGTGTCAAAGTTCCCTAAAAGGAAGTTAACTTAATGTTAAAATTGGATATGATTGGACGGATACAAAAGTCTGATCTATGAAAATAATCATGCACCTTAAAACTAAAAAAAATGCAATTAAATTTCTAAAAAAAGATCCTTCACTGCAGTGCAATAATTTATTTAAAAGCCGCATTTTACTTAAGAAAATTTTTTTAGTCTTTTGTTAAACTTCCATGAAAAGAGCAACAACCAAAGTTCAACAAATCACTTTGCAATTGAAAATAATGTCAATCGTGCGTAACTTTTGCCGCAACGCTTTTGTACGGCACACTTCACAGTCTTTCCCTTATGGCGGTACACTTGCGCTATATACTTACTTAATTTAGTTACGGCTAATTAAGTTTACAGTGTTGCCGTTGCTATTTTGTCTGGAATTTATTTTTATATTTATGAGGCAGGCTACAGTGCCTCACATAGTTGAGATTGGAAATTTTTAACTAAAATGGCAATAAAAACTTGGAAGCAGTCGTCGCTTTTGTTTGGCTAATGGTAATTTAAAGAAATGCCTGGACACTTGACTTGTGCAGTGGGGTGGAAAATTGCTGGCGACGATGACGTTGTAAATATGGCCAAGTGCAAGCTGTTAAATGTTTAGTACACTTTACGAATGAAATCAAAAATTTTTGTACGCTAATAATTCTCTAATTGAAATTTTATGATTTTTCAGCAACGGGGTTGTAATAAAAATACAAAATGGCACAAAACAATCAAAATGATATTAAATGTTTATAGTGGCTTTTAAGAGTTGGATGAAGAAAAATCTAGGCAAATTTATGATTTACTTGTTACCTTAATTTTTAATACATAAATCAGCTGGATTTTATATTTGGGCATTTCCATGGTGTCAAACGTGACCGTCGAACACACTTAAAGTAAAAAATAGTCGAAACAAAACGGACTTTTATTTTGACAATTGGCTTAATAGAAGCTAGAAAGCTCATGTTCATGTTCATGTTCATGTTCATGTTCATGTTCATGTTCATGTTCATGTTCATGTTCATGTTCATGTTCATGTTCATGTTCATGTTCATGTTCATGTTCATGTTCATGTTCATGTTCATGTTCATGTTCATGTTCATGTTCATGTTCATGTTCATGTTCATGTTCATGTTCATGTTCATGTTCATGTTCATGTTCATGTTCATGTTCATGTTCATGTTCATGTTCATGTTCATGTTCATGTTCATGTTCATGTTCATGTTCATGTTCATGTTCATGTTCATGTTCATGTTCATGTTCATGTTCATGTTCATGTTCATGTTCATGTTCATGTTCATGTTCATGTTCATGTTCATGTTCATGTTCATGTTCATGTTCATGTTCATGTTCATGTTCATGTTCATGTTCATGTTCATGTTCATGTTCATGTTCATGTTCATGTTCATGTTCATGTTCATGTTCATGTTCATGTTCATGTTCATGTTCATGTTCATGTTCATGTTCATGTTCATGTTCATGTTCATGTTCATGTTCATGTTCATGTTCATGTTCATGTTCATGTTCATGTTCATGTTCATGTTCATGTTCATGTTCATGTTCATGTTCATGTTCATGTTCATGTTCATGTTCATGTTCATGTTCATGTTCATGTTCATGTTCATGTTCATGTTCATGTTCACGTTCATGTTCATGTCAAAATGCAAGTTTAAGTCTTTCTTCATAGCCAAGGCCATGTCTTTTCCCTTATCCTACATATAATGTTAGAATATTGGCTCGTCTACAGCAAACACAATATTTCAATATTTTTCACATTTCTCGGCATTACAACACTCATGAAAAATAGTTTTTGTTGCTGTTTTTGGCGCGTCTATAACAAACACGTTATTTAAATAATTTTTAAAATTTCTCGGGACTACAACACCCATGAAAACTATTTGACTCAGATGGATGAGATGTGTTAGTTATGAGAAAAAATTTTGTAACCGATTATAATCTGCAGAAGTACTCGTAAAACACAATTTAAAGACTCATCAATCATTCCAGCATTTGAATTTTTTATTAATTTTGCCTGTTGTTGAGCAACATTAAACCAAAAACTTTTTTCTTATATTGAGTACCTAAAAATAGCTTCTTTTCTACGTATACTCCAATCCTCTTACTCCTCCTCTTTAGGTATTTGCCAGCAATTTTGCTTTATAACTGAAACTTAAACTAATGTACTTAAGCATTCTGCAAATAATTCAATTTAATTTATTTTAAAAGCAAAAATAACAACAACAACAACAAAAACGAATACAAACCTAAAAAAAGCATATGCCATAGACTTAAATTATGTCTGACAGCACTTAGTTTGTTTTGACGAAGTAGCGCTCTCTAGGCAAGGACAAGCACTTAGGCTAAACATTGAAGTATCATACCACCCAACAACATTCAACCACCCCCGAACATCATTATAGCAAATGGGCTGGAAAAAAAATATATACCCCAATACCATGCCAATGGCGGGAGCACCCAAACAGCCATCCAACTTAGTGACAAACCGTTTCAATATTTCGCCCACAATTCGTACGCTTCGAGTACGTAGCACACCATACGAGGAGTCCAAATGTGGCACAGTCAGCAAAATAAATAAATAAATAAAAAGCAGACAACATGAATTCCACAAACATAGGTTTTATTCACTCCTCATTCGCAATAGTAATGGTAATGGTACAAGTACACTCTTTTAGAAATGAAATGTTTTTTTCTCTCTCAATGACCTTTTCTTTTTCATGTTCAGTAAATATGTAATGGCTTCATATTTGTGCAAAAAAAGAGAAAATAAAAACAAATTGTATGGACTCCTACTTACTAAAAAGGTCTTAATTCTATTAAAAGGGTCTTATGGAGCTGAGTGGCAAGTTAATTTTGTTTGTGCAAAACATTGAAATTCAGTCATTATGTAAAGGACTTTGTCTGTATTTAAACAGCATTATACTTATTTCCTAAATATTTGTAAATAAAGAATGGTAATTTTTCGTGTTCTCAAGTCTCGTCTTGTCTAATTCATAAATAATGTTTATGCGAAAATTCATACGGAGATGAAAATCTTGTGCAAAACATTTATTATTAAGTACATATATTGGACTAATTGAGTAAAGTATGTCATTTTCCAAGGAGCTAAAAAAACTACACAATTTCCACTTCTTTTTCATCTATTCAATTTTTTCTTCATGCGGTTAGTACTACTTTTCCACCGAAAACTTAGCTGCGATGAGATTTATAAATCTTTTAGTTAAATTCTACTCGTTTCCACCAGCCGAAAGAGATTAATTTTGACAGTAATTGCGTAAAAATTAAAGCTGTTCTTCCTTTTCTTCTAAATATTCATTCATAATGGCAATTGCTAAAGTTAAGGATGGCGATCCTGTTCAGAGAGTTTACTCGTGATCTATAGCACAATCGCTTAAGCACCGCGTTCTCTTTCATTTGAAAACCGTAGTCACGGGTTCGAGTACGGTTTCTGGCAAGATTTAACTAAAAACTGATCTGATGAGGCTATATACATGTTTATATATGAAAATATATAAATATGTATGTGGAAGTAGCCGAAACATATGTAATCAATTTCCATGTTAACACTTGCTTTCGTCTGTTGTTGAAAAATTGCAAAAATGACTGTTTAATTAGTTCAATATAAAATTATCATACTTCAATTAAGAAAAAAGCGCGTTGGTACTTTCATTAGTACTGTACAAGCAAAAAAACAGTCAATAAACTAACTTCTTAAGGAGTGCCATTTGATCGAAAATTGTTGAAAAAAGTCAAATTGTGTTGAGATTTATATGAGGACTTAAAATAAATCTTGTCAGAAGTAGATTTGCTTTTGTATGAAACAATCGTAAATCACTTCAAAAATTTCCTTTAAAAATGTAAGTAGTATGCATAGCAATAATATGTAAAATTATAAAACAAGACTTAACATTTAATTAGGATCTATTTGGAGAAATTGAAGCTGTGGTATCCTCTAACTAATGACATAGTTGGTAGGTAACGCCATCGCAAATGAGATGTTCGATCAGTACACGCCCGCCATTTGTGGTGAATCCAAAAATGCTCAATGAACATACTCGTATATTTGACATAAATAAGTGAACCTTTATCTTAAGACAAAAGTACACTAAGATCCCTATAAATACTTTTGTTGCTTAGATAAAACATTGTTTCGATATCATAGGACAACAATGATTTTACGACGTGGGGTTTCTGATTGGATTTAAAGTTAGACACACCAAATTAGTTTTAGTTTTAAAGATATCGTTACTAAAAGTGCAAAAATTGTTCAAATGTGTCTCAAAGCAAAGAACCTGAGGACTAAGGTTCAATTCCACTGAAAAATATCCAAAAGAACATCCAAAAAAAAAAAAAAAACATCAACTGAAAAACATCCAAAAATAAAAACATCTTTTTCTGGGAATCCTGCCATTAACGATTTTATAGTTGTTTCCGTTACCGTTCCGGCGCCGGTCCATTTACGCTTGAAGTCTGATATGTTCTGGGATAACTTTCTTGTGTTCTTCAATTCCCTTTTCACGAACTCCCAATATCTCTTCACAGGCCGGATTTCTTGACAGTTGGACGAGTTTGCCTCCCATGGTATAGAATTTTCATTATTATTTGCATACCAGTCAAGGGCCTTTTTTCCGCAGTAGCATGATGCTAAATCGGCCCAGAAATATGTAGGCACTCTGTGCTGTTTTAGAAAGGCAAAAGCCTTTTTTAAAGACACTCCTTAAAATGTATTTCTGTATTTATCGTTGCTGATGTCCCAAATGCTTGGCTTCTTTTGCCACAACTGCAAACGGCTTGCCACACAAGAAACTTCTTAGGGGATTTTGTTTGCTTTTTCGTTCGGTATTGTTCCTAAATATTACCTCGTTCATCAGCTACATAAAAATCTTGAGCCGGAAGTTGTGAAAAGTCTGCCAGAACTTAGGTTTCATCATCCATCACAAAGCACGTACATTTTTTTATAAAATTAGACCACAATTCTTTAGCTTGGTTTTTTGCTTCTAAATGCTTTACCGCATTGCGATCTGGAACTTTTTGGAATGGCTTATGAAACAGTGTGACGATGAACCTTGAGAGCTGTTGCTATTTTTTTGAAAGTCCACAATGGATTTTTTTGAAAAGTTTTAACTATTTTTTCACGTACTTTTATTTCGCTGTTCATTTTGTAAGAAATAACAATTGAAAATGAATTATTTGAATAAATATGATATCTTGTATATTTTTAAAAGCTAACGTGATTCAAAAAATATTTATTCGTTGGACAGAGGATAAGTTATGGCTGAAAAAGTGTGCATAAGTTTTTTCGACACACTCTTTAAGTTCTCTACCTGCTATTCCCAAACGGAAAAAAAAAAAAAATACGCAGAAATTGTTATAATAGAAAAATCTGGAAGAGAATGATAAAAACCGGATTCCCCGCCATCCATATGCCCGAGGTGTGACTTGTGCCTTAACGAACAAAGCATGTAGCATAAAGAGAAAAAGAAAGCAGAGCAGCGACTTTGTGCTTTGGTTTTGTTTTGCTTACGTTTCGCTTGGCATTGTAGCATGAAGCTTTTTTATTGTACCAAATAGCAAAAAAGTACCAAAGGTGTCCAAAAAAATACCAAAATTATTTAATTTATTTGTGGTCGACCATTTCAACCACTTTAAATATTTGACATTAAAAAAAATATATCGAACGGCTGGAACTATGGTTCGAACCTAGGACTTTCCGACTGATAGACTGAAACTTATCCTCTACTCCATTGACGCATGTATGTATGTATTCTCCTTTAACTCCTAGGAGGAGCATAGGGCCATTGACGTACTTATGTTATAAACAGGTAAACAATTTGTATACTCAATTTAATATTCGAATGCTTCATATAGACTTATAAAAATTATTGTGTACCTATCTAATTTTAATTCACTTTAACAAAATTAATTAAAATAAAAAAAAAGAAAATAGAGAAGTAAACTAAAAAAAATTTTAAAAAACAGCAAAAAAAATTAAAACATTTAAAAAAATGACTCCCACTGGGATTCGAACCCACGCCCATGGATCTCAAATATTTTTATGATTTGTTGCAGACGATAAAAAGATTTGGTTGCAACAATTCATGAAATGGTTCGTTGAACCAATTTGGTATAAAAGATAAATGTTTGCTTTAAGTGTATGTTTTAAATATTCGGTAATTTGCCGCGAAAACTTTCAAAACAAACTTTTTCTGAGTGTACATGTATATCTTATTTCTGAAATCGTTTTGATTTTAAGATATCTCCGGAAGTAAATTGAGCGAATTTCATTTGATTTGTACGGAAATTGGATCTAGGTATTATTTGGTCCATAATTTTATATTGAATATAATCTTCGCCATCAAATTTCTGGAATCCGTCCAAGACACTTGTTGGTTAGCAACTGTCGCACAATCAAAACTTAAAAGAATACGAAGCATTTACATTCGAAGCATTAATGCATTCTGAGATAACTGATATTAAAAATCGACTAGGTCGTGAAAAATGACAAAAAAATTTATGTTTTCTTCGTGAGAACAAATGTCATAATCATGAGAAGTTTCATGAAAAAATTTCAACTTTCTTGTTTGACAGCAAATGGATGAGAAATTTTCTTTATCCTTAGATTACTGTTCCAAATATTTGTATTGGTTTTTGGGTTAAAAAAAAATTGTGTAGAACTGAGAAAATAATTGAAACCATTGACTTTATGATAAATTTTAAAATCATCTGGAAATGAGTCGGAGAAACATACTTTTCTGAAAAATCACTTAAGCCTCAAAAATCCAAATATGTTCACAGCAATTGCCCATCCAATTTGCAGTCAAATAACTCAATTTCTAAAGCCAAAATAAGACATCTCTATTCATGCATTCCAAAATGAAAAGCCACGCTCGAAATGCCAACTAAACGAAGCCATCAAAAACATGAAAATGACTAAAGAAATTAAATGCTACAGGCGTTGAAACGACGATAAACATAAAAATAAAATAAAAGAAGAAAAAACAAGAAGTAAAAGGAAGAAAAACAAAATTCAAAAGTGCAAAATGAAAACATTACGAGCAAAGTGAAAAACAGATATAAAATAAATGTTGTTGCTTTTTTTTTTATTTGTGTTGACGATGAAGCGAGGATCCTGCTGCAAATGTTAAGGATACTCAAACAAATTAAAATTTACAGCTACTAAATCAACACAAACAACAACAACAACAACATGAAAAAATTCAGCGCATCTCATTAGTTCAGTAGTGGGAAAACACAAAAAAATAATAAAAATGCCAGACAAAGGCGCATCTCGTGTTGACTAGTAATTTTGACATCGTCCAACAACGTTTGTTACAAAACTACAAATTTAAGCTAAAACACCAAAAACCTCATCACCAACAACTTCAACATCAGCACTCATCAATCTTTGTCCTGCGGTCATGTTGAAAACCGTTGATGATGATGATGGCGACTACACTACGACGATGACGCTGGACAGCTGACAATGCGCTATGTGTCGTGCCCTACTAACGGTAAACACCTCATCAAAAACGTCACAAATGTACGAATGATGGTAAGCAACAACAACAACAACAACAACATGCTGCACATCAACATAACCATCAAGCGGACTTAAATTGTTAACGAAGGCATCAACATGGCGCGGCGCGCACATCAGCGCCGAAGCAACAAGGATATCAAGTGTGGCCAACTGAAGCATTGAAGCGCACAAATTTACCATGGAGAGATATTTGAGTGTTGTCAAAATCGTAACAGAAATTAAAAGGAAATTCAGAGTGAATCTGAGCATCTGTTATCTGATAACCTTACGGAATGCTGAATTAATGCCGTAGCTTATAAGCCTTTGGGTTTCTAATTGAACTCTTAGTCATATGAGCATTTGCAAGGATTGATTTTCATGTTAATCTTTCACTGGCTTCTTGTTAATACATTAATTATGACAAATTGAGAATCGAGCAAAAAATGGCCATTGTGACATATTTTTCGCATTCCGGCGAGGAGTCTCGTCAGACCTATTTAATCTATACTAGAATCGCCCAATGGTCAAAATTTTACCACAAATGTATTAAATAATTTTGGTACTTTTTGGACAGTTTTGGTATAATTTTTGATAATTAGTACAAAATAGAAAAGCTCATTTATTATCCCTGGTACAATGACAAAATGTGAAACGAAAAAAAATCAAAAAAAAATGAAGTCAGTCAGCTTTTTTCAGCTCTGTGTGACCGCGTATTTTGTCGTTAATTTTGTATTTAATTTTGATTGGCAACATATTAAAAGAATTTTAACTTTGTGCACATTTACACAAATACCTATCTAATGGTGTATAATTCAACGTCGTTCACCATTTCTTACATAGTAAGAAAGGTAGCACAAATTTTTAGTCAAGCTATAAATAAGTATATAGATAAGCAATATTACAAATATGGGGATTTTCTTAATATTGAATTATATCTTTTGGGTCACACATACAAGAAGGAAAAATTAATCAGACCAATAAACCCCTAAGTATTTTGCAATGTTAAAACTAAACTCAAGATCAAAATTATTGCTCGGATAGCTAAGATCTTTCTTGTGAAGCACTTACTGTTCAGCCATTTCATGTCTAGCGTAACAAGAATTGACATCAACATCTGGGATTTTGCTGAAATTTGGTACATGGCTTTGTATCATGCCAAAGCCAAAAAGAGAAAAAATCAGTTAATTTTCTTCACATCTGCTTCTTAACCGATTTTCTTGCTCAGACCAACACAGAAAATACTAAATTATGTACTTGTGTAGAAAGCAGTAAGAATATTAAAATCTTTTTGGTTTTAAATTGTCGGTGGAACGGCGCTTAATAGGAAAAGCTCTAAATTTCGGTTGACCATTGGTAGATTTTCATTAATGAAAAGATTTTCAATGTTTTTAGGTTGGGAATTTCGAGCTTTTCAATAGTATTTAATTTCGAGCTGTCTGGGAAATTTTTCCATTTTTCGGAAAATCAGAAAAATTATTATGTATGGCTAACTTTATTTTTTTCAGCCAGACGAAACCACGGGAATAATCAGCGATGAAATCTTTCAACGCAAAAATTTGGATCCAGTTTCGTGCTGATCTCGAGTAAAAAGTGTTTCCCGGAAAACCTTAAACTTTCCCGGAAAATCCCAAAAAAACTTTTTTATGTCCAACTTTATTTTTTCAGCCAGACGAATCCACAGCAACAATTGGCGATAAATTTTTTCAATAGCGAAGTTTTGAGCTAGTTTTCAGCTGATCCTGAGTGAAAGAAACTTTCAGAAAAGTCAGAATTTTGCCGGAAAAATCCAAAAAATTTTTATGAGAATTACTTTTTAGCCAGACGAACCTACGGGTAAAATTAGCGACTCAAGAATTTCAAGCCACATACGAGCTCATTAACAGCGTAAAGCGTTTTCCGGAAAAAAACTGGGCGATTTCGGACAAGAGGGCAAAAGCTTCAAAACGTTATACTGAAAGCGTTTTTTGAGATTATCGAACCAAATTTTACTCAGGCACTAAAAACTGTAAATGAGGCTCTGAGCAAAAACTGGACGAACTCAAGCAAGAGGTAGTGGTGCCTCCCTTATAAGAAAAAACTTCAAAATGCTACACTGAAAGAGTTTATCGAGATAATCCAACTAAATTTCACTCAAACACTAATACCTATAAAACTAGACGAACTCGGACAAGAAAGCGTGGCACCTCCCATACAAGCAAAAGATTCGAAACGCAATACTAAAAATGATTTTGGAGATAAACCAACCAAATTTGACTCAGACACTAAAAACTATAAATGCATGATCTGAGCAAAAACTGGGTGAACTCGAAGAAGGGTGAGACGAACTCAGGCAAGAGGTAGTGGCATCTCCAATATAAGAACAATTTTCAAAATACTGCAGTGTAGGGTATTTAATGTTTGGCCAGCCCAAAGGTTACACTCTTACTAGTTTTTAAATTAAAAAACAAAAACTTGAGTAGACATTCTTACACAATTCATCGACTTTGTCCCACTGTCGACTACATATTGTAATTTACCCGTAGTACCATAATGAAAAAGCAAGAAGAAAATATAAAAAGGATGAACAGCGCGCAATAAAAATGATGCCAAAAGCGACAAACACAAAATAGCGAAAATACGCCAAGTCAAAAGGAAACCGAACAAAATAAAATGAAAAAGCAACAAAATAAAAAACCATAAAATTAAAAAACATTAAAATGAAGCATTGAATAGAAAAAGGAAACGGCTGCTGCTGCTGCTTCTCCATCCCTTGGGAACTCAACGCGAAGAGACCTAGCGTGATTCTCAGAAGAAATCATTTAAAATTGTGCTTTTCTTTTGGGTTTCGCGCGCACACTTTGGCGGCTCTCAATATCCGTTTTGGCTTCAAAATGTCGAATGTGATATAATGCGAGGCAATAAGTGAAATACAAAAGAAACAGGACGTTAAAACAAAAACAAAATAAAAAAGACCTCCGTAAAATAATGATGACGACACGGACACAGATAGATTGAGGCAAGCAACGTGCACGCCAGAGCCAACTCAACCTTTTGAACTCATAAAAATGTTCATTTC
This sequence comes from Calliopum simillimum, assembly GCA_951812925.1. Classification (NCBI taxonomy): domain Eukaryota; kingdom Metazoa; phylum Arthropoda; class Insecta; order Diptera; family Lauxaniidae; genus Calliopum; species Calliopum simillimum. The sequence goes on along the minus strand of OX638372.1, from coordinate 18,327,298 downwards.
AATTTGTGTGCCGCCGCCATACCTACCGCGCCGTTAAATTTCCATGCACACAACGGTGAACGTAAACCGGATACGGATGTTCGCTTTGTTGGTGTGCTGCGTCGTCGTCGTCGCTATAACTCTGCTGCTGCAGGCAGTAAGTGATGTCGTTGTTGCACAGCCTGGCATTTGGGCAGGTGGCTTGGTAGATATCTACGTGCCATGGTAGGCCAAACTCACGTAAATTAAATCGTGTGAGCCAATTTGTTGCCAATTTTGCAGCCTGGCAATAGCAACAGTTCAGTTTTTTTTTTTTAAGTGTTGTTTAATTGAATTTTTTGTTTTCATTCCAAAATTAAAGTAATAAAAACTTTGTTGAATTAAAATTTTTAAATAAGTAGTAATAAATTTAAACGGAACTGCTCAGCGTAATGAGCTTCACTTTAGTATTTGTACAGAAAAATTTTAAATTCCTTTCATCAAATAACAGCTGTTATTGGGTTATATTCATATACATGAATTAAATTTTATTTTAGTTGGAAATGAAATATACCTACGTATTACGGGGAAATGGTCAAAATTCGACCACAAATATATTAAATAATTTTGGTACTTTTCGGACACTAAGTTCTTTTTTTTTGCTATTTGGTACAAAATAAAAAAGCTCATTTATCATCCCTGGTACAGTGACAAATGTGTAACGTAACACTTTTTGTTTTTCACTTTGTGCTTTATCCTCTTTCCGCGTCTTTTGTTGTTTTAAGTTGGCAGGCTAACAGGCAACGTATTAAAGTAATTTGTGTACATCTACACACAAATACCTTTCTAATGGTGTATAATTCAAAGTAGTACTCCATTTCTAACACATTAAAAAAAGGAGGACAAGTTTTTGTCTTGCGTATTAATATCATCTATAGATTAATTATTTTATATATAAGGTTACTAAGTATACAAATTGTACCGATTGTAAACATTTTTTAAAAAAACATTTTACGTGTGCTAAGGAACATACTTCTAGCTTTAAGCTGATATCCTAGATAAAGCTCTAAATAAGGACAAAAGGGGTATCCGATGGAACTTTACCGAACATCTGGAAGATCTCGACTACGCTGACGACATCTGCCTCTTATCGTCCAAACATTCAGATATGCAAAGCAAAATGGAAGACCTTGTCTTGGAATCACAAAAGGCCGGCCTAAAAAACAACGAATCTAAGACTAAAAGCATGAAACTAAACGCAAGCAATGACATCTAGAGCTGGCAGTGATGACATCGGAAACGACGATAGCTTCACGTATTTAGGCAGCATTATCTCCATGGATGGTGGAGCAAAAGAGGATATCAATTCAAGAATAGCAAAAGCAAAAGGCGCGTTTGATCAACTGAACAAAATATGGTTTTCATCCGTTATATCCACCAAAACGAGAGTGCGCATTTTTGATTCGAATGTGAAATCGGTTTTGTTATATGGGTGCGAAACATGGCTTGTTACTGAACAACTAACGAAAAAGCTGCAAGTATTCGTCAACAAATGCTTAAGGCGAATACTAAAGGTTTGGTGGCCTCGCACTATATCAAATGCCGAGCTACATCAAAAATGCAATCAGAGGGCTATAGCAATCGAGGTCAACCTGCGCAAATGGAGATGGATTGGTTACACCCTCCGGAAACCACACAGCGCAGTTTGTCACCAGGCTCTTGAGTGAAATCCACAAGGTAGTAGAGCACGTGGTAGACCCAAAACCAACTGGAAGAGGTCGCTGGAAAAGGAAATCCAAGAATCGGGAAAGTCATGGCAATAGATTAAAGTCATCACAAGGGATCGTGACAAATGGAGAGATTTCATATTGACCCTATGCTCCTCCTAGGAGTTAAAGGAGAATACATACATACATACTTGCATACTTTGATGTTATGACATTTTTAGACTTTCACCGATGTTTTAGATGTTTTTCAATAGTTTTGAACTTTTACCGATTTTTTGATGTTTTCCAATGCTTTTGCACCATTACCGATACTTAGGATATTTTTCGACATTTTTAGACCTTACCGATATATTAGATGTTTTCCAATATTTTTCGATATTTTTAGTTTTTTACCGATATTTGGATGTTTTTCGATACACTTGGACTTTTTTTCAATGCTTTGGAACTTTTACAGATATTTTGGATGTTTCTCGATATTTTTGGGCTTTTACCCACATGTTTGATGTTTTTCGATACTCTTTAATTTTGCCGATATTTCAGATGCTTTTCGATACATTTGGACTTTTACTGATTTGTTCGATGTATTTCAATACTTTTGGACTTTTACCGATATTTTGGATGGTTTTCGATATTTCTGGGCTTTTACCTACATCTAATATGTTTTTCGATACCTTTACCGATAATATTTTTTGATATTTTTGGGCTTTTACCTATATTTTAGATGTTTTTTGATACTTTTATACTTTAAGATGAGTTTCGATACACTTAGACTTTAACCGATATTTTAGAATTTCGATACTTTTGGAATTTTACCGTCATTTTTCGATAGTTTTGGACTTTCATCAAACGTAACTAAGCTCTACCTAATATTCTAGTTGATGGATATTAACGATCTTGGGCTAACAATGTTTGTTAATCGGTTTTCCTCTCTTTATGGGCTAGTGTGGCCTTTTTGGCAATTTTCAGTTTAACCTGGCAGGTAGAAACCAAAAGAAAACTGGGAATTCAGATTAAAAATCTTTTCAAAAAAAAAATGTACGTCTGAAACGATTTGTTTTAGGCACAAATTGTTGGAAATTAACGTCCTCAAAAAGTTGTCATGTGTAATCCAAAATTGCGACTGAAACTTCAAAATCGTCGAAAAATGAAAACAATCATTACTTGGACTATCGTTTTTGCCCTAAACTTGATAATATTGTTCTTAAATATGGAGTTTCAATCTTTTATAGTATTAATAGATTATTATGAATTCAAAATCCAAGATGGCGGCTCCGATTTATCTCAAAATGTAATGAATCCAGTAAAGAGCGTTGGTATTTATATGCAACTAGTTTCCTGGGAGCGACTTCGTTCGCTGTGTTAAGCATTTTTCCATTTTTTTTTATTTGTCCCTGTGTCAGAATTTTTTTATATTCCGGACGATGCCGAAAGGTATTTCAAATAAGAAGTGGTCCTGGAATCTCCCCTAATAGCATGCCTTCGAAAGCAAAAAATCATGCCAACTGGATAACTGCTTTCTGAATTAGGGTATTTCAAAATAAAATGTAGGTATTCTAAAACCTTGCAAAGCAAAATATATATGTATAAAGAAAAGAAAATATCATGCAAATCAGACAAATGGTTCTTGAGTTATGGAGACACAGACAGACTTTGTATTTTATATAGTAGTATGAAGAGTTGCAATTCAGTATATTGATGGTTTCAGCCATCATATTGGATTTCAAATTTGAGCCCAAAACCAATCGATTCTAAAGTTTTTAATTCCTTTGATTTCTAGCCGCCAACTTGAGCCGGCATATTAGAAATTTTCAAAAGGCTACACTGACCCATATAGAGAGGCGAATAACAAAGAGTTTTAGTCCAAGATTATTTGCTGATAATGATGAATTTTACCCCACCAACAAGAATTTTGGACAGAGCTTAATTACGTTTGTCAAAGAACATTCTAAATATAATCTGAAAGTATCGCTGGTGTATTGTTTTAAAACTTTCTGGTAAATCCATTTTCTAACTGAACATCACATATTTGGAACATGTCAAAAAAATTAACGACATGAGTAACTAAACTATCATATCAAATCCGACTCCACAGTAAAGCTGCAGATAAGAATAACTTGAACTTTTATATTCGGCGGTTGACAAAGACAATCACTTGATATAATTGGGCGCAAGAAAGATATTGATTAAATATTAATTCCTTTTTTTGCCTAGCAGCACTTGCACATTTTATGTGGCAATTAATTAAAAAGTTTTTGACATGAAATAGAACCTTAACTCCTACAGTTAATGTTGAAAGCTGTCGAAATGTCATAAAATACACGAAAAGTTTTCCACGAAGTCTAACTTAAATATGCTAAAGGACTTTAATGAGTACCTACTTGTTGGCAATCAACGCTATGGGGAATAGCTATTTTAAAAGCATTTTTTTATTAAGATAAAGATACAATCAAATGATTTAACATAATAAATAAAGACATCAATTTGCTTAAACAGCCTGTACGTGACTCAAATTCAGTGCACGGATTGTAAAATACGCAAACTGTTTGATAGCACTTCGATTGCTCGATATAAGGCAGTCAAAAGTTTTGAGCTATAAATAAATAAATTACATTTGTTAGGGGTATAAAATTTTAAACTTTCTATAAGATTACTTATTTGACCTTGTAATAAATTATGCGCTCATAAGTCATAACTTTAAAACTTTTAGAGCACTTACTTGAAATTATGTTTTTTTTTTTTTTTTAAATTACCCCAAGGTTATTACACAAAATAATTAGCCCGTAATTAAAAATGCATTTACAAGCAAAAACATAAATGAAAACAGAAAAAATTTATTGCCTGTTTTAAAATCGACCCATTAAGCACCTTCAGGAGGCAAGCAGCAATGACGCCTCAACCTTCACTTCACGCTCATTGCCTGACCTACCTGTCCTGACAACTGTTTTGTAGCGCCTTAAATAATGACATGCAAATCGTATCGTAAAATCCATACGCGAACAAATTGAAACCGGAAGTGCTACTTATTGCGGATGTCCGTGGTAGGGGGTTGGCGCGCACTCCCTGCTGCGCTTGCTCAATCATGCAGCGCACATTTAAATACTTATGTTCGTGACTAGATGGCGTTGCTGTTGTTCTGCACATGCAACCATCATTATGTAAAGTCATTACTCAAAAAGGCGCACAAAATGGCGTTAAAATTGTTGTTGTAGTTGTTGTTATTTTCCTTTTCGTTTTGGCATACAACTAAAGTGTTAAAATCATAATAATTCATGACGCTGTTAGTACACGCACGTTCTACATATCTTCCAACCGCAACACCAGCCAGCTAACTTACTAACAGAGGAGTCTCAAATTATCACCGACACGCTCAATGGTGCATAGAAATATGAGGAGAGGAGGAGGAGAGTGAGGAACTGTGCTGAGTTGAATTTCGCGCATTTGCGAGTTCTTGTTGTGGTTCTTGTGAACTTTTGATCAGAACATATGCAAATGTCTGTGTAATGAAAGCAACCATTTAATATTTGCATACATAAACATTCAACATACACGCACACACACTTGAGCATAGTGCATTTACAACGAAACATTTAGTCACGCAAGGCAAATTGTCGTTTTTTTTATAAAAACTATGAAAATTTGTACTTTTCATACTTCTATTTTTGTTTTTAAGCCCTGTACACAGGGTATATTCACTTTGTTCTTTCAGGAGATATGGCAGGTATAGAAAAGTATAAATATTTTTGCAAAAAAACATTTTGCTAATTGGATGAGCTTGCGGAGAGTGTATTTAGTCTATCGGGTTCAAAAAGATTTCATAAATTTCTAGACTTTTAAAGTTGATATTTTAGTTTTTTCCTTTTTTTTTACTTTGGCGGCCATTTTGGTACAAAAAAGGTGCAATCAACGTACCTTTTTATAATTTTTTTTGGAATTCTCGTTAAATTTCTTTTAATTCAGTGGTAAATTTGTCATAAAAAATTTTGTAATTGAGGTCCAAAAAAATACTTTGCTGTTCTGTTAAGCAGCATTTTAAAATTCAAATTTTAGTTATTTTTTGAGATATTTGAACTTTCAAGAAGTGATTTTTTTTTATTTCGCATGATTGATTTTATTTTTAATTTTTATAGTTTTAAGCATTAATTTGCCTTTAAAATGATTCCAACAACTAAACTTTGTACATTACTTTACTTACAAAAACTGTATAAATTAATCAAAATGATCCAACAAAAAAATTTCAGTATAATATACTTATTTGCGGCAAAACAGAACAATTATAGTCATTTCTGATGTATTTGGATATTTTAAATCCGAATCTGTTAGAATATATTTGATTATGTTACACCTACATATGTCCTCGATCCAAATACAAAATATTTTTAAAATATAAAGTCTGGATTTGATTCTGCCGATTAGTCAAATTTTTAAAGCCCTCTAACTCGTAAGCCAAACTTTATACTGTAAAAAAAAAATATTTTGTATTTGGATCGTGGACATAACAGTCCATTCAATAAGTCCGTAAAATGACACATAGATGGCATTACTAGAATTTTTTCCACATAAATATTATTTAGTACTAATCTTCAAACGATACGTGTTTAAATTTGACAGCAACCTGACTATTGATTTGTGAGTTATAGCATTTTGTGTGAAGCAACTTTTGTTAGTGAAAAAAAATGGAAAAAAGTAAATTTCGAGTTTTGATAAAGCATTGCTTTTTGATGAAAAATACAGTGGAAACCAAACAATGGCTTGATAAACATTATCCGAACTCTGCTCCATCAAGGCAAATGGTTGAGAAGTGGATTGCTAAATTTAAACGTGCTCATACCAGCACATATGATGCAGAGCACAGTGGACGCCCAAATGAGGCTCTTATTCCAGAAAACATAAAAAATCAACAAATTGGTTATGAGCGATCGCAAATTGAAGGTGCACGAGCTAGATGACATTGTAAAGATATCAGAGAGTAATGTTTTTACCATTTTACACGAACATTTGGGTATGCGAAAGCTCTATGCAAAGTAGGTGCCGCGTGAGCTCACAGTAGACCAGAAACAATAACGAATTAATGCTTCAAAGGAGGGCTTGGCGCTGTTAAACCGCAATAAAATCGAATTCTATCATCGATATGTAACAATGGATGAAACACGGCTTCACTATTGCAAACCAGAATCCAAAAGACAGTCAGCTGAAGCCTATTTCGACGAGAAAGAAAAATTGTTCTATAAAAGTGGTATCAAAAAGTTGGAAAATCGCTATACTCGTTATATCGCCCTCGGAGGCAACTATGTTGAATAATAAAATCGAGTTTTGTCAAAATTATGTTTTTTCTTACTTATCCTACGAACTTATTGAATGACCTGTTATATAGATATAACATAATCAAATATTATTAAAATCGAAAACAACAAAATATTTAACATTGTACTTTACGGGGAAAACCATAATTTACATTATTTCCCGGAAAAACTGGGTGGACCCATTTTGATGTGTTGATCATTGAAAAATTCTCTATCAATTGGCTTCAGTTTTATTAAGTTTGGAATAAGTGCAAGACTCAGATGTGTAGCCAGTATCAATTTGACTGGTCTAATATGTCTATGAGTTTTCTAATTAATTGGGGTCTGCACAAGACATCTTGAAATATAGTGTCTATTAGACTGCTTCATAATTTTTTTTTTTTTTTTTTGCTTCCGATTTGCTTTTCAACAAGTTTTTTTTATTAAAAGGATGGAATCTAAAAATTCTGGTGCAAGGAGAGCCTATAATATTAATATTTAATGGTGGCGCATCGTATTTTTTTTTTTTTTTTTTTTTTTTGTTTTAGAGTACTCTTCTAAACACTTTTGTACATATCTCGTGAAAAAGAAAACGCAGACAAACAAAAATACCACCATTAGAAAGAACATAAAATTTTTCATAGAAAAATTTATAATAATTTTTTTCCTAAATATGTCACATCGGTAGTTTTTAAGCTTTCAAAGTTTAAAATCGTTTTAAAAACTAAATATTTCGCTTTAAAACTAAACACAGTTTTTTTCAAGTTTTAAAATGATTTAAAACTTTGAAAGCTACAAAACTACCGAAGTGACATATTTAGAAAAAAAGTTATTAGAAACTTTTTTATGAAAGTTTTATTTATCTGCGTTTTCTCTTTCACGAGATATGTACAAAAGTGTTAAGAAGATTACTCTAAAACAAAGAAATACGATGCGCTACCAGTAAATATTAATATTATGAGCTCTCCTTGCACCAGAATTTTTAATTTCTATCCTTTTAACAAAAAAACTTGTTGAAAAGCAAATTGGAAGCAAAAAAAAAAAATTATGAAGAGGTCTAGTGTACATAGTGTACCTTTTTGCCACTATCCGGGGTGTAGCCATCAATGCCTAGGGTTCGTATACAAAATTTATTTCCCGCCAAGGAAAATAACACTTTTCACAATTTTCACTGGTTTTATTTCACTGGTTTTTTTATTTCACTGATTTTATTCCTCCTGCTAAGCACTCTTTAAATATATAAAACTATAAGCTTAGAAGTACGGGTGACAAATGGGCTATGTATGGATAGTGAAAATTTGGGTAAAACGTGAATATCAAAGTTAACCGAGCCAGAAGTCGTGCCACCACTACCTCCCCGTGGACTTGCTGGGTTCGCGTTGCCGGTCTGTGTTTCCGTCAGGATTCAAGAGAGTCGCGCCACAGCTGCCTCTCCGTTTTCCTCTGCTAACCTGTCCTTGTTTGTTTTCGAGAGCCCACGCCACTGTTACACTATCGAGTCAAGACAAGAAATTTTCGGAAAATAAAGCCTACGGCCTTAGTCAATCTCCACTGATACGAGTGTATTGGGTTTTTCTTGAATGCCTCAGTTTCGTCCAAAGATGTTGGAAATATTCAAAGAACACGTCTTACTCGTTGTCGGTCAGGTTACTAGAGAACGATACTATCGCCGGAACTTGCATTCCACCATTTTCAGCCATGATCAGCTGGTTCCTTTAATCGATACTATTTGACTGTTGGCACTCACTGTTTCGGGGCCAGGGTTGCTGTTACACTCGATAGTCATGCAACTCTTGTCCAACTGTCCGTCAAGCGGTTGCACGATAGTTTGTCAAGCCCGTTGGATGCGATTGTCCTAAAACTATCTACTGACTAAAAGGTCCTTGGTTTTAAATTAAGTCTAGTGTTATTGAGCTAATAATTCATGTTTATTTCCTTACGTAATATTTTTTAATGGTATTAATACTTACTTTAACACTGCAAAGAACCGGATGCGCACGCAAATGAAGGGTCCGATTTGCGTCCTCACACTTTTCCTAACTTGAAACATGATTATCTTTTTTTAAATCTTAATTTATTTACGGGATTTTGATATCAATCGACTTGGAATTTTGTTTTTCATTTGACAAGATCAAAAATTCAATCTGACCTCTGCCAAGTTAAGCATGAATTTTGATAGTTGCGATATTGACTTTAAAAATTTAGAATTTTTAAATGGTTTATTATGTTGCTATGATGTTGGCAATGGCAAAATGTTATTGCGTAGTATCAATCGGCTAATTTAATGAGATAGGCCATCTGATTCAAAAAATATGACTTTTTCAATGAAAACAGATGAGAACTTCATAGAAAATGTAAGAAAAGTTTTTAAACATTAGATTTCAAAAAAATGTCAAATGCTGCGGAAAAAAGCAGTGATTTTAAATTTGAAAGAATTTTTTGAAATAGTATGGCAAATTTTGTTTTTTTAAAACCTAAATTATCACTATAGTTTGATTTTTTCAAAACAAATCTGTATTCTGATGGCAAAAGCTGATATGGCTTGTTTTCATAATTTTTCAAGAGAGCAAATTTAAAGTTTTAGTTGATACATTATTTTGTCTTTCAAGTTGTTTTTCTAAGTAACTACAAGTCTTAAAAGAAATTTGATTTTGCCGGGTTGCAGACCTTACTAAAAACAATACTCTGGACAACATAACAAAAAATTATCGATAACAAATTTTGCCATCTGCGCACAAAAACGCTCAATAATATTTCGGTTCTTTTTTTCAAGTTTTTATATATGTAAATATGATGCTACCGAAACATTAGTCTTTTAGCAAAAGAATTTCTATTTGTCATGTTTAATAGAGGCTTTTATCAAATTAAACTTTTTCATTATAAAAATTTCATTTACCGACATATCAATTCTCTAAAAAAAGCAAAGAACATCTAAGTGGCACTTTCAAATTAAGTTTCTAGAAATTATTAAGTTTTTTCCCTCACTTTGTTCAGTTCGTTATCGTCTACACGTGTCTGGAAAAAATGAAAAATAAAACTCGAAAAAACCATTAAAATCAATCAATATAAAAACATCAGAAAACAGCAACACCGCTGGCACCATGCGTATGGCATTCCTTAGAAGACAAGAAAGAAATATGGTTCAAACTCACACCTTGAACTCTACAGAGATTGACACACATACACATTTCCTTCTTTGATTTTTTTTTTTTTTTTTTTTTCTATAAATTTATAACACTTACTATCAGCTGCAAGCATCTTTCATCTAAAGAAACACCCCACTATTCTCGGACAAAACAAGCAACTTTTACCATGCCACTATTGTGCGGTTTTCATGCAATTACTTTGTGTACAAGAAACTTTAACTTCACCCCACGATTTCTTGTATAAAGTTTTTTTCTTGTTATTTTTCATAAATTCAATTTTAACTTTTCATTGCAGGATTTCGTTCAAGGACTCTCGATACTGTCGCGCGGTTCCGTTGAGGAGAAACTGCGCTGGACTTTCTCTTTGTATGACATCAATGGTGATGGCTTCATTACGAGGGAAGAAATGACTGACATTGTGACTGCCATATACGAACTGATGGGACGACTGCCTGACGAATACCCCGAAGAGGAGAAAATCAAAGGAAAGGTCGAGCATATATTTCAGGTAAGGAATAGTAAAGAAGAAGAAGAAGAAGAAGTACAAGAAAACAAAAAGTCAACAGTGACGAAGTGTAGCAATAAAAAAAGAAAAGTCCAACAAATAAAGCAATCTGGGGAATACGTGTAAGAAAGACGACTTAAGTTGTTGGGTATACATTACACTGAAAGAAAATTCTACAAAATTTTGTCTGACAAGCAAAGCAACTGCAACATTCATTCACTTTAGACTTTCTCTGAGTGCATTCTTTCAAGAAAATTGTCTGATTTTCTGGCAAGTGACAACTGGATGTCAGTTGAATTTATGATTTGTGGCATTTTGTGCTTTATGCCGCTGTACCATATTTTTATTCGCATTTCTTTGTTTTTTTCTAAGAGGGCACAGCAACTCTGCCCTCCCGCAATCCATCACTTACGTTTCATTTCCTTCGGCGACGTTACTTTAAGCGCATTTTTATTTAATTGGGGGATTTTGTTTATTAAGCCCATTTGGCTGGAAAACAATATTTTACTATACCTTAGGTCAAACGAAAGTATACATATATAAGTATGTACGTGTGTATATAGTAGTCAAAGCAAAAATAACGAAACAATTTAGGGATCAAAAATATTTCACAGGAAGTTTGGCAAACTTGCGTTTAAGGAAGTAATTCATTTCAGCGAATTTTTTATTTTTCTCATTACTTTTCTGCGTTTTTTTTTTTTTTTCAAACAACAACGGAAATTGAAACATTTCTTTTTGATGCCATTTGAATAGTTTTATTCTCATTTTCAACGATGCCGTGGCCATGTGCTATTTGTGGCCATTATCTTTAGTTTTTGATTAATGATCAGCAATACGAGATTCGTTTGAGGATATATGATAAGTATGTCATTTGAATAAATTTCCTTTCCGTTTTTGGCTGTTAGTAGTTGCGTTAGTATCATTTTTCTGAAGTGGTGGAAATATCTTTTAAATTAAATTCATTTGTCAACATCCTGTTGGGGTTTGAAGATAGATTTTTTCGTATAAGCAATAATAACGTTTTTGTTTAAAATTAACTTATCTATTGTAAGTTAATCTATGGCTTGGCGTTCAAAATTTCTTCATTACAAAAACGTTTATCGGCAAAAAATTGGCTTTTCATAACTAAGTTGCACAAAATGACATTGAGAGAAAATTTTATTTTTATTATAACTGAAGACTGATGCTAAAGTCCAAGCATGTATTGCAGTTAGAAGTTAGAACTTCAAAACATTAAAAATAAAAACAGTGTTTTAGTACTGGCCGCTCTAACTTGAAGACCAAATCAAAGTCATTATTTTTGTGTTTCACCACGACGTATGAGTAACATTTAACCAAATTTATTCAAACAACTATCCAAAAATGAAAATTTAACCAACTTTTTTTACAAAAACATCAAAAAATTAAGAAATGATATTTCTTTACACATCAAAATAAGTTAGAACTCGGAATCTTAACGGCTTTTTTCTGGCCACAAATTAAATACTCAATGCGCATTAGGCGCGAACAAAAGAACTTAAATTCAAAAAAATGTCGGCGTATCGTCTGGCGGATGCTTTTTCATAAATTTTTATGTCAGGGAATATTCAAAATATTTTGACCATTAATTTAGTTTTTTTGCGAATTTTTGTTGTCCAATTTGCAATTTTTGCTGCAGTATCTCACTCCATAAAGCATGTTAAAGTTTTTGCTTTCAGGAGAGTTGTCATTTTGTTTTGTCGATTTGGATTTTGCTCATGTCTTGCTTTTAGGTTTTGTGGAAAATGAATTTCAATTATCTTGTATAAATATTTTAAACAATACTATAATTTGTTTATTTCTATGATCATTAAGCAATTCCATAAATCAATTTCGCTTGTTTTCAATCTCATTAGCTTTTCTTGTCGTTATAACCAACGTGCCGTCCAAAATATTAGGAATTATATTAATTTCAAAACTTTTTTGATGGCACATTTTTCAACACTATTCGTTAAATGCAACATATCTCGCAAACTTAGTAGTCAAGTAATTTTTTTATTTTTTCAACTACAATTACTATGGTTTGCAGGTGTCAACTAGGTTTTTTTTTGCAAAAAATTAAAATTTTATTGTTGATTATTATATAAATGATCTTAGGCAACAACTTTTGTTCATGTTTTGAAAAATCTTAAAAATCAATTTTCTGAAAAAAATTTTTTTAAAATTTTTTTTGAAATCCGATTTAGCTCGGAAACGAAATGAAAGCAATTTTTAAGAGCTCTGCATTCGAACAAATAAGATGGAATAGGATTTGTCTTTCAACAAATAAAATTTTTTTTTTTTTTGTATCATTACCGGTTTCATATTTGTACACCTAGTATACCTTGTATTTTCTAAGCAATGGATATTATATACTTCTACTTTGAAATGTTTTTTCTTGGTAAGTGAACCAAATCACGGGATAGTACCTAATTTCGATAGTTTTTCCTTTTTGTTGAAAAATAAGAAAGCTAAACGCAGCTTCAACGATTTTTTAACCAAAACATACTGTATACATTTAGTTTTTTAATAGTTTGAACTATTTCTTACAAAGAAAACTACGATTTTATTTATGCCAGAATTAGGTGCATAATTTTGTATAAGTGAACGTTATTCCGTGACCATCACGTAATCAGGAAAATAAAGGAGTTTCGGTTTTCGAAAAAAAACTATTGATAGTTGTCAAAAATACTTAACATTTTTTTGTCACGTAATAAGTAAACTTTTCTGAATGGAGTGACGTAATAACGGCATATGATTTTCTCTTTCAAAACTATAAATAATTGTGTACAATGTGTTCAACTCTTTAACAAATTTCAGAGAAGCTATGAATTTTAACTGCCGGAAGAACGTGCGTAAATTTGTGCAAGTGAACCAAAATCCGTGACTATTTTTATTTTGTTGACACCTTCATTTGTAATATGTTCTTACTAATGTTCCTTAAAGAAAAACAAAACATTATCTTAGCAGAATTAAAGATAATTAAATTTAGAAATATATAAAATGAAAAATCTTGATATTTTAGATGGTTGTTTAAAGAAAATTAATAAAATTTTAGGTTAGCACGGAGTTAGGTGCACGGGCTTACGAATTAGGTTGAACGCAAAATTTTAGACCGGAATTAAGGACAAATGAAGTGTTATTAAAAACATAAAGAAATATCATAATATAGGGTTTATGATGCTCTAATTCGGCACTTATCGACTTCGAATAAATCAATCCTTACGGAAAAACAAATATCCGACCTTAAAATTGAGCTGTAAGACTTGGAATCGTTCAAGAAATAGAGAGTACCTTACCATGCCGCGATTCGGTACACTTACCTTAGTTAGTGTAAATCAAAGCACAAAACAAAGTCAAAAAATTGTCACGTGACTCTTTGGAAATAAGCTCTCACAAGCATTTACTGCAAACCAAATCTTTTAAAAAATGTTTCCATGTTTTTCATTCACCTTTCTGTAAAAAAAAAAAATTAAAATATTATATTGAGAAAATCAACTTTCAAGATTTTTTAAAAAATGGTCACCATTTTAAAAATGGATACCAAAATAAGATTTAAAATGCTATAAGAATCCGAAAGCAAGACAACACTTCCTTGACACTCTGAAGTTCCATGCCATTAACTTGCAAAAAAAAAATGATTTCCGCAAAGCTAATAGTGAGAGGTATATTTACTGAGCACTTTGAACAGATCTGTGAATTGTTTTTTAAAAATCTGAAAACTCAACTGCAAATTTCGAAAAATTTAAGCTGAAAAGCGTCATCTACATATTTACAATTTTAGCTCGTATAAGAGCAGAGAAAAGTTGAGAAAGTCAGAAAGTACAAGATTTCGTAGATTTAATTGCACAAATGTTCAGCTTGAACACCCAACGTATTTGACACTTTTAATTTTATGCTACAAAATAAAGAGACAATTTCAAACTGGTGACAAAATGATGTTCAAATGGGATAAAAAGTGTTCATTGAATTATAAATAAATTAAATTGCTTTCGATTTTTGTTATTGTTCTTCTCAGGTCATATATCCATTCTATCGCAAAATTTTTTTTATGGCCACTCTACTACATATATGGCTAATTTGTATGAGCACTTAAAAAGTTCACTGTTATGAAAGATTTCATAACAAATTTTGCCGTTTATTGTTGACAATGCATTTTATTTAATTTATCACAAAAGTTGCCCATTTTTTTCGTTTTTACTTCATGCCATGTCATATTTATTTAGCTTTCAAAGTAGTTTTGCTTTTAGGTTATCTTATTCGTATTCATCTAATAAAATCTAATAAAATTATATTTTTGTTGGTAAACAACTTTGTTCTTATAAAATGTTTTATCCTGTCAGTAACACTAAAGCTGCAGACGTTGTATAAAAAGTTTGGACATTATTCATAACTCTAATAGACAAATGGTTGTTTTTATTTGTATATTTTGTGGAGATATGATGGAAGTTAATATTTCTATAACAAAAATATTAAATCTAGATAATCTTTTCCTTATAAAACTGTCATTCTGTCTTTGCAGAAAATGGACATCAATCGTGATGGTGTTGTTACACTCGATGAATTCCTAGAGGCCTGTCGAAACGATGATGCCATATCGAGATCGATGTCGGTTTTCGATACAGCATTCTGACCATACCCACGCGATGAAGGTGAAGATTTTAGAAATAAGCGTAGTAGACGACATAATAACAGTAGAAGCAGAGCAACAGGTGGTGATAATATCAAACAACAACAACTACACAAACATAATCAACAGCAACACAAACAATCACAAAATAAACTGCAACAACAACAACAACAACAACAACAACAACAGCAGCAACAACAACGACATGCAAGAAGGGACAAAAGTAAAAGTCAACATGAAAAACGTAAGTCAAATTACAAACAGCAACAGCAACAACAACAACAACAACAACAGAAACAAAAACATAAACAGCAACAACAACAACAACTGCTAGAAAACCAAAATCAAAAGAATAAAAAATTAACAAATAGTAGTAAAAAAAGTAGTGAAAAAAGTAGTAAAACAAGACGACGCGATGACGACGAAACAATAGCGGCGGCAACATCAACAACACTTTCAGTTGGTGGTGCTGACAACAACTACGATATTGCAACCACAACGCAAACGATAAGCACATCAACGGCAACAACAACAACGACGACGACAACAACAACATCAACAACAACGGAAACAGAAGATGAAGACGATGATGAATCTTCATCCGGAGCGACAGATTTTTGCCGCCATTGTCTGCGACCGCAAGCGGAATTGCAGTTGCGTTTTAAGCGACAACGACAACGCAGCAAACAACGACAGCGTCAACAACAACAGCACCAACAACAGCAAAATCGTAAACGTAGCAAACAGCGACGTAAACAACGTAGTAAAAATCGGAAATACGAAACTGTGACGGATGCGACCGCAACCGCCGCCGACAGTGTAACGGGAAGAGTACTACGCGATTTGAATGCGGCCAACGAAGAGGCAATACGATTTCGTTGTCCGCAAGTGGGACCACAAGGCAGTCGCGTACAGCAGCGTACACATTGGTTGCCAGCGATGCATTTTCATCATCCGCATTGGAGTCAACAGCAGCAGCAAAATGTGTCGTATCAGCAGGAGCAATTATATCAGTATTATTGGCACCAGCAGCAGCAACAGCAACAGCAACAATTACATCAACAAACGCATTTTCATCATCATCCCCATCATCAACAGCCACAACAACAACAACATATTTGCGACCATACGACACTCACCATCGAATGTGAATTAAAACGCAAAAATCAAAGCAAAAGAGAGCAGCAACCACCAACGCCAGCAATAATCGTGAATGGCAGCTGCTGTCAACATTACCACAACCAGCCACAACATAAGCACTCGCCAAAAATTGTTGCTGCTGCTTCGACAGCAGCAATTACTGTTGTCACGCCTTCTAAACAGCAGCAGCAACAAATGCCACCACAAGGCACAACAACTCATCTTAGTTCCTCTTTAAATGCAGCAGCTGCTGTTAGTGATAGTGAGCAACAACAGCAGCAGCAGCAACAACAATTGTTAGCCACAACTCCAGACTCACCATCTTTGGTTAAAGTACACACCTGGTATACAGTTGCTAAACAGGGTGTCTCCTGCTAATAGTGCGCGGTGCGGCACACAAAATTTTAGTGCGCCACCTTATTGTCGTCAGTTTTTTGTGGCCAATGTAACAGTGATATGTTGTTTGCTAAAAGTTCAAGTCAAAATCAAGAGAAAAGTTTTTGCAGTGTTGTTAACTTGTTGTTAGATAAAATTTTGTTTTTGTTTTTAAAAAATTTTCTTCAAAAATATAAGAGTATGCTTAATTTTTTATGAATTTTATAAAAAACCTTTATATGTATATAATTTATGTAAATTTTCTTTTATAGTGGATTTTATTATATCGGCATATCAGATAAAAATATTTTAAATTTTACATTTCTTAATTTTGATTTAAGTTAAAATGTTGTTGCTGCAAGCGGCCATATATTTAATTTAAAATCTTTTTTAGACAAACAATTTTATAATAAATATACAAAATTCCAGAATCATATAGCATGTCAAAGTTGTGGTATAACATTGAAAAATTTTAAATGAACTATTTAGAACAACAAATTTGAAATTTTGAGCAGCCTTATGGTATTCAAAAAAAGTTGTCCAAAGCCACTTAAGTATTTGATACAAGAAATTAAAGATTCATTTTGACACTGAAGTACACTGTTTTGTATTATCAGTGTCAAACCTTATTCTAACAAATACTTCAGTGTAGGTACTGTATCTAAGCAAATCAAGCAATACGAGTCTATGCAGTATTTACTTTTTCTTCTTTTATATCCAAGTACTGTCAAGACATTTGCAAGTGACACTGAACTGAAGTATTTGAAATTTAAAAAGCACGTACAATACATAACGTAGCGTGAAACGAAATAAGTTTAAACTCCAACAATACGTCTTGTGTAGAACCATAAGAAGATAGGAGCTTATGCAATCATTAAAGCTATTTGGAATTGTCTTTTGAGCAGATTTTCTGAACATTTCTAGAACAGATCAGTGGAAGCATCTTATTTTCATACAGCCTTTGAATAGGGTTTGATATACCTTTGCTTCAAAGGGTGATATCTCGAAATAGGTATAGTTTGACAGGTAAGATTATTGCTATTGCTCTTACTCTAGGATCATAAGCCTGAAAACAGCTGTTTCCACAACTTCAAACAAGGATATCTCAAATTTCTGCAGTACATAATCAATTCTTGGTTCGAGTTCAGATCTCAAAAATTGCAATTTTCAAATTTCTTGTTTAATAACATTACTCCATTAGGAGAATCTTGTGATAAATTTTCTAGGTCTTATTGTAGCTTTATCGATAAGACCAGAACCTGTAGTAGCATATTTGTATAATAATATTTGAAACTATGCAATGTTAAGATTTGATAGGTTTTCATCATTAGATTTAATAGAATGCTTCTGCGAGCAGAAACTATCCTACATAAACTGAGAGCAACAGTGACTACAACGAAAATGGTCAAAAATTTTGGAAACTGCCAGGGGTATCTTCGTTTTGGGTGGTAGAATTTAAAAATAAAAATTGTTTTGCTCAAATAGATAGAAAAAGTGGAACTAAAACCTAAAAGTTTCCAAAAATTTCCTACTTGCTTTCCTTGTCGATGAGTGCAGTAAACATATTTGAAATGTGGCTTTTCCATACCGATATGTGGAGTAAAAGTTGTTTTTTTTTTTTTGAAAAGTGAAACTAAAACTTCTAAATGGGGTCGGGGACATTTCCGCCAGTTTCCAAAATTTTTGATCGGCCTTTCTTTCCTAAAAGAGTTCAGAAACAACCCTACCAGTTTCCCATTTTTTTGAAATATGGGCACAAACCACTCAGTTTAAAAAATTTTTCTTCAACCATTTCCTATCGATATTTCTGATAATGTCTAAGCATTTCCCTTTCGATTCGTGCAATTTATTTTTAAATAAGTAAAAGAGCCTTTGTCTAATGAAAAGGGACGACTCTTCACAGACCGCGCTTATCCATCAGTTGTCCACAAAATCTATTAATTGGTTGTTAATTGTAAATCCCAGTCATGTCTCAAAGTGTCCTCTTTGTTAAGAAAGTCTTAAGTTGTGGGATGTTAGAAATAAACGTAAATCATATCTTACCTATGCGTCGACCACCAAGAGAAAGAAAGTATCTCCGACATGAAATATCTTCATTGCCTTTATTAAATGGTGGACGCCCGTCCCCCTTGTGTAAATTTCTAAGGTAACATTCGTTGGGGTGCCTTTGGAACTCTCTGCTGGCTCGATATTCAGTTGGTTGGTCGATTGTTTAATTATCCTTGTTTTATTCGCATCTTCGCTTGGTTGCAGGAACTTTTGTTGATGTCTTCAGATTTAGCTGGCCCAGGGTGAAATACCTATGCCTAATGACTAATCATGAAAATGATGGTTGAATCTGTGAATTCTAACGAGTTTTCCATGTGTTTGTCCTATGTTAGGTGTCGGTAAGTTGCACGTTTTTTTTTTGTCCGATGTCGCTTGACTGTTGCACAATCATTGAATGTTTGATTGGTTCGATGGTTCGTTGCAGGTTTCTCCCTGGTGTTTATCCGCATGTTTGCTAGCTCACGGAATTTCCTCCAATTTTTAAAAATGTTAGCTGTTTTAGAGTTAAAATGATTAAATCTATACATAGAAAGCTGAACCTCACTATTACAATAAATTCGATTGTATTTTAATCTTTTTTTTTTAAGTTACAAGTGAGTTTTACATATTTAACCCGAAGTTGGCCGACATTTTGTTGTGATAAGGGCCCGCAATTTGCCTCATTTCAGTTTTGTAAGGTAATTTCTTGTTTTCAGCCTGCGTGTCGAATCTTCTAAAATAAAAATTCATTGTTAACTATCCAATCTTTGCCCAAATTTGAGATTGAATAGTTTGCATTTAAATTTTTTGAAAAGATGTAAAAGTTTTATACAAAAAACAAGACCATTCTTTTAAAAATTCATTTATTTCTTATATTTATGGTATTTGGATAAAATAAGTAATTGTTTCTTAAAAAGAAGACATTATTCCGAAAAAAACCTTGACATTATCTTCAAAATCAAGCTGGGTTATGTTTACTTGCTCTTCGGTTAAGGGGGGCTTCTCATGTAAAATTTTCAAACAATCGATTTTTTTTTTTTTTTCAAAGGTTGATAGAATAACGTCTTGGGACTCAACTCTAAATATTATGGAAAATATGATTGATTGAACCAGCGCGCTCGGGCGCGCTTTGTGTGCGAAACTCAAACTTTAAATCGTTTTTTCTCAAAACTATGGTTTTAAAATCGCGGTACACGATTGCGAAAAAACTACTAAACCGATTTTTGATTTCTAAAAAGTGTTTTGCAGATTATAAATTGAACAAGTGCATGAATGTCTGAAATTGTGGAAAAAAAGTTACTTTATATACTTTTTAGCCCCATTTAGCGACAAAAAAATGACGAAAAAATTGCACTTTTTTTTCAAGACGTGATTTCAATATTGTAGAATCGAATTTTTTGGAGTTGCAGACATCCATGCACTCAGGGGAACCCTGCTGAATAATAAAAAAGTTTTGTTTTATGTTTCAGATAAAAACTTTGGGCTGCACAATGTACCGCGATAAATCCGTCAGCGGCGTCACGCCACACGCGACATTTAATAAGTCCGCCATTTTGTCATTTTAGTTTTTGAAAAAATGTTTTTTTTATAGTTCAAACATGTTCTTAAATATATGCAAAAAATTATTTGTGTGTGTTTTTATTTTCCGAGCGAAAAAAAAATCCCGAAAAACAACTACTTTTTGACGTGTTACATGAGAAGCCCCCCTTAAGTGACAAAATTGAAATTGGATTGCTAAGTAGTTCTGAAAAATTACTACTCAAAATCTTAACTTTGGTAAATGGCCGCTTTTTATAAAGCAACATATTTTTAAGTTTCTTAAGTATAAAAACTGAACAAAAAAATGTTTTGTTGAAAAAAAAAAAATCAAACAACAGAGCTTAATTACAGTGGCGGATCCAGAGGGGGGGCGATCGCCCCCTCTCTGAAACCTAAATTATATGTAAAGATTTTGAAAACATTCTGTTATAATCTAGAAATGTAGTCAATCGGCCCCCCCTCTTGACAATGCTGGATCCGCCACTGCTTCATTACAAATGAATAATGCAAATATTAAATTAAAATTATAATGCAACGCATTGCCATTTCAACAAAAAAAAAAAAAAAAGCTGTTGACAATATAATGCTGTTATTTACTGTTGACCAATAAACTTAAGCAGCCACCAAACAATTAGCCAAAATACACATATGTAGCTAAATAAATATAGAATGAATATTTAAAAAAAAAAAAAATTAAATTAACAAATGCAGTTTAGATGAAAGAAAACTTGTTGCAAATGCTACTTAATAATTAGTTGTAATAGGTACCTATATGATGTAAGTAGTAAATCAAACAATTGTTAAATGAAACGAAAAACAAAAAATTATCAAATCAAATAATATAAAAAAAGTGTAAAAATTTTAAATTAAATATATACAAAAAAATAAATTGATATTCATAAAAATTATTTTACTGTTTAATTTTTAATTAAAAAGAATTTATAAAAATGAAACAATTATTAATAAAAATAGTAAAATTTTAAAACGCGTTACTCGGAATCAAATAAAACTAATATTTTTATATAGTAAAATAAAAACAAAAAAATAAAGTCATGTTTTATCAACATATAAAAAATATTTTTGATTTTATTATCTTTTTTCTATAATTTAAAATAATATTTTGCATTGCCAGAAAGTATGACAGTGATAAATTCTTCACAATCTGCCAGAAGTGACATATGGTATGGCGCGCAGCTTAATGTTTGAATTTTTAATTACACATTGTTTGTGTGTATAATCCTTTTTTAATTGCTTGATAATACTTATTTTCACAAATATATATATATATATTTTTTTTTTTTTTTTTTAACTTTATCTGCCACGGTTTAGTAGTTCCTCAGCTCATCTTAAAAAAAAAAAAAAAAAAAAAATTCAGTGCATTAATTGTTAAACTGTTCAGAGCACACTCATTTGGCTGCTCCTCGAACAGAGTTTCTTGTGTGTAGCAAAACTTTGTCTTCTTAGCGAAATTCTAATTTTTTTTTTCCCACTAAATGTTATATCTCTACGAATATTGTTAACATGAAAATCGTATAAGAAACTAAAATGACAGCAAAAGATTGTTTCTTCATATTAATTGTTATTGTTTTTATTGTATGTTTATATGTAAATATGTAAGTATGTACCTTTGTATTATTACATAACTGGCTTACACTATTTGTATGTACGAGTATGTACCTATACCATAAATGGAATTATTGTCAGCATCAGAAATTACTATGATAATGTGTTTTTGAAGCAAAATGTAGTTATAATTGTTGTTGTTTCTGTGATGAAATCATATATATACATACTATATATATTGCTCATTTATGATAAAATCAAATATGAAAATGATACATATTAAATAAATTAGTTATTACAATTTTATATCAATTAAAATGTTTGTATGTCTTTTATTTCTTCACCTTCTTTTTGAGATGTTTTCTTTTCACATAGTTTTCTTAAAGTTTTCTTAACTTGTAGATCTTTTTTTTGGAGACCACACAAATTTTTGCATGTTTATTTCACTTTTTTTTTTTTTTTTTTTTCAATTTAATAAGAAAAATTTTCAATCTTAAAAAAACTACTGCCAAAAATAATTTTGCAAGTACTTAATTAGTTTTTTCAGTCTTATGCCCCAGACAGACAACAGCTTAAGTCTAGATTGTAGAAATAATAATGTGAATCTTTTTATTGCATGATTTTAGGCATTTTTTAAATATATATTTCATAGACATTGACTAAAAGAAAATTTCCTAATTCATAGTTCAAAAAATTCTAAAACATCAAAAACAAGATTAATATTGAGTTAAACATCAGAAAAGCTAATTAGAATTTTTTGAACCCTGAATTGGGAAATTTTCTTTTAGTCAATGTCTAAGAAATATATATTTAAAAAATGCCTAAAATCATGCAATAAAAAGATTCACATTATTACGTCTATAATCTAGATTTAAGCTGTTGTCTGTCTGAGGCATTACACTTTTTTAAAATTATTTAAACATTTTTGTCTTAAATTGTAGAATATAAAGGTTTCTGTAGTACCATACTATCTATGTATAAGAATATGAAAAAAATATTTAAACTCTTTTGTAGATTTTGAAGAAACTAATTCTTCAGTTTCTTTTGTGGTTAGAAATTTTCAATTAACCCACCAAATTTTGAGGTAAAATTTTTGTGTACACAACATGCCGTCTCCATGATATAAACTATTGGGAAAATACCTAACTAATTACAATTTCAATATCATAAGACCAATAGAATATTCATTAGTTCAGTTCATTAATTGCACTTTTTTAGCAACTCAAATTGAAATTGAAGTTTAAGTAGTGGACGAAAAGTAGTAGTAGGGAGTGAAGAAACTAAAAAATTTAACAAACTTTTCTGGAAGTATCATCATCAGCTCAGCATTCAGCATAGGTGTAGAAAGAAAAGATCTTTGCGTTGTAGCTCGTACTCGTAATACAGAAACAAATTTCAACCTAAGCAAACAAAAAAAAAAAAATAGTTTTTGTATCCTTTATTTAAGTAATTTCAGATTTTAAGGCTTTGACAAACCACCTGAAGATAGTGCCTCTACTTCTATACGATATTTCTCAGATTCATGAACTTCGTTTTTTGGCCGCCGCAAAAGTAAGATCTTGTCGGCATAAAATATCTTTTTTTCGACATAAGAGAAGGTCCTCCAGAGATATATTTCTATGTTTACTTAGAAGGAAAAATACGACGGCACTGCTGAAAAACTATGAAACTCCTTACCTTTTTTATACCCTACACCCAGGGTATATTCACTTTTTCCTTCCGGAAGGAGGCATGGTAGATATAGAAAAGTGTATATATTCTTGATTAGCGTCATCTCCTGAGTCGATATAGCCATGTTCGTCTGTCTGGCTGGCTGGCTGGGAGGCTGGCTGGCTGAGAGGCTAGCTGGCTGGGTAATGGCTGTGTGTGGAAATACACTTTTTGGGAAAACTTAGCAAGATAATTCAATGAAATGCGCTACACTGCCTTCGCCGTCAAAGATAGCTCGGAGGATTGAAAATGAGCAAAATCGGTTAACGGACACGCCTACCGCCCATACAAAATGTATATTCAAAATGCAACTTTAAGAGTAGTTTTTACGACAATGCAACCACAATACACGTAAGTACTATGAATTGTAAGCGCAAGCTCTGTGAAAAAACTGGGCAAATTCGGACGAGAGGGCGTGGCACCTCCCGTTTAAGCAAAAGCTTCAAAACGCTATACTAAAAGCGTTTTTTGAGATAATCGAACCAAATTTGACTCAGATACTCAAAAGTATAAATGAAAGCTCTCAACAAAAATTGAGTGAAATCAGACAAGAGAGCGTGGCACCTCGCATATAAGCAAAAGCTTTAAAATATTGAAGTGTAGGGTATTTTTTTTTTTTGGCCAGGCCAAAAGTTACACCCTTACTAGTTATATTTCAAGCCAGCGTTTGGGGGATAGCCCCTATAAGTGCGATGCCAGAGACAAAAAGTAGGATGTATCATTTCTTCCATGAAAACGAAGACATAATAAAAATTTATGAAAAGTAGGACGTTTGAAAATTTGGACGATGTATTGCGATGACTCTGACGAAAAGTAGGACATTTAATATTTTTGGACAAAAGTAGGATGTTTCATTCTGAATGAATACAAAATGAATATACCTAAACGTCTTTGTTTTCGTCCAAAATGTTAAGACATCCTATTTTTCGACATAAAACTTTGAAGAAACCTACTTTTCGTCATATATGTAAAATGAAACAACCTAGTTTTTATCAAAATTAGTTTGAAACGTCTTACTTTTTGCTGAAGAATCAACGACTACCTAGTTTTCGTAGAACAAATGAATCATTCTTCTTTTTATCTCAGTCATCGAAATGTATAAAACGAAATAAGTTAGAGGACTGGGCGAAAAGAGGAATAGCGTCGATGTATATTTTCTTAAATCTACCGAAGTCACAGATTTCGAGAAAAACGGTCGAAGGGAGATTATTCCAAGAATGAATTATGACGATAGTGCAATGTTTTATTAAGCACTGTAACAACGTAATAGGAATGGGCCAGATGAGACGCCTGAGTTTTGCGAGAGAATACACGAATTAATGGAATCAGCTCATAAATTGCACTAGAGCATATTCCCTAACAGTCGTTAGAGGACACAACATCCACATCCCCTATCAAATTCTTAGCACGACGTTGAACACTGTCTAGCAGCTTCAAAGTAGTATTAGCAGCAATGGCGCAGATGTACTCTACATAGATAAGGTATAACAAAGGCGAAAAAGTCAGATGATGAACAGGATTAAAGTATTCCTTACAACGTTTTAGATAACCTAAGCAGCTTCTTTCGACACAAAGAAGCAAAAAAATATCATCCTGAAACCGACTCAAAAGTCGGAAGGACATATTTTTTATTTTTTTTTTTTTTTTTTTCATTCCGAGCTAAACCAATGAATTACTTTTGATTGTACTGAAGGCCAATTTTGGCTAAAAAACAACATGTGTTAATGTCATAACATTTTTTCATTACAAAATGGATACCCAAGGCTGCTTTAGATTTTGGCGTTTAAAAATTATGATATTTTTGTGGAGGTTAAGATAATATTCGTGTCCCAAAATCAATTTTTTACGTTTTTCAATTACGCAGCAGGAAATACGATTTTTTACTCAAAACCAAGGCATCCTACGGAAAAAATGTTTAAGGCAAAAAATGCATATTAATGCAAACTATGCATATATCATTTTTAGAGTCCTTCTAATTTTAGAGTTGGTTTCGGGATGAATCTAAATCTACTAGCTATACCATTGAAATTTTTAAATGTACGGTCCGAAGCCCTCATAAATAGATATAAGAATGAGAAAGAAAAATTAATTGTAAATTTTCAGGTAATATTAAAAAATAAATCGATCGATCAAGCGATCGAAAATTTCATAAATTCAATATAATTTCTTTTTCATCCTTTTTAATTGTTATGCATGAACTCGCGAAACGCTTTTTTCTTTTCAATTTCTCTATAAAAAATATCACATAATTTTTACCATTTGCTTGAAATGTTTCATTATTCAAATCGTATATATAACATACACCCTGCAGTATAAATTTGTAGCTTATTTAAAATTTTTATTTTTTATGATTTAAAATTTAATTTGCTTAATTTATACCAGCGCTATTTTTTTAACGAAATAAATTTAATTTTATGCATCAATGCCAACACTGTGCAACAACATTTGCATATTACAAAATTTAAAAAAAACAAAAACAACAAAAAAAAACTATTCGAATATATAATTTCAGTATTTTTTATCTGATTTTTCTTCTCTTTCTTTTATATGTTTTTACTGTCTCTCTTGCCTATGCTGTCTCGCTCTATATTTTTTGTGCAACATTTGCTTAACAACAACAACAACAACAACAACTACTTCTACAACTACTACTACTGCTACAACAATAGCAACAACAGCATCAGTAACAACAACAATGCAAAAAATTTGTTGAATTCTTATCAACATAATTTTTTTACGCTGCTGGTTAAAAAACAACAAACACACACAAGCACACAGAAGCACACACACAAGTACATGCACATGGCCAAAACGTTACACGCACTCACACACACACTCATAAGCAATAATAACATTTAAAAGGCTTGCTAACATACAGTCAACACAAAAAATTTAGTCATAAACTAAGAAATGTAATGCAGAAATGCGGAAAATTAAAGAAAATATCTGAAGTGTTTTTTTTTTTTTGTAACAGACATTTTTGAATCGGAGTGCAGCAGTGCTAAGAAAGCATTTGCATGCACTTATGCATACAAATTCTGATGTTAGAGAGTTTTTGCAGAAAGATATGAAACTTTTTTTTTTATTTGGGTATTTCATATTTAAATTTAAAAAGTTGGCAAATCATCTTTTAGTTTTTTACGATATCTTTAAAGCAAATCAGTCGAAAAGAACTTATTAAACTTTTTTTGTACTCCACAAAAATTTTGGACCTAGTATTCAGAACAGTTCTAAAATATGCTGAGCGTCAACAACCGGAAACCCTATACTTAACTGGCTGAGTACCAAAGATCTTGCGTTTCAATTTTCTAGAGCTTCGAAGGTTGCGCGACTGTTGATGTTTGTAAAATGTTATATTGGTAAGTGATATATTTCTAACTGTTATCAATTCACTACCAGTTTTGACATCCATTTTGGAGCCATCTGTATAGTGGAAATATTAAGTAAAAAAATTATTTGTTCAAGCGCGCTTAAAAAAATATATTGCCATTTCATGACCAATCAGAAAAATCCCTTTTAGAGAATTTATTCCCTTCTCGAAGAGTATTTGCAATCTTCAATATTTCGAGAATAGAAATTCTTTTTACTTTCAATTTTCGGCCAAGAACTATTATTCGGAATAGATATTTTTTGATTTTGAAAGTAGATTACAAAATAAGTGATATACGAGTTTTTTTCAGCGATTCTGAAACCAAAAATTTGAATTAAGTCACAAAAAGTGCGATTTTAAAAAAGTTTTCCAAAAAAAAAAAACAGATGGCAACCCTTAAAATGTTTGTTGGATTTTTAAAAAGTTTATCTAATCTAATTTACAACAAAAAAAAAACAGGTGGCAACCCTAAAAATTTTTGTACAATTTCTAAAAGGTTTACGTGATAGTTTCTTAAACTAAAAAATTTTAGTCACAAGAAGTATGATTTTAAAAAAAATTTTGGAAAATAACCAGGTGGTAACCCTAAAAATTGGATTTTAAAAAAGTTTATCTTAGAGCTTTAAGACAAAAATTTTTTTTTTTTAATAAAAAAGTTTCATTTACCCAAATAAAAATAGGTGGCAGCCTTGAGAGATTAATTTCGTTTCTCAACCCCGTTTTCCTTACTCGTATCCATAGACAAAAGCAAAAATTTTTTTAGATGAAAAACAGGTCTCATTTGAGAAACGGGCTTGAGACCCAGAAGCGTTTAATTAAATAAACGGGTACAGGAGATTCCCGTATTACAAAAAGATCGGAGCGCTCATAATTTTGAGTCCGAAATGACACATATCGGTATTTCCGCCAAAAGGTCCACCGTGAGCCAAAAATTTAAATCATCTGAAACTATTTAGCGCACATGGATGAGATTTGGTATTTATGTAAAAAACACCAAGACAAATAATATTTACTGGGAAAAATGCGGGTATCACGCCCCCACAAAAATCACTTCATCATATCTACGAAAATATTTATCGCACATGAATGAGATTTGATACATATACCGCTCTGTATAGCCAGAGCAAATAATGTTCACTGGGAAAATAGGCGATGCCATGCCTCAATAAAAAGGAATTCATAATTTATGAGATTTGATATATATATAAAATGGATAGGGACAAATGACATCCTTTGGTGATGCCAGTCAACTAAACAAGATAAGATGATCCAACACTCACTGGGAAATCCTGGTTGTTTGAAAGATTTTCAATTTAAAATTTGTATAGTGGAAAAACTGTCACGTTCATATTGTCACGTATCGATTCAGATTATGTTCAAAACAAAGAAAAGTACAGAAGATATGTGAATCAAATAAAATAAATTATAAAGTAATATTATTGCGTAAGATTCTAAGATTAGTCGCACTTAAAAATTCTGAATTATTTCGCTGAATTCTGAGTTTCTTTGAATAGGCACGAAAACTACTTCTATTTTTGTCACGTTCATTTTGTGTCTTTTTTTGCGTGTATCTTGGAACCAGGAAATATGTTTTACTTTTACTTTTTTTTTCACTTTAAATGTGTACGACGGTCACGTTCGTCACCTGGAAAATGCCCATATTTAGGAGTGTTCACAAAATAGTTTGCGTTAATAACCCTGGATCAGATCTTCATGAAGTTATATATATTCTTGATGTCGCGAAAAATTGTCCTATGTCTCTATATAGGTGTAACTTTTAAATTTTTTTTCAAATATAAGTGCTCAATGGAAGTGCCAAACATTAGAAAAAGGAGAACAAAAATTAATGAGCTCTTAAAGAGAGTTTTAGAATAATTTTTGAGGTTTTTAAGATCTTTTATGGCAGTTCCAATAAAGTAAGCCAAAAAAGATTATTTATGGATATTTTTTAATGATGAACAAATTTAGAGGAAAATGTAGTTCTTACCAGAGCGTTTTTAAATAGTTTTTTAGAGCTCTTTATGATAGCAAAAACTCCATGAGTCAAAAAACACTCTTTTATGACATTAATTAAAAGCTCTTCATGATGGTAGAGCATTGAACAATCACTTCTAAGTTTTAAGAACTCTTTAGAAATAAATGAGTTCCGAAAGAAGAATCATAAAAGTGACCTTTATATTTCATTTGGTTTGCTATGAATAAACTGTCATTTGGAAAATACAAAAACAACAAAAAAAAAACTTTACAACAACAACACAATTGCACAAATGTTGATTGCAAACAAAGTTAAAATTACATAAATTTCGTCGTTTCAAAAAAGAGAAAAAATTACATGGAACAATTTTATCTACTTACAAAAATAACATAAAAAATAACACAAATATACAAGCAAGCCACACTTTAACACACACACACACGCACTCAAAAAACAAACACACAGAAAACTAAAATAAAATGTGAAAAGAAAATTGTAAAAATTTACGAAATAAAAACCATTTACTTTATCAAAATAAATGAAAATTTATAAACGAAAGCTTTACTTATAAACTTGTGAAAAAAACACAAAAAACAAAATGATAAAAACTTGTAAAAAATAAAATAAATAAATATATGAAATTATAGAAACATATAAAATATATGAATGGTTAATTTTTATTTATTTTTCCGTTTAATACTTAAGAGCTAAGCTTTTTGTATTTTTTTTTTTTTTTTTTTTTTTTGAAATACCATAAAAATTTTCAATATCACAATTATTGTTGTTGTTTCTCGTTGTTGCCCAAGCTACACAACACACCAACTATAACTATAACTTACTTGAAAAAATGAACGAAACTACCAACTTTTTAAAGTTTAAGTCAAATGCATATAACGAAATTCTATGTGAACTTAGCTAAATTTATTTGTCTCTTCTACAGAAAAAAACAAAAAAAAGATAAAACGTAAAAAAACACAAAATAACGAAATTGTTGAAAATTCTTTAAGAAATGTTAACTAATTGTATGTTCTATGTATAGTATACTTTTACTATAGAATTAATAACTTAGAATTTAAAAACACAAAGAAATTCCGAACAAATATTAATAATCGTAATTAATGTATTATAACAAAATAATTGGACCAGCTAAATATATAACTTAAATAATTTTTTTCTTATATGAGCCTATTTTTTGTTCGGCTATAAGGCCAGTATATGGATTTTTTATTTTAGGTTTTGTACCCAACTCACGTTTCTTTCGTTTAAAGGTTTTTTGATATCTTCTTACAGATCACATGTCCCCATCTAAACAGTTTAGACTAGCTGTGTTTGTGACGACAGTTTATCTGTGCTTTTGTAAGTACATTCTGAGAAACTTATGGGAAAGCAACAACAAATGTGCTTAAATTAACACAGACAAATTAGTGTGCTTAGGACAAATACAGATGAACTGTCGTCAAAAACACAGCTATTGAAAAGATAATATGAAAAACATACAATGTAACATTTTGGCTCAAAATATGGTGGAGTGAAATAACTCTCGCGGGCATTTTTTCGTCTTCATATTGGAATTAAGCTGTTACTGTTAATCTAAGTATCAATTCCTGTCTCTATCAATGCCTACCACATACATAAAAATTGAGTAAACGTAAATATTCGTATAGATCTTTCACAACTTAAAAACCGGAATTTTTTAGCGAAATTTGATGCTTTATTGTGGAAAAATGTTACAATATATTTTATTCAAAGTATTGTCCATTGAAAGCTACAACATTTCCCCATCTTTTAGGCAATTTATGAATTCCATCCCAAAAAAAATTGCGCCGGCTTGGCGGCCAAAAATGAATCGAGCCAATTTTCGATATCTTGAACTTAAGTGAAGCGTATTCCTGATAGGGCATTCTGCATCGATCGGAACAAATGGTAGTCTGATGGTGCAAGGTCTGGGCTATAAAGCGGGTGAGGCAAAATTTCCCATCCGTTGTTTTCCGTTGTTTTCCAGGTAATTTTTGACTGGGGCAGCAATATGTGGCCGAGCGTTATCGTGGTGGAAAATGATTGACTCATGTCTGGTCGCATACGTTTGCCGCTCTGCCTGGATTTTCTGCTTCAATTGGATCAATTGTTGACGATAGAATTGAGCATTAATGGTTTGGCCACCTGGCCAACAGCTCATAATGGATCACACCTAGCTGGTCCTGACCAGGACGTTCTTTGTCTTCGACATCAAAATAACCACTTTAAAACCACTCACGACAGCTTGATTCAGCTGGAGTACAGTCCCCATAAACTTCTACAAGAATGCGATGACTTTCGGCAGCTGTTTTCTTTGCAAAAAAATTACCCACTAGAACCCCCCCGCAAATGCTGTCTTTTTCTCCAATTTTCGAAGTTATTCATCGTGAAAAATAATAATGATGCACACAAGATAAAATAGATTTGTTGACTGATTTTGACAGCTGTCAAATGTACCTTCAAAATGACATATATATAAAGTTCGAGCTTTCACGATATTTGTTAGTACGGACATCCACCGTCAAATTCCGGTTTTTAAGTTGTACACCCAATAGATCAGACATACCAAAATTGGAGCGTTATTCAAGTGTTCGCGTTATTTATCCGCCTCTGTTTCGGTATTCTCCATATAAGTTGTATGAACATCAAACAGACATAGATGGCTAAATAACGCTGACGGTCATATAACGCTTCAATTCAGTTATGACAGTGAGTCATGTTTGTTGTTTCCCTTTTCTGAAATGCCATACTCAATCAGCATTAATTTTTTTATTTATAACTCCCGCTGACGTTATTTGCTTTTTGTAGAAGTTATTTCCACGGGAGATACTTGTTTTTCTTCACCACAAAATATACTTGACTGATTCCAATAGTTTTTTTTTTTTTTTTTTTTTTTTTTGTACCATACACTCAGGGTATAGGCAGTGTATCCTTTAATTTGTAATACAGCTTTGTAATTCCAGCTTCGTTGTATCGGCATAGATCAATATAAACATAAACACAGCGACCAATGTTTTAGTGTCGTCTCTTTCGCACAAGTGCCGAAATACTAGCGAGAACGAGGTGCTCATACATCCACCCCGACTATAGACCTTTTCAATCTATTGTCCGTTTCGGCTTCGCAGTCTCGAAATTGCTCAATACAAACAAATACATAACGACCAATGTACTCCCTTAAACGCTATTTTTCCATCTATCTACTTCTAACTACCACCATCACTCGCTGCTGGTCACCGATGAAATGACAATATTTTTTGTCGACCCTGAGGTTATAATTATCCCAACTCACCTCTGTGTGATGAACAGCTGATTGCTGTGACAGCTGTTTACTAATGTTGCCATATTGCAATAACTATCAAACAAGCGATCAGCGACTCGGTAACCTACAAGACTCTTTGTTTTTTTTTTTTTTTTTTTTTAAGTTTTTAAAAATTTTTAGTGGATTTCGTTTCTTCTAAACACCTTTTGCCAAATACTATTAAACAACCGTAATATATTATCTTGATCAGTGCCATTTTTTGAGTCGATATATTTATTTTCGTCTGTCTGTCTGCCAATGGAAATATTTTTCACGGGAAAACCAAACAAGATAATTCGCTGAAGTTTTGTACTCTGCCTTGGGCGTAAAAACTAGCTTGTGAGATTTTGAGAAATGAGAAAAATTTGCCAACGGACAGGACTACTTCCCAAACAAAAAAATGAAAAGACAACTTTCATGAGCAATATTCACGATAGCGCAACCAAAATACACACAGAAACTAGGAATCGTAGGTACAAGCTCTGAATGAAAACTAGATAAATTCGGACAAAAGTGCATGAAACCTCCTATATAAGCAGTATTTCAATAATTCAATTTCAAAAATAATAAATATTTCTCGCGGACAATGCCACGCAAGTCTTCTTTATAATGTAACGATTATCAGAAAAAATGCCTATATCTCTCAGAAATATTTTGAGTTAAATTTTCAAATTGACTTTAACTGAAATGGTCAGCGGAAAAATCTATAAGCAAGATTAAAATATTGTATGTATATAGCAATTTTTGGTATTTTTATTTCACACAAAACCCAAGTTATATTTAAAAAAGTCATATTTCTTGTCCTTACTTCCAGCATTCATTTACATTTTGGGTATCATTTAATGTTAAGAGCAGAAAAACCAAAACAATACAAAACAAATGTGTATCTTAAAGGTAAGTAGTCGTCTTCCGAAAAATATAAAACTCAAAAAACAAAAGAACAGAATCAAATAAATTGTAACAGCATCTGCTATAAACATAACACACAACTTCAAATTACACAAAATATTGACTTGTCAAACACAGTAGAGTACCTAACGAAATGAAGTAGTTATCAGTAATCCAAAAGCTTTTTTCAACCAAACTATATAGATAATGAGTCCAATTTCAGCAAATCCTAAAACTAAAAACAATACTTAAAAATATTTTTGTAGTCATGTTGTAGTAACATCTTAAGATCGAAATTAAATGTTTTTTTTTTAATGCTTAACCTAATAAACAAAGTGAAACTTTTAATATTTAAATATGAAAGCAAATTTTAAACTCCAATATATTATTGGTAAAACTTAAATAACTCTGCTACATTAGTTGGTTTCCTGTTTAAACTGAATGCCTAAAAAATAAATTATAAATAAAAACCAAATTCTAACTATAAAATACTTTCAACTGCATATGTATGTCAGAAATCATATAAATAACCAATATTTGTTCAAAATGAAATGTAAAAATGCGAAACAGTATATATCCGTCAACCCACCCTAGAACAATAAATAGTACGCGTACCTTCTCTCCCAAAAGTTTCAAAAATCAAATAATAATTACAAAACATGAAAATTTTATTGAAATGTAAATAAAAATTTATAAAATATTGTTATTTGCGATAAAACCAAAAACAAAACTACAAAACACACGCTCAAAAGCTTGATACAAATTCATATTAAAAAACTTATTGAATAGGTGCCTCCAAATTATTTAAAAATTATAATGAACTTTTTAAATTTGTCATTGTGTCAGCACTGATGTAAGCATTTTTGAATAAAAATTTATGTCATTTTTAAATTTATAGACAAATAATGGAATCTTCACACTTTATGATAAAAAGTCTGTTCTATAATTTCAGCCCAATTGACTT
This sequence comes from Calliopum simillimum, assembly GCA_951812925.1. Lineage (NCBI taxonomy): Eukaryota > Metazoa > Arthropoda > Insecta > Diptera > Lauxaniidae > Calliopum > Calliopum simillimum. Next base: position 18,293,191 of record OX638372.1, on the reverse strand, counting down.
GAGACAATTTTCATATGAAAAAGTAGGCAGCTTTTTAACTTTGAAAGCAAAAGTTTTGAAAGAAATGAATTAAAACTTTTTGCGAACAAAATCTGAAAATATCAATTTATTAAAAATCATTGTTTTTTAAGGCTGGTTATAGAAAATCCAAAAAATTTAAATAAAAAAAATCTCGTTTTAGCAGATTTTTATTTTTACACATAAAAAAAAAAAAAACAAAATCCAATTCGTAACTTTATTTAAAAAACGAAAAACAAATTACTTTGAATGCAAACGAAAAGAAAAAAAAAACACTTCAAATTAACCAGAAAAAGTCTAAAATTTTAAAATTCGTATACTAAAAGATATTAAAAATTTTTAAACTTTAAAAAGATTACTTGTATCAAGGTGAAGAAAAAACAAAGAATTAAAAATTGTAAAACTTAGAAAAAATTTATAAAAATAAAATAATTTTAGTCGTGCTAACTAAAGACAACAAAAAATTAATTAAATGGGTAAAAAATTTGAAAATTTATAATTGTTATTAGTATAGAAAAATTATATGAGACTACAAAGAAAAAAAAGTCTAGTATAGTATTAGTAGCATTTAATTATTGTACATGTTTTTAATAAATTAAAAAAAAAAAAACACAAATTGATGATAATAATAAAAATTTGGAACAAACTTGCATGAATTCTAGCAAAAAAAAATGTAATTGAATTTAACATATGAGAGTGAAGAGCTCAAACTTCAAAACTCTAGGCAAGGCATTTATTAGAATATTGTCTTGAAACATTAACAAAGAAAAAAGTAACGGAAAAGCCAGCGTAATTATGTAGATACTTTTAGGCAAATGATGGAATTTCAGCCAGCAGAATCATACTTTAAAAGGAAAATATTAGAATAGCATATTAAATATGGTATATAACAAAAATTGTGTAAAATATTTAAATGAAAAAAGAAAAAACTTTGAAGAAGATGAAAGGAAAATAATAGAAAAAAAAATTAATAAATATATATTTGAAACAAATATAAATGAAATCTTTTATTTAAATTGTAGCGTTTCAGATTCTTAATAAAGAATTTTACAGGGAACTATAGACTCATAGACTATATACCATAGACCATAGATCATAGACTCATAGACTCATAGACTCACGGACTCATAGGCTCATCGACTCATAGGCTCATAGAATGACTGACTCATAGACTCATAGAACCATAAGCTCATAAGCTCATAGACTCATAGACTCATATAATCATATACTCATAGACTCATAGACTAATGGACTCATGGACTCATAGACTCATGGACTCATGGACTCATAGACTCATGGACTCATCGACTCAGAGACTCATCGACTCATAAATCATAGACTCAAAGACTCATCGACTCATGGACTCATCGACTCATAGACTCACTGACTCATAGACTTATCATAGACTCATTGATTCGTAGACTCATAGACTCGTAAACTCATAGACTCGTAAACTCATAAACTCATAGGCTCATAGGCACATAAACCATAGACACCAGAGACCCAGTTTTGCAAGTTATTTTCTCTTTATACCCTGCATCCAGGATTTATTCAATTTGTCCTTTCGTTTGTAACGAAGAAAAGGAGGCGTAGCAGATATTTATTTATTTCTTCATTTATTTATTTATTTATTTATTTAAGTTTCATTTACTGAGCTGAATGCCCTTATAAATTACAATTATGATTTTTTTATAATACAATTGAAAAATATAAACATTAAAACAAATGAGCGAGACTAAAAATTATAATTTCGTATAAAAACAGCTCACAAATAAGAGCCAGGTAACAGCCGGCTGGATCCGAAAGTAGTGGATACAAACAAGGTGGTTCAAATAGTACCGGAACAAAGCATTATTGAAATATGCAATTTGAAAGAATACTGCAAGAGTTTTCTTAAATCGCTTTTCTGAACTCTTTGCCCAGGGGCTATGGCACGGCAGAGAATGGTGCTCAAGAACCACCATAGCGCTAGATGGACGCAATACATTGCAACCACTATCTCGACGAAAAGCGCTGGAAGGAGCGGTATGGCCACAGCGTTAGATGAAACGCTTTGTGGAAGCTGGTACGATGAATTGCCATCTAAATGAAATTAGTGGATGATGTAACGATGCATGTCATAATAATCGTTGTATTTCTTGTCGGCTGAAAATGATACCGCAGCTAAGCGATGTAAAGAGTTGGCACAGTTATGGACTGTGGATGCTGAAATTCAAAAGAACGCGTACACAATGGACGCTTAGTTCTTAAAGAAAATAGCAAAGAAGCACTCTGTGACAAGCCGCTGCAATCTTACAGAATGATGTTGTCCAAGTAATCTATAATTTTTTTATTAATTTGATGAAAGGATTCATTAAAATCGATAACATTAAAAACCATGTTAAAATCACTACAAGAGCGTCGAAGTGGCTCTTGAAGCATGTAGTTAGTTCTATGATGACGCAGATGGAAAAAATCAAAATTTCTAGTTGGGCGATAAGGTACATTAAAGGTAACCATACTTAATAAGTATTCACTAATAATATCGCCTTTTATAAGTTTAAGTAAAAAACATATGTTAAGCATGGTTCTCCGATTTTTTAGAGTAGGTAAATTAATTAGCTTCAACCGATGTCTATAAGGGAGCAAATTGATGCTAGGATCCCATGGAAGATTTCTTAAAGCAAATAAAAGAAACTGTTTTTGAACTGATTCAATAGAATTGATATGGCATTCATAATGAGGACTCCAAACAACAGAACCATACTCTAAAATAGGTCGTACGAGCGAGGTGAATAATAACTTTGTTACGTGAGGATCAGAAAATTCTTTAGACCAACGTTTCATGAAACCGAGAACACTATTAGCTTTGCTCACGATTTTGGAGATATGGAGATTATATGGAGATTAAAGCTTAGTTTGGAATCCATGGTTACTCCTAGGTCTTCAAAGGATATAAGACGTTCCAGAATGCAATCATCAACTTTGTAGTTGTAAAGAATTAAAGGCCTGCGTGAAAATGACATTAATTTGCATTTATTTAAATTTAAGGTCATGCAATTAATTTTACACCAAGCAGTAAAATTATCAATATCATGTTGTAGGCAGAAAGAGTCAAATGCATTTTTGATAGGCTTAAAAAGTTTGACGTCGTCGGCATACATTAGCACGTAACTAGTATTTATGACGGATGGCATACCATTCATAAACAAAATAAATAATAATGGACCAATATGACTGCCCTGGGGAACTCCAGATGTAACGGGATATTCATTTGATTTTCTTCCCTTAAATAAGACACACTGAGTTCTGTTGCGTAAACAAGAACGAATCCATTCAAGCAAAAGACTTGGAAAACCAACCAAGGAGAGTTTTAAAAGCAACAAATCATGATTAACAACATCGAAAGCTTTACTGAAATCGGTGTAAATAACATCAGTCTGATAGCCCTTATCAAAATTATTGATTGTGCAAGTAGAGAACTCCATCAAATTTGTTACAGTTGATCTACCTTGCAAAAAGCCATGCTGGTGAGGAGAAATGTAAGGATTAGAACTATGAGCAATTTGCAAATTTTAACTGTGCTCGAAAAATATATAAATATATTAGGGTGGGTGAAAGTGTTCGGGTGAGAAAAAAGCGAAAGGCGTATAGCAAAAACGAAATCTGCGGAAAATTCTAAGGAAATTACCCTGAGGAACTAAAGGTCTAAAATTAAAGCCTGGCTCGCGCCGAGTGATGTAATTTGAGTTTGAGGATTAAAAATTTTTCATATGTGGTCTTAAGCCCATAGTTTCTTTCGGAAGTTTTCTGAGAACTCTTCACAGATTTCGATTTTGTTATAATCCTTGTAGCAAAAACTCTGGACCCAATCTAATATATATATATATATATATTAGGGTGGGCCGATTTGAAAACTGATCTCGGCTACCCCCCTATGTGAAAGTTCATTCAATTCTATGAATATTTGCCCAGTGGACTATACCTCTGCGTTCAACTTTAGTTCGGCGCATTTTTAATCGAAAATTGTACCTTTCATCAATATTTTTTTTTATTTTCATACTAAATTTTACAAATTTTTATAAAGACAAAAGTAATGTCATTAAATGATTTGGCTGGTATTCTGTCAGTAATCAATTAAATTGCGTTCTGTTTACACTTAAAGATTACTTGATGGTGTGGAATTGATGCTGTATATTTAAAAAAGTGATATGGGTCAAATAGCCGCTTATTATGACCGACTTTCAAAATAAACGATTCATATTTTTGGATGAATTTTTTCAAACAAAACACCAACCTATGCTGAAAGTTCATTCAATTCTATGAATATTTGCCCAAAGAACCATACCTCTACGTTCAAGTTTAGTTCGATGAATTTTCGATTGAAAATTTTACCTTAATTAATTCAACAACTGAACAAAAACTAAAAAAACGTAAAAGTAAAACATTTTAAATACTGCAGTGTAGATTGTTTCACTTTATGCCATGCTAAATATAGTACCTTACTAATCAATTTTTAAATGCATTTTTTAGAATCATCAAAACCACGTTATCACGGAACATAAATACCAGCTGTTTGTGAAATTAAATCTTAATCAAAACGACCGTTTAAGTTTCCACAAAATTGTTACCTTAACCCACATTAATTTACAATCATAGATATGATACTTTTTCTTTTTTATTTTTTTATGTTCTATAAATTTCCGAACAGTTTACATCATGGACACTGATAAAATAAAAATGTAGACCACCAGAAATACACAGTCACACTTCTTCTTTTTTTTATTGAAACCTTACGACTTTCAACTGCGTCTAAGGCAAACGAAATCGATTGAAGGCGAATCGATTTCACTTTATTATTGAATCATGTGGGCTAAAGATTTTCACTTCAATGATTTCAACTGGCTTTTGTCCAGATGTGAACAGGATGTCTACTCGAGTGTAGGTAAGTATGTACTTGTGTGTGTGTGTATTTATATCTATGACTGGTGAAATAGAACATCATATAAAAGCGTGAATGGAGTTAGCACAAAAAGGTTCAGAGACATGAAAAGGAACGAAAGGGGCATAGAAAATGCCAAATGATAAAATGAACTTAATGACTTGAGACTTTAAATGTTGTTAGTGGTAGCAAAAACCGAAAGGCAATAAAAATAAAAATTTGGTTATTCCACATGCAAGTGAATACACTTCGAGACGGGAAAGTGAGTTCTTAATAAAGAAATATGTTTGAAATCAAAGTTATCAACTCAAAGAGTATAAAGGGTGTAATCAATAAGGTCACGAACAAAAGAGTAACAAAAAATTTCACCTAAAGGGGGGTCAAAAATGTTCACATGCTTATCGAACTTTTTTCTTGGGTCACCCTAACGTTTTAGAGAAAACTTTTGTATAAAAAAATTTTCAGCTTATTGTATGAGCTGTCTTAAAGTGTATGTATTTGGTTTATAGGGGTTAAAAAGATTTCGCAAATCTGAAATTTTAATTTTTTTTTTTTTTCTTATTTTTAGACTTTGGTGGCTATTTTAGTATAAAAAAGGTCTTATTAACATACCCTTTTATAATTTTTTTCAGAATCCTCGTGAAATTTCATTAAACTCAGTAGTACATTTGTTATACCAATTTTTTAATTTGAGGTCAGAAAAAAATACATTTCAAGAACAAGCAATACGTTTAAAGGCTCCGGTAGATAAAGGACAGCTCGTGCAGTGCGCGCATCATATGCAGCGTAACGCTAGGGTGATCCAAAAAGCATATCAGAAAATCAGTTTAAACCCTATTCAGAGGTACATCTACATCTTATACCACAGACAGACGGCAGCTCTAATGCACATTACAGACGCAACAATGTAAAACTTTTTATTGCATGATTTTAGGCATTTTTCAAATACATATTCCATAGACATTGACTAAAAGAAAATTTCATAATTCAGGGTCCGTAAAATTCTTATTCACTTTTCTGATGCTTAACTCGCTATTAGTCATGTTTATGATGTTTTAGAATTTTTTTGGCCCCTGAATTGGAAAATTTTCTTTTACTCAATGTCTATGAAATATGTATTTAAAACATGCCTTAGATTATGCAATAAAAAGTTTTACATTATTACGTCTGTAATGTGCATCAGAGCTGCCGTCCCTTACACCCTTTTAGGTGCAATGTTTTGTAAGTCCAGGAATCCCTTATCACCTTCCAGAAGCTTCGTAACCCTATGACACCCTATATGGTCAGATATCGGTTTTTCCTTTTGCCTCCTGTTGCCTCAAATTGATGAAGGTTAAGAAGTTATAGCGAATCTACCCAAGAGGAAAAATTTCTAGCGCTTCTGATCCAAGCACTTCAAAAGTGCTTATCCCCATGGAAATTTCGAAGCACTATCACAATGATTTTTTATAAGGCTGCAGTAAGAACAACGTGAGTTTGAACCCAGCCCGGGTGATTTTTTTTTTCCGTTTTTTATTTGTTTTTGCTTTATTTTTTTTTTTTTAATTAAATATTTTTTATTCAACATCTTTTATTTCACTTTTCTATTTTCCTTTCTCTTATTAATTTACTTTTGTTTAACCGAATTGAAATTGATTACACAATGATTCGATATAAGGCTGCAGTAAGAACAACGTGAGTTCGAACCCAGCCCGGGTGATTTTTTTTTTTCGTTTTTTTATTTGTTTTTGCTTTTGTTTTTTTTTTTATTAAAATATTTTTTATTCAACCTTTTTTATTTCACTTTTCTATTTTAATTTCTCATTTTTATTTACTTTTGCTTACTTGAATTGATACTGATTGCACAATGATTCTATATAATGCTGCAGGATAACATTTGCTTAATATACAAATTTAATACCTCTTCATATCATCGGGCGTTGGTGGAGCGGTCTAAAGGGTTGGTAAATGTAAGAAAAAAATATCTAGCACGCGGAGGGTCGTGGATTCAAATCCTGGCGCGGCCAGTGTTTTCTTTTTTTTTCTTTTTTTTAATTTTATTGAAAAAACGCTTACCGCAGCATTACAAATAAGCGCTTTAAAAACTCTTTTTTGGTAAGGCTGCGGTAAGCTTTTGCTCGCTTACATCCTATGACATGCAATGTTAAAAAGAAAGTATTGTTCTTATGGAGCGGAAGCGCTTATTGGTGAAAAGGATGCACTTCAGAAGGGTTTTTGAAGCACTTCTTTTCCCCTTGGGGATGCACTTCAGAAGGGTTTTTGAAGCACTTCTTTTCCCCTTGGGTAAAAGCTCAGTACAAAATATAAAAAAAGGATGTTTCAAAAACGAATATCGCTCCTAAAACTATGCACTATTTTTTTTTATTTCTTTGCATGCTGTTTGAAATGTCAAATGTGAAAAAAAAAAATATAACATAGTCTTAGGGGGCGATATTCGTTTTTGAAACATCTTGTTTTTCATATTTTGCACTGTGATTTTGGATTCACTATAACTTCTTCAATTTCAACAATTTGAGAAAACTTTGTAGCAATAAATATTATAATTGTGGGTTTCAATTCTATAAGGTGTCCTTGTAGAAACTGAGATAATGAGTACAACTAGTCGAAAAAAAAATCTAAGATAAATGACTTCTGTGAATGAAATGTAGTCCATGTTGAGACATTTACAGCGATCGGACAAAACAAAACCGCATCGACGTCAAATGACGGAGATATAAGAAAAAAACAAAACCGCATCGAATTTAGAGGCCGATAAAAAATATGTGTTTTTTTTTTCTTAAAATTCTTTCAATATTAGCTTTCAAACTGGGGGTGGCCATTCGAAATTTCTTTTTTTTTTTTTTTGTATGGGGGTCGATACCATCTAGTGTGCATTCCAAAGAATAAAAAAATCTTTAAAAGATGTCACTCTTTTGTATAGTCACTTAACCAATTTCGAAAATTTTTGTAAAATTGTTACATGAAATAGAACACCATTTTCATAAAATAATAAAAACCATGGTAGGTACATTTTTATGGATCAACGTGTAACCAAAACCAACACACAAAAAAATACCTCAAAAAAAAAACAAATTAAGGGAAAGTAAAGTAGAAAGCAGAAGCCGAAAAACGCTGTCTAAGTATTTTAGCGTTGCAAAAAAAAGAAAAGAGAAAAAATAATTTGATACCGCATTTGGCTACAAATCTGTTTTAATGGTCAGCATCCTGATTTACCTTGCAAAACTTAAGGATATCCTAATGGATGTGCTTAGCCCAACGATGACTTAAGCAAATCAACTTCAATTTAATTTATTTAGCTGAGATTTTTTCGAGGATACCGATGGAATTTTTTATCTTTTTTTTTTCGTTATGTTAATGGTATACAAAGTGTGTTTGTGTGTGTGCGTGTAAATATTTATGTTGGAAATTAACATAAATAGATACTTTTTTGACACAAATACACATGCATACATATGTAAAGTTGTACACCTGCAAATTATAATGCTTTTTTTATGGCAGCAAAAAAGGTGTGTTTACTTGACAAATTAGCTTGCAAATTGCTAGTCATAAATAATATAATTAATTATAGCTTTTGCGAAACTGTAAATCATACATTCACAATAAATGTTTATGTGTATTACATTCGGCAAATAAATTAGCATACTTTTATGGGAATTTTTTTATTTTCGCATTTTATGATCATAAAATGACAATATTTTCATGTTATATAGCTAGTTTCGAAAAATTTGCACTTTCTCATTAGAATGACTTAAGAAAAAATTTAAACATTAAATTAAATAAAACTCCATGATTACCTCTTAAAATCTAAAATATTGTGTCAAGAAAGTAAGCTGAGAATTTTTCTTTAAAGGCTTGAAATGAGTAGAAGGTACATATTGGAAAAGCCACCTTATATTTGAAAGCTTGTATACAAACCAGAGAAACTGGGTCTCACTAGTCGGATATGACCTCGGAGGTTTTAAAAACATGAGTAAAAAATTTAGGCCAAATTAAGCTCTTTTCAACGATATAACATCTTTAAACATCGGATATTACCTGCCGACATTATGAAAAAAAAACATTTTTGGCTGTTTTTAGAGTGACTAGACTCTAGACTTTCTTAAGGTTTCAAATACATGTATACAGGCTTGCTTTTGGAGATATTTTTTTTTTTTTTTTTTTTTTTTTTGTATGGAGACTGACCCAGCCTATACATATTAGACTGATTCCAAAAAAAACTTTTTTGGAGTTCCCACAACTATACCCGAAAATCTGAAAAGTGAGCGAAGATTTTTTTAAATTTGTTTAAAGGTCATTAAGAGGTGGCGCAACGTCGATATATGCAAAATATCGGCTTCATGCGGTTTCCATTTTATTACGAGTACCTGGAGACCGATCCCTGCTCGGTTAACAATCTGATCTTATTATTTTAGTCGATATTTTTATTCAAAGCTATTTTTTGTAACGAAACTCGTACTTTTTCACCTCTAATGGTCATGCTTTCAAATTGGTATATTAACCGATGAGAATAATAATAAGAAAAAACTCGCAAAGTATCGAATGGTATAGAAAATATCAAAAACTTGAAATTTTTTTTGGGGCATTCTACTTAAAATATATAAATGGAATATGCCACGCACCCAAAATTTTTCGTTTTATATATCGGAAAGTAAGAACCTATTGATCCGAAAGGATATTTTGATATCACCTTATTTTGTAGCTACGCTGTTAAACTGAACACAGTGTTTTCTTCAACTTCAAGCAAGGTTATTTCAAAATACTGAAGTTATAATGACAGTTCTGCGGATGAACACGGACTGGACTCAGCGTCGAAAAGTACATAAGACATAAAGAGTTCACTCCATTTTTTTTTTTGCGCCTGAGTTATTAACTGAAATTTTTTATTTTGGTAACACTTTTCGTTATGCTTTAGATACTCATGATCCAGACTCTCTTACCAAATTTAATCAAAATATGTTGTACCATTTGCGAGAAATAGTATGTAATTTGTTTTACTTGTATGGGAGGTTCCACGCACACCGGCGATATTTTGCCCATTTTTAGATCGTAGGTGCCTAATAGCAAGTAGACTGCCTACAGTTAAATTTAGAACGATTTCTTTAGTAGTTTTCTTTTTAAAGCGTTTTATATTTTTGTGGGCGGTGCCACGCCCTTCACGAGTTTTTTTTTAATATAACGGCATATCACATATTAATCCTTGTTTCCAGGGGTACAGTCTATTAAATTTTCATTAAAATTGTTGGAGTCGTTTTCGAGTAATATTGAATCAAAATTTTCAAGGGTTAATAAGTGAGCGTGGCACTTATTCAATCCCGCCCACTTTTCGTTTATTACAAGGTATTATTAAACAGTACCTACAAACCAAATTTCATTCAAATACCTTGTAACATTTGCGAGAAATAGCATTTAACGTATTTTGCTTGTATGGGAGGTTCCACGCGCAACGGCGATATTTTAATCCGATTCAGATCAGAGACACCTTATAGCAAGGAGGCTTCCCACAATTAATTTTAGAATGATTGCTTTATTAGTTTTCTTTTTATACCGTATTATATTTTTGTGGGCAGTGCCACGCCCTTCAACGAGTTTTCCCAATATAACAGTATATCACATACTAATCCCTGTTTGTAGAGGTAAAACTTCCAAAATTTTCATCAAAATTGTTGGAGTCGTTTTCGAGTAATATTGAATTCAAGGGTTAATAAGTGGGCTTGGCACTTATTCGATCCCGCCCACTTTTCGTTATTTTCAGGTATTGTTAAGAGGTACTCGCTCCCCAAATTTCATTCAAATACCTTGTATGGTTTGCGAGTTATGACCAAATCAATTTTAAAATTTAGGGCGGTGCCACGCCCCCTGGTGAGCATTTGCAAAGTTAAAACCTTGCTCATTCTTCCTTGTGTGTTAATATCTAATATTATCCGAAGTTTCATTAAAATCGCTGTGGCCGTTTTTGAGAAAAAGTTTTGCCCGTTCCAAACAAACATACATAAGTACATAGGTACATAGGTACATAAGAACATACAATTTTATCTCGTATAAGAAGAGAAGATATCAAAACTGCTTGATATGAGTCGTACAATAAATCAAATTTTTTTGTCATGAATCAAGATATATAAAAAAAATAAAAATTGGAACCTTAAATCAATGACATGTTGTTTTTTTGACTAAAATACCTTCGAGAAATGTTTTTCCGAAATTTTACCCTTAGTACTGTGAAATTCCATGCCTTAATTTTGGATAAAACTTTTTGTTCCAAGGTCATCACTACAATAACAAAATGGTGTCACCATGTTGGCGGGACTCGTCGCAAAAGGGACGCCTATATCTCCCGCTCACTGACGTGCCACCATTTCCGGCGATGATTATAAGAAAAGTGACCGTTCCTCCATATCTAGGCCTGCTCCTGCACCTATTCACACGTTCACACGGCGTTGCTGAGTAAAAGCGTCAGTTTCCCTTCCTTCTCGTTATTCCTCTCCTCCTTACTACCGCTCTCTGGTTCAACCACTACCGGCGTTGCCTATAGGAATTTCATCCCACTGCGCTACAGTCTAATACCTATCGCTAGCTCGCTCTATCTTTCTAGTCATTCCCGGAATTGCCTATAGGAATAATCCCAAAATTAAAGTTTCAATACTTTCCTTAGTCTTATATGGCCAACTCTGGCGTTGACTATAGAATTGGTTTTCTAAATCTACTTCTAATACTACTTACTAACTACTGGGCTGACTCACGTGAAAAGCGCTAGCTGCTGACTGACCGCTGAAACCTGATCACCAATACTTATATTACACAGCATTAGCACAGCTGTTTCAGAAACAGCTGATAACTGTCAACCAGCAGTGTTGCCAGACCTAAATTTTCGTAACAATTCAATTTCAACACTAAACTTTCATCCAACTATTGTATTTAACGATAGTGAAGTTTTCTCTCATTACAATAATTTATTGTTTTTAATTCGTATTTCACTTAATATTTATAAAAATAATAATACAATTAGTACAAAATTCAATAATTCATTTCACTACATGTATGTACTAAAAATAAACTCAAATTTAGTTTTATGTTGTTGCTATAAACGATCCCGTGCCACGCGGTGGTTAACTTATGTAAGACTAGTAAATTTAAAAGGAAATGCGTGATAACGTTTTATGAAAAGAATCGGTTGTTGTTTAATTTAAGTTTAGAAGCATAATTTCAATCTTATACCCTATTCTCACTTGCCTGGTTAACCAGATGAATGCTGATTAAGCACAAACCAGGATAGTTTTCCATATAAAAAGCTTTTCGATTTGTATGGGAAAGAATAGCTGGTTTTTAAATTATTATATCATTTAACCCAAAAAATCGTCAGGTGGCATCTCCAAATTCAAAAAATCCCAGGAAAATTAGGAAATTTCCTTTTCTTTTGACAAATGCAAAATGTAAACAAATAAAATATTTTCAATAAAAAGCAAATTAAAGCTAAAATCAAAAATGTGTTCGCCTCAATTGTTTAAAAAAAAAATTAAATAACGAAATATATAAAAATATATTTGAAAAAAAAGTTAAAATAGTATCGTGATTTGGTAAACGCCAAAAAAGTGTTATTGAAATGATAGATGACTCATCCAAATAAGAGGTGTGAACGTGGTTCTGTGATTATCAAGATTTTCTGATTTTAGGCTGGTTAACCAGGCAAGTGAGAAAAGGGTATTAGTCGCCTGCAAAATACAAATTTTTTGGAACGAATTCTTTGAACCGGCGAGCCCAAGCCCCAGCCAAAAAAAGCTTCGTTTTAGCTTTACTCATTCAAACCAAGTTTTTGAAAAAAGGAGTCAAAAAAGGTTTTCATGGCTAATCATAGAATTTCCATAAGTTTTTTTTTTCCCCCTAATCAGTTTATTACTCATGTATTGTTAGAAAATCTTATTTTTTATTTTCTTTCTTCCATATATGTACAATATATTCTACGTCCTTTATTTTGAGTTATAGATTAAATTTTCAAGTTCAGTAATTCCTATACATTAGATGTGTAATCAAATCAACTGTCACTTATAAAAACAAACCGGCACACTCAGCAATTATATCACTTCACTCATCCATCGCCTCAAAACGTTATAACTGCTATGCGACTTCTATCATGACACAAAGTACGTTACCACCTGCTAATAACTGTCATCAATCTTTAGCTTTTATTACTAGCGTGTATTCATAAAATGCTGATATATAGTAGTGTTGCCAGAGGTTTTTTATGCATAGTCACAAGCAACATACATACAAATATTGGTCTGTAGGAACATAAGTACAATGACTTAAAAATTAAAAATTCTAGATTCGTATCAAAAAATATTGGATATTACTTAACAAGCAAATAAAGTAGAATATCAAAATATATAGAAGTTATTAAATGTTTGAAATGTAGCGAAATTATTTAATTAATAGATTCGAGTGTAAATTTTCCGGCGTATTAAGGATTTTTTTAAATTTTCGAAGCAATCAAAGTTATAGGAAAACTAATTGCTTTAATTCTTTGAACTCAACCATGCAAGTATACTTATTTGTTTTTCCTCCTATATGAAATATTATACATTTATTCAGCTTAAAACTCGACATAACTCTAAATATCTCCACACTTAAGAATCCAAATAAAACAATTTCATAAGCAGTTAGCATATTTGATTTATTCCAAAAAAAACATATTCTTTTCAATATGTATGTCAGCTAAACGAATAAAAACTTTGTTACACAACAGCAACAACATCGTTAGACATAACTTTGAATGTATTTTGGAAATTTCATTGCAAACGCAACGTTCAACTTTGAATATTCAATAAAATGCATGAATTCTATTAACTTGCCACTGCAATTGAAAAGTTTTTCAGCCACCATCCATATGCCAAAGGAGCACAATGTACATCCGCACATGAGTAACTTGTGGAAAAAGAAGCTCAGTATCAACACAAAATTCATATGAAAACTTTATTTGCATCTTCGTTGCATACGCAAAAAACGACTTTGAGCTTAAAGGAAAAACTTTGAAATTCTTCTTCCGTATATGTAATGCAATTAGCTAGCTACCGCAGAAAGCTTTGCCGGCGGAGATTTCTTGTGCGGTAAACAAAACAAATGCACTGTTTTTGGTTGGGGATATGAAAGGATAAACCAAGTTGGTAGCGGTTTTTTCTTGTGAATTTATGCAAGGAATTTGTCTCAAATTGGTTGGTTTTAGCTAGAAATTTTGTATGTGCTTTGATACTAATAAACATAGTTTCGAGAATAGTCCTTTGAGAGTATGGCTTTTAGCAATATTCAGATATCACCAACATTTTCATGTTTAAGTATAAAAAATGCCTTAAAGCTTTTGAAACAAAATTGATAAAGTAAAAAATTCTTTCTTTAGTGCTAAATGCATATACTGTGGCTCAAATTAGCATGCAAATTTGGGTTTAATTGCTGATATATAGTAGTGTTGCCAGAGGTTTTTTATGCATAGTCACAAGCAACATACATACAAATATTGGTCTGTAGGAACATAAGTACAATGACTTAAAAATTAAAAATTCTAGATTCGTATCAAAAAATATTGGATATTACTTAACAAGCAAATAAAGTAGAATATCAAAATATATAGAAGTTATTAAATGTTTGAAATGTAGCGAAATTATTTAATTAATAGATTCGAGTGTAAATTTTCCGGCGTATTAAGGATTTTTTTAAATTTTCGAAGCAATCAAAGTTATAGGAAAACTAATTGCTTTAATTCTTTGAACTCAACCATGCAAGTATACTTATTTGTTTTTCCTCCTATATGAAATATTATACATTTATTCAGCTTAAAACTCGACATAACTCTAAATATCTCCACACTTAAGAATCCAAATAAAACAATTTCATAAGCAGTTAGCATATTTGATTTATTCCAAAAAAAACATATTCTTTTCAATATGTATGTCAGCTAAACGAATAAAAACTTTGTTACACAACAGCAACAACATCGTTAGACATAACTTTGAATGTATTTTGGAAATTTCATTGCAAACGCAACGTTCAACTTTGAATATTCAATAAAATGCATGAATTCTATTAACTTGCCACTGCAATTGAAAAGTTTTTCAGCCACCATCCATATGCCAAAGGAGCACAATGTACATCCGCACATGAGTAACTTGTGGAAAAAGAAGCTCAGTATCAACACAAAATTCATATGAAAACTTTATTTGCATCTTCGTTGCATACGCAAAAAACGACTTTGAGCTTAAAGGAAAAACTTTGAAATTCTTCTTCCGTATATGTAATGCAATTAGCTAGCTACCGCAGAAAGCTTTGCCGGCGGAGATTTCTTGTGCGGTAAACAAAACAAATGCACTGTTTTTGGTTGGGGATATGAAAGGATAAACCAAGTTGGTAGCGGTTTTTTCTTGTGAATTTATGCAAGGAATTTGTCTCAAATTGGTTGGTTTTAGCTAGAAATTTTGTATGTGCTTTGATACTAATAAACATAGTTTCGAGAATAGTCCTTTGAGAGTATGGCTTTTAGCAATATTCAGATATCACCAACATTTTCATGTTTAAGTATAAAAAATGCCTTAAAGCTTTTGAAACAAAATTGATAAAGTAAAAAATTCTTTCTTTAGTGCTAAATGCATATACTGTGGCTCAAATTAGCATGCAAATTTGGGTTTAATTGCAAAAATTGAGGGAAAGCTAAAAATCGGTACAAGCCTTATATCCACCATTGCATATAAAATATCAAAAGTTCCAATAGTGGAGTTGTGATAACACAAATCGGAACCCTCACATCTTTAGAATAGTTAATTGAGTTAAGAGTATTAATAGCGATCGGAACTAATTAAGATTACAATAAAATACTGAATTTCTAGTTAAATAAGTTTAGATTTAATTTAAACCTAAAAATTTAGCTTAGCCAACAATTGTAGGATAGTTGCTTCCAACGGGCTTGACCATTTATCGTACAACCGCTTGACGTGTAGTTTTATGATTTTCACGTGCAGCAGCAACCCTGGTTCCGAAACAGTGAGTACCAACTGTCAAATATTATCGTACAAAGGAAACAGCTGATCGTGGAGGACAATGGAATGGTGGAATACAAGTTCCGGCGATGGTATCTTTCTCTCGTAATACAACTGGAAACTAGGAAACACGTGTTCTTTAATTATTTCAACCATTCTTAGATGGAACTTAAACTTTCAAGTAAAAATCAAGACACGCTCATAAGCGGACACTGACAAGTACCGTAGGCTTTGTTTTCTAAGAATTTCCTGAGCTGACTTGAGAGTGTAGCAGTGGCGCGGTCTCTCGTGAAGGAACAAACAAACTCGGAAAGGTTAGCAGAGGACAACGGGAAGGCAGTAGTGGCGCGGCTCTCCTGAGTAATGGCATCTGGATTGGCGCACTATGGTTTTTTATTTTTTTTGCAAAAAAGTGTACTGAAAAAAAATTCAGAAGGAAACAGTTTCTTTTAAAAAACAAACTCGAAATTAAAAGTTATTCATTCACTTATCTTAAAAGATGCCACTTTTTCCAAAATCTGATCGACAAAAATAGTGACACGGGTCGAAATCTCTTGAATTTTGAAAAAATCCCTTTTTTTATAAAAATGTTAGTCGCATTAAACGCAGGAATGATTTATGAATAAATTTATATGCATTCAATCAAATCAAGTAAGATGAAATCAACTCAAAGTGAAAATGGGCGGTACCACGCCCCAAAAACGAATTCGTCATATTTCCGAAACTATTAGACGCAGATAGATAAGACTCGGTAAGTTTGTAATAGGCACAGAGAGAAATAACAACCACAGAAAAAGTGGGCGGTGGCATGCCCTACAAATATAAAACTCATCATATCTCCGAAACTATTTTAGCCATCAAACAAAAGATCTCCACGGCAAAGCTGGCACATACACACTCTTGCCGAAACTTTATATGACCATTTTGCTTATATGTGGCTAAATTTTATTGATGTAGCATGGAATTTAATTTTTTTAATTCATTTTTACTAATCTTAAGCTATCAGCTGTCAAACTGTTTTCCATTTTTTGTTTGGCAATACTAAACTGTACAAATGGCCATAAATTAAAATCTTGCGTGAGTTATGGGACATCATTTCTATTCTATTTCTCGTACTGGAAAAATATGGAAATAGAAATTTTACTTATTGCACAAATCTTTAAAGGCAATTTTTCAGAAAACAGAAAACGAAACAGACTGAATACATCATATAACCGTTTTCTAGACTATGATATGCTGGGATCAAGGAAATGTCCGAGAGACTAGAAGGGACGCCGAAAAGGTTTTATGGAGGTTATTTGTCAAGAAAATAGATAAAAGATAATAGAAGAAGCTTAGTTGTGTTTTTTTTTTTTAATGTTGGAAATTATTGATGATTACTCACTCTTAAGTCTCTAAAATATAATTGTCCATAAACAGTTTTTATTTGAACAATTAATGAAAACGTTTTTTATAATAAAGAGTGTACCATTAAAAAATTAAATGGTTTATAATTTTCTACATTGACACTTGCATTATATACATACAAAAACGTAAAATTTACAACAACCTGTTATAGTAACACGAACTCTTTATCAGTGTATAACGGAAAACCGGAAACGGAAGTGCACTGCATACAATGCGCGTGCCATCATTGTTTTCAAAACTATTGCTGCAACGTGTCGCAGCTGGCAATCCAAGGCTTTAAATTGTGCAACTCTTCTTTGATGGTGATGATGCTGCCGATGATAATAAGCACAACGCACTATTGTTGTTCAAATAATGATAACAGTTGACAATTACGATGCCAACTGATGATGGCGATGATGGCATTGGTGCACAGTAGTTATTGTTAACAACGGCATAATTGCTGTTGCAACAACAGACGATACCTCCATTGTAACTGGAGCACCATGAAATGAGAGGATAAAGTTCAAATCGAATGTTACAAAAGAACAGAAAAAAAAATCATCAAATAAGTAAAATTGTAAACCAATTGAAATGGAAAATGAAAACGAGTACTCTTGATGTAAGCGCTTTTGTTTCCTCATCCACGCGTAATGACATTTTCTTTTATTTAAAATTTCCCCATTAAATTTTTTTAAGCAATTTGTTCACAGCAATGTTTTTTTGCTGTAAATATGAAAAAAAAGTTCCACGAAATTAAAATGAAAGATAAACTGCTGCTATCGAATAACGCAAAAATATACGGCATATTTACAGGCGCACAACTGTGAAAGTGTACGTACACTCACACATGATGTACAACAACATGCGAAGAACGGGCATAAAGAAGACAATACACAGTATATTTGTCGTGCTGCATCCGTGCATGCTATTAAACTGGAAAAATGCTGCTATTCTGCCTCAATGCTTGGCCGCAAAGTCAACAATGTGTGTGCTGCTGCGTTCGCTGCTGGTCAAATGCGCAGCTACGGCAACGGCAATGGAAAAAAATCCTTGTCGTAAGTTGTGTAGTTAATAAAGGCAGTACGTACGTCATGCCACGCCATGCTAAGGGGATAACACTAAAGACTCTGTGCAGCACTGATTGGTGCTGATTCTTTTTTTTTTTTCGCTCACTTTTCAATGAAAACATAAAACCAAAAATGAATATTTGTGAATGCGGCAGTAAACCGCTCCTAACGATATTTGGCATAGACTCTCGTGCTGCTAACAATGTTGATGTTGCTGTTGCTGTGAATCAGCATGTGTTCGATGAACAAACTAAACGCTTTTTTTTCGTTTTTTGTTGTTCTTGTTCTCTGCTCCCATGAGATAAAGTATTTGAACACTACCAAAAAAGGTTGCAAAGAATGCAAATGACAGTTTAACTTTTGGTTTAGTTTGAATATTTAATTGCTCTCGAAAGGATTAAAAATAAACGAACATAGAAAAGTCGTGGATTACAGGCTGAATGGTGGTAGTTGTTGAAAGCAATAAAAAATATTGACTTAAATGGTTGCGGCGTTTAGCTGGTGTTAGCTGAATTTATGCCAGAAAGCAGTAAAAAAAGGGAGAAATAAATTTACGTTCATATATTGAAAATGTGGTAGAACTATTTTCTGAGTTATGTTCATTTGTATTTTCATATGAGAATATTTCTTGTTAATAAAAAGTTGAGAAGCATGCATCTGTCACAATATTTTGTCAATGTTGCGAAAGTCGACGAATGTTGCGACAGTCAAAAAATTTTGCAAGAGTCCAACAAAATTGAAACAGTCACAAAATTATGATTGAGTCAAAATCTTTTGTTTATGTTGGAAATGTCGAAAATGTTGCAAACGTTCACAAAATGCTGCTTGGGTCAAAAAACTTTGTCAATGTTTAGAATGTCGAAAAATATTGCAAACATTCAAAAAATGTTGAAGAAGTCAAAAATATTGACATTGGCAAAAAAAATAAAGTCAGAAAATGTTGCCGAAGTCGAAAAATTTTGATAAGTGAAAAGTCGGAACATGTTGCAAAAGTCCAGATATATATGAAACAGTCAGATAATGTTGCGGAAGCTGAAAAATATTAAAACAGCCACAAAATTATGCATTAGTCCAAATATATTGAAAAAGTCAAAAAATGTTGCAGAAGTCAAAAAAACATTGCATTTATTAATAAAAATTTTTAAAAAGTCAAAAAATTTTGCGGAAGTTGAAAAATATAGAAAAAGGTTAATAAAGAATTTTTCGATGTCCAACTATATTGAAAAAGTCTAAAAATGTTGAAAAGTCAAAAAATGTTGCAGATATCAAAAATATTGAAAAGGATACGTTGAAAAGTCGAAAAATGTTGCGAAAATCCAAAAATGTTGAAAAGTCAAAAAATGCTGCAAGAACCTGCAAATGTTAAAACTTTTAGAAATGTTGCAGAAGTCAAAAAAAAAATGAAACAGTTTAAAGGAAACGTTGGAAAGTCGGAAAACTTTGCAAAAGTCAGAAAATGTTGCAGAAGTTAAAAGATGTTGCAGATGTCAAAAATATTTAAAAGGATACGTTGAAAAGTCGAAAAATGTTGCAAAACTCCAAAAATGTTGAAACTTTTAGAAATGTTGCAGAAGTCACAAAAAAAATATATAAGTCGGAAAATGTTGTAAAAAACCAAAAATGTTGAAAAGTCAAAATATGTTGCAGAAGTCGAAAATATTGAAAAGGATATGTTGAAAAGTCGAAAAATGTTGCAGAAGTTAAAAAATGTTGCAAGAACCTGCAAATGTTGAAACTGTGGGAAATGTTGCAGAAGTCAAAAAAAATTTTTAATAGTATAAAAGATACGTTGGAAAGTCGGAAAATTTTGCAAAAGACAAAAAATGTTGCAGAAGTCAAAAAACAATTTAAAGAATACGTTGAAAAGTCGGAAAATCAAAAATGTTGAAATGTCAAAAAATGTTGCAGTAGTCAAAAATATTGAAAAGGATACGTTGAAAAGTCGGAAAATGTTGCAAATTCCAAAAATTTTGAAAAGTCAAAAAATGTTGCAAGAACATGCAAATGTTGAAATTTTTAGAAATGTTGCAAAAGTCAAAAAAATGTTAACAATATAAAGGATACGTTGGAAAGTCGGAAAATTTTGCAAAAGAAAAAAAATGTTGCAGAAGTCAAAAAACAAATTTTACAATTTAAAGGATACGTTGAATAGTCGGAAAATCAAAAATGTTGATATGTCAAAAAATGTTGCAGAAGTCAAAAATATTAAAAAGGACACGTTAAAAACGCGGAAAATGTTGCAAAATTCCAAAAATGTTGAAAAGTCAAAAAATTTTGCAGGAACCTGCAAATGTCGAAACTTTTAGAAATGTTGCAGAAATCAAAAAAAAAATGTTAACAGCTTAAAGGATACGTTGGAAAGTCGGAAAATTTTACAAAATTCAAAAAATGTTGTAGAGGTCAAAAAATGTTGCAGAGTCGAAAAAAAAAAATAAACAATCACAAAATTATGCACGAGTCAAAATATTTTGTAAGTGTTGAGAAAAATGTTGAAACAGTCTAAAAAAGTTGCAGAAGTCAAAATTATTGAAAAAATGTGAAAAAAAAATGTTAAAATAAAAAAAAAATGTTGCTAAAGTTTAACAATATCGCAAAAGTCCAAAAATTTTGAAACAAAAGTTGCTATGCAATCAAAAAACGTTGCAGAAATCAAAAATTGCTTAAACAATTAAAACAAATCGTTCGAAAGTGGAAATATTTTGCACAAGTCTAAAATGCTCTCATAGAATGTTGCTGAAATCGAAAAAATGTTGAAATAGTCAATTTAAAATTTTTAAATACCTAGTATAAACATGAGGATAATGACAAATATATATTATACTACAAAAGCATAAAGTCGACAGACTGTTCCGACATCCTTTAGAACATGCAAGAATCTCAATAGTCATAGCAAATAATAATACTAATGTGATAAAAGCATAACAAAAACAGCAACAATTTAAGCCAATCAAGCGACCACGCCCACAATTACGACAACACTGTTGGTCAAAAGCATTGGTGGTGGGTATTAAATGAGTTTCTGAGGCGCACTAGAACCAAACTTTAGAGTGTGAAAGCTAAATACCGCGAATTTGGTTACAAATGGTCAATTTCAATATGCTGCAAGCTAATGTTGCTGTTGTTGTTGTTATTGTAGTACTTAATGTTTAAGCATATTGGTATTGTAGCCAGTGGCTAAGTATTTTATGATAGCGATTGCAAAAGCACAAGTACAGTGGCGGCGAGTGTTTGGGGGATTCAAGTACGAACATAAGTATGCATATGAAAAAGCCTGATTCATGAAGGATGTCCCATAATATACGCAAGATTTGTGTTACAAATAAAACAGCTCTTTTTCTCAATAGTATTTTTTTTTTTATTAACATAAATATACTACATAAAATTAAGTTATAGATAAAGGCCACAGCGGGTTGTTGAACTCTATGGCTTAGCTGACACAAACTCAATCTTTTGTCGAAACTTTGCTCAGGCATTTCCCTAAATGTGGCTGAATTTCGTTAATGCTGCATTGAATCTTTTTTTTATGCATTTTTACTAACCCATTAACCCTGGGCTGTCGGCTGTGAAATTTTTTTTTCTTTTTCCTGGCAACATTTTGCCGCACAAATGGCTGCAAAAAAAAAAACTTCTGCGTGAATTATGGGACACATTTTACAAATATTATTTACAGGTCATTCATCTCACAAACATTGTTTTCTAAGGAGGGTTTTTGAATTCACCGGCATTTTTCAGTACAATATTGTAGTAGTAAAATTCTGTTTTTGATCCCCCTAATTTTTTTTTCTGCGTTTTTCTATGTATAGTAATCGTAAATTTAAATTTACCTATTTGACTGTTTCTTTCTCAAACAGGGGTTTTGTACCACTACTTTATCCTTCTAGGCCACGGCTAGGCTTAGCCCTATGTAATCGTAGCTGTTTACCACAACAGCATATACATTCATTGCAATGATGTCAACATATTTATAGCATTACAAATGTATGCATTCAATATCAGCAATGTTAGCCACTAAATGCAATTAATTGTTAATGCAACATCGCCGGCGGCAGCAACACAGCGATAACAGCGTCACAGCAATGTTGCCAGTGTCACTTAAAGTTTTGCGGTTCTTCCTCGTGGTCGTTTAAACTTATTGTTGGATTAATTAAGTTCAAAATACAACAAATGTAAAATTCCTAATTAAAACCCAATTGAGTGGAAAATTGCATTGTCGATTATCGATGTTGGTGCCATTGTCGCTCTGACCTCAGTTTGACCTCGTTCTTAACTTTTGTGTAAAGTAGATTGTAAAGCTGTAACAAATTTAGTGAATAATATTTAGCTACATCTTATAGAATCTTTTGCTTTTGAAGTCATAACTTTCAGAAGCATTGCAATTTGTTTGCACTTGTATTCAATGTTGCAAAGTCTTTGAAAGTAAAAAATTTTGCTAAAAAGGTCGAAATATTTTGTGAAAAATATCCTAAAGAACTTCAAGAATCTCAATTGGAAATATATGATAAATTCTCTTCTTTCATTACTCGTCTTTAAAGCTGTACAGAAACCAAAAAGTTTGCTATTATATTGGCTGCACGATACTTTGAACTATGAGTTCAAAAGGTTATTTCAATCATTAAAAATGTGTCATATTCATTTCTCTTTCATATTAAATACCTATAAATAACACAACATCGATCCAAAATTTATTTATTCATAACGAAAACAAATATTGAAATATTTATTGCATAGAAAAAAAGAACCCCTAAATATCAATTGGAAAAATTGATAATCCTTTACAAACATTTTTTTTTTATTTTCACCCAACATACCTTGTTGCTGCGCTGTCATGTCAGGTTATGCTTAGACAAAATTTATTATGGGCGCTTAAATTGTCATGTTGCTGTCAACTTATATCTTTCTTCTTCTATTTTTTTCATAAACAATTTGCTATTGGCATTGTCAACAAAGAGAGAAATTTTAAAATTATTTTAACATAAAAAAGGCAATATGCATTTATGTAGGTAGAAAAATAATAATAAATTTATACCGAAAATAGTCGCCAAAATAATAATAAATATCTACATACATAACCGCAATGTTGAAAATATTTACCGACTCCCACTATTTTTCACTCCCAATACAAAATTTATATAAAAAAGTAACAAAAAACTCCCCACTACCAGGCGAGAGAAAATATGTTCATCGACTAATACTATTTTTCTCTCCTAAACATTTCTCTCAAACTTTTTCTGGTTTCTAGGAGCTTCAAAAACAAAATTTATATATTAGTACGCAAGACAAAAATTTGTCCTACATTTTTTACTATGTTTGAAATGGTGCACGACGTTGAATTATACACCATTAGAAAGGTATTTGAGTGTAAATGTGCACAAAGTTAAAATTATTTTAATATTTTGCCACTAAGCCAGGTAAAATTAAATGCAAATTTTTCAATATTCACTACGACAAAACACGCTGTCACACAATGCTGAAAAAAGGATAAGGCACAAATTGAAAGACAAAAAGCTGACTGACACTGAATTCATGTTTTTGTTTTCTTTTCAATTCACATATGTCATGGTTACAGTGATGCTAAATGAGTTTTTCTATTTTGTACCAAATAGCAAAAAAAAGTACTAAAACTGTCCAAAAAGTATCAAAATTATTTAATACATTTTTGGTAAAATTTTGACCATTGGGCGATACTAGTTTAGATAAAAGTTTCAGAAAAGTTACTCCTTTTCAGGAGAGTAAAAAATGTTTAACGATTTCTAATATTATGTCTTCCTCAATATTTCTCTAAAACATAGGTAATATCCCCTATTTTCTACCCTTATGAGGACTATAACACAAAATGTAGATAAAAATAATATCAATTTTATATGAAGATTGGTTTCACTTAATCCAGAATAGGCTTTCATTTTTCATCTGGTTTTGGTCCGCAAAGGCTTGAAGTTTTCGTAGAAATAAATAAAACTTGATTTTTTTTTTTAATTTTTAACTTTGGAAAAATACCTTTGTAAATTATTGAGAGATGTCCTTACTTTAAAGGGTTATAACTCGGAAGGTAGAGATCCAATTGAAAAACCGTGAAAGAGCGGCCTCTTGATTATAAATTTACGTGGGGAAATAAAAATACAAATTTGTTTTTTCTTTTCAATAAATGGTTCTGGTACAATATTACATTTTTCATTTCATTTTTTGCATCATTATTCTTTGAACAACTAAAGTCGAGCAATCAAGTCAATCGAAAATAAAATCTTAAATAAAAAATAAATCGGGTACCGCGCTGTTATAATTTTCCTTACCGAGCAAGGAAAATCAGTTCAAACCATACGAGAAAAGTTGTCATCAGTTTAAGGGGACTACTATCCGAGTAAAACTATTGCACAACATTTTAAAGCAAGACGTATACTCACTTAAAGACGGCTTACGGCCTGGATGGCATATCGAGGTAACTACTCCGAAAATCTTTCAAAAAGTCTAAAAATAGTTGGAGCATTAGAAACAATTATTTGTGAAATTCTTCTATGCTTGGCATGACTAAAGTCAGCGCAAGATGGGTACCAAGAATTTGCACGAAGCTTTCAAAAAACAGTGCGTGAAGTATTCTATCGAGTCTTTAGACCTCTGTACTGAAGACAGAGATGTAGTTTTGGGCTCGTATTTATACTGGGAAGAAACTTGGGTTCCGCATTATAAGCATGAGTTCAAACTGAAGTATGTACAGTGGCATAAAAAGGCATACCCTACCCTAAGGCGTCACAGTAGGCTGGGAAAATAATGGCGGCAGTCATTTGGGACTCAGAAAGAATCAATTACACGGATAAAAGTATTTCCCGGATAACCGGATAGTACTACGCTTAAACCTTAAAGCGATTCAAGAAAGTTATCGAAGAAAAAAGAAGGGAAAATATTTCTTAGCATTTTCTTTCGACATAAGTTAATTAAAAGGTAGGAAAAATGCATAAAGGGAGCAGAAGAATATATTGAAAAGGAAAAATTTTTATTTCATCACTTTACGCCCCATTTCACGGACTTAAAAACGTTCCCTCACATGTCCTTCTTCTCTTCCCTTCTTCCGATAGAAAATATTACTCAAATTTGAAGCAAAATGTCTCTCTAATCAGCAACTGATATTCGAATAAGCATTCGCAGCCTTACAAAAAATCTTTGTGTATACACTTGCAAGTTTCTATGGGAACAAGTGCTTTCTTAAGAAGCGCTGCAAATTTTTCCACTTGGGATATTAATTACTTACACATACATATGTTGAATAAAACCATTTTCTACGCCCACTATTCAAAAATATATTGTCACAAAATAGTTTAAAGCCCAGAAAAAAAAAGTTCAGTCCAAAAAAAAACCAAACAACCACAAGTTCACATGTTGTCAGTTTTGTAAGCTCAAAGGCAACATACACACAATCATATTTTAACCAAAAAGGTCCATAAAAATATAAATTTAACAGTGACATGTGCGTAGGACATGGTGAAATTTTCCTTTGCGAACAACACGTAAAAGTCTAAACAAAAAAATTAAAACCTTAAAAAACTGAGTTCGAAAAAATAAATTAAAATTATATTGTTTTTTTTATCTAACATGAGCTTGAACTATTTTTTTGTTGCTGTTGCTTGCGAAAGTTGTGCACTTCTAATTTTAGTAACAACTGCTGCTGCTGCTGCTATTGCTGATGGTGTTGAAAGGTCAATGCGTTTTTAGCCAAAGTGTATATACAAGGACACCCTGAAAATATATATGGCGTCATGCTCAATTCATTCAAGTGAAAAATTTAGTTAACACATACGCAGATTAGGGTAGATTAAAGCATATATAACATTCTTTTTTAGCGTCATCTCTGAGATGGCCAGTATACTATGTACAGAGTCCGCTGAATGGGAAATATTTGGAAATAAAAAAAAAATATTAATTTTTCCTTGTTAATACATTCTTCTGCATTTTCTTGAACTTTCAATCATCTATGTATGACTTCGAAAAAAAATGTTTAATAACTTTCTGAAAAAATCGCTGAAACTTCTTCATTACTCGAAAATTTCTTCCCACTAAGTTATTTTTACAAGTCTGGGCTGGGAGCCAGGACTGGATTTTAAGGTGGACAAGCCAAAATTTCGATGCACATCTTCTTGTGGACAGGCACGTTTTTCTTTTTTCTCTGATGGCTTCCTTGAACCAATCTTATATTGAAACGTATTATTCTCCAGTTATGGAAGCATTTCTTATCTTTAAAATCGATCAACAGGAACCCTTCTGGGTCTCAAAATACTGTCGCTATGATTTTCCCAGCCAACTGTGACATCTTTCACTTCTTAAGTGGTGGAGTGCCTTGTTTACGCCACTAAATAGGGTCTTATTTCAACTCACGCTCACAATGATGAACACAAGTTTTGTCCTCAGTAACAATTCGAGTCAATACTCCATTTTTGTTTTTACTACAATGGTCCAAAATCTTTCAAGAATACTGGAAAAATTTTTTTTTTTTTTTTTAATTTTATTCGCGATTCACTTGTTTGGACGACGATAGTTCAAAGACTAATGACCCGAACAATGAAATGAAAGATGGAAGTATTAGGGTAGCAGAAGAATATATTGAAAATTGGAAGCACTTCGATTTCATAAGAGTCCTATTGTGCCAAGCCTGTTAAGTTTTAAGTTCTAGAGTAGTTCGAGAACTCTACAGAAGTTTAGAAATCATCAGAAATCTTTTATTTCTTGAGTTATACTCTGTTAGATCATTAGCTCTAAGTAGTCTTTTTAGATATGAACCGAGGGGGTCGTTGTTTTCACGGCAATATCTGTGGATTTTATTTTATTGTGGGGCGCACATTTACTATCTTTATTATATTTTTAACCGAATTTATTCATTGGCTGCCTTTAATAGCATAATTGTCTTAACTGTGTAAGAGCGACACAAGAAAAGTGAACTAAATCCGTTATAAGGCGTCGAAAGTACTCGCCAAAACAAGTAATTCTGCCAGAGCGTTTTGCAAAGTTGGCTCATATAAGGATTTTATGGTCATTTTTGCGATTTTAGGGCACTAGGTGAATTTTTTTCGGTTAAGTTTGTTCGGCATTTTTTTTCTTCTATTCAATAGCTACAACATTGTTGAAGTCATCAAAACAATATTTTCGGCTCATTTGATGACTTCAGCAATGTTGTAGCTATTGAATAGAAGAAAAAAAATGCCGAACAAACTTAACCGAAAAAAATTCATCTAGTGCCTTAAAATCGCAAAAATGACCATAAAATCCTTATATGAGCCAACTTTGCAAAACGCTCTGGCAGAATTACTTGTTTCGGCGAGTAATTTTGACGCCTTATAACGGATTTTAGTTCACCGTCAATGATTTGAAAAATGTTACACTGTGTTATTAACCATTTTTATAGTTGTCTCCATTGCCTTTGTTTTCTTATTTACTGCCTCACTATGGTTTTTTTGGACTAAAAAGTGCACACAAAAATAATTCACTACAAGGACCCTTTTTTTAAAAAAAAATCAAATGCAAAATTAAAGGTTATACATTGAGCTATCTGAAAAGATGCCCGCTTTTTCTAGCATTTGATCCACAAATTAGGGACAGAGGTCGAAATCTCATAAATTTTGAAAAAAACGGTTTTTCTGTTTAAAAATGTTAGTCGCATTAAACGCAGGAGTGATATATGAATAAATTTATATGCATTCAGTGAAATAAAGCAAGAAAAAATTAATTGATTATAAAAATGGGCGGTGCCACGCCCCAAAAACAAATTCCTGATATCTCCGAAACTATTGGACGCAGATAGATAAGACTCGGTATGTTTGTAAATGGCACAGAGAGAAATAATAAATATTAGAAAAGTGGGCGGTGCCACGCCCAAAAAATATAAAACACATCATATCTTCGAAACTATTTGACCCATGTGGATGAAATTCGGTTTATATACAAGAGTCATCAAGACAAATAATGTTTGTTGAAAAAATATGTGTAGCCACGCCCATAAGCAGAGCTACATGAATGAACTTGTTTCCTGTAGAACAGAGTGGCAATTAATAAGGATATGTTCATTATTGGGTGTGGTACCGCCCTTTTTTTCAGCAAATATTATTTAATTTACTAATTTTTATATATATACCGAAATTCATTGCTGTAGCTCAGACAGTTTCGGAGATATGATAAATTTTATATTTGCAGGGCATGGCACCGCCCACTTTTTTAGTGGATATTATTTCTCTTTGTGCCTGTTATAAATATACCGAATCTTATCTATCTGCGTCTAATAGTTTCGGAGATATGACGAATATAACGAATTTGTTTATGGGGCGTGGCACCGCCCATTTTCACTTTGAGTTGATTTCATCTTAATTAATTTGATTGAATGCATATAAATTTATTCATATATCACTCCTGCGTTTAATGCGACTAACATTTTTAAACAGAAAAACCGTTTTTTTTCAAAATTTATGAGATTTCGACCTCTGTCCCTAATTTGTGGATCAAATGCTAGAAAAAACGGGCATCTTTTCAGATAGCTCAATGTATAACCTTTAATTTTGCATTTGATTTTTTTAAAAAAAAATTGTCCTTGTAGTGAATTATTTTTGTGTGCACTTTTAAGTCCAAAAAAAACCATAGTGTGCCTTTTCACTCTTTATTGCTATTATTCCTTTTATAATCCCTATTGTCTTTACTGATTTTATTGTTTAAACTGAATGTATTATTCTCGTTCCCATTTTTGCCATAACTGTCCTTAGTATAACAGTTTTTCAAAGTTTCGTCATTGTCTTCATTGTCTGCTCGGCTTACATTTGCTCCCTGTATTTTGGGCTGCAAAGTTTCTTTTTTCCCTTTTCAAATTTTTGTTATTTTTATTTTTTTTATTATTTTTATAGCTTCCACAATTTTAGTCAAACTCACTGTCTTTATTGTCTTAATTTTCTTAACTGTCTCTATTGTTCTTAATTACTGTTTAAATTTTTTTATTATTTTGATTCTCCTTTGTGATTTTACTATTTTTAGTGTCGATTTATGTTTCATTTTTGTTGGTATTTATTGCTTTTATTGTCATCTCCTACTGTTATTGTCATCATTGTCTTTAATTTTGTCTTTATTATCTTCATTTTATTCAATATTCATATTGCTTTATAACATTTACTATACTGAGAACCTTCATATTCTTAACGAATTAAATAGTGCTTATTGCCTTTATTGTCATTATTGCTATTAATTTTCTTCTAAATGTCTTCATTGCCTGCATAATCCACCCTAACTGCGCACACACATACACGCGTATGCAGTACTTTAACTGCGTTTGCAGCAAATGCTTCATAAATTTTCGCTTCATTGCAGACATTCAGAGTTTGTTTCCTCGTTTGATTTTTTTGGTTTTTTGTTTCCAACAATTGGTCAGTACTGATAAAACGTTTTAGTTATTACATCAACTTCCGTTTCCGTTCATTTTTATTTTACGTTCTCCTTGCGTTAGCTTTCTCTTTTCCTGCTTATAGCAAACAATTAATTTTCTTATTTTTTCACATTTTTTCCCAATTCTTGCTCACACAAAACCCATAGCAAGAACTTATCAACTTTAATTAGTTTTTCTCGCTTTTCTTTGGAGTTTTCCAGAGTTTTTTGAAGCAGAAGTTTCATTGTGAAAATTTATTGTTTGCTTAAGCAATGAATTTCTGCTTCTGGTGCAATCAAAAAGTATTGAAAATTACTTTCAATATCAAAAGCTCGATTTAATGCCATTTGTAAAAGTTTTCGCAGTCAGATTAGATACACGTTTTTGTTTTTTTTTTTTGTTATCCTTAAAACTAGAATATTTTCTTGCTCGAATTAAGTGATTAAAAAATGCAGCTTTAGGTGTCGTTTTATTGTCTTTGATTGCAAAAGTAATTGAAGTTAATAAAAGCTAGTGCTTATCATTGTGATAACATTTATCCTATTCGCAGATGAGAAAAATGTACAAAGCTCTTTTTGACGCTTACTTAGTAATCAAAGAGAATTCCATTAAAAATGTAGCAGTGTTAGATTGATAATGGTAATATTTAGGGTACACTAGATAGTATCACAAAAAAAAAAGTTCACTGTAAGCCCCCCATTTTGAAAGCTTATCGATTTTTTTTTTTTTTTTTGTAAGGGAAAAAAATTGTTTCTTTCGACCTCTAAATAATACGCTTATTGCTCCGCCATTTGTCGTTCGATATCGTTTTTTCAACTAATTATTATCAATTCTACATCTATTTGTAAGTTTTTGAGTGCAAATAAAGTCCAATATTTTTGTCATCTACATAAAAGGCAGGCAATTTATGTCTTTACTTTTGCTCCACCTTGTACATATTAAATAGGCAGACAAGTCTGGCACATCGATGGCACTATAAATACAGAATAAATATTTTTTTAGTAAGTTCTAACCTTTAGAATGTAGCTGAAACATCTTTTTTTTATTTTCAAAACAAGGGAAAAAAAGAATAAATAAAAATAAAACATTGCTTTTTGATGTGAAAAAACATCGTTGAAATGAGATCTTGGCTTGATAAATGGTATCCTGAAAATGCACTTGGAAAATCGACTACCATCGACTTGTTTGCTGAATTTAAACATGGTCGTGCAAACACCGATGATACTTACCGCTCTGTTTGCCCAAAATCAGCAGATGTTCCGGAAAATATGAAAAAAGTTCACAAAAAAGCTTGAGAAGACCGAAAAGCAAAATTGCATGAGATGGCAATAGATATCAGAAAATAGTGTGTTTGCAATTCTCAAGAAGGATTTGAGTATTTGGAAATTACTTTCGAAGTCTCTTTTTTTTTAGATAATGCACTTTATCACAAGACGTTGAAAACGATGGTTGAAATGAATGAATTTCACTTTGAATTGCTACCCCCAATCCCTCCAAACCTCCAGATTTGGCTCCCGGTTACTTTCACCAGTTTGCAGACCTTCTAAAACTTCTTGCTAGAAAGAGGTTTGGCTCAAATAATGCGGTGATCGCCGAAACACAAGCCTATTTTGAGACCATAGACGAAAAGATATATAACCAAGAGACGCAAAGAAGCACTGGGGCAATTTTTTGAGGTTTGTATTGGCCGCAGACGGTAGCTTTAACGAATTTGGATGTTAAACGGCAATTATTGAATGGAATGATTATTTCGCTCTGAAAGAGACTATATAGATGAATAAAATTGAATTTGACCAAAAAAGCAGTGTTTTCTTCTTTAGGCTAAGAACTTAACATCCGATGGTGGTAATAAAGAACAGCACAAATTCTTTTTAATTTATAAATATGTGCTTAGAGCAATTTATCAAATTAATTATACAACAAAAATACTACAGCTACTGTAATTGAGCAAAACAAACAAATTCTCCATTCAGTCGATATCTATTCATTTCATTTTATTTTATCTGATAGATCCTTTTGTTCTCACACACAATGCCAAATATGTATTTTGGTGTGTATGTAAGCAATTTAGTAAAATTTATGGTTTTTTAATCGATTTGTTTATGACTATAGGCAAAAATATTGGATTGCATTTGGTATATAAATTTTATATACTCATACTGATTCATATGTACATAAATATGATTTAATATATTTTCGACCTTGCAATTATTAAGTTATTTGAGAAAATTGTATTTGCTTTTGGGCATATTGGAATTGGCTTGTCGGTTAAAAAAATAAAGTCTAAAATTATAAAAAAAAACCATTTCTTTTTTTTAAATATTACAATTATATATTTTTAATACTTTCCAGGACATTTACATTCAACTAAAATACATCTTTTAAAGTTCTAGCCAAGTTCTCCTTATTCCAAATGCAATAAATAATTCAACATAATTTTATGATTACAGCTGTGGTTAGTCGTTTAAATAATGAAAGCATTACAGCAACATGCAGTGATCTTCCCTTTCTGTGTAAGTGCAAAAAGGAACCAAGAATCAACTACGACCATTAATGACACACACAAACAAAAGGGTGTCAAAATTCGACTAAAAGTGACTTCACTAAATTAACATTTTCTTGCAATTGTTGTTATTGTTTTACTTAAATGTTGTTGTTGGCTGTTGATTTACATTTGAAGTGTCTTCATTAAAATTGTACTTAGAACAAATGGTTAAAAGGATAATGGCTGACAATGGATAATGCTATTTGTATATTTGTTTGTATGTTTATTTTTCACTTGTTTTGTATGCAATATTTATGTACCTAAGGGGAAGAATATCAAGCGCTTCTTAAGAAAGCACTTTAAGGCGCTGATTCCTATATAAAGTTAGAAGCGTTGACACAATGATTTTTTGTAAGGCTTCAGGAAGCATTCAAACATAAAATTCTGTTTGGAGAGACATTTTTAATTCAAAATTTAAGTACTTTTTTTAAGACAAGAGAGGAGGAGAAAAATTAAAAAATACAAAAATAAATAAAATGTCTAACAAGTTTGTAATTGTAACGTAAGTAGTAATAACCCAACAAACAATTTAACGTTTAGAAAAAGTTTATTTCCAAATGTTTTCATAACCAATTTTTAAACGTTTGGAAAATGTTTATTTTTTAGAATTTTCGCAAATGATTTGTAAGCTTGAAATAAACAATTATAAAATGTTATTTCCAAATGTTTTCGTAATCGTTTTCCAAACTTACAAAAAAATTGTTTTTATTTTTCAATGACTTATAGAGTAAAACACATGGCATTTGAATCATAAATGGCACGTTAGCTCATTTGAGGAGATTGTCTACTCATAGCTTGGAAGTCATAGGTTCGATTCTCAATAGTAAACATAAACTTTTTTAATTTTTAATTATAGATATAAAAATGTTTGGAAAATGTTGTTTAAGAAACTTAAAAAAACTCTTATAAGATGCATATTATAAATTTAAAAATTAATTTAAGAAAATTGTCTAAAAACATTTGGAAAATATTGTATAAAAACATTTATAATAAACTTTTTCCAAATATTTTTCATAAGCTTACTATAAAGGGGCTAATTTTTAATCAAGCGCTTCAAAATGCCTCTTTCCGAAATGGTTGCGTTAAGCTTCAGAACACTTTAATCCTAGGACATATAATGTTAAAAAGAAAGAACGCGTATTATGGAGCGGTAGCACTTATAGCTGAAAAAATCACTGCAGAAATATTTTTGAAACGCTTTTTTTCGCCTTGGGTATGTACTCGTTTATAAATGCATGCGCCCTGTCTGTGTTGTGCATTAGTGTAAGTTCTAAATAAACTTTACATTTGTATAACCTTTTATGGCGGTTGATTTTCTTACGCAGCAAGTGCGGTTTTTCCGTTTGTATCTTTGTGTGAATTGAAGATTTAATGAAAAGTCATTAGAAATGCCCCAACGGGAAACTAAGCGTTAGGTAAGCAAGTCCTAAAGTTAATCTCTCAGATGCTATAGTAGAGCTTACATTTGTTTGAATGATTTTCGCTGTGATTTTGAAAGATCTAAAAACAGCATTTCGAAGAAAATTTTGGGGCAGAAAGAGAGTAATAATTGTGAAAGAAAATCAGGAAATATAGAAAATAAGTGACTATGCCCAAAAAGAAAATCGAACTTGGAACTTCCGCTTATTAAGCCACAGTACATTAGCTTAAGGCGTATACTACAGGTTTGGTGGCCTCGCACTATATCAAATGCCGAGCTACATCAAAAATGCAAACAGAAGGCTATAGCAAACGAAATCAAGATGCGCAAATGGGGATGGATTGGTCACACTCTCCGGAAACCACACAGCGAAGTTTGTCGCCAGGGCCTTGAGTGGAATCCACAAGGCAGTAGAGGACGTGGTAGATCCAAAACCAACTGGAAAAGGTCGTTGGAAAAGGAAATTCAAGAATCGGGAAAATCGTGGCAAGAGATCAAAGTCATCGCAAGGGAACGTGACAAATGGAGAGATTTCATATTGGCCCTATGCTCCTCCTAGAAGTTGAAGGAGAATACATACATACACATTAGCACTGAGTCACAAAAATGGCACTAGTATAAACGTTCAGAATATCGCTAAGCTATGAGACTTTCAATGCAGTGTGTTACACAACGGGTTGTTGTCACCGACATTCACCACTAACTCAGGCGTACGGCAGGGGTGTCTACTATCACCATCACTCTTCCTTATCGTTCTTGATAATATCCTAGATAAAGCTCTTAATAAGGACAAAAGGGGTACTTTGGAACTTTACCAAACATCTGGAAGATCTCGACTATACTGACGGCATCTGCCTCTTATCGTCCAAACATTCAGATATGCAAAGCAAAATTGAAGACCTTGTCTTGGAATCACAAAAGGCTGGCGTAAAAATCAACGTATCCAAGACTAAAAGCATGAAGTTAAACGCAAACAGGGATGACATCACGTTTAGAGCTGGCAGTGATGACATCGAAAACGTCGATAGCTTCACGTATTTAGGCAGCATTATCTCCATGGATGGTGGAGCAAAAGAGGATATCAACTCAAGAAAAGCAAAAGCAAAAGGCGCGTTTGCTCAACTGAACAAAATATGCTCTTCTTCCGTTATATCCACCAAAACGAAAGTGCACATTTTCGAATGTGAAATCGGTTTTGTTATATGGGTGCGAAACATGGCTTGTCACTAAACAACTTACGAACAAGCTGCAAGTATTCGTCAACAAATGCTTAAGGCGTATACTAAAGATTTGGTGGCCTCGCACTATATCAAATGCCGAGCTATGTACATCAAAAATGCAATCAGAGGGTTATAGCAAACGAGGTCAAGCTGCGCAAATGGGGATGGATTGGTCACACTCTCCGGAAACCACACAGCGCAGTTTGTCGCCAGGCTCTTGAGTGGAATCCACAAGGCAGTAGAGCACGTGGTAGACCCAAAACCAACTGGAAAAGGTCGTTGGAAAAGAAAATCCAAGAATCGGGAAAGTCGTGGCAAGAGATCAAAGTCATCGCAAGGGATCGCAACGAATGGAGATGTTTCATATTGGCCCTATGCTCCTCCTATGAGTTAAAGGAGAATGCATACATACATACATACATGAGACTTCTTTAATCTTCATTCCAATCAAGGAAATTTCAAATCTTAGAGTCGAATGAGATATTTTGTAGACAAATCTTGTAGAAAACAACTTATTTTCAGCTTAAAATGTGGTTAGGTACTCCCAAAACCCTATAGCTAGTAATTTTCCGAAAAAATGTCTTTATATAAAAACTGAGTATGCAGACTATTGCATTTTTACGTTTGTTTCTTTTTAAGGTTTTCGTTATGTCAGTTTAAGGCAATTCGGAGAAACTTTATTCTATAGGTACTTCCTACTGGCATTTCAAACATTTATTATGATTTTGCAAAGGAGCTACTGTAATTGAAGGGTTAAAGTAGAAGTAGGCTTATATTTAATTAAATGTGTATGTATGTATTTTTCTAAGCAAATTTTGAATGAAATAATTTTACAATTTTAAAGAATTTTAATTTTTGTGGTTAGTGCAGCAATGTAAGCAATTTCATTTAAAATAATCGATTTTGAGGACAATTTAAGTAAAGGAATGCTTTTATATTGAAACTATTTTAGGTAAGCATGTGTTTTGTTCATCCGTATTTTATTCCGAAAAAAATTATGTAGAAATTCCGTTAGACCAAAAAAAATGAAAATTGCACTAAATGTTTATTTATCAATATTTTTTTCCAGTTCTGGTACCCAGGATAGCCATTCACATGTACTTTAAAATGCAATTTATTTTTTGTGTTTCAGATGATCTGAAATCGAGAAATCGTGGGTACCACATCAAAACCGGTTTACTTCCGCTCGCCCATATCTTCACCGGAAGTCAACGAAAATTGAAAATTTTTTTTTTTTTTTGCTACTTAAAAATATGTACAATAACATATAAAAACATCAAAAATGTTGAATTAAAATTTATATGAAAATAAATTGTTTCGCAAAAACGCTATTTCTACCTGACTACTCCCTTAAAAAAAAAAAACATTTATCAAAAATATTTTGGAATACAAATCGGTAAAACATTCTAAGTGTTCAGCTTTAGTTATAAATTAAACAAGGGCAGTGAAGTCAAATCAGATCAATACTGAACAAAAGTGATCTATAACTCATGTTTTAAACATCAAATGTCTCAAAACTTCAAAAATTGACTTAGTACTTTTTACTTGCTTAGGGACGATATGTAGGGGAAGAGTGCCGCAGGCGGGCAGGGTTCGGGTGTGGGCACCCCCCGTAACTTTTGACAGAAAACAAATGCGACTGTTCTGACAAATGTTAAGCGCGTGTTACAATATGACAACATGAATTTTTGTGCATTTACCAGAGCAAATAGACGCATTTGCTTTATGCTGAGTAGAAAATAATTTTTGAACAAGTGAAAGTCAACACAAAAGTTTTTTTCAATAACTTTCCAAGTGCGATAAATCGAAGTGAATCAATCGAAAAGCTGAATGCAATCCATATTTATGTAGTAAATTTATTTATGTTCACACAATACATTTTGCTCATTGCTTTTCAAAGTGGCTATCAAAGCCGAGTATGGGCCCCGAATAAGTCCGGGTGTGGGCACCCATCTTTTTTTATTTAAAGCGTGTGTTTCACTGAAATATCGTCGTGGATGTCAACGTTACTAATATTAATGGTATTCTTATGCGATTTTACGCTTTTTTAATGTCTCCGAAATAAGTTAATTTTGCTTTCTTCCCCATTTGATTGCGTTTTACTTCATATTTTTCCATTTTTAGCCGATTTTCTAAGGGTGCCCACAACCGGAACCAAAATTTTTTTTTTTTATCAAAAATTATCACTTCACTATTTTTTTGATATAATTTTTCCAACTGATGAAATCAATTTATTTTCTTCACCAATAGTTAGCTAAGATCTTTAGCTTTCCATCGACACTTATATGTCAGCATAATATGCATTTGGTCAAAAGTTATGAGTCGAAAACAAAACGGTGCCCACAACCGGTACCCTTCCCCTACATTATTTTTGATCAAATTATCATTTCTCTAAAAATACAATTTTTTCTTTTTTCTCAAATTTTGCATAAAATATAATATATCATTTCTCATACAACAAACTTAATACTTAAATATAATTTATGGTTAAATGAAATAATATGTATGTCTTTATTAATATGAAAATACCACAGGCATAGCTCAAGAAAGGCAAAAAAGGCGGGCATATGTACCATACCACCACGTATGACTTGTGTAAAATTTATTTTTCAGCATGGTTTTCGGGATGGTTTTGTGTATAAAACGGTGGGAATATACAGTGAATAATAAACTAAATAAAAGGATTCACTAAAAACAATAATAAAAAAACGATAACACAAGTGCATCATGCTCAGAAACACAAAAGGATTTTGACAGCGGAAAAATATTGGGGTATGAAAAAATAAACCTTATTGAGACTTTGTTTCGTTGCTTTTGGATTTATTGGAACTTATATAAGTTAGTCATCGAAAAGATTGCAAAGTTCCCTTAAAAATCTGCGTGGTTAAATTTCCAAAAAAAAAAAAAATATTTTGTTGGTATTTACTTTGTAGCGGTGATGTAGTTTTTTTACAACAACAACTATAAAATACACGCATACAGCAATAATACAAGATTAATGCCTGCGCGCCTGTCAACATTTTTGCATAATTTATGATGTGATTTGCTATCGACGTACAATGGTGTACGCATATTTTTATACACAACTGTATTACAGATGGTGCGATAAACATTTTTTATTAATGAACAATTTTTTCGCATTTTTATTAAGCGTTTTTATTTTTACGCGCGCGTTTAATTGTACTTCCATACATGTGTGTTGTATGACCTCTTGTAATGTGCGCTCATAAATAAAGTTCATCTTTTTTTAATGGTTTTTTTTTTTTTTTTGTATTAATAGTCGTTAAAATTCAAATTTATGCCAATTAAAATGTGACAAATATAATGTTTATATTAATTTACTATGTATGGTTTGTTGTATGTCTGTCTGTTTGTCTGCTTTGACTCATTGTTCAATTAAATGTTTTAAGTGCAAAAATTATTTTTAAACTTTTTTTTTCAGTCGATAAATCTCATTAATTAAATTCAATTATGCTTAATTTAATTATTAAATTGATTTAATTATTTATTAAATTTAATGTTAAAATAAAAAAAATGATTTTTTATTTTATTCAGAAATTACTGCTTTGTAAATGTCAAGGTTATTACATATATTTTTTTTCTTTTCATTCCCATGAATGAAATTAAAGTGAAAATTCAGCATCATGGTAATGGAAAATTCAAAAAAAAAAAAAAAAAACCTCAACAATTACTAAATAAACTTTGAACTAAGGTCCATTTGTATATGTATTATTATTGACAGCGGGATATTCACAGAAAGCTATAGTTTTAAAAAAATATCGCCATAGGTTACGTTCTTAAAGAACATTTTCGAGATTGATAACCGAATCATTTACTTTTATCCACTTTAAAAAAAAAAAACATGGAAATATTTCCAAATAATGATTGCAAGAGAGGAAACCAGAAACAATTTTCAATTAAGTAGGTAGTATAAGTATTAATTTTTTAGATAAAGGGTGTTCCAATACTAGGTGTGGTACTTTGTTATCGATTAAAATCTGCATTATCGACCCTTGTCCGCCATATTTTGTGTCATTTTCATTGTGACAGTAAAGGAATTTAGCTATGGGTCGCTACACGAAAGAACAACGCATTGTAACCTTTGAATTTTGGATCTTAAATTCAAATTCAAAAATTATAAAATTCAAAATTCCGAAAAATCAACTTTTCGGACTGGGGTCATTTCCATCTCGGCGGCTATCTTAACAAGCAAAACTGCCGTATCTGGGGCTCTACAGATCCATAAGTGATGGCGGAGAAGCCAATGTATCCACCGCGAGTCAGTGTTTCGTGCTGTTTATGGGTCGAGCCCTTTTTTTCGAAGATGAGGACAGAAACACCGAAAATGTCAACTCCAAGCGGTACTGCACTACTTTGTGCCAGAAGTTGAAGCTCGGGATCTGGACAATATGTGATTTTAACAATACGGCGCTACACTAGACACAATTTGTCTCAATTTGGACTTTTTGCGTCGCAAATTCCCGAACCGTGTAATTTCTTGTTGCGGTAATGTGAATTAGCCACCCAGATTATGCGATTCAACGCCGGTAGACTTTTTTCTGTGAGGATACACGAAGGATAAAGTCTTTATGAATGATCCGATAATGATTCCAGACTTGAAAAGCAATGTTACATTGGCGATTCAGGCCATTCCGAAGGCCATACTACAAAATGTCATCGAAAATATGTCCGAAAATATGAGATATCTATGGAATATTCGCGATGAACATATCCGCGAAATAATCGATCAGTATGAACACCAAGATACTACACTACGTTACTTTACGGTATTATTGAGCCACCAAACATCGAAAGCTCAAAGAACTGTGCAGAGGCCTCCTTGTCCTGGGATAGCGAGTGTTACTCACTACATCGAATACTTTTTTATAGTATTCCTGCGGTATGAGCAGGTACGCCGAGTACTTCCTTATAGTATTCACAAGGTGAAAGTAATTAGATGAAAGGATAATACTTCTTATAGTGTTTCGATTCTGGGGTAATCAGCGCTACTCACCACATCGAACACTTCCTATTAGTATTCATACGGTGTGAGCTGTTCTGTCTGCCTAGCAGAGTACTTTCTTTATTTATTGACATATTCAACGATTCTGTAAATTTTTTTCACCATTTTTGAGTTTTTCCAAATTTTTCATTACTCAATTCATAATTAAATAGTATGTATGTATGTATTCTCCTTTAACTCCTAGGAGGAGCATAGGGCCAATATGAAACATCTCCATTCGTCGCGACCCCTTGCGATGACTTTGATCTCTTGCCACGACTTTCCCGATCATTGGATTTCCTTTTCCAGCGACCTTTTCAAGTTGGTTTTGGGTCACCCACATCCTCTACTGCCTTGTGGATTCCACTCAAGAGCCTGGTGGCATTCTTCGCTGTGTGGTTACCGGAGAGTGTGACCAATCCATTACCATTTGCGCAGCTTGACATCATTTGCTATAGTCTTCTGATTGCATTTTTGATATAGCTCGGCATTTGATATAGTGCGAGGCCACCAAATCTTGAGTATGCGCCTTAAGCATTTGTTGACGAATACTTGCACCTTGTTCGTTAGTTGTTCAGTAACAAGCCATGTTTCGCACCCATATAGCAAAACCGATTTCACATTCGAATCAAAAATGCGCACTCTCGTTTTGGTGGATATAACGGAAGAAGACCATATTTTGTTCAGTTGAGCAAACGCGCCTTTTGCTATTCTTGAGTTGATATCCTGTTTTGCTCCACCATTCATGGAGATAATGCTGCCTAAATACGTGAAGCTATCAACGTTTTCGATGTCATCACTGCCAGCTCTAAACGTAATGTCGTTCCTGTTTGCGTTTAACTTCATGCTTTTAGTCTTGGATACGTTGATTTTTAGGCCGGCCTTTTGTGATTCCAAGACAAGGTCTTCAATTTTGCTTTGCATATCTGAATGTTTAAACGATAAGGAGCAGATGTCGTCAGCGTAGTCGAGATCTTCCAGATGTTCGGTAAAGTTCCATTGGATACCCCTTTTGGCCTTATTAAGAGCTTTATAAAGGATATCATCAAGGACGATAAGGAAGAGTGATGGTGATAGTAGACACCCTTGCCGTACGCCTGAATTAGTGGTGAATGTCGGTGACAACAACCCGTTGTGTAACACACTGCATTTATAGCCTTCATATTGTGCACGTACTAAGTTGATGGCCTTTGCGGCAATACCTCTTCGTTGCAGTGAGACCCAAATGTTTTCTCGGGAGACACTGTCGAAGGCATTGCTATAGTCTACGAAGACAAGTTGAAGTGCAGCACGCCACTCGCATGATTATTCGACAATTATTCGGAGGGTATTGATTTGATCCACGCATGATCGGTTTCGCCGGAATCCTGCTTTCGAATGGCCGAATCAAGTTTTTCGTTTACCCTGTTCAGAAGCACTTTCGTTAATACTTTTGATGGTACTGAGAGCAAGGTAATGCCACTATAGTTTCGGCACTCGCTTAGGTCACCTTTTTTCGGCAGTTTGACTAACATGCCATGTAGCCAAACTTCTGGCAAAACGCTCTTCGCTCCAGATTTTGCGCTCTAGTGTTAGCGTCGTCTCTTAGTTTTTTCGCGCTTCTTTTTTTTTAACAAGACCCCACGTTTCCAGTGCTTCTTGTTCGAGGGA
Organism: Calliopum simillimum; assembly: GCA_951812925.1. Lineage (NCBI taxonomy): Eukaryota > Metazoa > Arthropoda > Insecta > Diptera > Lauxaniidae > Calliopum > Calliopum simillimum. Next base: position 18,251,564 of record OX638372.1, on the reverse strand, counting down.
CGAAACCCAAGTATTTTTTCACTGGAGTTTAAGAACGCCATCTTAGCTACCCTCCACTATGTTTCAAAACTTCCACCACAATCGAACGGAACTGCTTTAAGTTCTTCTACGAAAGATTTGCGTATCTCGTCGTTCTTAAGCCTAAGCACGTCGAATTTTTTTGCTACAGACTGTTCGCTGGGATGTTTATTAGCGGCAAGTTTTAGTCGAATGGCCTATGTCAGCGGCCCTCTCTACTCGTACGTCCAGAAGACTCCTCTCCATTTTCTGCTAATGCAGAAGTGATCGATTTGGTTTTCAGTGATGTTGTCTGGAGACACACAAGTAGCTTTATGGCAGTTTTTGTGTGGGAACAGCGTACCTCCAACGACAATACCAGCTGCATTGCAGGCGTCAATGAGAAGCACCCAAACCATGTTTTCCAATCACGTGCTCAAGGTTAAGGTTTTCTGAGCCTACTAAGCCAGATCTTTTCACCTCGAAAACTTTATAATCTTTGGATTCCAAGCCACCAGTTATGCTACTCACCCAATACATTCTGTATGCTCCACTTAAACAATGACATATGGGGCAGGTACCAACATACATATGTTCCTGCGTATGTCTGCTCAAAATTGATTAATGTGCGCACACATAGTTGTTGGTCCTTATTTTCTCATTATAATAAATGGGTAAAACGTTTTATATTAAAGATCCCTTACACTGATTTATTTGATCATTGTAATGTAATAAAAATAAAAGGAAAAGGAAATATCTAGGCACCCACACTACTGAAAAACGTGTCATCATTGAATATTGTCACACATAAAATTTATACAAAAAAGTGTCAACATTGAAGGTGTATGTAGGTAACATATGAAAAGTGTAACACTTTAGAGAGTGCACTGAAAAAAATGCCTTAGAAAAGATTTGTGCTCTCAAAAATAAAACTTTTTACTTTCTTCTACATTTCATTGAAAATTTTTTTAACCAAGTAATCCATACATGTGACAGTATTTTAAAAAAACACAAAAAGATTTAAATTTATACACGCATATACATACACATATGCACAATCAGTTTTGGAGCTTTTTTGCTTTCTGATGTATTGCAAGTACATACTTACTTTGCTGTGGGCCAAATTTCCCATTCAAACCAGCTGCTGCTTTTATGAGTACAGTCAAGTTGATAAAAAAAGAATATGTAACAAGCTAAGTATTATCCGTACAAATGAATTTTTTATTTGGAAACCATCTAATCGTTAAAAAGTGGGCGTGGCACTGTTTGCTTGCGCTCATTTTTCGAAAAATGTTTGCTATTCATGATTGGCACCAACATTTCATCCAAATAGCGAGATATAGCATGTTTTAATGTCACAAAATAAATGGGCGTGGCCTGTATCTGTTTACGCTCACCTTTTCAACCAGAACATTGTAAATCGGCTACAAATGTCAAAAAAATGATTTCCGGATTTTTTCAGATTTTTATTTTAAGGCCTGATTGGTGCATTTGGTTCATGGATAAAATTTGGTACAGTTTGCTAATCATTCCCTCCTTCTCTCACACATAGACGTAAGTATGTATCAAAATGCGTGGTTTACACTGAAATACTATCCCCAGCACAACCAAAAAAGTTTCACATCAACAAAACACAAATATGCATTTCACTGCACCACACTGTAGCAGCACCAGTGTTGCTTCTGATGTGATAGCTGCTACCACCAACTGCGCGTGTGTTTGACGTCGATAAAGCAGCGCAAATTCAATGCACGTTTTACACGATGAATTGCGTTTTCAATTTTCCAATTTCCAATTTATATTTCATTCGAAAGCATGAAAGGGATATTGATGTAATTTAGAAATAGAAACAGTAGGTAATATGGACTGAAGTCATTGGAAAACAACAACAACAAAAAAAACAGAAAAAAAAATTCGCAGGAAATCCCCATAAAAATACAACGGGTTACACTTGAAAAATCACTCCATCCAATCCCCTGCGCTGTTGTTTATGTTGCTTTTGCACTTGAATTTCTAAAGCGTTTACTTTATTTCTTCCGTTTTGTTTCATTCATTGAATATAAGAGGGGACGGAGGGGGGAAGGGATGGTAGAAAAATGAATTGCATTTTTATATCTTACAAGCGGACATAAATTTTTCTTCGCTTTTAGTAAAGTCACATGTTGGCAGCTCAATTTGTAGGTGTGTGGTTGTATTGTTGTTTATGTGATTGACAGTTATTTGCAATTTTGTGGCATGATATATTGGGCTCAAATGGGTGAATTTGTAATTTTTCTATGGGATACTTTTGTTATGGATTTTTGCAGTGAATATATGGCCTCGTACGTGTGATTTGGAAATGTGTGTTTGAAGGATACAAATTGTTTTACAAAGGTGTTATGCTAAGCAGGAGATATTTCGTTTGTGGTAGAAAAAATCTTAAAAAGGAACTTAAACTGAAAAGCATTATGAATGCAATTAGACCTTCATAATAACTAATATCTCTTTGGAATACGAAATTTTCAGTGAGATCTTGGCAACTTGTTTATTTTATTTGCGATCGCTGAATCCATATCTGATAACTCATTTTTTCTATCCGGTCTAGGATCGAAATTAAATTGCAGAATAAGATTTTTTCAGATCTATGGCGCTCATCCAGGCAGTAGTGTAATTCACTTTTACCAACAGCTGCGCGAAACTTACCTTCGTTTTTCTCAATTGGACTATTACTTTCCAAGATATCTTCCATCGAAATAAATATATTACAATCCTATGTAAAGTACTACATTGAATTTGTTTGGAATTAAGATACCGTTTCTTCAATGGATGATAGCTTGGAAAGTCATGATCTAATTCAAAGAGTAAAAACATTAAGGTAAATGAGATGGATTATGGCTATTCAATACTGTGAACTATATAACTCGCTGAATATACGTCATAAATCTGAATATAGCGTACTTTAAATCAAGAATTACTCAAACACCAGAACTGATCGAAAAAAACAGTTGCCAAAATCGTAATTACCGATCGTAAATTAACGAAAAAAAGTTATCGGGATCTTATTCAAACTGAACAGACAATAGGATTGATAAATTCATTTCAGGAAAAAAATTCAGTTTTTTATATAATAGCACCTCTGTCACTGACATATGTCTTTCTTCAGACAGGCTAGATTAGGTTTGGGTGGCGGGAAATGCGTAGAGCAAAAACCTTACATAGTCCAACTACTTAAATTCATTGCGTTACCACAAACTCTCTTCTGTTAGAAGAATAGTAGTATTCTGACTTCATTATTTCCATCCATATAAATTGTTCCGGTATTCAGACAGTCAAGCGACTTTAAAACTTTTTATTACATTTTCAGTATACTTTAAGCTAGTAAGGAATTGTATTGAACTACTCTACGCTACTTTTTAGTAGAAGTAATATGACCCTAATCTGGATATAAGAATAACAACGATATGTAGGCCATGAAGATTGCCTTACCATAAGCGGCGTCTTGCAGTATACTAATATGCCACAAACCCTTCATTCTGATTTGAGAATGAAAGGATAATAGCCTGTCCATCTACTGATGAAAAGTCTAATTAGAGCCGTTTGGACTCCATTCAAGAAGTTTATAAAAATAAACTTTAAAGGGTGCTTTCTTAAGAGTATTTTACCATTTTTTACCTTCATTTAGGTGGATAAGCATATATCGCTGCATTACGTTGAGGTGCGCATGTGCCGTGGTTATAGACTAACATAGATATAAACATTAAGGTAAGATTCCTTATGGATGGTCCAACTATTTCCATTTAGTGTTATAGTTTGAAGTTAGAAACACTTCGAATACATTGATCCAGAATACTAGACTGATTATAAGATATGACATATAACTGAGTGTCTGGTAATATTCTCAAAGGTTAAACTTGTTAATTTTAAAATTTACCATTCAGTATCACAGTATATCTTGCTACTCAACCTGAGGAAATATGAACAATCCAGTACAGGCCAGGTCAAAGAAAACATACTTTCTAGTCTTTATTTCGAAGATGAATTTCAGAGAAAGTGGCTTGAATTTTTTAACTTACAATAATTAAATAGAACTTCCTGCTGATTCGAGGAATTAAATCGGACTAGCTTTTTGAAATGACTCGCAGTAATAGTCGAACACAAACACCACCGCCTACAATCGATGAAATAGTGTGCCGAGTGCCCAAACTTTAGAGACATTACCTTGCTCTCAGTACCATCAAAAGTATTGACGAAAGTGCTTCTGAACAGGGTAAACAAAAAACTTGATTCGGCCATTCGAAAGCAGCAAGCAGGATTCCGGCGAAACCGATCATGCGTGGACCAAATCAACACCCTCAGAATAATTGTCGAACAATCATGAGAGTGGCGTGCTACACTTCAACTTGTCTTCGTAGACTATAGCACTGCCTTCGACAGTGTCTCCCGAAAAAACATCTGGGTTTCACTGCAACGAAGAGGTATTGCCGCAAAGGCCATAAACTTAGTACGTGCACAATATGAAGGCTTTAAATGCAGTGTGTCACACAACGGGTTGTTGTCACCGACATTCACCACTAATTCAGGCGTACAGCAGGGGTGTCTACTATCACCATCACTCTTCCTTATCGTTCTTGATGATATCCTAGATAAAGCTCTTAATAAGGCCGAAAGGGGTATCCAATGGAACTTTACCGAACATCTGGAAGATCTCGACTATGCTGACGACATCTGCCTCTTATCGTCCAAACGTTCAGATATGCAAAGCAAAATTGCAGACCTTGTCTTGGAATCACAAAAGGCCGGCCTAAAAATCAACGTATCCAAGACTAAAAGCATGAAGTTAAACGCAAACAGGAACGACATTACGTTTAGAACGGGCAGTGATGACATCGGAAACGTCGATAGCTTCACGTATTTAGGCAGCATTATCTCCATGGATGGTGGAGCAAAAGAGGATATCAACTCAAGAATAGCAAAAGCAAAAGGCGCGTTTGCTCAACTGAACAAAATATGGTCTTCATCCGTTATATCCACCAAAACGAGAGTGCGCATTTTTGATTCGAATGTGAAATCGGTTTTGTTATATGGGTGCGAAACATGGCTTGTTACTGAACAACTAACAAACAAGCTGCAAGTATGCGTCAACAAATGCTTAAGGCGTATACTAAAGGTTTGGTGGCCTCGCACTGTATTAAATGCCGAGCTACATCAAAAATGCAATCAGAGAACTATAGCAAATGATGCCAAGCTGCGCAATTGGGGATGGATTGGTCACACTCTCCGGAAACCACACAGCGAAGTTTGTCGCCAGGCTCTTGAGTGGAATCCACAAGGCAGTAGAACACAAGGTGGACCCAACTGGAAAAGGTCGCTGGAAAAGGAAATCTAAGAATCGGGAAAGTCGTGGCAAGAGATCAAAGTCATCGTAAAGGATCGCGACGAATGGAGATGTTTTATATTGGCCCTATGCTCCTCCTAGGAGTTAAAGGAGGATACATACATGCATACAGTTTTTTGAAATATGGCCATTAATAAGCCCAAACCATTTCCACTAAAATATTGAAACTTCATCCCATAGGATGATGAATGAGCAAATATCTAAATGAATAAGATACAAACAGATCTCTTCCGGAATTCGTACGTTTTCAATTACTTTTCATTTCATTGGTTTTTTTATGAAAACGGTAAGCCGTACGGTAAAAAGTATTTTAATCTTTTTTGTTGAAAATCTTATGATCTACAAATAATAACCATATTTGAACCCCATAATGTAACCGCTTAGGAAATATTCGATAAAAACCAAGTTTTTGACAATTTTAGACTTTTTAAGAATATTTCCTTAACAGTAATTTTTTGGTATGCACAAAGGTTATAGAGCATACGTATAACTTTCCACAAAAGAAATCCTTATACTATTAATCGTGCGAATCACTATTTTGAAAACGAAAAGTTATTGAAATCGCACGAATTCCGTAACAAGCCTGAAAATCGTTCTTCAAGAATGTGGCTTTTGACTAAGAGAGCCATTTTCTAACAGTTATCTCTATAAGTTTTTAGTTGTATTTGGAACAAAAAACTTTTACTGCTTGCTTAAATCACAATCGGGTGTAGTTATATTCCTTTTGGAGCTATCACATCTTAAAGAATCTCAAATGCGAAAGGCACATTCTCTTAGCGGAACAGAATATGTGCATCATATGTATGAAAGTTAGTATTTTTGACTCAAATGTTAAAATCACTTTTGTTGCATGTTTGCAAAACATGGCACGTACAATCAAGCTGCAAAAATACGAAAACAAGTTCATACAGAGAGTCTTTGTACCATCTCAAACGTCGAATTACACCCAAAATGCATCGATATTACCATAGCAACCGATCGTTTCGAGGTCAAGCTACAGAACGGGAAAGGACATATGCATTGTTCTCTCCAAAATTCAAACAGAAAGGTTTACCGCCGCCAAGTTCTTGTGTGAAATTCACAAAAGGCACAGAGACCTTGATATACTAGTACATAGTCATCAGAAAAAGTTCGCTGAAAAAGGATATCCATGTATCGGAGATGTTGTGGAAAGATAAAAATGGCATCGCGAAGGATAACTTGAGGAAGATACATTTCTGCCCATAAGAGTTAAAGCATCATCTATACAACTGGGAGACTGAATACACGAAAAAAGTAGTTGAAATGTTCGCGTGGATCTCCTAACAGCTTCTATAAGAAAGAAAATTTGAGTTCAGTTTAATGAATGGAATGATGTGAAAATATATATGATTAATCCCCTATATAAAATAAAATTCTTGTAAGAGTGTTAATCTCTATATATCTCTCCGATACTGATATTGCTTAGAAGTTTAAAAATGAGCGTCACCAGAAATTTTCTTAACTACAGTGCATGGCATCGTTCTATGATTTTCTATGAATTTCTGATTTTGGTGCTGTCAGCGTTAAGTTGTGTGCTGATGTATGAGTGAGTACGTCAGTATGTATGTGTTTAAAGTGAACTATTTTTTCCGGAACGTCAAGCATGAAATTGGAACTAACATTTCATGAATCAACGATGCAGCTACAACCAGCTGTGAAGCTTAAAAATAAAAAAGTAAAGCAAAATATATGAAAAGACATAAAGAGAAGAGATTGACACATTTATGATTAGCAAAAATGTGAAGTTTTCGTTAAAGTGACAGTAAGAGTTATGTTTATGTGACTAGAATGAAATATTCTTAACACTGAATTAAGTACGCGAAAGGTTTATAAAATAAAAAACAAAGTTTTTCACATTAAAAGTTATAAACTGTATAAAATTATTCAATTTATTTAACAAAATCTTTTCCAAGAATGTCAAGAACATTACCAAAGGCAAAAAAAAAACTAAAAATCAAAACATTAAAATCGCAAAAATTATAACAACGCATCGTAGCAAGGATTATAAACCTTGAACGTGTAATGCATACTTAAACTAAATTGAGTACATGGACATGACACATGCGCGCCGCCCCTACCATCCGCATCCATCCATCTATCCATTCACAGTCAAGTTAATTCGAGCACACACACAGTACAAAATGAACAAAATAACAAATGTCTTATCAACAACATTATCTACATCGATGTAAAATTGTTGCACATCCAACTTACCATCATCCATTTATCCATCCATTGAATTGCACCCAAATCTATTCCAAGAAATTCATTCCAAATATTCGTTCATTCACTCAATATAATAGTTTAAAGAGGGGACCAATGGTGGGGGAGGTACCTACTTGTATGTACCCAACTAAATGAGCAGCAACACGCGAATCCGGATTTATTCACCGACTATAAAGTGCTAGGACGATAAGAAATCGTCGAAATGCATTCAATTTCATGAAGGAAGGATGTTTGCTGTTGCTGTTGACGTTTGCGTGCAAGTGCATGCTGGAATAAAATACCGTGAAGGTTAATGCTGTTACGACGAAGAAAATTATAATACAAATGGCTGAAGAAGGGGACTTACGTCGAATAAGTAGTTTTATAGATTAAGGTAGCTTGGTGCAATGCTGCAAGGAATTTCATTATTTTCGCAAGATAATCTTCAATTGAATGGAATGGAAGAAATGAACCCTATGAAAATGAAGATATTACTTTCTTTTGTTTTTTGCTACAAATGAAAGTGAGTGCGATTATTGAAATCTATGCAAAGCAAATACATATAAAAACAGAATAAATATTTGTACACAGAATATATAGATATATAGACGAATGTGTACTTGGCTATTGATAAAAAGATAAGACCATAACAGAAGGCATAGGAGTAATTGAATTATAATTGGGCCAGAATGCATTTTTGATGCATTATTCTTAAGTTTGTAGAACATTTTTGTAGACTTTTTTAACTCATTATAATCCATTTTTTGGGAAAGGGGTATAAAAGATCCATGAAACCAGAATATTGTGACTTAAAATGATCCTTGTGTGATTTAATTATGACTTTGCGACAAAATTATATCCAAATTGTAGTTTTTGAATTTTGCAGTGAGGTTTCTAGTGGGACCGAACGTAAGGGTTTACATTTTTCATCACATTTTCGGCATTTACAGTCCGATTTTAAAATACATATTATGTATCAAAGCTTATCTATTTTACTCTTGAGGTCATTGACATCAAGCGCATTGTTTCTAATGGAGTAATCGAAATACTTAAGTATTTAGGAAAAGTTTAAGTTTGTCTGGCAATTACGGTAACAGGAACTGAGATCTGGTGGGTCAGTACTAGAACGAGGCACATGAAACCAATGACCTCTCGAGGCAAACATTCTGATATCTCTTTATACTTTAAGATCGAACTGTGAATGCCGAAGATATGATGAAAAATGTTAATGGGCAACCCATACGATAGTTAAAAAAAAATATAAAAAATTTTTTTCGAAATAGCCATGCTAAAACGCTTCGGATTCGATGGTGTACGGTGGACTTTTTTTTAAAAAAAACCCTACACCCAAGGTATATTCACTTTGTCCTTCCGTTTGTAACGCAAAGAAGGAGGCGTGCCAGGCATAGAAAAGTATATTATTCTTGTTCGTTTGTCTATCTGGCTGGCAAGCAAGCTGGCTATCTGTGGAAATATTTTTCACGGAAAAACTAAGCAAAATAATGCGATGACATTTCATACACTGCCTTCGTGGTCAAAGTAAGCATGATTAATTGAAAATGAACAAAATCGGTCTACGGACACGCCTACCGCCCATACAAAAAATATAATCAAAATGCAACTTTAGGAGTATTTCTCACGACAATGCAATCATAATACAAATAAATACTAAAGACGGTAAGCGCAAGCTCTGAGAAAAAACTAGGCGAAACCGGAAAATTGGGCGTGGCACTTTCCATATAAGCCAAAGTTTCAAAATGCTATACAGAAAGCATTTTTCGAGATAATCCAACTTTATTTCACTCAGACATTCAAAACTTTAAGTGCAAGCCCTGAGCAAAAACTATGCAACTACGAACAGGAGGGTGTGGCATCTCCCATATAAGCTTCAAAATGCTATAGTGAAAACGTTTTTTATGGTAATACAACCAAATTTCACTCAGACACTGAGAACAGTGAGCACAAGATTTGACCAAAAGCTTTGTGAATTCGGACAAGAGTTCGTGGCACCTCCCGTACAGGCAAAACTTTGAAAATACTGCAGTGTAGGGTATTTAATGTTTGGTGAGGCCAAAGGTAACAGCCTTGCTAGTTTTTTTGTGATACGGTCTACAATATATGGTTGATTAAGTTGAAGTTATTAAGTATTGCAAGCTGTGAAAGTTGTAGGGGAATGTAACCGGTTGTGTGCCGGGTTTCTTTTTTGCCCGTAACTTGCATTCAAGTATACATTTTTCGGACTTGTGGGTACCAATAGAAAGCTAAAGGCAGTAGGTAACCAAAAAAAAACAATTTTTCTATAATTTTTCAACAAAAATTTTTTTTTTCACAAATTTTGTAAAGAGCTTGTTTTTGCACAAACAAAATTTTGTAACCGGTTGTGGGCCATCTTGAAAAATCCACTTCAAATGTAAAATTATGAAGAAAAAACATCAAGAAAATGTGACTTTTTCAAATTATTAATCATCCTCATCGGATTCGCAATTTTTGCATGTATAATAGCTCTTTTTTATAGCAGCGCATTTCAAATGCACAAACCGATCGCAGCTACCGTAGAATTTGGTCGAATTGGCTTTTGTCAATTTTGGTGGCAGAAGGTCCAAACAGACAAAAGTCCAAATCTTCTTCGTCAGAATCCTTCTTTGTTTGCTTCTTGCGTTTGGCCGACTTTTTGGCTGGTGGTGTTGCCTTGCGTTTGGCCTTTTTAATAAGCGTTGGAGCAGCTCGCTTTTTTGCTGCTTTTTCGTGCAAAGTAGCAACAGTTAAAATATTGATTTTTAATTTATTAAATGAATAAACGACTAACGACAAAGTTTTATATTATAATAAAAAAAGAAAATTTTCAATTTTAAAAATATGATATAGAAAGTTTCACTACTAAGAATATTTTATACAAAGTAGTTTCACAAAGTAGTAATTGAATACTTAACAGCAACAGTTTCCGGTGACGTTAAAATTGTGCTTGCCATTGGCTTTCGGCCGCGATTTGATGATTTTTTGGGTGAAGCAGATTGCAAGGGGCCAATTTATTTATTCATGGTGGACCACAACCGATTACAAAAGGTGGCTCACATCCGGTAACGGCAGCCATCCCTTAAGTGACTGGCAAAAATTCTAGTGGCGAAAAATTTTTAGCAAACTCGATAGAAAATCGGAAAATTTAACGCAAATACTGCATAGAAATGCATAACACTCACCTCTTTGCAGAATTTCACTTCGCTTTATCACACTCGCAAAATCTTCAAAAATTACTTTATTGAAAATTTCTTCGCCAATTTTTTTTGTTTTGTTGTAGCTTCGGGTCAGATGCGTCCTTTCACTTCAGTGTTTGCACTAATGCTGTCTATTGTCAATGTACACATAACCTCATACTCAGATTTGTCATATTTTATAAACGTCAAAAAAAACAAGGGGTGGCCTACAACCGGTGGGGGCCCACAGCCGGTTACATTACCCTATAGATGAAATTCGGTAAAGAATATCATACTCTGGTCTTCAAAGTTTCCTGAGTTGTTCACGTTTAGTGTTTATTTATATCATATGCAAGTACATATTTTTGAAACAAGAAAAAACAACTCAAAAAGTCAAACGATTGAAATTTGTAATATAAGACGAATTTTGATTTGAAAAAAGTTGTTATAATTTTGCTAACTAATGTGTCACGTGTATTTTAAATGTAATAACCAAGTAGGTAACTAAGTAAGTAAATAAATCTTAAGGCAACAGATAACGTGACAACTTCCTTGCAACACGAACTCGCGCCAAATGTTGTTTTAGTCAAAAAGCAAATAGCAACAGTAACTTCCGACGATGCGCACGACATACAGAGTTGCTTCCGTTAACGCCAGCTGGGGGTATTATATCCAACGATCAGAACTGCAAAATAATATACTTTAGAGTTACTTGGCGATAATATTCAAAGTAATGACTTCTGAGAGCTTACTAAGTGAGTGAAATTGTGGGCCTAGAAAATTTTCTTCAGCGAACACTTTTACTTCAAAGGATGATAACTTGAAAAGTGAGGGTGCAATTAGAAAAGTCTGAAGGTAGGATTTAATACAAATGCTATAACTTAGTACATGAAATAAAAAAAATTAAACCTTTTCTCGAAAACAGCATTTTGTTGCAATTTTATTTCTGACCTAGGATTAAAATTTATTCCATTTTTTTTTTTTTTTTTGTTTTTGGTATGCCTGTATATTCCAAAGAAGCAGTCCCAAACTTGTACAACTCCGGCACAAACTAATCACTAGTTTCAATAGAAGAAACGTTGACAACGACGACGAAAATGGAAAATTAAGTGAAAATTCAAATTTTCGCACTTACGAAACAGCGTTAGCATAAAGTAGGCTAAGACGCGCAAAGAGGCTTACAAATGTGGCGGCAACATAAGTCAACACAATGACAATCCGCATTGGGCAGGGCGAGAGGGGCGGGGGTTCTGCTGCTGTGAAACAAAATTGTCGTAGTTGAATTAACTTAGCGACTTTAAAGATGCTTACAATAAACATTTACAAAATTACTTTTAGCTAAATAAACAAATGAAATTTTCTTCGTACAGAGAAGTTATTCCGACTAAAATGCTTAAATGTAATTAGCTTTTTGGAATTTCATTTTAAGCAACTACGGAATTAGAGTAAACATTCTTTGAGTGCTTGAAGTATTTAGCGTTGTTTTTTAGTTGATGAAATGTTGCATAAGTTAAGTTACTTTATTTTAATATCTAATAAATGTTTAAGATTAAATTCTTTTAAGGAGAAGCTCTGAAGAAAAAAATCTATATATATTTTTCTTCTTATCTAAAAAATTTCTTTATAAATTGGAATTCTTTAAGATAAATATTGTTCCAAACCTTTTCTGTTTTATGTTTTTTTTTTTCTTTCTTGTTTTATGATGTACAAACTAAAGGTTAACTCTTTTTTCAAAAATATTATGAACTCAGTAACAGCCATTACTAAGCATCACAAAACCTCAATTTATTTGAAGAAAAAATCTTATAATTACTGCTATTAAAGCATTTTCGCTTCAACATAGTGTAACCAATTCAACCAATACTGTTGAACTGCTGAATTGACCGTAGTATATTTATTCCGAGCACGTTCGTTTATCGGTTTTTGATGATGATGAAGATGAAGATGATGGTAAGCAAAATTTTTCTCAAAATTAAAAACGTATGAATAAACATATTCTGATACAAAAATATGTAAACATGTAGGCATATTTGTGTGTACTGAAATATATATACATATAAGTATGTTTAACACAAAAAACACAAACATATTTTTATACTTGTTCAAGGATACTCGACATCGAAGAAATATAGAGTAGGTATTTGCTTCAAGGCAAAGACAAAAATGTTGATTTTTGAAAATTGTTTTCTGATACATAACATATTCATAATAAGGCTACTACAGTTTTTATACAATATATAACGAAACCCAGCATAATTTAAAAAAAATTCAATTTGCTTCGTAAATTATTAAAAAATTTGGTACTTTCTGTTTACGATTTTTTTTTTTTTTTTAAAACAATAAAAGGCAAAAAAAAAATTCATATCAATGACATAAATTTTTCACCTTCGAATAAACTTTTAGAGTAAACAAAGCCCAGTTTTTTTGCATTTCTTACAAAAAGCAAGCCAATACATGTACAGGGTGGCCCAAAATTATCAAAGGGCTTAGAACTTTTGAATTAAAATTTTTTTTTTTTATTTCTTTTCAGAATTTTCTAAAGAAGACTTAGAGGATTTGAAATGGAATAGCACACAATTGAACAACGTGTCCAAATTGTTGAACTTTATTACTCAAATCAACGGTCCATTGTTTTGACTCAGCGTGCATATCGTTGTTATTTTAATGTAGGGGTCAGACCCTCAGAGTCAACAATAAACCGTCTGGTTGTAAATTTTCGACAACAAGGGGCAGTAAGGAACCTTCTTGGTGCCGGCAGACGACGAACCGTGCACACAGATGACAATATTGAACGGGTACAGGAAAATATTCGGGAAGATGGAGAAACATCAACCAAGAGACTTTCGACACAACTTGGCCTCTCACGAGGGTCGCTGCAGAGAATTTTGCATACAATTAGAATGTTTCCATACAAAATTCAGCTTGTTCACGAATTGATCCGGAAAAAAGCAGAAGATAATCATGATTTTATTTATAATTTAATTATGAGCGACAGAGGCCATTTCCAATTTAATGGGTTCGTTAATAGGGCAAAACTGCAGATTATGGGCTACGGAAAATCCAAGAGTACTTGGTTCAACGGTGACAATTACAGCCACTTATATGTACTGTTTGGTGCGGTGTTCCTTCGATATCGGATAATATTGGAAAATTTTTTAAGGCTACCTATGGAAAATCATCTACAGGTATAGTTCCAACAGGATGGAGCCACAGCGCACACTGCGAGGGACACAATGATTATTTAACGCAACTTCTTTGGTGAACGAATTATTTCACGTACAAGCGATTTAAATTGCCTCCGCGTTCACCGGATTTAACCACTCCAGACGGTTTCCTTTGGAGTTATTTGCTAGGAAAAGTCTATACTAATATGCCGAAATATACGCGACGAAAGGTTATGGAAAATGTTTTGAAAAGAGCATGAATATGCGAATCAGAAAATGGCCACATCTTGCGAGAACTAGTTTTTCATAATTAAAGTAATAATATTCTCCATTAATATACTGCATTTAAATAAAAAAAATTATAATTATGTCTTAAATAAAAGTTACAATGAACTCAAAACCCTTCGGTAATTTTGGGCCACTCTGTATATGGGTGACTCACGTATGAAGGAAAATGCATTATTTCCGGCATAACATTTTTTTTTTTCTGAGTTACGACAAGTTTTCTAAGTTCAGCCGGGCATTGTGGGTTTTTCTTTCGAGGCGCAACGCTGTCCAAAGCTACACCCTTGCACACCCTCGCTGGTCACCCGCTTTTAGTCGCCTTTTACGACAGGCATGCTTACCTCGGGCATATTCTGACCCCTTACTTGCAGGGGTAAGCGTCTGACCCAGAGTGGGCGGCTCCCAGGTCAGCGTCTGTTCCAGATTGGGCGGCTGAAATTGAAAGTGAATTTGGCCACTATATTTGCAGCGCTTGCCGGATCCAGCTTTAAGCTTATAACTTACTGCGTGGGGCGTTGTTGAGAAGATTATACTAATGAAGCATGGATCGAAAAACGATGGAAAATAAATCTCCAAGTGGTACCCACCAGAGTGTGGTTAATCCACCTGCCTCGGCAGCATGCACATTGGATTTGGAGGTGCAAGAAACATGCATAGTTAGGAATGATTCTCCTATAACTGGAACCAACATGGCTCATCAAAATTTTAAAATATGCTCCTCCTAGGAGTTAAAGGAGAATACATACATACAAAAAAGGGTCGGTCCGGTTTTCAGGAAATTGTGGATTTATATATTAAAAAACACTAAGGATTTGTAACCTATAAATGTAATAAAAATTTCTACCAAAAGCAATTTTTTGACGAAAATACTTGCCAGGGACATGAGGATTTGACTGGAAGCAACACAATTTCACACACAAAACTCAGCGCATCGACTAAAAAATTCACGATCCGAAACAAATGAAAGCATTCTAAGATAATTTTATATCATTTATCCGCTTCATGAAGCAACAACACGATAGATATGCAAATTTATCAATATTTTCCAATATTTTGATGTGCCAGGAGGCTGAGGTAAAAGTCGTGTGACAAAGTTCAATAACATATTTTTTTTTTGGAAAACATGTCAGAAAATTAAGTTTTTTCTTATAACTCCGCAGGGGTACATTATGGATCCAGTTTAATACAATGTTCTATTAGTCTAGGCCTCTTCTATTAACTTCTTTGAAGCTTTGTAGCCTTATCGTTTACATTTTTCAGAAAAAAAACCAAATGGAAACTGAAAATTTTGCAGATTTGTGTTGAAAGTTAACATATAAGTATACCTCAAATATACTCATCGTATTAGCGCCAATTCTCATCATAGCCTATGCTGTAAATGCTACAGCAATTTAAATCCAAAGCAAACACAATAATGCGTCTGCAAAATTACAACTTTTCGTTCGACCCAAAGTAACGTCCCGTCGTTTTACCAAAACCACCCCCAATTACTTGTCACTTTAGTGCAAACTGCTGTTGTTTACTGTGCCGAAGACTCAAAATCAACAAAGCACCATCACCAAAAAACAACCAACAATACGGGGGAACAAATGTTGGCACGAAACCAATGGAGCGCACATTTAGTAGGTGCATCCTTTGATAGCGGTAAAATTACGAGTAAGCGAATGTTTAGCGAGGTTATTCACGCTGCTGCAGCATTGCATTTTGAATGTTTGAGAACACACGTGTGGAATGCAAATTTGCAAAGAGTCCAGTCACGCCTAAAATTGACATTCTACCATGGTGCGTTAATGCTATTGTACGTTAATCGTTTTCGAAAATCTCTTGAAATATTTTTTGTTTATAGGTGTACAACTGCTGCGCTCACTATTTGAAAGTTGAAAGGACATTAGGCTGTTTTCAGGTATATTTGGAAAATTTTAAATTTTTCGCTTTTTTTAGTGCTGTAAAGTTTCTTTACTCTTCTCTCTTTTCTATTTATTTGTGAACATTTCAATAAAACTTTGGAACACGATTTGTGGCAACACATTGCAAATGCGTGTTTAACTGACCGTTTGGTATGACACTCCATTCAAGTGAGCCAAATTGGTTACGTGAGGCAAAAATAAAATAAAAATCCTATGGCATATATGGGCATAAACATGGATAGCTTCAGCACAGACTATGTTGAAGTTTGGCAATTTAAGATATCAAATGAATCACAATGCCGTTCATTGTATTGCAGTGTGAACGTAACGTTTTTCGTTTATTTTCGAGTCAATTAAACGCATTAATGATTGTGTCGCAAGAGAACAAGTAAAAGGTTTTTTGTTTCCAATAATACTGTCTAACTGTCATAAAATTACAAAGTGTTTTGAATAGTGTATTTAGTATATTTCGATCTCCTAAGCATGAATATCTATATATACCACGCAAGTCGAAAAATTGTCCACCTTTTTTTACTAAGTTAAAAATGGAGTACGACCTTAAATTATGCACCAGTAGAAAGGTATTTGTGTGTAGATGTGCACAAGTTAAAATTATGTTAATATTTTGTCTTCAACCCTTTAACGACTAAAGGCAAGTATGTTTGCCAGAACCCCATTTGCTTGAATGAATGTCTTATTAACCCCCATTACTTCGATTTTGTTGTATTTTTATTTTGAAATTCTTTCGCGTATTTAGACCTGGTCGTTAAAGGGTTAAGACAGGTAAAATTAAATACAAATTGTTCAATATTAAGAACAACAAAATACACGGCCACACAGAGCTGAAAAAATGATATAGCACAAGGAGAAAGACAAAAAAAATAGCACTGACATCATGTTTTCTGTTTTGTTTATATATACCACGGACTATTCCAAAACAAGTTTGCAAACTACTCCAAGGGAGAAACCGACTAGTCCATATTCTGGTCCCATCACATATAAAGTTCTGTTTATGATTTACATTGTTTGTCATTGACCGTAACCAATTGTCTCCTTATGTATTACAATCGGACCAGAAAAAGGTCAATTGTCTCCTTACGCATAACATACGGACCAGAAAAAGGCCAATTTTTTTTTTTTATTTTATTTGTAAATTTCAACAATTGAAGATTTTTTTATTAATTTTTTATTATTTTATACCTCGGCTATGTTGGACATATGTTTCATTTTCTGCTCTGAAGACTCTTTAGAATCCAACGTCTTACAAGGATATTTCAGAAGTATGTATGTTAATATAAAATTAGTTTTTATAAAATTTGAATTTCCAAAAATATTCGTATGACACAATTGTTTTGTTACCATGAAGGAATTTCAAGTTCAAAAATTTCAATAATTTCGTATTGACAAAGTTATATTTAAAAGTTCCCTATGTTGAAAAAAAATCCTTCATCAGAATTGTGATGTTACTTCAAAGGAATTTGCTTTTTTACCATCAAAAATTTCAACAATTTTCAATTCCTTAAAACAAAGTGATATTCAAAAGGTCTTGTAACTTTTTTGTGCGACAATTTCTCAACCATTTAAATTCCTAGCCTCATATCACATACGATAACTTACAACAAAGTAATCACCTAAGGCTTCGCTCTACCCCATATGCTCACACCGCAATAATAAAATGACAAAAAACAAATTAACCACTCACGCAAATTAATGATGCAACAGTCAACAGGAGCAAACAAAATCAACGCAACGACCCAAAATACCAAAAATCTTCAATATTCAAGCAGCCTTAGCGATTTACCATGGCGCCTACTAAGTAAGTAAGTACATACAATTCACCATCTAACCCACCGAAAGACCGCAGCGACATCTATGCAATTATAATGATGTCATTCCTAATCGCTGTAATTATTTAAGCGCAGCACTGTAATTCTCGTACATGAGTTACTCCAAGTTTATGTTGAATGGGAGAAGAGGGGAGAGGAGGACTGTATTTTCGTGTACTCCTCGCGCAACAAACACAATTGGCGCCGTCATCTGTAAAAGAGGACTTAATCCATATGGATTGAAATCTTCAATAGTCTTGAAAGAAGTTTTGACTGCTTAATTGTATAGAAGAGGTTTTTAATAATGCAAAATAAGTATAATATTGAGTGGAGGAAACCCGAAAAGTGTTGAAATGACTCGATAACATTTAAATGTCTCGAGAAAAGAAGAAAGAGAAGATCGTATATGTTAAATACTTATGTTGTATTTAAAGTATGGAACATCGAAAAATGTTGATCTTTCAAAAGTTGAAATAAATTGGAAAATCTTGAAATAAATTGGAAAATCTTTAAATAAACATAATATTTATGAAATATTGAAAATATTATTGAAGAGTTAAAAAAAAGATTTGGAAAATGTTGAGAAGTTGGTCTCAAATTAGTCTATTAATGATTCTGTCCTAAAAATCATGCCAAAAAGGAACTAAGATATTTACGCATTTTTATTACAGAAATCGGTAAATGGGTTATTTAGGAAAAATAAAACCGCGGAGTGCTATTGACTTAGAGGGTGGAAGTCAAAGCGGAGAATCCACTCTTTATAGTTTTTTCAGTATATATAAATTCCAAAAAATTACTGAGCTGTGGCATTTTGAAATCGTAAAATGACAAACTCAACTTTGTGGATGTCGAGGTTCAAAGTTTGTCAATTATCAATTTTTACAGGTTGGGAAGTCCGCTTTAATTGGTATTTGTAATTTCATAATCGACCTTAAATCAATTATAAAATGTTCAGGCAAGTCTAATCACTGAATTCCACCTTAAACTGAAAACCGATAAATTTAACCTTATCTCTTGTTTTAAGCTCTCCTATAATATTTTGCCAGTGAAGATAAGATCTCTTTTCCTGTGGACGGTTTTATTTAAAGGAAATTGTATCTACCTTTATACCCAGGGTATATTCACTTTGTCCCTCCGTTTTGTAATGTAGAGAAGGAGGAGTGGCACGTATGAAAAAGTATATATGGGACGTTTCACGTCAACAATGCCACCTCGCTGCCCAAAATCTAGTGTGTCTAAATAGATCACATGAGGGCTCATTTTTTTGTTGAAGCGTCTGCTTTCGAATGCCGAGTGCTGTTTTTTGAAAAAAACAATATGGCGGAACAATATGGCAACGAGGAAGATGGGTAGTTGGAAAAAATCATCAAGTCGATTCATTTATAAGGTTATATCTCACAAACGACACACGATAACTTTTCAACATTTTGTGAATTGAATTCAATATATCTCGAAATCGGTTTCAACGATATTGATAAAAAGCTAGGATTCGTAAAGATCAGCATTAATTTGTAGAATGTCAAAAAATTATATAGTCTCACAAAAGGGCGTGGCACCGCCTACAAAACTATAATACGTTGTAATAACAGAATAATTAAAGTAATTTTTCTGAAATTTAGTACAGGGAGCCTACCATACATGAAGTACTTCTGAGCAAAAAATGGGCGAAATATCACCAGTGGGCGTGGTATCTTCCATACATGTGAAATACGTTAAATGGTATAACTCAAAAACTATATAAAATATTTTGATTCAATTCCGTTGAAAGCTGTGAATTATAAGTACCTTGAAATGGACTAAAAGTAGAAAACATTAAAAGAGTACCACACCCACTTTTAAGCAATTGAAAATTTTAACATATAGTTGACGTGAAATGTCCCATATATTCTTGATCAGCGTCACCTATTGAGTCGATATAAGCATGTCCGTCTGTCAGGCTGGGTGTCTGTCTGTGAGAAAACTAAACAAGATAATTCGATTAAATTTAGCACAGTTGATTCGTTGTAAAAGTTAGCTCGTGGGATTGAAAATGAGTAAAATCGGTCAACGGACACGCCTACCGCCCAAGCAAAAAATATATTCAAAATGTAACTTTATGAGTATTTTTCACAACAATACAACCAAAATACACCTAAATACTGGGGATGGTAAGTTCAAGCTTTGAAGTTTCAAAATGTTTTACTGAAAGCGTTTTTCAAGATTATCAAACAAAATTTCACTCAGAAACTAAGAACAGTAACTGCGAGGTCTGATCATAAACTCGAACAATAGGTCGTGGTACCCCCCATATAAGTAAAAGATCCAAAATGCTATACTGAAAGCATTTCTTGAGAAAATACAACCAAATTTTCTTAGACACTGAGAACAGTTAGTGCAAAATCTAAGCAAAAGCAAAATTTTCTTAACACTACAGTGTAGGGTATTTAATGTTTGGCTAGGCCAAGTCCTTACTAATTTTTTTCTAGTTTCAACATTTTTTTCAAAAGCAATTTTTTTTTTTTTTTTTTTTTAATTTTTTAAATTAGCTCTTTCGATGGGAAATTTAATTTTCTACAAAAAGTTTTCTAAAAACAAAATATCAAAATTTTGCTTTGTTCGCTAGATATATTGAGAAAACTGTAAAGGGTGAATTGGCCAACCCCCCTCTTATCCGATTTCCACCCTCTATTAGGACTTGTAGATATTCAGAAAACTCAACTTTGGCAACAACAATTAATACAAAAAAAAATTAAACTTTTTTGCGCAAATTACAACATGAGGATTATAGATGTTTGGTTTATATTTTACAGTATTCAAACTTTAAAAAAAAATTCAAGATTTTCTAAATTTTATTCCAAATCATATGGAATGCGCCTAAATAATAATCAAAGTTGGATGATGGGCAAAGGCGCTGCTTTTTATTGGTGTGCCAAAAATCGTATAAAATCGCAAAAGCTGCAAAGCTTTGCAAGGCATTTTATGATGTAGGGTATATCGAAAAGTGAATTAGCATATTATTAAGTGGAGTGGATCATACGCTGTGATCCTTAACATGTATCTATTATGTCATTTAAAGGTCTTATTGGTCTTACATAAATTCAATCTCCGGAAGAAACTGTAGTATTGATCGTAAGACTCCGAAGTTTAATTCATCTGGTATCATATGTTCCCACAGATTCCTTTTGCACGAATCCAATTAGTAGCTTTCCTATCACTAAAAGAAAATACTAATTTTGAATACACCCCATTGTGAAATGGCAGTAACATGGTACACACTGTAATATGGAGATGTATTATCTACAAATGCCAATATATGGTCTCCATTTGTCTATTTCGTTTCGTTTCGTTTCGTTTCGTTTGCGCCACTGGGAGTCGATTACAAATGTGCAAACAGATTTCTTTCCACTGACTTACACGTACGAGTGGAGAGTGGGTACTCTGTGTACCTACAGCGCCAGTGACTGTTCAGACAAAATAAACTTTTATGATGGTGGTGCTGGTGCTGGTGCTGGTGCTGATAGCAATGATGTTGGTTATTTCGGTACAAGGTTCTACAGTAGTGGCAAGTTGAGTGAACCTTTTTAATTTTTTCTATTTATATATGTATGTATGTTATGTGTGTGTTCTATTTTTATAATGTGTAAATTGTTCTCCCTGAATATTTGATTTGGGATTTTCTAAAGCTTTTTGATAATATGTATTACATTGATTACATTGCCGTTGCCAGAGAGATGTCATTACATTTTTTGTTATTGTAATTAAATGTTGACAAGCAGTGTGTGTATGTGTGTGTGTGTGAGTGTTGTGCATTATGGAGCGTGATGTTATTACAAACGATTTCATATTATTTGTTAAAGACATTCACACAATAAAAACTAATTACAAGGAAAATCTTGAGTAATTAAAGGTCTTTACGGCGCAAAGCTAATCATTAGCAATTGAAATTAATGATTTGATGATTATTAGATTTTATTATGAAATTAATAGAAATTACTGAGGAAAATTGTATATTATTTGCTGTAAAGTTTCAAAGATTTGTAGCTCTAAAATATAACTGCTTTCTGAAATTGAAACTAACAAAGTCTAAAAAACCTTAGCTTTTTATAATTTCCCAAGTAAAGAAGTAAAGTTTATCTTGAAAAACATTTATCTAAAATGAGTAAAAGGGTGTTGGCATGTATTGAATACTTTCTTTATGTTTGGTCGGGCACCAAACTTGTTTTTTTTGTATTTTAGATATTGAGTATTTCAACGGTAACAATACCTGTTCTGCCCACTGTAGGCGGCGATGGAGTACCCCTTCGACGGGAGAAGCAAAAATCCCTGGTCTTCTATGGAGACCGCTCTAGACACGTCGTCTCGATCACAAGCTCCTTGGCTCTACTTTAGAGCAATAAAACAATAAACACTTTTTTGGTGTTTGTAAGTTTGTGGACAGCACTTTATTTTTAACCTTACTTTTAATTTACTTTGTTTTTAAAAATCTATTTTATTCAAGTTGTTAGGAAAATTTGCTGCTTGCAGCTTGCTTTAGTATTCAACGAATGTCAGAATTTTCTTCTGTATTCGTTGATCAAAAAACTGATCGAAAATTGTCAGCAATGGGTTTGACATCAGAGCGAGCTAGACGGCTATACTTTCGGCAGTCAGGTACCAAATACTGGCGACGGGTAGGGTTGCCATCGTTTAGATAAAAAATATGGATTTTTGTAAAGATTTACAAAGGGTAGTTTTATGTATCCGTGTAAACACGATCCATTTTCCTTTTGTTTATAAAGGTTTACGTTTCCACGTAAACACTTTATATGTCACTATGTTTTTTTTTCCAAATCTATCCTTTGAAAATATAAATTCCATCCTAGTTTCATTATTTACACAACATAAAGTTTTAATTTGCATCGCAGAACTTTTAATTAAATTATAAGGAAATACACAATGGCAGATTATTTTGTCGTTGTGTATACGTTTGTATTGTTTTTAATTACATTTAAAATAAAATATCAATTTCATGAGATAAACCAACAACAACAACAACAAAATACATAACTGACACAAACAAGTCTTTTCAAGCCACAACGATAAACGTGTGGCTAAAACAAAAAACCAACCACCAACCAACCCATGATCTCCAGTGACATTTATACATGTTTGTTGTTGTTGTAGTTTTTATCTACAATTTAAACTGGATTCCAGTGAAATCAAATCATTGTTGGTCAGTTCGAGTGAGTGTCAGCTTAAAAAGTTCCACTTGTGGCGGCAGTGAAACTAAACTTTTGATATTGTTGAAAATAAACTGTTAATTTTTATTTTTGGAAGGCAAGATAAAATATGTTCGAAACTGAAAATTTCGAAACATCGAAGAATCCAGATTTTTATAAAAATAAAATAAATATAATGATCATAAGCTGTTCTTGTACACGCAGAAAAATCAGTGTCATAATTTTTACTCCACTCCAGTAGTAAAAAAATTAAAGTAATAAATATTAAATTTCAAACCTAAATTGTCATTTCCTTTATAACCATTTTTACTTTATAGTTCTAGTAAAAATATTTATATTTGCCAATACATGTAGAAATTTTATACCCCTTCATCAAATCTATCAGTGGAGTAGAGGTCTAACAACTTTATATTTGTAGGTAAAATTTATATGTTTCTATCCATCACACGGACGGACCCAGGTTCGAATCCTAGATCGATAAGTTCGTTTTATTTTTTTTTTTTTTTTTTTTTATTTCAACTTTACAGTAAGGTAAATATCACATCAGTTTTTACCAAAAAAAATTACTTTATGGTAAGATTATTCTAAAATTCTAAATAAACTAAACAGTATGGTAAAATTTATTTTATTAAGGAATTGTAACTACATATATTTTCTTAAAATTTTGGTAAAATTTTCGAACTATTACGAACAATTTTTATTTCCATATACAGTGGATAGTATCGATCCCCATACAAAAAAAAAAGGTCGCTGAAAGCCCCACATTTTGAAAGCTTATCGGTTTTAATTTTTAAGGAAATATTGGGTGTACAACTTAAAAACCGGAATTTTTTAGCGAAATTTGATGCTTTATTGTGGAAAAATGTTACAACATTTCCCCATCTTTCAGGCAATTTATGAATTCCATCCCAAAAAAATTGCGCCGGCTTGGCGGCCAAAAATGAATCGAGCCAATTTTCGATATCTTGAACTTAAGTGAACCGTATTCCTGATAGGGCATTCTGCATTGATCGGAACAAATGGTAGTCTGATGGTGCAAGGTCTGGGCTATAAAGCGAGTGAAGCAAAATTTCCCATCCGTTGTTTTCCGTTGTTTTCCAGGTAATTTTTGACTGGGGCAGCAATATGTGGCCGAGCGTTGTCATGATGAAAAATTATTGCTTCGTGTCTGGTCGCATTTTCCAGGCGTTTTTCGATGATGTCACGCTTCAAACGTATTAATTGTGTTCGATAGAGGTCACCTGTGAGCATTACAGAGCATTACCTTGGCACCATGGATATTTGCCTTTGGCTGGGAAGGTCCTGGTTGTCCGGGCTTCATATATGAATGTTTGCGTTTCGGGTTGTCGTAATGGATCCATTTTTCATTCCCAGTCACGATCCGATGCAAAAATGACTTTTGGCAGCAGTTTTGTTTGCAAAAAAATGACCCAACAGAACCTCCCGCAAATGCTGTCTTTTTCTCCAATTTTCGAAGTTATTCATCGTGAAAAATAATAATGATGCACACAAGATAAAATTGTTTTGTTGACTGATTTTAACAGCTGTCAAAATGACATCCACCGTCAAATTCCGGTTTTTAAGTTGTACACCCAATAAAAATTTTTTTTTTTTTTTCGACCGATCATCAAGTATAATATATTTTTGTAAAAGTCTCAATGTGGGCAGTATTTCAGTAATTTATCTCAAATTTTTTTACGACTAGTTGTACTTTAATATGCCAAAGGCACTACGCAGAATTGAAGCCCATAAAAAATCATAAGATTCATCCCTACAAAGTTTCCTCAAATTGTTGAAATTGAGGAAGCTATAATGAATCTAAAACCTCAGTACAAAATAGGAAAAACAGGATGTTTTAAAATCGAAAATCTCCCCCTAAATGTATGCAAGCTTAATTTTTCATTTATTCGCATACTGCTTGATTATTCATGTTTAAAAAAAAAATATTGCATAGTTTTAGGAGGCGATTTTCGTATCCTGTTTTTCTTATTTTGTACTGAGGTTTAAGAGTCGTCATAACTTCTTCAATTGAACACTTTGTGAAAACTTTGTAGAAATAAATTTTACGATTTTTTATGGGCTTCAATTCTAAGAAATGCCCTTGGCACCTTAGGGTGGTACAAACTGAGATAATGACTACAACTATTGTAGTCAAAAAAAACATTTGAGATAAATTACTTTTATGACATTGAGACTTTTACAAAGATATACTATACTTGATGATCGGAAGTCAAATGGTGGAGCAATACGAAAAAATCATTTAGGAGCTTATTTAGAGGTCGAAAAAAAAAATTTTTTTTTTTTCCTTAAAAATCAAAACTGATAAGCTTTCAAAATGGGTGGCTTACAGCGAACTTCTTTTCGTGATACTATCTAATGTACAGTGTTTAAATCTCATGGCGTTTTTAGACTTTTGTCTTTTAATAAGTCAGACCTCTATCGAATGCAGTACTATCAAAAATAGACCATTAATCTAAAAATAAGAAAAACTTTTAATTTATAGATAGATATACGAATAAAAGTTTTCCATGAAAAAGTAAATAACTAAAAATTGCATGTATCGCCTTTTCTAACAAATCCCATATGATGCTCTTTATCATCACAAAAGTAAATAAAATTCCTGCACACAGTTTGATTCGTTGTTGCAACTGTTTCATAAAAGTCGGTATATAATTGCAGAGATTTGACTGCGGTAAAATGAGCTGTCGGATAAAAGTTGAGCTTTGAGGGCAAAGTTTTAATTAGCTAATAATTTCTATGACTTTATGTTTTGCCATTCATTCCATTATATGTAAGTCAGTCGTTTGTATTAAAGTTTAAGCGCATTTTTCAACAGATTTAAAACAAATCTCTACTGCTTTGTATTTCATATGAATTGC
The DNA here is from genome assembly GCA_951812925.1 of Calliopum simillimum. Lineage (NCBI taxonomy): Eukaryota > Metazoa > Arthropoda > Insecta > Diptera > Lauxaniidae > Calliopum > Calliopum simillimum. Next base: position 18,225,517 of record OX638372.1, on the reverse strand, counting down.
AATCGTTGCAGCATTTTTCATTTTATTTTACCCCATTACCCTGGCGTAAAATTACTTGTTAATTACGCATGTAATTTAAATCTCACCTTTTTTCTACACTTTTGCCCTGTTATTTGCTAAAGTTTTCCATTGTGTCTTCTTGTATGCTGCGTTGCAACTTTTTAACTTTTTTTTTGTGTTTTTGTCTCATTTTGGTGCCATTTTGTTGCCCGCATTGAATTCCTGCAGCAGCATTCGTTAAATATTTGCAACACACACACACATTTGCTGCATATGCCACACATGCATCAGAGCAGCAGTGGGGCATTATGTGGTTTTATCTTGCCAAGGCTCTACACAAACGGGATTCTTTTTCCAAGCGAGTAGGGTATGGTTGTAGTGCCACTCATGTGTGCCCGGTATTTTTGTATGTTAGTTGACTTGGAAATTTACAGTACCGAGAGGAACTTTGACTTTGAAACATACACTTTGTGTGTGCGTGCTTTAATTGTATCTTAATTTGATATAAAGTTGGAAACTTTGTTAAAGTTCTTTACAAAGTTTTCTTGTATGGTTAAAATTAGCTCGTTTAAGTCAAATAATTTGAACACTGTGTCGAAATCAGGCCAGAAGAATCAAGAGGCTTAAAATAGCGACAAGGTTAATTCAAAATAGAGCTATCCGAAAAAAAACACTTTCCGAATATATAAATAAAAATATATATAAAAGTGCTTCTCACAAAATGCCAGTTGCATTGCATTGCAACTGCATTTTCATAAAAAAAAATGTTGCATAATTTTAGTAGCTTATTTTGTTACGATTTAAGTCTTAAATTCCATAGCGCCAAACCACAAAACGCTGACAATTCATTACAATCAGTGCATGAAATTACTCTCTGATAAATGCTCCGATAAATATTGCTTCCAATGAAAAAATTACTTAACAATGAATAAATAGTAAAAAATCCTAAAATTATGTCACATTTTCAAGACGAAATGATGGCGAAATACATTGCAATTGACGTTTATGAAAAAGGCCATACTGTGATCTAAAGACAAGAGTGATTCAGATCCAGCTACCATTAACACATGAGGTGAATATTGGATGTGGTAAAAAGAGCCGCCTAGAAGTATGCATTTAATATTTTTGCTATTATCACCATTATTTGTGCATTGGCCCGCAAAATCAGATGAATATCAGTTTTTGGTCCACGTGACTATGTATGGTGAAAACAAAACCTTATAGTAATATACATATGTACTTCCTTGATCAAAAAGTTCCCGGAATTTATTTTTAAAATTAAAAATATAAATATTTTGTCTCACAAATTAGAAGAGCTAGAGGATTGAAATTTGGAATTTAGATAGCTTACAATTTTACAAAAAAATTTGGCATACTCAGATATGGGGCACGACTACTACGAGCGGAGAACGACATTACAAACTTCAAACTCAAATAACTCGGAAACAAGAAGAGTTAGAGGGGTCAAACTTGACAAGTTTTAAAATTTTTTATCTAACGAATTGGAAGAGCTAGAGGATTGAAAATTGGAATTTATATAGATTACAATTTTACGTAACATTTGGCATACTCAGATATGGGGCACGACTACTACGAGCAAAGAAACAACATTACAAACTTCAAACTCAAATTACTCGGAAACTAGAAGAGTTAGAGGGGTCAAACTTGACAAGTTTTAAAATTTTTTATCTAACAAATTAGAAGAACTAGAGGATTGAAAATTGAAATTTATATAGAGTTGGAGGAGTCAAACTTGACAAGTTTTAAAATTTTGTATCTAACAAATTAGAAGAGCTAGAGGATTGAAAATTGGAATTTATATAGATTACAATTTTACGTAACATTTGGCATACTCAGATATGGGGCATGACTACTACGAGCGGAGAAACGACATTACAAACTTTTTCTCCTCCGCATCATCTAATGCTTCCTGCATTGCTTTGTCATCATTCCAAATTTCTGAAATGTGTTTCTTATTGGTTATCGTCTTTAGCTCATTTAAATGCACTTACCTTCAATGGCAATTATAGCTTGTGCCGCGTCTTCAATTAAGGAATCAATTATTTTTTGTTTTTCACTTTTTTTTGACATATTTAATTAATTCAATAAAAACTCAAATTTAATTTTTCGTGTACGCAGTGACAGATGATAAATTTGCTTTTCCAACAGAGCTTAAAAAAAGCTTGCTCGCAGTTGATGGCAAATTCATACAATTGCATAATTTTGCAACGAGATTTGCACCGGATTGTAAGGCTGTAGGAAGCATTTAAATGCCAAATTCTGTTTGGGTAGAAATTTTGTTAATATACAAATTTCATCCCTCTTCATTAAATAGATCAGTGGTCTAGAGGTCTAACAAGTTTGTTATTGTAAATAAAACTATCTATCACACGGACGGTCCTATGTTCAAATCCAAGTGCGGCTTTTGTTTTTAATTAAAAGAACGATTATCGCCACTTTACAAATATGTTCTTCAAAAGGTCTTTTTCCGTAAGGCTGTGGTAAGCTTCAGAGCGCTTATTTACATCCTAGGACATGCAATGTTAGAAAGAAAGAATAGTTTTTAGGGAGCGAAAGCTCTTAATGGTGTAAAGGAAGCACTTTAGAATGTTTTTCGAAACCTTTTTTACCTTTTAGAATGAAAAGGAATTCATATGCGTATTCTCTTTCCAATATATACGCATATAACTTATGTAAAATTAATTTACTTTAACACAAAGTACATAAATTGAATACGTTTAAGAAAAACATATTGTGTAACTGTGGCCACAAGGCAAAGCAGCAAAAATCGATTTATGAACTCAGTATGAAGTTACATTATTCCTATTTCAAATCATAAGACTCATTTAGTTATACTTTGTGTGAACATTTGCATTTATGCTGTTTTACCATATGACCGCGCTTCGTATTATTTTCAATCCTGCTGTATTTTAACAAGAAAATAACTCAAACACGCTGCGAATAAATTGAATGTCACTAACTTCCTTTAGGCAAAAATAACTGGAATATACTCAAGGATGCACATATAATACGTAAGCAATGTGTGCTGTTTTTTTAGAAATGCAATTTCTTAGAAGCGAAAGGGCATAAAAATTGTAAAATATTAAAAATGTCATGACATGTGAGGAAAATGTACAAACAATGCATTTAGCTACGGTGACAGAGGTGACAGATAAGAAAATCTTTATACATTTCTTGAGAATACTTAGCAAATGAAGGGGATTTTCTGTAGAGCTACAAATAATGAAATTGAGATTGTTTTTTCTAGACAATGATGATATATGAAAATATATGCACATAGGATGATTATACTCGTAGCTTGTGAAAAATACAGATAAAAATTTAAAAAACTATAAAAAATATTGGTGAAATATTGTCTCGTAAATACTGAAAAACCATGTCTCGCTCTCTAAAAATTATCTCAGTTTCGCCTTGAAGTCTTGAAATGTTTTTTTAATCGTAAATTTGATTTCAAAAAAAGTTGACAAGAGCAATGAGTTTTCAACCGGTACATTAAATAATCAAATTTTGGAAAAATTCACATTTCTTTCTGTTCTCATAATTTGTAACTTCTGCTTCGTCATTAACTTGATTTTGTACCCTTCAATTGCTGTACTTTTCTTTTAAGTTATTAAATATTGTAGCTTTAATTAACATTTATCGTTAAGGCACGGATTCACAGACACTAATTAACTAATGGTAAGGGCTTAACCAACAAGATTTTAAGTTCATTCATTAGTTAACCTTTGGTTATGCTCCTAAATTGTGTTAGTTAACCATTAGTCAACCGACAACTGATGCTGAAGAAATATAACCTACATAAGTTTTGTGAAAGGTCAAACTCAAACTCCAACTTACAAGAACGCTCATATGTATAGATCTGCTGTTAAAGTTTGCTAATTGCTTTAAGTTGATAACACACTCTGAGTTGCAGTTTGATTGCAGTGCAGTAAAGTTCAATAAAAAGCGTAAGCTGCAAAAAATAAAAAGTCACTGTCTTGCAGAAATGTAAGATATTGGCATTTAAAATTAATAGAAACTATTTGTGGTTTTGATTGCATTACAAGAATAAGAGAAGAGAGAAAGAGACGATAATTTAAGCCTAAAATTTAGAACAACATATTTATGTATGTTTGTGATGCAACAAAAATGTTTAAATAAAATAAGTTTAAATCTTTATACATATATTTATACCCTACACCCAGGGTATATTCACTTCGTCCTTCCATTTGTAACGCAGAGAAGGAGGCGTGGCAGATATAGAAAAGCATATATATTCTTGATCAGCGTCACCTCCTGAGTCCATATAGCCATGTCCGTCTGTCTGGCTGGCTGGGTGTGTGTGGAAATACATTTTTTGGGAAAACTGAGCAACATAATTCAATGAAATTTGATACACAGCCTCCGTCGTTAGTTAGCTCGGGGGATTGAAAATGAGCAAAATCGGTCAACGGACACGCCTACCGCCCATACAAAAAATATATTCAAAATGCAATAATAACAGCATTATTCGCAATAACAGAAGCAAAATACACATAAATACTAGGGAAAGTAAATATAAGCTCTGAGCAAAAACTAGGCAAATTTGGACTAGAGGGCGTGGCACCTCCCATATAAACAAAAGTTTCAAAATGTTATACGGAAAGCGTTTTTTGAGATAACCCAACCAAATTACACTCAAACACTCGGATCTATAAATGCATGCTATACGCAAGATCTAGGTAATCTCGGACAAGAGGGCGTGGCACCTCCCATATAAGCAAATGATTCAAAATTATATAATGAAAGTATTTTTTGAGATAATCCAACCAAATTTCACTCAAATACGAAGAATATTAATTGTAAACTCTGAGCTTAAAGTAGGCAAAGTAGGATTAGAGGGCGTGGCACCTCCCATATAAGCGAAAGTTTCAAAATGCTATACTGAAAGATTTTTTAAAGAAAACCTTACCGAATTTTACTCAAACACTCAGAACAGTAAATGCAAGCTCTACGCAAAATCAAGGTAAGCTCGGAGGTGAGAGCGTGGCACTTCCCATATAAGCAATTTGTTCTTATACTCTCCTAATAATATACTTGAAATGCAGTGTAGGGTATTTAGTTTTTGGCCAGGCCAAAGATACCACCCTTACTAGTTTTAAGTATCAATCCAAGAGTTTTAAATAATTTGTTTCCACATATTTTATTTTAGTTTTTGGTACTTACACAGAAAATTCACAAAAAATAAAATAAAAATAAAAAAACACTTTGAAAATAATGTTCTTGCGAATTTAACAGTAGCCCATAGTGATTGATTGCCTCAAATACTTGCAACAAAATTTATAGTTGCAAAATATATGGTACATTTTTTAAAATTTTTTCTTTGTAGTTATTTAATTTGTGAAGTTTACAAAAATTAACCACAAAAACAAATCAAAATAGCCGGTATCAAAGGAAAGAATGTAATGAATTCACATTTAATTTGATTCGGAAAGAAATGAAAAAAATTGGTATTTTTGTAAATAATATTGCCAACATTTAAGTAAAAAAGAAATGATTTTATAAATCGAAGAGTTAATTATTTCTTATACATAAGTATTTTGATTCAAAGATGATGTATTTCACTGAAACATTGATATAAGCTAACGGTAATATATAGAACTGGGGTACAAAATCGGCTGCTAACTCAATTTTTTATTAAAAAATCATGGTCATAACTTTAACAGAAAGATCGATAAAACCGATCATAGTAAACTGTCCACTCTAAAAAATATTTGAAATTTTCCATTGCAAACTATCCAAAGTTGCGATGCGATAGTTTTAAACTGACGGGTTGGGAGACAAAAATTACCTTATAGAAAGTTTATACCCTGCAGTAAAAATATGAGACAGTCTACAAAAAATATTAAGTAGTTCACGGTTCGTACTAGCCCGAAACTAGTGAAAAGTTATGCAGTGAGGACGAGTTTGATATCAGTTTGTAGGGCAAATCCTAACGAAAACAAAATACAATTTTCGTTTCGTGAAATAATTTGTGTTTTGTGTCACTTGAATTGCGTGTCAAAATAAATCGTGGAAAAAATTAAATTAATGAATTAATTTTTGTTAATGTTGTTATGAATGTAATTTAACTTTATTTAATTTATTTTAAGAAAATATAAACTCAAATCAAAGAAACAAGAAATATTACTATAGGTTGACTACATACGAAGTAGAAGAAGACTAGTTATTAAATGACTACTTCACACCACAACTAGACCCGGACCAGTGCAAACGTAATGCAGAAAGGGACAATTGAAATTTTGTTGGACATCAACTCACAAAAAAGAACAATTGCTTAAATTCAAAAGGGATTGAATTCAGACTAGTACTGGTTGGTAGAGTACTAGTTAATGAAGTACACTTGAACTAGTCCGTTTACTTGCAGGGTAGTGACTAATTGGGAAATGATCAAAATTAAATTTCAAAAGTAATCAAGTTCTGGTGTATTGAGATCATTCTCCAAAAAAAAAAAGTTTATTGTGAAGGTAGAAGAAAATTCTTCGAAATTATTAGGTGCTTCCCCAATACTCTTAAAGTGTTTTTTGAATAGTCAAAAAGTTACCCAAACATCAAACGTAAATTAAAATTTGACAAAAATAAAGCATATTCGAGGGCAAACTCATTAGAACTCTGAGCAATATTCAAGAAAAATTTGGCATAAGTGCTGTCCCGAATTTTACTCGAAAGAGTCAGCAAGAAACTTGATGCGCTTTGGAAAAAAACTGACATATAAAGCTTATTACAAGTGTTTAATAGTGAAAATTTTATGGCCCAAGGCCATATCGAGTTGGTAGAGTCAAGCAAGTAGGTAGAGAAAAGACATAAAAAATAATGAGACGCTAAACAGAGAAATAAGGCTTTACTTTAAACAAATGAACACAGAACAAAATTGTTACAGAGCGCTTTTGTTTGTCAATGTCATACGCGTCGAAAGCAGAACTTAATATTTACGGATGCTTAGATGAAATTTCAAAATCCACTCAACAACGCATTCTTCAGTTCTGAATTAAATAGAAAGTGCCAAACATAAAAAGAAGCGCTGGCAACTCTGCCATGAACTGAACTTCTTTATTGCACTCAATGCAAAGTAGCAATGCAAAATGCTGTTAAAATGATTGAACGATTGCATTATTATTCTCTCAAAGTTCTTCTTCTGGGGCTGGCTGGATTTTTTGCTGAATGTTAAATGACTCTTTGTATTTTCAAGTGACTTTTCCTATGGCTACAGCACAATGGGCGATTGAGAGAATGGGGGGAAAAACATTTTAACAAATGATTGTAATATTACGAAGAGGTAAACGAAATACAAATTGATAGCTTTTAACAAAAATAATCGATATCAATTGAATAGTTTGCGGTGATTGTCAATATTTGTTGAAGATTCCGATTCGAATCTACTCGTAATTTATGGTAGAACAATATCTCTTAAATTTTTTTCAGTAGATATATGAGGTTCTTTTAAGCTGAACAAGGCTGGTTAGCAGTCCCGTGGAAACGCTTTTTTTACTCAAGAGGGAGGCATCTTACGAATAAAGTATACATGGCATAAAATGCTTAGAATGGTCCAAGGAACACGTATGAATTTTTTTCGATTTTTTTTTATTGTCATTTTTCAAAAATTTTTCAGAAAAAAAAAAATCACACGTATTCCTTGAACAATTCTAAGCATTTTATGCCATGTACAGTTTAATCGTAAGATACCTCCCTCTTGAGTGAAAAAAGCATTTTACCTTCCGCGGTGCTGCTGACCAGCCTTGTTCTAACGTTTAACTGACTGATTGACATAATTTTTATATATATGCATTATACTATCTGTTTAACAATTTTCATCCTTTAGAAATTAATTTGATCACCATCGAAATCATGACATGTTTGAGACCATATATCAGCCGCCTCTTCTACAGTTCGCTTGACTGACCGACAGTTTATGTGTGTACACAATTACTATAATCAACTGTAACTAAACCGGCTTTTTGAAACGCAAAGTCATTTTTAAGCGTTGGCTCTTAGACCAGTATGTAAACGAAGGCTTTTCGGACTAAGACCCTAATTTTGGACTAGTAAACGTACACTCTGAATAACTCGAGAAGCGTAAGTTCGATACCATGCGAAATTTGTATTTCTTTTTTCTTTTTCTTTTAAAAGAAATATGGTCAAACTCCAGCAATGGGGCAAATATGTACATCTATGTGTAACAACATTTGAACTTTTTATAAAATAATATAAAAGTATTCTCTACCTACTATAATTAATGCAATTTTGATTAGAAATGGCACATCAACTAAGTAAAAACAATTTTCTCCCATAAGCCCACACTAACAATTATGTATACGCCCTTGCAACAGGTAGTCCAACAGTAAATTTTCCAATTACAAAAACATCAAGATATCATAAAACAGACGTCAGGTCATATTTCGAAACAAATCATAAACGAATGTGGCAAACAAAATGTGCGCCACGAGACCTATATAAGTATGAACTCGCGACGGCTAGACCGTCATAAAGTGACATATAACAAACAACAACAAAAAAAACCCAAAATAATAAAATCATCGGTCGATGTATCATTCAAAACAAAGTCATAAAACAACACAAAAGAGTAGGCTGACGGTTACTTATTTGCAAATTGATTGAGGAAAAACAACAACGGCACTTTTGACAGGTCATTTTTGAGCATTCCACTTTCGAGAGTATAAAATCGAAGAAAGTGCAAAAGAATCAAACATTACTTAAGTAACTGCCACTTAGTGCGCACATATAATATAAAAGAAGTTCAAGTGAAAATTACAAAAAAATTCCATGCCGAAAATTATGGAAAATCAAAACATCACTGGCATATTGCTACAACAAATGCAAACATCAATGACCGATGCATTTCAATTGCAGCATATCAATGCCTATCATCAGCTAACGCCTCAGAATATTGACCACTTGGTGGAGCAAGAAATGAAACGCATCAAGAGCAACTATCACAATGAGGAAGAGCATTTTGTCGAACAGATGTTACAAGAGAATCCTGTGATTGTCGAGCGCCGTACACCGCCAGCACCAAGAAAATGTAATGGTGCCACTTTCAACATCAGCAATAGCAGTGGCAGTTCAGATGATCAAAGCAATATACCATCGTATGGTCGTGGTGGTGATATTAACGCACTACAACGTGCTGAATCTTGCCGCAAATCAAGAATTAATAATAAAATCAAAAAGGCCAAAACAAAATTCCGTCATAAATACATCACAAATAAGTTGGCTCATAGCACACACGTATTGGGTAACTTACGCGACATCATCGCACAGGCTGAGGCACAGCTGCTATGCAGTGGTTACAGCCAAATGTCGCTGCAGAAATTAAGGAGCACATTTGGTTTGGATGGACAACAGCAGCAGCAATATGACAATGATCATTATCGCCGTTTGTGTTGAAGCAATCTATGGATGCATAACCAGGAGATTGAAAGAGATTTTTTTTTTTTGTATAGTTTTCGTTGTTGTAGAAATTGTTATGTTTATATAGTATAAAAGTTTTAATAAGTATATATGTATAAAATTTAGTATGTCTAATATATGTAACTCAAGCATGAACATTATTTTTATAAAAATTAAATAAAAATCTTTCATTTTACTCAAGATTTTACTAAGAAGTTTACTAATTTTTTTACAATGTTGTGTGAAGAAAATCCAATTTTTCGTAGAATATTTTGTATAATATTTTAACCCATTATAGCCTTTTTCGAAAAGGGGTCAAACATACCCACAAAAACAGGATGTAATGGGTTAGTGTTTAAATAACTGTTCCTTATGTGATTTTGTTATGACCTTGGGACAACAACTTTTATCCAAAACGTAGTTTTAACGTTTTACAGTGGGGTGAAATTTCAAAAATACGTTTTTTGTGTGTGTATTTTAGCTAAAACAACAATGTATTTCTAAGGTAAAGTATCAGATATTATTTTTTTTATACATACTTTGACTTCAGGTAAAAAATTTAAAACTACGTTTTGGATAAAAGTTGTTGTCCCAAGGACATAACAAAATCACATAACGAACAATTTTTAAAACACATTAACATAAACTGAAAATAATAATAATAATAATAAAACACATTAACCCATTAGATCCTGTTTTTGTGGGTCTGTTTGACCCCTTTTCAAAAAGAGCTATAATGGATAAAAATATTACACAAAATATTCTACGGAAAATTTTATTAGGGGTCACCTAAGTCGCGAAAAATGCCTTAAAAAAATTTATTAACACGAAATGTGTAAGGTCTTTATTGATATTGATGATTTTTTGGCCTTCATTGCGAAGTTTCATCTTTTAAGTGTTCGGCAACTATAAATGAAATTTTATAGCAAATATTTTTGTGGTACACATTGATCAATTATTCCCCCGTTTAAGAGGTAATTTTTGTACTTTTTGGTCAAAAATTACCTATTTGTGGAGGATGTAGTGGGTTAAAGTTTTCCACAAAAATATTCCCCTTAATACCCAAAACTGAAAAAACTTTAATTTTTTATTTTCAAAGTTGCTATCCCATTTAGGTGAAAAATGGCTACCGTGGAAATTTCGTGTAAAAATTTAATTTTCTCTGGGAAATAAAAAAATAATTTCCAAGAGGTTTTTTATTCTACATTTATGGCCTCGAAAAAAGGCTTTTTATACTCTACACGCAGGGTATATTCACTTTGTCTTTCCGTTTGTAGGTAGGTATAGAAAAGTATAATATATTCTTGATCAGCGTCACCTTCTGAGTCGATATAGCCATGTTCATCTGTCTGGATGTCTGTCTCTCTGTCCGTTGAAATCATTTTGATATTTTTTGAGAGCAAAATATTTTCATGAAATTTGGTACACTGCCTTGGTTGTCAAAGTTAGTTTGATTTATTAAAAATGAGCGAAATCGGTTTACGGACACGCCTTCCACCCATACAAAAAATATATTCAAAATGCAACTTTAGAAGTATTTTTCACGATAATGCAACCAAAAGACATATAAATACTTAAGACGGTAAGCACAAGCAAAAACTAGGCGAACTCGAATAAGAGGTCGTGGCACCTCCCATAAAAAGAAAAGTTTCAAAATGATATACAGAAAGCGTTTTGGAGATAATCCAACTAAATTTCCTTCAGACACTAAGAACTATAAATGCAAGCTGTGAGCAAAAACCAGACGAAATCGGATGAAAGTTCGTGACACCTCCCATACAAGCAAAAGCTTCAAAATGCTATAGTAAAAACGTTAATAGCTTAAGTTAACTTAAGAAAAATGGGTTTGAGCTCAATTTTCCATAATTTATGGTTCAAATTACACGTTTAGTCTTGGTCTTGAACCATAGCAGTATTGGTCTTGGTTTTCATCTTGAACACTAAGTCTTGGTCTTTTTTTTTTGTTATTGAGTCTTGGTCTTGATCTTGGTCATTAAGTCTTGGTCTTGAAGAAATTTCTAGAGATTATTAAGTATTAAAAATTTTGAAACTTTATTTTTCCAAATCAGTTGGAATGCGGGCTTGAGATAATCCAACTAAATTTCACTCAGACACTGAGAACAGTAAGCGCAAGATTTGAGCAAAAGCTATGTGCATTCGGACAAAATGTAGTGGCACCTCCCGCACAAGCCAAAATTTCAAAATATTGCAGTGGGTATTCAATGTTTGGCCAGGCTAAAAGTAACACCCTTACTAGGTTTTTTTTTTTATTTTTTCGAGTATACATTTCAGCTTTTTTGTAGAAATGTTCATATAACTACGTACTAAGATTATGTGACTGTATGCACTAGAAAGAAGTAAAATAATTTTAATTTCACGCTTGACCAGCAATAAAATCCTGTCTGTGACCGGTAGAAAAAGTGTCACCACTATAATATATCAAAGAATGTATGCTACTATTTTTGACCTCAATAGTTTTTTTCTTTTGTTGTCCCCCTACTTATTATTCCCTTTTTAGTTTGAGCACATCACACTCTCATCGCGCACATGAAAAATTTTGTAATTTGTAAAATGTGAAGTAATCCTTCTTGTTAAACGGATTGTTTACGTGTTGTATGCGAAAGGTTCGCATCGTACACATTTTTGAAATAATAAAATATTTAAGATGACTGAATGTTCATATATGTAGTCGAGTTCATGATAAAATTTAAAAAATAAATTTAGTAATTTTGCTGTTTTTGGTTAGAAAAAAATGTAATAAAACTCCAACAGGTAATAAACTTAAGTTATAGTTAAAAAAAAAGATAGTATAATTGGATCATACAGAATCCGTTTATGCAAAATAAATTTAATAATATACCTACATAGTTGCTGTTATAGCTCAAAAGGAACCAAATTATTTTACGACTTTTAGACAGGAAAACTTAAGATTTAAAATACACATACTCGTACTTACTTCCATATATAAAATAATACAAAACATATTATAAAAGGATAATTAAATAATATCATGCATGACTGATAAAACCATTAACCACTGTAGTACTTCAGGTAGTCATCATACAGGGAAGTCTTCTACTGAAATCTAATTAGTGACCTGTTAGCAAGACATGACGTGACATGTCACGCATCTGACAAACAAGCAAATAACAACAGCAGCAAAATCAACAAAGGTCTTGTCATAAAATTTAACACACATCAATCAATAAAAAAGTTCTTAAAGGAGATATTGAGGGTTAACTTCACAGTCAGACACTTTGTAAATTCGATTGAGTAAACATGTGGCAATCACTATCTTAAGTAGACATTTTGCTGATGATAAAAAAGTTCTACAATGAAGTATTAACTGATAAAAGAACGAGCAAACTTAACTCTAGTCAAGGAAAAGCGCCTAGTTAACAAGTGTTTAAAAACAATTTATGAGAAATTATGTTCGGAAGGAGTGATGTTTTAACAATGCTAAATTAGCATGAATGTGGAAGCTACCAAATTATAAAGCTTCAGGCTGGGATTATATTCTGAAGCATATAAACCTTGGAGACATTCTTGACTCGAAGCAATTTTGGAAAAGTTTCATCGAACTCTTATAAAGGAACGACGTTAATTTACAGACTAAGTTTCGTAACAGTGTAAGGACATGCATCCAAGGACATTTTCCTTAAAGTGTCATTTTTCAGAAACATATCTTTAGCATTATAGAAGCTTTATTTGTAACACTTCAAAAGCATATTCATATAAAGGGTGTTTTTTTAGAGGTTTGTTTTTCGAATAGAGATAAAACTGGCATTTTGTGGTCAAATCTGGCAACTCTAATGTCATTTATGTTCAGTTTGGTTTGTCATTTCATCATGAACAGGTTGACAAAAGAACAACGCTTGCAAATCGTGCAAATTTATTTCGAAAATAATGGTTCAGTTCGCGAAGTTTACCGCAAGCTCCGTCCATTTTATGGTCGACATAATCGTCCATCAGAGCAATTAATTCGGTTAACCATTGATCGTTTTCGCACTACGTTTACCCTATGTGATAATACGCATCCGCAGAGACGTCGAACAGTGCGCACCGAAGAAACAATTGCCGCTGTAGAGCAAAATGTTGAAGAGGACCCGAATGAATCGATTCGCCACCGTGCACAGCAATTGGAACTTTGTCCATCAACTTTATGGAAGATTTTGCGCAAAGATCTTGGCTTGCGACCTTACAAGATCCAGCTTGTGCAAGAATTAAAGCCGCGAGACCATGCAATGCGTCGTGATTTTGGTGTATGGGCCGAAAATGAGATTGATCTCGATGCTGATTTTCATCGCAAAATTTTGTTCAGTGTTGAGGCTCATTTTTGGTTGAATGGCTACGTCAACAAGCAAAATTGCCGCATTTGGAGTGAAGAGAATCCACATGAGACCCTTGAGACGCCATTACATCCACAAAAACTGACTGTTTGGTGTGCTCTATGGGCTGGTGAAGTCATTGGGCCATACTTCTTCCGAAATAATGCTGGAGAGTCAGTTACCGTTAATGGAGACCGGCATAGAGTCATGATAACCGACTATTTTGTTCCCGAATTGGATGGCATGAATGTGGATGAGTTGTGGTTCCAACAAGACGGCGCTACATGCCACACAGCGCACGTCACAATCGATTTATTGAAGGAAACATTCGATGAGCGCATAATTTCGCGGAATGGACCTGTCAATTGGCCACCAAGATCGTGTGATTTGACACCATTGGATTATTTTCTTTGGGAATATGTGAAATCGCTCGTCTACGCCAACAAACCAGAAACGTTAGGGGACTTGGGAGCCAACATTCGTGGCGTTATTGCCGACATACGGCCCCATATGCTCGAAAAAGTGGTTGAAAATTGGACCTGTAGAATTGGCTTTATTCGAGCCAGCCGCGGCGGCCACATGCCCGAAATCATATTTAAACATTAATGGCATAAAATTATCCTTCCAATAAAGCCAAATTGATGGACATTAAAACGATTTTCTTGTGTTTTATTTCAATTCAAAGTTCTATACCTCTAAAAAAACACCCTTTAGCAAATAGAAGCCAACGATTCAGCAACAATGCTGTTCATTTGATAACGCACACCAAAAAACAGTTAAAACTGACATTCGGCGGGGATGAAACAAAATGAAAATCTTCATGAACATAAGTTGGAGCAATCATTGCCACATGTAGTCGTATGGTGACCACTTTTTACGCATACACATCTGTGGCATTTTGACAAAACAACCTAACTCGAAATTGACAACTTTTCATGTGAGCTAGAAAACTGCTTAAGTACATCTTAAATCTTATATTCAATTATGCAGCGTTGAAACTCCTCTTTTTATGCATTTTTAGTAACCATTAGCTGTCAGCTTCCAAATTGTTTTTCTTTTTTTAGTTGGTTACACTTTACCGTACAAAGGGCGGTAGATTCAAATCTTGCGTGAATTTTGGGACACATTTATAACTTTTAAAACATGGCGACTACACCAAAAGAAGCATATTTAAATTTTTTATTTATAACTAAAATCCTAGAAAATTGTCTTACCTCGAGTTAGGTTGTTTTGTCAATAGTCCACAGATACATATGTATAAATACAGTATCATCGGAGCATAGCATAGCATAGGCCATGACGCAGTCATTTCACTGCGGTTACACTCAGCAGTTGACAGTGCAGAAGTTTAAAAAACACGTACGGGTTAAATGTGGCCACAACTTGAGCACAATGACAAAGTGCAAATACGTGCGATCCTGTAAGGATGGGTTGAAGTTGAGAAATTGTATATCAATGTTTTTTCATGTGAATGTAAAGAAAAGCCCGTCACCTCTTAAGGGGTTTACATAGTTGACATGGCAACAGAAAGTTGGTTACTTTGTGCTTATTGTCATAAATTGTTATAAACAATACTTATTTTCAATATATGTATGTATATTTTCATGGTGAATTCGTCTGGATTTTAGGATATATTGAAGAAATACAATAAGGGGATACCTTTAATCTCGTAAGCTCGTAAACCATGCAAAACTTGTTTTCAGGAACACACATTTCTAAAAACGTGTAAGCAACGTATCAGCTGTCATATAATTTGAAAAATATTCAATTCAAATTCAATTTTCAAAACAAAAAATATTTTTTCAATACATTTATTTGACAACAATCGCTCTCGTACTTTTTCGAGGCTATTTACGCATCGAATTTGCCTCGTAAGTTTTCGAGGCCTGGTAAACTTTTTTTTCATACAAATTTTTAAATTTTGTTTACGAGGCTCGAAAGTTTTCGAGGTTTACGTGCTTTTCGAGGCTTTTACGAGTTTAAAGGAATCCCCTTACTATCTTCTTAGTTTTTTAAGTTATATAACAAGATAATTTGAAGCCATATAACTGGAAGTTGCAATACAAATTACCAGTCTTTTTTCCCCAAGACTCACTGCAAATGATATAGGAATTCTTCCACCACAAGTTAAACCTTTTGCACACCAAATTGATCTTATTTCAATACAATTTAAACTTTTTCCAAATCAGAATAAACTTTTTTTAAATCAAACTAACCTCCCGTTTTTTAAATCTGAAATCAATTTAAACTTTTCCAAATCAAATTAATCTTTGCAAAAAAACTCGCTCCAAATCAATTTAGATTTGGAATAAGTTTATTTTGATTTGGAAAAAGTTAAAATTGAATTGAAAAAAGATCCATTTGGTGTTGAAAAGATTGAACATGGAGTGGAAATCCTGTATTGATGTTATTTTTTCTCCGAGTTTTGCGCAGCCTGTTGTTTTTTTTAAGGAATTCAAAAATTTCGAAACCCCTTGAGAAAGTTTTGTGAAAGAAAATTTCACGAATTCGTAGCAGAGACCGTATTATTTGGCTATAGCTAGGAAAGTGTTGCATTTTAGTATCAATAACTCATTCAAAACACCCATAAAATGTTTCGAGTTGAAATATAAACCATATCTTGAGACATCTACAGTTGACTCAAAGATTTAATACGATTCAATTAACCACATAATTTTGACATTTAATAAAACTTTTTATCGAAAAGAATTAGAAACACCCCTTAAAAACATTTCTCTAAAATTTAGATCTGTATTATTTAAGAAAAATTGGTCAATAGAATAATATATTTATGACAAAATAAAACAAAAAACTGATAAAAGATAAATGAAATGATGTCCCAATTTTTATTAATTAATTCTGGTTGAAAGTTTTATTTCGATTTCTTTTTTTTTTTTCGATGAACGATTTTTTACTACTTACTTGGGTCTTAATACAAAAGAAAATTTAAAATTACCTCTTGTTTGACTTACCTTAAGTGAACTTATTCTATGCGGTGATTAACGGCTGTTTCGAAATTCAGCTCTAAATATCGCTGTAAATCACATGATTTACCATACAAAAATAAATCTACTACTGACGAGATTTATATCGTATATTAATATATAAATCTCAACAGGGCTACCGATTTCGACTATTTTTTGGCCAAGAGGCACCCTAAACTTTGACAATGACATTAAAAAAAAGCAAAAGAAGTTAAATAAGCGATTAAAACTTTTTAACCCTTTCCCTCACCGTGTGCCACTTACAATTTTTCTGAATCTTACTTGAAAATTTTCAAAAAGGTACCCCGTAATCTACCACTTCTGAAATGTGTGCTCTCCCGTATATTATCGGAAATCTCGATTTTCCCGAAATTTTCAGGTAAAACAAAATTCCTTCTCGTTCACTTATTGAGAATTTCATTTAAAACGTCTAGGGATAACCACATTTGGTTATTAAATATGAAAAAATGTTTTTTTTTTCTGAAACCCTGGGTCAAATAAGGGAAGATTATTTTTGGACGTGCCCATACATATGTAAAGCGAATGTTTGTTCTTATATTTGGGAGTCTATACCCAAACGGTTTGACTGATCACTGTTAAAATTCATATATATAGGTTTTCGGGTACGACGCGTGTTTCTACGTTATTAGATTTTTCAGTTTTTTTTTTACAAAATGTTTTTTTTTTTTTTCTACGCGTTTCATGACTTTTTACGATATTTAAGTGGATTTCGGAACCATAAATTTTTAAATAATTTTTTTTCGTTTTTTTGTTTTGTGTTTCCAAAAAAATTTATTTATGTATCATATCTCTAAAAATATTTAACGGTCATGGATAAGATTTGGTACGTATGTATATAAATTGCATCGGGACAATTTACATTGGTTTAATTTAATTGGAGATTCTCCGCGATCTGTACAAGAGAAGGTGTAGCAACGCACACAGGAATACGCTAGTTATTGAATATTACAATACTATTTTTAATAGCAAATCGATAAAAATTATAAACGAAAATAAAAACTAAAAAATTAATGGTCGCAAATAAAAGTAAATATTTTTTAGTTTCTGTACAAAAAAAGAAAGATTTTCGAATGTCAAAAAAGTTTCTGTATCTTAATAATAAATCAAAATTGCATGTTTGCATGTCAAAGTTAAAAACAAAACAAAAAAGAATCCATTACTTTTGCTATATTAAAACAACTACATGCTTACAACATTCCAACACATGCATACAAATTATCAAATGCATGAACAAACATGCATTGATTAAACCAAAAGGATGCCACCGCACCACCCATGTTACTGTATTTATTCTTCTGACAGTTACACTTAAAACAGTCAGTCAAGTCAAAAATTTTAAGACCTACAGAAAATGCACTAACAACAACAACAAAATGAAATTGCAGCGCACGATTTCCAAATTACAGCCAACGCCATATGAAATACTTTCGATAAGAACACGGGACAGCAACAGCCAGCAGCAACAACCAACAGCAACATGCTGGAATATGAAAAATTGCAAGGCGAATAGAAAAGAAAAATCAAAATGACGACGACAACAACAACGGCAGGCAATTTGTTGTGTGCAGTGCACAATGACTGAGCGCCGGTATTTCCGGTGCAGGCAGAAAAATACAACAAACACACAGAACCAACAATCAACATTAAAAACAACAGCTACAGTTGTTGCCTAAAAAACATGGCGATTGCTGTTATTCAGGGACGCCATTGGCCCAGTACAGTGTTTTATGATGCTTAACCCATTTTGGATCTGTAGAATATTTCAAAAATAGTTTTTGACGATTGATAATTTCAAAAATAAAGTAGGTAGTCCTCATGTAAAGATTTATCAGAAGATTTAAATAAACCTCATCAAAAGTGGACTTTTCTTGTATAGTAAATCACGTGAGTTACAACGAAATTTATAGATAAATCACGAAACAAACGTTAATTACCTCATAAATCTCCAGTGAAATCGTAGTACAACATCAACAAATATGCGCGTCTTATACCAACATGTCTACCGGATTACCGGTCATTCTGAAACTTAATGATAATTACCAAGATTTTGGTAAAAATAACCAAAGATCTCCATATTCTGTACAGTTGAGCAAACGCAATTTGCTTTTTGAATTCTTCAATTTACTTATGTCGTCTCTTGTTCCACTGTCCATGGAGAAGCAGCTGCCAACATTCTTAAGCTATGTTGTCAATATGTATTTTCAATGTTATCATTGCCAAAATGTATTTTTTTTTTGGGCTTATTTAAGATGGTCAAACTTTACAACATATCTTTCGTCGAGGACAAAATGACCATTTTATCTCATTAGATAGGCAAAGCCTAAGGATTTTTATTGGTGATATTACGGGCACTATATTATAGGCGAGCACGCCATAAGTTTGGCGCTTTATGACGTAGGAGATTTTTGTAGAGTCCGAAATCTCTTTTGAAGCTTATAAAAATTTCAAAATGATTCTTATGGGATGACAATGAAGTTATAAACTGGGTATATAATCGGCCCAATTGTGGCCTATGTTATGATGGTAACTGTCATGATTATTTGATCATATCTCGCATACTATAAAAGATATTATGATGAAATTTTGTGCACAGCTACTAACTATAGTATAGTATAGTATATACCAATTGAAAATTTTGATTCCATATCATATTTTTATTGTTTCCAGTTATGAAGTCTTCTAAATTTAACCACATTCCTTCTAGTTGGAGGAAAGTTAGGGTAATTTTTATTCCAAAGATAGGCAGAAGTGGTCATGAATCAGTAAAAGATTTTAGACCAATAAGTCTGTCCTCCTTCGTTCTTAAAACACTAGAAAGAATACTAGATGTCTATATTAGGGAATCGCTGGTCAGCACAGCCTCTTTCACCTCACAGCATGCATACCTCAAGGGAAGATCTACTGAAACAGCACGGCTGAGAGGTCCCTTTATTTCCGTCAATTTACGCTTGCAGCCTTTCTAGATATCGAAGGGGCTTTTAATAACGTTCGTATCGAAGCTATTAAGGATGGTCCTACCGGGCTTGGGGTGGAGGAGAGTCTTACTACATGGATAGTATCCATGCTTGAAACAAGAATTGTTCAGGCTTGTATGGGTACAAGTCAGGTGGTAAAATCAGTTAGCAGAGGAACACCTCAGGGTGGTTATTAACACTATCCTTAATCAGCTTAACAAAAATGGGGTTAAGATTGTTGCGTATGCGGATGATGTGGTAATACTGGTATCAGGCCCCTTTCCAGACGTGATTAGTAATATCATGGAAGGAGCTTTGACAAAATTAAGCTCATGGGCCAAGGCATGTGGCCTGGGAGTAAACCCAGCAAAAACTGAGCTTATGCTTTTCACCACAAAAACCAAAATTCCAAACTTCAATCTCCCTCGGCTAAATGGCCATACTCTGACACTTTCCAAGACAGCCAAGTATCTAGGAGAAAGAAAACATCGAACTGAGATGAAAGAAGGCCTGCATAGCCTTCTACGCCTGCAAAAAAACTTTCAGTAAAAAATGGGGACTTCAACCAAAAATGGTACTTTGGATGTACACAGCAGTAGTACGTCCAATCCTCACTTATGGCTCCCTAGTTTGGTGGCCGGACACTAGCAAAGGCTATAATCAGGCAAAACTAGAGAGGGTGCAAAGGACCGCATGTGTCGGTGTAACGGGGGCACTGAGATCTTGCCCTACCGCAGCTCTAAGCGTTATTTTACACCTTTTGCCTCCTACCTCTTTTATTAAAGCAATTGCTTCAAGCAGCGCAGTTAGACTCAGGGAAACCGGCTCTTGGATACCAAAGCCGTATGGTCACTCCTCCATACTTGAAAATCTGCAAACTGAGCTCAAGAGCTCAACAGATTACACCTGCCCCATACTCAGTTTTGATAATAACTTTCGAGTATGGATTCCTGATAGAGCTCAGTGGGAAGATGGCAGTATCAACCTAAATTTTGAAAACGCCATATACACCGATGGCTCCAAGATGGAGTGTGGTGTTGGCGCGGGAATATTTTCAGAAAACCTGAAACTATCTCAATCATTTCGCTTGCCAGATTCAGCCAGCGTTTTTCAGGCAGAAGTTTTTGCCATCCTCGAAGCCTGCAAATCATTAGGGAATAATGACATTTCCGGAAAAGTGGCAGCTATCAAAGCACTGAATTCAGCAATAATAAGGTCAAAATTGGTGGGGGACTGCAAGAAGGAGTTAGTCAGGCTCGGGCGTCGGTTTGATATTGCTCTCGTTTGGGTTCCAGGCCATAGGGACATCGAGGGCAACGAAAAGGCTGACGAACTTGCTAGGCACGGTTCCTCCCTTAACGTCACCAGTGCGGTGCGGGTACATACTCCGCTAGGTATAGTAAAGAAGAGGATCTTCTCTTTTTACGTAACCGAGGCGAACACTAATTGGAAAGCATTGACTACATGTAGGATATCCAGGTCAATCTGGCCTTCATATAGCAGGTCAAAAACTACTTATTTACTAGCTAATAACCGTATAAATATAGCAAGAATTACCGCAGTTTGCACTGGACACTGGGCCATCGGCAAGCATGCTGAAAAACTAGGCATCCCTTTCAACCCCTTTTGTCGGAGTTGCTTAGTTGCAAGCGAGCAAGAATCTCTTGAACACTTTCTCTGTGACTGCCCAGCTCTGGCTAGAGTTAGACTTACATCACTGGGAAAGCCTTTCTTCAATACACTCAGCGAAATTGCCGACATTGAAATTGGCTCGCTGCTCAATTACCTTAATAGGACTAACTGGATATAGATATCGTTAGTTAGGTGATTAAAATTTTCACATACACTTATACCAGTCTCTCGAGTCACTTTTGTGGTATTAAAATGGCACTTTTAGTGCTACTTAGGTTTTAGCTTGCATCGCTAAACCGCCACTCTAACCTAACACCTAACCTTTCAAAAATAATAGGCGAAGGTCGTACGGTACTGTCGACGAAACAAATGTACAAAACTTAATGAAGGGTCTTAAGAAAAAAGTAAAAAAATTTTATAAAAAATAAATATTTGTTAATAGTGTAAGGTTACTTATGTTTGTAATACTACTCATTAATAAATAAAAAAACAATATTTAAAAAAAATTCATTACGTATTTTTTTATTGATGAAAAACAAAGTATCAAATTTTTCTGGGGCAGTTCTTATATCGAAAGTTGAGGAAAGTTGTTTTTTCGGTACAGCATGGGTTAAGCCTAGCATGCGTCATTTTATATGTCAAGCATATGTCACTGAGCCAAAAAGCAACTGACACTGCCGTAGTACTTTGTACAACAGTTTGTGTGTACAATTTAACTTAATGTTTCTAATGCGAAAGCATGCGTTTATGTTTGTGGGCTTGTAATGTAAAATGCATGACTGCATGTTGCATGCAACATTCTTGCAATAAACGATTTATACGCAAAAGTTTTTCATTATTTGTTTTTATTATTGTTACGATTGTACATGCATTTGTATATATTTCATAGAAAGAAATACCACAGCAACAACAATAAAAACTTCTGCAATGGCAAACAATTGCCATTATTTATTTTATTACACCAAGCGCTAACATCTCAAGGAATTCTTTAATTTTCTATGCTGCAATATTGTCGCTACTGTCATTGCAGTATTTGCCAAGTTGACTCTTGGTGATGTTGGTGTGTTTTTGACAAGCGACAGCAACAACATTGTTGCTGATTACAAGAAGTAAGCAAAGTACACAATGTTGCAACAACATTTGAAAGAAATTCGTGCAATAATTAAACCGTATAATTTAAAACGTGCCGAAAAGTTGAAAACGAAACACTTCGTGACACCAATGAAAAATGTTGTTAGCAATGCGCACAGTCAGCAAAAGTTTACAGCTGTCAACGAAGGAAACATGTCTTAAAATTTGTAATAAATGATTGGGTTGTTAAAATGCTTGTCGTCGTTATGTTACTTTGTTAGTTTTAAATAATGGAACATTAAAGCACCTTTTAGTAGATTTAACAGAAAGAACTAATATTGCAATTATAATGAATTTTATTGGAGACAAACTAAATCTTTACAACAATTTCATTTCCCTAGAAAATACAGTAATATTTCTATTTCATAAGTTTAAACATACATAACTTATGTAAAAATAAAAACCGCTGCACTTGAAATATCACAACTGCAGCACAAACACATAAATCATTTTTCATTAGCATTTGTATGCTGCAATTATAATTGCCGAGCACGCCAACGCCATCACCAACACCAAAACTTTACCCTTTTATTTCCGTTTCCGTTTTGGCGCGCTATACACAACGTCCATGTTGGTCGAAGGGTGCACCAGGTCAACCTCAAGATGACTGCTACAATAAGGCATACAAAAATTTTGATATATGTACGTAATATGGCATTGCACTATGGTTTCAATAAATATTTTGAGCGGTAGAAATTAGAAAAGAAAGTTACAAAATACGCTGGTTTTTAAAATTTGGTAAATACTACATAAAAACATTATTAAAAGTAAGTTTGACAAGAAAAAGTTGAAATATGTAAGTAAGCATGAAAACTTGTATTAAAGTAAAACAGCCTTCCATACCCAACATAACAAAAATTGGATTGACCATCCCGGATGTTCATGTTCAGACAAATTCTAAAAAAGATTATAAGCACAACCCAAGAGGAAAAATTTCTAGCGCTTCTGATCCAAGCACTTCAAAAGTGCTTGTCCCCATAGAAATTTAGAAGTACTATCACAATGATTTTTTATAAGGCTGCAGTAAGAACAACGTGAGTTCGAACCCAGCCAGGGAGATTTTTTTTTTTACTTTTTTTTACTTTTTTTTGCTTTATTTTTTTTTTAATTAAATATTTTTTTATTCAACATCTTTTATTTCTCTTTTCTATTTTCCTTTCTCTTATTAATTTACTTTTGTTTAACCGAATTGAAATTGATTACACAATGATTCCATATAAGGCTGCAGTAAGAACAACGTGAGTTCGAACCCAACCCGGGTGATTTTTTTTTTCCGTTTTTTTATTTGTTTTTGCTTTATTTTTTTTTTTTATTAAAATATTTTTTATTCAACCTTTTTTATTTCACTTTTCTATTTTAATTTCTCATTTTTATTTACTTTTGCTAACTTGAATTGAAACTGATTGCACAATGATTCTATGTAATGCTGCAGGACAACATTTGCTTAATATACAAATTTAATACCTCTTCATATCATCGGGCGTTGGTGGAGCGGTCTAGAGGGTTGGTAAATGTAAGAAAAAAATATCAAGCACGCGGAGGGTCGTGGATTCAAATCCTGGCGCGGCCAGTTTTTTTTTTTTTTTCTTTTTTTTTTTTCTTTTTTTTAATTTATTGAAAAAACGCTTACCGCAGCATTACAAATAAGCGCTTTAAAAACTCTTTTTTGGTAAGGCTGCGATAAGCTTTTGCTCGCTTACATCCTATGACATGCAATGTTAAAAAGAAAGTATTGTTCTTACGGAGCGGAAGCGCTTATTGGTGAAAAGGATGCACTTAAGAAGGGTTTTTGAAGCACTTCTTGTCCCCTTGGGAAGGTAAGTTTTCTTTTAAGTATTTGTTTAACGTACTTGTTTTAGTACTAAGATAACAAAAAATCGCTCGATGGCATACTCTTTGATTTTCCGATATATTTTATTGTGGAAAAAAAAAACAAAATTACCTTTCATATGAACTTTAAATCAAGATTGTATCTCTAAGGGCTTAGGAGTTATGATTTTTTGAATGCTTTAAAATATACAATCGACCAACACCGCTTCCTCGAAAAGTTCGGGCACCTCAATGAGAGTGACGCTTCAATGAGTTTTTTTTTTTGCTTTTCCTACGTAGTTGACACGCTGCCACAACATAACTTGGGCATTCATTAACCGATTTTCATATTCTGACCTATTTCGGAAAGGTGTTGAACCTATAAGAACTATTTTCTTTACTACTTTTGATACATTTTTAGTATTAAAATTACATAAAATGCTCCATGGCCTACTTTTTTGATTTTCCAAAATATCTTTCATGGACCACAATGTACATTAGGGTGATACAAAACAACCGAAGGTGTCGGAATGTTCGGAGCGCTCAACTAAAATGATTCTATGGAATCTTATAAATCATATACAGGGTGATTGGTAATCGGTAGAACACCGGAAAATGTAAGATTTCTGGGACTATTCTGAACAACTTTCCTTAGTTCCATTTTTCGAAATTCGCAAAGCTGACGGAAATATAGCCATCGGAAGATCGGGTTATAGCTTATGAAAAAAAAAAATCGGAACCCCTTCATGGATTTTAATAACAGTAATGGTGTCTTGTGAAAGGTAATTTAATTAGCTGCAAAATTGGTTTAAAATCCGAGTCATGGTTTTCGAGATATGGCAAATTTTCAAAAATTTTGACCAGGTTTTTAGTAAAGCACTATTTTTTCACAAACTGTATAGCTAATAGTGTTTTATGAAAGCCTAATTTATTTCCTTTCATTTGATATGTAATTTGTACCTGATTTCCTTCATTAGCATATTTTTTTATAGGAAAACAAAAAAGTAAACCAAAGAAATTTTCATGCAATTTACCAAAAAATTACAATAGCAACGAAAATTTGCCGTATCTGGAAAATCATGAAATGGATTTTAAGATTTCCTACAACGATTTTGGTAGATAATTAAAATACCTTTCATATGACACCAATATTATTAAAATCCATCCAGGGGTTCCAAACTTATACCGGTTTTCATAAAGCAATATCCCGATCTTCCGATTTCTACCATATATCTCCGTCAGTTCTCCGAATTTCGAAAAATAAAACTAAGAAAATTTGTTCAGAATAATCTCAATAACCTAACATTTTCCAGTGTTCTTTAGAATCCCAACCACCCTGTATACATAAATTAATTCATGCATAAATTTTAGCACTGACATTATGATAACATATAGTCACCTCAATACTACTTACAACTAGGTAACTCCTAAATTATTGCGATAAGTGACCTATGATATTTTCCATGGTTTGGTGCACAATCCTGTACAACCAAAGCTGCAAAGTTATAAGAAAAAACAAAACAAAACTTTAAGACTTTAAAATTGAATTGTCTCAAAACTAGAAGATTGGAGTTACCTAATTGTTGTATTGAGGTGACGATATATGAACCCTCAAAAAATTTTAGTTTTTAAAAGTTCAAATATGTAGCTAGTTTTTTGTTAGGTTTTTCACTAGTATTAATGCAACAATATTTTATGGGCCTAGGATGAGGAATCCGCCCCTCGTGGAAGAGTGGTAAAAATGTCCCCTAAGTTTCCTGGTTGCGCAGAAATGACAGATGAAGAAAGCAATATTCACTGGCCCACATAAAATTTCCCTAATTCCATCCACTAAGTAAGCCCTTATAAATAATTAATGATTTCATGTAAAGTGTCCTGAGAGAGAAAAATATAGTTACCAAACCCCAATATTTCTTCAACTCCAAAATTTTTGTGGAACATACCTTTTCATCCTCTAAGGGGACTCTCTTACGAAATTAATGTTTTCAACTAATTAACCATCACCAAAGTGTACAGATAGAGCAACATTAATTTCGTATGAGAGCACCCCTAGGGGATGCAGATATATCACATAATTACTTAGACATATCTCTTAAACTATTTGATTTGGATAGACGAGATTTGGTATAAGTGTAAAAAGCAACAAGCCAAATAAAATCTAAAAAAATAGGAGGTGATACGCTCCATTTTTTTTTTTTTTTTTTTTTTTTGCCCTTAGAACTACTTAACTGTCATCTTTATTAAAATTTTCAATAAAATTATTTTTATTTATCCCTTTCTTGAATTTTTTGAATCAAAAGCTGTTATAAACTTCACATAGAAAAACTGGTAAATATTGCGCTTTCGAACAAAAGTAATACAGTACAGTACGATTAAAAAACAAAAGTAAAGTATAGAGCAAAAGCAAAAACCATTGCATTCAAAAGTTCCACATAAGTATGTACTAAAGCTTTGTATAGCGAAATCAAGATGTATTTATGTATGTAGTTCTTACCAGAACCATTGGAAATGTTCGTATACGTAGCAGAAGATAAACCATTTAAAAGATTTTCTTGAGTATTCTTTATATTTTACAGTAATAATAAGTGTACTATAATTCTGTGGCCGCGCGGAAAAATCAGGTAACTCCATTTTTCAAAAACGGGAGAAAAACGCGTTTAACTTTTTTGATGAATTTGGCATGTTTTTTCGTTTTTATTCATTTTCTGGCGTAAAATAACGTAGGGAAACTCTATTTTGAATGAGAACGAAGACTTTTTAAGAAATTTCACTCAACTTTAGGCACAAATACAGCTAAACACGGTCAGTTACCTGGTTTTTCCGCAAAAATGGAGTTACCTGGTTTTTCCAAAGAGATGTTCTTTTTTCAATATATGAGAATGTTACAACCCACACTGGTTCAAAATCCTTAAAAGCTGGCCAAAAGTTGACAAAAAAAGTTTTTTAAATTAACTTTTTTTGGACTGTATTGTCTAACAGATAGTCATAGACCTGAAAAAATTTGTAAGGAAGATCCAGGTATTCCTACAATGCTCTTGGATCTCTTCAAAAGTACGCTTCTCAGACGCAAAATTCTGTAAGTTAAAAGTAGAAATTTAGTGTTTACTGTAAAAATTGTGTGGTGACTGTAAAACTGAATCGATTTTAATGTTTGAACATGAAATCCCTTCGTAAAATAAAATACTATCGAACCTTTTCATTCAAAACTTGCAGTAATTTATGCTTTTTTGATAGTTGTGATTAACTTAATATCAAATTATTTCACAAAATCAGTTTGCAATTGTTATGAAAATAGCCCAGAACTATTTTATACCACGTCATACCACCAAGATTTTTTTTTTGAACCAGTGTGCAACCCAACGAAGCAAAAGATTACTTTGGGCGCAAAGCGTAATTTAATACCTTCCTAAAAATGGTCCAAATATGAAAATGTGTTAAAAAATGTTTCAGTTATGGGCCATTTTGTGGTCGGGCCATATTTTAAAATTTTTAAAAAATCATACCAACTAAAAAGTAGTAAATTAAGTACTTTTTATCACCTACGAAAAATTTTATTTTAAGCTTATAACCTGATTCAATACCTTTTTAAAACAGGTCTAAACATGAAATTCGAATAAGAAATGGCCAAGTTATTGACAATTATTTGAGGAGAGTTCGTCACATTTCACGGATTTTTCCATTTTTTGGACTCCACAAGCCATAAAAAAAATCGCAAAATTTTTTTTCCCATTTCTCAAAGACTAGGCATGAAACGAAACCATGTACCAAATTTCAGCGAAATCGAAATCGGAAATTGTATTTGGATTTCTGTTGAATTTTCTAGTTAAATTAAAAAATTTGTGGAGTTGCCTGGTTTTTCCGCAAATGGTATGGAGTTACCTTGTTATTTCCCAAAATGTATCATTTACGCAATTTTTTGTTTCTTAATAACATGGAAATGATATGCATTATTCAAATTTCGCTCTGATAGAATGATTGTAAATCAAAAAACATTCCATTTTTGGTTTTTTCATTTTCCAAAAAAATGGAGTTACCTTGTTTTTCCGCGCGACCACAGAATTAAAGTTTATGTTTTGATGATTAAGTTAAAAACTACATCGTAAGGTAAAATAAAAACATTTTAAATTAAGTTATTTTGAGTTTCAATCGCAAAGCAATCAAAAAGTCGAAAATTATAACACTAAACACAATAATTTAAAGCCTTAAATATCAGAACAATTCACTTGAATTTAATGTTTAGCAATCTTATACTACTGTCAAGTTGTTGGAGTTTGATTTACAAGGTCAGCACAGAAAAGTCAGCCACACACACGCCCCTAACTATTAAAAAAAAAAAAAAAACTTCACTAGGCCAGGGATACAAAGTACATTGCTTTAATTATGAGTGGCTGTAGCTAAAAGATGACCTAGTAGATGAAAACGAAGAAGAATTATTTCTACTGCTGCAGCTGCTCGCTTATGTTTTGTATTTCGTCAGTTGGGCGTGAACAGCAACCCTTTCAAATAGCAGTAGCTTTACTACTAATTAAATACGAATGGGATTTTTGTAACTTAATTTTTTTATTTTCTGCTTCTGCTGAACAAATAAACTTTGTTTAATTTAGTTTTTCTTTTAACACGCTTTACCGACTACTTTTGCGTGTACGAATTCCCTTAACATTTTACTTTTCTTTTAGTGAGAATAATAGGTGAGGAGGCGAAAGAAGAGAAGTGGCATGCATAAGATTAAAAGATGCAATTTCAAGAGGTATATATTGTACTGAGATTCTATAAATCAAAAATAAGTGCTAAGTGGGATAAACTCATTCAAACATTATTGCTTTAAAATGAATAAAAGATCTTTTTTGATATTTTCCGTATTTTGCTTAGTTTTACTAAAATTAATAGTATTTTCCTTAGCTATTGAAAAATTTCTTCGATTTTTCTAGGTCAAACAGTCCATTTTTACAGCTTCTGAATAATTTGTATATAGAAAATTCTTCACCTTTAATGATGAAAAATTTAATTTGCTTTACACGATTCGCTTGGAATTTAATTTAACTACTGACTACTCTATTATACCCAAAATTCCTCTACTGCCTATATGCTATTTGTGCGCGCATTTCCAAAAGGTATCCATCCTACCACCTAACTTTTTTTGTAGCTGTTGTACTATGATGGTGTTAAGATGTGCTTAAAAGGTATTCATGCTGTCAGCTGCAGTCAAGCGTTTCTATTTTTTTTTTTTTTCTTCACTTTTTTCCTACCCTCTGAAAAGGTTTTCAGAAGGTACTTTGCATTGTGGGGTGATTATTTCTTTTCTGACAGAAAATAAAAACTTTAATATAAAAGCAGCGGAAATGGCGGAAATGAAAAACTTTAATTATACATTTAACTTTTCACTTTTATAACGCATATCAATGAGTAGATTCTTTTTAGTTTTTCTTTTTATGTGAAAACTAAAATAATACAATGGAAAACTTTTCAATGCTGGCAATTTCTATAAGTGTGGTAACCCTTTCTATAGTTAATTTTCATGATTTTATCTAAAACTTTTAGCTATTTTAAATTAGTTTTTTTATTTATTTGGACTCTTTATATTTTTCAAAGCAATTAAAATATATAGAGATGATATGTGATGTACCTATGTATATTAAAGTGGGTCGCCAAAAAAAATAAAATTCTGATAACCATTGACATTTGTTCCTTGGCTTAAGTATCGTTGGACTTTTCGCAAAATATTTTTACTCTGGTGAAAGCTTTAATATTGCTAAAATTTGTTTTGTATGGAAACTTTCTTGTTCGGCTACATAATGCGAGAAAAATTTTGAAAATAGTATATTCATACAAAATGTTTAGGTTCTGCATCAAAAGTTTTTAAAAAGTTGCTCTCTGTGTCAGGACATTGATTTTAGTAATACCAAACGTGTCAACCTTAAAATATGCTACTTTTTTTTATTATTTCAAACATTCTGCCTTTTAAAATGTTAGCATACTTTTATACTCTACTGATTAGAGACTAATTAATATCAAGCACAGGAAAATGAAAGATTCATGGGACTATTCTGAAAAACTTTTCTTAGTCCATTTTTCTAAATTCGAAAAACCAACGGAGTTATTGCAGTAAGTCCATAAAGGGACAAAACTAATGTCATAATATGAACTACTTAGTATCCTCCTAAAGACAGATACAATTTTTTCGAGTACTGTTTTGTGTAAAAGAAATCCAGTATATTAAGTATTGACAGAATTCAATACTCGTAGTAACCTTTTTTGGATGCAGTGTATCTCAAAATCGAATTACATAAAAATTGGTGTAGTGGCTTAGCCGTGGTAGCCAGCGTATTTCATTTCGGGAGCGAGGCACCTTCTACTAAAAAAAAAAAGATTAATATTCTTTCTCAAAAATCCTTTTATCTTCATTCCAAATTAGCCGAGATAGCCTATTTTCTCTTTAGGCGCATGACACCACTCGCATATAAATTTTTCTTAAGCTTTCTTCCTCAGGGCTTAACATATTAAGGCATTAGAACCGGTGTTAAATATCAGCCGTGGCAGAGTATTTTTAAACCGCATCTCACTGCAAAAATGACATTAGGCCCTTATCTAAACAAAACCAAAAATCATTACATAGTAATAGGCAAAGGCGTGAGTGTGCCCACGCCATTGCAGAACTGCAGTCCATTAGTATCGTAAATATTAAATAATTCGAAGAAAACGATGAAAGTATTGAAGAACGTTCAAAATATCGGTAAAAGTCAAAAAGTGTACAAAATATCAGTTGAATTCCACGAATAACATCCAAAATATCGGTAAAAGTCCAAAAGTATCGAAAAACATCCAAAATATTGGTAAAAGTCCAAAAGTATCGAGAAACATCCAAAATATCGGTAGAAGTTCCAAAGTATCGAAAAACATCCAAAATATCGGTAAAAGTCCAAAGTTATCGAAAAACATCCAAAATATCGATAAAAGTCCAAAAGTATCGAAAAACATCCAAAATATCGGTAAAAGTCCAAAATTATCGAAAAATATCCAAAATATCGGTGAAATTACGAAAGTATCGAGAAACATCCAAAATATCAGCAAAAGTCCCAAAGTATCGAAAAACATCCAAAATATCGGTAGAAGTCCAAAAGTATCGAGAAACATGCAAAATATTGATAAAAGTTCAAAAGTATCGAAAAACATCCAAAATATCGGTAGAATGTCCAAAAGTATCAAGATACATCCAATGCATCGATATAAGTTCAGAAGTATCGAAAAACATCGAAAATATCGGTAGAATGTCCAAAAGTATCGAGAAACATCCAAAATATCGATAAAAGTCCAAAAGTATCGAGAAACATCAAAAATATCGATAAAAGACCAACAGTATACAAAAACATCTAAAATATCGACAAAGCTCCAAAATATCGAAAAACATCCAAAATATCAATTCAGAACGTGGACAGAGTGCAACGAAACAGGTTTTTGCAAGCAAGAGAAAAACAACAATAACAAAATCTCTCCCACTCCACTGTCTCATTCACTTTCTTAACAACACAGCATAACACAGTGGGTGCTGCTGTTGTTGTAATTGTATGGGAAACTTTGATCCTGTTTTCAAATGCCTTAATGGCAACTTATAAGGATAACTTTTGGTTTTGCGCATTCTACACCATAGTACCTTTCATATAAAAAAAATATCGAAAATCGGTTAAATGATTAGCACGCAAAAGGGGCGCAAAAAAACTGTTCACGTATTTATTTATAGATTAGCTGTCATTTTGTTAGAAACGAATAAAATTGGGCTCTGTTTTCACAAAAAGTTTACATGATGGAGTAAAATTATTCGCTTTAAGTTGAAAATAATATATCGGTCAAATAACCAATTAATATGGCACAAAATATTCATGAAATTACCTTTGCCCCTCTATGGACTTTCAAAAGTAACTGTAAAAATAACTCTGTTTAACGAACAGAGCAGTCCCAGGAATCATTCATTTTCCAGTGTTCTACCAATTCCCACCCACCCTGTATATCTTTTACGTATCCAGAAAATTTGAGTAAAATTGGTAGTTTCGAGAAATAGAAATCTTTTCAAATGTAGAATTCGACATTTCATAAAATCATGTACGATAATATAAGCATATATCGTTTTTCTACGTCCACGCGGATTATGTAACTGCTATGAGATCTGCAAATCTCGTCGAAAATCCTACTCATTTTCACCGCCCGAAAGAGATTTTTTTTTTTGACAGTAAAGTGAAAATGGTTTTCCCTTTTCTTCTTAATATTTATCTTCCATTTCCGCTGTTTTACATGACATTTAATGACTATAGTCAAAGTTAAAGGTGCCACTTGGTAAAAAATAGCCATACTCGGTAGCGTAGCCCTGCTGAGATTTATAACCAAATGTAATATAAATCTCGCATGTACATATGACTGACCGTATTTCACTTAAAATAACCACTTTTGCATTCCAAAAGTTACACCACTAGCTGTCTTACTTTGTATGCTGCCTTTCGTCATAAAAGTCATACTTTGAGTTGAATTTCATTACTTTTAGTTTCTCAATGGCTCTTTGCAAAAGTTTTAACTTTTTCAAGTCTTTTTTAAAGATGCTGGTTAACTGGCACACACATCATCTGCAGTAAAATGTTGCACTCACGCAAATGCATTTTTGTAGTATTATGTTTTTTATAGACGCACAGTGGCTCGTTTAGTACATATTGGGGGTTATCGTGAATAAATATTCCCGGAGAATTTTTCTTAGACTGCAATGGAGAATGCACGGCATTCCTGAATTAGAGTATTTTGAATATCAATATTCATATTAATTTGCACCTTAAGTTAGAATATCTCCTTAACTATAAGTTGTACGAAAACACTTCTTCTTCTTAGGTAATTTCGTAGTTACGAAATTGTGGCCCAAAATTTTTCTATATAAGTAATCGTTAGCGAGATATTTGCCAGTAAAGGTCTTATCAGATTTTCTGGACAATGGGATAATGATCAGAAAATCCCATAGTATCACCCCCATTCTGTGAATCTTGTGCATTATTGTCTTTTGAGCGGTTTTAAATTTAATGTACTATTTAGAAAATGCTTCACTACTTATGAACCACTTGTTTTCAAATAAATTATTTTTTTCCAGCAGACTGAAAATGCCTTCGTTCCAACTGCTTCAAGTGTAAGAATGTTGAAATTCTTATTCCTTAGCTCATGGTGTAGATTTTATCAACTCCCCATTGAAGAAAATGTGACCTTACTGTTTTAGTCAATTCAGAATTTTCGAATGACCATAGTCTAGTGGTTTTTTTGAAAAAATTTAAGTGATATTTACCTTACTTTAAAGTTTAAAACAACAAAAAAAAAATTCAATAACTGTTAAATTCAATCAAAAACAAAAAAAAACGAACTGATTCGAACCGAAAAAATTCCCAGTGGAAATTTTTCACCGGAATTGTCTTTATTTATGCATGATACACAAACTGTGAAAAGTCCATTGCAAAGTCGTGTGCGCATAAAAAGTTATTAAGGCTCAAAGGTCGCAAAAATCAGTTTTTTGCAAATATCTCGCTAATGCTAACTTTTACAGAAAAATGTTGGTCTCCAATTTTGTAGCACAGGAAATTTTCATCAAAAGTACGTTAAAAGTATTTGCGTACGACTTCTAGTTTAGGAGATCACCCAATTTAAAAAGTTGTTAACAGTTATGATATGAAATGCTACCCATGAGTTCATATTAAAATATCTTACTTTTTAAATTGCAATAACACTTTAATGAGAAGTTGTACAAACAAAATCAAAATGCCGTTTGAAAGATAATTTAATTTTTTATATACCGTATGAAATTTTTTTTCGAACGGCTCATGACCTTAAAAATATTCTTGAATAACCGTTAAGGTTTCGAAATTACTGGTTGTTTAAGGATATCTGCGAATTGGTAAGTACTACGATAAAAAGTAATGGGACCAAATTTGTAGAGAATTACAAGATCTACAAAAAATACGCGATATGTGTACACATAGAAGTAACCGTTTAGAAGATATGCCAAAAAAACCCTTAAAATGCCAAAAAACCGGTTTCTATTGAATATCTTCCATACGGTTACTTCTATATGTAGAGTAGAACGGGGCAGTGTCGTGCACTCAACTTTGACATGCTCGTAAAGCCGTACATCTCAAGCGAATGCGACGAGTAAGCATTCGATTGAAAGATAATTTCGTTGGTTACATCCATGTGTAACAAGATTTGTGTAGCGAGAAATTGTGTTTGTGTAAGTGAAGAAAAAAAAAATGTGAACGACATTACCCCCCTCAAAATTTGTGGGGTAATGCCGTGCATTGTTTTTCCGAGTATAGTAAAGGTACCAAAATGTGTGAGAAATGATAGGTAGTGGTTCTATTAGAGGAGATTTAGCATTATCATGTATTTATTCATTAGTATACAAATGTGAAGTACATAATATGTTGTGTAGAGTAGAACGGGGCAATGTCGTGCACTCAACTTTGACATGCTCGTAAAGCCGTACATCTCAAGCGAATGCAACGAGTAAGCATCTGATCGAAAGATAGTTTCATTGGTTACATCCATGTGTAACAACATTTGTGTAGCGAGTAATTGTGTTTGTGTAAGTGAATGTGCACGACATTACCCCAATGGTCGATTTAAAGATCAACTTCGATAACTCGGTGAAGCCCAAAATTTTTTTCAAAAACCAAATACTTCTTTTCTTTGGCAGGATATTTCGTTTCAGAAAACACTTACCTGGTATATTTTCCCGGAAGGAAAATTATTTTTCTGACCCGATAAAAAAACACTTTTACCGTCCCGAAAGCGTGCGTTTTGAAAAAAAGGTTACTCTGTAGAGACGAACTGGTGAAAATTGCTAGTATTATACGCATAAGCTCAGTAAGTCAGCAGGTCCCTACCTTACGAACAGTTGGTAAATCATTCAATTCTTTGGGCTAAAACAGCCAGTGCACGACATTACCCCCTGCACGACATTACCCCGTTCTACTCTACACATATCGCTTATTTTTTGTAGACCTTTGAGCCTTAATAACTTTTTATGCGCAAACGACTTTGCAATGGACTTTTCACAGTTTGTGTATCATGCATAAATAAAGACAATTCCGGTGAAAAATTTCCACTGGGAATTTTTTCGCACAGAAGCTCTTTGTTCGTCTTATTTTCCTGGGCTATACTTGAAAATCAAAAATTAGAATACATTTTTAGGTTTTGCCAAATTTCATATAATCTAGCTCACAGTGTAAGGTTATGCAAGTAAGTATAAGATTAATAAAATGGTAATAAAGCAGTTTAGAAAAAAATTTTATAGTTGGAATAGAAATCGTTAATTTTCATAATGCGAAAATTTAGTATTAGCACATTATAATTTTAACTGTAGATGAATTTGTCAACTTTCCTCTGCTAAATAATGCCTTAATAAAAACCTAATCTGTCCGACCTGTTATTTTATTTTGGTTTTAGTTAAAAAACTCAAACTCAGATGGTAAGGGCTTTTTACTGCTTGGATTATTTTTATTATTTGTTCTACTGCCTTTTGTTTACATACCAAATGTCATTCATCTTCAACAAATACACAGTTTCAGTTTGTCGTATTATGATTTTAAGGAGTGTGACCCCGCCCACCTTTCCAGTGAATATTATTTGTCTTGATGTCTTTTACATATGTACTGAATTTCGTCTATCTGCGTTAAGTAGTTTGAGAGTTATGATGAATTAGCTATTGGGAGGGAATGGCACCGCCTACTTTTCTAGCCTATATCCTGGTATTGACTGATACTAATTCAATGCGATTTCCGCTTTATTAATTTTCGGAAGTTAATATGCAGTTTTGAGCCACAGTGCGACGTTTTTATTTTACTGAGAAGTCGGCAAATAAAAATCTTATTAGGTACCAAAGAACAAAAGCTTCAAAATACTGGTCAGATTGTATAAAAATGGTTAAGACTTTACTTAAGCCAACTTAAGAAAAAAAAAAACAAAGTAAGTAACCATAAATTCTGCAACCAAAAAAAAACATTCAGATTTACTTTCAAAAACCAATTAAAGCAAACATTATACATACTTACAAAAGGAGCTTCTTATGCATTACCACGGAACATAAGCAAAATTTAATGGCGCGCAATTCAATCTTTATGAAATTTAAAAACCGGAAGTCCCCAAGCAATTTCCGCACAAATAAGAATTGTCGAAATTCCCTTAATGAGGAAAATGTTCGCTATTATTTGGTTTAAATTTAAATAAAATTGCAACAGCAAAAATATAATTTGAGAAATAATACAAAAAAACTCTTCTTTAAAGTAAAAACATTTGAAAGTACAAAAAACAGTAAAACCTTTTGTTTTTCTTTCGCTTCCTTTCAGCCTTCACCCAGAAACGCTGGGCTAAAAAATTTATTTTACAACCCAAATTCAAGGATAAACAAACACATGCTACGCATTTCACTACAAAAGTAGGATACATACAGAGAAGGGTACAGGATATTTCTTATTTTTTATTTTTTTATTTTCAAAAACCAAAGCAAAGCGAGACTAAAAATTTATATTGGGTGACATAATTCAGCACAACAAAGGTCAACAACAGCGTTGATGGGACTGAGACTTAAAAGGAGACTACGTTTATAAATACAACTGATACGACTGATCCCCCGGCTGGGGGTAGGACATTGGTAAGGAAAACTTCCTTAAGGCATGATATGCTGTGATTATTTATGAATTCCATCAAAGCATTATTAACAACAGTGAAAACCAAAACAAAAACAAAGGTCAAAAGAAAATACAACAATACAAAAACGAAAAAACAGAAAATGTTGAGATTTTATAAATGGATTTTTAATTACGTTTACTGTCGCATTATTTAACGCGACAGCGCATTTTAGTATAAAACGGTTAATTTTCAATTTAATGTGCGTAATGTGGGCGCCACATTTCAAAGTTGTTTCACTGTGGGGGGATGGTTGTCTAGGGTGTGTAATGGGTTAATGACGGTAATATGCTAATGATTAAATCAATATTGATGAAAGCAATGATTCATTTGAAATCAAATCCCTTCCTTAGCGATTTGTAAACAATATTTTAGTTTGGTATTAATTAGCTTTAAGTAATGGACAAAAAATGGAGTTTTTGCTTTAAGACTAAAAGGGTTCATAAGTTTTCACATTTTTCATACAAACTATCTGACAGCTTCGTTTCAGCCGTTTACACAAAATTCTTTTTTATATTGTAGTATTCAGCACAAATATAATTACTCTCATTTCATTGATGCCTTCATTACAAAATACCTAAGCAAAATATTAAAATTCCTTTGTACCCTATTTTTTGTTAGAGCTCCAACTTATGGGGGGTAACAAGAATAAATAACCTTCGGAACTACACAGCAGATCTAAACAACTTTTTCTTAAGACTGTGGGAGTTATCATGAACACACATTCTTGTGCTCTCGAGAATATTTAGTCATGACAAGGCCCAGAGTCTTAAGAAAAAATTGTTGGCTTGATCAAACGTGTAAATAATTCAACTTTTCAAAAGAAGAAAAACACTAAAACTAAGCTATTTAATTCAACTACTCCTTTCGTCTGACCTTATCCAACATTCAGGCCTGTTCTGTAATCCGTTTGATTTCAAATACTTTTCATTTTGGAAACTTTTTGGTGAAAATGTTGAGACACACGATATAAAGTATTAGAATCTCTTTTGTGGAGAATTATGGGTTCTACAAATAACATTGATTTTTATTTACGAAAAAATAACCGCTTAGGAAATATTCGATAAAATCGAAATTTTCGACTTTTTGCGGTTCTTTAAAGAATATTTCCTAAACGGATACTTTTTCGTTAATGCAAATCAATATTATTTGTAGAACCTTTAACTATTCACAAAATAGATTCAATACTTCATAACGCTCGACACACCGATTTCTTCGAAAAGTCTGCTAAATGAAAAGTAATTGAAATCACACGGATTTCGGAATAGGCATGTTAAATTCAAATCTTTAGGAAATATTTATAGCAAAACGTAAAAAAATCGTTTTATCGAGTATCTGCTAAGCAGTTCCTTTTTCGTATACTCTTATACGCATCTTTTAGTGCAATCGTTGTCTTTATAATTTTTAGTTCCAGAGATATAAGAGTGTCCTATAATTCACGCAAGATTGGAATTTGCCGCCATTTGTGCTGTAAAGTGTTGCCAACCACAAAACGAAAACAGTTTGATAGATAGCTAACAATTTAGGGATAGTAAAAATACATTGAAAAAGTTTCAACGCTGCATCAACGAAATTCAGCCACATTATTGAAAAGCAGCTAAATAGTTTTTTAACCCAACTTAAAAAGTTGTGCACAGTTTTTATATGTAAATGTAACGAGGAGTCGTACAAAAAAAAATTAAAAGCCGTTCAAAAGATAATTGGATTCTGTATACACCGTATTAAATTTTTCTTGGAGCCACTCATGGTCTAAAAGATATTCTTTAAAAACCGTTAAGGTTTCGAAAATACTGGTTTCTGAAGGATATCTCTGAAACGGTAAGTCATGCGATAAAAAGCACCAGCATCAATTTTGTAGAAAATCACAAGATCTACAAAAAATAAGCCATATGTGTACACATTGACGTAACCGTTTGGAAGTTATTCAATAAAAACCGGTTTTTTTGCC
Source organism: Calliopum simillimum (assembly GCA_951812925.1). Taxonomy (NCBI): domain Eukaryota; kingdom Metazoa; phylum Arthropoda; class Insecta; order Diptera; family Lauxaniidae; genus Calliopum; species Calliopum simillimum. Next base: position 18,186,564 of record OX638372.1, on the reverse strand, counting down.
ATTTAAAGGTTATTTTTTTGAATATCTTCTAAACGGTTACTTCAATGTGTACACATATGGCTTATTTTTTGTAGACTTACCGTATGACTTACCGTTTCAGAGATATCCTTCAAAAACCAGTATTTTCGAAACCTTTACGGTTTTTGAAGAATATCTCTTGGACCATGAGTCGCTTCAAAAAAAATTTAATACGGTGTATACAAAATCCAATTATCTTTTGAACGGTTTTTTAATTTTTATTGTACGACTCTTCGTTAAAGAGTATTCGCAATTTTAAAAGTAAGATATTTTAATATGAACTTAAACGTAGCATTTACATATAAAAACTGTGCACAATTTTTTAATTTGGGTTATCTCCTAAACTATAAGCTACACGAAAACATTTTTTACATTTTTAAATAGGAAATTTCCTGTGTTACAAAATTGTGAAGAAAAATTTTTCTGCAAAAGTTTGCGTTAGAAAGATATTTGCAAAAAACTGATTTTAGGGACCTTCGAGCCTGAATAACTTTTTATGCGCACAACGGACTTCAATGGAATTTTTTCTCTTTATTCATCATGCTTTAATAAAGACAATTCCGGTGAAAAAAAAATTTAATTTTCCTGGGCTATTAGTGCGACTCACCGTCTTCATCAAAAGGCTTTCGAAATTAAAAGTAATTGAAGCTATCTACACAGATTACGCAACAGTCCTGTTGATTTAACTTCAACATAAAGGTTGAAAGTAAAATTCAAAAAGGAATTATACTTTTGGCTTGGCGTTAATTCTTAAACATGATCTTTCTGATTCCTGCAAATTTTAACAGTTTAAAATTGTAAAATAAAATTTGTTTTAAAAGAAAATGTTTGTTCTTGTTTTTATAAAATGTAAATATGTACAATTGGCCCTATGCTCCTCCTAGGAGTTAAAGGAGAATACATACATACAAATATGTACAATACATTATTTAAAAAACTCCCACAATTTATCTAATTAATTACAATTAAAAATAAATGTTTAAAAAATTAAATTACAAAGTGCGCATAGAAAAATTTTGTATTTAAAACTTTTGCAAACGATATAATTAACAATTTGAAAAGATAGTTATACAACTGTAAAAATTATTATATATATTTAGATATTAATACGGCCTTTTAATTTCAAAAACTATTTCATACTACTAGTTAAGAAGATGCCCAGTTTACAAAATTTCAAATGAAAAGTTCATGGAAATTATAATATCGTTAATATCTAGTTACAGGAATTATTTAATGAGGACCAGCGTACACATTCTATTCAATAGTTGACTAATATAATGGCAACTGCTGATAATAATATTTACTACAAATTGTATATATAAGCGTCCTTATGAAGATCATAGTTACCACAATGTTGCATTTGTAAGTTGGTCGTAAATTTTAAGTAAAAAAAGAGCTTAACTGAGCATTGAAATAAAGGTAAGAAAGAATAAATAAGTACCTAAAACAGCCATATTACATCTTGTGTCCGTATTATTTACTCCTTTCATTTCATTACTTAAATTCTAGTAGTAAAATAGTGAAATTTGCAAAATTTTAATTATATCCTTAGCCGCAAAAATCTTCTACATTTTGTTATAACAGAGTACTAGCTAACGATGAGCAATGTACTAGCCTGAACAACCGCGACAACCACAATGAACACATTCCACTACACGACCTTCTTCCAATTTGGATTTTGGTACACGACATATACAATTTGTACCGAAATTTGTGTCTCTTGTCTGTATGCAACGCAGGCAGCAAAGGTTTTCATAACCAGATTTTTTCCATTTTGCAATTAAATTTCCATCGGCAATTTTTTCCTTAAGACAATAATCGTATAGCTCGCGACTAATGGCTTTGCGTCTATAGAAGAGATCATAGATGTAGCGAGACTTTTGATGATGTATTTTAAATATTGGCCACAAAGATTCCGTAATACGTTTACCTTCGTGCGGTTCCGTTTCAGCTGATAAATATCAGATGCAAATAAGTATGAACAAATATATATTTTTTAATTTCATTGGATTTACCTTCACGCATTTTCTGTTCAAGTTCTTCCAATGTGGGTTCAATCAACTCCCATCCTTCCGGTGGCGGTTTACGACTTCTACGCACTTTGGGCATATTGTATTTCTTTATATTCCTGTTTTCAGGAGTTTATTTGTTTATAATTCTGTTTTCAGGAGTTTATTTGTCAAGAAATTATTTAGAAACTATTAGTTATGTGGAAAAATGCGAAATAAAGCCGATTGCAATTATAAACGTCAAAAATGGCATCTGGCATTAAATAATTCACAATTATCTCCCCTAAACCAGTGCTGGGTAACGCTTAATGGTTTGATACCAATTTTTCCACGAAATTGTCATAATCCACTTCGTTCATTTTGAACTGCTTAAGGCATGCCCCATAACATCAGCTAAAATTATTCATCCTCTGCTCACCAAAATCTGGAGCGAAGAGCGTTTGCCAGAAGATTGGCTACATGGCATGCTAGTCAAACTACCGAAAAAAGGTGACCTAAGCGAGTGCCGAAACTATAGAGGCATTACCTTGCTCTCAGTACCGTCAAAAGTATTGACGAAAGTGCTTCTGAACAGGGTAAGCGAAAAAATTGATTCGGCCATTCGAAAGCAGCAAGCAGGATTCCGGCGAAACCGATCATGCGTGGATCAAATCAACACCCTCAGAATAATTTTCGAACAATCATGCGAGTGGCGTTCTGCACGTCAACTTGTCTTCGTAGACTATAGCACTGCCTTCGACAGTGTCTCCCGAGAAAACATCTGGGTTTCACTGCAACGAAGAGGTATTGCCGCAAAGGCCATAAACTTAGTACGTGCACAATATGAAGGCTTTATATGCAGTTTGTTACACGATGGGTTGTTGTCACCGACATTCACCACTAATTCAGGCGTACGGCAGAGGTGTTTACAATCACCATCACTCTTCCTTATCGTTCTTGATGATATCCTAGATAAAGCTCTTAATAAGGCCAAAAGGGGTATCTAATGGAACTTTACCGAACATCTGGAAGATCTCGACTACGCTGACGATATCTGCCTCTTATCGTCCAAACATTCAGATATGCAAAGCAAAATTGAAGACCTTGTCTTGGAATCACAAAAGGCCGACCTAAAAATCAACGTATCCAAGACTAAAAGCATGAAGCAAAACGCAAGCAATGAAATCACGTTTAAAGCTGGCAGTAATGACATCGGAAACGTCGATAGCTTCACGTATTTAGGCAGCATTATCTCCATGGATGGTGGAGCAAAAGAGGATATCAACTCAAGAATAGCAAAAGCAAAAGGCACGTTTGCTCAACTGAACAAAATTTGGTCTTCATCCGTTATATCCACCAAAACGAGAGTGCGCATTTTTGATTCGAATGTGAAATCGGTTTTGTTATATGGGTGCGAAACGTGGCTTGTTACTGAACAACTAACGAACAAGCTGCAAGTATTCGTCAACAAATGCTTAAGGCGAATACTAAAGGTTTGGTGGCCTCGCACTATATCAAATGCCGAGCTACATCAAAAATGCAATCAGAGGGCTATAGCAATCGAGGTCAAGCTGCGCAAATGGAGATGGATTGGTCACACTCTCCGGAAACCACACAGCGAAGTTTTTCGCCAGGCTCTTGAGTGGAATCCAAAAGGTAGTAGAGCACGTGGTGGACCCAAAATCAACTGGAAGAGGTCGGTGGAAAAGGAAATCCAAGAATCGGGAAAGTCGTGGCAATAGATTAAAGTCATCGCAAGGGATCGTGCCAAATGGAGAGATTTCATATTCGCCCTATGCTCCTCCTAGGAGTTAAAGGAGAATACATACATACTTCGTTCATTTTGGAAGAAGCGGAATTGTAGATATGAAATGTCTCCCAATTTCACTCCATGATTTTTCCGTCTCTTGTATTTCGCACTCCAAATTAGCGATTGAGACAAAAAAAGATAGAAAGGAATACTATCAAATCTGTTTCTACTTGAGAATTATGAAGTGATTTATAGCGTAAATCATGTTATAAATTTCTGGTGTAAATAGGCTATAACTATAAGATTATAAAGTACTTTAAAATTCAACACATTTTTAGCAAAATAATTCTTCTGTGTTTTATTTGGCACTTTTTGCTAAGCTAGCAGTGATAAATCTATGTGGAAGCAACAAGTCAGATTTGGCTATTTTTTATTAAACGAAAATGAATTTTATTGGCAAAAAAGATGTCCATGCCTTATGATATGCTTGAGAAGTCTTGTTACCAAAAAGAAACTAACTGATTTGCAGTATCTGTAACCAAAATTGCAATGACAAATTTTTTTCTTATATGGGTGGCTGACTAACTAACAGCATCTGCATATCCGTTTAACATCCCGTGCATTTATATGAGACCATCGCGAGGCTGTGAAGGTGTTGATTGAGCTCATTCTTGCTTGCTTATATGGGTAATTCTATTCTAACGCGTCAAATCATGTAATCGTCCACTAAAACACCAATATGAGGTTCTAAAATTATAGCAAAATTTTTTTTATATACATTTAAATAGCCTTTATAAGATCCACCACTTAGTATATCGCTTATTTTACATAGCTCTCGTGGAAAACCAAAAATATGAGTAAAAAAGTAACTCCCCTGGCTGTAATCATATACGTTAAGTTAGTAAAATTGTTTATGATTACAGCCAGGGGAGTTACTTTTTTACTCATATTTTTGGTTTTCCACGAGAGCTATGTAAAATAAGCGATATACTAAGTGGTGGATCTTATAAAGGCTATTTAAATGTATATAAAAAAAAATATAAAAAAAATGTTGCTATAATTTTAGAACCTCATATTGGTGTTTTAGTGGACGATTACATGATTTGACGCGTTAGAATAGAATTACCCATATATATTTATCGCCTTCAGGGAAGCCAGTCAAACGGATACAATGTCGATAGCAATATCATTGTACTTCAACTGCTAGAGTTGCGTTTATTATTTGCGTTTTCTTATTCGACTAAAAATTCTACCCTCTCAAGATGTAGAATTTTTTAAATTTTGACCTGAACTCGAATAATGTTGACCTGTTCTTGTTTACAATAGAACAGAAAAAATGCATGCAGCATTTTTTAGATACGAAGGCGATTTGTTTTGCTGGTCAGAATTTTTTTTTAGAAACGAACGGAAAAAAGGCGACATTCAGAAAGAAAAGAAAACGCTATAACTTCGATTATCATGGATTAGTGGAGCTGGAACTCAAGCATTGTCTTAACTCTTTAAGTTTAACAAAAGTGGATGTCTTGTTGCAACTATTTTCCAGCTATTCCAGCGTTTTGTATAGGTTGCTGTGCGGTTGTTGATATTTTCATTTATTTGTTGATTTATTTTGAAATTTTGTTGTTTTACCTGCACACACATCGTACTCTAAACTTTTTGTCAATTGTGACTATATTGAAACTTAACCAATTTTACCTAAAGAAATTCTTTAGGAGCTAATCATGGTTGAATTACCCTGGTTGCAGCGATAACTAATGCTGCTTCTTCTTAAACTACGAAAATGTCAAAATTTTCTAGTCTTTTGACAAATAGCAAGGCGAGATCAGGGTTCCATTTTTGTTTATTTTGACAACTTGCCATAACCATTGTTATTGAATCATGGGAGCTAATAACATAATGGGGGTTATCGTGAATAAATATTCCCGGGGAATTTTCTTAGACTGCCGTGCATTCTCTATTGCAGTTTAAGAAAATTCCCCGGGAATCTTGATTCACGATAACCCCCAATAACAATGATTTCAAATCCGAAAGTACATGTGCTTGTGCGAACTCACACGAAGGGCACGGGCACGTCAAGTTTGTAGGCAAACAGAGGGAAATGAAAGCACCACTTCCATCCGCTCGCCTCGAAATTTGACATGCCCTTCATGCCCATGCCCTTCGTGTGAGTTCGCACTTTTCAGTTCACAATAGCCTTTTTTACGATCTTGTTGCATCGTAGGTTAAGGTGGCGGCAATACTGCCACACATAGACCGCAAGGGCCCAAAGTGATTGTTGCATCGTAGCAAATGCAAAATTATTTGAAATTACAACAACAAATTCTATTGAATTTTCAGAAGCAAGAGTCTTGTAAGCAAGACCAAATTTGCAAGACAAAAACCTATTGCACGATTAGCAGTGTACACACTATCAAAATTTGTCGATTTTCATTTGATCACTCGTCAAATCAGCGAAAAGTCAAAAATTTTTGATTTCTTCACAGTTTTTGACAAATTATTTGAAGAAGCATTCTCACTATCAAAAACTCATCAAATCCATACAAATTTTTTTTGGCGGCAAAATTGGGTGATGCCAAACATATTAATTTTTGCAATTTGATAATGTGTACACCCCGATTGATTTCCAATAGTCTATTGTGACTGATTTTATTTTTTTCATTTGTGATTGCCACAATTGCTTAACCCTTTAACTGTTTATGTCGAGTATACTCGTCAGAGCGAAATAAAAATTTTTCGCATTATGTCGAGTATACTCGTCGTGAAGATCAAAAAATCGCATTCGTATTATTATTTAATGAATCAACTGTAATTTTTTTTTTCCTGAAAAAGGGCAAATAAAGATCTTTTAAAAAATTTACATTTTAGAATATTCGTTAGTCTGGCAACCTTATTTATTTTAATTCACAATAGCTGAAATAACAAATTCTGGGGAAGTACCGTTACAAAACGATTTTATGTGATATTTTTTATCAATGAAATAAATTTTGTTTGTTAACAACGAATAAAAATATATATATTTTAAAAAACCAATACGCAACTTTTGATCATAATTGCCTACTTTTATAGGCGGAAACATTTTACTCTGTGTATGTCGAGTATACTCGTCTTCGATGGAAAATAACTAAGCAGGCAGAAAAAGTTTTTCAAAACAAAATTAAACAGTTAAAGGATTAATGACTTTTATGTTTTTGACAACCATTTTTGTCACAAATTGAAATTAAAATGTAAACGAATACAATTAAATTTAAATTATTTCGTTTTGGTTTAATTAACAGAGATTTATGTGTAATGTTTGCATTAAGCACGTTGATATATGCCTATACAACGATAAGGACCCAACGTTTATGGATTACGACTGGAATGTGCAGCAAATATTAAGAAGAAACTCATACAGCCGCCAATAAGAAAAAAAGAATTATATAAAGATTGTACAAAATAGATATGTATATGCATGTAATTAATACAATTGTGGTTTTCTTCTAAATAACGCACAATCATTCAGTAAAATTTTTGTTAAATCAAAATAAGATACCAAATAAATTTTAAATTCAAAAAATATTTGACAGCAAAACAAAAAACAGCTGTTCTGAAACGTTTGCAATAGCAATTTCCAACAGCGTATGCTCACAGTTATTTACTCCTGCAAATTTGCATATGCTATTATGCAACAAGATCGTGAATACGGCTAATATTCTATTTTGCCACAATGGACAATTGTGAATTGAGCGTCAACTATTGTGAATTTGATTTCGCACATAGAACGATTTTTGACAATCTATTCATCAATTGTCAAAACTTTCATTTCGCGAACGGATGGAAAAATATTTCTTCCAAATTTTTCGCAACAAAAAACAAGAAAATTAATAAAAATAATTAGCGAAAATAAAAAAATAATGTGTAAAAAAACAAAATAAAATTGATACAACGAAAAGCAATCAAAATTTAAACAAAAGCAAGTGCGTAAATAATAAAATTTGAGCATTTAAAATTTGCAAACAAAAGTGGAAAAAAAAAAACAAGCAGAGACCTAGCGCTCCATTGACTGGTGGATTAAAAACAATTTGGTTGGTGGAATGTAAGATTTTAACAATAAGTAATTGCAATTATAACAAATTGCACTGTAATTTAATTAAAATCACAAAAGTAAGGACTTCGGAACTATAAAATTTCAATTTGTTTTAATGGAAACAAAAACAACCATTTTATTTGTTGATTTACTCATGCGTTTTACTAAAGGGCATTGAAGGCGAAGAGCAAGAAGTTTGCTCAGCACTTAGGCGTAATTTAAGTGCTTTCATTCACAAATTGCTAGCGATTTTATAGTAGCATTGGTGTTGTTGTTTTTGCATTATGTGCAGTTGCTTTGTATTTATTGTTTGTATTATTGTTACTCGTCAAACAAAATCTGGGTTTGTTAAGACTACATATCTTTAAAGGCATACGTACATACATACATATAACTAGATTTAATAATATGTATGTATTTTTTGTAAGATATGTACATATTTATTTTACTTTCGCTCATACAAATTTATATAATTTTGTTCAATTAAATTCAATTGAATTGTGTCACCCGCACTCCAACTGCAGTTTCGAAATTTTATTTTTATCCAAATACTTTATTGCTGACTATAAAAAATGTGAAAATTAAAATATTTTCACATACTTAAGTTTTTTTTATTTGTTAAAATTAAGGGGTGTCAACATCAGCGTCAGCGTTTGATGTGAAATTTGTTGGAATTTTTGCTTGTGACTTTCAAGTTAAAACTTCTGGAATTGTCTTTTATTTGCTATACAATTACAAACATATTTACATGCATAGAAACATATTAGCTTACATACATATAATTGCAATTGTATAAATAAATTGCAATTTAAAAGCAATTATTAAATAACTGCAGCTTATCCAAGCATTAAATTAACTGCGAAATTTAGTTTTGTTTCTATTTGTGCTTTTATAACTGTTAAAAGAAGCCTTAATTATCAAGGCTTAAGTCAATACTTTACTTCACATTTTACTAGATAGATTCCTATATTTTCATAATATATATAAAAACTACCTACCAAATAGAGTTAAAAAAGTAATGCCACGTGAAGAATACGGTGCCGGAGACAAGGATATCTACATGCCAAATCTATATTATTTTGATCAAATAAATTTCCTACGAAACCAGGAAATTCCAGTAAAGGGAAGGTCAAACCACTTCCAAATTTCATTCATAATAAAAATTGTGAGCAATCCATTTCAATTGTTTTTAATTACTACAAAGTCCACATACAAAATTAAATAATTAAAAAAATTAACCCAATTTTTGAAACACTGCATGGCAAGGGTACAATCTGTTATACAATCCAGTTGTGCAGTAAATTGTATAATGTATGGGCAGTGTTTGGCTTTCTGAAAACGTTTTTTTTTTTTCTGTAGTGGATGCCTTGTTATCTATTTAGATTCGATACACGAATTTGAAACTTCCAGGGAATTTTTATTTTTTTGTTTTGAGTGGGCGGCACAGAAACGGGAATTTTAAGTGTCATTCTAATTTATACATACACGCATGCATAGTTTTTTGTGTTTCACCCATAATAATATAATTAAAAATTATTTTTTGCTCTTTTGAAATAACAAAGGTTACATTTTGCAAAAATTAAATATTTTTCAATGTTTAGTAACGTATGCATTAATATGATTAGGTTCAAATAAAATTGTTATTTCTTATCATAATCATATATTAAAGCAATCAAAAAAATATTTTAGCTTCGCAGTGGCAATAATTTAATTACTTCTGCAGCATTTCTAATTTTACTCTTTTCGTAGTGGAGCTATTTTCGTAAGGTTAACGTTGAGAATGTAGGCCAAACTAATTTCATTCAGTTTTTTGTCATGTGGACAATATATTATGCAATTTCATTAAACAAAATCGATGGAATTAAAATCGTTGTACCTACAAAACAAAGCATCCAAAGTTATTTTAACTTATTTTAACAGAGACACCAGCATAATAATTAGAAAATGGGGTCCAGTCTTAGTACTGGTGAGGGCTACTTTGTTCATGCACTTGAATAGCAGCAAAAATATTGCTTTACTGTCTTAATGTAGTGCAATTAAAGGGCAGTCCACACGTACAGTTTTACCTCAAGACTTAACTGCGCAAACCGGTTTGTGCAGGTAAGCTTGTACGTATTAACAGCAAGTCAAATTTGCACAGTAGAAAAATGCGGCCTGTACTTTCTTTGAATTTCCAAAGATTTTTTTCCACAAACTGAGCTTGCACAGGCAAGTTGGAACGTGTGGACGGCGTACAGGCCGTGCCTTCAATCTATCGCTTAAATTTCACTCTTCAAACGCATTTATATTGCATGTGATAGCTCTGTCATGAAAATGTTCACTTTTTTAATTAATCTATTATGGAAAATATGCAAAAAGAAACAATTCAAATGAAAATAAAATTTTTGCTAGACGTCATGTTGCTGTCAAAATGAAATACTGAAAACTGTACACACTTGCCTGTGTCGTGTGGACACGATGAAAAAAGTATGCGCAAACTCTAGTTTGTATGAACTAAGTTTGAGCAGGTAAGACTGTACGTGTTGACGGCCCTTAATATTCAATTTTATTAAAAACTAAACTTCTAGCAAATCGGACAAATGGTTCTCGAGTTGTTTGTCTGTGTGTTTGTGTGTTATAGCCTCGAAAACCACTTGAGCAATTTTGATGAAATTTTCACAGTACGTTAGTATAGATCGGGAGATGGTGATAGGCTAGAAAAATGGGCGGTGCCACGGCCTTTAATAACAAAATTCAACATATCTCTGAAACTGTTTGACGCATAGAAATGAAATTTGGTATATATGTAAACGGCACCGAAATAAATAACATTTTCTGAAAAAGTAGTCGGTGCCACTCCCCTCAAAAGCACAATTTGTCATATATCTGAAACAATTCAAATCACATAGATGAAATTTGTCAAATATATAGGGGGTACTGGGACAAATTACACCTACTGAAAAAGAAGGTGGTGTCAACCCTCCATATAAAGTTATTCGTCATATCTCTGAAACTATTCGACAAAGGTGAGGGAATAGACACCAGGTAATAGCTGGTATATCATAAATCATGAAGTGGGCTAAGTGTATTGAAGTTCTGTGGGTTATATTGAATCAAAATACGAATAAAACAACTTCATTTCAAAGCTAAAACTTTTTCGCACAACTTGTATCGATAGATTTTTGTTTGTTTTAAATGCTTTACAATCATACAAGTTATTTAATAATTTTTGTCGGTCACATGCTTTTACTACCTACATTAAAAGTTTTAAATAAATACACTTGCTTTCGTCAATGTTCCTAATTTCAGCAATATTTTTTTAAGCTTTTTTGTTTTTGCTGACAGTAAAATGACAAAGTGTAAAATACAATGAATACAAATTTAACGTTCAATTTGTAAATGCTTTATTTACTTCGCTAAATAGTGTGAAAGCCAAAACACATTCTACTTGTAGCAACTATTTTAAAACAAACGATTATATCAGCAACAAGCTAATAAATTAGCGCTATACTTTTTTTTCATTTTCAACGTGCAAAAATTTTAAAAATTTCACTTATTAAGAATTTGACGATGATCAATGCAAAGCTGATTACTGCATTGTTGCTACAAACGCCTTGACTGACTGCATAACAGAATTGACTCACTAATTTCTTCTTTTTTTTCGAGGTAAAATAAAACTTTGGTAAGACTTATAGATTGACAGCAAAACAAATCCTTTCAAATTGTTGTTACTCATTCTCAACATTCAACTTAAACGAAATAAAAACAAAGTAAAACAAACAAAAAAATAAGAACGACAAGAAACAAGTTCATGACAACAGCACCACTTTGGCAGAATAAGGAAGGTCTTAGCGGGTGCTTTAAACAAATTTGGGGCAGGTTTTGTTTACAAAACGTTGGCAATGAATGTAAACAATAAAACAAGATGCCAAAAAAGCTATTGTGTCAATCATAAAGAAGAGAAAATTACGAAATCGTAAACAAACATAATTTCGAGTGGCTGGCTCACTATTATTGTGTAAACACAATTGTACATAAAACTTATGTAACACTTTTAGGTGCTATTACATATTTATATTGCTCCAATTCCACCGCCAATCAACTGATAAGCTATAGTGTTTTTTTTTTCTTTATTATTTCTCTTTGCTGCCCCACTTCAAGTTCAATTTTGTGCGCAATTCTATTAAGTATTTAATGTTATGATTTAATTTAATAACACATTTAAATTATTATTGTTATTTAAATATTTTTCTTTTTCTATTATATGTATGTTTTCAGTGCTTCATGTATGCATTTACAACTGAGCTATACACTCCGTACAACGCTATTTAGTATATGTACATTTACTTGAGTAGAAAAAGATAAAGAATAAAAAAAAGTATACACGAATCACAAAAATGGAACCAGACACGGAAGGCAATCTCTTAGAGATTATGGACTTGGCACGCACATTGCGTCAAGAGCAACTCTTTATACAGCATGAACAAGCAGCTTTTGCTAATCTAACTGAGACTCTGGCAATGAATTCTACATCAATTACAAAGGTTTATGTTTATATTTTTATTTTCTTTGTTTAGTTTTGTTTGTAAACTTTTTCTTTTCTCTTTTTTCCAGCTCGCTTATCTTTGTGCTCAGCAGCGTCAAAATCTTAATGACTTAATTATATCGCGTCCCGATGCTGGTCCAGCTATTTGTTGTCGTCGTGCAAATAATTTTGATAACGCCAAATTTATCGATGCAAAGAAAATCATGGACTATGAGGTAAAAAATCAAATATTTAACTCAAATTTAGATGTAAACAAAATGTGCTTGTTAAAATATGCCCCAAAAAAGGACGCTTAAAACTAAATATTTTTAATACATTTTGCTCTGTTTGGTGTGCCCCAAAAAAGGACGCTTAAAACTAAATATTTTTAATACATTTTGCTCTGTTTGGTGTCATTATAAAAGTCGCGTGCATTACTTTTTTTAATTAAACTTTTATGAATCAATTTGAGAGTGAAATTGCCCTCAGGAAGAGATTTAACTACAGAAAGTACGAAAGGACTATGGCATTTAACAAACAACTTTTTATTTCAGTCATTAGTTAACCATTAGTTAAATCACCAAATTTCATTGGCTAACCATTAGTTTACCAACAGCTGATGAACAACCACGCAATATCTTTTTCTCGAGCCGTAACAGTGTCGGTTTTTTGCACTAAATTATATTTTTGTGCTCTTCCACTATATTGGTCATAAAAGTCACTTCTTCATCAATAAAATTTGCTGCGTATGCGTTTTCTGTCGTTTTTCTTTTCCCAAACATAAACAAAAAACAAATATTTTCACAAACCTGAAAACAGATTCCACACACAAATTTAAATGTGCTGGCATATTTTTTCTTGTTTTAGTTAACCAAAACACTGTGAATATGAAACATTAGTTGAACACTTGTCACCATTTTAACTAATAACTTAACTAATGACTGTGAATCCGGGTCTAATTGGTAAAGTTGCTCCCCGTGCACTCAGATACGTATTTGTCGTTGACTCGTACTGCACAAATTCGAATTGGCTCTAAATGAAAATAACCGAGAAAAGTAATACATCGTCATGAAGTTTTCAAAAGAAAATGCTGCACATGCGGCAAGCAGATGCATTTTTCAAGTAACTGTTTTCAGACCTTGTCAGAATATCCCCATTTATCTCCTGATTGTTAAATTCATTCGCAGTATTTGTTTGAATAGATTCAGTAGGAGACTTTTTGGATTTGATTATAATACAGTAGCCTTCTTAAAACTCTGACTTATAATTTATTATATAATTTTATATATTTTAAATTTGCTTTTACCATTATTTATAAATTTATAATTATATTTATACAGCATGCTATCGTCTATGAAGAGCTCTTCAATCATCTTTATCGCTCACCATATTTGCTGGCGCTTTCCCTATCAACTGGCGATCGTATACCAGAAATAACGCCTCAACATATGTCATCAGTCATACATACAATAACAACGGGTCTTTATGGCAATGCTATTAATACAAAAGATGTCGAAATGATACTCAAATTACTGCGTGAATTAATTGAAATACAATTTGTTGTTAGCGATAATCCAAGACGTTTGTTGCATACTAACTCCTCTGCATTTGCACGACTCTATCAACGTCTAAATGAATCAATGTTTTCGGCAAAAATTTTTCTAACAGCTGCACTTTTTGAACCAATTATGCTAGTTTTAGTTGATAGTGAAACCATACTGGATGTTGATCCCAATAAAGTGATACAAAACTTAACACTTAAGGAGCGCTCGAGAAGGTAAAAACAATCATATGAGTGCGATACCTAATTGCATTTTTTGATATATGTTTTTTTTTATAGATTTGGTGAAGAAACTGCCAATGAGTATGCTGAAAATATACGAAAATTTCACAGTGATACTATTTTTAAATTGCATTCCCTTGCCAAAGCGTTTATCGACAATCTAACCTGCAAATGGTCACTTTTTCCTTCAACATTACGTTGGTTGGTACAAACAATGTGTCATCATTTAAAGCAGGCACATTTTTCTGATAAAATTATTAACGAAATTATCACCGACATGGTCTTCACACATTTTATTTGCCCAGCTATAGTTAGTCCAGATATTATTGGCATCATTGACGCACCTATATCGGAACAAGTACGTTTCAATCTCATACAAATTGGCCAAATTATACAAATGCTCGCCTTAGCCAAACATGATGATGTTGATGCCAAATTCGCTGAAGTTTATGCAAAATTTGAATGTAATATAGTCAATAATTTGATTGATTTATTGCTGGTAAGTCGCTCTGGTGAAGATGTTGTTGCCATATTATCGCAACAAAGTGATTTTGAACGTACACACTTGCTGAGTACACAAAGCGAATTGACTTATTTTGTGGAGTTCTTTCAAATTCTAATGGGTAGCGAAGAATATGATGTACCAAGCGATGATCGGCAGAAATTAAAAAAGGTTCTGGCACACTTACCGGTTGAAGTACAACGCTTGCCGTCAAGTGGAGTTGAAGCAGGCACTACGGTTAGTGGTAATGATGTTCATACACACAGCAAAGAACGTTTCTCAAAACAAAGTCTGAAGAGTAAAATTGCAAAAAGCATGAGCTTTAGCACGAATGGTAATAGTGGACATGCTGATAATAGCATTGTGAATGGGAATGGACTAACGAATGGAAATCACAGTGTCAGTCAAGGTAAGCGAGTAATAAACACTAAAGGACGTTGTAATAATATTTTTGAGAATTATTTGTGTTATTTTACTTACAGTCTTAAAAAAGCGGATTAAATTTTTAAAACGTAAATCGATTTCTTTTAATTTAAAGTCAATAGAACTTTTAAACCATCAATCAAACCATTGATTACACTTGTATAACTCTATCCCTTCAGTTTTCATCAATAACCTTTTAGAAATTTTTAAAAGAAGCAAAATTTCATGCATTCTTTAAAAAATCAGAAAATCTTTAAAATAATTTACAATGGGCCTTATCATGAATAAACATTCTTGAGAATTTTTTCTCGGACTCCCTAGCATACAATCGCAAAATAAAAATTTTCTGGAACTTTTTAACAAGGAATTCGAATTCGATGCTAACTTTTCATTTTCAAAATCCACTGAAATGAATAAGAAAACGAATTTTTTAATCGTAAAAGCATAAAAATGTACTAGTACGAATAAATGCTGAAAGTAAACTTACATATCGATCGTTTAAAACGTCTTTGAAATTGAATGCCTTAACGCGATTAGAACGACATTTATATCGGATTTGAGATTGAGAAAAAGCACTGAGCACTAACACATTTTTTTTCGCGTTCAACTTTACAAAAAACACTTAATCTGGTTGGAAAAGTACTTATTTGGCATCACTTTGTCAAAGTCAATGGTAAATACCAGGGCTGCAAAGTAGTTTTTTAGCGAATATTGGAAGAAAAAAGTTTCCCATCTGCAAATGGAATTTCCATTTTCAAAACATTAACGATTTTATTTGCTCCCTCTCTAGAAAGGAACATATTCTCGAGAGGGATTTTCGAGACAAATTCATGATAAGGCCTAGTATATAACTAGTATATAAAATACCGTTATCCGTGCTTTTAGGAATTTGTTCAACAAATTTGTTAATATTAATTTTCGCAACCCATTTATTTGTTCTTAATACAAATACAATAAAATATTTTTTCTAAAACTTTATTCTTTTACAGCCACAACTATTCCCGAAACATCCAACGTTTCAAATGCATCTGTCTCCAATAGCCCTGCAAATACTTCACCCATTCGTACGCTAAACGCGCAGAGCGATAGCTGCGAAAACGAACCCGTGCTCGTTTTTAATGTTTACAACAGTGATGAAAACAAACTACAGCCGCTTACCGAAGAAGAAGTACTCAAAATGAACAGCATTGGACAGGAAATATCTAATGGTGAAGCAGTGCTTGGTGTCGATGTTGAAAGTTGTAATATGGAAAACACCATTGATAAATCATCAGTTGCCAATGGCTACGACGGTATCGATGGTATGAGTGATGATGTGCTACGACCGTTGCATGTAAAACATACACTTTTCTCGATATCACACGATGATGCATCTATTGGTAATTCAGATATTTTAGAAGCAGTCAGCGAAGCACCTTCAAATCATTCTGTTACTAGTTCACTTGAATTGGAAGAAAATGATCAAAATGATAATCTCTCAGATATGGTTTCAGCAAATGTTTCAGGACGCGGTACGCCAAATATTTCAGGCCGCGATACTCCATCTTCACAAGTCACGGATGGCGAATCCGTTCACAATGCTATACCAACGCCACAAATGCAGAAATTGCTTTCAAAGGCGCGCTCAGATATTGAGGATAAGTTTTGCAAATTTGAAATTAAAAAGCTTATAGGTGGCGATGAAACTGTGTCGATACTTTCTGACACCTGGTCGACTGATGTCTTGGCAAGTGATTCCGAAACTTTGGATGCTAGCGAGCGCGAACGTGATCGAAATTTTTCAACCCCGTTAATACCATCAGCTGTAGTTTTACCAGGTGATAACAATTTTGATGTGCTTGCTGGTTCTGGCGTTGGACGTGGTATGTATTTAGATGCATCGGATCAGCGTTCAGAGTCTAACTGGAGCACAGATGTGCTTGCAAGTGATTCGGAGAAATTGGCAGAAGTTGATACCGATGACAATATTAGTATCACTGCAAGGTCAGATATTACAGATGCAGGTGGACGCTCTGAGGCAGATCGCGAATCTTCACAAAATATGGGTCGTGCAGGTAGCAGAACTGCAAGACGCGCTGGTGGTACAAATGAGCATCGTGCACAGCGATTGCCCGAATTACCACCATACTTCGGCTCGCGTAATGAAGGGGGCGGCGATACAAATTATCATACGCCCGATTCACCCGGTAGTTATGGCAATGCTGCAGCAGGTGCACCTGTGCGCGATGATAGTCCTGGTAGCGGTAATGATAATGGCAGCGATCGCTCACAAGAGGATTCTGCCTTCTTTGATGCAGTAAATTCTTATGAGGATGCTTCAACTGCAATAAACAGTAATCGTGCAGCTAATAACTCTGGTGATGATGCGGTTGGCACAAATTTAAGTTCCGCAGCATCGTTACATTACCAATCGTCCCTGGCACGTAGCTCTGTGCGCACGACCAATCAGTACAGTGGCGAAAATAATTTTCAACAAAATTACAAGTGTGGTGGGCCCGGTGGTAGCAGTAATCGTGGTAAGGAACCTTATTTGGCAACACCTCGCATGCGCCGACAGACATCGGCAGAAAGCAGCATTTCAAATCAAAGTGTTACATTCGATGAAAATGTTGCGTCCACATCGGCAGCAGCAGCGAAACCACCACCTAAATCTTACCACAAAGGGGCGTTGAAAAAGAAGAAAAATAATAACCACAATGTGCACCAGCAATTCAGCAACTCAACTAAAGCAACTAAGAATAATGAATATAACCTTATCGATTTCAGCGACTTTGTTGATAACGATACTGCCCCAACTAACGCCGTGTCATCAACCGTTGAACAGTCAATAGTAGATCTTTTAACTGATGATGCTAGCGACGTTGTGCATAGACGAATTTCCACGGAACAGCGTTCAGCAGTTTTTGATGGCCGTCGAAATGGTATAATGGCAATGAAGGGTGGTGATGATACTGGAATCAACTCTTCACCGGCACTACGACGTCATCGTAGTTTGAACTATGAAAATCATGAAATAATGATAAGCACAACTGTTTCCAAGCGAATCTCAGCAATGCCAAATCTAAAAAATTACCCAGGAACAGATGACTTCAAAAAACAGCAGCAGCTAGACGATGAATTGATGTTGATAACTAAAACAGATGAGTTGCAACTAAGTGATGGAGGCAATGACCCAATAGTAAATGGTGGGACAGATGCAACTACAGCAGAAATAACCGATGGAACAAATGCTGTTAATTTTAAGAGCCAATCTGCCGCAAATGACACAACACAAAAAACGACCAAATCTACTGGTGCCATTCCAAAAAGTATCAGCTTTGATGCTTCCGCCGATAAAAATCCTGTTTCTAACTCAACAGCACGTTCAATGTCGCATCGTTCACATCGTGGGCACGAACCTTCATCATCATCATTGCGACACACATCGTCTAGTGCTGCTGCTGCTGCCGGTAATTCGGGTATATTTAATAAATTAAAACAAGGTTTCTTTAAACACAGACGTAGCAACAAATCGGCGTCGTCGTCACGCCACACGACATCAAATGACGCGCCTAATACAAATGAGGATGAATTTGTTTGCCACCAAAGCACACGAAGCGTTTCGTTTAGCAAAGACGCCTCGGAACCAGCTTTTGATATTTTTAATGATACCACTGCAGAAACAGCGGGAACAACTGCTGGTACTAGCGGTGGTATTGGACGTGGCAGTGGTGTTACAGCTGCCACTTACAGTGATATGAGTGAAGATATATTGGCAAAGTATCGACGCAAAGTAAGTACCTCAAGTGAGGCGACAAATTCCGATTCAACGGGAAATAGCTGTCATGCAGTGCGTAAGGACTCGGATATTGAAGCACGGTAAATATGAACATCATGATTATTAGAAAAAAAAGGACACATAACAGGAAAAGTAGAATTTTGGTTTCTATGGCCATTTTTTTGTTTTGTCTTTTGCTGTTTAGTGATTTTTTTTTTTTTTTTCTTAGTGTTTCACTCAAAACACTAAATAGAAAGATCCCACCATACATTAATGGAGCAAAGTATCATTGTCTCTCAAGCTTTTTATATTTTTTTTTTTTTTTTCTAGAGTACCTGCTGTGAATTATAACGACAACCCCGTTGCATTTAATGTTATAAAAAAGAAAATTCGCACCGTACTATCAAAGACTGATTTGCATACAGGTGACTTCCGTCACACCACAGTAAGCATTTAAAACACAATATTTTACATGCCATTGTAATATAATTATTCTTTTCTAGTACTCAAATGCCTCTCCACTGCTCACATATCTTCAAATACAATTAGCTCAAGCAATGAACTTGCAAAATTTTCAACAAATCTCATATGTTTCTGAAGCTATACGTTGTTTAGCCACTTTGGAACCGAAACAGCATCAGCAGCTGCTGGAAGAATTGCAAACTGATATACAAAAGCGTCAGAATTACTTGCAATATCTGATGCGCTATCGGCAAAATGTTTTGTTAATTATGGAAAATATAGGACAATTTGAATCTCGTTTACGTGGCGAGAGAACAACATGCAATCGTTATTTAATGGCAATGTGTATGCGTTTGTTTTTAGAAAAACGTGAAGCAAAAATTGAAGCTTTCCAAGAAGAATTTTTACGTCTTACAGTATCAGATGATAAAATTGATTTGATTGAGGAATTCATTGATAGTTTAATGGACGAGCTACGGGCAGCGAATGGTTTTTTAAATGGTTTATCATCAGAATGGCTAGCGCAAGAAGCGCGTATTTCAATCGAACGTATACTTTTGCAACGCATGTATCAACAGGTTATGTTTCCAAATGAGGATGCTGATTTGTCTCGTGATACGTAAGTTAAGCAATGAGACAACATGACAATGGAAAACAATAACATTTATTTATTTCTTTATCATTTCAAGTGTGTTATCCGAGCATATACGTAAACTACAAAAAATAATACGCCCCTCTCATCCAGCTTTGTGCATACCACAAATATTTTTGGCAGAAGCTCCTTGGACTTTTGCACAACAGCAGCTATCTTACATATCAGCATATAATACACCACGGGAAAAATTGCAATGTGTTATACGGTAAATATTACTTTTACTTTTATGGTACTAAAATAACTGGGTTTAGTTGGGTAGCTCTAAAAACCTTCGATTTCATAAAATGTGTGCACAGCTAAAGCGCAAAATTCAC
The DNA here is from genome assembly GCA_951812925.1 of Calliopum simillimum. NCBI lineage: Eukaryota > Metazoa > Arthropoda > Insecta > Diptera > Lauxaniidae > Calliopum > Calliopum simillimum. The sequence continues at coordinate 18,166,342 of OX638372.1, read as the reverse complement.
TGGAAAGTAAGGCTATTGGCAATAATTTGGGAGATAATATTTTGGCATTTTTGTAAGAGTTTATTCTTAATTTTTTTAACAGGGAATACGAAGCGCGAATAAATAATAGCCGTATTTCTTTTGGCGCGTATATAGACTGTGTCAAAATCAAATTTAAAATTGGAAAGAAATTGCAAAAAATAGTGGAAGAAAATACGATTCACGATTACAATGCTCACTCTTGAGAGAGGAATATATTCTCGAAAGGGAGCTGCTAGAAAAATTCACTATAAGGCCCTTTATATTTCCAATTCAAATTATTCGAGTTATACTTCAAAAATAAATAATAATACCATTCAAATTATATTTACAGTTGCATTTCCAGCATAATGAGTTTGTTACACATGTCAAGTGGTCGGATTCCAGCTGCTGATGATTTATTACCAGTTTTAATTTATGTTGTTATTATGGTATGCAAATGATTTAAGTTCTTCATGTTTAAAACAATTTTTTATATTTTTCTTTATTTTAGGCAAACCCTCCTTATTTACTTTCAACAGTCGAATATATAACTTGTTTCATAGGACACAAATTGGATGGTGAAGAGCAATTTCATTGGACTATATTTGGTTCAGTTGTAAAATTCATAAAAACAATGGACTATTTAGATTAGTATTTTTGTCTGTCTACGAGCAAAGCTAAATATTTGAATGGCTTTTTGTTACGCAAAAAATTTTTAAATTACCCAAATACTTTTGCATAGAAATTTGTTAGAATTTTTGAACGAAAAAAACAACGATTAACAACTTAACCTTCTTGAAATATTTCTTTCAAAGAAGCTTAAAAGAAAATTCCTATTTTTAAAATGATTTTTGTAAAATGTTTTTCACGAGCTATCAATAAGTTGATTTAAAGCAAGTTTCACATATTAAATAGTACACAAGAGCAACACATATACAACTTATTAAATATGAAGATAATATTATATACATACTAAAAATTAATGTTATTTTTTCACTGCAGTTTTTTTGTTTTTTGTTACGTATTTTTTTTGTTACAATAATAATTTAAGTTAATTTTTTTTTGCTGCTTAGTTTTGAATTGCAAGATGTTCTTTTATTAAAATTTTCAAAATGTAAAAATAAAAATTATCTAAGCAATAAGCATTCTAAAAAATGGATCGTCATTTGTACCAAAATAATCATTGTTAGTAATAGTGCATACTGTAGTACATCAAAATATTTTTCGATATTTATTAAACCTTTACATCAATACTTATTATTCCCGATTTATTTAATATAAATAAAATAATGTTACCTAGATGCTCTTACCTTTTGTTTTTTTATTAAAAATGGTGATAGAGTGCAAACAAAATTTTAGACATAAAATTTGAAAATTTTACATAAAATGACCAAAAAATATGTACTCTTTTTTAACCATTTATTCAACCTTTTCGATTCGGTAATACTTCTTCCTTTATATGAAATATTTTCTACTTTTTCTTACTTATTTAGTCCACGACCGCAGAAAGTGCTGATATTCCCGGAGAATTTTTCTCAAACTTCAATAGAGAATGCACGGCAGACTGACAAAAATTCGCCGGGAATATTTATTCACGATAACCCCCAATTTGTTTTTCCATTTTAATCAAACTAGAGTTCGCCTTGTGGCCGAAATTGGACCATTTCGATCTTACTATAAAGCTTTGGTCGAAAAAACACAAAAAGCTTTTAATAGTCTTCCTTAAAAACATAAAGGTCATATTCTTATTCCTTGGTGTTAGCCCTATCTGTATACCCAATTTTAAAAAGTCAATGTAGTGGCTTAGCCGTGAAAGTGTTTTCCATTTAGGGGCGTGGTACCACCCACTGAAAATCATAATGGTCATGTTATCGTTTCTTAGTGCCCACCAAATAAATCTCCATTCCGAATTTCGTAGACAATTTTAACCCTTTAAAACCCCCACATGTAGGTCTTTTAACCTACATGTGGGGGATACATGACCCACATGTAAGGGTCTTAGAGGGTTAAAATTTTCTACAAAAATATTCCTTGTAATATCCTGCATAAGTTTACTGAACACATGATACACCTCAAATGTAAGGATCACATAGTTATTTGCATCGATTTAACACAAGAATGCGTTATTTTTGTTTTTTTCATGTACAGTGGATTAAAAAATTCAAAAATCGATTAAAAAAAAATCTGACGTGCTGGAGAAAAACGACGAGACACGGGTGTTTTGTTTTAACGCTTACTTTAAGAATTTTTTGGATTTTCTCATGTGTTTTACAAAAAGTTTCAAATTATCGACAGTTTACTAAAAAAAACCGAAAAAATAGGCAAAAACGCATTTTGGTAACTTTTCAATGAATTGTATACAACTTTTGCATTTTTCCATCGATTTTTTTAAGTGGTATCTTATTTTCTTCACAAATATATACAAAAAAAAAAAAATATAAAAAAGTTATTTCTTCTTGTATAAATCTGCAGTTGATTTTGATTTTTTGTTAATTTTTTCGAAAAAAAAAAAAATGCTTTTTTTTTAGAAATCAATTTATTTCGCCGAAACTAACAAACCAACCAAAAAGTGATGTGAATATTATTTTTAGGTAATTTAATTACCTTTGATATGACATATAATACGTTTGAATACAAACATTAGTTCTTGAGATATTTGTATTTAAATGGAACTATTTTTTTTTTGTGGTCCGAAAACCGAAAATGACCGTTATCTAGAAAACGACACGAAATAAAAAAAAAAAATAATGCGATTTTCGGAATTAGCAGCCCATTTCACATATGAAATGGATAGTGGCATTCACTGGGAGATTTGGCTGTTGCATAGTGTAATTTGACTTTTTCCCTATTTTTAAAATAATGGGTGCTACTCTTGATTCCGTTACGCAAATTTTTCTTTTATTGATTCGGAGAAATCGATATATTCTGTCGTTTCTATTAAAAGCATTATTCGCCGGATCGCACTATTACTTGAATTATGCAACGTATTAAATAGGGCGAGATTTTTCGACCCAAAGTAGCGTAGCGTTTGCAAATCACAGAATCTATAAAAATCTCAGAAGGCAGTGCTGCCAAGTCACCGTTTAATTTAATTTAAGTAAGCTGTTTTTGTAGCTATTGTGAATGTGTGTTCTATTCACAATTCAGTGTTGCCAGCTTGAAGCCAATTACTGCGCTGTCAACAAAATTTGACGTTTGACACATTACATTGGAAAAAATTAATCGAACACGTCAGCTACGCAAGTGTAATAATTTCATAAAATTACAAGAAATTTTGTGTAAATTACACATATATCAGGCTATAAATACTGTATAAAAGTAATTTAATATTTTATTAAAATGGTAAGCATAAAATTTATTGCATTAACTTGTTTTTCATGCACTTAATCTCAATTTTTCTTTTTGTGTCTCTTGTGAAGGTACTGATCGCATCGGCGGTTTGCACAAAAAATGGCAAAGGTAAGAAAACGCGAAGCACCCTACTTGAGATTTGTACATATGTATAAGATGTGCGGCAATGAATTTAATGTTTTTCCAATAAATTCTAGTTATAATATCGCGGCAATTTGTGGAAATGACGAAAGCGCGTATTGAAGGGCTGCTAGCTGCATTTCCAAAACTCATGACATCCGGTAAGCAACACACGTACGTGGAAACAGATTCAGTGCGTTACGTTTATCAGCCAATGGAGAAGCTGTATATGTTGTTAATTACAACAAAAGCAAGTAATATCTTAGAAGATCTGGAAACTTTGCGTTTGTTTTCGAAAGTGGTATGTATTCTATTTGGCATTTGTTTTTAAATTTGTTTTTACTGATTTAATAACGCATACGATTATTATTGCAGATTCCCGAATATTGCCACACCTTGGATGAGAAGGAAATTGTTGAAAATGCATTTAATTTAATATTTGCCTTTGATGAAATTGTTGCTTTGGGCTATCGTGAAAGCGTCAATTTGGCGCAAATTAAAACCTTTGTCGAAATGGATTCACATGAGGAGAAAGTTTATCAAGCTGTCCGTCAAACGCAAGAACGTGATGCACGACAGAAAATGCGTGAGAAAGCAAAGGAGCTTCAACGACAACGCATGGAAGTAAATAAACGTGGTGGCAGCGGCGCTAGCAGTTTAGGACGTGGTGGTCATGGTGGCTTCAGCTCTGAAGGTTTTGGTTCAAGTAGTGGCATAGGTAGCGGTTCGATTAGCAGTGGTGCACCATCTATTGAAATGGATAAGCTAACGGCTCCGAAGGCACAGTAAGTCGTTTGTTATGTTTTTGTTGTTGATATTCGAAATTTTTTCAATTTTAATTTTAGAAAACCAGTTTCACGCAACGCGCTTAAACTGGGCGGCAAGACAAAGGACGTCGATAGTTTTGTTGATCAATTAAAGAGTGAGGGTGAAAAAATTGCCAATGTGACTCCAACAATAATAGGTGGTTCTGTAGCAGCAAATGCAATTGCTAGACCCAAAATAATATCTGATGTCCATATGGAAAGGTTGGTTTTTATTATATTTACTTTTTAATATACCTATATGGTATGTTTAAGTGTGAGGGCGATAGTAATTTAGTTAAAAACAGACTAAAAATAATATGAAACATCATTTCAAAAGTTCAAAAAAGTTATTAGCCCAAGAACATTTAGAAAAGTAAATGACGAATCGATAGAATTGAAATTAAAAACCATTTGAAAATGTTCTTTTTCAAGAAAAAAAAAAAAAAAAAAAAAAAATAGTCGCCCGTTAGCTCACTTGTGATACAAAAGAAGAAATGAGTATAGGTCCCTGCACAGGACATTGTGAAATGTAGTGTACTTGTTTTTATTCACACATTTCACACTGAACTGAAGTATTTGATCCAATAAATTTAAGATTAAAATCTTCACTGAAGTAAAATGTCTTGTTTTGTCATAAAAACAAATACTTCAGGTCAGTGTAAAACGTGGGAGTCGAAAAAAATACATTAAAATGTATGATTTTGTTATAATTGCAAGTTGCAACGCAGTGGTAACCCCGAATTGTAGTAGCTTTCGAGAGAAAGAGACGGAGCGTAAACAAAATCGAAGCACAAGAAAAGAGCGAAAAAGTAGTAGCAATAAGGTAGTAGTAGTAGATTGTACAGTATATGTACTGAACTGAAACAAATCAAACAAGACAAGTCTGTGCAGTATTTTTTTTTCTTCTTTCATATCTAAGTACTTTCAAGACATTTGCCTGCGACACTGCACTGAAGTATCTGATAAATAAAAAACGTGTGCAACACATACCGTATCTTAAAACGAAATGTCTTAAAACTCCAACAAGACGTTTTGTGCAGAACCATAATAAGTAACTCTAACTTAAACAATTTTATTAAGATTAGAAATCTACGTAGATTTTCATTAGAAAATTATGTGAAGCCCATTTCAACCAAATGCTATGAAAAGATTTCGATTTTGATGTGGAATGAGAGATTTAGCAAATATCAGATACAAAAATAATTTCAAAATTTCACTCATAAATTCATTGTTTACATTTTATTCAAAAGATCGTATGTGATTTGATTGAGGAAGGTTGATCACTTAGACAAAAGAATGCTTAAATAAATTTTTTATTTACGATTTCAATATACATATTAGTTACTTTTATTCAAATAATTTTGTAGCGTTCATTTAAAAATGGAAGATAAGCTTACTGTGCGCTTGGGTCGCGATGGTGGTCTACAACAGTTTGAATTATCTGGCTTATTGACTTTACGCATTAGCGATGAAAATTTCGGACGCATTAAATTGCTATTGCAGAACAATGATACACATGGCATACAATTGCAAACACATCCCAACGTTGATAAGGAATTATTTAAAACGCGCTCTCAAATTGGTCTTAAGAATCCAGCTAAGCCATTCCCATTGAATACTGATGTTGGTGTGCTTAAATGGCGCTTCACAACCCAAGATGAATCAGCCATTCCATTGACAAGTACGTATTTATTATTGCTCATAAATTTTATTTAGAAAACTATTAATGATTTCAAATCTTCTTCGCAGTCAATTGCTGGCCATCTGAAAATGGTGATGGAGGTTGCGATGTTAATATTGAATATGAATTAGAAGCTCAACATTTGGAGCTGCAGGAAGTTTCAATCACTATTCCATTGCCGTATGTTTTAATGATAAGCAAAAATATCGCCTTCTATTAATTTTGTATTCATTTTGTTTTGTAGCATGAATGTGCAGCCCTCGGTGGGAGAATACGATGGCACATATAATTATGATTCCCGCAAACATGTGCTACAATGGAATATACCCATTATTGATGCTGCCAATAAATCTGGCTCAATGGAATTTAGCTGCAATTCTTCAATTCCAGGCGATTTTTTTCCATTGCAGGTTAGTTATTTAATGAATTTAGATTTTTTTCACAAATTTAATCACATACATAAATGGTTTAATTGCTATAGGTATGTTTTGCTTCAAAAACTCCATACGCTGATTTGCGTGCTAAGGATATAGTACATGTGGATGATGAGACCGCCGTTAAATTCTCAACAGAAACAATTTTATTAGTGGAAAAATATGAGATTGTTTAAAACACGTATTACTTTGAAAATATCACGATTCAATATTTTTTTTTGATACATAATTTTAAATTTTCAATTAATTTTTTCTTGAATGAGGCCATCAGAGTAATAGTGGCCTAACTCACAAAACTTAAAACTCCTTTAGCGTCACAACATAGTAACAAAGTACCAGAAAATCACACTTCATAAATTTTTTTTCGGTTTGTGGGTTAGGCCACTTTTGCTCTGTTAGCCCTCAAATGTTAGTTTACTTTTACTTCTCTCCAATTTATTTAAAATGTTTTGTTAATAATTATACTTTCTCATTGCCCTTTAATATTCCACTACATTTTGCTTGGCAATTTAGAAAAAGTGTGTAAAATGAGCATAAAATGTTTTCGCCCTATGATGAAGTTAAACAAAATTATACAATATAAATATACATATATGCAATTACTTATATTTACTACAAACAATAACGAATGTATTCTTATTTACACAATTTTGTCGTATAAACAGGTTAATTGTCAACCAAGTATGAGCATTGGAAATGGTAGTAAGATAACTAAACATAATGCAGATAAAATTTACTTTTTGATAAAACGTTAGATAGCGAAACAAACAACAAAAATAAACATTAAAATAAACTCATCTAACAAAGAACAAGAAATGTTGAAGGCGTCATGATAGTTACGAAAAGGAAAACTTGTAAAATGAAACATCGCCCCCACAATTCTGGATCAGAATATGGATTCAGATAGATAAATAGATTGCGTTTTTTTAATCCATTTCAATCCTTCTGGTACAAAATCTGGATTGTTAAAATTTGAATCCATTTCTATCCAGACGCGGCACAAGGGCTCTAAAGGATTCTGGGATTCTCTCCGTTGCCAAGTCCGCCAAAGCGGCAAATGTACACCTGGTCTGCGTTTACCTGGTTTTGAAATCCGATTCTCTTTGATATCGGAATTAAATAAAATTTAAGTAGAAAAAAGATTAAATCGGATTTTTATTCCAATAAACCAAATTGGACATCAACTACTTTCGTTTTGCTGAAAAGTAGTTTCGATTTGAAGTTAATTATACAAAGCAACTTATTGAGAGGAAAAAAATTTGTTTGAAATCTCGACAACTTTTTTTTTTTTTTTGCGGAAGCCAACCGTTTTTTTCTCTCAGGTCTGTGATCCGAAAAATCCTTAATTTAAAGTTCAAAAGACGTTATTTTCAGACATTTGGTGCATATCCTCAATAAATCTTACCTTTTAACTTTGCAAATTGGATCATAACTTTCCATTGGTACGATATCTGAATTCCATTCAAATTTAATTTTGGGCGTGTGCCAAATCGAAACTTTTTATTTAACTCTGGTGACTAAAATTTATATTTTATCTGTGCCAAATGGATTACTATTTCTGAAAGATTAAATTTTTTGACGTTTCAGAAACGAAACTTTTTTACATTTGTTTTGCAGAATTTTTAGCAATCGTAGAAAATATATGCGTCAAAAAATTTAAGATCTAAATAAAATGAATATGCTGAGGGACCTGAGTCAGCAAATGACCCAATTTTGGAGCTCATTTCAAATGAAAGAAGTCTGATTCAAGGTGTCAAATAATGTTTATTTTGTCGAACTATTAAAAATAAAAAAATTGGCTATCTATCGAAAATGTTTTTGGGAGTTAATTCCTTAAAAATAATATTGTCCAAATGTAAGCCCTAGCGGTTACGACACTCATTTATTCAAACGCTGAAATTTTTTATGGCGGCTCCGCAGATAGACTCTGTGATGTCTGTCATTTCGTGATGGCTATTTTCTATGAAATGCGCCATAGAAGCGTAAACTTTAAGTTTGAGATAGCCCCACAGGTAAAAATCCATAGTCGTTATATCCGGACTGCACTTATCTCTCCGAATTGACTGTAACTGCCCGTTCAGCGTAAAGCATCTATATACTAAAACTCAACGTATACAGTGCAGTGTGAAATTCGATAACAGTCGAGCACGTATTGCTAAATTGTCCTTTATCGAAATGTAACCAGCAACTAAATACAATAATTGATTGCAGCAAGATCGAAACTATAGAAATAATCATAAACGCCCTAATAAAGCACAACTTGTTGTTGGAAGTCTTAATAACCACCGGTGCAATATGGCCACGCTGCACTATTCCATATTTTATAAATTTATTTACTAACGATAATTAAATATTTTTTCAAACAAATAAAAATTTTTAAATTTGCTTGTTTTCAATTTCAGTTGTCAAAATTTTCAGTAGTCCCTGGGCTAGTACAAATTTTGATACAACAATTTCACCTCATTTGGTTCAAAATTTGTATTTGGGACGTCAGAATTTGTATAGGTGAGGGAAATGTTTTCGATTGGCACAGGCCCTTTGTAATTTATAGAGTTTTGATACATTTATATCAATGGAAGATATCGTTGAGCCAATTGTAAACTATCCAATCTTTTTTTATAATTTTTAGGAGAGTTAAGAAACAGCTTAGAACTCCATTACTACTGAAGTTTGAAAAATTGTTTTTCTTCTATTTGATAGATTATTAATCTGTTTGTTTAATAGAAGATAAAAGTGTCTGCAATCTTTAATAAAAATGGAGTTCTGAGCTGTTTTTTAACCTCTCCAGAAAAATTTAAAAAAACTGATTGGATAGTTTACAATTGACTCAACGATATCTTGGAAAGTTATGATCCAATGGGAAAAGTTAAAAAGAGTAATATTTAATTTGTTTTCGCTTTTTTTTATTATTTACTATTGATGAATGACCAATTTTCTCACAGGGTAATGTGAGTTGTTCAATCACCAATAATCAATTTTCTTACAGGGTTATGTGAGTTGTTTTTTGGTTTGATTGGTTGGTTAGAGAAGCTTGATTGGATTGAATGCGGAAAATTCCGCATTTTGTATTTTTCCAAATCGTTTTCCAGCACTTACGATTTCTTACTATCGATATTTTATAGCTACATTATGGCGAAACGTCAAAAACAGCTGATTTCTATTGTAAAGCGAAAAACTAATTTGTTTATTATCAATTTTCAAATCAGAAAAAATTCAAACCTCTTTCGTTTTGTCCGTAGCCGAGTAAAGACGTGTTTCGGGTGTACTCGTTCGCGTGTGTCTTAGCGTCAGAGCCTTTTCATTTGCCTTTTTTAAGGTTATGAAAAGTATTTTTGATTAAACTCATAAATGTGGAATACCCTGGCAATATGAGATAATTCTCTGCCATTTAATTTTAAAACCAAAAAAAAAAAAAAAATTCAAAGATTACCTCAAAAAATATAAGTTCAAAATGGAACAGAATTTAGAAAAAGTACTGAGCGATATGTAAGTATCCCATAAATTCTTTCAAATGCAATAATTAAATTAAAAAAAAAAAAAAAATTTCCATAAACGCAAAACAGAGTCGCACAACCAGAGACAGTAGGTTGCCTTATTACCAATCGCCAAGGTCTATGTCTAGGAGGTAATTATTTAATGATTTGAAAATCTTGAAGTCAATTGAAGTGAAGTATTAACTATTATTAACTATACCATTTATTTTTAACAGCTAAAGGCAAAATCAATAGTTCTATGTCTGGCATTGGCATGGCAATCTCGGAGCAGGTCTGTAAACTGGAACCAAATTTGAATCCACCAACAATATGCTTGTACAGTGGCAATAAGTAAATGATATTTACTAAGTTTTTTTGTTTTTACTAATTATTTTTTTTTACACTTAGGCGCTGCATCATACAACGTGATGGTGAAATCACTGGAGTCATCTATAAGCAGTCACCATGAGATTATCTTTGTGATTGGTTTTGATAGCAAGTAGAATATTCTAAAAAGCGAATTATTAAGTTACAATGTATAAAATTAAGTTCAAGCATGCCTTCGCTATTGTATATAAAATTAATAGGGTATACTATCATCTGCAGTTTAAAGCGATTTTTTTTCCAAATTTTCATGAATTAGCAGACATCAGATATGACCATGCAATAGCAATAATTTAAAACGTTGTATTTGCCAGAATTTGAATGAATTGTATGCATTTTAACAGTTATCTAAGAATGAAAATTCGTAAACTATTGACATTTTTTTTTGTTGGCGAAATCGTGTTTGCGTTTATTGTCTTAAATACTTTGTATGTAAATAAAAATAAGATATCTTTTTCTTTGAACGATGCGAAATAAGATTGTTTTCAAAAAAGATTTAAGATACATTATTTTATTTTTCCGTACTATATTTTTGGAATTATCTTACAAATACACTTATAGCCCTGAATAAACCTTTAATAGAAATTCTCAACGAATAAGATTCAATTTAATGCCATTAGCTAAAGAATTTTGGTCATATCTGCCGTTCTCGCTTTGAAATAACGCTATTGTAAAGTTTTTATTTTAAATTAATTTAAAATGAAGTTATAAATGCCAATTATAATTATGTAACATTTATTAATAAGTAAGCTATACGTTCTATATTAAAATAAAGAAAACCTTTTTAAAGTGCTTTTATTTTTCTTTAAACTTTGAATTTAGCTCGTGCGGTTTTTGTGACGTGTTAAGAAAATACCTAATAACACCCACAACGACTTCTAATAAGACTTAATTTTTTAACCATTATAGTACTCGTACATTACATGCTTTAATTAGGTCTGATAGTTCAAAAAAGTAATGTAGAAGATGAATATCATTGACGCATTAACAACACACGGTGGGCAGCAAGAAATGATAGATAGATAGATCAGTATAAAAACTGAAGATGGGACTATGTTCGGGGACGATCATAGATGAAAATTCTGTTTGAATTAAAATCCTAGTCGATCATTTTCGCGATCATTTTCCAAACGGTTCAAAATTTCAAAAACTGGATCAAAAACTGAGTATGAAAAGTTTTCTGCTGATTTTGGACTTAAAATATACAACTCGGAAAATCCCACCTGAGTTTATTAAAATTTTTTTGAACTTTTAAAAAGTGAGTTTCCCCGTAATTTCAGCATAACTTAATCTTTTAGGGGTTGTTCGAATATACCGTACGCATGTTTATGGGAGGGCATTAGTCTTGCTCATATTGAAGCAGCAACAACTAACGATATGATCGTTTTGAATGTGACTTTCTGTGTAACATGGGTTTTACATCCCCAAAATCATACAAACAATAAGCGCCAAAATACATATATATTTAAATTCAAAAAATGTGCACGTTTGTTTGCAATGGATTTTGCTAACATACTCACCATCAATCGACAAATCAAAAGTCAACAAAATTAAAATGAAAATCCAAATCGAAAAATCAAAAATCTATTACATCAAGCAATACATATGAGTACACCTAGCGCGAAATGAGTAGCATTCGTGGAGGCAAACTCATAAGGTAAATTTGCTATTATGATAAACAAAAGCAACATATTTCAATTAATTTTTGGATACTATGTTGTTGGAAAGTCTTTATTTAATACTTTAGCCCAAGTTTTTGACTTTGTTTTATCTATGCTGCCTTCAACTTAATTTTTTGGCAAAAATTTCATTGTAAAATTGCACGTGCTTTCATTGTTGGTGTAAATTCTATAGGTGAAAATGGGGCAGTATGTTTTTACTATAAAACTCAAAAGATTTCTTTTAATTTCAAATGAACCCTAAAAATATGCAGCAAAAAGGGATTCAAATTTTACTTTCTGTAAAGTGTAGAGTTTTCATAATTCTTATAGCATACTTTTAGGTTCTGTTGAAAATTAGTTTATGATGAAAAATGTGATGGTCCACAGGAAAAGCCAACTTTACGTTATTGATAAAATGGACCATTTACTATACTATATGAAAATTAGTTTTTGTCCGAAATTTGACCATTTCGATTTGGCTTTAAAAATACCACCCAACTGTTAACTAAAGAAAACAAATTCTCATCAGTTACCATGTCCATGCATTTTCCATTTAGAGGCGTGGCAAAACCGACTTAAAAACATATTATCGTTCCTTAGTGTTAACCCTATCTCCATACTAAATTCCATAAAAATTGATACAGCGACTTAGCCGTGAGAGCGTTTTTTTCATTTAGGGGCGTGGCACCGCCTACTTTTAATTATAAGGGTCATATTATCGTTCGTCAGTGCTAACCCTCTCTTCATACCAAATTTCGTAAAAAATGATACAGCGGTTAAGCCGTGAGAGTGTTTTTAGTATTTAGAGGCGCTGCACCGCCCACTTAAAAAATAAGGAAATCCTATGCACTGCTCTTGCTAACAGCCTTTCCAACAAAACAAAAAAAAAGAATTCAAGCGAATAAGATGATATATAGGCATAGAAACATGGACTGAACCGATTACATTTGCCCATTTACTTACAGATATTAGTATTATTAGCATCGGATAATGCTGGCTCATAGGCCAAAAAAATGAGCAGTGCCACGCTCTCCAAAAATTTGTTCTTCATATCTCTGAAACTATTTAGCGCAGATATATAAAATTTGATATATGTACGAGTATATACAAGACCGAAACAAAAAATGTTCAATGGAAAAGTGTGCGGTGCCACGCCCCTCAAAAACTAAATTCATTATATCTCTGAAATTGTTCAACGTAGATGCAAGAGATTTGGTATATGTGCAAAAAGCATAGCGACAAACAATGTTCATTGAAAAAGTGGGCGGTGCCAAGAGGAAAAATAATAACCTTTCAAGAAATTGGCTATAACACGCCCCCCACATAAAACAATGTGCGGCAACGCACATAGGGATATGCTAGTATCTCCTATTTTTAACTCTCCTGTAAAATTTGGTCACATAATGTAAAGTCCCTATTCCTATGAAACTTCAGAATATCGAAACTACTGCTCCCCTTTAAATTGAATTTTCTTCAAGTTCGTTGTTTTTGTTGTTCTTTTATTGTTGACGTTAGTGGTTTCATTTGCGTCAAGCGTGTGCGCGTTTGTTTTGGCGCTTTTCCGGTTTATCCTTCAACACAAGCTTTTCTTCACTTCCCAGTGTTGTTGTTTGTGGTGTAAATTAGATTTTCTAATTCAACGATAGCGCGGACTAAAAAGCTAAACTTTTGTAAAACTCCAGAAATCAGTAGCCAAAGGTGGTGCAGGCGGAATGCGAACGCGAACGGAGCAAGGCAAATTGTATGCTTGTGCTTGTGACTTTGAACCTAAATGTAAACACTTTTAAGTTTGTTAAGAGTTGTTGGTTTTTGCTTTAATGCAAGCAAAAACAGCTACTTGGAACACATACCTATGTTGTTAGTATACATATACAGAGGAATATATTTGTGCCTGTGCGGCGCTTATTTGTGTTGAGTTCAGAAATTCATGTAAAGGTGTTGCAAGGATGTGGCAGAGCTTAAAGAGATTAACTTTAGCATTACAAGGGGAATTTAAATTTCAGCAAATCTTATGTCTATAATTGAAAAAATTAAATGAAACATTTGTTGTTGTTCATTTGCCGTATTCCCTCCGGTGGAGGGTGCTTTAGCAGAATAACCGTTGTGTGACAAAAAAAAAAAAAAAAGAAGCGAAATGCTTGGAACTTAGTTCACGTGCAAGAAGTGAAACTAATGTTTGATTATACCACTTTTAGACCAGTGTATGATATGATGTTCGGCACCTACCCACAAAATTTTATAAAAATACGTATATCTTGTATAGTTTGTGAGATAGACTGGGATGTATGGAAATTTGTCGAAAAATGTGACGTGGTCTTGAAATTTATTCTCTAGTGTGGCTAAAGAAGTTTCACTTTAAATAATATAGAACACTCCATCAAACTGTAAACTTATGGATCGTAGCTCCCAGTAATTTCAAAACATAGGTAGAATTCTGAACTCAGCTTCAAGAACTTATAGTGGAATTTTTATGATAAATTAAGCCAACATATGAAGTTCAGTGTGTAACTGGGACAGCAATAGTGCGACTGTATTAAGCAAGTGGAAGAGACTGGAAATAGTCATTCTACCCAAAGCTGACTAGCTCATTTGATCGAGATTTCACCTGATTTTGATAATGTAAAACATTGGTCAACGCTGGAAAGACTTTAATTTTACTCGACTGATGATGTGTGCGGACAAAACAAAACGAAATTGTATAGTGAACTCGTAAGTACGAACTCACACGACGGGCACGGACACGTAGGGCACGTTAAAGCACCATTTCCCTCCGTTTGCCTAGTAATTTGACGTGTCCGTGTCCGTCGTGTGAGTTCGCACAAAGCAAAGCAAAAAGTGTTGCAAATGTTCAAATCCTCACCAAACTTTACGATGTTACCTGCAGACTATCTGGCAGAAAAATGCAACAAAATTGCTCTATCAAAGACAAAAGCGGAAATCTTTTAACATGCGCGGATGATCAACTGAATCCCATGTCTACTACACCCTTTAAACCTAGAAAGTCGGCGGCAACGATCAAAATACAGCTAAAACTGTGTTTCGTTGATATCTTTGAAGGGCCAACCAAAATCGACGTGACGAGACGTAACGAGTTTTTTTTAACGAGATTTTTTTTTAACGATGAGTAAAAAAATCTAAATCCGATGTGAGAGACTCAAACCCGCTAGAAAACTCCTCTCGTCAGGACGGGTTGCTCCTTCTAGAACCTACTCTCAAGTAGAGCATTACTGCTTAATTATTTGTCAGTTAGTCGGTCTAGTCCGTACCTGTTCTCGATGTAGCGGGATCGCTGGTTTCTTCAATTTGGAGATCTCTGCGTTCCATAAACCGTAGTTCTTACATTAATTACGGTGCAAATGATTGAACCGCCAGCCATTTTCTTGGTGTTTCACGCATATTTGACACCAGGCTTAGCACTTTGATAGGCTCAGCAAAGGCCTCTTGCATTTCTTGGCGCATGTCTCTGAAACGTGGACAGTTTTACAAAACGTGTTGAACATCTTCAACTTCGCCAGGGCAGTCAGGGCATGTTTAAATCGATGGAGATATTTTTTAAAACATCCATGTCCACTGAGCTACTGTGTTAGGTAAAAATCAACCTCTCCGTGTTTTCGATCGATCCATGCTCCAATATTTGGGATGAGAGAAAATGTCCATCTCCCCTTCTCCGATGTGTCCCATCATCGCTGCCATTCCGGAATGCTGCGCATTCTCTTGCTCGTCCTGGATGCGTTTGCGCCTGCGATATATGTGAGCTGAAGTTCGCCTGCCAGAATATCTATTGGTACCATTCCTCCAATCACTCCGAAAGCGTCGTCCGACACGCTTGGATGGTATGTAGATCGAATTATTGACAGCTCAGACCGGCGCAGCGTAGAGGTTGATAGAGCTGGTAATTCTAGCCAGCAGCTTCTGCCTACTTGCACGTGGTCCACCCACACTTGCCATGATACGCGAAAGAACTCCATTCACTTTCGCTGCATTATTACCAAATGCAGCCAGGTGTTTTTATTCTGGTGTCAATCTGTAACCCAAGGTACCTTATGTATGGCTGAGGGATAACCTCATGATTGCCTATTCTAAAGGTGAAGACCTCAGGGGAGAGACGTAACGAGTAGATTCGAGTACTTATATTTAAAACAATGTTAACAACCAAAATGAACGTACGTAACTGATCGAAACTGAACGAAACATTGTGACGAAACGTGTTGTTCCGTAGGAACCCAACTTCAAACTGTCTCAACTCGTCATAACAGTTGTTCGGCTGCAAAACAAAAATATTTTTGATAAATAATATGTAATGAATAAATTAAATAATTAAATGACTGATTTTTTGTAAAACGCTGATCTGTTTCGATTCGTTTGCTAACGTAGCATTTTGGGCGAAATGTCAAAACAGACGTAACGAGTGCAAACGTTCATTCAGTTGCTATCGTCTCGTTACGTCTATTTTGGTTAGGCCGTGATAGTTAAATAAACAAATACGTAATGGAAAAACATTCTAATCTCAGATATTTTTAATGATATGAAATTGGTTTTTTTCCCAATTACCAGTGTAAATTACTCTTAACATAACTATGTTAGTAATAACAATAAATGCTTTTATCATCCAAAGTTCAGTAAAGCACCAAAATAACTACTATTCGAAACGTTTCAATACATAGGTATAACCTACTACTTAATGCTACTACTTTTCTTATGTTAACGTTATTTTTTCAAAAGTAACCAAATTTTCTTTGGTTATAACATTTAATGACAGTTTTACCGTAGTTAATGGTATTAGAAGAAATTATGCGATGTATTGCCCCCTCCCATTGCAAAAAAAAACCTCCATACTCACGTGCCATAGAAAATCTCAGTCTTTAACCTTAGGTTCAAAAGAAAATGAAACTTTTTAAATCTTGTCTGTTTTCTTTCTTCATCTTTATCGTATCTTTTTTTCTTTTGCTTCTTCTTTGTTTTCACGCTAGACGGCGATGGTGGTGGCGCAAATCTGTCACGATTAATTTTTTTCCTTTTGGAAAATGAGGACAAAGTCTGCCTTTGAAAGTGCTTTTTAAATAGATATAACGCCCCTTTAGCGCAACTTGGCAATGATGCAAAAAAAAAAAAAAATATACATTTTTTTCTGCTACCTTTTTTTATTTTCCTTATGCCTGGCTTTGTGTGTGTGACACCGTTAATCGATTGTCACAAGGCGCGTTATTTTTTATAATGACAGCGATAAACAGCAAAATGTGGGTTCAGTCAGGCAGTTAAGTTTGGATTGAATGGAGGCTGAGAACAGGACAGCACAGGACAGAGTAGAGTTTATAGCGCAACTTTAGCTAAAGGGCACTACCACTGTTTATATGCGAGTGTGAAATAAAAGGTGGATAGCATTACATTAAGGCTTTATAGGTTAAATAAGTACCCAACATTTTTATATGCAAATTGGCTGAGTAAAAAAAAAAAAAAAAAACGAACATTTAATGGTAAATAAGATGTTTGTTTTGTATAACTGTTTATTATATTTAAGCGCTAAAATGAAATTTCTTCATTTCGATTGCAGGTAGAAAAAAGAAATATAACTGGCAATTTAATTTGAAAATGAGGGGTAATTCGCGAATTCTGGAGATTAGACTAACAACTTTAAACTAATCGCATTTTGTTATTCAGTTTATTTGGAGTTTTATCAACTATAACGAACTCCGATTTCATCCGATTCTATAGCTGTGATATACTTATTCAACCAATCCAGGATTTAAGATTCTTACAAGAAAGCAGAGAGTTCGGTGTAGTTTTACGATTACTTGTAGTTGTTTTGAGTTACTTAGATTTTTACATTTTCTTAAATATAATACTTATTAATACATACAGTTTGTGATTATTTCTATAATTTAAAATTGGTGATTATTCATTAATTGAGTCATCCAATACGATGTATCTTTTCCAACTGGGTTGTACAGCTGTTATTTGTCAAATGGCTTGTCCATATGACGTTTGTGTTCAGTATCAGTGATGTTTCAAAAAAAATCTCGGTACTCATTTTTAAATTTTTGGGGAGTATTTTATGCTATCGGGGAGTACAATGCTAACATCTTCGTTTTCTAACTGGCTAGCCATGGCTGACAGAATAAAATTAACTTTTTGTGACGGTATTTTGAAGTGAAACGTCTTTGGTCGCGGTGGTGTAAAATTTCAAGACCGCGAGACTTTTTTCGATCCAATTTTTGCGATCCATTAGTTCTATAATTTTTTGAGATATTGGAGATTCCATTTCGTATCTTTATTTTCCTACTGGAATGGTCAATATCTTCAAAACTACAAAACTTACAGAGAAATTAATAGCAAATTTAAAATCTATATATCGTCACTCTTAGGCCAGATTCGCGAAAGTGCAAATTTTTCGGTTTTGCACTAATGCGGTTTTCTTGTACAAAATGGTTCAATAAAGTTATACCAGAAGTATGAAAGCTATATTTGAAGTGATTTAACAGCAAAAGCAAAGTTTATTACGCGAAAAAGCAAAATTTTCATATAATTTTCATATTTCAAAAAATTTCAAATAGCAATTTCTCAAATTCAATAATTTTCACATTCGTGAATCTGGCCTAAGAGTGACGATATGTGACCTGGTCTATGAAAAGGGTGATTACGTGTCAAAAAAAAAAAAAAAATAAAATTTTTTTGCCGATTCGCACCCTTGACCCTTAAAAGTTGTTTTCCAGCTGTTTTCACGAAAATTTTTTTTTCTCACGTAAGCCCCTTTTCATAGACTAGGTCATATATAAAGCTTGACAGTTAAAATTTTAAACCAAAATTTTTTCCATGCAGAGGACCACTTTTCGGTTTTTAAAATGGTTTGGGATGCATCAGATATTCTCTGAAATGGACCAAATGCTTAGATACATAAAATTTTGGTGATGTGGAAGCGCAATTCCAAAAAATTTCTGTTTTAGGTCTATAATGGCTTAAATATTTTCTTTGTATATATCGTTTGAAAGTGCATATATGTTTCTACCTATCATAGAATCATAAAATCGATGGAGTGGTTCCCGAGCTTAGCTTATATTTTTAAGGCAAACTCGATATTTTTGACAATTTTGACGTTCTTGTTTTGAAGACTTAGAAGGTAAATGAAGTGTCTTAAATACTTGAAAAATATGGTTATATAATCTCGGTCAGATCAAGAAAAATTCTTTTTTTTTACTTTTAAATACTTGATGTAGAATGTATGAAAAAAATAAGAAAACCTCCACAATTTATAATAAATGTTCCAAAAGTTCGAGCATGCGGCGTAAGTTGTAAAAATTTGAATTTTTACCGAAATGTCGACCACTCTTCTTCTAATGAATTATAATTTAAGAATTATGGCGTTCTCGACAAATTTTTGAACAGCTTTACTTATATTGAAAATTTTAATTTGCATTACAAATATTTTATGCTTGAAAAATTGCAAAGAAGTACCAAGTATTGAAAAGGAGCACAAAAATGAATTAGGGGAGTATAGGAGTACGCTTGCTCAAATAGGAGTAAAATACTCCTATAGGAGTACAAACGACATCACTGTTCAGTATTCAATACTACTCAATCATGAGTAGACTTACTCCTGAACAACGTTTATTAATTGTGGAAACTTACTACCAAAATAAGTTAGAGAATGTTATAGACTTCTTCAACATCATTTTGGTCGTTAAGAGCGTCTAATTGAGCGCACTATTCACCAGATTGTGAAGCAATTTTACACTATTGGGCATTCATCATTCAACCAGAGTGCATAGAGCCCGTTATTAAGTGAATATTGCTGCATTAGCAGAGAGTGCTCGTGAAAACCGTGAACCATCCATTCATCGCCGATCTCAGGCTTTGGGCTTCTCTTATCGATCATTTTGGCGTATTTCGAGGCGTGATCTTGGTCTGAAGGCCTATAAAGTACAGCTCGTACAAGAATTGAAGCCAGCTTATCTTAGTGTACGTTTTAATTTTGGTTTAAGGTCCTAAAAAGAACTTCGAATTGATCCATTATTTTATCGAAAAATTGTGTTTAGCGATGAAGCTCATTTCTGGTTGAACGGCTACGTTAACAACCAGAAGCAATCTTATAGCTACCAATGTGTCCCGATAAATGTACTGTTTGGTGTGGTTTATGGGCAGGAGGCATCATCGGACCGTATTTCTTCATAAATGCGGATGGAGCAATGATCAACGAATTTTTGTTGCCAAAAATTCAGGATATTAGTGTAGCTTACCTCTGGTTTCAACAGGATGGCGCAACATGCCATACAGCTGGAGAAACAATCGCTTTATTGAGAGAAACGTTCGATGAAAACATCATCTCAAGAAATGCTCCTGTTGGCCACCAAGATCATGTGATTTGACGCCATTGGATAACTTTTTTTAGGGATATGTTAAATCACTTGCTTATGTCGACAAACCCGAAACTATTGACGCTTTGGAAACCAACATAACTCGTGTTATTCAAGGAATACCGGCCGATCTGCTCGAAAGAGTTGTCGAAAATTGGACCCACCACAGAATGATCCATTTAAGAGCTAGTCGTGGGCAACATTTCAACGAAATAATTTTTAAACATTGACTTGTAAGAACCGAACTATCTATCATTCCAAATAAAGATTTGCATCAATACAATAGCCGTATTCACAAATTATTGGAAATTACAAAAACAAATTCTATTGATTTTTCAAAAAAATTTTCAAACAATTTTGCATTTGCTACGAAACAACAAAATCGTGAATACGGCTATTGATTTTTATGTATTTTAGCCGTGTTTCTTTTGAAGCGTATATACAATTGTGGTAATTTTCAAATTGCGATAACTTATGAATGGTGAGTCATACGATAAAAAGTCCAAGGGTCTTTTTCAGGGAGAACCACATGCTCTACACATAATTGTAGAAGTTATTTAGATGTTATTTAAAAAAAGTGATTTTTTGCCGTTTATCGGCGCTTAACCAGTTTTTATAGAATAACTCCTAAAAGGTAAATTTTTTTAAAAATAAAATGAAAATTTTTTGAAGAGAACGTGATTCTCCATAAAAAAACTTCCTTAGAGTTTTTATTGTGCGATTCACTGTTCATGAGTTATCGCGATTTAAAAATAACCACAATTGTATGTACGCGTCAAAAGAAACACGGCTTTTATTTAGAAAACAAAGTAGGAAGCTCTTATTGGATCACCCGTCTGCTAACTATAACCGCCATAAACTCAAATATTCCGAAATTGGACTTATTCCACCTTCAAATAAACCCATTCATTTGATTATGCTATACCTATATATGTACACGATTCAGATACAAAATACTTATATAATATAAAGTCTGACTGACGAACCCCAATTTATATAATTTCCCGGAAAAATTGGGAGAACCCATTTTGATATATTGTGCAGGGAAAAATTCTCTATCGATTGGTATAGGTTTTATGAACCTTGGTATTAGTGCAAGACTCACATATGCATATAGCCAGTCTCTAATATAACTGGTCTAATAGCGTAAATAAATTTCACGAAATTTTCTCCTTTAGGGGCTTTTCACATAATGCAATTTTCGACCAAATTTGACCCCCCAACCCCGGTCGTAACGCAACGTAAGAAAATGTACAACCCCCTTCCCCCCTAGTAATGCAACAAATCTTAATTTTGGTTATTTGAATTTAAATTTATTGTGAACGGCACCTTAGGTATCTACTACACAAAATCAAGGGAAATTTTAATTGCAATATCAGCCTGATTCTGTGATTTCTTGATAAAATTTTTGTCAAGTAATTTTATCAAGATTTTTAAACGATCAAGTTAGTTAAATTTGAATTGTATACGTTTTTATAATACAATAATAAAATTTAGAAAATCAATTTTCAACATAGCGCTTAGCTCAGATAGTAGAATCGTCAACAAGCAATGCAGAGGTTCAATTCCGCAGCGGGCTTGTTGACAAATATTCAATAAGGGTTTTGCCTTTGACAAATTATTTTATTTTTATATTTTCATCTTTTTATTTGAATTAACAACTGCACAAATGGAAGAACTGGAGATGTTTGCAATTTTGATACACGACGAACAAGAAAACCCTAAGAACAAAATAACAAGATATCAATTGCGATTCCTTCACGTTAAAATTTCCAAGTTCGCTGGAGAATTGAACCTACGACCTCTGCGTTGCTTGTTGACGATCCTACTATCTGAGCTAAGCGCTATGTTGAAAATTGATTTTCTAAATTTTATTATGATAAAAACGTATACAATTCAAATTTAACCAACTTGACCGTTTAAAAATCACAGAATCAGGCTGTAAATTTATCCAAAAAGAAGTAGAAACCGTCTAAGAAACAAGTATCTTAAGGGCAAAATTAATTATCAATTTTTATTTTCACTTTTTTTTTTTTGATTAAACAACTAATTAATTAATGAAATGTCATTAGCATTTTGACCAATCTTTGTCATCTTTTTATTTGAAATCATTAATTTTATTGTATTTTTCGTAATCGAATTAATTTTGCATTTTTACAGCGCGCAGATTTGATAAATCTCTTAACTGGGGCAAAACTAAAGCCCACTAAACACAACAGCAACTTGAAAAAGGTGCCGTTTCCTGTTTGAGCTTCATTTAAGTAAAATTCTGAGTATTTTGTGTTTTTGACACTTTTGTATATTGGCTTTTTTCATACATATATATACACGCATACATATCTACATACAAAATGGTAGTGGTAGTGGCAAAAAGGTATGGTAAAACTTTGTCATTTTGGTAAAACACTGAAACACTTAAAAACTTAAAGTTTTTCAGGTGAAAGTGCACCTTTTTCATCATTTGTTGTTGTTTTATTGTTTTTTTCCAACTTTTTCATCCTTAACAACTTCAAGGTTTGTGTTATTTCAACAGTGACGTAAAGTGTTTTTGCATTTAATGTGTGTTTAAAAAGTTTTTAACACAATTAAAACGTATTTTTTGTTGTTGTTGTTGTTTCCATAAAATACTCAACAGACTAATGCCAAAGTTGTTGGCAAAATTAATTTTGGCTTTTAACTCGTCAAAACTGTGTTGCGACCTTAAAAAGTTGGTTTTGTTTTTTTTTTTTTTTGGTGTAGTGGGATTGAAAGGATCAGTCATTAGAAGTTATGTTTTGTGGCTTAATCGAAATTTTATTGCCGGGATTTTAATTGAGACTAATTAAGTTTCATTGTGTTAAATCCTTTTTAATAGTTTTTTGGGTCAATGGATAAAAAAACAAAAAAAAAAAAAAAAAAAACTGAGGCATTCTGTTTTAAATGAGATTTAAATAGAAGGTTCGATTACACAGTGCAACTAAAATCAAATGGTTACACTAGTTAAGTACCAACATATGTACATAAGATAGGGTCGAAATTAAGAGTAATCCCCACACCGACTCAAAAGTAAGAAGGACTCTTAAAAACGATATCTGCGTCATTTTTTTTCGTTGCGAAAAAAACTTGGGGAGCACTTTCGATTCTCCTGAGGGCCGGCCCATTTTGGCAAAAAAAAAAACATGTTTTTTGCTCATTACATTTTTTTCTTCGCAGAATGGATACCTAAGTTTGCTTGAAGATTATGTTCATGCAAAAATTTTGACGTTAAAAATTATGGATTTTTTTTTGTAGTATACTTTACATAATATTTGGATCCAAAAATCGATTTTTTTACGCTTTTCAATTACGTAGTCGAAAAAACGATTTTTTACTCAAAAGCAAAAACTATGAAATATCTCAAAAAATTCTGAAAAAATTCACATGTATCCTTTGGATAATTCCAAGCATTTTTCGCCTGGAACATACTTTAGTTAGATGCCTTGCTTTTGAGTAAAAAATCGTTTTTCCGGCAGCGTAATTGAACAACTTAAAAAAATCGATTTTGGGACGCGATAACTTTTATTCTACCAAAAAAAATTTATAATTTTTATTCGCCAAAATTTTTGTAAGAATATTATCTTTATTTCTAAAGCACCTCCGGGTATCCATTTTAAAATGAAAAAAAAGTTATGACCAAAAAACGTGTTTCTTTAGACAAAATTGGCTTCAGTGGAATCAAAAAAAATTATGTAGAGTAGAACGGGGTAATGTCGTGCAGGGGGATATGTCGTGCACTGGCTGTTTTAGCCCAAAGAATTGAATGATTTACCAACTGTTCGTAAGGTAGGGACCTGCTGACCTACTGAGCTTATGCATATAATACTAGCAATTTTCACCAGTTCGTCTCTACAGAGTAACCTTTTTTTCAAATCGCACGCTTTAGGGACGATAAAAGTGTTTTTTCATCGGGTCAGAAAAATAATTTTCCTTGCGGGAAAATATACCAGGTAAGGGTTTTCTGAAACGAAATATCCTGCCTAAGAAAATAAGTATTTGGTTTTCGAAAAAAAATTTGGGCTTCACCGAGTTATCGAAGTTGACCTTTAAAACGACCATTGGGGTAATGTCGTGCACATTCACATTCACATACACAAACACAATTTCTCGCTACACAAATGTTGCTACACATGGATGTAATCAATGAAATTATCTTTCGATCGGATGCTTACTCGTTGCATTCGCTTGAGATGTACGACTTTACGAGCATGTCAAAGTTGAGTGCACGACATTGCCCCGTTCTACTCTAGATATCGTTTTTAAGAGTTATTTTAACTTTTAAGTCGGTTTCGAGATGATATTTTTTTGCTTCATACGAAATTGAACCGGTCTAATGGTCAATAATATACAGACTACGATGTGACTTTTATTATGTTTGGTCCACAATCTAAGGTCTATGATCTGTCCTGGTCTGTGGCTTATGGTCAATAATATATGGTCTATGGTCCATAATCTTTGGCCTATGATGTGTCTTTAATGGTCGTGGGTTCATTATCTATAACCTGTTCTTTATGGTCTATGATCAATAATATACGGTCTATAGTCCATAATCTTTGGCCTATGATTTGTCTTTTATAGTATTTGCTCAATAATCTATGGTCGATGATCTGTCCTTTATGGTCTATGGTCTATATTTTATGATCTATAGTGAATAATATATGGTTTATGGTCCATAATCTTTGGCCTATTATGTGTTTTTATAGTCTTTGGTCTGTACTTTATGATCTATGGTATTTACTTGATGATCTATGGTCAATAATACACGGTCTATGGTCCATAATCTTTGATGTATGATGTGTCTTTTATGGTCTTTGGCCTATAATCCATGATATATGATCTGTCCTTTATGATCTACTTATGATCCATTTCCAAAAATTGCTGTAGAATAAATTAAAAAATATTATACAGTTCAATATGAGTCCATCTAAGATCCGGAACAATTCCGGGACATATTTAGATATCCGGGACATTTTTCTGGGACATTTTTGAATCCGAGATAAGAAGGTGAAATCTAGGATTGTCCTACAAAATCTGGGACGGTTTAAAATGGTTATAGTTTATAACGTCAGTTACGAGATTTCGTCTTTCATCCACTAAGAAGTTTTAAATAAAATGTCTGCGAGCAATAACTCATCTAATTCACATACATATGGGCATTTCTCAGGTGACGAACGTGACCGTCTTTCACATTTAAAGTGCAAAAAAAGGGAAGTAAACATATTTTTATTTTAGTTTTTACTTTTCATTATAGCCCTTAGGCAGCACTATAATTAGTGCCAACTTTAATATAAGGCAAAGTCCTGGTCCTAAGATACACGCAAAAAAAACTAGAAGTAGTTTTCGTGCGAAACAAGTCAGAATTTTTCAGTGCGACTTACATTAGAATCTTATACAATAATGTTACTTTATAATGTATTTTGTTTGATTCATATATATATATATATATATATATATATATATGATATATCTTCTGCACTTTTCATTGTTTTGATCATAATCTGAATCGATACGTGACAATATGAACGTGACATTTTTTCCACTATACTAATTTTAAATTGAAAATATTTCAAAAAACCAGGATTTCCCAGTGAATGTTGGATCATCTTATATTTTTAAGTTGACGTGGCATCACCAATTTTTCCAAAGGATGTCATAGGGGTGTGGCATCGCCCATTTTACCAAGGAACATTATATGTCCTGGCGCTCTGTATACATGTATCATATCTCATTCAAGTGCATTTAATATTTTCGGATATATGATGAAGTGGTTTTTGTGGGGGCGTGATACCCCCATTTATCCAGTACACATTATTTGTCTCGGTGCTTTTTACATAGGTACCAAATTTCATCGCTGTACATTAAATATGTAGTTTCAGAGATATGATGATTTAATTTTTTGGCTCACGGAGGACGTTTTGGCGGAAATGCCGATATATTAATTTTTTAAACTTTTGTATGGTTCCACTCATAGTGAAAGTTTTGGAAAAGTTTAGAAACATCAAGTTTATTTGAGTTTAAGTTTATCCGAATTTATTTTGCTAATATCTAGTTCTTTGGTCGTTCAGTTATTGCTCAAACTATGATATGTGGAATTTGTTATTATACGTAAAACTAACTGGTACAGAACTAATATGAAATAATCATTTACCAAACATACAGAAAATTAAGTTCGAATGAAATTGTGTAATTCCAGAAATTCTCATGGCAAACAAACCTTGGGTAACTATACGAAAACTCTACAAAAGCATAAACACTAATTTGAAAAGCATGAAACTCACATAGGTAAAGTGGCCAAAGGCTGCATGTAAGCGTACTGCAGCTGTAACGTACTACATACGTACCTACTTACATAGAAACAGCAGCACATGCTTCTATGCTGCAAGCGAATTTGACTTGATGGCTGACTACCCGGCAAGTTGACTAAGGTAGCAATGTGAACGCTTCAATAAATAGTAGATATGGATAGATAGATATGTTCGCGTATACTCGATAGATTACTGAGCAAAATGTGTGCCTGGCCAAAAGGCAATTGAATTAAATTTTCTTGTTTCTTTGAGTGTCGCGTCGCGTACAACTAAATTATTTGAAATTCATTTGGTGGTATTGCCATGCCAGCACCAGCAGCACCTGCAGGACATAATTGAAAATACATACAACAGGATCTGGGCAGGCAAATGCCTACAACGAGTGGATCGTCAGTAAATAACAGCAACAACAATAACAAATTTATTGAGAATATGAAGGATTGCAGCTGTCGTTGTTGACATTATCGTCGTCGTCGTTCGTCAAATGCAAACCTAAGGACGCGCACGATTATGGCAACAGCAAATCAAACCGTGCATGAATACGTGACCTAATTTGCCTGAACTTTCGTTTGAGTGACGACGATACGTATGTATGTGTTACTCACAGATATAAGTACATATATTTATACAATCACAAATTTACCTACATCACGTCGTCAGTGTCATCAGCCTGACTGTTTGTAATCCTTAAAGAGCCTTCAACACAACGTACTCAACTTCACTGACTCACTGACAACGTTGGGCATTTCATAACGCAGCACGTGGTTTGCTTCAAGCCAAATATAGTTACGTTGCCAAAAACTTTATCAACGGAAAATGCGGCATTACATAGTTGAAAAGCTGCATTTGCACAGATATCGAGTTGGCTAGATAGATATGTGTGCACATGACTGTCCTATCGGTATTTTATTAAGTTCAAGCCATTTCGGCTAAGTCATATTTGTTTAACTTTATTTGGAATGAGATACAAACATATAATACAATAAACTGATTCGATTTGTATGAAGCCAAAAAAAAGTCACCTCCACACCATCTCGAAAGTAAAAAGTACTCTTAAAAACGATATTTGTATCATTCTACTGACCTATTAGACCTATTTTGTCAAACGCTCACAACTTTTTGTTCTTCACAGAATGGATTTCCATTTTTACTTGAAAAATAAAGATTATGTTCTTGGAAAAATTTTGGTATTAAAAACTTATCAGGCCTGTTCCGTTATCCGCGTGGTTTCAATTACTTTTCACTTAGGAGGCTTTTTGATGAAAATGGTTAGTCACACGATAAAAAGTATGAGAATCTTTTTTGTGGAGAATTATAGGTTCTACATATAATATTCATTTGTATTTACGGAAAAGTAATCGTTTTGGAAATATTCGATAAAGTCGAATTTTTCGACATTTCGCGGTTTTTAATCCTTTTTTTTCAATATTTTTCCGGTGACCTTTGTAAACAATGCTCAAAACTAAATAAAATAAATAATAAGGGATTTTTTCATTTCTTTTCTTTTTATTAAATATAGTATAATTTTATAAAATATTAAAATTGAAATAATAAAAAATAAAATTGGCAACTTTATTATCTGTTCTGACTCACTATCGTCGCTCCATGCCATCTCAAATATTAATAACAATAACTTTTACCTCTCAAGAATTAGATTTCTTCTCACACATTACTCTTCTAAAATCCGACTCATTAACGCGGTTATATTCTACTCTACGGCTATCTTCATAGATGTCAATACTGGACTTAGTACAGCCTTCAGCACTATATTAAATGGCGTTGTACAAGTATCTTCCAGCTTTGCTTCAATGATGCTGCTCGATAGATTGGGACGGCAAACTCTCTTGCTAGTCTCCGCAGTTGATATGGCCATTTGCACTTTTTGTATAGGTATATACTTTTTCTAAAAGATAGCGATCCGGAATGTACAAAATCACTTAGTTGGCTACTTCTCAATAGTTTGTGTGCTTTTATTAATTTCTTCTCAATTAGCTATGGACCCATACCGTGGCTTATGTTGGGTGAAATTTTCTCAACGGATATTAAAGTATTTGCTGGTTCAATTTAGGCCACTATGAATTGGCTGTTTGCATTTATTGTTGCCAAGACCTTTGTGAAGGAAGTTTTTGGAACTGGCGAAACTTTTATGCTTTTTACCGCCATCACAGTGTTTGTCGTGGTAATTGAAACAAAACGAAAATCGCTCAATGAAATTCCAGCCGAATTACTCAATATTTGAAATGAAATATCGCCCTAGCAATATGAAATATTTTTTATTTTTTTGATTATAAAAATTGGGTTGGCTGATAACACAGTCCTGCGATGAAAACAAGTATGAGAACAGAGCAGGTGATTTTTATAGATTATTGCTTGCTGAATCCGAATATGACCTTCGATTTGCTCCATCACGCCTGAAATCCGAGTAATCCTTGATTTAAAGCGCAGAAAACGCTATTTTCAAACATATGGCGTACATCCTGAAAGTAGTCTAGTTCACTTTTAACAACGGCATTGAACATCCCTGAGCTTCTTCTTTAAAGCGTATTTTTAACTTTTCCAATTGGATCATTAGTTGCCGAGATATCATCCATTGAAGTAAAGGTGTACAAATTGAATATAGTCCTTTACGGGGATAAGCGATACCTTTACTTCAATCGATGATATCTCGGAAACTAATGATTCAATTGAAAAAGTTAAAAATACGCTTTAAAGAAGAAGCTCAGAACTATTCAATACCGCTGTCAAAAGTGAACTAGACTACTTTCAGTATGCACGCCATGTGTCTGAAAATAGCATTTCTTGCACTTTGAATCGAGAATAACTCGGATCTCAGACGTGATGAAGCAAATCAGAGTTCATATTCGGATTTAGCGATCAAAATTCTATAAAAATCACCTACTCTCATTTCATACTTTTTTAACTTTTTTATATTTTAACTTTTAACTTTGACGTTCATATTGCCAGGTTGTATCTAAGTAATAAGATTTTAATCTTGATATCTCTACACTTCATAACCTTGAAAAGGCACGATAAGACCCGCAGACGACTACATCTGAAAACACGTCTGTATATATCGTTTTTTTTCTTAAATGAAATATCGCCCAAAAAATTAATTGACGTAATAATGCCCAAAATTAAAACAAAATAATGATTCTGTAAGGCTGTAAAATTTTGTAGAGTTCAGAAATTCTAGAATGTCTTCTGACATTATTAGAAGATAGAAGCTTTTATCACAAAGAGATCCTTCTGTTACGGCAGAGCGCCAGGGAATAATCGAATTATGCTGTTTTGTCTTGCGAACACAGCTCTGTTAAGAAATATCATCGAGTGATCTATGAAAATCATTTCTCGAAATTAATCAGGGAATTTATATATTTTTTTTAAACTACAAATATAATTTTTTTGCTTTCAAAAAAGCAGTTTTCATTCATCTCAACATAAATGGGCGAATCGAAACAGTTACCACAATATGTTGCTTCCATAATTGCGGCAATTGGCGCTTTTTCATTGGGTAGCGGTTTAGCTTGGGCCAATGTGGTGCAAGCAGAAATTCAAGGCGGTGCCTATAATTTTCCCTGCAGCCCGGAAGACTTCTCTTGGGTTGGCTCAATTTTCGTCTTGGGATGTGTGATCGTTTGCATACCAAGTGGATTTTTCATTAATATAATTGGACGCAAGTGGACAGTTATTGCCATGAGTGTACCATTTATCCTTGGCTGGGTGATTGTGATTTTTGCACCGAGTTTATTGTTGATGTACATAGCAAGATTCATGCTTGGTTTTTCAGGTGGATCATATAGTGTTTCTGTACCCGTTTACGTGGCGGAGATCGCACA
The DNA here is from genome assembly GCA_951812925.1 of Calliopum simillimum. Taxonomy (NCBI): domain Eukaryota; kingdom Metazoa; phylum Arthropoda; class Insecta; order Diptera; family Lauxaniidae; genus Calliopum; species Calliopum simillimum. The sequence goes on along the minus strand of OX638372.1, from coordinate 18,135,928 downwards.
AAAAGAAATACGCGGCTTACTTGGTTCATCCTTTCAATTCATGATAGTCGTCGGTGTACTCTTCATGTATGCTATTGGAGCCGTATGGAAGGCAGCTATGGTTAGTGCAATCAGTATTATTTTCCCAGTAGTGTTGCTGGTACTTATGTTCTTTATGCCTGAGTCTCCAACATATTTGATAAAAAAAGGCAAAATAGAAGCTGCAACAAAATCTTATTCATGGCTACGTGGCAAAGATTATGATGCCACAGCTGAAATCGAAGATGTAAAGGCTGCCGATGCTCACGATAAGGCACATCCTGTTTCAATTCCTGCAGCATTCAAACGTCCTGAGACAATTAAGGCATTTATCATTAGTGCTGCGCTGATGCTTTTCCAGCAACTTAGTGCGATTAACGTTGTCATATTCTATTCCACTGATATTTTCATAGCTGCCAATACTGGAATTAGTGCTGAATACAGCACTGTCTTGATTGGCTTTGTACAAGTGGTAGCCACCTTTGCTGCAATGGTGCTAGTCGATAAATTGGGACGTCGTTCGCTCTTGATCCTCTCTGCAACTGGAATGGTTCTTTGCTTGCTTGGCTTGGCTATATACTTTTTTCTGAAAGAAAGTGATCCCGAAAAAACAAAATCACTTGGTTGGCTACCTGTCACCAGTCTGTGCGTTTATATGGCTTTCTTCTCAATTGGCTATGGACCCATACCGTGGCTCATGATGGGTGAAATATTTTCAACGGATATTAAAGGATTTGCTGGTTCAGTTGCGGCGACTTTAAATTGGACGACAGCATTTTTTGTTGTCAAATCCTTTGTGAATTTGCGGGACGCTGTAGGAGCTGGTGGCGCTTTTATACTTTTTACATTAATCACAGTGGCGGGTATCTTCTTTGTGTGGTTCGTCTTAATCGAAACAAAAGGAAAGTCGTTGAGTGAAATTCAAGCTGAATTGACTTCAAAGAAGAAGCCGAATCCGCCGGCATAACTCCAATGAAAGGTGACCAAATTTAAGTTTTGTAAAATTAATTGTATTTTTGAAGGAAATGTATTTGAAAAATTAAAAAAGAAACTGACAAAATGTGGGCTTGATTTAGATAAAGGACATGTTAGCAAAAATTTTGTAACTAGGCCTGTTACAACGCTATACTCCTGAAGACCGCGTTTGCTCCAACTTCGAGCAACGCTATCTCAAAATTTTGCAGGTATATTGAAAATTCTGGGAATGTAGTCGGGTTCAACATCAGAAAGTACAATAAAAAGTTCATTTCATTATTATTTTGGGTGCCTGTGCCATCTCCCATATAAGTAGAAGCTTCAAAGTGCTAAGGTGAAACCATTTTTTGAGATAATCCAACCAAATTTTGTTTTTAGGGGCGATTTAATCGAAATTGGGCATAGCCCAGGAAAATAAGACGAAAAAAGAGCTTCTGTGCGAAAAAATTCCCAGTGGAAATTTTTCACCGGAATTGTCTTTATTTATGCATGATACACAAACTGTGAAAAGTCCATTGCAAAGTCGTGTGCACATAAAAAGTTATTCGGGCTCAAAGGTCGCTAAAATCAGTTTTTTGCAAATATCTCGCTAATGCTAACTTTCACAGAAAAATGTTGGTCTCCAATTTTGTAGCACAGGAAATTTCCTACAAAAATACGTTAAAAGTATTTGCGTATAACTTCTAGTTTAGGAGATCACCCAATTTAAAAAGTTGTTAACAGTTATGATTTGAAATACTACCTATGAGTTCATATTAAAATATCTTACTTTTTAAATTGCAATAACTCTTCAATGAGAAGTTGTACAAACAAAATTAAAATGCCGTTCGAAAGATAATTTAATTTTCTATATACCGTACAAAATTTTTTTTTCGAACGGCTCATGACCTTAAAAATATTCTTGAATAACCATTAAGGCTTCGAAATTACTGGTTTTTTAAGGATATCTGCGAATTGGTAAGTAGTACGATAAAAAGTAACGGGACCAAATTTGTAGAGAATTACAAGATCTACCAAAAATAAGCGATATGTGTACACTGGGAATTTTTTCGCAGAAAATGTCTTATTTTCCTGGGCTAGGCAAGACAAATAAGCAAATTAAAATTTGTATGTATTCGATATACAGTCAAGGTAGAAATCGGTAGAACAAGGGAAAATGTGAGATTCCTGGGACTATTCTGAACATCTTTTTCTATTGCCATTTTTCGAAATTTACAAAGCCAACGGAGTTACTTAAGCCGTTATCTCGAAAGTGGGTTAACGAGGGCTTTGTTTTCACGAAAAGTTGACATGATGCTTTAATATTAATGGTAGAAGTTGAAAACATGAAATCGGCCAAATAACCGACGTAAACTGGGATAGCTAGAGGCATCAAAGTTGAGAAGTTTTAACCCTTTCGACCCGGCTGGGACAATATATATATGTAAATTGAGATAAATTGTCCCAGCCGGGTCGAAAGGGTTAAAGAGCTTAATCCCGCAAACTAGAAGAGTGAGAGGGATAAAACTTGAAAGACAATTAGACCACTATCTTATTTTGTAAAGTAAGATATGAGGATGGAAAAAGATAACAAGTCTTAAACCACTATAACTCGTAAAAGAGAAGAGCTATCAATATCAAAGTTGACAAGTTTTAAAGCACTTTTTCTAGTTATCTAGAAAGTTGGCGTGTAATCAGCCTACAATCTTTACATTAAATTAAGTACACTCAGATTTCTTTTCTCAGGTTGATGATATTTTCTCCGATTCGATATGTATATAAACATAAAAATTCTATCTAAAATCGAATAATTTCAGATATATGACGAATATTGTTTTATGCAGGAATGGCGCCGACTATTATTTGATTTAATAGGCGTTATTTGTGCCAGTGCCAAATAGCATATATATGCATTGAAAGATATGTGACGAAATATGCTCTGAATGGGCGTAGCACCGCCTACTTTTTCAGTAAAATTCATGTATCTCGGTGCCCTTTACATATGTAATAAATCTTATCTCTTTGCGTTGAACAGTCTATATATATTGAATTTTATTTTTGAGGGGAGTGGCACTGCTTATTTTTCTAGCCTAGAACTTCCTCTCAATAGTAACCTACAATTTAAATTAGTTGAAAAACTTGAAACAAAAACATATATGGTACACCTTAAATCGAACTCAACTCCGATTTCGATCGAAATTGGATTTCAGGGGTTATTGAATTGTTGTGACGGCATACAAATATTTTTTTTTTTTAGCTCAAATATTTCAAAGTTTTTTTATTTCTTCTCAACATAAATGGGCAAAGCAAAACACTATCCGCAATATGCTGCCTCCATCATTGCAGCCCTTGGCGCTTTTTCATTGGGTAGTTGTTTGGCTTGGGCCAATGTGGTGCGAGCAGAATTTAGAGCCGGTGGTTATCATTTTCCCTGCAGCAAGGAAGAATTCTCTTGGGTTGGCTCAAGTTTCATTATGGGATGTATGTTCATTTGTATACCAAGCGGATTTATCATTAATATGATTGGACGCAAGTGGACACTTATCGTCATGTGTATACCATTTTGCCTTGGCTGGGTGATTGTGATCTTTGCGCCAAGTTTAATGTTCATATACATAGCAAGATTCATGCTGGGTTTTTCCGGTGGATCATATAGTGTTTCTATTCCCGTCTATACAGGAGAGATCGCACAAAGAGAAGTACGTGGCTTACTGGGGTCGCTTTTCCAATTTATGCTTGTCTGTGGCATATTATTCATGTACACTATTGGAGCAATATTGCATACAACTGCGGTAAGTACAATCAGTGCTGTGGTCCCAGTGGTGTTAGGCGCACTTATGTGCTTTATGCCTGAGTCACCAATACATCTGATACATAAAGGCAAAATAGAAGATGCTGCAAAATCTTATGCATGGTTACGTGGCAAAGATTATGATGCCACAACTAAAATCAGTGATGTAATGGCTGCAGATGCTGATCATAGGGCACATCCCGTTTCGATTCCTGCAGCATTTAAACGTTCTGCGACAATTACGGCATTTATGATAAGTGCTGTGCTGATGATTCTCCTGCAATTAAGTGGCATTAACGTTGTCGTATTCTATTCCACTGATATTTTTCTAGCTGCCAAAACTGGAATGAGTGCTGCATATTCAACTGTAATGATTGGCGTTGTACAATTACTTGCCACCTTTGCTTCAATGGTGCTCGTCGATAGATTGGGACGGCGAACTCTTTTACTAGTCTCCGGAAATGGCATGGCCATTTCTACTTTTTGCATTGGCATATACTTTCATCTTGAAGAAAGCGATCCGGAAACAACAAAATCACTTAGTTGGCTACCAGTCACCAGTTTGTGTGTTTTTATTGGTTTTTTTTCAATTGGCTTTGGACCCATACCATGGATCATCATGGGTGAAATTTTTCCAACGGATATTAAAGGATTTGCTGGTTCAATTGCGGCTACTTTAAATTGGATATGTGCATTTATTGTTACCAAGACCTTTGTAAATTTGCGTGAAGCTGTAGGAACTGGTGGCGCTTTTTGGGTTTTTACATTAATCACAGTGGCGGGTATCTTCTTTGTGTGGTTCGTCTTAATCGAAACAAAGGGAAAGTCATTGGGTGAAATTCAAGCGGAATTGAAACGAAACAGTTTAAAACAATAGAGTCCAAAGGATCAAATGACCAAATTAATTGTATTTTTGAAAAAATATATTTGCAAAAATATAAAAAAAACTTTTAAACAAAATGTAGGTTTAATTCAGATAATGGGTATGTTCAATAAAATTCTGTGATGACTAGAGATGGTACCGCACTTAATTTGCAAGTAAATCAGGGAGCTTCAAGTGTAGATCCACCAAAAAGCTATAAAGGTGGCCATCGGATTGAAGGTTTTGCAAAATTCGGCTATTTCCCGGGAAGACCCCTGATAAAATTCAACAGAAAAAACTGTAGTAGACAATTTGCTTGAATATCATTTAGTTTCGTCACCGATTACTTACCAATGTTTACAGGTATTGCGATTAAAAGGAGGAAGAAATGTGATGCGGTCACCGTTGAAAAATTTAAATAGAAATTTAAATTTCTTTTTCAAATTCCATTAAATTGTTGTTCCTAAGGAGTATTCACATTTCTTGCAATTTTCCGCTTCGGACTTATGTTTGAGTGTTGAAGAACTTAAGCGAAAACCTCCGAGTACAAATCAGCAGCGTACGGGAACATTACTTGAGCAAAACGGCAGACAAGCAACACTTACGACTTGCGAAACGAATAAACAGGCAGACAACAGCTAGTACTGAAACCGAACGAAAACATAACGAACATAACGAATCGTGGTTAGGATTAAAAGCGGAAACAAACAGACAGACAGTTGCAGAAGAATGGTTGAATAGTGCGGACGGATAATATTGCAAACGAAGGAAAGAAGAAAATGTGATATATAAAACTAAAAATAAAATAACTAATGTGAAACTAAAAATTGAAACGTATAAACGGTGGAAAACTAAATGACTGCATACATAATTGTTTATTTATTTAAATAATTGTTACTTAATTGTTAGTTAGAACTAAGAAGATTTTGCGATTTTAATCCAACGTATCTTTATGGCCCTTATATTTAGATATGAGGAGTAGTCGAACAAAAGGTAATATTTCCAGTTTTTGTATTTTTGCTTTTTTTTTAAGAATCGTATGTAAATCTATGAACTACACATTCCAGTTGAATTTGGCGGTTCAAAGGATAACAGTTTCCAAGAAAACCGCGTTTTTCGTCGATTTCCGAACAAAAAGTAACATTTCCACTCCACTTACAATTTTTTTGTAGTTCTGACGAAAAATTGCATTTACCTATTTAATACTAATCACTAATCATAGTCTTCGTCGAACATTTTCAGTTGCTTTTATTGCTCCCACAAGGCATCATTTCAGTTTAATGATTATCAAAAAGTAAAATTTCCAACATTTCCTGACAAAAGGTAACATTTCCAAATTTCAAACTCAGTTATCTCCATTAATATGAAAGTTCTTAAATGTGTAAAAACGCGATTGTAAGGCAGTTTTTTTAGTGTATATTTTTGCATAAACATATTTAAAAAAAAAAATATGCTACCTTTTTTAATTACATTTTATTGATTGCTGAAAAAAAGGAAACATGGAAATGTTACTGCCATACCTAAATTGGAGCGTCAGCGTTATTTTACTGTCAAAAATTTCTCATGTACATACAATTTGTATGGCGCATACCGAAATTGCCAACGCTCAACGCTCAGTTATTCGAATTTACAATTTTGACAAAGCGTTATGGAGTGAAGTTAGCTGCAGAAAAGTAATAAAAGAAACAACAATATGATTTTGACAAACAAATGACTTCAACGCAACGCTCTTTATTTCGGTATGGCGCTTGACGCTTTTGTGTAACGTTAAATAACGCAACGCCTGACGCTCCAATTTAGGTATGGCAGTTACTTTTTGTCCGATTACTCCTCATATTGAGTTTATCAACATTTTCAGACCATTTTCCTCTAAAATTATAACAGTTTTGAACACTCAAATGTCGAAAAAAGAAACAATTCAATTTTGTTTATTTTGTTTTTATGAAATTCTATATTTCAAAAAAGATTTCATTCTTCCCAACATAAATGGGCGAAGCTAAACAAGTCCCTCAATATGTTGCCTCCATTATTTCGGCACTTGCCGCTTTTGCTTTGGGTAGTGGTTTGGCTTGGGCCAATGTAGTGCAAGCAGAATTTGAAGCCGGTAATTACAATTTTCCCTGCAACAGGGAAGAATTCTCTTGGATTGGCTCAATTTTCGTCTTGGGATGTGTGATCGTTTGTATACCAAGTGGATTTTTCATTAATATGATTGGACGCAAGTGGACAGTTATCGCCATGTGTATACCATTTATTCTTGGCTGGGTGATTGTGATCTTTACACCGAGTTTAATGTTGATGTACATAGCAAGATTCATGCTTGGTTTTTCCGGTGGATCATATAGTGTTTCTGTACCCGTCTACACGGCGGAGATTGCACAAAAAGAAATACGCGGTTTACTTAGTTCGTCCTTTCAAATGATGATTTGCCTCGGTGTATCATTTATGTATGCCATTGGAGCAATAATGGATGCAACTACGGTTAGTGTAGTCAGTGTTATTTTCCCAGTAGTGTTGGTAGTACTTATGATCTTTATGCCTGAGTCACCAATATATTTGATAAAAAAAGGCAAAGTAGAAGCTGCAACAAAATCTTATGCATGGTTACGTGGCAAAGATTATGATGCCACAGCTGAAATCGAAGATGTAAAGGCTGCCGATGCTCGTGATAAGGCAAATCCTGTTTCGATTCCTGCAGCATTCAAACGTTCTGAGACAATTAGGGCATTTATTATAAGTGTTATGCTGATGATTTTCCAGCAACTTAGTGGCATTAACGTTGTCATATTCTATTCCACTGATATTTTTCTAGCGGCCAATACTGGATTGAGTGCTGCATTTTCAACTGTAATGCTTGGCATTGTACAAATATTTGCCACCTTTGCTGCAATGGTGCTAGTCGATAGATTGGGACGTCGTTCGCTCTTGCTCTTCTCTGCAATTGGAATGGTTTTTTGTTTGGTTGGCTTGGCTATATACTTTTTTCTGAAAGAAAGTGATCCCGATGCAACAAAATCACTTGGTTGGCTACCTGTCACCAGTTTGTGCGTTTACATTGCTTTCTTCTCAATTGGCTATGGACCCGTACCATGGATCGTCATGGGTGAAATTTTTTCAACGGATATTAAAGGATTTGCTGGTTCAGTTGCGGCTACTTTAAATTGGACGTGTGCATTTTTTGTTACCAAGACCTTTGTAAATTTGCGGGAAGCTGTTGGAACTGGTGGCACTTTTTTGCTTTTTACATTCATCACAGTGGCGGGTATTTTCTTTGTGTGGTTTGTCTTATTCGAGACAAAAGGAAAGTCGTTGAGTGAAATTCAAGCAGAATTGACTTCAAGGAAGAAATCGAAACCAGCGGCAACAACAAATTGATAAAATCATTGAGAATGAATTTAGTCCAAAGAAAGTTGACCAAATCAAAGCTTTCTAAAATTAATTGTGTTTTTGAGGAAAATGTATTTGCGAAATTAAAAAAAAAAAAAACGTTTATACAAAATGTGAGTTTAAATCAGAAAATGAGCATGCTTAGAAAGTTCTGTTATAATTAGGCGTTGTGCCGCCTTTAACTTCAAACTACTTAAGATCTTATCACACAATCTAATAGCCTGTTTCCACCGGAGATTCATGAGGCGATTGACGGCCACTTTCAGATTTATTTGATGTTTGACACATGAAGAATGAGGTGTGTAACGGCTAAACCACTTCATAAATTTTCGGTGGAAACCGGCAATTAAACATTTTTTGATGAAATTTGGTCCATCACGTCAAGATTTTGAGATATTTCAGGTAAAATACTCGAAAAATGGTTATTTTGGCAATTTTTGAGGTTAGGTCGCACAACTACTCTATGTTGTTTTTTCAATGGTAATGACAGTTTTAAGATAATATCATCAAATTAGTTTACTTGACTTCAAATATCTCAAAGTCCCAACGTGAAGGGCCGAATGTCTGCTTGAAATTTTGATAATCGTTAACTTAAAAGTTTAAAAAGCTCATAAACACATTTGCTGCACTTTTTTGACCAACTGAGAAATCCAAACTCTCAGGCTGAAATTCGCAAGGAAACTACAAACCGATTTTGATATTCTTAGTCTTGAAAGTTGCGCTGTTTATCGTCCTTTAACGTAAAGTAATAATCATAAAAAAATCTTAAGTTGTGGATGCAAAACACACTGTGAAACAAAAATACCCAAAATTAGAACTTTACAAAAAATACCAAGTATGTAAGAATTATCATATCTCGCGCAATTTCAATCCGATTTCCATTCTAAAGACCATGTTTAGAAGATTTCAGTTTTTTCATTAGTTTCTAATCAAATTTTTGGGTATATTTTAAAACCAAACAATAAAAGGTCACTTTTTCATGATACACAATTATTTTTAACAAATTTCGGCCTCTAGCGGAAAACCGTTTACTTTTGGAATCAAGATTTCAATGCAAAACTATAGGAAAGCAGATTTCCTACATTTATTGAGCTCTAAAGTTTTTGTGTGTCTCTTGTATCTTGAGTTATAGGAAAAAAACCGTTTTTTGAATCAAAAAATTTTAACTTCTTCCGGGACTTCCATAGGGCAAACTTCACTGTAGAGCAATGAGAAAAAAACAAAAAATGTAGAAAATTTATCCCTTTCAAAGATTTAGGAAGAATTACTACCAATAGTTTCGTGGTTTTTTGGGATAAAATAAAAAAACTGCGAAAAAACAATGATTTTTGTCGTTTAGACCTTCATTCAAGCACCGGGCGGGCCATCTTTTCGGGGGTTTTGACCAAAACTAAGTATGCAGTCTTTGTAATAAGGCCTGCTCCTAAGATAATCTTTGATGCAACCTATAATTTTCCCATTATTTCGAAAAAGTGCTGCACCCTAGTAACCAACCATATGTATAGTACCGCAGGTGTGAAATAATAAGCTCGTATTAAATTATAAAAAAACCCGAATTATTTCAACCATGACAAAGCTCAAACTAGAGTTACTTCTACTCCGCTCAAAACTTGTTTCGACGAAAGCCTTTCTCACATTTTCGTTTAAACAAAAAATTAAATATTCTATATAATGGGTGGGCCCTGTGAAAAAATTACAATAATATTGTAATATTTTATTTTGGTATACTAAGATCTTTTGGAAGTCTTGTGAAGAAATGGATTGTCTCGCATTTCTTGTCTAAATAGCGACTAGCAAGTTTTTCAGAACAACGTTTTTAGGGGCCGTAAAAATAAATAAAATTCATAGCCATTTAGAGAAACATTAATTTATGATAACATTTAAAAAATAATAATAAAATACTGGTCTGAAGAATTTTCATTCAAATCTCTTGCTCCGGATTTTCAAAACATATATGTATCTGTTGAATTTATCGGAATAGTTTTCGATTTTCCGTTATCCTTCTTCGGAGTATCCGCTAATCCAGTGAAATCTAAATCGTCCTCGTCTAGCCAATCCACTTGATTGATCGTCGGCCATCCATTGATGCTTTGCTGCTACTCTGATGAGTCGAATTTTCAGCAATACATTATTCGACTTCTTGTTCGTCTTGTGCAAAACTTTATGTTTTTGGAACATTATTTTTGAAGCGAAGTATATATGACATGAGTGACGAATTCTCGACTCCAGATCTGTTTGGACTGAAGGGCAAAATGAATCATATGGAATAGGAAAGTTTTCGGCTGAAAAGTTTATTATGCTGGACATCATACGAGTATTTTCATGAACCCCCTCATGGTCACAGTCTGCTGGACCCCCTCTCCCTCAAAATTTTTAAAAACTTTTTTTCCATAAAAATTTTGACAGAAAATTTTTTTCAACTTTTATTTTTAAAAGTTTCTTATTATAATAGTTTTTCATAAAAGTTTTATTTTGAATAAGCACATGAAGTAAAAAAAATAAAAATAAAAAATGCCTTGGAAAAAGATCCAGTGACTGAAGATTAGAAGTTACATACTTACATGCTTATCCCATTTTTGAAAAAAACTTGATAGCACCAATCGATGAAAAAATGTCGAAAATATTTTTGGACATTACCATAGGCGTTTCCGACCCTTCTAAGAGAATGATTTGGTACCATTTTTATAAAAAATATATTGCCCATGTTTTTTTTTTTTTACCAAAACGGTCATTTTGAAGGGTCGGAGGCACCTCAGGTCACGGTCAGAGGTCAGAATATATTTTGGACCTTTCCTCATATGTTAATATGTCAGTTTTTGAAAAAACTTTTATATCAAAACTTTTAAGGGTAAAATTTTATTGTAAAACTTCTAGTGACAAGTTTTTATGAAAAATTTTTATATCAAAACTTTTAGGAATAAAAGTTTTTAAGAACTTTTTGAAACAACTTCTTTTATTATTTCTTGACTTTATTTTTTAAGTTTTGTTTTAGTTTTATTTCAGAAAATTCAAAGTTCTTTTAAACTTTTATCTAAATGATGTAAAAGTCTTATCAAACTGAAGACTAAAATATTTTGGACCAGAAATACCAAATAACTCAAAACTACAAAAAACTGCTTTTCACTTGTATAGGGACAGTTTATTTTCGTACAATTGAAAAAAGTAACCAAGAGATGGCCCACCTTTTGGTAGACGAAATCAACAAAGCAAAGAGAAAAACGACGATGAAAGCTCGTAGAATTGTCAAAACCCAATGGAAGAAGCAGCGTACGATTTTTAGTGAAAGTGACAACCTGCTATCATTGAGTTGTAGTTTCAAAATAAAAATCCGTAAATAAATAAATAAAAACAACAAATTATCAATAATTAAATTTTGACAACATGGCATTTTAAATTTTAAATAAAAACAAATCACTATATATTTCGTAAAATATCGTAGAACTTTACAATCATGTCGGAGAATAAAGCAAATCAACTTCCACAATATATCGCCTCTATTGCAGCAGCAATTGGCGCCTTCGAATTGGGCATACTCTTGGGTTGGTCCAATGTCGTGCAAAAGGAAATCGAAGCCGGTGATTATCGTTTTCCCTGCAGTAGAGAACAATTTTCATGGATCAGTTCGGCGTTTGTCCTCGGTTGTATGTGCGTTTGTATACCAGTTGGATATTTTATTAATCTTATCGGACGCAGGGGTACAATGCTTGTCATGTGCCTACCATTTCTACTTGGCTGGATATGCATACTTGCTGCGCCGAGTATCATATTTATGTACCTGGGCAGATTTATACTTGGCTTCGCTGGTGGCTCATACTGTGTTGCTGTCCCCGTCTATACGGGTGAGATTGCACAAAAGGAAATACGCGGCCTACTCGGTACGCTCTTTCAATTCATGATCGTGTGTGGCATACTTTATGTATGGGTAATTGGCGCATATCTGGGAACATTTGAAGTTTGCCTTATTAGTAGTATTTTTCCAGTAGTAATGGCAATATTAATGTTCTTCATGCCGGAATCACCAACATATTTGATTAAAAAAGGTAAACTGGATGCCGCTGTCAAATCTTTTGCATGGTTACGTGGCAAAGGCTATGATGCCACAGCTGAAATTGATGATATCAAAGTGGTTGATGCCGCTGATAAGGCAACACCTATTTCAGTTGGTAAAGCCATTAAGCGTCCTGAGACCATACGTGCATTTGTCATTAGTGCTATGCTTATGATTTTACAGCAATTCTGTGGCATTAACGTGGTTATTTTCTATTCAACTGATATCTTTCGAGAAGCTGGTACTGGATTTAGTCCGAAAGTCTCGACTATGATGCTTGGTATTGTAAAAGTGCTGACGGTTTTTATTGCTATGCTGTTAATGGACAGACTGGGACGTCGTAGTTTGTTGTTGCTGTCTGGTGTTTTTAATGCCATCTGTACTTTTGGCTTGGGCATATACTTTTTGATAAAAGAAAGTGATCCAGAACTGGCAAAGTCACTTGCATGGTTACCCTTCGCCAGCACATGTCTATTCGTAACAGTTTTCTGCGTTGGTTATGGTCCAATACCGTGGCTATTGTTGGGTGAACTTTTCTCAACCGATATCAAAGGACTGGCAAGCTCAGTTTCTGCCACTATAAATTGGTTTTCTGCATTTCTTGTCACCAAGACATTTGTTAATTTAAAGGATCTATTGGGGCCTGGCAATACGTTTATGCTGTTCACAGTCCTAACAGTGTTAGGTCTATCATTTGTATATTTTGCTGTAATTGAAACGAAAGGAAAATCTTTAAATGAAATTCAAGCGGAATTATCTTCTAAGAGTAAACGCAATGCATAGATTTACTAGAAATAAATGTATATCGTTATTTAAATATTAATAAATGTTTATTTTAATCAAATAAATTGGTGAGATGAAAAAATTTCTTCAAAAAATTCTCTTTAGATAATGGGGGTTATCGTGAATCAAGATTCCCGGGGAATTTTCTCGGACTGCCGTGCATTCTCTATTGCAGTTTAAGGAAATTCCCCGGGAATCTTGATTCACGATAACCCCCTTTGATTTGGATTCAGCATGAGGTGTGGTACTCTGATACATAAAAACTTTAAAAGCAATCAGTGTGATATATCTCTCACACGCTAAAAAACTACACTATGCCAGTTTGTTACCAATTACTTTAAATGGTTTTTTTTGAGTTATGCCACCTTGGTAATTAATGTGCGATGTTATTTACTACAAAAGCAAAAAAAAATAAAAAAAAAAAATTGCCGGTGCAATTATCATAAATTTTGCTAACACAATGTGCCGGATAAATAATAGTTTTAGGTAATAGATACGTGTTAATTAAAGAATCGCGAAAGCTTTTAATTAAATGTAATTGATATCAATGCAATAATAAATTTACATTTCAGCTGTAAGTACATTTTTATAAAAAAAGAGAATTTATGACCGTGACGGACTAGTCACCAAATCAAAAAAGCTAGTCAAAATTCGAGAAGTAAAGTTATTAGGCCTTATCGTAAACATTTTTGAGAATTTTTTCTCTTACTCCCTAGTTTGTTTTTTTTTAACCTGCTTTTAAAGCAGTGGTGCACATTTTTAACTTTAACATTAACTTTATTTTCACAAATTTGATCCAGATGCAATTGTTATTGCTTGTTTATCTTTTTTTTTAAGTTAGATGTCAAAATCCAGTTGAAAATGGAAAGAAATGTCAACGACATTGGCAAAACAGCGTTGTCGCATGTTTTTTTTTTTTGTGCAAAATGTATACGGTATTGGAAAAACTCAGCGTTGCAAACTGGTTATTTCTGAAAATGTCAACGATATTAATATAAAAAATGTATCCCTACAGGAAGTGGAGTTTCCATTCATAAAATATTCACTACTTCTATGCATAATGCTCCCTCTCGAGAGGGTGTGTACTAGGCTGTTCAATAAGTTTTGCGGATCGATAAGAGAGGGCGTTGCTACTAGCCTAAATTTGCTATGTGGGTACATTCTTCATATGAACTTATGTGAAGTTTTATTTCAATCTGTCAATTCATTCTTTGTTTGCAAGTCATTAAGTATCGACCTGTCACTTGTCGTAAAAGGTTTAAAAACAAAGGAAATTTAAAGTCCGGGAGCCGGCAATACTTAAAGTGCCGTCATCGACGATTCTGAAATTTTTAATGAAAAATGGTAGTTTACACTAAGACAAACAAGAAAAGCTTGGTCGGCGTGGTTATAGCCTGGCAAAAATATTTTGAAATGATTTTGGAATTATTAAATTTTCGGAATGTTTTGCCGTCATCGCGGATTTTGGTCAATCTTATAGTAATCGATGTTAAATTTTATAACCATTCAGAAAAAATCTGGCCGATCAAATTTTCTTGCCGAAAATGGCCGGCAGACCTATTTTAATGGTGCTACAATGGGTACGATTTCTCTGTTATCACGGAACCTCGCCTATTATGAACGATTGTTGAAAGTGTATAAGGACTCTTCGCCTTCAATTAGTACAGTAGAAGGATGGGTTGTTGAATTTAGACGTGGTCGTACAAGCTTTGAAGACGATCCACGCCAAGGTTGTCCAAAAACAGCAACAACACTAGAAATTGTAGAAAAAAGACAGGATATCGAATTGGAAAATCGACGAGTAGCTGAAAGAGTTTTAATAGAAGCCCTAGGCATCTCATTGGGCAGTGTAATCAATATTTTGATTGAAGTATTGGGTTTCAGAAAGCAGTGTGCACAATGGGTGCCGCATTCGCTAACATGGAACAAAAACACTGTCGAATGCGACTTTCTCAGCAACATTTAGAGCATTTTCGAAAGAATAAAGGGGATTTTGTGCATCGATTCATCACTGTAAATGAGAGACCATGATCCTGAATCAAAACAAGAGGCTAAAGAATGGTGTAAACCTGGTTCTTCAGCTTCGAAACTAATTTGTTTCCAGAAATCGGCCAAAAAGGTGTTAGCATCAGTTTTTTTGGAATGCGAAAGGAATTTTGTTTATGGATTACTTGCAAACTGGCAAAACAATAAATTCTTAATATTTTTCAAACGTTTTAGACCAGCTGAAGGAAAAAATTCGTGAAAAAAGACGCGGTTTGCAGAACAAAAAATTCTTTTTCATCAGGACAATGCACCGTGTCACAACAGCATTTTAACAATGGCTAAAATCCATGAATTAAATTTCGAATTGTTGGAGCATCCACAGTATTCACCAAATTTCGCCCCTAGCGACTTCCATCTGTTTTCAGACATAAAAAATTGATGGGTGGAAAGCGTTTTTCATCAAATGATGAGGTCATAACAGCTGTAAAAGCGTATTTCGTAGCCTTTCCAGATTCTCACTTCAGTGATGGAATTCATAAATTGGAATCTAGTTGGAATAAGTGTATTGATGTTCAGGGAGACTATACTGAATAAAAAGTGCATTTCAAACCATAAAATTGTGTTTTCTTATCGAACCGCAAAACTAATTGAGCAACCTAATATTTCAAGATGTCTTGTGCAGGGCCCTTATAAATATCTGGAAATTAAATGACTTAAAACTCCAACAAGACGTCTTGTACAGACCCCCTAGTCAAGACCGAAAATCAATTTCAAAATAAACAAAACAAAGTCCAAATAAGTTAATTTTGCTTATTGATACAGCCTTTGTGTAGCAGATATAGGTCTCATTGCTAAATAAAGTTTGAGTTGAAAACACTGGATTTTTTCTAGTTTTTGGAGAGCTCAAAAACTGAAACGGTGACAATTCGAATTGTTTAAAACCTAATGTAAAGAGTGGGTCTTTTTTAGTACAATAAAAATTATCGGATAGTTTAATTTTTACTTTTTTTATTTTAAAAAATTACATCTAAGTGGAATCACCATCTTACATCATTCTTCGAGTATTGTTTGAATTAACTTTCTTTCTTTAGTAAGGAACCTCATGAAGATTTTCTTAATATTTTATACTCCTTTCTTCCCAATTGTTTTATTAAGTTGACTGTATATAGTTTAAGGATAACTGATCCAATTACAATGAAAACTTGATATCTACGTAAGTATATAAGAAATCTACACACGTTACTTTCTAAGAAAGCTCTCTACCTAACATTCAATAACAGCACTCTGGGAACTTAAAAAAGCATCCTCGTAGAATTTAAGGCAAGGAACATTTCTCAACTTGTTGACTTTGTTTTCGGTATATATATACTTTGAGCATGTTGAGGGCATTCAAGTACGAGGTCTTTGATGGTGCTATTAAACTAAAATATTTTCTGATTACAAAATGTTGTTTTTATTTTATTTTAAAGTCTTAACAGCTAACTTGACACGATTGATTTTGTATTACTTAAAACTAAACACAAAGTATTTTCAGTGAATATACATTACGTAAAAAAGTCCTTTGAGTATTAGCAGAAAAAACAAAAAATTGTGTTATATAAAAAAAAAAAAATGATAAAAAAGCAAATTTTGAAAAAACAAAAATTAAACAGTTTGAGCATCACTGCAACAGAGCAGCAAAATAAAAAAACCAAAAACATATAGAATTTAAAAACTTTCATTTTCTCAGCAATTGGCACATTTTGCAAAATTTCTCCCACTTCTAAGTTTAATGTTGTAGTGAATTACTACTTATTGCTGCTTGCATCAGGACTATCACTCTCTTCAACGGCATCTTGTGCTGGACCGGCGAATATGTAATTATCACGCCCTTGTATACCAGTGCCGGCAGCATCACCCAACCATGGATAGACATTAGGACATTCTCGACATGTCTCCATATAACGTGTATCAGTGACATTTTGTTCGGGCACTTTGAAGGGTAAAGCGCAAGTATTCCAAATATTACATGGCTTTGGAGCAACAGCTACCGATTTGTCACATTTCCAGGCATCAATGCTGCCAACATCACGCGTTTCTTTTGGATCGGTCATGAATTGCAACATTTGTGTGATAGTGAGAACGTAAACATCGGGTCTGAAATTAAAAAAAAAAAATGTTTTTGTGTTTCATTAGTGAATCGGTATGTAGGTATGTTAGTTACAAACTTTGTTGTGCTATTTTTAATTATATATAAACGCCGAAATTAATTAAAATTCTGTGCATTTCTAACTTTTTGTATTGAACAACACAACTAAACAAAAAGTTCGACACTTTTGACACTTTACTGTCGTTGCCGACACTTTGCCAGAAGTTGTACTGGATAAAAAAATAACCATGGCTGCACAGTGGGCTGCGTGTCAAATGAGCAAAACTTTTTGATTTTGATTTTTCATTCACATTGGTGGTCTATGGCAAAAAACAATGCAACAAACCAAAGCAAAGGTCAAAAAGTTAACAATTATGCCTGTGCGCAAGGACTTTTCAACTTTCTAACAACGTAGAACATTGACATCAACAACAATGACTACTGAAGGAGTGAGGACACTCCGTACTATGCCATGCCTTACTCAGTCTTTGCTCACATCCTGATTTTCTTGTTTTCACAGGTAAGTCATCAACATTGTTGTTGTTGTTGTTGTTGTTGTAGTCATAGCAAAGTTTTTTAGGAAATAAAAATCCATTTAAATTTCCTCTCAGGCAGTTGTTGAAGTTTAAGGGGTGGCTCGAAAAAAATGTTTTTTTTACTTTGTATGTTAACAGTATGAGAAAAAATTCGGGTTGATAAGCTTCTAATAGATGTTATTTGGAAAAAAGTAACTGGAGAAATAAATCCAAGAATCATTTCATGTTTTTTTGTAGGGTATGATTTTGGGTATAGATACTTAGTATGTAAAAACAATCATATTCCGCTCAAATTTACGCCAATTTCTATTCTGAAGAGTATGTTTTGATGGGCATGTTTTAAAAAACTAGGCAATAACTTTTTTTTCCGAAATCGCAGCGAGTTGTCCTAAAGGTATGTTACAAATAAGGGTCTAAACTTTTAAATAAGACAAATAATTTGGTAACATTCGAATATATAAAAAAGATACAGAGGAAAGTTAAGAAGTGGCCGTACCCTGACGACATTCCTCTAATATTTTTTATCAAAAGAAGGGAAGAGAAAGAACACAGAATACTCATAAAAAAAACAACAGAAATTTGTTCAATATACTGAACTTTAAATCTCAACATCAGATAAGTTTACATCAGACCAGTCTACATCATATTGGTCAATAGCCTAGTTGTCTAACGTCTCGTGTATGAAAAGTGATACCCCGGGAGCCCGGGTTCGCTTCTCGGCCGGGCTAGTAATTTTTTTGTTTTTTTGTTTTAATTAAAAATAAGCGCTTCACCATTTTTCTTTTTTTTTATAAGCAGCATTAACATTAATAAAAGCGAATTCGTTTTGAATTCGTTTTTTATGTACGTTACGGGTTCGAAACGAATCCATAAAAGAAGAAAAAACGATTCGATTTTTTTTTAGGAATTCCTCCCGCTAATTGATCAGTATCGGATTCCGTAACGGATAAAAAGTATGAAAATATGAACTTGTTATGGATTCGAAACGAGTCCGTTTGCCGCACTGGGAAGTTAAAAAACAATTTCAAAATACACTGAATTTTGTCGTTTTGACCTCCATTCAAGCCCCAGGCGGGCCAACTTTACAAGAGTTTTGATCAAATCCAAGTATGCAGTCTTCATTATAAGGTCTGCTTCTAAGATAATCTTTGCTGCAACATGTCATTTTTCCATTATTTCGAAAAAGTGCCGCATCCTATAACTGAATCATTGTCATAAGTGTCACGTCATAAAACTAGTAAGTATATACTTTAAATAACCAGTAAATATAGAAATTCAAGCTATGTATACTTTTGCAGAAACACGCAGAAAAAGCAAAATTACATAAGTGAATGTCACGTTTTTATGCAAAAAATAATATGTTTTCAAACCATAATAAATCAGTTATTAATACAAATTCAATTATTGTTTACAAGGTTCCCCAAATCATATTACAAGTGTCACATTAGGTCATGAGTGTCACACTGACAGGAAATTTTATTTTATTTTATTGCACGCATAAGATGGTTAGTTACACGTACTCGTAGCTGCTATCATATAAAAGTTCACAATTTCATAAAAATTAAACTTAATATTGTCAAAAATTTTAACACCACCCTACGAATCTCATATTGACTGTTCGAGTGTTGAACAGAGGAAACAATAATAAAATGGTGGAAAAAGTTTTTTCTCCCTCATAACATTCGTTTAAAGTTATTTGCACTAATTAAAAATTCCACAAACTCCAAGTGACAAGTAAACAAAATAACTGGACATAAAACGGAATCAAGTTGAAAGACGTAAAAAAAAGTATTTTTAGTTTTTGCTTCTTTTTCAGGAAGTAAAACATAATTGAAATAATTGAGATTTGAGTGAACTGACGAAGAACGCCAAAAATTTTTTGTAGGTGTTATTGAACCCCTTAAATTGCTTTGGAGTTTGGGCACATGGGTTTCATTGGAATTTTATATAATATGGTTCTAGAGCTTTAGAAATGAAGACTATGTTGTTGCAAAATATTTTGGCGTTTAAAAATTATAAAGTTTTTTTGGGGATATAGATAATATTCGCATCCCAAAACTTAACGTTTTTCAATTACGCGGTCAAAAAAAACGGTTTTTTACTCAAAAGCAAGGCATCTAACGAAAAAAGTATCTAAGTCAAAAAATGCTTAGAATTGTTCAAAAAATACGTGTGAATTTTTTCAGAATTTTTGTATTTTTTTTTATTTTTTCAAAAAATTTAGTTTTCAGCTATTCATTTCACGTTTGTCAGCAAGATGCTGGGTTTACCAAAAACCAAGGCATCTACGAAAAAATTTCGTCTGACGTAAAATGCTTAGAATCTTTCAAAGAATTGGTGTGAATTTTTTCAGAATTTTTGGATTTTTTTTTTTTTTTTTTGACCAAGTTTTGAAAAATTATAAAATATCTCAAAAAATTTTTAAAAAATTCACACGTATTTTTTGAACAACTCTAAGCATTTTTTGCCGTGTACACTTTTTCGTTGGATATTTTGCTTCTGAGTAAAAAATCTTTTTTCCGATCGCGATTCCGATTTTTGGAACCAAAAAAAAAATTAAGCTTTCAACGCCAAAATTTTTTTGAGAAAAGGGTTTTTTTTTGAGGAAAAATAGGCCTTCAGTATAATCAAAAGTGTTCTATTGGTTTTTCACAGAATGAAAAAAAAAAAAATAAAAAATGATGCAGATATCGTTTTTAATTATCTCTCTAACTTTTGAGTCGGTTTTGGGTTGAATCTAAATTTTGACCCGGCCTAATTTACAAAATTTTATACCTCTTCATCATATAGGTCAGTGGTGCAGAGGTCTAACAAGTTTGTAATTGTATGTGAAAGTAATATGTTTCTATCTCTCATACGGACGAACCCAGGTTCGAATCCTAGTGCGATAAGTTTATATCTTTTTAAATATCACATTTTTTTCAAAAAGTTACTGTATCGGAAGTTTACTCAAAAATTCAGATTTTACTAAAATTGTAATATAAAATTTACTTTATTGGGGAGTTATCACTATATCGACTTGAAATTCTAGTAAAATTTACTAGAAATAAAGCAATACGAACTATTTTTTTTTTACGTGTAAGACTAATGCAATACTTAAAGCAAACTTTTACAGACTCTCCGCCCTTAGTAACCTCATTAATAGGGGTCAAATTTATTTATTATTACCTTGAAAAAGTTTTTCTTTTCATCCACCATTGCCACCCTACCATCATCTTATGCGCCTAAAAGAACACTTCAATATTTTTCCACTTTACCATATTGTGACAAATTGCAAATTGTGACATTTTTTGTTGTTGTTGTTTTTATATACACGATTGCTATTTTTATACTTTCGTAAGGTGCAGCAGCAGCAGCAACAAGCTGAATATAGACGGAGCAGACTGGTAAGAGAAGGCGTGGCACTAAAGTTAAACTTGTTGTGTCACTGACATCGTGTGTCGTAAACAAATTAAATACTTGTCAGCGAATTTTCTGCCAACTTTGGTAGCAACATTTTTTTTTTTCGTTTTAGTTTTGGTTTATTTCACAGGAGCAGGAGCAGGCGAATCAGTGATTTTTTTTTGTTGTTTCATACTCGTGAAGTCAGAGACTGTGCATCGTGCTAATTTTACGTTACACTACTCCTGTAATGCATAAGGGGAGTTTTTTTAGGCGCACATGAAAAGTTTTCGGTGGTAGCAAAAAGTTTTTCCTCCCCCCTCCTCCCTCTTTGTTTGAGGGTATTTTTTTTTTGTTCAATTGGAATTTTTTGTTTTTTGTGATGAAAGTTTAGTTTGTTAAGCCGTGTGATTGTTCGCTTGTGTGAGTTGAGAGGAGTGTTTACTTGAGTGTGTGCGTGTGACGTGCATGTGCATTTGTATAGACGTGTTTGCTACGGACTGATTGATATTAGCCCAATGTCTGATGAAACTTAGCTATTGAATTGGAAGCATCATTTTGGTTGTAGAAATGAAAAAAAAAAAAAAAAGGTTTTGAGATGAGCCTCATTATTACACTGTAAAATTGTAACAAAAGGCATTTTCGATTTTGGGCCTCATTTTTAAAGTAAAAGTCTGTAAAAAGCTTAATAATATTATTGTTTGTTTGTGTTTGTGAACATAAAACAATCAAAGCCTAAAAGCATGCAAAGCATATTTGCTAACAATTAAGCAAATTTTATAAAATCATAAACTTCAGTGCACCCTGTGCATTGTGGTGGAATGATATATAACGACAACAGCTGATGATTTTATGCTTAAAGCAACGAGAAGGTGAATTTTACGATATAAAACGTAGAGGAGATATAGCAGTTTAGAGATTTTACTTGAATAATCCAATATCGCAAGCATACAGCTTATATGAATATTGCTGTGAATGGTAAAGCAATTCAGTCTTAGTTTGATTGTAGTGCTTTTTATGGGGATAAATTATTAAGTATTGAAGAAAATGTTTAAATCAACAAATCTGTGAAAAAATTTGGTGGAAATAAGCTTAAAACTGCCATCGTCCATTTGAAATGGGAAAATAATTCCATGGGTCATTTTCCATCATTTATTGAAGAATATTATTAAGGGTGTAATCGATAAGGTTATGAAGAGAAGGCCTAGACTTACAAAAAATTGCATCTGGTAGGATCTTAAACGTACCCCTGAGGAGTAATAGGGTTAACACTGGTTTTCTGATTTTTTTTTTACAGAAAACTTATCTTGGGTCTAGGAGATTTATGGACCTTTAAATTTGACATTTTATATTATTTTCCTTTTAGTATTAAAAAGGTACCACCAACATACCTTTTTATAATTTATTTTTGGAATCCTTGTAAAATTTCCTTTAATTCGATGGCCAATTTGTTATATTTACCAGTTTTTTAATTTGAGGTCAGAAAAAAATACTTTTCAAGAGCAAGCCGTTTGAAGGCCCAACGCAAGTGAGTAACTTCTGTGTTGTTACATAGTAAAGTACTTTTTTCTGACCTCAAATTAAGAAACTGGTATGTCAAATGTACTATCAAATTAAAGAAAATTTAGAAAAAAATTATAAAAGGTAAAGGGTGTTCCATTAAGACGTGTGGTACTTTGATTTTGAATAAAACGCAAACGGTTCAGAATTTTTCAAAATATTTCATTTCGTTTAAGGATTATGTGTGGAAAACTATTTCGCGGATATGATCACCGCGACTGTTCCGTAGATATCTCACTCTTTCGGCCATATTTTCGATGACATTTGACGCCTTCATACTTTTTTCTGTGGGGTTACACGAAGCATAAAGTCTATGTAACTGATCCAAAGACGATTCCAGACATGAAAAGCAATATTACATCGGTGATCGGTCAAGAAATAGAAAAAAATTTATATACCAACTTTAAAGGTCCAGAACTTTACGTTATCCTTTTAAGCCTTTTCAATCAAATACACTATTGTATTGTATTGTATTGTACATGCAATTACCTTAAAGATTCCCAAAACATTTATTCCTTTAAATTAAATCAGAAAATCAGTTTCATTTTCAGGAGTAAATTTTAGACCTCCCAGGGGAAATTTTTTTTAGTCTAGGCTTCCTCTATCACCTTCAAGAAGCTTCAAAACTTACCGATTACACACTGTTTACAGAAATAAAGATTTGGCTTACTGTGGGGAATTTTGCATTTTCCCAAATTTTTCAATATTTATGGTAAAAGCGTCGAAAACCTCGTGTACTCGTATAACTGTCAAAGTTTGTATTGATTTTAACAATTATTACGAGTTTACGAGGTTTTCAAGGCTTCTACACGTTTTAAGGAATTATATTATTGAAAATTTTTAATAAAATATTTTTTTCATGTTTGCTAAGTGTAATGAAAATTTTTTGAATTAACAGCTCTTCTGAAAAATTTTGCAACTGTAGACGCGTAAATTTTTTTGACATTTAGCGAAAAAGGAAATATTTAAAAATAATATGTATATATAAGACCGCTGCGGTTGCCACACTTGTTTTCATTTAATTACACTTGAAAAAAAAAGCAGAGGATGAAAAATTAAATTTAAAAAACATAAAACTACAAGACCTAGGGTGTACTGGCTTGTATGTAATAACAAAAAATGGATGGCAACACCAACGCTGTCATTTACGCTTAAATTAACTGCAATTTTCATGTGACCAACTCTTACACCGACGAACGAACTCCTTAAAATCTCTTTACACACATCACCAACTCGTAGGCTACGTGGTCACCGTATAAATCCTTGCTACTTGCCATGTTTTATCTGCTGCTCTTCTGCAACATTTTTTTGTTCGCGGTGTTTTGCGTTACCTCGATGCTATCAACATAACTTCATTACGGAAGTTCGCCATGTTCATAGCTTGCATACGCTGCCATTTTAAAATGTCGACAGGATGTTGGGCCGACGACGCCGCCGACGTTACTGCGCAGCGCTGTTTGTTTTTATTTCGCGCAAAATGAAAGTTTAACGAAATTAAACTTTTCTCATTAAAACGTGCGAAATGTTGTGTTTTACACGATGACGCTACAGCGCTGACCGTCCGAACTGCCAGAGTGCTGGTCAACAAGGCGAGGCTACCAAAGTAACCGATCACTCCATTTAACAGGGCATCTATCTACAACGTACCAACCGCCAGTGTATGGGCAATGTGTGGGTGTAAACGTGTAAAATAATGCAAAAATAACACAAAACACTTGAAATTGCGTACGAAGGATAAAAATGAAAAAGGAAGAAATAAAGAAACCGCATACCCCAGCATTGAAGGAATTGATAACGTGTTGTTGTGAGTATGTAGTAGGTCGAAAACGTTCCTTTTATAATTAATTTTTTCCGTTGGAAAATAAATTTCATTTAAATGTTTCGTGTGAATAGATAGCGGCAATTGCTTCTTGAATGGGGTTGCATTTCGAAGAAGAAATCACTGAATTCACCTGATTAAAAAGTTTTCAATTGGAAAGCGATTTATTCGTTCAGATTTTCTTTACTGCAAAACAGAAGCCAAGAAAATTAAAAATCGTGCTTTTTGTAGTGAAATGTGTTTGACCTTAGTATTGAAAGAAGTTTAAAATCATAAATTTCACAAGAAGAATATATATTGTGAAAACAGAAACCATTGCATTTCTAAACATATCAGCCTATTCATATTACTAGAATTTGCTTTGTTGGCGAAATTTGACCATTTTGATTTGATTTTAAAAAAGGCCACCCAACTAACTGTTGACTGATGCACACAAATTTTCATCAAAGCCGACTTAAAACATAAAGGTCATACTATCGTTCCTATGTGTTAACCAAATCTCCATACCAAATTTTGTAAAATCGATGCAGCGGTTTAGCCGTGATTGCGTTTTTTCGTTAAAGAGCGTGACACCGTCCACCTTAAAACATAATTGTCATATTATCGTTCCTTGGTATTTTCCTTATCTTCATACTATGTTTCATTGAAATCGACCCAGTGGTTTAATAGTGAGGGCGTTTTTTTCATTTAGGGGCGTGGCACCACCTTCTTTTATATATAGGAGTCATATTATAGTTCTTTAGTACTAAAACTGTCTCCATACTAAATTTCATAAAAATCGATGCAGTGGTTTAACCGTGAGAGCATGTTTTCCATTTTGGAGGCGTGGCACCGCCCACTTTTGAAAGAAAAAATATCTTATGCACTGCTCCTCCTCATAGAATTTCCAACAAAAAAAAAAAACAAATAAGGCGAATAATTTGAGATTATGAGATTGGAACAAAACCGATTTCGTTTACATATTTGTATGATGATGATATTACTTTTGTCTCGTTTAAGACTTACCTCACTTTCAAAGTAAAAGTTTTACAGTGATCCAAAATGCCATTCTAGACAGTCTTTTCTAAGTATTTTTAATAAAAAAATATCAGCTTTTATGTTTTTGGGCTTGCTTGCCTACAGGGTTTTGGAGGTCGATGATTTCAAATTTGGAATAAACTCTTTTGAAAATAACAAGTCGCATCCAACATGGTAGACAATGTTCTCAAAATATGATTATTTCAAAACGAAATTGTGGCTAGGGGGTTTATCAGGTTTCTTATTCCAAATTCGGGATCAACTTTTTTGAAAATCCAAAATGGCGCGCAAATTCCTTAAAGAATAATTATATCACGACAAAATTGTGGCTATGAGTGTTTTTGAGGTAGCTGATTTCAAAGTTAGGATAAAAAAATGGCGGAATATTTTCTTAAAAAATGATTATGTCAAAACAAAATAGTGGCTAGCGAGCTTTTTGAGGTCGCTGATTCCCCATGAACAATTTTTTTAGAACAAATTGGTAAAGCCAAAACGGTGGACAATTTTCCCAAAAAATGATTATATCACAAAAAGAAATTGTGGCTAGGAAGGTTTTTGAGGATGTTCATTCCATATTAGGATCAAATTTTTTTGAGAACAAAATGGTGGATCCAAAATGGCAGAAAACGTTCTCAAAAAATGATTATGTCAAAACCAAATTGTGGCTAGGGGGTTCTTGAAGCGGATAATTTCAAAATCTTTTTTGAAAACAAAATGGTGGTTCCAAAAAAACGGAAGATTTTCTCAAAAAAATAATACTTATATCACAACCAAGTTGTGACTAGGAAGGTTTTTTTGAGGATATTTATGCCAAATTCTAAAATGCCGGATAGTTTTCTCAAAAAAAATTATGATATCAAAACGAAATTGTGAATATGGGAGCTCTTGAGGTTGCTGATTCCGAATTTGGGATCAACTTTTTTGAAAAAAAAATAAAAAAATTTGAGTCCAAAAAAGCGGAAAATTTTCTCAGAAAACTATTACAAATTAAAAGGACAAGTCTGTGCAGTATTTGTTTTCTTCTTTCAAGTACTGTCAAGACATTTGCACGCGACACTGTAGTATTTGATAAATAAAGATCAGGTACAAGTCATAACGTACTTAAAATATGTTAAATTGATATTTTACTTTAAATTTGTGTAGTGATATTTTTATTTGAAGAAATAAATTTTCAGACTTGTGACTGGCTAGTGTTCTCTCGCAGACCACTGTGAATGGTGTTTGTCTGGCTTGGAACTTTCACGTCCAGAAGAAAACAGGAAAAAGTTGTTTTTTCAAACATACCAAAGGTGAAGATTGTAAAAGATTGCTCAAAAGTTTTAAAGTCCAAATAACTTTGCGTTTGTCAAAAATCACCCAATTATAATTGCAGATTGAATTGAATTATGGTGTGTACTTTTCTTGAATTAACATATATGTATAAAAAAATGTTACCACCTTATGCTTAAAACAAGTTTTCAAACTTTTACACAGCATGACAATGATATCCTTAGAAAAAAGCACTTCATTACCCAGTCATTATTCGCAGATCTCCCACACGTCTTCCACTTCACACGCTACTATCAAACACACACACACAAAACCATAAAAAACACACAATTTCTCACACATACTCATCAATTTCATCATTAAAACAAGCATAAAAAATGCATAGGTACTTACAATTCTAATGCCCAGTCGATAAATTTATGTAGTCCATTCTCTAGCGGTTTTGTCTGGAACCAGTTGGTATGTACTGGCATCATATACGGTGCCTTATTCTGTTCATAATAACGTGAGAAATCTTCTTGCAACCATTCGAATACTTCATTCTCATCCAAGTTATGCAGCACACATTGATCCAGATACGGACAATGACCACCCTCATAGCCTTCAACGTAGTGTGTATTCAATGGTACCTCCCAGACACCGGGGAATGTACGCGATGGACATGTGCCACTCTTGCATTCATGTGATATTTTAAAATCCAAGGTATAAGGCCAGACAGGTACAGCGACCGGTGGTACCGTTATTGAACTGTCATAAATGTAACCAAAGTCTTCGAGTACCTGTTGTTGTTGAACAAAGAAAAAAAAGAAAAAAAAAAAACAAGTTCACTAAAGGATAATGACAAAAAGAGGTAAAAATCCGTATGTATAGATCCATATAAATAATGGTCTGTAAAAATACAAAAGTGAATGGCGAGTAGTAGTAGTGTAAGTAAAATGCAAAAAAGTAAAATAAAATATACTGAATATTAAGAGTTAATAAACCTAAGAGGATTTCGCTTGGTTGGGAAAATTAATGAATGAGTTTAGTTGTTTTTTTGTTTTTGTTGTTACTGTTGTTGCTAGGAATGTTTTCGCTACGATGAGTTACTGTTAATGAAGGGACACACTTTATTAGTGCCACATTAACGTGGTTTTCTATTGAGATGCAGATAATAAAGAATTTATAAGGTGTGAATTGGGTACGAGACAAAAGAGTTAATAATGTGTTAAATATGTTATTATTATTTCATATATATGTAAATGTGTTACATTTTTACACTGGAAATTGTGAAACTTTGTGTTATTGATGTGCAAAATTAAAGTTTGTCCATGCATAGTTTATTTTAAACAGTTTCTAATCATGTTTAATGTAAAAAAATACATTTTTGTAACAAATTTTGCTACAAGTTCAAAATAGGGTCCTATGCAAAACATTTTGTAATATAGTGTACTTTTTATTTACTAACACATTTTACATTGAACTGAAATATTTCATTCAAAAAAATCAAGATTTAAATCTTCACTCTACACTGATTTCATTTTGACACTGAAGTGCACTGCACTACTTGATTCTAACAAATACTTCAGTGTACTGTATTTTATACAAATAAATAATTCAGATCAGTTTAAAGCATGCGAGTGTAAAAACTAAAGTATTTGTGATATGGTAACACTTGCAACGTATTGGTAGCCCATGATTGCAATAGCTTCCATTCATATTCGCGAGAGAGAGAGAGCGTGAACAAAAAAGAGGACAGAAAAGAGATTTTGTCACTAAAGTCGCATTTTGTAGTGTACATCACAATTAAAGTGTATGCACTGAACTGAAGCAAGTCAGACACGACAGACCTGTGCAGTATTTGTTTTCTTCTTTTATATTCAAGTACTGACGAGATGTTTGTACTAGGCACTGAATTGAAGTATTTCTAAAAAAGCGGGTACAAGACATAACCAGCCCAATTCTAAATATTCATGCGGATATTTTTCCCTGCGGATTTTATTTTTTCAAGAAAAAAATTACCTATTCTAAACGCACTGGGATAAGCAAAATTAGGAAAGAGAGTTTCGAATTTTTGAAAACAGAATTTTCCAACAGCTTTTTTGTATTAATTTGGCCCTTTGTTCTTTTATTTGATGCCTACTTTTTCCACGGGGAGTTTTTTCTCCCTTTCGAAGTTTATTTGGAATAGAAGGAAAGGAAAATGAGAAAAAATTCTCGAGAATTTTAGTTTGAAATTGGAGAAATGGTGATAAAATTCTCGCGGATTTTCTATTCAGAATTGAGCTCAACGTATATTGAGACGAAATGTCTTAAAACTCCAAAATGAGGTCTTGTGCAAACCCATAATCAAAAAACCTAATTTTTTGAGAGGGAGTTATCTACCGACATTTTTAAAACCTTTTATCTTCTTCTAGACATTCTCTGAACTTTTGTTTCCTAAATATTTTTAAATTTTCAAGACACTTTTAATCTTTTTCAATGTTTTTCGACGTTTTAGACACTTTCCGAATTCAATATTGATTTCGAATTACTCAAAATTTTTCAGATATTTTCAATATACTCGTAATTATTTTGAAACTCTGGGACTTTTTGGAAGTTCTTTCTGTCAACTTTAACTCTTATTTAAAATCTAAAAATTAATTTCATAAACTTTTCAAAAATTTTCAACTTCATTAAGAGTTCTCTCTTAAAAATATTGGTTTTCGAGGCCTTTACACGTTTTCAGGAATCCCCTCATTATCATTTTTGAACTTCTAAAACTTTGTTTATAGTTTTTTCCAATATATTTTTTTTTTTTTGACAGTCAAGAAAGGTACCCATTTTTTCAGATAATTCGAAGAAGCAATTTTTCCCGGAAATTATTTAAATTGGGTCATTCCACGTGAAGCACACAGGTAAAACATTTTGATGTTTCCAATTTTAGTTATGTTAACCCTATACCATATATCGAGCCCTCAGCGCCAAATAGACTTAATCGACCCAATTTATGATTTCCGTGTTTTGATAGAAATCGATAACTCGTGTCCTTATGCGTCTTCCAGTGCCATTACGAAGCTATAGTGATAGCAATTTTGACTTTTGTACTACAATGTATGCAAAGATAAATCAAAACTAGTTAGGGTGTTACCTTTGGCCTGTCCAAACATTATATACCCTACACAGCAGTATTTTGTAAATTTTTTCTTATATGGGAGGTGCCAAGGCCTCTTGTCCAAATTCACCCAGTTTTTTTTCAGAGTTTGAATTTATAGTTCTTAGCATTTGAGTAAAATTTAGTTTGATTATCTCAAAAAACGCTTTCAGTATAGCGTTTTGAAGTTTTTGCTTATATGGGAGGTGCCACGCCCTCTTGTCCGAATTCTCCTGGTTTTTGTTCAGAGCTTGCGCTTACAATTCGTAGCATTTATGTGTATTTTGGTTGCATTATCGTGAAAAAAACTCAAAAAGTTGCATTTTGAATATATTTTTTGTATGGGCGGTAGGCGTGCCCGTTGACCGATTTCGTTCATTTTCAATCCCCCGAGCTTTCTTTGACGCCGAAGGCAGTCCACCAAATTTCATTGAATTATCTGGCTTAGTTTTCCCAAAAAGTGTATTTCCACACACAGCCAGCCAGCCAGCCTGCCAGCCAGCCAGACAGACGGACATGACTATATCGACTCAGGAGATGACGCTGATCAGAAATATATATACTTTTCTATATCTATCACGCCTCCTTCTCTGCGTTACAAACGGAAGAATAAAGTGAATATACCCTTGGTGTAGGGTATAAAAAGCTTCTACTGTAAAATTTGTTTTTTGTCTTTTTGGCGGTAAAAGCTCGATATGTCCTCAATCTTGATACATTATATTTTTACAGCATAAATACTAATAAGATATTTTCGATAGTTCCAAAAAACATAAAACCTAGTTTTTTACAATATAAAAATGGTGGTTTCCGATTTTAGTTATATTTGATTATACTCGTTTAGGTCCTCGATTCAGATACATACTATTTTTACAGTCAGGTTAAAGAGCTAGAAAGCTTTAAAAATTTTATTTGAAGTCACCAATACCTGCCGATAAACCAAAATTTTCGAGCCCTCTAGCTCGTTTACCAGACTGTAAAAATAGTATGTATCTGAATCGAGGACCTAAACGAGTATAATCAAATATAACTAAAATCGGAAACCACCATTTTTATATTGTAAAAAACTAGGTTTTATGTTTTTTGGAACTATCGAAAATATCTTATTAGGCATATTCATCTTTGCAAAGATCGATATAAATACTTAAGTTAAACTTCCCGGTCTTGAAGTTTTGTTCAAGTCTTGAAGGTCGTTTTCACTTAAAAGTTACCTGTCAGCAAAAAAAATTTTTGTGTTAAATTAAATAACAAACTAACAGTTGACACATAAAAAAGTTTAAACTAACAAGTGTGTTAAAATTAAAATGTATTTAAGAAGTTTAGAAAATGCATTACACAATATAAGTAATATCTGCTACAGTTACGTATTTCATCAGTCAACAAAAACTGCATCGTTTAAACTTGTCTACAGAAAATAAAACAAAACATGAAAAAACTAACTTTCTGAAACATCATTAGTCAATATTGTTGACTGCAATAAAAACAAAACTTTGACATACGAGAGTGTAAATTACTCCAGGGCAAACTGTGACGACAAGTTTATTGAACTGACGCCTATGCCATTCAATAACTTTATCAATAGTCAAAACTTTTCATTGCACAGTAACATGTCAACAGTAAACAGAACTTCGTTGCAAATTTTAGTCAATAGGTGCACATGAGTGGTAATGTGTTGTGGAGGGGGCGTAGGGGGCCAAAGTCTAACTTACACTAAACTATTGGTATAAAGTTGTGAGCTTTTTTACAGTGTTTTTTTTTTTTAAATTGTGTTTGAAAAAGCTGACTACACTTTTATAAATGGAAAATTCCAAAAATTGAGAAATTTTTGCCGATCCCTATTTATTTTTTCTCACCAACATTGCTCTCGAACATACTACCCTTCTTTTTCCATCTCTTAAGAGGCCTTCCATACACAGTACAACACGAAAAATCCAAATATCGTTTTGAATGCTGTTTCTGAAAGTACATGACGTTACTTGCAAAACCCTATCTGGGATTGGCTAGGTTGGCTCCAGGTCGAATTTTATAGAACTAAGTATATAAATTGGGTTCAAAATTGCTTTTTCAAGGTTGCAAGTTTCAAGCTGAAGAAACTGACCCGAAAAATTGGGTCTTGAGCCTCAAAATCACAAAAATGCCGAAAAGTTACACCATTTTTGGTCATAGCTACAAAATCCTTCTGTATTTTGAAAACAATTAAAATAAAGTTATAGTCGTTAGAGCATGCCAATAGCATTCGAGTACTTCTTGATACCGTTTTGTATCTAAACATATACGAATATCTTCTTATTTGGAAATTCACTTCGAATAAAAAAATATTTTTAATTAATTTTTCGAGAATTTTATGGTTTTGAGGCTCAAAAAACCATCAAGGAGCTATCGAATGCAATTGACATGCTCTTAAGAGTTGTTAAGTATAGTCCAGGCTTCAATTTGTTTTAATTGTTTGGTAAAACTTGGAACAGTTTGGTAGTTATGACCAAAAATGGAATTTTTGGGATTTTGAGGACAAATTTTTTCGGGACAGTTCGTTGAACTCTTTCTGTTCCTAAGCCCATTGTTAAATTTTTTTTTGAGGACAGGAAAACAAAATCTCGAACGGCTTGCAAGATATTGCTGTGGCAACTTTGAAAAAGCAAGTTTGAGCCCAAATATGTGCAGTACTAAAAGAACCGACTTGGGGCCAAACTAGTAACATCAAGTACTTTTAGGAACAGCACTCTATAGGTGGTTTCGATTCGATGACCGTTAAAATGTTGCACAGTCTAATAATATTCCATGAAAGTCTTGTTAAAAAAAATCTAAAAAAAACCATGGGTGCTTGTATCAACAATGCTATCCGGTCACGTATGTAATGTCCTATATACTAATAATAATATACCAGCATATTTTGACATTTGGCGCAAAAACGAAAATCATTCGAGCAAAATAGATGAAAAAATTTAATTTCTTGATCAAAATTTATACTTCCAAAGCTGTTTCTTAAATTTTGTTCTTTTAAAGAAAGTAACGACCTCCAATTTTATTATTTTAATGTCAGTATATACTGATATCTACTGTTTTTTTTTTGTATCACCCTAATAAATTACTATCATTAAATACATTTTATACATATTATGATAAATACATTATATATATATGTACTTACTTTGTATTGTGTATTACGTCCGGGTTTCAGGAATGGCGCACGCATACCAACAACATCGTTCACCGTCACATTCGCAAAATGTCGCACAATTTCGCGCATACCAATCATTTCGCCCACCCACTCTTCGTAGCCTTTGTTTTGTAATCCCTGTTGCTGTGAAATACTTTCGGTTGCGATTTCATGACCGGCATAGGCAAGATGTTGTATCTGTTGGTAATTGCTGTAAAGGAAAATGTAATGAAGGATCAAAATGTGAGAAAAATTTATATGTGAAGGATACTTAATAATTAGATTACAATTAGATATTTTTTTTTTGTGAGCTAAAACATATAGTAATACTGAAACAAAGCGAAAATTTGTAGTATGGGAAAGAAAATATATTTTATTTTAAAACATTGAAAACAAAAATATTTTCCAAAATATATTTCATTTTAGTTCAATGCATTTCACAAAAGGTTATCTACGCACACATATGTATAGCTCTATAGTTTGCATACAAAACTTTTCCATGTATTCATACATATGTCATTTTTAGAGTGTTTTTCGTTAACACATTGTATGTATGAATGTTTTCATTAGTGTATTTGTAAACACAATTCCAAAAGCGTTTATTGTGTTACAAAAAACTTCAAAATAACATTTAATTTAATTTGAGTTTTGCATGTTTTTGGTTTTGCACACAAGAGTTCATAGATGAACAATTTTTCTCTTTTTTTTTATTTGTTCGGTTTTAGTTTTGGATACTGGATTTCATTCTTTTATTTTAATTTCACAGCTTTTTCTGGGGCAGCCATTGTTATACCACTGAGTTGTGTTGTAGAGTTTGCTGTTTTTTTTTTTTTTTTTTTTTGTGGTAAAATTGTTATGTTAAGGTCAAAAGTGTTTTTGATGGGTTAGTGAAGGTTTGTTGCAGAGAAAACTTGCACTTTTTATTTAAAACATTGTTTGAAATAGCGGCGATATATTTTCTATATACAATATTTAAAAGAATATATCATAATTCCAACGACAAAAAATTCTACTAATCCGAAAAAAGTTCGTGAACTAATTTGGATTACCTAGAAAATCCAGAACTGAAATATTCAGTTATCTAACATAAGTCAAGCGCAGCGAATTCGAATAACAGAAAGTGTCTACTTGCTTCTCGAAAAAGTGTTTTAGGTGAAAAACATGGCTTGAAGACAAAACAAGTGAAGAAAGTTAATCAAATACTTCACTGCAAGAAATTGCGATAAGAGTGGGTACTCCGAAAAGTAGGAAAAGACTACCTAAACGAATTTCACGGTCAGGTAAATGACGAAGCATAAGTTAAGGCAGATTTCTAATAGCTACCAGGACCCGGACTATATTATGTAAGTACTTGTACGAAGGAGGGGACGTACAGAATAAATTTAAAAAAGAAGTATAATTAAAAAAATTAGTAATCACAACATTCATAGTTTTTAGTTAACTAATTAGTTGGCTAAAATGGTGACAGCAGTTTAACTAATGCTTAATATCCACAGTGTTTTGATTACCAAAAACTATGAACAAGAGCAGCACGGCTACATTTGTGTATTTTTTTTTTTGTGGATTTTGTGTAAACAAATGCTATTTTTGGTTTGTTTGTTCGTTTGGTTGAGAAAACAAAAACGATGGCTTGTATATTTTTTCTTATACTTAAACCAACGTTAAGGGGATAGCTCCTATAAATGCAATGCACTGTGTTGATTTGCAGAAAATGAAATAGGTTAGAGGGATGGGGGAAAAGAGGAGAGGTGTCGATGGACATTTGTCTCGCTCGCAGGGAGACTATTCCACAACTAAGTGCGATGTTCTATTTAAAACCATTGCAACGCAAAAAGCATGGGCCTACTGAGATGCCCGAGTGCGGCGAGAGAAAATACGAACTGAACCAGTCCTTAAATTTCTCTTGAGCACATCTCATTATAATATCTATAAAAGAGGGTAACACAACCAATGTCACGACAGTGTTCAAGAAAGTCAATAGAGGACATAACATCCGCATCTACAATCAACTTCATCGCACGTCGTTGAACTCTATCTAGCAGCTCCAAAGTAGTTTTACGAGGCCTGTCCCAGATAAACAAGTTGTACTCTAGTATAGGCGAAATAGCTTAAATTGGAATTACCCACGCCATATGCAATTAGTTTAGTTACGAGGGCGCTATGCCACACACGATCGAATGCTTTAAATATATCCAGAGCAAGAACCATACTTTCACCAAGAAGGTGGGCACATTGGTTGGACCTCTTGGTGATAATTGAGTGCACAAAGATTAAGTGTGCAAGAGTGGAAGCGAAATCTGTCAAGAAATTTTCTTCGCTTTCGATATCAAAATCAAAATTCTCTACGTCTAAAAATATTTTTAGAATTTTCAAAAACATACGTGGGTTTCAGATATTTAGCCTCAGCTTACGGTTAACTAATGGTTAACCGATGGCATTTTGGGAGTTTAACTAATGGGTAGCTAACGACAGAATAAAATGTAAAATGTTGGTCATTAGTTAATAAATGAATGTGATATCGAGTGTAAGTAGTATATGATTGGGCATACATTACAATACGAATTTTGACAGTTTTAAGAGATTTTCGAGGTATTTACAAGTTTTAAGGAATACAGTTAATAACATCTAAACATTTCCAATTCGACGAAGTTTTTTTTTGGTAAATATGTGACTATAGTGGCAACTTCTAAACCACTTGCCTTTTTGAATTTCAAAAAAACTTTTTCGTGATATACCCAAATAAAGTTAAGCTTTACTTGTAGAATTTGACATTTACTGATTCTTCAGATTTTTTCCGAAGATCTGAGAGAATTGTCACTGCTCATCTAAGTATTGAAAAGCATGGACAAAATAGATAATATTCGACAAGTACATATTGAAAAATGCCAAAAATATTCATAAGAGTATTTTGTAAATGGGAAAATTAAAAATTTTGTAAAAAATTATATGTTTCGAAGAACCATCCGTAAAAGGACGTCAATAAACATGAAAAGATCGGAGAGTTTCTAGAAGGGCAGAAATTGTCAAAAGTACTGAAAAAATATAAGAAAATGAGAAAAAAAAAAACAATAATATAATCGAAAACTATTGAAAAACCGGTAAAGGGAAATCAATCAAATATATCGAATGTTTTAAGCTACCCCAAACCTGTGAAAAATCAGTAGCAGTTCATTAAGAGGCAGCTTTCAAAGACATATAGAAAGATTAAAACGATCGAAAATTATCAGAAAACATAACAAACTTTGAGGGGTATCAAAAAAGTTAGAAATTATCGAACAGAATCGAAAGAGTTTGGGTTCAGGGCTTAAGAAAATAGCACTGAACCCGACTAAAAAACAGTCGAAAACTTTTAAAGACAGCACAAAAGTTGACAAAAATCGAAAAGGTATTAATAGTGCTGACTGATAGTAAAGAAGTTGTTTATTTAGAAGATGTTTATGTATCAACTATGTATTATTAGTTCCCGAGTTCCTACAACTGCAACATTCCAGCTGTTGACTTAATTTTGACTCAACGCTGACATGCTAACTGAATATGACAAGTTGTGATATTCATAAAAGTCGACGAACATGTCCAAAAGGCGATAAAAAAAGACAACGACGGGAGGGAGAGAATGCAGTACGACAAGGATAATTATGACAAGACAAGTACAGCAGCGGCAACAACAATGACAACTACAACAAAAACAGAAGACCTTGATGTTGCAAGTGACGAAAATAATGTGATCATCGTCATCATCATGAACATCAATGGCAGCAACAACAGCACTGCTGAGCAACAATTAAAGCAACAAAAAAAAGCCACCAACAGCAACCACGAAAATAATGACAGTAGTAACAACAACAGCAACAACAACAATAACAGCAAAAACTACAACAACAACAATGACGACAACAACAACAACTGCAATAACAAGTTAAAAGAAAAAATTTCCTAAAAGTAACAAACAATCATGTCAGTTGGTCGTTTATTGGTTCCCTTTTGGCATGAACTTACATAGTATCATGGGTGGGAATTAAGCCCGCACACTCCCGTTCATGTGCCATTGTACAACTTCTTCTGCTTCTACATTTTATCTGACTGAGGTCAAAGTTTCATCTACACTTTATTTTTTGGTCATATGAGGCCAAAATAGTTAAAATGCAAGAATGTAAAACAGGAATAATGCATTTTCCCCAAAAATGTTGTAGCAACATTTGGGAGACAAAGCAGGGCAAAAAAGGGACATAACAAAAGTGAAAAGCGACATGTTCTCAAAAACATAAAATACATTGTGACATTGTACTAAATAGATATAGATATATAAAGCCGTGTGAGTATGAGTTTTAGTTGCGAAAATTGTTGCTGACGAAGGGGGCAATCACTGAAGCTGTTAAGTGATGGATTTCATATGCATCACAGGCTACGGTAATGGAGGAAAAGTTGAATGTTACACTGTTTTTTTGGTTATACATTTTTGGTGCTCAACAGAAGAAAACTCTTTTGTTATTAATTTGGAGCTTGTTGATTTTTTTTTGTGTTCGCTCAAAAAGTATATGAGATAGTGATGATGATGAATATATGATCTGCATTTTGGCATTTCTCTGTGTACATTGCTACACCTCAGCTTGTACAGAGGAAGGGGCTTTTCCAATTAAATGAAACCAAGGAATGTAAATTGTACCGTTGCAGTTCATATACGTACCAAATCTCCATGTTCTTTAAATATTTTCAGAGATAAATAAATTATTTTGGAAACATATAAAAAACTAAAAAATATTTTTTTTTAAGTTTTTGCCTTTGACATCCAATGCGGTAACCTCGGGTGAAAAAATTTTTAACAATAAAATATCGTAACAAATCATGAAACGCGTAGAAAACACGAAATTAATGAAAAGAGAGTTTTTTTACAAATTTTTAATCCCGCCATCCAAAGGGGGACCCTTGGGCATTTGAATTCCCTAATCACTATTCCGTAAATGGCTGCCGTAAGTAGAATATCTGTTCAAAATTCCGAAGGTAATAAGCTTATTATTATGTCAGTGCTAGACAAACATTACAATTTCGTCAACTCTTACTAAAATGCTGGAGTCTTTTCTTCTTTTGCTTATATGGAATGTGCCATGCCCTCTTGTCTGAGTTCGTGCAGTTTTTGCTCTGAGCGTGAAATTTTGTTGAATTATGTCAAAAAACTCTTTCAGTATAGCATTTTTAAACTCTTGCTTTTATAGGAGATGCCACGACCTCTTGTCCAAATTCATTCGGTTAATGCTCACAGCTTGCATTTGTAGCTTTTAGTGTCTGAGTGAAATTTGGTTCGATTGTCGGAAAAAACGTTTTCAGTATAGCATTTTGAAGATTTTTCAATTAATTATGGTCACAAGTTGCATCGCAAAAGCATCAATTCCCTACGGTGAAGCGAAGAAGGACCTATAAGCATATACTAGCAGGTCTTTATGACACATGACTTTTTCAAAGACATAACTGCCGTAAAATTATAAAAAGACGCAACTCGTTTTTCATAGTTTTGAGAAAATCGAAATTTTAATTTTATTCAGAAAAGGCAGCAACTTGTCTTTCTTATAAAATCAATTTCATTTTTCATCTTTTTGTATGGAGTTACTGCCTTTTATAATTTTAATTATGAAAAATATGAAAACAGGGTGTAGTGTTTACATTTCTTTATTTGCAATTTGCAAGAGAAGTGGAAAACGTAGAAAATTGGCGGTTGGACTAAAATTTAGATAAAAAATTGCTTAATCCGATGGGGAAATAAAGTTAAAAAGGCTGTAACTTAAGTTGCGGCCTTATTTATTTTTACGGCAGATAAGCTATTTTTAGCTAATACTATAAAAAAATATTTTCTTGTTGACAAATTAAAATTTAAAACTCAAAATGTTACTTTAATAACAATAGATGAAAAATATGGAGTTTTTGTCTTTGCCGATTATACAAAGGAAATATGTAGCTTCCGCAATAAACAATAAAAGTTTCGGATAGCATTGTCGGTAGTTCGTTCGAAGTATGGGTTGCTTCCTGCCCTCTTATTCTAATTTGCCTAGTTTTTGTACAGAGCTTGACACTTCATGAAGCGTAAACAAAAACTGTAAAAAACATAGGGTATTTTTTGAAGTGCCGGCAAAGTGCAATTAGTCATACAACGTCCTTTCTTCGAAGCGGCACTTTAAACACATTTCGTGAGTAATTTAATCGTGGATATTAAAAATTTTAAAAGAGCTTTGTCGGTAAAATAGGCGTTAAAATGTTTCAAGTTTCACGTACAGATCACGTGACTATCACCTATAAATAAATTATTTCTCAAATTTTTAGTTAGTTAGAAAATTACCGTAGATCTACATCAAAATGCTTGCGATACTTATAGCCGCTGTCACTATTTTGCTCATCAGTTTTGCTAGGGACGTAATTTGTTCAACATTCGGCTCGGTACAAAAATCCGGAAAAAATCCTTTCTTTAAGGAAAAATTATATTTAAAATTTTTTTTTTCTCTCCTTTCAGGATTCAGTAAGAAGTGATGACGATAGTGGAATGTTAAGAGAGATACTCCAGCGCATGGATAAGATGCAAAACCATATGGATAGAATGCAAAACCATATTGATCGAATCGAAAGATCTGTGCATAAAATAGAGGCTAATGTCTTAAATATGCAGGATAACAGCAAGAATCTAAGCGTCGTTATGGAAACAATGTAAGTTAAAAAACAAAGAAACAAAGAGTCTAAAATTGATTCTCTTCTGGAACTCTTTTAACTCGTTTGCAAACAAATATCCAATTTATAGTCGGGAATAGTATAAGCTGAGAGAGAGTGAGCTAGATAAGGATAACTTATCGTTAGTTTATTTTATGATGTTGGCTTCGGACAAGTCACACTGATTTAAGCTATGCATTTATATCAATATGACATTTCATGGTAGCATTGATGATAGTGCTTAATGAATGACCAAAGGAACACTTGTGTATTACCACAAAAAGGACCTTTATCACACTGTAGTCTTGCTTTTTAAAAATATTTTGGAAGAATAATTGAGTTATTTTGCTCTCAATATGTGAGGCTAAGATAATTAGTGCCCCGATATTGATAACATCATTTTGAGCTATATTTCTCCCATCTGACAGTTAATAC
Source organism: Calliopum simillimum (assembly GCA_951812925.1). Lineage (NCBI taxonomy): Eukaryota > Metazoa > Arthropoda > Insecta > Diptera > Lauxaniidae > Calliopum > Calliopum simillimum. The sequence continues at coordinate 18,096,001 of OX638372.1, read as the reverse complement.
ATAATAGCTGGTATCACTTACAATCTTTCCAGTGTAGAGCAACAGATGGTGATAACCGCTGAAATTTTTACGGTGTCACAAACACTTCCTTTCTGTTGCTGTCAATATCAAAACACAACTGATCGTCCCGAAATAGAAACCACAACAATTGATACTGGAAAACCTGAAACAACAACACCAACAACAACTTTGACGGCGTTGCCGACGAATTGCCCTGAGGCTGTAGGAGAAAGTGGTTCAGACGGTATTTACCATATTAATGTGACAATCTCTAATATCAGTTCGTTTGGTGTATATTGCATGAAGAATATTGTTGATAGTGAGAAGGAGAAAGTAATTAATGGTACATGGATGATAATACAAAGGAGACAAGATAATACCACTGATTTTTATCGGAACTGGGATATGTACAAACGTGGATTTGGTGATTTAAACGGAAACTTTTGGATTGGATTAGATATACTTTATGTCCTCACAAAATCAACAGAACAGGAGCTTTGGGTACAATTGGAAGATTTTACAGGAAAAAGAGCTTGGGCAAAATATAGTCACTTTTCTATTGGGAGTGAACTTGAGAAATATAAATTGCAAACTCTTGGGGTTTACGTTGGAAATGCCAGTGACTCTTTATGGAATCACAAAAATCAAATGTGGAGTACATATGACAAAGACAATGATAATAATGAAGGAAATTGTGCTAGAACGTATGAAGGGGCATGGTGGTATAATACGTGTTTTGAGAGGTAACCCATTCTATTTTTTTGATTCTTTGTTACAAACATAATCCTTTATATTTTTAGCAATTTAAATGGAATTTACAAAACTAACTTTATGTGGACACATTTTGGATATTGTAAATACTCTCATATGGCAGTACGTCCCAGAAAATAAGAAGAATTCAAATAAATATTAAATTATATAATATTGTTTAGGCTTTTATGGCTAGTTCTTTTAACAAAATTTGGTTAAATTTACTATCGAAATATTTCGTCATTTTTATGCGACTTCGAATTTTTTAATAAAAAAATACTAAAACAAAGATCGCAATCCTAATAGGAGAACGTACAATGCCTTCTTTCTTGCCTTTTTTAAGACATTTGAAACATTATACGCTGCCTTTCATAAACAGATCTGGTAGAAAGATTGACACTTGCTTTACATTATATTTTCCTTTCATATTAGAAGCGATCGTAGAGGGCCTTCGTGTCTAGTCTTGAACCCTTAGGTGAAAAAATTTTGTACACTTAAATGTCGCAACAAGTCATGAAACGCGTAGAAAACACGAATTGCACGAATAGAGAGTTTTTTAGTTCCGCCATCCAGGGGGTACCCTTTTTTTTTAAGTTTTTGGTTCCAACCCTTGGATGAAAAAATTTGTTTACTCTTAAAAAATCGTAAAAAGTCATGAAACACGTAAAAAACACGAAATATACGAAAAAAAAGTTTTTTAAAAATATTTGGTTCAACCATCAAAGGGGTGAAAAAATTTTTTCGCACTAACTTCCTCCATAACTTCTCAGGAGTACATTTTAGACCCCTCTCCCATACAATTTTTTGTTACTCTAGGCCTCTTCTATTACACCCAGTATGTAAAGGGTGCCTGCTTCGAAGTGTTACCAATTCAAAAGACTATATTTTTAGTTTGCATGCACAGATTTTATTGATCAAACGCTATAATTGTTGGGAAATGTTCAAATTTTAAGAATCTACTTGAGATTTTTGATATGGCCACCTTTGGCCTTAACTATGGCCCGTAGACGGTCGAAGAACAAGTCGCATGCTGCATGAATTTGATTTTGTGGAAGCTTGCGCCATTCTCGTTGAAGGGCCACTTTTAGCGCATCAACGCACTGGTATTTTTTAGTCAAGACCTTCCTGTCCAACATACCCCAGATTGAGAAATCCAGCGGACTCGCATCAGGCGAATTTGAGAGCCATTGTTGAGCAGAAATGAAGCTAGGAACGTTTTTTCTAACCATTCTTGATTCACACGAGCTTTGTGTGACGGTGCCGAGTCTTGTTGGAATGTCCATGGCTTGCGACCGAAATGTTTGCGTGCCCACGGTAGTAAAGCACCCTCCAACACTGATTCACGATACACCTGGGCGTTTACTTTGACGAGTGGTGAGCGCCCATCAGCAGTCACTGCAGCCCAAACCATCACATGCGGTGGTGCCTGCGTCCTGGTGGCCAAACGAACATTCAAATTTTCGTAGGACCTCTCTGTCAAGTAAACCCGATCATTTTGTTTGTTTACATATTGCTGGATACAGTAATTTTTCTCATCAGAGAAGACAATTTGTGACATATTTCCGGCGGCGTGCAAGCGCAACAACTCCTTGGCTCTATCGAGCCTAACTTTTTTTTGAGCAGGAGTGAGATCATGCGCCTTTTGGAACTTGAGGGCCTTTAGTCCAAGCTTGTTTGACAATATGTGTTGCATTCGTTCACGCAATATTTTCAGCTCGGCAGCCATTTGTCTGCCACTGCGTCTCGGATTTCGCTCAATTCTGGCCTTCACCTTTCGAACCATTTCTGCTGATGTTGCAGTTATTTTCCGACCACCACCATGTCGTTTGGCAACGCTGCCGGTACCATTGTAACGTGTTATGGTCCGAAACACAAACATTTTATTCACTTTTAAATGTTTCAGCTCACGAACAATTGCTGGTTCCGATTTTCCAGCCAAATAAAGAGCAATCACACTATTATGTTTGAATTCCATTTCGAAAATTTTTTATTTTCAATAAATTGACGCGCAAATGCTTTTGGTTACTTGTTGACAATAGAATGAACTAACATCATGCCAATTTTTAGACAGCTGTCATGTTCCATCTGTCAGATAAGTCTATCTGAAGTTGGTAACAGTTCGAATCAGCCACCCTGTATATCCTTGAAATCATAAATTATCTGAAGTTTTTAACAGCGGAAATGAATTCAAAATTTCAAAACAAATTGCTAACGACTTTCATAGAAAAAAGTAAAAAAAAAAAAAATCTATTGCACAAATCTGCCACTACTTTATGAAAAAGCCTCAAATGCAAAGTGGCAATAGCAATTTTGCGCAGCAGCAGCATCATCATCAGCGGCAATGCAACACGTGCAACATAAACAAATTACGAACATCATTCATGTAAAATTTGGTTGCAGTTTCCGTTAACCTGCCACGGGTTACTTCAAGGATAAATGGCTAGAAATTTACTACCAAAAAGTGGCTGACAACACGTCGCTATTAAACCATGGCAGCAGCAGCAACTACACAGCAAAAAATGTTGCGCCCAACTAACAGCTGTTCGTCAAGCTAAAGGTCATTAAAAAGTTGTGCCAAAAAAATGGAAAAGGTTTGCGAAATTGCCTGTTTTGCAAGACTGAACTTAAGGTTTTTTTGTTGTGTTTATCTTTTTTTTTTGCTCTTTTTATCTATTAAAGCCTGCTGCTACTGTTGCGTCTTAACTTTAGCTTCCTCTTTTGGGTTTTCATAAAATTTTTTATTTTTTTTTTCTTATACTACATTTCTGGTTCACTTCCGGCAACGTTTGTATGCGCACCGGATGTTGCCTCATTTTTAAAGCAGCAGCAGCTTTTGAGGTTTTTCGCCTATTTAGTTTAGTGTGCGGCGGTAGAAGCTCTTGATTGTACAGTGTATACACGTAAGCACTCATTCGCTCCAGACACAAAAAGTTAAAGGTAACCAGAAGTAAGCGCTTAAGCATATAATCATGGTTATCTTGATGTTGGCATTGCTACTCATCAGTTGGCGGCTTGCACTCAGCTTAAATTCATCTTTGTTAATGTGCGAAAATTTCAGTTTGTAGTTTTGTTAGAGATTTTGAGTTCAGAGTAACCGGGTTTTCAGAACAGCTTGTTATATCGGTTTGTTAGGTTTTATAGAAAGGTGTGTTATGTATTATGTTCCATTGGAAAATAATTCTTATTTTATAAAAACTAAAAACCGGTTTCTTACACTTTCAAAAAATATATATTATTTTGAATTAAAAACATCTCGATCTTTAAGAGATTATAAAAACTTAATGAGCTAAAGCATTTTACATTCCTGAAATAAAAGGAACGATTTACGAAACGAATATCCTATTTCTTAAAGAATTTTTTATACATTTTCAATTTGTTAAGAAAGTCCACGAAATGGGGAGTAAAGAGTGCAAATAAAAATAAAAATTTATTTATCGAGCAACGCGCTTTTACAAATTTTCTTACCAACTAAGGAAAATCACTTCAAACCATACTGAAACAGATGTCATCCGTTATGGAGACTATTGTTCGAGTAAAGCTATGGATAACAAGTGGCACAACCTCTGCAGTTAAGACAAGAATTCACTTGAAGATGATCCACGAACAAGACGGCCGATTAAGGTGTCCAATCTAGAAATCATTTAAGAAGTTTGAAAAATTAATATGAAAGATGCCCGTCTAAAGAAGACACAGCTCGAAGAAATGGTTGGAGTATCAAATACAGCCATTTTTGAAATTCTTCAAGATAACCTTTAGCCGATAATGCTCACGAAGCTTCCATAAAAAAAATGGAGTTTGAAGTATTCTAGCGAGTTTTTGAACATCTATGGTGAAAACAAAAATGGAGTATTGGCTCGAGGCAAAATTTGAGTTCATCATTATGAAGCTGAATCCAAATAGGAGTCTATACAAAGGCACAAAAACGTACACCACCACCGAAGCAGTTTAAGGTGTCACAGTCAGCTAAAAAATCATGGCGAGAGTCTTTTACGACACAAAAAAGATCCCGTTGATAGATAACAAAAATAAAGGAGAATCCATAACCGGAGAATACTACGCTTCAATTTTAGAGCGGCTTGGAGAAGCCGTTAAAGAAAAAAGAAAATTGACAAAAGTTGTTCTCATTCTGCACGAGAACGTGCCTGTTTGTAAGAGCCATGTTGTGATGGTCAGTCTTTAGAAGGTGTTCTTCAAGATTTTGGCACACTCACCTTAAAGTTCTGACCTGGCTCCCAAAACAGAAAAATTTTCAAGTGACGAAGAAGTGAAGAATTCGGTTTTAGTTTTTTTTTTTGATTCTAAGATTAAACATGTTTTTCGAAGGTATGCATAAAAGAACTGCAAGGTCAGAAAAATGTGTCACGGTAGCAGAAAATAAATTTGCATTTTTATTTCCACTTCATACTCCCCATTTCGTGGCCTTAAAAACTTCATATTTTACTTTGAAACTAAAAAGTAAAAACATGGTTCTCAACAAGTGGGGCGGTGCTTAATTGATTCCACCCATTTGTAGTCTAGGTTATGGCACCAAACTTGCTTATTAAACATGGTAGACGATAGGGTTCTTTCCTTTGGATAAAACCCTTTTCACCATTTAAATGAAAATGAGAACAAAGTTCGGACAATCAGGAGAGGATATACTTTAGTTAAAAAGTTTATTTTATTCACCTCTGTTCTGAAATCCCATTTCGATTGGAATCGGAATTGAATCCGATATTTGGAGTTCTTCATTTCGATAATTAACATCAAATCAGATCTTTGTTTCGGTAAATCGAATAGAACCTATCGGAAATTTTATTTGTTGAAATACAGTTCCGATTCCAACCTATTTGCCGCAATGCAGAGATGTGAGGATTGATTATTCCTATTTCGAAATAAATCGGATTTCAAAATGTATCTGGTTGTCTTTGATATGGAGTTTTTTGTTGAAAACTTTGCTTGAAAGTTTGTAGAGCAACTTGAGGTTTTAAAATAGTTTTTTGTTCTTGGTTTTTTTGCAGTTAAGATGGCTTTAATTCAGTGAGAGATATATTGAAAAGGAAGTATCTAATTAGAAACTTTAGAACGAAAAGTATAATAAGTAAGTATGATATGGAAAAGAGTGGCCAGCAAAATTTTTTTATAAAAACTAATAAAGCATTCTTATACGAGGGGTACTATTTATATTTCGGGATCTTGCACACTAATGTCAATAACTTGAATCTGGCAACACCACAATAAAGTTTGGCAGTTTTTAGCATAAACGTACTCACAACGTTTTGATGTACAAGTCCTATTTGTTTTGTTTACAGTGAGGTAAGAAAATCAATTTGGCCAAAAAATGGAAATTTCAAGAGAAGGTTTTCACAACAAGAACTCAGTTCTTTGTGCGGCAATAAAGCACCATCAAAAACCACATTATATTGCTGGTATAGTGAATTCAATCGTGGTCGTAGTTCGGTTGCCGACAAATTCTGTGAAGGTCATCCAAAATCAATTGTTGTGCCAAAAACATCGATGCAGTGCATGAACTGATAATGGAAGATCATCATGTGACATATCGTGGGATGAAGCATCTTTGCACATTAGCTTCACTTCAATTGATTCGATTTTGCATGAACACTTAGTTGCAAAAATCGTTTGTTCTCGTTGGCAACCCCAAAATTTATCAATCACATAAATTACACTGTTCGACACAAAAAAAAAAAAAACACATGAGAAAATCCCGTGTCTCGTGGTTTTTCCCCAGCACGTCACATTTTTTTTAATCGATTTTTAAAGTTTTTTTTATACACTGTATATGAAAAAAACAAAAATATCGCATTCTTGTGTTAAATCGATGAATTTAACTATATGATCCGTACATGTGAGGTGTATCATGTGTTCAAAAAACTTATGCAGGATATTGCGGGGAATATTTTTGTATAAATTTTTAATCTTGTTCAACTCCCACATGTGGGTCATTTTTGCCCTTTTCTTAAAAATGTACAAAAATGACACCTAAAACAGGGGTTATTGAGTCAGTATGTGCAACAGAAATATTTTCTATACGATTTCACTAATAGCTGCTGAACACTAAAAAAGTAAAATTTTATCCCGAAACCAAAAAAAATCGTTAAAATCAGTACTTAAGCAATAAATATGTTCCAAATTTCACCCCACTGTAAAACTCTAAAACTACAATTTGGACAAAACTCGTTCTCACAAGATCATAACGAAATCACACAAGGATCATTTTCCTAGAACACATTAACCTATTATATCCTGTTTTTATGGGTGTTTTTGACACCTTTTTCTAAAACTAAGCCACAATGGGTTAAAAATTTTTGCAAAAATTCTTAAAACTTAAGGTAAGCGCGTCAGGGATGTAATTAATATGCAATGTGAAAAGTCCTTATTGATTTTAACGATTTTTTTGGTTTCGGGCTCAAATTTCGACCTTTACGTGTTTAAAAACTAGTAGTGAAATTTTATAGCAAATATTTCTGTAGTACATACTGAGTCAATATTTTCCTGTTTTGGGTGTCATTTTTGTACCTATTTAAGAAAAGGGCAAAAATGACTCACATGTGGGGGTTAACTAGGGTTAAAATTTTATACAAAAATATTTCCCGCAATATCTAAGTTTGCTGAATACATAATACACCTCAGATGTAAGGATCATATAGTTAAATTCATCGATTTAACACAAGAATGCAGTATTTTTGGTTTTTTCATGTACAGTGAATAAAAAAACTTCAAAAATCGATTAAAAAAAAAAAGTGACGTGCTGGAGAAAAACCTTGAGAAACGGGTATTTTTTTTTAACGTCTACTTTAAAAATTTTTTTGATTTTCTAATGTGTTTTTAAAAAAGTTCGAAATTGTCGAACAGTGTTATCAATGGAAAAATTGATTTTCTTAACTCACTGTTAGCAAAACAAACAGCACTTGTACATCAAAATGTTATGAGTACTTTTATGCTAAAAAATGTCAAATTTTCCAATGAAAATGTCAGATTGCACCTGGCAACACTAGGCTTAGGCCAGAAATGTATATAGCAGCCTATGTAAGCCATATCGAAGTTGATTTATGTGTACATTTTGACATACTCAACATGACGTATGACTAATTAATTAATGCACATAAAATAGTTTGTGAAAAACTGTTTGAGATAATTTAACGTAACCGGTAACCGGTTGGCATTGACATTCCAAAACAAACTAAAACCGAATATGAAAGTATTAAGCTGAGAGCACGGACATTCGTATGGCATATTTAATTTGTATACACAAGGGAAAAAGTTTAATTTTTGTTACTTCGTGTATTATTTTTTTTTTGTGCGTCCATTTACTATGTTGGATAGGATAGATGTAGAGCAAAAAATTAGGTTATTTTGCGTGGGAGATAAAAAAAAGATGGAGGTTATACACGTAAACGTGCAGTGGTGTCAAGTAGCTATGTATGTATGCTATGATGCTACAAAACAACAGGCATACGTAAGGCTTAGTCAAAATTTCAGCTTTTTATTTTTCCTTAAAAAAATTTTGCCGAAGCCAGAAATAATAAATTGAATGTCATGAAAGTCCGAAAAAAAGAAAAATTTATATCAATAAAAAAGTCATGTAAAGTTTTGTCTTGTACTACAGTGTATACGGCAATATTTTTTCAACCCGTTTTTATACATAAATCGGAAAAAACAGAATTAGAAATAAAAGTGAGAATTTGATTATTCAAAATATTTGATTCTTCGTAATAACATTGAACACATGATGACATTAAAGTTTGAATTATTCTTAACTATTATTCAACAATATTTAGCAAGAATTAAGCACTTTAAACTTTAGGAACTTATCTTCAAATAGCTACAACATTTTCCAAACAAAAAGATCAAGCTTCAAGTGTAAAATGACGACATAAAAACATCTCCAAAATTACAAGTTTCAGTGGTTATACGTCAAAATTTTCAATGAAAAGTTTTAAACTTTCACACAATGGAAAATTCTTTGCAAATTTTAAAAAAAAAATATATGAATGACAACAAAAATATCTTCCAACAACAACAACAATTAAAATGGCAAACAACAGCAACACTTTAGCATAAGTTTCGACACGTCAGAACAAAGCGAAAATTGTTAACTTTTTTGCATTTTGTAAAGAAAACCGCGGCGTAAATGCGCGCGCATACTCGCCATCGCATCGTAATTAAACAAAAGCGCAATGCAGCAGGAGCAGCAGCATCTGAAGCAGCGTTAGTGTTGCACCACCAACTAACACTGACTGTCATTTTTGGGGTGGGATGTTTTGGGTTTTACCTTTTTCTTTTGGTAAAATTATCCTTTTTTCATTTTGCTGGTTTTGTTGTGGAAAAAACAGGAGAATGCAGGTTTTCGTTGCCAATCCAACAAAAAGTGAAAAGACATGAAAAGAGCAGTGGCTTTTTTGTATTAATTTTTTTCGTCTTTTTGGTTTACTGCATGAAAACTTGAAATTTCACCTAGTTTTTTTTTTTTTTTTTGATAGTAACGGCTAAAACGTTGTTGCATAATTTTAGGAGCTATTACACCGCTATGATGGCACATTGCAATGCAAAAGCATGTTTTGAGATTAGTGTTGTTAGCAAAAGCAGAGTAATTCCAAGTGAACCTTTTCATATTGTAGATTTTCAATTATCTATGACAAGATGATATTTTGGAAATATTTTGAACTAATTTTTGTTATGATGACAACATATCGTCGGGTTAAAACTACAACTAGACATCTACATATATTGATGTTTTGAGTTAAGTGTACAGAAACATGAAGAAGAAACGACAACGAATTTAAAAAAACTGAAAACGCTTTTTTCTCAAAACATGAAAAATGAAGATGTCTAGTTGTAGTTTTAACCCGACGATATATTGTAAAATCCTTTAAAGACTTTGCACAGCTAGACTTAAAAAAATTTAAAATAAAATCCAAATACACTTTTGAATCAATTTTTGGGAACCTTTAATAGTCAAAATCTAATCAGCAGAAATTCTGAAGTCCAGTAGTTTCCGAAAAATCTTATGTCCCAGACAGATGGCAGCTCTAATTCACATTACAGACACAATAATGTGAAATTTTTTATTGCATGATCTTAGGCTTTTTTTTAAATACGTATTTCAGGGTCCAAAAAACTCTAATTAGCTTTTCTGCAGCTTAACTCACTATTAATCTTGTTTTTGAAATTTTCTTCAAGTCAATGTCTATGAAATATGTATTTAAAAAATGCCTAAAATCATGCAATAAAAAGTTTCACATTATTCAAAAATAAATATTTATTAAAATATTTTTTTCCCTATATCTCGCTAACGGTTATGTCTACTGAAAAAAAAAAAAAACTACAGGATGTCCAAAAAAAAAGTTTTTATATGGGACACCAATAAAAAAAAAAACTAAGCCATCTATCAAAAAATTGTTTATTATTTGTAAAATTACATAATTTCTTCAAATAATATCGTCTACATGTAAACACTCGGAGTCACGGCACTCACTTATTCGAACTAGAGTTCACCTTGTGGCCGAAATTCGACCATTTTGAATTTACGATAAAATAAAGAAAAAGTTTTTATACCCTGAATTGGTCGATAGAACACAAAAAGCTTTTAATATTCTTCCTTAGGATTTCAGCTTATCTGCATCGGTGTTGCAATATCGTGTTTTTTATTTTAGAGGCGAGTAACTCCTACTGAAGAGCAAACAGTTTTTGATATCTTTCTGTGCCAAAATTCATAAAAATCAATCATGCTATCGTGCTATATAGTGCTAACCCTATATCTATACCAAATTTCATTAAAATTGTATGCAGTAGTTTCGTCGTGAGAGCGTTTTTTTAATGGTCATGTTATCGTTCCTTAGTGCCAATCCAATCTCTTTAGCCGTGAGAGCGTTTTTTCCATTTAGGGGCGTGGCACCGCCCACTTACAAAAAGTATAGTCCTATGCACTGCTCCTCCTCATCGCCTTTTCAACAAAAAAAGAATCAAGCAAATCGGTTGAGATTTAGGTATAGAAACAGGGACTGAATCGATTTCGTTTGCCTATTTATATATAGATACTAAAATTGCTTATGACAGCTCGACCGGTAGACTCTGTGATGGCTGCCATTTTGTGATCGATATTTTCTTCAAAATGAGTTAATGTCTTTAATTGTAGTACCATCTGAATTTAATAGGGCTGCAGACTTATGGCCTTGGATATTTAATGGTATAATGATGATCTAGCCACATATACAGAACTTGTGGTGCTTCCAAATTTGAAGGTTCGGATCATAATATACAGACTCTATAACATGCTCCACGTTTTATATTGTTTTTGATGACTTTGGTCGCCCATGATACAATAAAAATAACTTTTTGTCTGTCTTTTTGAATCAATTTTGACAAATTTCCAAGTCTTGTTAAAAAAACCGAAAATTTGTAGGGTTTTTACCATGATACAATTCAACGTTTTTTGTTCTTTGTTTCTGCTAGCAAGTACTGTCAAAATTAACTAGCAAAACAGCAACAATTTTACAGTTTTCTGATTTTGACATTTGTCTCTAGGCGATTTGATTGGTTGATTTCGTTCTCCGTTTTGCTCGTTATATGATTTTGGTACTACCTCTATAATTGTACCATGGTTTTTACTTTGAAAACTATGAGTTTTTGCTTGGAATAGTTATTTTTATAAATCTTGAAATTTTTATGCTTTTAAGCTATCATTTCTGAAAATTTTAACCCTGTTGGACCCCCACATGTGGGTCATTTTTGCCCTTTTCTTAAAAAGTTACAGGGAAATATTGAGTCAGTATGTACTACAGAAATATTTGCTATAAAATTTCACTACTAGTTTTTAAACACGTAAAGGTCGAAATTTGAGCCCGAAACCAAAAAATCGTTAAAATCAATTAGGACTTTTCACATTGCATATTAATTACATCCCTGACGCGCTTATCTTAAGTTTTAAGAATTTTTCGCCTTTGGCAACTATTAGTGCAATTTTTTTGTAGGATATTTTTGCAAAATTTTTTAACCCATTGAGGCTCAGTTTTAGAAAAAGGGGTCAAAAAGATCCATAAAAACAGGATATAATAGGTTAATGTATTCTAGAAAAATGATCCTTTCCCCACCAGGTGGGGTAAAACAACCATTTTTCACTTTTTGTTCAAATGCAATTACCTGATAAACAATTCGAGTTTGAAAAAAAATTTTCGAATGAATTTTGTAACGAAGGGTTCAACAAACCAGGAACAGTTGAAATTTTCAAATTATTATCATAAACAAAGTTTTTACAGAGTTCCAAACACAAAAGTGGTTGTTTAACCTTGTTCTACCCTATGTTTAAAAAACAAATGTTTTCAGACCATTTCCAATTCCTCTTGATATTATTTTGCTGCAATATCTTACTAAAAAAATTTTAAGGAGATTTGTCCTAATACTTTAAACTTTATTATAATATTTCAAGTGCTTACGATTTTTTGAATGGCTGCTTGTTCTGGACGCTGAACCTTTGACATATTATTTTGATATATTTCTATTTTACGATATTTTTTGGAAAATCCCAATTGCTTTCACTGCTATAAATTCTTATGGCTATTACTACTATGTATCTTTCTGTTCATTTTTTTTTTTGTTTTTGTAGCAATCCTTTTCTCACGCAATTGAAATTGTAAAATTTTGTTGGTCTTCTTTTTGCTTTTTATAATTTTTGTTTTTAATTCATATTGTTGCCATCATTATTTTTTTTTGTTGTCTTTTATAAATTTTAACAATAAGCTGCAATATTGTTGTGTTGTAAACTGTGTTGTTAAATTTTTTGAAAAAGTTTTGATTTATTTCCATCAATTTTTCTATAGTCTACCTAGTGCTTGGGAGATTCCTTTTTTGTAGCAATATATAAAAGATTTAATTTCTTTTTTTAGTTTTCTTTACACAAATTTCACAGACTTGCAGTTTCTTTGGAGTTTTCTATTGTAATTGTAATTTGAATTACTATGGTTATTGTTTTCAAGTTGTTGATGTTATTTTTATCATCGTGTTTGTTGTTGGTGCTATACTATGTACGTGCTGTATAAAGTTTGATAATGAAAAGTTTTCATTTTTTTTGTGGGTTACTTGGTGTCTTCTTGAATAAAAACTTTGCAATCTTTATGGTCAAAATATATTTTGCTAAGAGAAAAAAAAAAAAAAAAACAATCATGTACAAATGTACATATATGAAAATGGAACAACTGAACACATTGAGTGCCAATCGAATTTGATGAAAATTATCCTTTGAGGGCAATATTTAAAAAAAAAAAAATTCTTAAGACTTTTGCTATCAAACAATATTCTATTTAAGGTTGTCAACACTTAACCGCATAAATGGCGGCAAGTTCAAATCTTGCGTGAATTATGGGTCAACTTTTTGTGTCGTATGTTTTCGTACGATGTGGCACCGCAGAGAGTATTGAGTGTCGTACCCAAATCTATGACATGGCACGCAATGTGTCACAGGTCAACCATTACAGATCATGCTGAAACTTTAGAGCAGTGTACTTAGCTGACTAGACACATATTTTTTTTTATTTTGCTCGAAGCCGGTTTTTTTGTTAATCTGTGGGTCTGTAGGATGAAACGGTAGTCAACAAAGCTTTATGGGAGATTTTGAGCTTCATTGGCTGAATTTGAATATTTATTATGCAGAAAGTACAATATATAAAATGATATCGCTACATCAGAACCGATATAAGAAATTCAAGTTGTGGTGATAGATATCCAAAGAGTTGAATTTTTAAAGGCTGTTGGCATCTAGAACTTTTTTACAACTCATTGGAAAGCGATAAGGTAATAACTCACAGTTGGTAATAAACAGACTCACGTGTGAACTTCAAAAGAACAAATGTCGGTGTAATAGTACAATCGGAATGATTGATTTACCAAAGCACGCTGGAGACAAAACAAAAGTCCAATTTGAAATTCACAGAAATAAAATCAAAATTTACTTCAATTCACGTTTGATGTTGTCCTAATTTCATATACCTATACCCTTTAAAAGACATCTACCAAGGTATCAAGAGCTTGCAAAAGACATATTAAAAATATACTTTTTTACTCGCACATTTTATACTGAACTAAAGTATTTGATCCAAAAAATTCAAGATTTAAATCTTCATTGTGCACTGTTTTCATTTTGACATTGAAGTACACGGTCTTGTTTTATCAGTGTAAAAAAAGCAATTCTAACAAATACTTCAGTGTACTGCATTTTATTTATAAAAGCGAATGCTTCAGCTCAGTTTAAGTAGAGTAGCAAACCTACAGTAAAATGTATGATATGGCAACACTTGCAAGTTGCAACACATTGGCAATCCATGCCTGTAACAGCTTATTTTCATGAGAGAGAGAGAGAGAGAAAGAGAGAAATAGAGAAAGTTAACAAAAAAGAGGCACAAGAAGAGAGTGCAAAGCTAGTTTCGTCACTAAAGTAGCATTTTGCAGCGTACACTATAACAACAGTATATGAACTGAACTGAAGCAAGTCAATCAAGACAGGTCTGTGCAGTCCATGTACTCTATCCATGTACTCTAAAGACATTTGCACGCGACACTGAACTTAAGTATTTGATATATCGTATCTTAAAACGAAATGTCTTACAACTTCTACAAGACGTCATGTGCAGACCTCTTATCTATTGATTTTTTTAAGGTTTTTCGAGCATATTTGAAAAGTGAATTTTCTAAATGTTCTTCGCTCTGCGTTTCTTGGCCATTTTTTCAGATTTCTTGAACCCTCCAGCTGCAGACGTATTTTAAAGATGACTGTTGATAGAATGAATAATTTGAAAAAAATGTTTATATCAAAAGATGAAGATAAAATAAATCCTCATATTGAAGTTTTGGAGAAAAGGTAGCTTTTTTGAAAAAATAGGGAAAAGTTGAACTAGGTGTATCGAAAGAAAATTTTTTTTTAAAACCGCAAACCGTATTTAAGTTGTTTTTAGTGTTGAGAGCGTTAGAAAAGAATGCATGATTGCTTATAGCAACTTAGTATGTGCAACAATTCGTATATTTTTATTTGTGATATTGTACAATTACAATATATTTGCTTGAGTAAATAATTACGCATACAGTAACCATTGCAGAACTAAAAATTTTTCCTGAAACTCTTTTTTTTAAAAAACCTAAAATAAAAACAAAATTTACAAATTAAAGCAATTGCCTTTTTGTGGTTATTCTCATAAGAAACAACTTTTCGAAATTGAATTGTTCTTCTGCACTTTTGGATTCCAATTTGCATTTTGCCCTTTTATACCAAAAAATGGCAGCAATTGGGTACACCATAGCAACATAAGTACCCAGCAGAGAGAATTAAATTTATTTGTTTTGGAGCAGCAGCAGCAGCAGCAACAGCAACAGCCACAGCTACGGCACAATAAAACAATCAACCATGCAGCAAATGCTTTAAGCCAAATACTTTGGAGTAGAACAATAAAAGTTTCATATTTTGTAAGATGTTAATTTTATGCACTTTCAATTGCTACTGGTGCTACTTGGTGAGATAATGCTCGTAATTGTAAATCTTTGGGAATTTAATTTTCTACTCAAGTTATTTTTAGAATTAAAATACAAATGAAATTAAGCAGGATAACGATTTGTGCATCAAATGAGATAAGTGTGCAGTAAATCCGGCTTAAATGATTTTGAAATTTTGCAGCCACAGTTGGCACTTATAATGAATTCCTTGGATTCAGTTAATAATACAAATAAAAGTCCAGCTGAAAGGTCCAGTTAAAATTCGACCCTGAAAATCGATGAAGAGGTGGCAATTTGTTATAATTTGACATCTTTAGGTAAACTTTTAGTGATAACACTGTCCAATTTTTAATTTCTAACAATTTGGAAGTCAATTCACATTATGACATTACTTTTGTACTACCTTGTACTATGGATTGAGTCATCTTTAAGGGAGCTTTTGGCAGCCCTCTTAATATTTGGAATAATTATTTTTAACTTGCGAAAAATAGTCATATAACATTCCCTCTTCATGTTTAAGCAAAAGTAAGAAAATATTGAACTCTTTCGAGCCCAACATATGCCTACGTAATACTTGAATGTCCCAAAGCAAATTTACTACATTTTTAATATCTTAAGTTATTAGCTGCCGCAAAAAGTATCCATCATACAGAAATGTTGAATTTTTTTCCCACAATTAAAAGTTGAAGGCGTTGAGTGTAAAAAATAATAAAAAATAAATCGCAAAAATTGCTTAAGTAAGATAAATGAACACTTTTGAACTTATCACAAGTGACAAACGCAGCAGCAGTAGCAAAAATAACAACAAGAACAACAAGTAACAATTACAGTAAGTACTCGTACAAAAAGAGCAGCAAACAAAACGAGACAAGAAATGTCAATTTTCAACTTTTGACACTCTTTACAAACAGTTGACTGCATGAATTAATGACGAAAAAGTGATGCCAACATCAAGAACTTGAAAACGCAGCAAACATTTTGAAGAGTAAATGTTGTGCAGTAACTGCTGCTGCTGCAACAACTTTAAAAGTAAAAGTTGAAAAGTGCAAACATTTTAAAAAATAAGTAAAATACATATAAGAATATTATGTGTGTATAGGTTAAGTATCATGGCAAAAAATTGCCTTGCCAATTTTGAGAGTACGTTTATTATGATACCCTCCGATTTCACTAATTTTCTTGACTGCTATTCGTCGTCGTCATCATCATAAATGCGATTTTGCAGCAGTGGATGCATGTCATTAGTGCGTCATCAGTAGAGTGAGTTTTTTTCTATCATCCAACCTTCTTCTTCTTCTTCTCCTTCTTCAGTAAGGATACAAATTTTGCACATTTAATGTTTCGCTTCGTTGCAAATGTCGCTTGCGTTGCAGCTGCATGAACTGAGAGAGTGCGGCAATGATTTAATGCGCTTCAACTTGAGCTTATTTTGTGTAGCAATTTTTTATTTACATTTTTTCCTCATTCAGTTGGCAGCAATTTTTGGAACGCATTTTTTTCTTTTTTTTTGCTCTACGAGGATATATAACTTTGATTTGCTGCCTTCTTGTGAAAAGCGGATTTTAATTTTTACTCAAGACTTTGTGCTCCTTTCCTTTTTTATACCCTACACCCAGGGTATATTCACTTTGTCCTTCCGTTTGTAACGCAGAGAAGGAGGCGTGGCAGATATAGAAAAGTATATATATTCTTGATCAGCGTCACCTCCTGAGTCGATATAGCCATGTCTGTCTGACTGGCTGGCTGGCTGGGTGTGTGTGGAAATACATTTTTTGGGAAAACTGAGCAACATAATTCAATGAAATTTGGTATTCTGCCTCCGTCGTAAAAGTTAGCTCGGGGGATTGAAAATGAGCGAAATCGGTTAACGGACACGCCTACCGCCCGTAGAAAAAATATATTCAAAATGCAATATTAAGAGCATTATTTGCAGTATCAAAAGCAAAATACACATTAATACTAGGAAAAGTAAGTTTAAGCTCTGAGCGAAATCTAGGCGAATTCGGACTAGAGGGCGTGGCACCTCCCATATAAATAAAAGTTTCAAAATGTTACACGGAAAGTGTTTTTTGAGATAACCCAACCAAATTACAATCAAACACTTGGATCTATAAATGCAAGCTATACGCAAGATTTAGGTAAACTCGGACAAGAGGGCGTGGCACCTCCCATATAAGCAAATGTTTCTAAATTATATAATGAAAGTGTTTTTTTAGATAATCCAACCAAATTTCACTCAAACACGAAGAACATTAATTGTAAACTCTGAGCTTAAAGTAGGCGAAGTAGGATTGGAGGGCGTGGCACCTCCCATATAAGCGAAAGTTTCAAAATGCTATACTGAAAGATAACCGAATTTTACTCAAACTTTCAGAACAGTAAATGCAAGCTCCACGCAAAATCAAGGTAAGCTCGGAGTTGAGGGCGTGGCACTTCCCATATAAGCAATTTGTTCTTATACTCTCCTAATAATATACTTGAAATGCAGTGTAGGGTATTTAGTTTTTGACCAGGCCAAATATACCACTCTTACTAGTTTTTTTTGGTGATGCATTCGTTGGGTACGACGAGTAAAGTAGAAGACTTGAAATGAAATATTTCACTTTTTAACTCCTCTCTTACTTTGAATGTCGTAAATGTTGGCAGGATTTGGCTTATAATTAAAACTAGGCTTTGATGTTAAGGTCCTTTGCTTGACTTAAATTTTTAACTTTATATTTGTAGAGATTTTGTACGCACATTGCATTAAATATCTTATTGCATTGCGTTTTTGGGGTTTGTTCAGAAGTTCAGATCATGTAATTTTTTAAAAAAATTTTGTAAAATACATCAAAAAATATTTTTTAATAAACTTGGTCTATGAAAAGGGAGCTTACGTGCGAAAACAAGTTTTTCAAGAAAACAGCTCGTTTCGTCAGTTTCTCGTTAGTTGTTCCCTTTTCTCCACGTTGTTCTAATATGAAGTCTTTAATTATATAGGGTGTTTTTTTAAGCCTGATAGAACTTTAAATTGTAAAAAATAACACAGAAAATTAATTTTTGATGAATATTTTTTTGTTATTTGTTTCAGTATACTCTAGCAAATCATCATGAATAGACGAATTCTTGAACAAAGCTACGAAATTATCCAAATTTACTTTGAAAATCAGTTGCGATCCGTGCAACTTAAGACGGCTTCGTGATTATTTTGGAGCACACAATCGTCCAATCGCCCTAAATAATTTTCAAATGTTAAATGATCTTCCGAATAAAAAAAAAATGTTATTACAATTTAATTTTTTCAGTTATTTTTTACAGTTTCAAGTTCTATCGGGCTTAAAAAAACACCTTATATAATTAAAGACTTCATATTTAATTTAGATACTTGAATCCTAAGACAGTGCTCTCACAAATCTATCTATCTCTGTCTGTCCCATTTTAACATCTATCTATCTTGCGTCAAACATAAATTCTCTCTCTGTAATAGATTGCCGACCAAATTATGTTATAGGCTAGAAAAATAGGCAGTGCCACGCCCCACAAAACTAAAATTCGACATATTTCAGAAACTGTTTGATACATGGGAATAAAATCTGGCACATATATAAAGGGCACTAAGCCAAATGACATTAATTAGAAAAATGCGCGGTACAACGCCCCTAAAAAGCAAAATTCGATATATCTCAGGAAGTTTCTGATGCACAGATATGAAATTTGGCACATATGTAGAGGGTTCTTAGGCAACTAACACTCATTAGAAAAATTAGGGGTGCCAAGTGCTTAAATAACAAAATATATATAAAGGAAAAATTTTCTGCACCGCATTCTAGAATTCATCATAGCTATGAAATTATTTTACGCAGATGAATATGGTTTAGTAAGTCTGTAAAAGGCACCGGTATAAAGGTGATGACTAGTATTTTATAGGAAACTTACCTTGTGCTAATCGCCTAATTTACAATGTTTTTAAAGTAGGTCAGAATATGATCGGTTAAAAAATGTCTGCGTAATAGACCGTTTTTGTGAGTTCTGCAGAGCTGTTTTCGACGGTTTAATATTTTAAAAAGTTCCAAAAATAAAAATTTCTGAAACATTTTAATCTTAAAATATATTTTGGTAGTGCAAAAAAGGAAGTCATGAAAAAATTTTTGTAATTTTAGTAATGAGTAATACTAAATCTAATTCATTTTGCTTATTGTTACTTTTCCAAAATGGTCTAAACATGTGTATCAGTTAAGAAATGTTGAAGTTATGGACAATTATGTGGTGGAATTTTTGTCACAAAGAGGTTAAAAACTTTCACCGATTCCCATTATTGTTCATTCACCAACATTTCTCTCAAGCATATTACCCATACGGAAAGAAAAGTTTTACTATTTTTGTACCGAAAATTGATCAAAAATAACTAAACTTTCGTGAATCTACGTTTATTTTACATATATATGAAAACTGCCCAAAATTTTACAAAAATTTTAAGAAGGTAATATTTCAATATTAGCATAGTAAAAATTATCAAGCACGTTAGTAAAAATTATTAAACAGGAAAACAATATTTTTTTAACAATTTATATTAAAAAAAAAGAAACAATTAATATGAAAAAAAAAACTATTACTTAAATAAAAAAAAAATACATAAAAAAAATTAAACAAAAAAATATTTTTTTGGTGCTTAGCAGTGTGCGAGCTATGAACCGGGAGAACTTTGTTGTGTGATAAATACACCCAGTTTGATAGACATGCTCATTAGGCACCAGTACCACTGCCATCACTATAATATAGTTGACTGAAACTCTATTTGTTTTAAAATGACTTTCTGCCAAATTATCAAAATTTACCATACTGTTCAATAAAGTTTTTTAGAAAAAATGTAGTTTATAACTGAATCAGCCTTGAATTTTTCCTGTTGGACCCACACAAATTATTGAGTCTGACTCCCAGCTTTCCTAAATCGACTCACAAAAATGCATAAAAATCTGTCGTGTGCATGCATTTTGCAGCCCGTTTCTGATAATTTTTATATATTTTTTTCTTTCAGTTTACCTGTTTTCATCCCATAACAAGGGTTAAATACAAAATGTTACAAAAATAGCAAAAAATTTCTCGTTGCTGGGAGAGGAAAAAGATATTTACCGAACCGCATTATTTTTTTTCCCCTAAACATTTCTTTTTAAGACTTTATGCCCCTATTCACCACTTCCTATGTTGGCTTCCATACAAAATAAACACAAGAATATCAATTCCGTATGAGAGAATGGGGCTCAGTGAAAACAATTCCCTCTTTTTTGTGACATTTTTTATCCAAATTTTATATAGGAGGGATGCAAAAAGGGTAATAATATGATGAAACCAATGAAAGAAAAGACCATAAGAGGATGTATTAGAAGAAAAAGCACCTTATCGCATTGTCTAGTCGTGTCGCGGCTTACAGCCCATGAAAATTATTAATATGCTATGATATCATTAGGATTAGGGTGTTGGAATTAATTTTAAAGGTTTTTTTTTCGGTTTTTGAGCATTTATTTCGAAACAACGGTACAATGTATATTATTCAAAGTATTGTCCATCGTTAGCCACAACATTTTTCCATCTTTCTGACAGCATATGGATTCCGCGCCGGAAGAACGACTCGTCTTTTGAGGCAATCCACGAATCGACCCATTTTTTGGTATGCTCGTAAGAAGTGAAGCGCTGCTCAGCCCAGCCATGCGTCATCGATCTGAATAAGTGGTAGTCGGAAGGGGCTATGTCTGGGCTATAAGGCGGGTGGGGTAGCACATCCCAATTCAGCGTCTCCAACGTTTCCTTGACGGTTCTTGCAACATGTAGCCGTGCGTTGTCATGTTGAAAAACCACTTTGTCGTGTCTTTTGGCATATTCCGGCCGTTTAACCTTTAATGTTCGGCTCAATTGCATCAATTGTTGTTGGTAGCGTTTCCCAGTGATGGTTTCGTTAGGTTTTAGCAGCTCATAGTACACGACACCCTTCTGATCCCACCAAATACACAGCATAAGCTTGGCGCCATGAATATTCTGCTTGGCCGTCGATGTTGATGCATGGCCGGGTGGTCCCCACGATTTTTTTCGCTTAGGATTATCGTAATGGATCCACTTTTTATCGCCAGTGCTTCATCGTTGTGCTTCAACCGCTTTTTTCTTCAAATGGAAGCACAAAAGTAAACCTTCCCGCAAGTTGCGTTTTGTTGGAACGAAAGTCGACATGTTCACAGAGAAAAAAATATATGTTGTTTACACTTCAGTGGAATGACACATACTGAAAAATGAAGCTTAGACAATGTGCTTTGAAATGAATATAGTCACAGGTGTGCCCGATGCGATCCATTGATAGTTACGCCATCTCTTAGAAAACTTTTAAAACTAATTCCAACACCCAATATGTAACTGAACAATAAAGTGAATGTGGTTTTCACCGCTATGCGTTTTGGCATATCATTTAAATTGTAGCATATTGTTATCGCACCGAGTAGAAGAAAATGTCGCAACATATCCGCATAACATCTTTGTGCTGCGATTGCTTTGCAGCTCATTTTCGATTTGGTCGACTGTCAGCTCATGCAGCAGCAGCAGTAATACCGAAGTAAATAAACAATTCCGCATGTTTTACCCCGCTTGCAGTCAGTTTAGCTACTGATGCAGCATGCAGCGTTAGTTTATCGCAAGTTTTAATGCTGTAACTTTCTGCTTCTTTTGCTTTATTCTGATTCCTTAATTGCATTAGAAGATTTTAAACTCTGCTTTGCAACAACAACAACAGCAACAGTGGCTTAGTCTTCCATGAAGCAGAAAAATAAACTTTGACTCTTTTGCTAGCAATGCATGGAGCAGCAGCAACAGCAATAGCAAAAGAGTTCAACTCTCTGCTGCTTAAGTTTTACTTGTCTCATATAATTTTGTTGTTGTTGTTTTCTTGTTTTTGTTGGCGGTATTGTTTTGGGAAAAACTTTAAATTACTTTGTGCAATGTAACATCTGTCTAACTAAATGTCTGTCTGTCGGTGTGTCAAAAGTTTATACCCTGAGCGTACTACTACCACTTGCTACTATAGTGGTTGATTTGGCACGTTTCGATACGACGACGGTTAGGTGGGTTTTGAATTTAGGAAAACTTTTACTTTAACAGTTTAATTGTTCCAGTTTTTTGGTAATGAAGTATGCGGTGCGCTATTTAATTAACACAAAAATTTCAAATTGGGTCAGCAGCTCTAGCCACTTTATTTATTATCTCAATGCTGAAGATGAAGAATGCAACACTATTCTTCAGAACAAATTAAAAGTTATAAAAAGTTCAATTTTCTATTTTGCTAAATCTTTCTTTCTAAGAAAACAAAACTTAATTTTGTTATTTTTGTAACTCACCTGTACTCATGCGACAAAAAGAATGTACCACGTATAATGCAACCATTTGGATTTGTCCGTTTACCATTGAAAATCTTCTGGTAATGATCGTAATTATTCAAGTTGACAGCACCATCGAATGTAAGCATAATAATTTGTGGAATCTGTAATAGAGAGATAGAGAATGGGAAATTGTAAAAAAGGCGGTGAAAATTGCGCGGAAATTTATCAATTTTATTGGCACTTGACGATGAGAGCAAAAGAAACCAATTGTAAGTGTCAGTGGTTTAATAATGAATTCGAGAGCTTTATAAAATTTGAATTGATTACTTTGGACGACAGACAGTGGAAGAAATTTCATGATTTAGTTTTTTTTTTTTGGTGGAGCATAGATTTCAATGTAATAAACACACGGTACTTTTCATATTTCCAAATTTCACTTTTTTGGAATAAATCTTTTAGTTTCGCAGTTTGATAAGTTCTCGTTTGGCTTGAGGAAAAAGCTTCGAAATCCATTGCGAAGTCTTTGAGGGAGCTAAAAGTAATCTCAGATAGTTCTTCTATGTTGTTGAAGAGCACTTGCCGTGGACAATGATATAGTAAATGTGTCGAGTTTTCTTCTATATCGTCATCACTCCAGCGGCATCTGTTGTGGGCCAAAAAGCCCTTTCTGTGAGCAGGATATCTGATAGCCTTATTAGTGACCAGTTGTGACTATTCCATTTTCATCTATTCCGCATTGACTGGTTACCGAGCACGGTGGTTTTTAAAAAATTTTAACTTTTTGAAATACCACCCGCGATTTTTTTCAGGGATACTGTTGGGGGACCCTTCTAGTATCTAAATCCGCAAACCGCGAATTCGATCGTCCAGCCGTTTTTTTTTTTCGACCTTTTAGTTTTTTTAACGATTTTTGAGTATGTCTCGGTGTGTATATACATATTATATACACATATATATGTATATACGTACATATATATACTTGTAAATGCATATATGTGTAATATATATATATACATACACACATACATACGTATAAAAGGTATCGTTTCCGCACCATTCATTTTTAAAAAAAATCGGTTTTTTCGTATTTAAGAAAAACACAAACAAAAACCGGAAACGAAAGTAGTCACTCCAGATGTAATTTTTGATGCTTAATTCGATTCCGGTATTAGAATTGCTCTATTACGTCTAGACTTCGAGATATCCTTACATATATGTTTAACGGACACCATTTTTTTTCCTATTTTTTAAGTTATATAACAAGATAAGGTAATATTATGCCGTAAAATCTGGTATGACAGTTAATAGCCCTACTTTTTTTCTTGAAAACTCATTCAAACCGATAACGATATCTTTTTTTTTTGTCGGAGATATCTTTGCCTAAATAGTTAAAAAAGTGCAAAAACACGATTTTTGGCTATATTGGATGTTATATACAGGACACACAAAATTTTTTTGGGAGTTTCTATTACCACAAACATTTGGCACTTTCTTTTGGCTTTAAATTGAGCTATCAAATGTTTATCTGCAATATTTTTCTGCAAAGTTATGTTAACTTTATAATCACACCATGAAACTTAAAGCGAAAAATCTCGGTTTTCGGCTATATTTGAGGTTGTATACAGTACGGACGAAATTCGTCTGCTCTTTTTTACCAACCGAATCATTTAAATCCATTCTATACCTTCAAAATGAGCTAACAAGTGAACTCTTGTAATTGTTTTCTAAAAAGTTATGACTATTTTAAGACGACATGTTGCAGCAATATAAGGAATACTCGTACACTGTGAGTTTGCAGTCCATAATGTAATTTTTAAATGGTCATAACTTTGTTGAAAACAATCAAAAGAGACCTCTCGATAGCTTATTTTGAAGATAAAGAATGGTTTTAATGCTTCGGTTAGTAAAAAAGAGCAGACGAATTTCGTCCGTACTGTATACAACCTGAAATATAGCCGAAAACCGAGATTATTCGCTTTAAGTTTCATGGTGTGATTATAAAGTTAACATAACTTTGCAGAAAAATATTGCAGATAAACATTTGATAGCTCAATTTAAAGCCAAAAGAAAGTGCCAAATGTTTGTGGTAATAGAAACTCCCAAAAAAATTTTGTGTGTCCTGTATATAACATCCAATATAGCCAAAAATCGTGTTTTTGCACTTTTTTAACTATTTAGGCAAAGATATCTCCGACAAAAAAAAAAGATATCGTTATCGGTTTGAATGAGTTTTCAAGAAAAAAACTAGGGCTATTAACTGTCATACCAGATTTTACGGTATAATATTACCTTATCTTGTTATATAACTTAAAAAATAGGAAAAAAAATACCGGAATCGGATTAAACATCAAAAATCAAATCTTGAATGACTACTTTCGTTTCCGGTTTTTGTTTGTGTTTTTCTTAAATACGAAAAAACCGATTTTTTTAAAAAATGAATGGTGCGGAAACGATACCTTTTATACGTATGTATGTATATATATATCCATATATATATATTACACATATATGCATTTACAAGTATATATATGTACGTATATACATATATATGTGTATATAATATGTATATACACACCGAGACATACTCAAAAACCGTTAAAAAAACTAAAAGGTCGAAAAAAAAAAAAACGGCTGGACGTTCGATTTCGCGGATTGCGGATTTAGATACTAGAAGGGTCCCCCAACAGTATCCCTGAAAAAAATCGCGGGTGGTATTTCAAAAAGTTAAAATTTTTTAAAAACCACCGTGCGAGATGAGGCATGCTACAAACTTAATGTTGACGGCTTGAGCTCTTGTCATCCGTTGTTCCGCCGCTTTGCTACTGGCCCCCAACTCAGCTTGAAATATGTTTCATTCAGTATGAGTTTTTTAAATTAGTTTTGAGTTATAGGTGAGAAGAAAAGCCCCAGCCTTTACCCATGAATCATGCGATTTAATGAATTCCGATAAAATCTCTTGCAATATCTTGAAAAATCTTATGAATCAAAAAAGTTAAAGTGTTGATTTCAAACGTAAACTATTTTCATTTTTTTATGTCTCATAAAATAGACCGAATTTTTAATAAAATCACATGCAATTTTTTTGAAATTTCATAAAACTTTTAGAAAAGGTTAATTTACCATTTTGTTCCTATAAAAAGTCTTGCAGGGTTTTGTGAAATCTCATTCAACAAACAAATTTTAAATGTTTATTTTACATTAAAACATTTTTTTAGATCTCATATTATGTAATAAAATTTTGATGAAATCTCAAGCGATTTTTGTGAATCCTCATGCAACTGTAGAAAAGGCTTATACTCGTATGTTTTTTTTTTGAGTCTCAAAACAATTTCCTGGTTTTTGCAAATTTTTGAGAAATCTCATGCAACAAAAAATCAAATATAGTCATTTTAGATTAGGTCCCATGCGATGAAAAAAATTTTTAATAAAATCTCATGGGATTTTTGCGAAATTTCATGCAATTCTAGAAAATTATCATGTGTATTTTTTTTGTCTTAAGACGATTTGCTTCAAATCTCTTGCAAGTGATTAAGAAATCTCATGATATGTAAAATAAAATATTAATAGAGTTTCACACGATTTTCGTGAAATCTTATATACCTTCTAGATACTCATACTTTGTAGCTCAATTTCGATAATATTTCTTGCAAGTTTTTGTGAAACCTCACGCAACAAAAATGTTTAAAGTATTGATTTTACATAACACATTTTGAGGACTTAATTTGCAAATTAAAATTTTAATAAAATCTCTTCCGAATTTTTTGCAACATCTTACAAAGGCTTAGATATAGCTTTAAGGTCCATTCTGATCAAATTTCTTGCAACCTTTTTTTAAATCTCATGCTACAAAATATTTAAAATGTTGATTTTATACTACAACATTTTGTTAGGTCTCTTGAAATAATGAAATAAAATTTTAATAAAATCTCATGCGATTTTTATGAAATCTCATACCCATTCTAGAAAAAGTTTAGGTTTTTTAGTCTTAAGATTTGCAAACAAAATTTTTCTTTAAGTATAGGTTTCGTAAACAGCATACACTAGACCGGGTCGCAATTTAGATTCATCCCAAAACTGACTCAAAAGTAAGAAAGACTCTTAAGAACGATATCTGCATCAGTTTTTTTTTTCATTCTGAAAAAAACCTATGGAGCACTTTTGATTCTACTCAAGGCCTGTTTTGGCTAAAAAACCATGTTTTTGCTCATAACTTCTTTTTCATTAGAAAATGGATACCCAAGAGTGCCTTAGAAATAAACAAAAAAACAAACAAAAATTTTGGCGTTTAAAATTTATTTTTTTTGGGCTATATATAATATTCGGTTTCAAAAATCGATTTTTTACGTTTTTCAATAACGAGGTCGGAAAAAAGGTTTCTTACTCAGAAGCAAGGCATCTAACGAAAAAAGTGTATTCGGCAAAAAATGTTTAGAATTGTCCAAAAAATGCGTGTGATTTTTTTCAGAAATTTTTGAGATGTTTATAATTTTTCAAAAAAATAAAAAAAAAAATTTCAAAAATTCACACTATGTAATTGTCTAAAAGATTCTAAGCATTTTATGTAATATGAAATTTTATCTTAGATGCCTGGTTTTAAATACGAAGGTTTTCTATACTTTATTTATTTCGAAAAAAAAGTTCTGGACTGTTTCGGGTTAGTGCTTTTACAATCTATTCCTTTTGAATTATATACTGCTACAAACTTTTAACAACTTTTCAATAACTTTATCTACTAATTTTAGTCAGTTTCTCGCAACGAAACTTAATAATTTCCAATATCACGTTAACATTTTTTTTTGAAGTGTAAAAAGGCAATGATGCAGCCGCATAATTTTTTTCTTTAATATTAATTTTTATTTTTATCACCACAATTCAGTTGAGCGGCATTCATTATGCTTGCTGCAATAATATTTCCATAATTCATCCACAATCGCATTTTTATTTTCATTTCTTAAAAGCGAATTGCATACAAATCCGCCATTCAATAAAATGCAAAATTGGTGTCAAAACACAAGCCAAGCAAAATGGAAAACAAAAAAAAAAATATCACAAAAAACCGGAGAATATCATAACCAAAACCAACAAAAAAAAAAACCAAGTAATAAAAACACAATGAACGCTTTTTTTGCGGCGGAAATCTACGCTGTTCATCATCAACATAATAAATGGAATCAAAGCGGGCTTCTTACTGCATACAAATCATCACCATCATCATCATCATTGGTCAGACGTAAACCTTAGCAAGTGAACAAATGAAATGCGCTCGCATAATATTCGATATTGAGTGCATATTTTTAGGAGCAGAAGCTGCCATAATCCATTGAACTTGAAGTGCATTCAATTTCATTCAATCCACAATTTTTTATGCTTATTCTCTCAACTATCAAAGTTTGTT
Source organism: Calliopum simillimum (assembly GCA_951812925.1). NCBI lineage: Eukaryota > Metazoa > Arthropoda > Insecta > Diptera > Lauxaniidae > Calliopum > Calliopum simillimum. The sequence continues at coordinate 18,068,047 of OX638372.1, read as the reverse complement.
GAAGGATTTTGTTTTTTTATTTTCTAAATTTATTTGATGCAATGAGTGAGTGCAAGCAAGTGTTGGTGTGCGTGTGCATGTGAATGTATGTGTGTTGATGCTGCTGTTGATGTTGATGTCATTTTATGCGAAACTGAAATTGTGTAGAGAGGCAAAGCAAAGTAAAGCAAAGACAAAAGAAAAAGGATGTCAGCCGTTTAATGTTGATGTCCCCTTGTTTTCATTGTTGTCGATTGATGGTGTTATATTTGTTGTTGTTGTTGTTGTTGTTGTTGTTGGTGCTATGCCTGTGAATTTGAATTGCTTTTAGTGAAATTGCATTAATCGATGATGCTTTTCTTTTCCATATTTATTTTGCAATTTCTTTGCAATCGCTTTACTTTCTTTTATTATGAAATCGATTCGATTCGATAAATGTTGCCATAAAGTGTTATTCAGAGAGTATCTAAAGGACTTCAATTTTTTTAATGGAATTGATTTGCAAAAAAAAAGAAAAAAAAAAAAAAAAATGCATAGGAAACAAATGCGTAAAATGTAACTGCAACATTGCAATGAAAACGGATGGAACATTTTATTTAAATTGAATATAAATGTAATTATTTTTTTTAAGGCTTTTCAAACAATTTGAGTTATTTGAATGTATTTCAATGTGTTATTATACTAACTAGTCACTGCTGCTATGAAAGAAATGTAAAGGATCTATGTACTTCGAGGCTTGGGATTTCAATAAATATTGCAACTTTTGCAAATATCAAATTTTTTTTAATGGCATTAAAATTCAAATGTAAGCAGTTAGTTTTATCCATTTTGAGAAAATGGAAATACGTATTAAAATTTCAAATTACTGCAATAGAAATATTTGTTCATGAAATAGCTATTTTTTAAAAATTTCATGCGATTTCGACCAATTCGTTAATGCCATATAAATTATTTTTTTATTTTTATACGCTTTTGTTTATTTTGATTAATTTTTCAGCTTGGTATATAATAATCTCACGATATTTTCAAAAGTCTCATGCAATATTTCCAAAAAATTCCAAATTTTAACAGCCAGGAAAGATAAAGAGTTCTCAAAAATATTTTGTGAATATAAATAAATTTCTTGCTTCTTTTTAAAAATCGCATGCAATTTTTTATAAACTTTATTAGACTGTCACTAAGATTATTTTTTTATTTTGTTTTTATTTTTATAAAAATATCGTTTAAGTAGAATATATAAATACATATTTGTATATAATAATCTCACATCATTTTCAAAACTCTCATGCAATATTTTTAAAAAAATTACAAATTTTAGCACCCAGGTTAAAGAATTCTCAAAACAGTTTTATGAATAATAATAAATTTCTTACTTCTTCTTAAAAATCGCATGCAATTTTTTATAAATTTTAATAGACAGCCAGTGAGTTTATTCTTTTATTTTGTTTTTAATTTTATAGAAATATTGTTTAGAATATTCAACTCCATTTTCAGAACTCTCATGCAAAGATTTATTTACAAAGTTGTGAGATATTTAAAGATTTTTTATCGCACAGATGTGCGAAATACTTTAGTATTGAGATTGAGTCGTGAAATAAAAAGAAATTTGCTTATAGTTTTTAATGAAATTTTTTGCTTTTTGTCCAACATCTTATGCAAGTTTTTGTAAACTTTTATGAGAATCGTATGCAGTATTCCTATTTTGAGTTCTATATAAATTCATACTTTTTCGAATCCCTCATACCATCTGTTGCTAATTCTCTTGAGATTTCTTAAAATAATTAATTTATTCTTTTTAATGTCTCGAGTTCAGGCATTATTAAGTTTTATTATAAATTAACATATAAGTCGTATTGCATAAGGTTACGAAGCTTCTGGGAGGAGATAGAAAAGGCCTAGACTAACAAAAAATTGCACCTGGATCATCTTATGTTTTAGAGAGAACATTTCCTTTTCAAAATTTTAGCTTATTGTATGAGCTTTTAGGTAGCTTATATGGTTTATAGGGCTTAAAAAGGTTTCGTAACGTTCTGGACCTTTAAATTTGATATTTTAATTTTTTTCCAATCTTTTGATTTTGGCAGCCATTCTAGTATATAAATCTCATGACAATTTAAGAAAAAGTATAAAATTTAAATTTCTAAATATTTTTCTAAGTTAAGAAATTTATATCCCGAAACCAATTCAGAAGTTAGAAGGAATCTTAAAAACGATACCTGCATCATTTTTTTTTTCATTCTGAGAAAAACAAATAGAGCACTTTTAATCCTGTTGAAGGTCTATTTTGACTAAAAAAACATGTTTTTTGGTCATATCTTTTTTTGATTACAAAATGGATGCCCACGGATGGTTTAGAAATAAAGATTATGTTCTTACAAAAATTTTGACGCTTAAAAATTTTAAATTTGATGGTATAGATAATATTCGCATCCAAAAATCGATTTTTTTACATTTTCCAATTGCGCGGTCGGAAAAACGATTTTTAACTGAAAATCAAGGCATCTAACAAAAAAAGTGTATAAGGCAAAAAATGCTCAAAATGATCCAAAAAATACGTGTGAATTTTTTCAGAATTATTTGAGATATTTTACAATTTTTCAAAACTTTAGGTTAAAAAAAAAAAAAAATTATCCAAAAATTCTTAAAAAATCCATACCTATCCCTTGAAAGATTCTAAGCATTTTACGTCGTACAAAATTGCCTTGAATTATGCAAAATTGGTTTATATAGCAAAATATAAGTTTTATATAAAATGGTTTAAAATACTTTCATATGAACTTTTATATAAAATTTATCCAAAAATAGTATAAAAAACTGTTCTATAAATTTAAATCAAAATGATGTAAATTGTATTAATACTTTATGCGTTTACATTTTATACGAACAATTATAAACGATTAAATTACTAAAAAAGTTTTATTATTGGGTGTACAACTTAAAAACCGGAATTTTTTAGCGAAATTTGATGCTTTATTGTGACAAAATGTTACAATATATTTTATTCAAAGTATTGTCCATTGGAAGCTACAACATTTCCCCATCTTTCAGGCAATTTATGAAAAATTGCGCCGGCTTGGCGGCCAAAAATGAATCTATCCAATTTCGGATGCCTTGCTCTGATGTGAAGCGTATTCCGGTGAGGGCGTTTTGCATCGAGCGAAATAAATGAAAGTCAGACGGAGCAAGGTCCGGACTATAAGGCGGGTGAGCCAAAACTTGCCATCCACTATTTTCCAAATAGTTTTTCACGGGTCTTGCAACATGCGGCCGAGCGTTGTCATGATGTAAAATTATTGCTGGTCGCATTTTCCGGGCGTTTTTCGATGATAGCACGCTTCAAACGTATTAATTGTGTTCGGTACAGGTCACTTGTGATTGTCTGGCCCAATTTCAACAACTCATAATATAACGGCCCCTTCTGATCCCACCAAATACACAACATAACCTTGGCGCCATGAATATTTGGCTTCGAGGTTGATTTGGCTGGTTGGCCGGGTTTCACGTATGACTTTTTGCGCTTGGGATTGTCATAATGGATGCAAATCCGATGCAAAAATGATTTGTTTTTATGGCGCTCAAACAGCATTTCAGACATACAGAAGAGCCGTTCAACGTCTCTCGGCTTCAGCTCATAGGGGACCCAATTACCTTGCTTTTGAATGTATCCAGCGGCTTTCAAACGTTTCGAAATGGCTTGCTGAGTCACTCCCAACGATTTGGCAAGCTCGTCTTGTGTTTGACACGAATCCTCATCGAGTAGCTTCTCTAATTCTTCGTCTTCATACTTTTTTGGCTGTCCTGGGCGTTCTTTGTCTTTGATGTCAAAATCGGCACTTTTGAAGCGTTTAAACCATTCAAAACACTGTGTTTTTCCTAAAGCATCGTCGCCATAAACTTCTACAAGCAAACTTTGACTTTCCGGAGCAGTTTTCTTTGCAAAAAAATAACCCAACAGAACCTCCCGCAAATGCTGTCTGTTTCTCGAATTTTCGAAGTTATTCATCGTGAAAAATAATAATGATGCACACAAAATAAAATTGTTTTGTTGACTGATTTTGACAGCTGTCAAATGTACCTTCAAAATGACATATGTATATATAAAGTTCGAGCTTTCACGATATTTGTTAGTACGGACATCCACCGTCAAATTCCGGTTTTTATGTTGTACACCCAATAGAAATACTGAAACACTAGCTCTTATCCTTTCTGTTTTTATAACATATCATGGAATTTATTGTAAAATATTATGGAAATATTTTTAATAAAAAAAAAGTTTTATTTAGTATTACTAATTTTGAAAATGTCATGAAATTTAATTTAGGATAAAGTTTAAAAAAAAAATGTGGATTGCTAATGCAACTTTCTGTAGGATTTCATGCATTGTTTAATGAAGAATTACTAAAATTTAAATTTTTTTGGCTAAATACCTGTGGATGTGCTTCATTTTTTATGTTGTGTATAAAATCTCACGCCAACTTAATTTCATTAATGGGATTCTGTCGAACTTTAACATAAATAGCTCAAGGAAAAAAAAAGGCTTACCAAATTATCATGACTTCAATGAGCAGTAATATGACCACATATGTGCGGTTCAGTTCAATATTATTTGCATGCATACAAAATATGTTTTTGTAGTTGAAAAAGTTGTTTTAATTCAATTAGTTACTACCTGGAGAAATACATACATGCGTACATATAAATGCATTATGTCCTTATTCATTTAAACCACAAATTGAATTGATTGAACTACCAAATTAACTTGAATGCATCGATGAACTTGAGCGGAAAATAAAAATCAACATATAAACGCGTTTGATTGTGCGATTTTCAGGCAACTAAATTGTGGAAATTGAATTGAATTTTGTTGATAGCCAACATGACGTATGTGTTAAACATTTAATAATTGTTTTAAAGTGAAACTTATTCGCGCTGCGATTAAATTTTAAAGGTCGAGAGACATTTTTGTAAAATTTTTTTGTGTTTTGAAGTTTGGAAGTTTTTATTTTTTCTGGCATTAAATTAATGTATTTTTGTAATAAAAAATTTTTGAGAGATGTAATATATTTATTGAAATCAGTAAAAATCGTAAAAATAAAACTTATTCACATTGAAAATTTTCATAGCAAATGTTTAGACAACAATGATCAGAGAGCAGCGCGAAGCACTTTACAGTAGAACAAATAGTTCAGGAAGACAAAGAAGGAATAAAAAGGAGTTTATCACTTTTTAAATAAAATCAACCAAACCCAAAATGCCATCAATACTTATTTAGCGTTCTACAAATTACCACATTGCACATATGTGCACACATTCAGATACAGCTGTAACTTATACAGCAAAATAAAATGCATAAAAATAATACAGGAAAGAAAGCTTACCTTCTCAGGATCTAAACCACCAGGAACTTGTGTGCCATCCCTTGAACAAAAACAGTAGGGCAGCTGACATTCATTGGTGTCACATCTTTGTGCTGTATCCGCTGGAGAATCTGTTGCTGGTTCAGGTGCTGCAAAAGTGTGAAAAAAAGCAAAAGTTTATAAAAATACGAAATGAAAGGTATTTCCGGAACAAAGAAAGCAAAAATATATAAATACAAATTCACATTCTGTGGAACGTCAAATTATTGTCCTTTTTATTCAGATCATATTGGTCATAAATAAATGTAAAGAAAAATGCCAAAGGCAACAGGAGTTGAGTTAAGCTACCCATAGCTATTTATTAGGATATAAATATTCAAACTTAAGTGAATGAACCTACTAAATTACTGTGTTCTTTATTAACAAAATAAAAATTTCTTATGTTCATTCACTAAATCTAGAATAGCGCTATCATTTGTAGTTAATAAAAATAACAAAACTTGGGATTTTTAATTTTTTCGGTTTTTTTTTAGTTCAAGCAAGATTCTACACAGTAAAAAATGTGAGGATAAAGTATAAACTTCGGATTTGTATTCATTCCAATTTGGTTTGAATTTTACACCCAGCAAATAGTTTGGGTAGCTTTACTTACTCAGGTATTTATCCATAGATGAAATATAATTTTTACCTAATTTTTTTTCTATTTTTGCGTATTTATTGAGTGAATTTCCGATTTTTATTTTGACCAAAAATTTCGAATTTTCTCATATATTTTGACCCATTACGCTTAAGCCACTAATTCACTTAGAAAATAATGTAGAAAACTATTATTGGAATTTTGATAACCTTTAGTCATAAATTTAGTGCGACCAAGCCAGACATTCACGACTTGAGATATGAATTAAATTGTGAAACCATCTTCGAAAAAACGGAAAAAATTTCGAAAAGTCATATCTCCAAAACCTAACCGAAAAACTTTTTTTTTGTGATTTTCGAGTTGAGGGTAAGAAAGTGCATGGGAAAAAATAGTGGCATTCATGTACATTTTGACTGTAAGCTAGTGTAATTTTTAATATAGAATCATTCATAAATTAATGTAAATTTTTCAAGTATGAAACTGACGAATAATACCACGTAGCGTAAGCTGACTTCCACGACGTGTTCATCAGTGACTTATCGGTGACTTCGAGCCTCAATAACATTTTTCAGGCGACACACAATCGACATATTTCAGACATAGTCACTGACAAGACATTGTCATGCATATGTTTCCCAACACATGACTCAAACAAGAAATTGTCATGCAAGCGTCATAGAAATATGTCTTCTATTTTTCTTTATTTTTTTATATTTTTTGTCATTCTTGTCAGTTGTGATTTTTAAAACAAAAGAAAAGTGAACAAAATAAAAAACCAACAAAATCAGTTAGCTGAAATGTTAGCGAAAAAAATGTTGTAGTAAAAGAAAGCCTGAAACAACAATCAAAATTAATGGCAGTTTTTCCCATCGATTCTGATGAAAAACTTCAAGAATTGGATAGAATTTTAATTGGGGAGCAAAGAGAAGATATTTTCCTTGTTTTTTCCTTATATATATATATTCATGTTTGCAGAATACAGCAATACAACGCATTCTATGCGGAAGCCTTGCCAAAAAACTTTGAAAATATTTTGGCTTTATCTTATGATATATGACTTCAATTATGATGGTTCTAAGGATAAAAAGCCCCTGAAGTCTTAAAAGCGGTTTTTTAAGAATAAGTATTTCTCGCACGGCTATTTTTTCGTTAATGCAAATCAATATTATTTGTAGAACCTGCAATTCTCCACAAAAGAGATTCTAATACTTTTTATCGTTCGACTCACCGTTTTTATCAAAAAACCTCCTAACTGAAAAGTAACTGATATCACATAAAAATAATTTTGCAAACAAAACCTCACAACTATGTTAATTACTTATTTGTAATTGTATAGAAATAGGTTTTAGTCAAGAAAAATGTTGTTTTATGAGAGAGAGTGCCGGGTCCCAACCAAAAGTGAGGTAGAAATGAAAGCAGAATTATAGGTATATATCGTCACATGAAATCCAAAAAGTCGTAACATAATTCAGAATTTTTCACGACATTGAAAAAAACGTCATAAAACTCCAAACATTTTAGATTTTAAAGTCAGTTTTGGCAAGTATTGCTCAAAATAAAATCGGCATGAAGCAACACTAGCCAAAACTTTCTTTAACTTTAGACTTTTTTGCTATATTTGAAAAAACTTAGAATGATGTTAGGTCTTTTTGGATTTCAGGTGACGATATATTTTCTATATGGCGCCATTTATCATTCAGAAGCCATTGATGACACATCACACGTCATTGTCATTTACCTAACGTTGATGTCCCCTGCATGTTTCTGTCATCCACAAGACATCATGTCTCCTACATGACAAGGTCATGCAGAAGGCATCATGTCCCCTGCATGACAAAGTCATCCAGAAGGCATCATGTGCTCTGTATGACAATGTAATTCAGAAGGCATTAATGACAGCTTCGTCACTTATATGGAATTTTCATGAAAGACTTATATGGAAACGTCCCTGAATGTCATCAAAGCCATAACACTGTCGTGACTCATAACGATTCTTTCATGACATTCGCTACGGGGATATTGGTACCCCATATATGTATATAAACTTTTTTTATAAAATATAAATTGGAAAAGAAATTAAAATTGATTGATTTGTGACAAATACACAACATTTGAAATTGAAACTGTGTAGTAATACAAATAGTACATAGTACTAAAAATAAATAGTAGTAGAAACAACAACAACATAAACAAAATAAATTGCAGTAAAAGTTTTCTTGTTTTCTTTTACTTTGTTGACAAAAATCAAAATGTGCATTTCGTGCTTAAGTTATTTTTCAATCAATTGTTGTGTGATGTTGTTGTCTCTGCACCCTCCGTTGCTGCTGCTGCTGTTGCTGTTACCTACTTTACTAACAACAGAACAATTTGTTGAATAAAACATGAAGCACTCAATTCAACACATACATATTGTACATACATGTACTTACTCTCACTCACATGGTATACCCTTTATCCGAGCGATGCTTAATATAGTGCGTCTTAAGGTGGCATATACAATTTTATAGTTAAATTGCATATCATTGTACAGTCTGCGCCATAAGTGGAAGGTTTCTGTAATAAACGCAATAAAGGGTGTATCGCATAAGGTTACAAAGCTTCTGAGAAGTGAGAGAGGTGGCCCAAGCTGACATAAAATTGCATCTGGGGGGCTTAAAATGTACCCCTGAGGAATTATAGCTGATTTTCTGACTTGTATTACAAAAACAAAATTTTTGGATCACCCTAATGTTTTAGAGAAAACATTTCTGTGGCAAAGTCTTAGTTGATTTTACGAGCTTTCAGATAATGTATATGGTTTATAATGCTTAAAAGGATTTCGTTCTGGACCCTTAAAGTTGATATTTTAATTTTTTTTTCCTATTTTTTGACTTTGGCGGCCATTTTAGTATGAAAGAAGTCCTATTCACATACCTTTTTATGTTTTTTTTTTTGAAATTCCCATTGAATTTCCTTTAATTCAATGGTACATTTGTCATGCCAATTTTTTGGATTGAAGTCAGAAAAAAATACTTTTCCGTTTGAAGGCTCCAGTAGATAAAGAGCAGTGCGCGTAGCGCGCACATCATATGCAGCGCAAAGCATGCGAATAACCCGTGTGTTACATAGAAAAGCATTTGTTCCGATCTCAAATTAAAAAAATTGGTATAACAAATGTGCCATCGAATTAAAGAAGATTTAACGAGGACTTAAAAGAAAGTCATAAAACGATATGTTAATAGGACCTTTTTTATACTAAAATGACCGCCAAAGTTAAAAAACAGGAAAAAAAAAAATTTAAATATCAAATTCAAAGGTCCAGAACTTTGTGAAATACTTTTAAACTCTATAAACCATATACATTATATAAAAGCGCATACAATAAGCTAAATATTTTCTCTAAGACGTTAGGGTGATCCAAGAAATTTTTTTTTTGTAAAATAAGTCAGAAAATCATTTTTAACCCTGTAACTCCTCAGGGGTACATTTTAGACCTCCTCCTCCTGTGCAATTTTTGTTAGCTTAGGTCTCCTCTATCACCTCCCAGAAGCTTCGTTACCTTATATTGTACGTTACACCCTGTATATTCAATGCGTGTGGGAGTGTGTTGTATCTCTAAAAATATACTCGCATAGTATAAATAGATCAGATATTCTCAGGACTAGACTGTTAAGCACGTTTAGTAGAAAAATAGGCGGCGTACTCAAATAAGTGCTCATCCCACTTTACATGCTTAATTTTGACTTCCTACTTTTCAGAGCATTTTTAAGCATTTAAGTACTAATGCAGTGGATACGCTTTTATTGCTTGGCCAGTATGCTTGCTTATGGCTGCAAGGAGTAGTGACGGCTAGCAGCAGCCTTTTAAGTAAATTGCGATAAATTAAATGACGCATTTCATGATGTTAATATGTATATACGTATATGATGTTGTAGTGTGTTATTTTATTACGTGGCATATGAATGAGATATCAAATTTATACTTTCTAGACTTTAATAAAACTTGTACAGAACGAAAAATCTATAGATCTGAATCTGAAACTTCTTCTGGTCGCTTAGCAAATTTTGGTTTATGGAAAATGACTTTCAAATCAAAAGCATAAATAGTCATTGTCTTGACATACTGCAAAGTGGTTTTTTGAAATGCAGCATTTGCAATTTTTCTCGGAAAATTCTTAAGTTGGCTACGCCTAGCTACGTATTTTGACAATAAGAAAAGGAATGCTGAAAATCTGCTCTCTCAAGTTAAGTCAAAAAATATCGAATGCTTATCATTCAATTCATCAATATTCTGAAAAGGTCATGTGGTTTTCAATGCGTGTTTGCAATTTAAGTAATATTATATGGAAATAATGTGTAGCATACTTCTAGGGATAAATAATTTCAGTTCATTTTTGATGGCAGGTACCCCATTTTGGGAATATTTTTTAACTAGTTTAATCTAACTAAGTTTCCAAAAAATCATTGTCATTCAGGCACCCCATATTTTTTTTTTCCAACAAAAGAGCTATAATTTTCTTTGGTCTGGTTAAAAATTAAGTACAGCATTTTGAAAACTTTACTTGTATAGTGATGCTACGCTTTTTTTCCGAATCAAGTTTCTGTTCAGAGTTTCCACTAACTTTTCCAGGTATCTGTGCAAAATTTGGTCACATTTCCGTAAAAAACACATGTACGACTGCATTTTGAAATGTCAAGCTTTCTTGTCCGACTGAACCCAATTTCTGAGCAATGCTCTCATCTAGTATTTCTTGTATTTATGTGAGACTAGCATTTCTCGGTGTGCGTTGCTACTTCTTCTCTTGCACATAGGCAACCGAGGGTGAACAATTTTTTTTTTCTACTAAAATATCGTAAAAAGTCATGAAACGCGAAGAAAAATAAAAAAAAAACAAAAAATAAAAAAAACAAAAAATTTAAAATTTTTGTTTCCGATATCCTAGGGAGGACCCTTGGGTGAAAAAATTTTTTTTTGTTGTAAAAAGTTATGAAACGCATAGAAAACACAAATAAAGAAAAAAAAAAAAAAAAAATTTTTGGTTCCGGCATCCTAGGGGGCCCCTTGGGTGAAAAAAAAAAAAACCGAAAAAACTAATGATGCAAAAACAGTCGCCGTATCCGAAAACCTGTGTATATAAGTTTTCACTGTGATCGGTCCAGCCATTTTGGAGTATATAGGAAACATACATACAATCATTCATTTTTATATATAAAGGAAAATACGCCAAGTGTACCTACCAGCTGAAAATTGTTTGCCTCCGATTTCGCACAAATTTGGTAGTATTGTAGCTTAGAGGTGCAAGACTAATAATGCGGGAGGATTTTTTCTAGTATCATTTGTTGTTAAAATACAGGGTGTTGAAGTGTGCGATTTCCGCGCCTCCTTCTCTGCGTTACAAATTGAAGGACTTAGTGAATATATTGTATAAAAACGTTGCGATTTTTTTCTGTTAACCAATATTAAAGAAACATGTCATCCTCTACTTCAAAATTCTTCAATTTTCCATTTATTTGAGAGAAAATATAATTTCCTAAGCTTCATAACAAAACTTAAAAGGAGCAACTAAATTGTTATCTTTCTTTGGGAAAAAGTTTTACTTAAATACTCTTCAAAATCGTTCTAAGCTCAGCTGCCAAAAGCAACTTCCAATACATATGAGAACACAAGTCTAAGTAATGCTAAGTGTAAATGAATGTGCGTTTATTTACACACACGCATGCATACATTTACATACAAGCTAGTTAAAAACCGCACTCTACTGCCTTTAGAATTGTAAGTCGTTGTAGTATGCATGCATACGGATATATGCATATGTAGTAGTTTATCGATACTTTTAATTTCAACAAATTTTGCCATTGAACGAGTTCACTGAATTATGAAATTGAATATTGGAAATTTTGTCGTTAATGTTGTTGTTGCTGCTACTATGCATGTTGTTGCTATTTTGCCTTTACTGTTCAGCCAAAAATACACCAATATCTTAAACATCGTTTTCGTAACATGTCAAAGGCTTTTCACTTCAAGTGTAGTAGTAAATTGCAACAGTGTAGGAACATCAGAGTGGCATCAGCAACAGCCAATGTTGGTAACAGTTTTCGGCGTTATTTCATTGGAATTTTCTAATTAAATTTTTCTTTAGAGAAAAGGGTGCAACAAAAGCATTTTCAATTTTGGGAAAAAGCAAAATTTGTTGCCTTCTTTGCTTCGATACAGCTGCTATAGTATGTGTATGAGTAGACATATTATATGATTGGGGGAAAAAAGCTTTTTAACTTCAAATGTTTTTGTTAAGGACAAAATTAGGAGTGCTTCTTGTGCTCAAAACTATTTTTGGGATTTGAAGTTATAATTTTCATAATCAATCTCTTGGGAATTTTTTTTGCAAAGTTGTGCTTTAAAGTGATTTAAAGTGCTTTTTGCTTTATTAAGCATATTTGTAGGTTAGACTCGGTATGTTATGTTAGAAAGTCTTATAATGAACTTTGTTTAGTTAATGGATATTGCTGAGCAAAATGCTTCCCTACTCTCACAACTACTGTGATGAAATGGCTGAGGTTCAGACTCTTAGTGTGGTCAAAAAATGAAACCTCATAATGTTCAAACCTGCTCCTATAGAGAGTAGTACATTTAATAAAGAGAAATTATACAGTGAGTCACAGATGTATTTTGCATACGAAAAATATTCAGAAATTCGAATTAATACTAAATTTTTAGCCGTTTCATCCTTAGAAAAGTAATATTTTTTTATAAACTTCGAGTCAGTGGAACGTTAACTAAGATACCACTTCATAAAAAAATTAAAATAATGCGTTCTAATCACTTAAAAAGCAAAGAAATGATTTATTCATCTTTTTTATAAGGTCACAAAAGTATTTTGCTTTTTAGTAAAATTTTACTTTGAGATTATTTATCGAGTAAAAGAGGCTTTTTTAATAATAACCATGGCAGCCATTATTTGAGGAGACATCATCTAAGTATCTTTGCGAGGATTCTATCCCTTTACGACATTTTCAGTCGGTGTTTTTCCCATTTTTCTTGCAGTACTTGTTTGAGCACATTTTTTTGATAAAAAAAAGGTATTTTTTGACCTTTCCACTAGATAAAACCAAAAAAATTCTATTGGATTCGAAAAGAATATCGCGGTGGTGTTTTAGTCCTTTTGGTGTTGTACAAAAGTGTCCCAGGATGTGTATTTAGAGTCATTGCCTTTTGAAAATAAGAAGTCATCTTGTGGTAAACCAAATTTTTAAGTACTTGGTGGAAATTTTTTTTTGTAAAATGGGACTGATATTCATGTCCATCTATATTGCCACCGTTAAGCTTAAGTTTCCCCATTCCATGAGCCAAGAACAGCCCACGACACACCATTATGTAAAATTATTGCTTTTAAGTTATAAAAGTTAAGGGTTTTATTTGCTTTATGCCAGACTATACTGCGTCTATCGATCCGATGGAAACAAATATTATATTATTGGATCCAATAAAAAGCAAAAATAATATTTTCGGATCCGATGGACGCCGCATGGTCTGGCATAAAGCAAATAAAACCCTTAACTTTTATAACTTAAAAGCAATAATTTTACATAATGGTGTATCGTGGGCTGTTCTTGGCTCATGGAATGGGGAAACTTTAACTTAACGGTGGCAATATGGATAGACATGAATATCAGTCCAATTCCACAAAAAAAAATTGCACCCAGTACTTAAAAAATGGGCTTACCACAAGATGACTTCTGATTTTCAAAAGACAATGACTCTAAATACACATCCTGGGACACTTCTGTACAACACCAAAAGGACTAAAACACCACCGCGATATTCTTTTTCGAATCCAATAGAATTTTTTTGGTTTTATCTAGTGGAAAGGTCAAAAAAATGTGCTCAAACGAGTACTGCAAGAAAAATGGGTAAAAACACCGACCGAAAGATGTTTAGATGATGTCTCCTCAAATAATGGCTACCATGGTTATTATTAAAAAAGCCTCTTTTACTTGATAAATAATCTCAAAGTAAAATTTTACTAAAAAGTAAAATACTTTTGTGACCTTATAAAAAAGATGAATAAATCATTTCTTTGCTTTTTAAGTGATAAGACCGCATTATTTTAATTTTTTTATGAAGTGGTATCATAGTTAACGTTCCATTGACTCGAAGTTTATAAAAAAAATATTACTTTTCTAAGGATGAAACGGCTAAAAATTGAGTATTAATTCGAATTTTTGAATATTTTTCGTATGCAAAATACTTCTGTGACACACTGTACATTTTTCTCCTCCTCAAAGTAATATCATCTGCAAAACTCATTAAGGGAAACAATCATATGTCTAGTGAGCTTATCAAATTGTTAGTGTTCAGAATACCAACCACTCACTATTTTTATCTCAGACGTTCTCATAAATATACGTAATTTTCTTTTGTTAAATTGCAATTGGTGTTTCTGAATCCGTCAACCGTTATCTTTAGCATGTACTAAAGTAATTCTTGATTAAAAGTGTAGAAAACGCTTTCTTCAGACACTTGTTGCATACCCAGGGAGTAATGTAACTTACTTTTGTCAGCAATATCGGATGGAAATAATTTTTTTCATTAAACTCTACTAATTTATTTTTCAAAATGGATCATTGCTTTTCAAGATATCATAGACTGAAGTAAAGTTATATAAGATCCATAAAAAATCTATATAATATTAGTATGCAAGCAGAAATCTTTGAGTCCCTTTTCCAGCCGATTAAATTAACCGATTTAAGAAAAACTTATACCATTGAATTTGTATAACCTACGTTCACACTACAAAATAGTTTTAATGTAGCTAGTGGGCAATGCCACACTACTAAATGGAAAAACGCTCTCGCAGCTGAACCAATTCATCGATTTTCATCAAATTCAGTATGGAGATAGGGTTGACATTAAGGAACGATAATATGACCTTTTTGTTTTCAAGTGGGCTGTGTCACTTAAAGTAAAATTGAAGCGGTCGAATTTCGGCCACAAGGCGATCCTAGTTTAATTTAATCCTTTACACAAAGTTGCAATACATTCATTTTAATATTTGGATTTGTACCGATATTTAAGATGTTTTTCGATATTTTTGGACTTTTGGCGATATACTAGACTTTTTTCGATACTTTTAAATTTTTACCGATACTTTTGGACTGCTACCGATATGTAGGATGTTTTTCGATACTTTTCAACTTTAACCGATTTATAAGATGTTTTTCGATTCTTTAGGACTTTTAATGATTTTGAGATGTTTTTTGATCTTATTGGACTTTTACCGATATTTTAGATGTTTTTCGATATTTTTGAACTTTTACCGATGTATTAGACATTTTTTCGATACTTTTGGGCTTTACTGGAATTTTAGATGTTTTTTGATATTTTGGACTACTATCGATGTGTTGGATGTTTTTCGATACTTTTTGACTTTTGCCGACATATTCTATGTTTTGAACGTTTGCCGATAATTTAGATGTTTTTCGATACTTTTGGACTCTTACTGATATACAAGACTTTAACCGATATTTCTGATGTTTTTCGATACATTTGGACTATTACCGATAATTTAGATATTTTTCGGTGCTTTTTGACTTCTACCGACTTTTAGATATTTTTCTATACATTTCGAATTTTACCGATAATTCGTTACTTTGGGTCTTAAGCGATTTCTTCAAGGTCCATAAAGTGAGCCATACAGGTGTGATTATGAGGATTATGTCCTTTTTATTCTGGGTGCTATGTCCGAAAAACTTTTGACCAACTTGTGGACATAACATCTATTTACGAAATGGGGATTATGTCCGTGGGGATTATGTCATGTCAAAAAAAAAAAGATTTTTTGAGATTTTCCGGAAAACTTTGGGGTTTTTCGGAAAACACTTTTCGTTTTTGGTGAACTCGAAACTAGCTCGAAATTCGTGTGTCAAATGATATGATCGCCAAATATTCTCATGGGTTCGTCTGGCTGAAAAAATAAAGCAAGCCCTTAAACACTTTTTTGGGATTTCCCGGGGAAATTTAAGGTTTTTCGGAAAACACTTCATTCAAGGCTAGCTCGAAACTAGCTCGAAATTTCTGCTTTAAAAAATTTCATCGCTAACACTTCCCGCGGATTCGTCTGACTGGAAAAATAGACTAACCTATGCAAAACAATTTTTCCGCTCTTCCGGAAAACGGAAATTTTCCCAGACAGCTCGAAATTTCTGTTGATAAGCTCGAAAAAAGCTCGAAATTCCAAACCTATAAACATCGAAATTCGTTATACTTGTATGGCTCACTTTATGGACCTGTTTCTTCGAGCTATTCAATATATTTCGATGGACTGCAGAGTGTCTTTAGTTTTTGCCACTTCTACCTTACGTCTAACCCTAAAACCATTTGTAAGATTTTTTTGGTGATTTTTTAGCTAGATTGTTGAGATTGAAGTCTATTTCGGGTTAATCATGACAAAGCAGCTTTAAGCATGACATAGTTGAAAAGTATATATTATATATAAAGTAAAGTAGTATATTTAAATCAAAAGGTGGAAAAAAACTATAATTCTTCTATACTTTTTCATGAGGAAGGTATATATAAATTTTACAATGACATCAATCCTTAAATATTTTTAGCATTGACCCGATACATGCATACATAACTTAAAGTATATATGGCACCATATATATCATTTCGAAATTTTCAATGAATTCCCTTACTGCCAAATTTTAAACTCACCAAAGACTACCATAATTTAAAAAGTGTTCCAAGAATTCAATAAAATGACCGCTTTTTGTAAAATGAATTGCCTTAGTGCTTTGGTACTCTGTGGATTTGTTAATTTTATTTTTGCTTGGTTCTGCAAATGTATTAAATTGCATTTCCCATAAAAAAAAAAGTATTCCATTTCAACTTGTGTGTGTTTGTGTCATATAATCTAGCTCAAAAGCTGCGTTCATGCTTAAAATCTACTTGCACTCATACTTGCACTTATGGCCGCATGCATCTAGCCTTTTGTATACATGTACGTGCATATCTAATACATATTATAAAGCCAAAATGTCTATGTATGTACGCTTGTTGCTGTATGTGTATGCTTCGGCCAAGCTAAAAGTTTCGCAAAAGGAAATTTTGGGTTACTTGCAATAAATGAATTATGCGACATTTACTCAAAATTGCAGTTCGGCTTGGTAAAATCGTAAATTGTTTGCGTCATTGGAGTACCTATACATGTGAACCTAGTTGGAATTTTTGTATTCTTTATTAAATGAAAAGATTATAATAATACTTAACAATTTAATGATAATACCGTAGCTCTCTTTTTCGTAAGAGAAGACGGTGCCGTGACATAGTCCCCATGGACATAGTCCCCATTCACGATATGGGGATTATGTCCGCAAGTTATTCGGACATAAGTGTCCGCAAGTGTTTCGGACATAATCCCCTGGAAAAAACGGACATATTCCCCATAACGATATTTTGTTATTGACCACAGAAGCAGCTCAGGATTAACAAATCCCAAAAATTCCAATACCGTTTCCGCGGCGGCCTTCAGCCGCTGATCAGTCTATAATATATCCAACACATAGTTTGCTAGCCACAGTAATTTTTCATAAGAGTAGGGGTAAGTGGACGGCCTGCGGCCGCAGCTCAGAATTTAAAACTCCCAAAAGTCCAACACTGGTTTCGCGGCGGCCTTCGGCCGCGGATCAGTCTATGGCATCCAACACTATATAAATTTTTTAAATGGATTATTGCAAAAATTTTGTTCAATCCTAATTAAATTTTTCGGACATGGGGGTTATGTCCGCAAATTTTTCGGACATAATCCTCATTTACGAAATGGGGATTATATCCGTTGGGATTATGTCCGGTAACCAGAGAAGACTATGTAGCCTGAGCCCGCAAAAAGGAAATGCAGAAATGGCTCATGACACATGGGTCTAAAGGACTACAAGTATGGTGGCAGAAAGATGGTGATTTGGAATTTACAAAAATGTTATAGACGGCAGAGAATAACTGTTTGATTCTTCTCAGTAGTATTTAACTGTTTATTTCCAAAATCAATATTATTTGAAGAATATTTCTACATTCCGCTAATCGGTCAATGGTTTTTTTTTAAGGAAAAACTTTTGTCAAGACATTTAAACTTTTTGAAAGGACAGTAAATTCAATTTGATTGGATAAGAAGACTTTGTTTGATGCAATGAGTGTTGGGCTTATTAAGTAATGCCGAGTTAAGAAAAGTCTCGAACTTAGACATTTTCAACTTAGTTTCTCAACGGGTTTATGTCTTGAGATGCTTTTGGGACTATTTGTTGCATTCTATTTATCTATATGTACGTATGTACTCGTATGTGTGCATATTGCTATAATCGAATTTCTATCTGCTCGTGCTATACTGACGCTTTTTCACTCAACTCTGCTCACTTCCTAGCTAAAATGCATGAAGGCCAATTTAATATAAAGCGCATTTTGGATAATAAATTACATTATGGCCTTATCCAGCTGCTGCTTTAGCAGATTCAGTTGCAGCGGCATCATCTTTGCCTGTTTGCTACTGCTGCCACAGCCATTACGATTTGCCAGCACTTTAGTTTCTGTCTCAGTCAAACGTAGCTTTAGCTAAATTCTTAGGATTATGATTTATTGAAATTTATTAAGTTTTGTCTTGAGTTGGTCACTCGCTTTGCTAAATTTCCACATATGCACGTATAACATCGTGTGTGTGCATTATTTAACAACTACATAGAACACAGCACTCAAACGTACATACAAATAAATACAAGCGACTACATATTTACTATCAATACAACTTACTTGTTGGTAGTGGTCCACATTTTGCTTCGTCTTTAAAGTTGCAGTATTTTTGCACATCATCGAAGTAAAGCCCAGAGGGGCAACGATTTAAATAGGGGTAACCATCGACGCACTGAAAATGAGCGAAAATATATTTTTGTTTGTATTGAACAGATTATGATTTACATTTACTAGCTACCAACAAATCACGTGTCAAGTGGTTTTTGTGGTGTGAGCTTACTGTTCTATGCATGAAAATATTGTTAGCGGCTTAATTGCAAAAATATATTTTATAAAGAATTTTAAGAAACTTATAATCAGGTTTAAGTTTTTTATTTCAATAAAAGTGTCGCTTTAGTTTACCTGATAAAAACGCCGGCATGTTGCGGGATCTGCATAGTTACCATTTTTTAGATTTGAAGGACATGTAAAATCTTCTTTGCTTTGGGCTAAAAATGAGAAAAAAAATGTTAAATTATTTATTTGTTAATTTGGTGAAAAAGAGAACTTTCGTGGAGAAATTTTTTAATAAAAAAAAATTAATATGGAGAAATTTATAACTGAGTTATTTGAATTATTTTTATCACTTTTTTAAAACGACACGACGTATGAGTAACTCATTACATGCCATCTAACCCATTAGTGCCTAGCGGTGCCTAAACTGAATTAACTTTAAAACTGATTTTTAAATAATCAAAACAATATAAAACTTTTCAAACGAGATATGTATGAATTTGAATATATTTTCAAAGTATTGGAAATCGTGTTTGTTTGTTTGTTTATATCAAGTGTTTGTGGTAGGTATCGTTTTTTGATCGCTTGTTGGTAGAAAGTTGAAAAATATTTTGATGCCGTATGACCTGAGATAAAAATTCACCTTTTATCGTTATAAAGTTATATATTTTGAAACAATTTTATGCTCTTATATTATCAAAAGAATAATGAGTATTTGAACTGACAATCAACAAAATCCATTTTAAAATAAATGAGAAGTGATGATTTGAAAATCCAAAGTGCCATACGGTACCGATGTTCGAGTATTTTCAATAATTTTTTAAACTATGAAGGTAAATCATATCAAAAGGAAAATTGTTGCCTTATAATACTCTGATCTTTTGACTGTTCGAAAAAATTATTTACCAATTTTGATGAAATTTTCAGTGATAGTGTAAAAAAGTACGACCTTTTGAAAAAAAAATTTGTTGTCCAATGGTCATAACGAAATCACTAAAGAACATTTTCTAGAACATCTTAGCCCATTTTATCCCTTTTTTATGGGTCTTTTTGACCCCTTTTTCCAAAAACTTGGTTATAATGGTTTAAAATATTCCACAAAAAAATTCTATGAAAAATTTCACTAAGTTTCACTGAAAACAATACCGTCCGGACGGTGGCAGCGCTGTATGGTAGCGCACGCGCAGCAAAGACTCATGATAAACACAACATTATACAATACAACTTCAAAAACTCATAACTTGATAACTGTAAAACATATCACAGTTTTGAGGGCTGGAAAATAATTGTAATAAAATTTACTTTTAAACCTTTTGACCCAAAAAAAAATATGGGGTACACAATATTTGTGATAGGTTAATCTTAAAAACTTAATTTAAGTAAAATTTTTGTTTCAAATTTTCACCACCAGAGGCGATTCTGCTCCATACTCCCAACAAATGTTTTTGATTTGAATTTTTGGGTTATAATGTCCTTGGAGTGGTTATAAGAAAAAACAGCGGTTACTCAAAATTGCATTAATTTTATTAATTCGTTCAATTTAATTGACATTAATAACCGAGTTATGTATTTATTCAAAAACCTGTGGAATATATTGTCCCTAACGGTTCGAAAAGGTTAAATAAAAGTATTTAAAAAAATAAAAAAAAAGGGTGCTCCAAGCGCCAAAATGGCTTTGAAAAAGGAAAAAGTTTTTTTTCGACCAAAACTAAATTTTTTTGTAATTATTTTTTTTCAAAAGCCCATACTTTTCTACAAAAACCCTGAAAATTTCATTTAAATCGGTTGAAAAGCCAACGAGCTATAAGTTTTCAAAAATTGAATTCAAAGGTTGGATCGAACTTCCTATCGCCGCTATCTTGAAAATTTTCGGAATTTCGGAAAATCATTTTAACACAGTAATATATGTGTCAAATACTAACTTTTCACCAGAAAGATGTCAAGTCGAATCTTGGTCGATAACGCAAAAAAAGTCTCTGCTGCAAAATTGACGAAACATACGTTAAAACAGATTGCAAACAGCTAACAGGACACGAAGTTTATACTTGTTCGGAAAAGGGGCTGGTACAGAGCAAATTTAAAGAGAAGGAAGTTACAAATTTTCCCAAGCAGCATATGGTTTGGCAGGCAATATACACTTGCGCTCTGATAAACATTTTTCTTGTAACACAGGGTACAATTAACTGAAAAATTTATATTAATGAATGCCTTGAAAAAACGTCTTTTGCCATTTTTTCGTGAGCATGGGAGAACTACAATGTTCTGGCCTGATTTAGTAACCTCTGACTACTCTGGAGCCACCATAGAATTTTGTTCCCAAAAAGGCGAATCCACCTTACTGCACAGAGCTTCGACCTACTCGTATTGAGATATATTAGCAAAGGTCTGGTACTGTTGACAAAACAACTGTACAAAACTTAATGTAGAGTCTTAAAAAAAAGGAAATTTTCTTATTGATGAAAAACAAAGCATAAAATTTTGATGGGACAGTCCATAGTTAAAGATATGTATAACTTTACTCCGATGTCCCTTAGAGCTTACATACCTCAATGATTTCTCATCATAATAAAGTGCTCTTATGTCTTATTAAAGCTCGCAGGATGGCCGCTCTAACTTGTTGCTCTGAAAGTAGCACAAAAATTTGTGAAAGGAATTCTTAACCTCTGTTCTTTTTGTTTGATTATTTTGTGGTAACAAATCACTTTCATTTTCTTTTGACGTTTAGTTGCAACAAGCAAAAATTCAATTTAAAATCTGTTATTCAGATCAGTTACAAAACAAGTTAAGTAACAACCAAAAAAAGAAAACCTCAAGCTGTGCCACCTAACAAAGTGTGCGTTACGCTTTTGAAAAGGATCATGTGATTGTATAAACTTTGAAAGCTGCTGTTTTGCATGTGATTTTAATTTTTGAAGCATAAAAAAAAAGAGCTTTGAATAAATTGCTCAAAAGGTAAAAACCTTTTTTTCGCCCTTTAGCAAAAAACGAAAAAAACTGCACGGAAAATAACAAAATTCTTGTTTCCATATGCGAGTGTATTACAACTACAGTGAGAAAATTACATAGAAATTGAAAAGCGTAAAAAAAAACCTAAAAAAATTGCTGCGCTAGAAATATTCAATTACAAAAAATTCATATTTTTTGTTCTTCAGCAAAGACTGCGCTTCGTTGCGCTTTTGTGTTGACTTTTTTCAGCACACAGCACACACACACAAATACACACACACACACACACCCGCAAAAAGCAAATAGCCTTAAGCTTCAAAAAAGGTTACTCCGCAAAAGCCGCGCACTTTTGTGCATAGGAAATCAATTTTTGTCGCTTATTTCAACTTAACTTTTACTGACTCTCGACTACCCACGATTGCCCGAGTATCAAGGCGGCGACGGTGGCCAACGTAACTCGACCCAGTGCAATTGTTTTTTTTTTGCATCCTTTTGTTTTGCTTGTGTGTGTGTGTGTGTAAAATAAAAAAATTGGCCAAAGTTTGCCACAGTTTTTGTATGTGAATATGCGCTAGAAAAAATTAACTTTTATGTTTGCAGAGTTTGTTATTTTTGTTTGAAATTAAAAATAAAATTGGCTACATTTCGCAGTTGGAGCGTTTGGCTTATGCAGGCAAAATTAGAAGGTTGAAAATTGTTTTGGAATGTTTTTTAGGTTTTGCAGTCTTTCGATGACCTGCAGCATATTTGGCTTGTTAAGCCTTAATAAGTATAACAAAGGACAATATACTACAAAGCCTCATATATTGAATGGCAGTAATGAAGTTGTATTGAAATATTTCACAATTGATAAATAAACCATATGTACTGATTTTAGCAAAGCTTTGACGTAGTAAATCACAAGCTTCTGTTAATGAAACTCTCACCAATTGGTTTTTCTAAGAGCTTGATAAATTGGATTCAGTCACATCTCTCTAATAAGATCACAATTTGTTAGTTTTAGTAACTATAAATCGAAAAATATTGTTGTTATACCCAGGGTATATTCACTTTGTCCTTCCGTTTGTAACGCAGAGAAGGAGGCGTGGCAGATATAGAAAAGTATATTTATTCTTGATCAGCGTCACCTCCTCAGTCGATATAGCCATGTCCGTCTGTCTGGCTGGCTGGCTGGCTGGCTGGGTGTGTGTGGAAATACATTTTTTGGGAAAACTGAGCAACATAACTAAATGAAATTTGGTGCACAGTCTCCGTCGTAAAAGTTAGCTGGGGGGATTGAAAATGAGCGATATCGGTTAACGGACACGCCTACCGCCCATAAAAAAATATATTCGAAATGCAATAATAACAGCATTATTCGCAATAATAAAAGCAAAATACACATAAGTACTAGGAAAAGTAAACATAAGCTCTGAGCAAAAACTAGGCGAATTCGGACTGGAGGGCGTGGCATCTCCCATATAAACAAAAGTTTCAAAATTTTATACGGAAATCGTTTTTTGAGATAACCTAACCAAATTACACTCAAACACTCGGAGCTATAAATGCATGCTATACGCAAGATCTAGGTAAGCTCGGACAAGAGGGCGTGGCACCTCCCATATAAGCAAATGTTTCAAAATTATATAATGAAAGTTTTTTTTGAGATAATAAAACCAAATTTCACTCAAACACGAAAACATTAATTGTAAACTCTGAGCTTAAAGTAGGCGAAGTAGGATTAGAGGGCGTGGCACCTCCCATATAAGCGAAAGTTTCAAAATGCTATACTGTAAGATTTTTTAAAGAAAACCTAACCGAATTTTACTCAAACACTCAGAACAGTAAATGCAAGCTCTACGCAAAATCAAGGTAAGCTCGGAGGTGAGGGCGTGGCACTTCCCATATAAGCAATTTCTTATATTATATTCTTATACTCTCCTAATAATATACTTTAAATGCAGTGTAGGGTATTTAGTTTATGGCCAGACCAAAGATACCACCCTTACTAGTTGTGTTTTTCTTCATCTATGGATAGCATCGGTGTTTACACTGCATGTGGTACGTCAAATAATGATGATCGCTGCCGATCTCGACTCATTCATCTGTCTAGCTATTCATTCAGAAATGACTTGAGGACTTGCCTTCCCCTTGAGTTTGTGGAAGGCATATCCCATTCTATTGCTTTGGAATTAAAATCAGCAGCAATGATGTGATTAGTGATTTTTAATTTTTTTCCAAAAATTATTGAAAGGATTCTGACAGAAAAATCTGATATATTCAATTATTTCATTATGCTTAATTAATTTTTAAGTTTTTTATTTTTAACCTTCAATAACCTTGGTTTTTTTTTAAAAAAAAAATAAAAAATTATTGGTTCTTTATTTGCATTACTGCAAGAGCTACTGTTTTTGTTTTTTTTTTTGCTTAAAGTATACCTATAATATAATGAAAAAATTTATAAATTATTTGGGTAAAATTTTTAAAAATCTAAATTTTTTAACACGGACAGCAAATAATCAATAATCAAATATTTATGCATGTTTTTTTTTGTGCAATTTCCAAATGAATAGTTGATCAATTTATGATAATTAAATGTTTTGTAAAGCTATTTTTCATTAACAACACCAATATATACAAGACCAGAAAAAAAACTACAAAAAAAAAAAAATACTTAACAATATAAAAAAAAGAGCAACAACAACGGATGCTATTTAGCTGCAAGTTAAATAAAATTAATTGAATTAGTTATGCATGCAATTTGATAATAAATTGCATTTTTTATCACCAACAAATTAGTTCATTTAGTTAGGGTTATAATGTTTTTTTTTTTTTTTAAATACTTTAATATGTGTTAAATAATATTCATATTATATGAAAACAAATAAAAACAATTTTTTTTTTCTGCAATAATAAATATGTACATAATAATGTATATTTAAAATGTTTTATTTATTAATGAGTTCAGTTTATTTTAAAAATTTTTAAACACATATTTACAGTAAATACTTATGTTTTTTTAATTATTTAAATACTGCGCTGATTTGATTCTATTGTTTTTAAGTAGCATTATTATGCCTGAGTATTAATTTGTTGGCAAAATTCTATGAAAAATATTATTAAATTTTTTGCTTGAAAATTTGTACTTTTTCCTCATATTACCAAGCCTTTCAGAGTCAACATCAATGCTGACATCAAGTTGCCACTCTGACAAAAGATGATTCTTAAATGAGAATGCATGAGAAAACATTCACGAACATACAGGCCAATAAACACTTTCTTTGTATGACATTTTTATTTGTTTTTAATTGCCTTGCCTCGCAATACACAGAGAAATTACTATCACAAAAGTAACAGCAGTGAAATTAAAAGAAACAGCACTTAATGGCAATGAAAGAATATATCTGTGTATGAATGCATGTATGTGTGTAGGTAAAATTTTAAAACAACAACAATAAAATATTGTGAATTTATGCCCCGTTGAAAAGAATAAATTGCAATACAATACAATGCTATGAGGGACCAACAATACATATACATATGAACGTGTAAATAATTTCTGAAAAAATAAATACCCTTCAAGAAATGCAAAATAAATGTTTAAATCATTAAAATATAAATTTAAGTTAATAATACTTTCAGATTGATGACACTGCTTAGCGCTTTAATGACGAGGTCCATAAATGTGAAACGATTTTAAATGAAAAGTTTGTCAAAAACGATTTAATGGTACCTAGAAAAACTTTTATCGGAACAAATGGTAAGTTGCAAACATACTTGCCTATCATCATTGAAGGGTTAAGCTTAGCAATATAAAACGACCAAATACCCCTGCAGAATCATGGACTATTCTAAAACTAGTTTGCAAACTACTCCATGAGGAAACCGACTATTCCAAATTCTGGTCCCATTACATATAAAGTTCTATTTAAGTTTTACATTGTTTGTCATTGGGCGTAACCAATTGTCTCGTTATGCATTACAATGGGACCAGAAAAAGGTCAATTGTCTCCTTATGCATAACATTTGGACCAGAAAAAGGCCAATTTCTTTTCTATTTTATTTATAAATTTCAACAAATTTAATTTGAAAATCAAATTTTACACAAAAATTTCAGAAGGTTTCACAGCCGAATGTGCTAAACAGTTTGCTATATATTTCTAAGCAATGTGTTCTGGGTTTGAATCTCAGTGTGAATGAAAATTTTTTATTATTTTATATCTCGGCAATTTTGGACATATTTTTCATTGTCTGCTGCGGAGAGTCTTCAGACAAATTGCGTACAAATTAATAGAAATTTAAAAATTGGAATTGGAAGTCACCGAGTGCAGAATTTGAACCCGGGCCTCTGCTCACAGCGAAAGTCACTAGGCTGATAGACTATCGTTTGCTCTTCTTCACAGTCGCCAAATCGCCAACTGCCAAACAGTACGTAGGCAGTAATGTTATGAGTATAATCGATACACAATTGGATCACTTTTGGTACTAATGACGGATTATGCATTACATTTGGATCATTTTTGATACAATTGACCGACTTTGTATTAAGTTTGGATAATTTAAGTGAATTTATGCTAGTTCTAGGTGTAGTCCATTATGGACTACTTACAAAAAACTAGACCAAAGATTGGACTATTGAGACAATTGGCTAGTAAGGGTGTTACCTTTGGCCTGGCCAAACATTAAATACCCTAAAGAGCAGTATTTTGAAAATTTTGCTAATATGGGAGGTGCCACGCCCTTCGAATTCACCCAGTTTTTTCTCAGAGTTTGCATTTATAGTTCTCAGTCTTTAAGCGAAATTTGGTTGGATTATCTGAAAAAAAGTTTTCAGAATAGCGTTTCGAAGCTTTTGCTTATATGGGAGGAGCCACGCCCTCTTGTCCGCTTTTATCCAGTTTTTGCTTAAAGCTTGTATTTATAATTTTAAGTGTCTGAGTCAAATCTAGTTCGATTATCTCAAAAAACGCTTTCAGTACAGCGTTTTGAAGCTTTTGCTTATATGAGAGGTGCCACGCCCTCTTGTCCGAATTTGACCAGTTTTTGCTCAGAGCTTGCGCTGACAATTCGTAGTATTTATGTGTATTTTGGTTGCATTGTTGTGAAAAATACTCCAAAATTTGCATTTGAAGATATTT
Source organism: Calliopum simillimum (assembly GCA_951812925.1). Taxonomy (NCBI): domain Eukaryota; kingdom Metazoa; phylum Arthropoda; class Insecta; order Diptera; family Lauxaniidae; genus Calliopum; species Calliopum simillimum. Next base: position 18,041,027 of record OX638372.1, on the reverse strand, counting down.
CTTGTATGGGCGGTAGGCGTGTCCGTTGACCGCTCATTTTCAATCCCCCGAGCTAACTTTGACAACAGAGGTAGTGTACCAAATTTCATTGAATTATCTTGTTTAGTTTTCCCAAAAAATGTATTTCCACACACAGCCCGCCACCCAGCCAGTCAGCCAGCCAGCCAGCCAGCCAGCCGGCCAGCCAGCCAGCCAGCCAGCCAGCCAGCCAGCCAGCCACCCACCCAGCCAGCCAGCCAGCCAGTCAGCCAGTCAGCCACCCAGCCAGACAGACGGACACGGCTATATCGACTCAGGAGGTGACGCTGATCAAGAATATATATACTTTTCCATATCTGCCTCGCCTCCTTCTCTGCGTTACAAACGAAAGGACAAAGTGAATACACCCTGGGTGTAGGGTATAAAAATTCGGAAACAAAAAAAATCATTCTTCATATTTACATAAAAATAAATTTGAAACTCTTCAAATGTTTCAATCGAATATTCAAATCTAGCCCAACTTTTAACCCAATCTTGAAAACTTGTTACCCAGTGTGCCAGACGGTTCATAACTTCGCTTTTTTACCCGTTACGGATCCGTTACTGATCCGTTTGCGGGAGAAATTCCAAAAAAAAAAACGATTCGCTTTTTTTTTGGGAATCTCTCCCGCCAACGGATCAGTAACGGATCCGTAACGGATAAAAAAGCGGAGATTTGAACCGTCTGGCACACTGGGTAGGCATAGCAAAAATCTATACTTTGTATGTAATTTAAACAGCAGATTTGCTAAAATAAAATATTAAATTACTCAACTCTAGAACTGTATATGGGCACGGCCACGTAAGACGAAGCTATACAACTTTTTTTTTTTCTTTAAATCTCCCACTCATTTGCCCATATTTCATAAGTTTACATCTAATGCTGTCCAAAAATACTATTTTCAAGTATATAAGTTGATTTAAGGGGTGCTTTTTTCATAAAAACTTACTCTTGCTTGTGAAAAGAAAAAAAAATGCCAAAAAAACAAGTCCCGAAAAGAAGGTAAAAATTTGCTTTATTTTTATTGTATCAATGCAATTTTGATATCCGCAGAAAGAAAATATTTGAAATTAAGGATTAACATTGATATTTTGAAGGAAAACCAGTTGCTTATGCATATTTGTTGGCGATGAATTCTACCGCAATAAAAAACGTGACGTTCCCAACGAAATATTTTAAGAAGTTTCTTGTAGCGGAAGTTTGTGGGTAAAATATTAAAATGCAATCACCTTTTTCGAGTATTTTCAGTCTAATTTCTGAATCCATTTTAAAATTACTTAAATAAAGTGTCTACCATGGTGAACATAGCCACTAAATATGTGTAACGTTCCCAACATTTTTTAATCAAAAATCATAAGTTATATTTTTGCACTAAAATTTCTTCTGAATCCACGCTGTGTTGAAAGGGATAGAAATTCGTTACAATAATTTTAATCAATTAATAAGAACTGTTGGATTGAAGATGAAGTTATGGACATAAATCACGTTAATTGCTATTTTGAGATCTATCCAAGTGCATAGGATATCACAAATATTTCGTTCTTTACAGGCTTTTTGAAGCTTCCGAAACAACCTAGTAATATTCTTGTTACATGTACCAAATTTCATGCATCTAGCTTAATCCGTTCGGCCACATGTCAGGGCTCAACATAAAAATCTGAAAAAAACAGAAAAAAATTTATTTTCGATTTCATTTTTTTTGTTGAACCCAGACTGGTGGCCAAAAGAATTTAGCTAGATGCATGAAATTTGGTACAGATAACGACAATATTACTAAGCTGCCTGAGACTAAAATTGGACGTGATCGGTTAATCTCCACGCCTACTTCCCATACAACGTTTTAACTAGCATATATGGGAGGTAGGCGTGGACATTAACCGATCACGCTCAATTTTAATCCTGTTCAGAAAATGGCTCTCAGTATTATCTGTACCAAGTTTCATGTAGATAGCTTTATCCTTTTGGGAGAAATCGTAATTTCAAAAAAAATATGTATCTAGGTCTTGGAACAAAAAATTTGTAATGTAGTGTAAATGGAAACCTTCCAAGAATTGAAATATTCACATATTTTCATCTTTATGGATGTTTGGACTGTTTGGCTGTATTTGCCTACGCTTTATTTATAGAAATTCGTATGCGTAACGTTCCCAACGCTTTTGCGTGACGAAACCAACGTTGCTTTAATGTCTGTAAGTCCACCAATAACATTTTTTTCACCAAAATTACCATTCCAATCTTAGCTTTGATCCTTTATCTTGATATTATAAAAGATGTTCGGAAAAATACATTACTAGATTCGCAGACTTTTTAGAAAATGTGCACTGACCTCAAAAATTGTTGAAAAAAAAATAACGTTCCCAACGGCACTTAAACTCTTATAACTTCTAAGCCATGAGCGATAGACAAAAACTTTGTTCCTACAAAGTATTGGCCTTAGGGAGCTTTATTACATGCATTTAAGATATCATGATGTTTGATTATTTTTCAAAGAGATATGGGCAAAAATGTGCGTGCGAACGTAACGTTCCCAACGGTGGCCGTGCCCATATATTCCTGAAATTCGTAAACAAATGTCTAAAATAAAACTCTTGGTATCACCAAAATTTTATCTGCGTCAAGCTATATAAAATTCATACAGAAACTCTACAAATGTCGAAAATAAAAACCAGTTAAAAAGCAAAAGAAAAACTTTCGATAAACCTATAAAATATTTTTAATTACATAACTTTACATCTTAAAGCTTCCTAAGATAGCGAAACCCTGACGAAAGAAATATAAATTTGAAGCATTATAAATGTAGAAAATTCAAAATACATTCTTATACACAACAAAACAACTATTAAAGCTAATCCAAGCACATAGAATTTTCAAGATTTACTCTCTTCTAAACGTTACGAAAGTCAGAATATAAAATTTAATTCCAAGATGCAATTATATTTTATGTAACTTCATTAATTTTCCCGCTAGGTGGTTTCAGTGCGCCTGTATGTTATTACATCATGCGTGAGCTGTATGCATGTGTTGCTGCTGTTTTCTTTGAATGCATGTGTCCTGTAGTTACTGACTGGGTGTTTTTTACATGTTGACTTTTTACATATATTTATACAAAAATAATTATAAAGGGTGAGCCAGTAAAAGTCTCATCATGTATATGTTGAGCATAGGAATGATTTTAATTTTGTTCATCACGGCTTCGACAACATTCATAATATTTATTCATTTTTTATATTTTACGATGGCATTCTGGCAAAGGCTTTATTTCCCACTAAAATATCCTCTGAACCATTCTGCACATTTATGGAATTATTTGTAATTCACCCTGTTAAAAGCCGATTCTTTGTTTCATATGTAAGTGAATTTATAGGCATTTATTTAAACAATGTTGGTGCACTTAAATGTTTGTATGTATGTATGTATAAATGCAAGCATTGTTTGTTCCTTTATTTTTTTATTACAGTTATTACATTTCCGTAGAGTCAATAAAAACGTTGTTTACCGTAACTTTCAAAAGCCATCGTTTTTAAGTTCACAATGCAATGTTTTATTTTTTTCCACTATATTATATTGGTTTTCATAAATTTTAAAAGAAATTCGTGATTTCAGCCAATTTTGAGGCTTAGAACCTGTGACGCAATTCTGGTGGAAAGCACTCAAAAATAAATCTCTCTTAAAACTTCTAGAAAGAATTCAATATCTCACGTGTTCCATCATTACTGGTGTTCTAAAAACTACTTTAGCAGAATCATTAAATGCTATGTTAAGCATGCTACTTATTTAGCGACAGGAATAGTCTGTAAGACAGCAATTCGACTTAAAGAAGACGACAAAGTTGCTTTCAGTAGTTTCGGGCATAGCGAAAAACCAAAGCAAAATCTGTTTGCAGATACTCTACTGACTATTGTAAGCCAACACTTCATCTTGTTAGGAAATTCTCTGTTGTTATTAAGTCGAGAGAAACTTGAGATAATAGAATTTTGGACCCATTACATTCCTTAAACATCTTTACGGATGGCTACAAACAAGTGGTAGGGGCTGGAATTTGCATTATCACTTAAAACTCAAAATTAATATATTAATCACGACAAAAAGGAAAAAAAAAATATATTTTTTTTTAAACCTTTGGATCCAAGGGGTTGAAAAAAAAAATACAAAAAAAAAAATAATGACGCAAAAACACGCGACATTCCCGAAAACCTCTATCTATAAATTTTTATGGTGATCGGTCCAGGCGTTTGGGAGTCTATAAGGAACATGCAGACAGACATACAAACATTCGCTTTGTTGTTCATATACAAGGGAAAAACACTAAGCCAGTTTCTTCTGGTTTTTGTGGTTAAAACTATTATAGTCTTTAGACTGATAACAGTTATTGAGCCATATCTTTGCTAAAAAATGGTTACTTTTTTGTCAAAAATCAACTTCTTAATAAATAAATAACAATTTTTTAGATGAAAACGACCATATATGCTGCGCTTGAACATCAAAACAATAGAAAAAAATTTCGATTGTAATCAAAATGGGTCAAAGTTCCGAATAAATGACGAAACCTCCTACTTTCGGGGAGGCTTCGTCAGTCATATAAATTCTTGATTCCCTTGATTTTTTGAAACCTTCAACCTTTTGAATGTAGATTGTAAAAGTCGAATTGCTTCCGGTGATACAATTAGAGAACAAAAATCAGGGATGTCGTCCTCAATCGTGGCCATATCCAGCAAATCATTCGGATCAGGAAGGTCAGAGCCTTGAACGAGTTCGAGACATGATTCAGGCTGATTCTATATCCATTTGTACCTCGGCATTAGTACCGAACTCCATATCTTGTGAAAAATCAGATTCATGGAAAATAATTGAATCATATGTATTAATTTCAGTTGTCAAATCCTCCCATTTACACTTGACGAATCCTCCCTTATCCACTTGTTTCCAAATTTGCAAAATTTCGCAGTTAACTTTTATTTATTTTGCAAACCTTAAATGTAATATTAACAGTAATAATATATTTAAGTATCTGCTAAAAAAAGACGGAAATTTTATATTATATTAACCGAGTATCACACAAAAAGCAGCAAGCATATATTACATCAACTTGCTATAAAAATACAAAATCACGACTAACTACGTACCCTGGCCGAATTGCGCAGAGAAATTTTTGGTACAACTGCGTACCACTAGGAGTAAGACTTTTTGGTTTATACGCGGAAGTAAGTGCGAATAGAAATCGCAAAATTTTGCACTGATGAAGCCTACCACGTGTCGAAACCTCCCCCTTATACCCTACTTTTAGTTCTTTGGATTCATCATTATTTAGACTGGCGTAAACATCAAAAAAAAAAAAAAAACTAATTTACTAAATTCGTTTGAACTAAAGCCATATTTTTTGTATAAATTAAATTAAATCAAAAAAGGATGTTAAAAACTTCAACCAAACTCAATTTTATTTCAAGCAGTTATGTTTTTACTACAATTACTTTTTTATTTTGTATTCAAAGATTGCAGCCTTATAGGCGCAATACATAAATATCAATGTAATAAAGAGTAATGGGACTGAATATCGCCGCGCAATCATGCTGTCAATTTATGAAGAAAAAAAAAAGTAAAAAAATGCATATGAAATGCACAGAAAAAGTCTGAAGAGCAAAAGTAAAATGTTCAGACCATGATGTGGTATGGTGTAGTAAGTAGGTAGTGCATACTGCAAAACATTAAGTGACAAAATGGTGCAATTTTATATTTAAACATTGAAGCCCTGGAGAGAACAAAAAAAAAAATTAAATTAATAAATCTTGATAGCGAAAGCAAAAAAATTAAAAAAATTTTTAAATGAAAATTTTAAAAAATTCACCATAAGTTAAATATGAGCCCCATACATGCATAAATAAAAAATTAAAAAAAAAAACAAGGGAGTGCTAAATATTGGCAAAATTAAAAAAAAAATTGTATACAACAGCGTAAAATAGTGTTGTTAACATTTTATCAATTTCTCATTTCGCGTACAGCACAAAATAAATATTAAAATATTTAAAAAAAAATACTCCACATAACTTTCATAAAAAATGCAATCCGGAGTTAAATACGATTGCAATGATGTTAATGAAAAAAAAAAAAAAAATAAAATAAATAAAACAAAATATACATGGCAAGGGAATAATTTACCAATGCAGTGTTGCTAAGTCATACATATTATTAAAATGTGATTTCATATAAAATAAAAGTATTATCTCAAACAAAAAAAAAAATCCCCTGCTCCAATTTGATTACCCAACACTGTGTATCATGTATAATGTGCATTGGCAATGTGGTGAGCGCGGAAAAAGGATTCCAGGTTAAAACAAAATGAATAAAATGCAGTAAATTAAAAATTATTTAATATATGATATACAAAGTGTGGTGTCAAAAAAAAAAAAAAAAAAGAATGAAAAAACTACAACACATTTTAAAGCCACAACATGTACAACTACACACATGTAACGAAAAGTTATGTGCATTTTGCATAAGTGAACGTAGTGTTCAACTATATAATATACATACAAAGATTACTATTCATGTGTCAGAAGGCCTCGTGCATTTTAGATGAAGTACAAAAAGTGAAAAATTTTGAATTAAGCGCATTGCATTAAAATGAGAATATATCGTCGCTATTCAAATGAAAAAGACTAAATCTGTTTTTCAAGTTATGTATCTCAAAGCTAAAAAAATTATTTTTTTCCATGATAAAATTAACCACTTTCTAACAGAGATATGCATCTTTTCAGTCCAAATACTACAATATTTTAGAACAGAAATGCCGAATGTATCAAAACTAGGTAAGACTTACTAAGTGTTTTTCACTTGAATAGAGACGATATAGGAATAAAAAGTAAATTTTTCACATATGAGTGTTTTAATGTTTATCTCAGCTACAAGTTAGGCTGGGCTCATCTTAAAACAAAACAACTCCGTATATATCAATAGCAACCAACGCATCTGTGTACTTATGAAGTACACTGTTGCAAATGCAATTGTGACTGCCACTGACAATGAAGTACAAGTAAATATCAATTAGGCGATAATTTTCACAGCACCAGTGCAAACTGAATTTTTTCCTTTTTTCTCATTAAGGATGTCTGATTAATTAAGAAAATATTTTGTGGTAGAGAATGAGAGCACTGATATACATATGTATATTATGCATACTATGCATGTACGAGTATATAAAAGAAATTATAATTTAAATTACTTATTAAAAATATTAAATAATTTTTATCTGCTGATATACCAATACTATATAATAATAGTCTATTGATTAGGTCGTAAAAAACAAGCTAAAAAGGAAGTAAGATGTTTACGGGTTTTTATTACAGAAATCGGTCATTTGGTCATTAAAGATGAAAAAACCACGGAGTGCTATTAAATTAGTGTATGGAAATCGGGGGAGGGGAGAAATGCACCCTTTACAGTTTTTTCAAAATATCTAGCGAACGAAGCAAAACTTAGATATTTTTGTTAAAAAATTTTTGTAGGGGTGTGTGGGGTAAAGTGGGAAATGCTTTTTCGAAGCTCCATAAAATGAACAAAACTTCGTATTTTTTCATGTTTAAACTTCTTTTAGAAAGAAAATTAAATTAGCTATATTTTTACCGAAAAAACGAACCGAAAATATGGATTTTCTGTTGAGTACGACGTTTTGACCGAGGATGCCCAAAATGGGAAAAATTTAAAATCGTGGGGTAAAGTGGGAAACTTTAAGAAACTCATTAAAACTAGCACAAATATTGTAGCAAAGTTCTAATATCTTTGTTGTAAGTCAAAAAAAGGTTCAAAGAATACAACCATAAGAGTAAATAGCAAAGTTCTAATATCTTTGTTGTAAGTCAAAAAAAGGTTCAAAGAATACAACCATAAGAGTAAATGTGAAAAAAAAAAAATGAAATTGATTTTGCTGGAAGATATTGAATGAAAAAGTGTAAGAACTTAAAAAATTTGTGAAATTGTAGCTTATTCATAGTTCTCTGAAGAAATATCCAACTTCGAGTCATTGGTCACCACACTTTTACCAATACTCACATCAAGTGCAAAATGATACTTACAAATTGGACTTTGGTACGTGGTAATGCTTTGTAACAACAAGGACCGATTTCTTATCAATTTTGATTGCTTTCAACATTTCCAACAAATCATCAGGATCTGGAGCTATATAAATAGTTTTCACGTATTTTCTCGGCATATTTACAGAAAATAATCAAAAATCGTTTGAAATAAATGCACAACACTTATTTGGATTATGATATAGTATGTACTTATATAATGTTGCCAAGTGGGGGCGAGCAATAGTGAAATAGCATTTCCCACTTTACCCCATATAAAATTTCCAACTTTACCCCGACACCACATTTTGCAAAAAATGTGAGCGTCATTCTTTTACTCTATGAATTACATGGAATCCTTTTGTGGTATTAAAATTAAGGTTACAAAAAATATTTGCAGATTGAATTTGCAAACTGAGGTTTAAGAGCTGATTTCGAGTTATAATTTTTCACTGAATATAAAAATAATACCATTTTTACCGAATTCACTTTAGTTCTCAAGATAATCTTGCAAAAAAGTGCAAAAATTGCTGTTTTCAGGAATATTTCGCCGGTGCTTACGAAGAAAATTTTCCAACCGAAAGTTGCGGGGGAGAAAATCTTTTTTTTTTAAATTGCGTCGAAAAAAATCTTTTTTGTAATATGCGGACAAGAAAATCACTTTTTACAAAATGCGGCGAAGAAAATCTTTTTATTTAGTGAGTACTTTTTCGACGAGTTACGAAAATAAACATTTTTAAAATAGAGATTTTCTTCTCCGCATTTTTTAAAAAGTGATTTTCCTGTCCGCATTCGCACAAAAAAGATATTTTTCGCCGTAGTTTGAAAAAAAGGATTTTTTTGTCCGCATTTAAAGAAGAGATAGTCTTCGTAAGCACCGGCGCTTTGAAGTTATACCACACTAACAATAAACAGCAAAGTTAATTTTTATAATGGCATCGGATAGCCATAAACTTCTTCAGTAAACTTTACCTCACAACGTTTCGATTTATGTCCTTTGTATTAAGCATAGATACCCTTTCTTCAGTGGACGATAAATCGAGAAGTAAGGATCTAATTGGAAATGTAGGTACTTGAAAACTTTGGTGAATCAGAATTAAATTCAAAAAACTAAGACCACTGAAAACATTTTTCTTTGTCGCCCTGTGTTATCTAAGAGGATTCGCCAAAGAAAATTTTTCTTCTAATCAGCCTAAGTATTCCAATTTGTATCAAAATACAATAAATTAATTTCTTCCACTATACTAAGTCAGTAAAACTGCATGTAGCGCTCATTTTTGTAAAATAACTCGCGAGTTACATAATCATAATCAACGCGAACAATCTACACACCTCTTCCATAATACACGATGCGGATGTTTAAAAATAAACACATCGGCAGCATCACGCAGCCGCAACAAAACGCAGCAACCGACGTGCACATAAATTCAACTGATAACGCATTGAAACGATGTCAGACAGACAGTTGGATAAATGAAAATTAAACCGGTTACTTGGAAACGAGTATTCTCCTGTAAATAAATAAAATGTCAGCGAGTAAATTAATGAAAAATTGGCAAGAGGTTGACCTCCAAAACAAAAAAAAAAATAATAATATTATGCAACCAACAAAAAGTTGTTACTAACTGCATAAAATGCTGCATGGGTTGTTCAATACAACAGAAATTACTTATAGAAATTATGGTGTAGAAAAATTGCTAACAATGAACTTTTCAAAAATTTCATTGCCAATGACACAAAACAAAGTAATTGGCTAATATTGGAAAACCATCAAAAGTGGCTTATCATGTGAAATTGCAAAATTTTGTATAATTTCAGTTCCCCAAAAAAGAGAAGAAAACAAAGTAAATTCATTTCACTCACTCACTCAGCCAAGACCATCAACGTTAACGTTTGGCCTCAAAGCATGCTATCTCTCGTTTCTGGTTAACAGCGGCGACGAGCGTATGGAAACCACTTTCTTTCTTAAAACTCTGAAGCTGCTGTTGTTGTGCCGCGCGTATCCATTCATCTATAAGTTGCCAGTTGTTTATGTTGTATCTTATAGATGAGCATGTTTATTTGTCAAATCGATAAACAAGTTTTTTTCGCTTTTAAATAACTTATTTTTGTTGGTTTTTTTTTTATTTAACTTTTTATTTTATTGCATAATTTTTGATGATTTCTTTTTGAAAACCATGCGGCTGCATTTTATTTTAATATTTAAGTTATATCAAAGACGCATATTCATAAGCTTTAAATTTGTATTTTAATTTGTTAGCTGTCATTTATTTCTTTTATTAAAATTAATTTTATTATTAATTTTATAATTAATAGCGGTCTGTTACGAATTTTGCAGCGTCTGCAAATCATGGTTAAATTGAGTTTTTTTCAACAAAATTTAAAAAGTCTTTAAATTATATTTTTAAGTATTGAGTTTATAGTAAGCTTCATTAGTTATTTAAATATCATCGAATAAAGGTTGTTTAAAAAGTTTAAATTTTTTGCCTTAAAAAATATTCAACTATAAGTCAATTTTTTTTTGTATTGAACTATTTGGTATATTAATCGTATAGTTCTAAGATTTATAAAAATCATTTAGCCATGTCCTTGTAAAAAAAACATGTTATTAAAATACATCATAATATTAAGAACTTTGGTTCGATTCGAATGATTTCTTTTATATATAAATTTGGTCCATTTCAGAGAACTCTTGATGAATCCCAAACCATTTTAAAAACCCAAAAGTGCTCCTGAATATAAAAAAAGTTTTGTTTTTAAACATATTTCTCACGGTGACAGTCTTGTCTCGAACCTTAGTCCGAGACTAAAGCATTGAACTGAATGGTGCAGCTGTATTATGTCGCGGTAGTACACTGATGTACATCAGACGATAAAGCTTGACGAGAATGTATATGAACAGAATGCAGAAGCTCGCTACTTATGGAATAGAGTTGCCAAACTTATTTCTTAAAAAATGTGCATACATTTTTTAGAATAACCTTACCTTTAAAAATTATAAATAATTTTAACAACTGTATTTGATGCTCGTTCTTAAGGAATTTGAATAAATTTTGCAATAAATTAACCTTTAACTCCTTGAAACCGATGGGGTCACATAGGACGCCAATCATTTTTTGATACATCAATGTTTTAATTAAAATTATTAGCAAGGAGTACTCGTATGCTATTGACATGCTCTAGTTTAGTTAAGTCTTGGCTAAAAATTTTACAATTTTTCGACATTTATGTGATTTTAAGGCCCAAAATCCAATTTTTTCGGGTGAGTTTTTTGAACAATTTCTTTCCTTTAGTCTATATCTATGACTTCGTTCAAGATGGAAAAACAAAATCTCAAACGGTTTACTACTTATAGCCGTGGCAACTTTGAAAAAGCAGTTTTGAAGCAATTTTTATAGAACTGCAAAATTCGACCTGGGGCCAAACAAGCGAAACACAGATAGGGTTTTACTAGTAACATCATGTACTTTCAGGAATAGTAGGTATTCAAAAAGATTTTCGAATTTTTTTTGCTGCACTGTGTAATATGACTGCACCATTTCCGGCTATAAGGGGCTTTTCCGTACCTACTTTTTTTTTCATAATTTAAACCAAGGGTGTCAGCGTAGAAGAAAAGTGAGCCAATTTTGGCTCGACCCAACAACATCAATATTTCTGTACAACAATCCCAACAACATCAATATTTCTGTACAACATTCAGAGAAATAATTTTTGTTGTTTTTTTTTCACGCTCGTCAAAATTTCGCGTTTTTGTTGCTTTTTTTGCGTACACACAAAATCGAACTCGAACCAACATAAAACAACAACAAAGACTACGTCGCATCAAAAACAAAAACAACAAACAATATGGGTATTAATGCGTTGATGCGCAGTTGCGAAAATGCAAGTCTTTTACGCACTAACGCCTGAACGATCAATGTGAATATTTCCATCTTGAGAAATTGCAAAAGTAGTGCGAAATTTTCGGCAATATTTTTGTTATTTTACTAATATCAAACATTAGCAAATTGCACTTTCGCAACGACGCAAGGGCATTGCGCATCAACGCGTGAGTTCCCCTAATTTTTGTGTGTGTCTTAGTCCTTTGAAATTTTGAAAATTGTTGAAGTTTTATTGTTGTTGTAAACGAGGCATGAAAAAACAACAAAAAATTGTTTTTTTGTTTGTTGTTACTCGAATTTAAAGTTGTTGTAAAAGCAACGCTGACTGCGCTGCATGCGTTTGGCTCAGTGATTTGAAAACGCTGACACCCTTGATTTAAACACTAGAAAACTCAATCCGAAGTTCATTTTTCGATATCTACAATGGTCTAGGCTTCGATCTCAAGGGGTTAAATAATGGTAACAGATTTGTTTTCAATAACTCTGTCTTACTATTAAAATGTATGTACTTGGGACTTAAATTTTTGAACATTTTGCGATCCCGATATTCTCGGGATCAGAAATTTGAGTTCGGAGATCCTGGAATTTTTCGAGATTTGTATAAATTTTTTTTGGAAGTTCTACAGTATTGGGTTGCCAAGCCGTTGCAATTTTTAAATATTACCATATCATAAATTTAACAGTTGTTTTTCTACTCACACGTAAAATACAGTAAACTGAAGTATTGGTTAGAATCAGGTCGTTTTTGACTTGATGAAACGATTCAGTTTACTTCAGTGTCAATTTGAAATCAGTATACAGTGAAGATAAAATGTGCGAGTAAAAAATGCACTTTAGTTCAAGATGTCTTATGTAGGCACCCATTTATAAAAAGTCTTTTGTTCCATGAATATGTGGCATAATCAAACAAATGGCATCGATCAAAAAATATATTGAAATACCTTTTTTTTAATATTCCATTTACTTATTCATTTCAGAGGAATTGGTCAGAAATGGTAAATGGGAATTAATGAATAATTTTTTTTTTTCAAAAATTGCCAAAAAAAAATTAGATCCAAAATTTCTGAAAAAAATCGTATTCCTCGTATTTTTTGGACGATCCTTAGCATTTTATGTTTTATACACTTTTTTCGTAAGATGTCTTGCTTTTCTCTACTACTGAAAAAAGATTTGCACAGTTTCACTATTTAGGGTGTATCGCATAAGGTTACGAAGCTTCTGGAAGGTGATAGAAGAAGGCTAGACTCACAAAAAATTACACCAAGAGGTGGATCTGAAACGTACTCCTGAAGAGTTATAGGGTTAAAACTGATGTTTTGACTTGATTTACAAAAAAAAAAAAATTTCCTGGATCACCCTAACGTTTTAGAGAAAACATTTCGATGGCAAAAATTTTGCGAATTGTATGGGCTTTCAAGTATTGTAAATGGTTTATAGGGTTTAAAAGGATTTCGCAAGGTTCTGGACGTTCAAAGTTGATATTTTAATTTTTTTTTCTCTTTTTTGAATTTGGTGGCCATCTTAGATTGAAAAAGGTCTTATTAACATATTCTTTTATTTTTTTTTTTTTAAATTCTCGTTTAATTTCCTTTAATTCGCTAGCACATTTGTCATACCAAATTTTTGAGTTGACGTTGGAAAATAATACTTTTCTATGTAACATACGGGCTACTCGCATGCCTTGCGCTGCATATGATGTGCGAGCAACACGCGCTGCCCTTTATCTACCGCAGCCTTTTTTTGACCTCAAACTAACAAATTGGTAGGACAAATGTACTACCAAATTAAAGGGAATTTAACGAGAATTTCCAAAAAAAAATTATCAAAAGATATGTTAGTATGTAGTTGTTTTTAATACTAAAATGGCCGCCAAAGTCACTTGAAAATTTTTTAACCTATTCCATAATTTCTCAAAAATTAACAATCCTGCTCTTGTTTTTAAGTAGTAAATCTAATTACTTAATTCTTAAATGAACAGAGAAAATTATCCATTTAACTTTTGCTGAGCGATTAAAACTGTAAATGTCAGTCAGCACTTGTGCAAAACACGTAAACTGACAAATGAAATCAATGCTGGCGATCATGTTGCTGTTGCTGATGCCGCTGTTGATGACGATAAGAGTAAAAGTCAATTAATTGAAAAGTGAGCTGAGCCGCAGGCGCAACTTATTCAACTTGTTACCTAATTCACAGCAGACATAGAGGCACGTCTAACGCCTCAAGTCGAAAAAATGCGATTTAAAGTCAAGAAAATAAAATGAAAAAATAAAAACAAGAAATTCAACTAACATTCAGTAGTAGTTCACTCTATTGAGAAACCATGAAAAATGTGCAACGTAGTCAGTTTCATTTTTTAGTTTTTTTTCAAAGAGCGGAATTATTTTTTGCTCAACTTATAATTTTATATTGAATAAATTAATAAAAATGCGGAAATATTTGTGGAATGTAATAAAGTAGTAGAAAATACTACTTAAGCTTTTCAACAAAAGTATCTTTGTACAAAATTAAACATAAACTTACCATTGGCAACGGTGAGTGTTACTAAAAATAATCCAAGTATGGCTTTACAATTTCTTAGCTGCCACATTTTGTTAAAAAATTAAATGAAATTTCTTTTTTTCAATAAATCTTATTTTGCACCAACAACAATAACAGCGAAAAACCAACAGTAACAAGGAAACTTATTGAAGTCACAGTTTGCAGCACACACACAAACACCTTTGAAGTTTCCAAATACTCCACACTTTTGCGCACAAACGAACAAAACCAGAAAAATCGTCACGACCCGACGATAATCAACCGACAACTGAACGTTACCATGGTCAGAGAAATTGCAAGAAGGTGCCGTGCGCTGTTAAAAATCAGTGGCAATGGTACGCTAAAGATGCGCTCCACTCGATTTTCCGCTCTTGTACTCAACACATTCAACATTCAAGACACTTTCAACTCAATGCGGCAATCAATACTGTTACGCATGCGCTGTATTATTTACGGTCACGCATGCGTCGTAATATTTTAATATTAATATTTTTCGTTTTATTTCTTAACATTTTCATATTTGAAGTTTAAAAAACCGGGTGCGTCTGGTATGTTAATTTAATGCAGAGAGCTTTAGTTTCGAGTGAATGCTTTAAGAGAGTCTTAAGATTGAGCTTGAGCTAGAAACGAATCTTATTGACTCTTTCTCTCTCTCTTTCTCTAATTCACTTGTGGTATGTTCAGAGTATGTTTGTAGCTAAGAAATAAAAAATAAATATGTTCTTGAATGTCTTATTATTTTTTTTTCCCATGTACAACCCATATCAAATAAAATCAATTCAAACCAAAATCTATGCTTTAATTTAGTATACTAACCGCTTATGCTTGTTCGTACAATATAAAATGTATACAAATAAAGTATTAACACAATTTAAACTATTTTGGTATAAATTTTATAGTATGTATGTATGTATGTATTCTCCTTTAACTCCTAGGAGGAGCATAGGGCCAATATGAAATCTCTCCATTTGTCACGATCCCTTGCGATGACTTTGATCTCTTGCCACGATTTTCCCGATTCTTGGATTTCCTTTTCCAACGACTTTTTCTATATAAAAATCTTTTGTACTTTTTATGTATAAAATTTATATAGAAGTTCATATGAAAGTATTTTAAACCATTTTATATAAAATTCATATTATGCCCATATTAACCAATCTACATACGCAGCATAAATTCCATAATAAAAAAATATCATTCAACTTACAATAATGACATACTTATGTTAATTTTAAGAGAATTTTTTAACTTAATCTTGTATATGAAGCAATCCACGCCAAGTGTACCAGCTCAAAATTTTTTTTTCTCCATTTTCGTTCAAATTTGGCAATATGATAGATCCGATGTGCAAAAACAACAACAGGATTTGCTCCTAGTACCATTTGTTGTTAAAATACAGGGTGTTGAAGTTGACGTTTTTAGTCATTTTCATGAAAAGGGTGTTTTTTCAAAAATTTATGGCTTACACTAAAGTTTGTAAATTGATCAATCTCAGTTACTGGTTCTTATCATTCTGAAATGTTCTTTTTATAAAAAAATATTTTTTTTTCAATAAAATTTTTTACATTTAAAAATTCATTAGCCCAGGAAAATAAGGCGAAAAAAGAGCTGCTGTGCGAAATAATTCCAAGTGGATTTTTTTCACCGCAATTGTCTTTATTTATGCATGATAAATAAAGTGTGAAAAGTCCATTGCAAAGTCGTGTGCGCATAAAAAGTTATTAAGGCTCAAAGGTCGCTAAAATCAGTTTTTTGCAAATATCTCGCTAACGCTAACTTTTACAGAAAAATTTTGGTCTCCAATTTTGTAGCACAGAAAATTTCCTACAAAAACACGTTAAAAGTATTTGCGTACAACTTCTAGTTTAGAAGATCACCCAATTTAAAAAGTTGTTACCAGTTATGATATGAAATACTACCCAAGAGTTCGTTTTAAAATATCTTACTTTTTAAACTGCAATAACTCTTTAATGAAAAGTCGTACAAACAAAATTAAAATGCCGTTTGAAAGATAATTTAATTTTCTGTTTATATACCGTACAAAATTTTTTTTCGAACGGCTCATGACCTTAAAAATATTCTTGAATAAGGATATCTCCGAATTGGTAAGAACTACGATAAAAAGTAATGGGAACACATAAAAGTAACCGTATAGAAGATATTCATTAGAAACCGGTTTTTTTGGCATTTTATGGGTTTTTTTGGAATATCTTCTAAACGGTTACTTCTATGTGTACACATATTGCTCACTTTTTGTAGATCTTGCAATTTTTTACCAAATTTGCGCTCAACTTTTAATCATATGACCCTTCGTTTCGGAAATATCCTTCAAAAACTAGTATTTTTGAAGTCAACGAATTTTCACGAATATCTTTAAGGCCATGGGTTGTTCGAAAAAAAAAAAATTAGTACGCTATATAGAAAATCAAATTATCTTTTAAACGGTGTTTCAATTTTGTTGGTGCAACTTCTCGTTGAAGAGTTATTGCAATTTAAAAAGTAAGATATTTTAATATGAACTCATAGGTAGTATTTCATATCATAACTGTTAACAACTTTTTAAATTGGGTGATCTCCTAAACTAGAAGTCGTACGCAAATACTTTTAACGTACTTTTGTAGGAAATTTCCTGTGCTACAAAATTGGTGACCTACATTTTTCTGTAAAAGTTAGCATTAGCGAGATATTTGCAAAAAACTGATTTTAGCAACCTTTGAGCCTTAATAACTTTTATGCGCACACGCCTTTGCAATAGACTTTTCACACTTTATTTATCATGCATTAATAAAGATAATTCCGGTGAAAAAAATTCACTTGGAATTATTTCGCAGAAAAATTCTTATTTTCCTGGGCTACTTTTGAATTAAAAAAAAAAAAAACCATTCGAATTTATTAAAATTTGTGACATGTTTAAAATTTTTTAACATTTTCGACATTATTTGATTTAATAGCAAAAGTGCAACATTATTTAATCAAAGCATTTTTCGATTTTTTTTAATATTAAATAATTTTTCTTTTCATATCTATCTATGTATGTATAAAATGTTTAAGCTTTCATATACCCCTTATGGTTCAAGATAATAAAACATTATTTCTATACAATCCACCTACTTAATAATAATTATGATGAAGATCACGTTCAAAGAGCATTGACTTTGAAATGCATTAAACAAGTAATGAAATATAACAAACCATGCAAACATACATGACATACGTACATATATATATTCTTCGATTGCAATCATTTACTTTTTTTTCGATCATTTTCGAAATCAAGAAAAGATATCAAGGTCGTGAAGTTGTATAAGACTTACGCTTTTTACCACATAAGTAACCGGCACTAAAATGTAGTAATATGTATATTAAAAAAGTGGTAGGTATTATTTAAAATTTAAATTCCATTTTTTTGCTAGAAAAAAAGAAAAAAAATTAATTCCATGAATTTTAGAAACAATTTAAAAATATGTTAATAAATTAATTTGTATGCGCATTGACAGTTTAGATGGAAGCTCCATTTGAATATTAAATATATGTCATAGATAATGCAAGTTACCGGTTTTAAATACATATTTATTCAGGAGATGAGATTTTTAAAGCATTCGAAAAGAGTGCTCGCACTACCTATTGGAGAAGCAACTAGAAAATGTCTTAAGAAAAAGAGACACTTATACGGCTCTATGCACGAGCACAGAATGTGCTCTCTAAGATAAAAAAATAGAGTGAAAAATCAATCTAAACTTAAAAATAAAGTGACCAAATGTGTTGATAATGTATGTTTCATCAGATATTTGATTTTAATTGTTTGTTTTATTTTTTTCTAAGATTCGTGGCACTATTTTCTTAAGGAAAAATCTCACAAAGCTAAGTTTGAAAAACATAGCTAATGTGTTCTACAAATAAAAATAATGCCTTTTTGGCGATGTTCATGGGTAGTACTCCTTTTTGTTTTGAAGAAAATAATCGATGAGGTCGAATTATACAAAAAAAATTTTTGAAAAGTATATTATCTAGACTCTAGAGTATACACAATTTCACAAAATAGAATAAATTTTGAAAATACTATAACTTTATATTATTTTCTTTTCGTGTCAAATGGAACATTTCAGCAGCAATTTCTTATATAAGGTGTATGCAATAAGCCCAGTTGGACCAGTCTGCAAGAAATCATCGATGACGGGTACACGACTCTTACAAGACTTTGTCATCTACCATGTCCCTAAAGTTCTGAATGTAGACATTGTATATGACATGGTCGTTAACGAAAATGTCATCGACGACTATTGGCCCAACTGGAAGTTACAATGCTGCTGAAAAGTGATATAGGAGGTATAGACAAATAATGAATTGCACCTGTTAGGGGTCTAACATGTAGCTTTGAGGAGTTATTGGGAATTGATTTTTTGCCTTGTTTTAGAAAAAAAATTATTAGAGAAAATTTTGCTAAAGAAAACTTTTAGTTAGTTAAATGTTTACACCTTTAAATCTGATATTTTTAATTTTTGATTCAATTTTTTAACTTTGGCGGCCATTTAACATTAACATGATTTTTTATATACTTTTTTTGGATTTTTTTTTAAATTTCCTTTAATTCGGTAGAACATTTGTTATACCAGTTTTTTAATTTGAGGTCAGAAAAAAATTGTTTTATGTTACAATACAATACACGCGCTAGTCGCATGCCTGGCGCTGCATATGATAAGCGTTCTGCCCGCGCTGTTCTTTACAACCGAAGCCTTCAAACGGATGGTTCTTCAAAAGTATTTTTTTCTAATCTCAACCAAAAATTGGTATAACAAATGTACTATCGAATTCAAGCAAATTTAACGAGAAGTGCTAGAAAAATTATAAGAGGGTATAATAATAGGACTGTTTTCTTACTAAAATGACCGCCAAAGTCGGGTAGTAGCAAAAAATTTGAAACATAAAATATAAAGGTGTGACATTTTGCGAAAACTTTCTAGACCTTATCAATCGAATGCACCCTTACAAAGACCATACAATAAGCTAAACATTTTTATAAAGAAATTTTATCTAAAATGTTAGGGTGGCTCAAACATTGTATTTATAAAACAAGTCAGAATCTCAGTTTTTCCCTATAACCCCTCTGGTGTACATTTTTATACCCTACACCAAGGGTATATTCACTTCGGCCTTCCGTTTGTAACGCAGAGAAGGAGGCGTAACAGGTATGTAAAAGAATTTATATTCTTAATCAGCGTCACCCCCTGAGTCGATATAGCCATGTCCGTCTGCCTGTCTGGTTGGCTGGCTGGCTGTGTGTGGAAATACATTTTTTGAGAAAACTGAGCAACATAATGAAATAAAATTTAGTATTCTGTCTTTGTCATTATGGTTAGTTCGGGGGATTGAAAATGAGCGAAATCGATCAACGGACACGCCTTCCGCCCATGCAAAGAATATGTTTAGTATGAAATAATGAGAGCATTATTTGCGATGACGCAAGCAAAATACACATTATTACTAGGAAACCAAAACCAAAATACAAACTATGTAAATCTGAACAACAGGACGTGGCACCTCCCATGCAAACAAAAGCTTCAAAATGGTATACTGAAAGAGTATTTTGAGGTAATCCAACTACATTTCACCCCAACACTATGGACTATAAAAGCACGCTCTGTGCAAAATGCAGACAAACTCAGTCAAGAGGGCGTGGCATCTCTCATATAAGCAAAAATTTCAAAATGCTGTACTGAAAACTTTTTTTAAGATAATCAAACTAAATTTCACTAATGTGATGATTGATTGTAGTGAGTGAAAGGTAGTAGGGGAGAATGTGGAGTTGTGCGACAGGTTTGGTTTCAAGGGAAAAAAACAATGAAATTCATTTTTATTAGCATCTCAGTATATAGAATCTCTAGTATGCCTCAAAACACAACTTCTGGCTAAAGGGTTCGGTTGAAATTTAAAAAAATTTAAAAGTTATGCTTGTTAGCGCAAAAGACACCTTTTTGGGGAGTTATACAACACGGAGGGAGTTGTGCAACACAACTTTAATTTAAGAAAATTTCATATTTTGATGAATATTTTTTGTTAAATTATTTCTTTGATTGCAGCCACTAAGGCATTGATATCTATAGCTGGTTTGCTGGTCGCGCGATACGTACGACGTGGCATGGTGACTACCTACAAAAATCACGAAAAGTCACGAATAAAATCAAGAAAAATACTAAATTCTGTGAAGAAAATCCACCAAATTGAATGAAACATACTTAGTATTCACAAATAATGCGATATACGCATGAAAAATGCAAAATCGGGTTGAAAACTGTCAAATGTGGCGTTTTGTTGCGAAACTCCCCATTTTCTACATATTCAAAATGGCCACCGTGGCATCGATACATCAAATGTTTATGCATCATTACTTTCATGAGTTGATAGGGTATTCAGAAAGGAATGTTTTGTATATACTGACCTTTATGATCAGCTTCAACAAGTGACTGAAAACACCGCAAACACAAGAGGCCAACGAAACCTTCCGACAAATTTTTTAACGCACAATGAAGAGCGACACGAAGAATATGTATTGACGTGACGAGTGCTGGTGAAAAAGTTAGATCGTAGCAAGACAAGCACTTGACAGTAGTTGGACACATGACAACTACTGTCATTAGACATTTATCGACGTGTTGCACAACTGAGTTGCGACAACTCCCTCTGTTGTAAAACTCCCCAATCTCCCCTACATTTTTGAAAAGTAAATATTATATATAAGCAATTGAACTAAGAACTTTGCTCAAAAGTAAATCTCTTTTCCTCCAATAGAATCAACTTTGCAAAAATTAAAAAAATTTTTTATGCGAAATACTGAAGCTATTACTTGTATTATACAATAAAGCTGCAAACAATGCACTAGCGAAAATCTGAATTTCGTTGCATATTATCACCAACAGATGCCCAAGATCTGAATATGAATTGCAAAGAGACAATCAACTTGGTGGTAAAAAATGTCATTCAATTAATGCAGATTAATTTTAAGGTACACAAACAAATAAACAAATGATGAAGACGGTAATTATGAGAGTGTAGAGCAGTAGCCACCATATCACAATAACGATGACAACAATAAACGATATCATATTAACATCACCAACACCACCATGAATATCATCATCAGCAGCATCAACGGAATAGGTTCAAAATAGCATTCCTTCCATTGTTGTTATCATCACAATGAATGTTTTGTGTTCACAGTAAACCAATTAAAATGTAAATTCAATTAAATGAATGATTTCTGTTTCATTTTCAGTGTGCAGCAGATATCACAGAATCATTTGAAGGTATTTTTTTTTTATAAAAAGCTCTTGCTTTATGACTTTTAACGATGTACTATAGAATTTTTACTTAATTAAATTAAATAATAATATTTTTATTTATTTTTATTATTTGTTTTTGTTTACTCTTCTTATGTCAAAAGTTTCATAGCGTAAAACAATACTGCTGGACGCTCGTAAAAATGCCACTGGAGATATGTAGCAGCAGCAGGTTATCATCATAAGAATAAACTGGCATATTCCAATTTGCACATTCTCAACCTCAATTTTCGTTCTTTGCTTCTTCGCATTCGCATATTCTTTTCACAAATTTTGTCAACATTTTTGTTTGGATTTACTATCTGTGAGAAGTTGAACTTTCGTTCAAGTTAAAGAAGCATAAGTTTTAGATTTTATTTCCACTCAAAGAGTTTTACTACCCAATAACTACCATATGCCAATTTGTGTGAAAGAACAAAAAGTCGAAAAGTTCCATGTGGTTCAATTTATGCATGCGCAATCTTAGAAACTTTTAATTGAACATCATGATGATTTTTCTTCTCTTTTTTTTTGATTTGAAAAATTTTATTTTGAAGTTGGTGGAATTAAGCTTTATATTTTTGTAAGTTAACATAACAAATAAGTTTCACTTTCTTCATGTGTACTTAGTTGCACGTGTATTTTTTTCATTGCCATTTTTATAAGTTTTGGCCTGAGGATACAAGACATTTGTAGCATTAAAATATAAACCATTTATCGATTTAAAATAAACTTCTAATTAAAATAACCGTAAGCAATCGATTGAAAATCGCCTCTTTTAAGTAAAAGCAGCTTTCGTATAATAAATCAATTAGTAGCCCATCATGTTGATATATTGCAAGCGCAAATGTGATGCAAGTAAACAAACACAAACGCAAACAAATTTATAGCAAAGCTGCATAAATGCATGAAAATATTGGTAACTATAGAGATTGAGTGAGTAATGCACACACATACACATAAATAAAAATTCATCTCACACAAGTAAGTAATACAGGATTTGAAGTTGAATCAATTTGCAATTCAAATTTTCATCAAATCATCGCTGCAATGGAAATCAAATACCAATTGACCTCAACATACATTGAAAGAGAGTGAAAAATACAAGGATACAGATGCACACACACACTCACACACACATTGATATGACGTACACACATTAACAAGCCAAACAGTGGAAAAACATTCGCGCATAAGCGCACACGTAGATAGGTACATAGACGTTCGTGAACAATTGAAAATATTGCCATTGCAATTGGCGAACCCATGAATGCCAAATGCATTCATAAATAAAGTTTTCAAAACGTGAAATTTTCTCCCCCAAAAAATACGTAGCTGTTATGAAATTATGTAGACGTTCAGTAGCGAAAAGCGTGCAGCGCTCACGTCAACGGAAAAATTATGCCAAAGCAGTTCGAAATGTTGAAGTCTTTAGGTATCCTTGATATATTGACGACGACGACGAGAGTACGTACATAAGTAGTTGTGTGTGTAGCATTAGGGCGACATGTGGTTAAAGTTCACACAATCACCTATACACTCATAAGCAGGGGTATTGAGAGACTTGAAAGATTTGAAGAATTTATATTGGGGTGTAACTTAGAATCATCATTTTATGGAACTAAACGTTTTCGTATTCAGCGATATCAAAATCTATTAATTGTTAATTAACGGCTGTATCCATTTGTCATTCGATTGAATTTTATTTTATTCTGAAAGTCGACTTTAAAAGAAATTGACTACAAAAAAGATTTACTGATGTCAGTGATCCTTTTTACTTAGTTGTTCAAGAATCTACCATTTTCTAAATATTTTCCTAATGCAGAAGCCATTAATCTGATTTTCACTTATGATAGCTTCACTTCACTTAGTTCACTTCACCTCAATTCACTTCAAACTTTACACTTCACACTTCATACTTCATACTTCACACTTCTAATGCAGAAGCTGTTATTTTGATTTTCACTTAGCTTCACTTCACTTCACTTAGGTAATTTCACTTAGTTAACTTCACTTCACACTTTACACTTCACACTTCATACATCATACTTCATACTTCATACTCATACTTCATACTTCCCACTTCATACTTCAAACTTCACACTTCACATTTCTAATGCAGAAGCCATTATTCTGATTTTCACTTAGCTTCGCTTCACTCAGTTCACTTCACTTAGTTCACTTCACCTCACTTCACTTCACATTTACACTTCAAAATTCATACTTCATACTTCATACTTCATACTTCATACTTCACACTTCACACTTCACACTTCACATTTCTAATGCAGAAGCCGTTAATGAAATGAAATGAAATGAAATGAAATGAAATGAAATGAAATGAAATGAAATGAAATGAAATGAAATGAAATGAAATGAAATGAAATGAAATGAAATGAAATGAAATGAAATGAAATGAAATGAAATGAAATGAAATGAAATGAAATGAAATGAAATGAAATGAAATGAAATGAAATGAAATGAAATGAAATGAAATGAAATGAAATGAAATGAAATGAAATGAAATGAAATGAAATGAAATGAAATGAAATGAAATGAAATGAAATGAAATGAAATGAAATGAAATGAAATGAAATGAAATGAAATGAAATGAAATGAAATGAAATGAAATGAAATGAAATGAAATGAAATGAAATGAAATGAAATGAAATGAAATGAAATGAAATGAAATGAAATGAAATGAAATGAAATGAAATGAAATGAAATGAAATGAAATGAAATGAAATGAAATGAAATGAAATGAAATGAAATGAAATGAAATGAAATGAAATGAAATGAAATGAAATGAAATGAAATGAAATGAAATGAAATGAAATGAAATGAAATGAAATGAAATGAAATGAAATGAAATGAAATGAAATGAAATGAAATGAAATAAAATGAAATAAAATGAAATGAAATGAAATGAAATGAAATGAAATGAAATGAAATGAAATGAAATGAAATGAAATGAAATGAAATGAAATGAAATGAAATGAAATGAAATGAAATGAAATGAAATGAAATGAAATGAAATGAAATGAAATGAAATGAAATGAAATAAAATAAAATGAAATGAAATGAAACGAAACGAAACGAAACGAAACGAAATGAAATGATTCATTTCGACATATCAATGCTAGTTTTGAAGTCAATAGAACATTATTTTATTTTCTGATTACGCGTTCACCCTGCATATGCTTACTACGTTATTTACAGCTATATACGCATACACATATGTATATTCGCAAATGTAATAAATCTAACGGTATTTTGGCTATTAATACGCGCGCAATTTTCAATTCATTCTACATTTCAGTATTGGCCATTACTGCCGGTATTGTCGGTGCTTGTGCTCTGCTACTGCCCGGATGCAAGTCTGAAATTGAATGTGAATGAATTTTCGGGGCAATTTCTATTATTGTCAGCTATGTACGTACGTTTATACGTGCGAGTAGTCGTAAGTCGTAAGCTTTGTGTAGCTCTGGCTGGCACTTCCATTTTAGCAACATCATCGACAACAATTCATCATAATCAAGTATGTAGTAGTAGCAATTGATGTGCGCTTAGAGGGTTAGATGGTATTTCAAAAATGAGCTATTTGAAAATGAGTGCTCCACGTAAATAAATGCAGGAAATTGCAAAGCTGCATTGAAATCTTTTTTGCGTATTTGATGCTAAATTTACTAAGTATCTAACATTAATAGATTCTATTGTTACAGATACTTAAATACAAAATATGACTTTAATTTCAAGTAAGCATATGATTTTTAAAATTTTACCAACGAAATCTTAAATTTTTAAACCTTAAAGTGGCATAAATTCCAATTTCCAACATTGCCGCCGATTCAAGCACAGTTACGCAAAATGAAAGACAAACGAATTTACCTCCGGAGACCGGAGACTTGTTGGCTACTAGTAGCTTTTACTGTTGCATCTACATACATACCTCTGTTACCTTCCACCACTGCGTATTGTGGCGGCGCTATAGCTATGCATGCAACTTCATCTATCTACATATTTGAAGCTGATGCTAAAGTTCCTGGCTGCTGCTGTTGACTATGGTTTGGCTTAACGAAATTTCCGGTTACCGCTGTGACGCATTGTTTGTCTCTCACAGCAAAGTTTTAAAAAAACTTTTCTACAAATTTCCAATTAACTCGTGTCCATAAAACAATTGCAAAACCATTTAGCCTAAAACCAACAAAAATTTATGTACATATGTATGAGTATTAACTGTTATTTGTATGTGCAAACAAAAGTTCCGAAGTGCACATATATGCATGCAATTTTACAGATAGAACTACATGCACAGCTTTGGAGTAAAATTTTTGATTGTGTCATTTTGTTTGAATGTATTTAATACTTCGGCGTATTTGTATTTACATAGCTAACTAAAAGTAAGTTTAGTTGTGGAAAAGAAAGTTTATTCTAAAGTTCAAACTTAATCATTCATTTATATGTGCATTTACGACACTCCCACATCGTTATGCTTCTCTCACATCACAAGCTGATATGTATAGCTGCGTTTAATTATGTTCAAATTTTTTTTTGAAACTCTACAAATGTATTATATAAATGTTTGAAATAGTACCCAAAAATAAAAGTAAGCGGCAGTGTATACAAATAAACGCTTTTATGCTTTGAAAACTATAAGAAAATATTACTTAGTACGCTATTAATAAAAAGTAAAAATGTGAAACTCTACAAATGTTTGCATTGAAAAATTCAAAAAATCACCCAAAAATTATATAGCAGCCAATCAAAACCAATTGAAACGAAAAAATATACCGTTTAAAAAATACAGTCGGTATTATAAGTTCAGTTTAAAAAAAAAATACACATACTAAGCTTTCATTAAGGCATGTTCTTTAGATTTTTTGAAGTATATAATTACCTCTCTTATCCTTTATGTTTTAGCAGTCAAAGGATTGAAATGATTTTTGTGTAAGAATCATATGAACCATCAGATAATCCTTTCGTATTATTAAAAGCCATATCTTCTGATTGAATTTATAAAATAATTATTGTTTAATATTGTGGTTATTAAATATGATTTATTTTTTTAATATGAGACCATATATTAATATTGTTTTATTTAATTTATTTTTTTTGCGGTGCATGGCTTAAATATTAAATTACGTTTTCGTCGTTGTCTGTTCATGTACAGAATGTACAATATTTGTGTTTTAAATTAACTCATAAACAATTTCATGCAAATTTTCAGCTGACTTTAAAGAAATATTATTGTAGATGAGGATTGGAAGGCAACGAATCCGAGTTGTTGATATCGACATAATAAATGCGTTTTATGTGAGCATTGATTGCAAGGTCATGTCGAACGATTTCGTCTTTCAAAATTAATTTATTTTAGTTTTTTGTTCCGCTGATATAAAGGATTTGAAGTTATATTTTTTAAAAAAGTTATGGAATAAAATAATTAGAAGAGTGATTTTCGATGTTCAACATATACGGCTTATAACGTATCATCTTTTGAAGGATGGATTCCTTTGGTTTCCATCAAGAATTGAATTGTGACAAAATTTATTTTCATTCGACTTAAAAAGTTCTGTTCAATCGTTTTCCAGAGAGGTTTTAAAAATATTTTTCCGGTACAAGCACATTGCAGAAAAAGGTTAAAAAAGGTCGAGATTTACATTTTATTAATTTTATTTCAAGTTATTAAGAAAATATTTAATACTCGTTTATGAAAATACTTATGTAAATATGAAAAAGTTTCGCAAAAATATTTAAATGCATAAATGTGAATACTTGAATGCATGTATTGAATATTACACACAAGTATATGAAAAAGTGCATCTCGTGCATTCCTGAAAACTGAAACATTGCGAATTTATTGATAATAATATGATTATAGTGAAATCAGTATAAACGCAATATAAACAACCACATTCAGCATTCAAGCCAATTGCTTTCCTTAAAGCCTGATGGAAATCCTGAAAGCGAATCCAGGCGATACAGGGGTGATATTCAAATAAACATTCAACATTAAACATACGCGCGTTGTATAAATACTTGTGTGTACGCATATTCATGCAAAAATATATGCTGCATAATTATTGGCGCTTCAGTTTCAATTTACAATAAAATTGCTGTAGTTCTGCTGTTGTTGCTCTTTTGTCGCTTCAGGTGTGCACACTCCGGTTGTTATTGTACATAGTTCTCGAACTGTTTTCCTTTTTATTTTCTTTGCTGCAATCTCAGTTTTTGAATTTTCAGTTTTGTTTTTATTTTATTAACTTTTAACCACTGCCACCATTGTGGATTTACGATTTTTTTTTAAATGCTACAATGTTGGCTATGTTTCAGTTTTATGCAGCAAATAAAACTGTTCCCGAAAAAGAAATAAAATTCTGCTGCTCTGGCTGACACGCATCTTTCGCACACGCCACTGCCATACGGTACTGCAGAATTGTGGTTGCTTTCCGGATGCCCTGCACCTGCTGAATGCGTGAGATTTCTGCAAGTTCAACTGACTTATTCCGGTAAAAAAACATGTAATAAATTGTTGAAAAAATTTTTCAAAAAATTCATTGCGAATGTATTTTAAATATGCAAATGCATATGCTCTTCATGTTGGTTTTTTGTTTTGTTTTTAAATTAAAGCAGTTGGAAAGAGTTTAAAAAGTGTTGGTCATAAATTTTAAGAGAGATTTCCTTGATACATAAATGTTACTTTGTGCGTGAATTTTCAATTTTGTGATCTTTTAACTTCAACTTCTCAAAGTTTTTTGAACATTTTAGTATTTTTTTTTTAAACTCTCGAATTTTTCAACTTTTGCCGCGACTTCTTTTAACAACTTTTGATTTCTTAATTTTTTTTTTCAAATTTGTATACACAAATACATAAGTGAGTCTCCAAAAAATGTATCATTTAATGTTCCGCAGCTCAAAACAATGTTTAAATTTAAAATTTGGTATTTTAATTATTTAAACCCGATATATAGCCAGAAGTTCTATACGAATTGCTTGAAAAAAAAGTAGTTCTAGATATGTTACTCTGAAATTATAACATAAAATGTTAAAAAATCATTCTCCGTCCTATCCCAAACCGCTTCTTACTGCACTTAATTTGCCCGTTTCTCATATTTCTTTATTTTCTAAGAAAAAACTTATACTTCATTGTTTGTATATATATTTCAGTTACTGGTTTTCTGTGCTCTCTTCGATAATTTTTTTTTAAGATAGAATGACAACCATGGAAGTTGGTTCCTCAATTTAGATTATCTACGCAAGGTTTTTCTTATTCTTACTGTAAATTTTTTAAATATTGAGTAAATAAAGAATTGAAAACGAAAAAAAAGAGGAGATCTAGTATGTTTTCAGCTCAGTCTGTTTTGGTTTTTCGATAGTGGGTGTTCGTGTGTTTTTATACCCTTCACCCAGGGTATATTCACTTTGCCCTTTGTAACGCCGAGAAGGAGGCGTAGTAGGTATAGAAAAGTATATATAATCTTGATCTGCGTTACCATCTGAGTCGGTATAATCATGTCCGTTTGACTAGCTGGCTGGCTGGCTGGGTGTGTGTGGAAACACATTTTCTGGAAAAACTAAGCAAGATAATTCAATGAAATTTAATACACTGCCTTCGTCGTCAAAGTTAACTCTTGGAATTGAAAATGAGCAAAATCAGTCAACGGATACACCTACCGATCATACAAAAAATATATTCAAAATGCAACTTTAGGGGTATTTTTCACGACAATGCAACTGAAATACATATAAATACAATAAAACGAATTGTAAGCACAGGCTCTGAGCAAAAACTAGGCGAATTCGAACAAGAGAGCGTGGCACCTTTCATATAAGCAAATCATTATACTGAAAGAGTTTTTTGAGATAATCCAACAAAATTTCACTCAATTACTTTGCACACTTTGAGATAAAACAAGACAAACTCAGAAAAGAGGGCGTGGCACCTCCCATATAAGCAAAAGCTTCAAAACGCTACACTGAAAACGTTTTTTGAGATAATCCAACCAAACTTCACTCAGACCCTAAAAACTATAAATGCAAGCTCTGAGCAATGACTGAATGAACTCGGACAAGACGGCGTGGCACCTTTTAAGCAAAATTTTAAAAACATTGCATTTTAGTGTATTTAATGTTAAGCCAGGCCAAAGGTTACACCCTCACTAGTTTTTTTTAAGCTTAAAAATTTTGTAAAGAAACGCAAGTGTGCATCATTCTCCGCGTAAGTTTTTTTATATTATTGGATGTACAACTTAAAAACCGGAATTTGACGGTGGATGTCCGTACTAGCAAATATCGTGAAAGCTCGAACTTTATATATATGTCATTTTGAAGGTGCATCATTATTATTTTTTACGATGAATAACTTCGAGAATTGGAGAAAAAGACAGCATTTGCGGGAGGTTCTGTTGGGTCATTTTTTTGCAAAGAAAACTGCTGCAGAAAGTCATAGTTTGCTTGTAGAAGTTTATGGGGACTATGCTTCAGCTGAATCAAGCTGTCGTGAGTGGTTTCGACGGTTTAAAAGTGGTGATTTTGATGTCGAAGACAAAGAACGTCCTGGTCAGGACCAGCTAGGTGTGATCCATTATGAGCTGTTGCCAGGTGGCCAAACCATTAATGCTCAACTCTATTGTCAACAATTGATCCGATTGAAGCAGAAAATCCAGGCAGAGCGGCCAACGTATGCGACCAGACACGAGTCCATCATTTTCTACCACGATAACGCTCGGCCACATATTGCTGCCCCAGTCAAAAATTACCTGGAAAACAACGGATGGGAAATCTATACAAATTTTGCCTCACCCGCCTTATAGCCCAGACCTTGCACCATCAGACTACCATTTGTTCCGATCAATGCAGAATGCCCTATCAGGAATACGGTTCACTTAAGTTCAAGATATCGAAAATTGGCTCGATTAATTTTTGGCCGCCAAGACGGCGCAATTTTTTTGGGATGGAATTCATAAATTGCCTGAAAGATGGGGAAATGTTGTAGCTTCCAATGGACAATACTTTGAATAAAATATATTGTAACATTTTTCCACAATAAAGCATCAAATTTCGCTAACAAATTCCGGTTTTTAAGTTGTACACCCAATACTAAACATATTATTTTATCTTTATACAATGAAATCAATAAACAACTAGAGGAACTATCCACTATGTAGTTTCAACTTTTTTAAATTGCTATTTTTATTGTGATATTGATGCTAATGCAATATTTCGTCATTCTCCGTTTCATCATTCTCCGTTTAGTAACTTTCCACCTGTTTTTTTTTTGTTGATACTTTTGCTTAAAGTATTTATTTAAAAAATAAAAATAAAAATTTGGTCTTAAAACACTAAATAAACTTTTGAAAAATCCAAAATTCAAAATGTCGATTCTTCAAAATTTTTTAAATTTCTCAAAGTAGTTCAACTTTTGCTAGATAATTTTCAATAATTTCATAGTGAATCAACAACCGAGTGTGTTTGTTCTGAAAATGCTTGGACATTTGCCGCTAATCTGTTTATATAACAATTAAAATATCTTTATTTCATAATTTCCTATGCGTTTACCTACTGCAAAGATACTTTAATTGCCTGGAGGATGAAAATTTAAAAGAAGAAGCTGAAAGCAGTAGCAAACAAAGCCCCTTACAGTGAAACATCCGCCATAGGCATTGATGTTGCTATAACGTGATAACAACAAAATAAGGATAATGAAAGCAATAATAAAAAAAACAGACATATTTCTAAGTAGCAAAAAAGAAAATTTTAAGGACAATGGTATTTAGTGGAATGTTACAGAAGGAAAATAACATTTTCAAGCATTACTACATTAAGTAACCATTACAGATGAAAAAACGTGGGTTGTGCTACAAGTGAGTGGGCTGGTAAATTGAGTAGCTTTCCTTTTCAGCAAACACCTGCAGCAGCAAAATGTATAAAAAAATGTGAAAATATATAAAAAAAGAAATATAAACAATTCTGAAATATGTTTCTCAAATATTAGCACTACAAATGGGCGCTCCTGCTCCTACCGAGCTAAAAGACAATTTTACTTGGGCAAATTGTGAGTGTAAATATTTGACAAATGCGTAAGACGCCGGGCGAAGGCATAGTAAGTAAGTAAAAGCATTGGCAGCAAAAAAAAAAAAAAAAAAACTAAAGTAAAAAGATAAAAAAAAATTGCTAATAAAATAAAGGTATAAAAGGTTTTACTTGAAATTTAAAATTCAATAAATATTTGCTTCGACAAAATTTTCTATAATGCCATTGCGTAGAAATGTAATATGATTCAATGCCAGCAGAAATGCTTTGTATTCTTAAGACTTATCTGTGGTAAAATCTATGGCATATCATCTTGGTAGTTGGCCATATGCATAACATCGGTTTTGGTTTAAGTATTTAATCACTTGGAAGTATTCTTTACTTATTTGTGTGCTTAAATTCTCAAGGACATGACATACAAAACTTAATGTAGTTACATTGACATTGTTTTTTTTTTTTTATTTGCTTTATCTAATATTTTGCCAGACAAACATGTTTATATCATACTATGAAAATTCAACATTTGTCATAATACATACTCGTACATATAGAAAATAATTTTTCATGCTACAATAAATCAAAAATGAATTTGTCTGCTAATCATCATCGGCATTCATCAATCAATTCAATCATGCAATTGAAACAATAATCAATCAAATCAATCGTACAATGCGAAGTTTTCACGTCAATATGTGTCCAGACGACTTTAAGGACTTTTGTTTAACTCTCAATTGTTGACTGGCTGTGTTGCAATCGTAGATACGAAGAAAATTATGAAACAATGAATGGCATGTTGTCAAAGTCAAGTAGTCAAAGTCAGAGTCAATCATAAGAAAAGTAAAAGGAATAACACAGATTAAATACTTACAATATCAAGGATGTGTTTTAGTTAACTTTATTAAAGATTTACTGTTTAAAGAAAAAGCACAATTTGCTGGCTATTGGTTATGTTCCAAACACAGACATATCGAATGAAAGCTTTCTTCACAAAAAGTTGTATAATGCATCAACATGTCGAAGCTATTGTTATGAAATTTAGTATTTGTGGTCAACTAAATAGTAAAACCAACTAAATTAAACCAAAATGCGTGCGCTATCTGCATCATATTTAGAAAATACTTAGATGGAAAATTCTAGATGGTTCTAGTAACAGCTAAACTGCGTAATATTCTCAACAATAGGATTATGTGTGGAAAATTATTTCGCGGATATGTTCACCGCGACTATTCTGTAGCTATCTTACTCTTTCGGCCATATTTTCGAAGAGATTTTGCAGTATGGTCTCCGGAATGGCCCTAATCACCGATGTAATATTGCTTCTTGAGTCTAGGATTGTCTTTGGATCATCAATTGGGTGGCCAATTCACATCACCGCATCGAGAAATTACACAGTTCCAGAATTTGCAACGCAAAATGTCCAATTTGAGGCGAGTTGTGTGTGGTGTAGAGCCATCCTGTTGAAACCACTTATCATCCAGACCATAGTTCTCCAGCATAGTGTGATAGCGCTCAGAGTTGACATTTAAAATGTTTCCATCCCCATCTTCGAAAAAAAACACGGCGCGACCAATAAACCACGATCTCCACGATCACTTGTGGATTTTCCGAGCTCCAGATATGGCAGTTTTGCTTCCTAACACAGCCGCCGAAGTGGAAATGTTCCTCGCCTGAAAAGATGATTTTTTGGAATTTACTTGGAATTTATGATCCGAAATTCAATGACTTCATTATGTTGTTCTTTCGTGTAACGATCCATAACTAAAATTTCATACTATCACGATGAAAATGACACAGAATATGGCGGCAAGGGTCGATAATTTAGATTTTAGATTTTACTATTGGAACACCCTTTATATCCTAAGTTATAATAAAAGTCATAATTTAGTGTGAAAAACCTTAAACTTTTTCCTTTTCCTTATATTCTTCATGTCATAAGCCTTTGAACTATCGTCGACCAAATAAGTCAATCGCAAATAAAATCTCAAATACTCGTATGAAGCAACTCGAGTACTGCGCTATTATAGATTTCCTTGCCAAGCATAGTCTACCAGTTGGAACCATGTCATCAAAAGTATGTCATCTATCTTCGGGGACTCTTGTCCGAGTAAAACTATGATTTGAAGTGACACAACCTCTCTAAGTAATGCAGGGACTCATTTGAAGACAACCCACAGCCAGAACGACCGATTGTGGTTAGCGATGAGCAAAATTATTCTTTGTCTTGGTAATTTTTCGAGACTGAGACCAAGACGCTGATATAGTTTCCAGACCAAGATAAACACTGCTATGGTCTTGGTCTTGGTCACGATGATCATTAAGCCCCAGAAATCTTAAAAATCCAAATGCTTTGTAAAAATAAGTTTTGGAAACTTTGACTTCTCAACAATCTTTCGATATTTTTTCAAGACCAAGAGCAAAATCGAGACTCAATGTCCAAGATCAAGACCAAGATCAAAATTGTTATGGTCTTGGTCTTCGTCTTGGTTTGTTCATCACTAATCGTGGTTACCACCTCGAAAAACAATCAAAAAGCCCGACTAAAGATGACAGAGGTCATCATGGTTGGAGTATCTGATACAACCTTTTTTTATAAAACCTCCGACCTTGGTATGACTAAAGTCAGTGCAAGATGGATGCCGAAAATGCTGATGAAGCCTCAAAAAAAAGCGCGTGAAGTATTCTCGCAAGTTTTTGGATCTCTGTAGTGAAGAAACAGATGGAGTTTCGGCTTGAATTATTACTGGAGATTAAATTTGAGTTCATTTTTATGAATCTGAGTTGTGAGATCGCTAGGAAAAGATCATCAACAGAAATTATTGGATCCACTTCATTCTAAGTCCAATTTTGGAGTTTAATAAAATTTAAACTAAACAATTGGCTGGACAAAAAATTTGAAGAAGGCTTGGATTACACCCCTTTCAAAGACATGCTTAATCATTCATGCCAAAAGTTTCCAAACAAAGTACAAATTTTGGTTGTTTCTATGCATTTTGCCTTGCTTTTGTAGATGATAGACTATTTGTTTTCTTTTTTAATTGATTTCACTCCATTCAAATCTATGAAAAATGTTAGGTTTGAACTAAAAATCAAGATTTTTTCTTCACAGACATGTGTGTTTTATTCACAGTTAGTTAATTTGACCCAAACATGATCAATTTTCCCATAATCCTTTTTGATGTCTTTGGCTTGCCAAATCTTTTTAAAAGCACTGTTTTTAGTATTTTTGATGGATCTATGAGCAATCTGATATTTCAGCGCTATGGTCAGCTCTGTTTTTAACAACTTCAATACAATCTACCGATAAGCGCTCTTCGCTTAAGATTTTGGTGAAGAGAGGAAATGAAATTTTAACTGATTTCAAATGATATGCTTTTAGCATGATCTCCAAAATACTGCAAAATGTTTTCTAAAAGCTTACAAGATTGTGGAGTAAATGAAGCCTTTTTGGTCGAAAGTCATAACTTGTTAAATCTGCTCATAACTCCTGTACCATATAAGATATTTTGATGATATTTGATACAAAGCTACTGACTCTCAATGCCTTAGAATGAGCAAAAAGCGACATCCAGAAAGCGCCACGCCCACTTTTTAACCATGGACAATATTGATTCTTGTGTCTTGGCTCTGGTCTTCACTTTAGAAATAAAGAAAAAAATAGCTGGGAGACGTTAAGTAACGCAGTAAATATTTCACCATGTTCACAATTTTCAAAAATGTTGATGAACAAATTGCTAAAGGTGGTATTAGATCATATTGTATCTTATTTTTGCTTTAAAAAACTTAGATCCAAACATATTTTTCATATTTCCTGCCCACATAATTTCGCGAAGATTAACAGCCTCTGGTTCGGTAACTCGTGTTAGCAATTTTTCCGAAAGAATACAATTTTTGTATTTTTTTATTTCAACTATGCTGGTGGCAACAGACAATAAATTCTAGGAATATTTCGGAGTACATATACGTAACGAAAGGACGATGGGGACGAAGACGATGACAATAGCAAACAAATTGAGCGTAAAGTAATAATGTAAACAGCATCTTGAATATCCAAGAAAATGGTCAACAGATTTTGCCAGCATAAAATGTTGGTTGGAAAGAGTGTGCTTAGGAAATGTCGTGGTGGTATTATGGACAATAATATACCAAATGGCTCACACAGTAAAAATAATGCAGCAGCAGAAAGTTATTGGTTGGCAATTTATTCGCATATAAATTGTTTAGGTAAATATTTTGACTAATGCCCAGCCATATAACTGTGCAGTTTAGTGAAGTGAAAAAGAAAATCATTGCAATAAATAAACAGCTAAAGTATTGCAATAAATGAGTGTGGCAGAATTTAAAAAAATATGTTTTACTTGTGTATTTTTTATGTTAAGGGAACAAATCTTTGAAACCATGTCTTAGAATGAAACTAGTTCAACCTTCATGTTGCTAACGGATGAGTTTGCCACACAAAATACTCAAGTTTCTGGTCAGGCCCCGCAGGCAATAAAAAGATTTGGGTGGAACAATTCATGAAATGGTTCGTCGAACTAAATATTTGCGATGACTTATTTTTTATTTGTATCAAGTGAAATATTTTTCCTAGTGTTTGCTGCAAATACTTATCACTAGGGATAAAAGATAAATTCCGCAAATACTTTCCAAACAATCTTTTTTTTGAGTGTATTTAAAAAAAAAAAAATCCCAATTAGCTGTTCTTACCTCAGATTTAATTAAATATTAAAATTTTAAATATCCCGCGCTACTCTGAAAGACATTTCATATGCAAGGATTATTTTAATGAAATATAATTAAATTTAATTTTAATTCAATTAATTGAAAAATTACGAGCACTAACGTAATATACAAAGAGCCCAATATATATGTGAGCACACAAATTCAATAACATCATACACATATATACAAACACACATGCACTTCACATGCATAAGTAAGTATATGTTAATCTAATGAAATCGTAGTTGGTTAAGGTCATCATCAACAGCAGCAGCAGCGACAAGGATTACAAGAAAAAAGTCCTTGCTGATAAAAATATATACACCAAATGTCAGTGTGCGTTATCATCATTAATATTAAGCATGCGAAAAATGTGAGTACTTAAAAATTTCCCTTTTTAACAAATTAAGGGAATTTACTCGCGCTGAATCTGCATAATTTGTGTGGCGCAAATTTAAGAGCGCATGTAATGCTCCAAAAAGAGCATTTATACGCTATACTCTTCGTACGCTTTTTTGTGATTAAAAATTTCGTTTCCCACTTTTGCAAATATTAGCTCTCTCTCCCTCTTCTTTCAAAGGACTACATATTGGTTTTTCTGTAAAACATTTAAAGTCTTTCATTATTTTACAATTGACTTTCATAATTTTAATTCAAAGGTTTCTTTTATCCATGCAACCCATTGATTGATGCACTGCGGCAATAAATTTGTTAAGATTTTGCTTCATCCTGTTGTCCTTTCGCCGTTATTATGTGTCCTTGCGCTGTCTTTTCTGAGCGCTGTATATAAGAAATTTGTAGCTTCTTTCACTTTTTTTGTTCGTTTTTCCATTATATGGTCTAATGCAACTTTTAGCGCAAGTAATGATGAATGGTTTCAATTTTTTTCTAGGAACTTTCAGAACAATTTTTTTTTTTCAAGAAGCTTATAAATTAATGGTTATGCTTGTGACCTAATTCGAATTGTGTTATAAGTAAGCTAAGGAGACAAAAAAGAACAAAAACTTGTGAATGCTCTTTTGTATTTTAATAAAGGAATAATTTCTTCTAGTTACTTCGGAACTGCATTCTGTGGTGCATTGTTTAATCAGCTTAATCAGGCCGTTGCATTGTTGAGTAAAATTGGCGGTTTTTTCTGTGATTTTCCGTTTTATTGTTAAGAACTTTTCAATTTTCCTTTAAAATTTTATGGCTCAAAAGTTATAAAAAGAAAACTGCTAAAATCACTCAGAAAATCTATCACAATTAACAAAGATTTCAAAATAAATTTTTTTTTCATGCCTGTTTCATCGTTTTTTGACACTAATAAGGCATATTTTGCTAACCTTAATGAGACCTAAGTAAATAGAATTCAGTGCATATACGCATGGGTTTTATGAATGCCTTTCAATATCTCTTGACGGTAAGGCGCCTATTTCAGTAGTAGGGGGCTACGCGATAGAAAAGTAACATAGTCTATGTCTTGCTAGAATGTCACAGTGACACGGAATATTTTCTGCTGTTTCTTCTGCTTCCTCTGGAAAAATACCATGTTGGAGAGATGTTCCTTAACTGGCCAATATACCGTCAAAAGATCCTGTAACTGTTCGTAGTTTATTTGGAAACTTTGGGCATGAAAGATTTTGCTGGTTTGTCGTCAAGTGTGTCGTTCCAGCATTCTTAAATTTTGATGCCAATTCTTTAGGTTAAATGTTATAAAATACCAAGGTGGGCTGCAAAATCGGGTAGGTCCACTAAGTTGTGTTGAAGATTTTTTCCTTTTGAGCTTATCTGAAGTTTCATTACCTTACATTCCACTACGTCCAGGTACCCAAATGAGGTGAGCCTTCTTTCAATAGGCTATTCTGATTAGTAGTTGAAGGGACTCCCAATCTACGTCGATGTAATTTTGAAGGAGTTGAAGACTAAAAGTGCCGCTTTGCTGTCTGATAGAATAAAGATCTTTATTCCTTCTTTCATTTTCCCTCAGGCAAAGCTAGTCTGCAAGTACTACCGGTTGAAACACTTTCTTGGCCCATGCATGCAAATATATTTATATGCGGCCTGACCCCGTTTACACTAGCGCAAACTACCTCATTCATTTTGGAACCGTCTGTGTTCCAAAGGAGGTATCATAAACGAATTAAGGTCGTGCCTCTTCCCAGACATATCCGCTTTGAAATTATACTTGGAAGTCATGTAGATAGTTGTATATGGGTATGTAGAAATCACTGATAGTGATGGTAAGACTCTTATTGATGCTCAGCTCCTCCCCTAGGGAAGAATATTTAATAGTTCCAGCTCTATCTTTGTCTAGTAACATAAGTTTCGCTATGAACCTAAGCGCTTCCTTATCTCCAGATGTAAACGAGTTATATCAGGCGCTATATCAGGTGCAGTTTTCATAACTCCTGTCACTGGAATTAAAGCCATTCTATTAAGTTCACAATGTTTGACTTTGACTCTTAAGGATCCACAAGCCAGTAGAGATCGTGGAAAATCAAATGGCATAAGATGGAGAAGCTTCATTCTGGTTCTGTGCCAATATTTGATATCTTGCTTCAGTTTTGAGATATCTTTACCAAAAGTTTTTAGAAAGCAAGTTCGTTTTTTTAATCATAAAGGGGCATTAAAACTTAATTACTGGTTAGGTTAGGTTAGGTTAGGTTAGGTTAGGTTAGGTTAGGTTAGGTTAGGTTAGGTTAGGTTAGGTTAGGTTAGGTTAGGTTAGGTTAGGTTAGGTTAGGTTAGGTTAGGTTAGGTTAGGTTAGGTTAGGTTAGGTTAGGTTAGGTTAGGTTAGGTTAGGTTAGGTTAGGTTAGGTTAGGTTAGGTTAGGTTAGGTTAGGTTAGGTTAGGTTAGGTTAGGTTAGGTTAGGTTAGGTTAGGTTAGGTTAGGTTAGGTTAGGTTAGGTTAGGTTAGGTTAGGTTAGGTTAGGTTAGGTTAGGTTAGGTTAGGTTAGGTTAGGTTAGGTTAGGTTAGGTCAGGTTAGGTAGGTTAGGTTAGGTTAGGTTAGGTTAGGTTAGGTTAGGTTAGGTTAGGTTAGGTTAGGTTAGGTTAGGTTAGGTTAGGTTAGGTTAGGTTAGGTTAGGTTAGGTTAGGTTAGGTTAGGTTAGGTTAGGTTAGGTTAGGTTAG
This sequence comes from Calliopum simillimum, assembly GCA_951812925.1. Lineage (NCBI taxonomy): Eukaryota > Metazoa > Arthropoda > Insecta > Diptera > Lauxaniidae > Calliopum > Calliopum simillimum. The sequence continues at coordinate 18,001,351 of OX638372.1, read as the reverse complement.
GTTAGGTTAGGTTAGGTTAGGTTAGGTTAGGTTAGGTTAGGTTAGGTTAGGTTAGGTTAGGTTAGGTTAGGTTAGGTTAGGTTAGGTTAGGTTAGGTTAGGTTAGGTTAGGTTAGGTTAGGTTAGGTTAGGTTAGGTTAGGTTAGGTTAGGTTAGGTTAGGTTAGGTTAGGTTAGGTTAGGTTAGGTTAGGTTAGGTTAGGTTAGGTTAGGTTAGGTTAGGTTAGGTTAGGTTAGGTTAGGTTAGGTTAGGTTAGGTTAGGTTAGGTTAGGTTAGGTTAGGTTAGGTTAGGTTAGGTTAGGTTAGGTTAGGTTAGGTTAGGTTAGGTTAGGTTAGGTTAGGTTAGGTTAGGTTAGGTTAGGTTAGGTTAGGTTAGGTTAGGTTAGGTTAGGTTAGGTTAGGTTAGGTTAGGTTAGGTTAGGTTAGGTTAGGTTAGGTTAGGTTAGGTTAGGTTAGGTTAGGTTAGGTTAGGTTAGGTAAGGTTAGGTTAGGTTAGGTTAGGTTAGGTTAGGTTAGGTTAGGTTAGGTTAGGTTAGGTTAGGTTAGGTTAGGTTAGGTTAGGTTAGGTTAGGTTAGGTTAGGTTAGGTTAGGTTAGGTTAGGTTAGGTTAGGTTAGGTCAGGTTAGGTAGGTTAGGTTAGGTTAGGTTAGGTTAGGTTAGGTTAGGTTAGGTTAGGTTAGGTTAGGTTAGGTTAGGTTAGGTTAGGTTAGGTTAGGTTAGGTAGGTTAGGTTAGGTTAGGTTAGGTTAGGTTAGGTTAGGTTAGGTTAGGTTAGGTTAGGTTAGGTTAGGTAAGGTTAGGTTAGGTTAGGTTAGGTTAGGTTAGGTTAGGTTAGGTTAGGTTAGTTTAGGTTAGGTTAGGTTAGTTTAGGTTAGGTTAGGTTAGGTTAGGTTAGGTTAGGTTAGGTTAGGTTAGGTTAGGTTAGGTTAGGTTAGGTTAGGTTAGGTTAGGTTAGGTTAGGTTAGGTTAGGTTAGGTTAGGTTAGGTTAGGTTAGGTTAGGTTAGGTTAGGTTAGGATAGGTTAGGTTAGGTTAGGTTAGGTTAGGTTAGGTTAGGTTGGGTTGGGTTAGGTTAGGTTAGGTTAGGTTAGGTTAGGTTAGGTTAGGTTAGGTTAGGTTAGGTTAGGTTAGGTTAGGTTAGGTTAGGTTAGGTTAGGTTAGGTTAGGTTAGGTTAGGTTAGGTTAGGTTAGGTTAGGTTAGGTTAGGTTAGGTTAGTTAGGTTAGGTTAGGTTAGGTTAGGTAGGTTAGGTTAGGTAAGGTTAGGTTAGGTTAGGTTAGGTTAGGTTAGGTTAGGTTAGGTTAGGTTAGGTTAGGTTAGGTTAGGTTAGGTTAGGTTAGGTTAGGTTAGGTTAGGTTAGGTTAGGTTAGGTTAGGTTAGGTTAGGTTAGGTCAACTTATTTTGCATCGTTTAATCAAAACTTTGTTACATCGCGTGGCCAGGGAAATTATAGTATCGCAATGCATTAAGCTTATAGTAAAGAAGCTTGGAAAGGATTTTTTAATTAAAAAAAAAAAAATTAAATTTCCTCATACAATATTCCACACTGTCACTTTTACAAACTCTTAAGTGTAAACGATGCTGGTAATTGAGTAAGAGAGCAATAATAAAATTGCTCTCTTCATTTATTCCTACTAAAATCCCCAATGCACTCGGTAAACCAAAACATACGTAGCAAATTTAAAAAAAAAAAAACAAAACGTAAGCACTTACGTAGCGCACAACAACGTCGTAACATAACTAAGTCAAAACGAACGTCACTGACCTAACCTACGTGTACGACACAAGCAATAATAACAAAACAAAACACGAGCAGACCCAAGAAAAACAACAAACCACATTGAGAGCGCAGCCCCATAACGAAAGAGTAAAATTTCCCAACAGAGAGAAACAGAGAGCGGCGTGCACTTTGCTCATTGTAACATGGTTGGATGCTGTGCCCCAACGAAAAGAAAAATCGACATCGGCAAATGTGGAGCAATTGTTTTTGTTTTGATTTTTGTTCCTGTGTTGTCGTTTCTTGCTTGGTGTGCTTTCTTTTTTCCTTTTGATCTCCGGTTGCTCCTGCTGATGATGCTGCTGCTTCATTTTCTTTGGCTGAGTTATGGATTTCACGTTGTAGTGAAACGAATTGAATTTGCAACGAATCAGTCTTCGCGTGATTTTTGCGTCGTGTGGTTCAGTTTTTGCGGTAGTTGATGGTTGATTTTTGTGTTTTTTCTTTCTGTGTTACGGTTAAGCTGCCATGAATTTGGAGCTGATTTAAAACGAAAATTATAAAAATATTGCAAAAAAATTTAAAAAATAAAGTTTTTTGAATTAAATTCTTACAACTAAAAACTGTGAGTTAAAATCTGAGGTGCAAAGGATATCACTAGTGTGTCCTGTTTTCGTAGGTATAACGTGGCGTGGACTCGTGTCATTTTCGTGGAAATCATCATTGTCCTTTTTGCAAGCCAAAGTGATTACAGTTATTTTTGTGACATGTGACACATAATTAAAAAAAAAAAAAAAAAAAAAATCCATTGGAAATATGCAGCGCGCACAAAAAAGTAAATCCTTTGGTTGAAAAAAGAGTTTAAATTCATGGAAAAAAAAAAAAAATAAAAAATCACGTGTATTGGACACATCCTTATTCGCGTACCAACAAACAAAGTGATTTTGTAGGTGTGCTCCAGTGTTGCTGATATTGGTAGGTTTTTCTTTGCTGACAAACTGCTTGTTATTTTGGTAATGTCATACCCCCCAATAAGTTTGCTAACTACGTTTTCTAAAACTTTCGAACGAATATTTCTAGGATGAAACCAGTTCTAGAAAGGTGCAACATTATTCCATACTATTAGTTTGGGATTCGTAATCAATATGGTGCACCTGAACAATGTCATTGTATCACCAATGTCTTAATTGATTCTTCGGAAAACAAAAATCATTGCTTAGCAGTGTTTCTGGATGTTAAACAAGCGTTCGATAGAGTCTGGCACCATGACTTATTATTCAAATTTAAGTCTTTACTTCCAGTGCTTAAATCTTATTAAGTGAAAGATATTTTTATGCAAATATATAACAAAAATTTTTGGATAATTTTAGCATACATGCTGGAGTGCTTCAAGGAAGCTTTCTTGGTCCCACTTTGTACACAATATTTACTTCTGATATGTCGACTACTGAAAATGTTACTTTTGCTACATATGCAGGTGACACTGCCTTATAAGCTTCAATGCACTCATCATATGATGTTATAAATCTTATCCAAATTCAACTTGATAAATTACAAAACTGGCTACAGAAATGGAAAAGACAAATAAACACGGATAAGTCAGCCCATGTAACTTTTTCCATGCGAAGAGGAGACTGTTCTGATGTTTATCTAAATGGATCTCAAATTCCTAAGTAAAATTCAATTAAATATTTGGGTCTGCATTTAGATAAACGGATAACATGCAAAGAACATATCAAAGCAAATTTTTGGGATGTTTTTGAAGTTGCTTATATTACCGGAAGGACATGAATATGAATAGTTCAAAATTTTAAATGTCTAAGACATGACATCGTCTATAAGTTCTAATACTTTACTTTTTGTTGAAAAACTTCAATAATCGTTTGACCGGCTGGATTTTCTCAATATTCGTTTTGATGAAATTTGCTGATGCTATATAAATGTTCGATTTGATGTCAAATCAAAAGATATTGTTGTTAACAGAAATTTTTTATGGACAAGAGACAAATAGCTCTTACCTAGTTAATCCACATACAGGGAACTCAGTGGTATCAAATGTTTTCCTCGGCCATACAAAACCGCCAAATGAAAGTTTTCCCCGAAAAGTTGGGTTAAAAAAAAAAAAAAACAAAATCGGTTGCTAACAACAATTAATAAATCAATAATTTTTTATCAAAAAATATTTTTGTATTCAGAATGAGTTAATCAAGACTGATTCGATTTGCTTACTTAAGCATCGATTTTTGCGGATTTAGTGTGTTGCTTACGTCATATCATTGATTCGTGTGTAACACATGACATATGAGTGACATTAAATTAAATGTTATAAGATTACACGGTACGGCAGGACAACGATTTCCAATGAAGAAATTTCGAGACAAGTTAGATTTGACAATGTTTTCGCATGAAGCTATCCAAAAAATGTTGAAAAAACTGAGTAAAATGTTTTTGATATTCCTGTCCTTATTTTTAGATATGGAGACTCAAAGTTTTTAAGGAGCCAATCTAGTTTTCAGATTATTGTTCAAATTTGTTTTTAAGGCCTTAAAAATAAATTCAAAGAACTACAAAAAAAAAGTGTCGCTCGGAACTCTATAAATTGCAAATCCCTTAATAAATTTGAAAAAAAAAAAAATTTTAAAACTAAGGTATTTTAGCAACAATTACAAAACTTTTGTACCAAAGTTCTGTATTTGAGAGTTCAGTTTTCGAGATATAACTACTTTTTGAAAATTTGTCCTCAATATTTCGAAATATCTTTATGTGAAAACATTGTCAAATAGCAGATCCACGGAAATCGTATTATCGTAGTTCGTGGGTCTGTTTTATATACCTCAGTAGATCGGATACAAAATTAAAGTTCAATTCTAGATTCAGTGAGTCTTAAATAGAGCTGTTGTTTTTCATCCGATCTTGATTCGCAAGAGCTTAAAACTTTCATAACAAAATATTTTACTGACAAAAGTAATTAAAATAGAACTTATTTAGTTGTTCACTTAGGAATTGATAACACAGGACCACGAAAAAAAAAAAGTCCTGTAGTAGAAAGTTGAGGTACCATACGGTATGGTTTTCAACGAGCTAAAAACGAATCCGAGGTCAGAATTAAGCCATCACCCCCAGATTTTGAGATATCCTTGCTTAAAGTTGCAGAACGCGCTGTTTTCAGGCTTATGGTGCAGTTCCAGGAAATGTGGTAGCTCCATTTTTTCAATGACATCGAATAGCCACAATCTTCCTTATAAAACTCTGCTTTCTTACTTTTCCAATTGGACTCTTACTTTCAGAGTTATCTTACTTTGAAGTAAAGGGTTATCATTTTTATATATTAAATGGATTTTACGCTACAAATTTAATGTAGTGCTTTGTATGGGGGTTGAGATACGTTTACTTCAAACGGTGATATCTCGGGAAGTAAAAGTCCGATCGAAAAATTAGAATGTATAGTTTTATAAGGAAGATTATGGCTATTCGATTCCATTGAAAATATGGAACTACATCGTTTCCTGGATCTGCACCATAAGCCTGAAAACAGTGCTTCCTGCATATTTAAGCAAAGATATCTCAAAATCTGAGGGCGATGGCTAAATTCTGACCTCGGATTCGTTTTTAGCACATTGAAAACCATACCGTATGGTACCTCAACTTTCTACTACAGGACTTTTTTTTTTTGTGGTCCTGTGTTATCAATCCCTAAGTGAACAACTAAATAAGTTCTATTTTAATTACTTTTGTCAGTAAAATATTTTGTTATGAAAGTTTTAAGCTCTTGCCAATCAAGATCGGATGAAAAACAACAGCTCTATTTAAGTCTCACTGAATCTAGAATTGAGCTTTAATTTTGTATCCGATCTAAGAAAAAACTGAAGAAACCAAAAAGAGAATACTATCAACAAATTGATATACTGGGTGTCTTAACGTCCCAGAACGGTCAAATATTTCGAGAGTGGCACTTTAGTTCAAAACCAAAAAAGGAACGCTTGCCCAATATTTTCAGGAAAGCTATTCAACGATGCTAATACCTGCCGTTGCCTCCGCTGCTTAATTTTGTGTCTCAATTTTCGTCGAAAAAGCTTCTAATCAAAAAACGAAAAAAAAAAAATAAATTTTACCAATATTTTTAAGATTTATTTACATATATTTTTAATTTTGTTTTTGCCAATAACAGCGCCATCTATGCCGAATAAGAAAAAATGTTTTAGACAAAAGTATCGTTTTTTTTTTAACAAAGAATCCGAATCCTCAACAGAAGTTAGGGGCCCCAATTTGAAATTTTGAATCTGCCCCCGGATTTGCATAGTTGAATAGCTCTCTTAGTAATATGGGACACGTATTTTTTCTTAATATTTGACCGCTTTGGGTCTTTTCGGACACCCGGAATTTCATATCATATTAAATTATGGGCCTTATAATGAACAAACATGGTATGCGATTGCAAAATACAATTTTTTCGAAAGTTAAGTTATCGGAAATAATTTGGGAGAATGAGTATTTTGAAATTTGTTATAAGAATTTATTCTACGATTTTTGTATGGAAAATTTAAAACTAAATTTTCGAAATCCTTCTAACGGTTTTCAACTTATGGCAGAATTTTTCTAAAAGCTATACCATGATCTTCGGATAGATATGTTCCGAAACCAGATCGAAGTGATACTTTTTGATTGCATAAGTTTTTTATATTAAAAAGCTTAATATAATTAAAAGATATATCATGTGCCACCTAAGCAAACTTGACCCAACACAGTGGGTTCCAATAAATTTTGAGTTGAATTGTGATGACGACAAAATCGGGATATGGGAATATTTTCGTAATGATTTCAGAACTATAAAACTACTTCAAGCTGCTTGGTTTCGCAAGTTACAGCCTTTTACATATTTTTTTCTATACATACTATACAGAAAAAATTTAAATCAAAATGTCATGGACTCAAAACAAAATGGTGTCAAATTACTTCATAACGCTTATGAAATGAGTCTTTGAAAAAACTTCCATTACAATAACTTTTGTTCAAAAACGTAAATCCTACAGAACAACAGCTGATACTAGGAAACTTAAAATAGATTAACCAAGTAGCTTCTTCTATAATATTATTATAGTTTCGATCATAATTGTTTAAAGAGGTTCTTAGTTTTGTCACTGAGATAACGTTTGTTGAGTTGATATCAACTTCAAAGTAATCAAACTTTTTTGTTTCTTATTTAAAGCAGCATTTTCAATATTATTAATAGAACCTTAGATAGAATTCTGTCTTGGGTGGATGTAGGTTTTGTACTATACAACATGAACTTACTTTTGTACTGATTGCATTTACAAAGTTACCACTAACTAAGCATTCATATCAATAATTTATTTTTGAAGTCAATTGAATGAAAAGTACAAGTTATGCAATAACTGTCCAACGGAAATTTATAATTATATGTCAAAAATAAGTTGAAAAGTCAATCTACAATAATTACGTTTATATTTAATATTCAAGATGGTAATACAAACGTAATTGTCTTTTACAGAATTAATTAATTGTCAAGCTTTAAACACTTAATAATGCATGCAGCTCAATTAATATAAGATATGTATTTCCAAATTTATTTTAACAAATATGTAAATTATTTAAAAGTATACTGTGAATGAAGCCAAAACTAACTAATTACCATTTGAATAAAATTCAATTTAATTTCATAACAAATGCTCGTAAATATCCTTGAGCGAACGCAATTATTCAATCAAATACAATTGATGTTGATGCTGTAAAACAATGACAAGTAGAAGAATACAACAAAAGTACAATGACAAATATAAAGTATGGAGATGTAAAGATGTCGATGTAATAGAAGATGCGAGAAAAAATATCCTAAGGGTGAAAATGCTTCAACATACACTATGAGTAGTACTGATGCTGCTGCTCCTTTATGTACACATGGATAGAATTTCATATACATATACGAACATACAGACAGACACAACAAGACAATACGAGCAGTAAAAGTTTTGCAACTAAACATGAACAACAACAGCGACAACAACAAAATGAAAACCAACAATAGCAAAGTTGTAAACAATACAGATGTATTGTTTTTGTTTCAGTTGTTGTTGAAATATAAATAAAAAAAAAAAAATATGTAAGGAAACAAGTAAAATGAAAATAGAAATAAAACTAAAAGAAAAGATGTATTTATACGCTGACAGCAAAAGCAACTTGGATATACATGGTACATGTGTATTGAAAGAATATTTTTGGAGAAACATCAATTTATTTATATGTCAAAATCTGAATATTTTAATATTATATATTAAAAAAGAATTTAAGCTCAAATGTTGGAATTTGTAGGGAACTATTGGATCAAAAATATACATCTTTTTCAAGGAGGTTTTTTGTTCAGCATTTTCGGTGAAAATAGAGATTTCTAGATGAGAAACCCTGCTTATGCCTTGTTTGTATAAATTCAGTTTTACAATTATTTTATCGGATGCAGTGTTACTCAAGCTGACCTTTTTGGACTCTGAATATTTGTTTAATTTCCAGTTTAGTATTGTCCAGATGTCTTCTACAAAGAATAGAAAGATAATAAGCGTTTTATATTTATCCCATAGTCAGTTTCCAGAAATCTATAAAAGCAGTTTTCAAAAAGCATTCAAAGAGCATTTCGAGATGTTAGTTGAACCTGTACTATATTAGAGCGAAAGCCCGTCTCGCGAGTTAATCCAGCAAAAACAGAGCTAATGCTTTTTATTCAAACTTTAATCTTCCTCAAGTTAATGAGCTTAATGGATCGAAATCTAAACTGGAAAGATAGCATCAAACAGAGGTGAAAGAAGGCTTGCATAGCTTTCTGTGCCTTCAAGAAAGCTTTCAGTAAAATATGGGACCTTCAACCAAGAATAATACTTTAGATGTACAAATCCGCAAGGTTAAAATTAGACAAAAATAGAAAGAGAGAGCGCAAAGACCGCAGGTGTAATTGTAACGGGAGCACTTCAATCGTGACCTTCCGCAGCGCTGACTGAGTTATTTTTACAGCCTGCTACTTCTCATTTTAAAGCTGCTGATTTATGCACCCATGGAAGCCGGCTTTTAGATTCAATAGCAGTATGGTCATTGTTCCATCATTGATAACCTGCAAAACGTACTTTGCAGCTCAATAGATTGAAACTGTCCAATACTCAGTTTTGATAAAACTTTCATGTATGGCTTCCCGAAAGAGTGGGAAGATGCCGTGGTCAGTCTTAACTTTTCTACCACTGTTTACATCGCAGGCTTCAAGATGCAGTATGCTGTTGGTGCGGAAGTCTTTTCAGAATACTTCAAATTGCCTCAATCTTATTGCTTAGATTCAAAAAGCGTCAGGCAGGAGTTTTGACCATCCTCGAAGCTTGCAATTAATTGGATAATTTTAAAACCAGTTTCGGAAAGCCAGACTGCTATCAACACATTGAATTCAGCAATTATACTGCCCAAATCAGTAGCAGAATGCAAGGTAAAATTATTCAGACTGGGGCGTTGATACGATCTTACTCTAATTTTGGTTCCAGGCCATACAAACATTGAGAGCAACGAAAAAGCTGATGAACTAGCAAGGAATAGCTGATGCTTTAACGTTCATACTACGCCATGTCTAATAAAGAAGCGAATCTTCTCATATTACTTAACCGAGTCAAATGCTAATTGGAAAGCATTGGCTAACAAAAATTTCTATAAATAAAAAATTAAAATAAAACATTATATCGCTTGTCAATGGGAAGAACTTAATAAGTCGAATTTGGTGAAATATTAGAAAAATCTAAATTTTGGCTTGGGATGTTCATCTCCGAGTGGCAGAAAAGTGGAAAAGTGCTGATGTCAACAATAAGACTGTAATTTTGTATCGGTATCGATGCACTAATAATAATGTGACATCCTTAGAAAAAACATATCTGCGCAAAGTTAAAGAAAGCAACTGTTGGATAAACTTTTACATTTGAGTGCTTTTGACAAATTAAAAAGAGTATCGATTTTGCTAAATATGGCTGTAATGCGTTACGCAGCCAACAAAGGCAGCATATGTTAGCAATTTAACAGCTAATAGGCGAATCGAAATGAATGTGAAACAATGAAAATGTTGCGTTAACATTTGTTGCAGCCGGATAAATCATTAACAGTTGTCATATACAATTATTGATAAGAAAACTTTAGAAAAGTTTACAAAAATGTAGCATTTGACACAGTGTGGAGGAAAAAATGTAAACACTTTCAGTTGCAAAATCAAGGCTTTATATGGTTTTTACTTTTGTAAGATATTAGTAATGTTTGGAATGATTGAATGTAATATGCTAAAACTACATTTTGTATAAAATTTATTGTGCAAAAGCCATTTTGAAATCATGCAAGGATTATTTTTCTAAAACACTTTAACTTAATAAATTCTGTTTTTATGTGTCTTTCGGATCTCGTTTTTCAAAAACTGTGTTATAATGGAAATATGTATTTCACAAAAATATTCTGCTAATAATTTCACTAGGGGATATTAAAGACAAGAAATGCTCAATGTGTAAAATATTTTAAGATAATTGCAGTTCATTTATTTGTGTAACGATATTACCAAGGATATGGCTATATTACATTATATATAACATATAACGTCTTTGTTGACAATGTTGACGCATTTACGACATTTGTTAATTAAAATGAAAAAGAATTTTATTAAACTTTTTATACCCTACACCCAGGGTATATTCACTTTGTCCTTCCGTTTGTAACGCAGAGAAGGAGGCGTGGCAGATATAAAAAAGTATATATATTCTTGATCAGCGTCACCTCCTGAGTCGATATAGCCATGTCCGTCTGTCTTGCTGGCTGGGTGGCTGACTGGCTGGCTGGCTGGCTGTGTGTGGAAATACACTTTTTGGGAAAACTAAACAAGATAATTTAATAAAATTTGGTGCACAGCCTTCGGCGTCAAAGTTAGCTCGGAGGATTGAAAATGAGCAAAATCGGTCAACGGACACGCGTACCGCCCATACAAAAAATATATTCAAACTGCAACCAAAATACAAATAAATACTACGAATTGTAAGCGCAAGCTCTGAACAAAAACCAGGAGAATTTAGACAAGAGGGCGTGGCACCTCCCATATAAGCAAAAGGTTCAAAACGCTATACTGAAAACATTTTTTGAGATAATCCAACCAAATTTCACTCAAATGCTAAGAACTATAAGTTTAAACTCTGAGAAAAAACTGGGTGAAATTGGACAAGAGGGCGTGGCACCTCCCATATAAGCAAAACTTCCATAATACTGCTGTGTAGGGTATTTAATGTTTGGCCAGGCCAAAGGTAACACCCTTACTAGTTTAATTTAACTTAATTAACGTTTAATTAATTGAGTGAAATTTAATGAACTTCACTATGCACACAGTTATTTTTTTTGGTCATTGGAATTTATTTAAATGAAAATAAAAAAAGAGATATAATTGAAGTTAATTGTAAGCAAACAAAAAAAAAAAAAAAAAAAATTTAAAGGATTAAATTGGGCTTAGCATAGTTATATAACATTGATATGGTTAATACTGCACATACGTGCATAAATATGTATGTAAATTAGGATGGCTGAAAAATACTAAAAAGTATTCTATATTAGTTCTTAACCCTGGAAATGTAAGTTTATTTGAAAGATTTTTTATTTGGTAACAGCTTCTATGATTCTTAGCTTAAAGAAGTATTTAGCTCAAAATCAAATTTTTTGTATGAAGAAATGGATTGAAATGGATTGAAAAGTCACATTTCTTCTTGAAACTTTTATTATTGTAACAGGATCTAATGCACCTCTTAAAAGTTTACTTCAGCTCGTGATGATCCAAATCAGTCTTGTCCCGGTCATTTTTCGAGGTCAAGACAATGATATAATTTTTGAGACCATGATCAAGACTTCATGCGATAGTCTTGATCTTTCTTTGTCTGCTCATTACTAGTTTCAGCGCCAGCAATATCGGTCTATTAAGATTTTTTTCTATTTTTTAGTCTTTCACACCTAAGTAGTTACCACATTTAATGGAATCGCCTTCGTATAAAAATGAATTCTTTGCGTTTGCTTACCTTTAAGTTTTTTTAATCACCCTAATATAACATACATACCTATGTCACTACATTGGAACGTGTGTTATTTTTGCATATTTTTAGATTAAACATTTTATCATTATGTTTATCAATTATGGTAATAAATAGCAAGAGCACAGCAGAATGTCAAACTTTTGAACTGACACAATTATTTAAATTTTTTCACAATACAAAATTAATTGCTGCAATCACTTTTTGCAGCGATTTGAATATTTTATCGGAGAGATTTATAAATGCTTTTAACATAATTTTATTGCAAAATTTTTCAAAAATTAATAATTATTGCTATTAAGTAAAAAATTAGTAGATAAATGCATTTTTAAAATTATCGTACAATAATAAGTATACTTTGGTTGACTTGTTGCACTGATGCAAAAAGATAATAAAATGCAATATATTTTGAGACCATTCATCTTAAAAAAATTATTATGATTCAAAAAAAAAAAAAAAAACACAAGTAAGGGCGCTATTTGAACACGTAAAGTATTTCATAAACGAATTTATAACGGACTCGCTTTTAATAATGTTAATGTTACTCATACAAAAAAAAAATGTTGAAGTGCTTATTTTTTAAAAACTATCGGCTTCAAAATAAGCTTATCATGTTAACCATAAGTTTGGCAAGCCTTGAAGTACCGAATTATCCATTAAATTCTTCGAGCTTGTGACTTACAGGCCAAAAAAAATCACAAGAACCTCTTTCTAAGCAAAAAAAAATCAGCAAAACCGTTTCGCTGCCGCTAAAGAGCATGTCGAAAATGCTTCATTTTAACTCGCCCGCAAATATAACGTTCTCCCAAAAGCTTAAAACCTTCATGCCCTTTAGCGGCAGCAAAACGGTTTTGCTGATTTTTATACCCTACACCCAGTGTATATTTACTTTGTCCTTCCGTTTGTAACGCAGAGAAGGAGGCGTGGCAGATATAGAAAAGTATATATATTCTTGATCAGAGTCATCTCCTGAGTCTATATAGCCATGTCCGTCTGTCTGGCTGGCTGGCCGGCTGGGTGGCCGGCTGGCTGGCTGGGTGGCTGGCTGGGTAACGGCTGTGTGTGGAAATACATTTTTTTGGGAAAACTGAGCAAGATAATTCAATGAAATTTGGTACACTGCCTCCACCGTCAAAGTTAGCTCGGGGGATTGAGTATGAGCAAAATCGGTCAACGGACACGCTTACCGCCCATACAAAAAATATATTCAAAATGCAACTTTAGGAGTAGCTTTTACGTCAATGCAACCAAAATGCACATAAATACTACGAATCAAAAGCCCAAGCTCTGAGGAAAAACTGTGCGAATTCGGACAAAAGGACGTGGCACCTCCCATACAAGCAAAATTTTAAAAATATTACATTGTAGGTTATTTATTTTTTGACCAGGCCAAAAGTTAACTTTTACCAGTTTTTACTTAGAAAGAGGTTCTTGTGACTGATGATGAGTTATAAAATTTGCATATTATACAAATTTCTGTTGATTTTTTATAAGTATTCTGTGTTCATTGTCTTCCTTTCTTTTGATAAAAAGTACTACTTAAATTTGGAATCAAAAAAGTATCTTCATTAACATTAATCAAAGCAAATCCGTTTTGAATTCATATTCAAAGTTCCTTACGGGATTGTAACGGATATACCCTGGTTCGAGTCCTACTACAGTTGGATTTTTATCATATTTTGTTTTGTAAATATACAGCTTTGACATTATTAAAAGAGAATTCGTTTTGAATTCGTATTTAAGTCCGTTTTGGGTTCGGAAAGGATCTGTCACAGCGGATTTTCCCGGGTTTGAATCATACCTTAGGCGAATTGTGATATTTTTTTTTTTTTTCTTACTATTTTTTTTTTTAAATGCTAATAAGCTCCTCAAAATGTTTTTTTTTTTTTTTTAATTACAGCATTAACATTATTAAAAGCAAATCCATTTTGAGTTCGTAATGGGTCCGTCACTGCAGATTACGTTTTTTATATTTTAAAGGACTCGTAATGGGTTCGAAACGGATCCGCATCCATTCTTGTGCACATTGGGATGACATGATGATCCGAGTTCGACAATTTTTTGTTCAGAACTCGTAAGTAATGCTTCCAGAACTAAGTACTTAGTATGTATTTTGTTTGAATTCCCGTAAACAATGTTGCAAATATAGCGTTTCAAGTAATTTTCTTTTGTATGGTCGGTAGGCGTGTCCGTTATCTAACTTCTATCAGTAGGCAGTGTACAAAATATCATTGAATTATCTTGGTTCCAAAATTTATAAAAAAGTAAATACCAGGGAAAGACAGATAGACAATCTCAAAAATGCTCGAAATAACTCGGACGATACATCAAATTTTTCGATTGGATTTAAATTTTACAAAAAAAATAATATTGTAAACATAAATTGCTTTTTACCTAAGCAATGTATGTACTTTATTTTTGATACAGTTTGTTGTCTGAAACTTAAAGTGAAATTACAGAAGGAAATTTTTTTTCAACATCTGAACCTTTATCTCCTGTTTTTTATGGGTATTTTCAAACAACTTTTCCAAAAATTGCATTTTATGGGGCCAAAATGTTTCACAAATGTGGAAAATTCCATGAAAAAGGAATACTTAGGCTTTGGTTCCCTGGTTCCTCCGCTGTCATAGATATTTTTCATTGGAAACTATTTTTGCCTTTTATTGCTAAACTCCCCATGGCAACGATTCATTCATAGTGCAGTTTCTAAGAAATCGTATGTGGTGCCGTTTTTCAAAAATCTCAAGTCTAATGAAATTTTTCATATGAAACGAAAAACCGTAATAAACTAAAACCAACGAGCAAACACAAGAATGGTAATTTTGGTTATATTTTCTGATGCCAAATCCGAAAACAGCACCAGAATTGCCTATTTGAAGAGTCGCTGATACCAATTCTGAAAAAACTCCGCGGTTGATTTCTTTTTAAATTAAAATCATTTTCGACTAGCCGTGAAAAGCTACTATACTGTGAGCTGGAAAAGTGTGTAAGGTCGAGCCAATATAGTTACATAGTCTTCTATTTGCATAGGTTGCAGAACGTTATTTTCCTTATGTACGTTCATTTCAATCTCATCATCAGAATCTTTTAAGTGTTGTACTATGCAATTTGGATCAGCAATGAAACATCGTCCATATCATTTTCAGCGTCAATATCTTTTCTTATTTTCAAAAAATTTTCATCATTGATTTCCAAATTCTCAAATTGTTCAATTTGCTATTGACAGTGCTTTGTTATGTACTGATTATGAGTACTTTTCACTCCCAAAAATCTATTGAACTACTAACCATGAGTATTATCTACAAATGCTAAAACATTCATATAGGTAAATATAACTAATCATAAGTTATTTCGACTCAATGACTTTTAACTGAATATTAGATAATAAAATTTGCTATTTTGCCTTGTTTATCTAAAACACTTTGTAAGTCTTCTTGCTGTGTAAATTTAGATAATAATAATTTTTATTTTTGTTTTTGAATACATTTTCCGGTCATTTGTAGATGGACAAATGAATTTTTTCAAATGATTCTTAAGTATTTTATAACAATGTAATGCATCTACTAGCATGAACAAAATATGTCTTTTTGATTTATTTAACTTGAGCATTAATAATCCTCTTAATATTTAAATGTACATAATTTCGTAAATTCTATAAGTTAAGATCTGATAACTCTTACAGTAGCTATGCTTTGTGTTTCTTTACTGAACTGCAATTGGCTTATTGTCAGTCTATGAAACTTAAATAAAAGATAAATAAAATGCACAATAGTCAAATCTTAAGATACAAAACTTAAGTTGTTTTTGTGCACTGATTGCCCTTTGTGCTTGCTTTAACCCATTTCTCACCATATTCGATTTTTTAGACAATTTATTAAACAAATATTATCGCTAAGGTTTCAAATGTCGTTTTTTTAAAAATAAGGTAAGATATAAGATAAAATCTAAAGAAATAAATATAAAATTTTGCAAACATAGTGAAAAAATGGTTAAATATTTCGTCTTCAGGTTTAACATCATTGCTGACAGAAGTCGATCTGGAGTGGCATTCACTTCTTCGTTTTCAATTTAGTAACACTTGAGTAAACAAACACTTAAAAAAGCAGCAATAAATTGCATTGAAAATTTTATTTATTATTACAACTCTGTAGTATAGAACAATAACAACAATAACAATATTATCAGTGATAATAATAAGAACATCATCACTGTGTGCATCCATTCAATGTAACTTCATCAACGGAAGCAACAGCTTCTTACTGCTGCTGCTGCTGCTGCTGCTACTCGTGCTCGTAGTATATAATTTTCTCCTCATGTGTTTGAATGAATGAATGAATGAGTGAATGGACTTCAAGTCAATTTACAACAATAAATAATAAACTTAACAGACAGTCTGACAAATAATTGGACAGACAGCTAGACATTTATAGAGGGACAGTATGCAAGTGTACATGTGTATAATAGTTTGGACATACAAACAGACATACTTAAGTATGTGTGTATTATGCTGTAATGAGTGGTATGAAATCGTTTGTCATACAATTACTGTACGTTGATGATGAACAAATATGCAATCTTTCAGCATAAGTAACACAAATGAGCACGCGTACTACAGTGGTTCGGAAATGCATATTCTCAATATAAAATTTACGCATTATTCTTAAGTTTCAAGCAATTCTTGTCTTTGGTGACTTTAGTGAAGCTTTTCGCTGAATTTTTTTGTCCTTTATCCTTCCGTTTGTAACGCGTGAAAATAGGCTTGGCATGTAAGGAAAAGGATATATGGGGCATTACATACGTAAACGGATAGCATTTTGCTTTTGCATCTCCGATTTTTTTGAAACGTTCTCGTCTTATAATACTAGTTGGGATTATCATCTATGATTTTTTTCAATTTTTTTCATCAAGCCTTTTCAGAGATATAAATTTTAAAAAACTAAAAAAGCTCCAAAAACAACATTTAAGTAGTAGTTTTATGAAATGCTCATAACTTCGCCAAAAGTCAAACAAATCATGAAATTTTTTTTTAAAAGTTTTGTTTTTTAAGGAAATTTTTATAAAAAAACAAAAATTTTTTTTAAAAATTGTACTTAATATTTTTATTAAATTTTCAACTTTTAATACTAAATTGCTTTCTTTATCAATGTTTATACTCATCGATTTTTTTAAAAAATGTACTTACCCCTTTCATCCATCTCTTAAGGTGGCTCCCGTACAAAATTTTGATAAAAACATATAAAAAATTACTCATTGCCAGGAGAGGGAAAAAATGCTCACAGACCCTCAATAACTTTTCTTCTTCAATAATTTTTTCAAACGTATTTTCCCTTTTTTCCGCTTATTAAGGGGGCTCCCATGCAAAATTTTGATAAAAATATCAAAAAAAAACTGCTCATTGCCAGGAGAGGGAAAAAATTTTCACAGACCCTCAATAACTTTTCCTCTCCTACATTTATTTTAGACATACTACCCCATTTTTCCACTCCTTAAGGGGGCTCGCATACAAAGTTTTGATATAAACACCAAAAAAAAAAATCCCTATGGTAGGGAGCCGAAAAAAATGCTGACCGACTCCCATTGACTTTTTCTCCTCAACATTTTTCTTGAACATACTTTTCTCTATTTTCCACTCCTTAAGGGGCCTCCTATACAATATTTAAATAGAAATAATCACCTTTCAAAGATAGGACTGATTCTTTCGATTAAAGCCCAATTTTTTTCATATAAATAGTGTTTTCCCGACCTTCAACGGCATGGGGGCAGGTCAAATATTTTCCGATCGGGACCAACATTTTTATGCTTGATACTTACACCAATAGGAAATTTTTTAGCCCCTGCGAGCAAGGTTTTTCTCATTTTTAATTTTTCTCATATAAAATATGATAGTTTTGTGCAAGATTTTCATCTTTTTTCATCTTGATTTCACGGATGAGCCGATGCATAGATTTTTATAAAATGGTATTATGTAGATAGGGTTTACACCAAAGACCGATAATATTACCCTTATGTTTTTAAGTGGGCTGTAACACGCCCCCAAAATAGAGAAAAGCACATTTGGATAGGGTAGCATTAAGGAACGATAATATGATCATTATGTTTCCGAATCGATTTTTATGAAATTCGAAATGGAGATGGAATGTACTTTAAGAAGGGATAATAAAAACTATTTGTTTTTAAGAGTGCAGTGCCTCTGCTTCTTTCAATATAAATTGGCTTATTAATTTAAGTGTCCTAAATAATTTTTGAGAAACGCAATATATGTCTACTGTGCAATTTATTTCATTATTTGATTTCAAATAGCCTTCTCGCTTATTAACTGCTAACAGAAATTCATGTTAATTGCATGCAGAATTGAAATCGGATGTACATTTTTAATTTGTGTGATTTTTCAAGACCAATTTATTTGCAGAGTTGAAATCAAGTTGAAGGGCTACGCATAGAGTTTATCTCATTGAGTTGAAAATAAATTTGATGAAAAACATACTGCTATGTGGCCATTTAGAAATCTTAATAGAAAGAGTGAATCAAAAATGTGATTTGAGTTGCATTGACTGGTTCATTATAGAAAATTCAAACCTAAATTAATGAACAAAAATCCTCAGAAATTTTAAATATTTTATGTGCTTTAGCTTAAGATTGATAAATTTAAGCAATTGATTGCAGCGTGTTGCCATCAGCTATGCAAATATTGCTAAGTACCTATGCAAACTCTTTGGAAAATCTAAAACAACACTGCCAGCAAAGCAACGGACGATATTTCACAACCGGAAACGGAGTTGACATTATCTAATTAGCTAAGAATAACCGTTGAAACGAAATGATTTATCTGACTGTGCAGCATGCAGCACATGAAGATTTGCAGTGCGAACGACGCATACCAGCCATGAGCCATCACTACGAAATGAACGCCGCATCGCGACGCTCACCGCTTACGTCAACATGACAAATTCAAGCAACAGTCGAGTAAATATGCGCTGCTGTTGCGCTGTGTCCGCTGCGCGCAGCAAGCTTTGAGGGAGACATTTGCATAGTCGATGGTTGGATGTTGCTTAGACCGTAACATTCAGCAAGCAAGCAGTGAGGGAGGTCAAAAACCGAATCGTCTGCGTGGCGTACGTTTTGCGTGCGGTTTTTGCAACGATACGCTGCAAAACATTTAAGTTGACACGAATGGAAGGAATAAAAATTTGACTGCGTGAAAATTCTTGACGCACGCCATGCAGCGTTCATTGCTTTTGCCCATAGGGATGTTGAAATTTTATGCTGCTGCGCCGGTATTTTTAATTTTGTCAACTATAAAACAATTGAAATTGTTTGGTTGAATTATCGACTTTTTGCTATTTGACAAATGCAAATATTTCAATGATTGAAATCAATGTGCGGGTTTGTATATTCACTTCAAAATTTCATTGAAATTTATTTTGATTTAATTAGCACAATTCGGCCTAATATCAATTAATGGAATGGTGTGCACAATATGAGATTATTGGAATCTAGCTTGTCAAAGCTCAAATATTGACTTGATTTATAAATTTATTATGACTGGAATTTCTTCAAAAAACTCTACATTTTATTATTGTATATACATATTAAAAGTTATATATATTTTGCGAACTTGCTTTAACGGTACCTTAAGTGTAGAAAATATTACAAAAAAAAAAAAAATCAAATAAAAGTTTCTATATGTGAAAATCATGCCTGCAAGAAGTGTTTTACGTATAACTAAAGTATCTGAATTTTGGTTATTTCACTGTAATGACTTTCTAAAGTAAAGACTAAATTTCTTTCTTACAACTAGATAATAAAATAATCCCTAAATAAGACGAGGAGTTTTATTTACTGATTTTCTTACGCTGTTCGAGTTTTCGGGATACAGCTGGTTGTTAAAAAATACTTTATAGGCAGACTTAGTTTTAATGGGTTAAATAAAACATAATTATAAATAATTCTTATCCAAAGTACTTCTATACTGTAGATAAAGTTCGAAATTATCCAAAAAGAAAGTTAATTTATGATTTGTTTCCAAAGGAGGCATGGGCAGACCCATAAAAATGACTGTTCGAAAAGTCGAAAAACAATCTGTACACATAAAAATTTATTGCTGCGCGTTAGTCAAGCCAAAACCCGAAAATTTTTAAAAATTTATTTTTTTTTATCAGAACTTCTACTATAAAATTTTAATATTCGGATACCTAGAAAAAAACTGAAAATTTTTTGATTTTTCGATTAAAATGAAAAATACAAATATTTCGGAACAATGTTGCAACGGTTTTAATTAGAACTCTTTAAGCCCTATTCGAAACTCTAATCAGAACTCCTCTACGAATAGTAATTTTTAGATGCTTACTAAAAAACCGAAATTTTTTTCTAATTTTTCGATTAAAATGAAAAGTACAAATATTTTGCAAAAACTTTATATAATATTTTCTTAAGAACTCTTTGAGCAAAATCTAGAACTCCGATCAGAACTCCTCTATGACAAAATTTACGTTTCCCGATACTTAAGAAAAAACCGAAAATTTTTTTAATTTTTCGATTAAAATGAAAAGTAATAATATTTTGGAAAAATGTTGCAAGGATTTCCTTTAGAACTCTTCAAGCTCTATCCAGATCTGTAATCAAAACTTTTTTATAAAATTTATGTTTCTGAAAAAAAAAAAAATAGTATAAAGAACTCCAGAATTATTTCATGTGAGCTCAAAAATGTTATAAAAAGTCCTCTACGTGAAAAACATGGCGCTGCGCAAAAAACGGTACACCTCCGAATTTCGTGAAAGAACTCCGGAACTATTCCCAATGGACCAAGAACTCTAAAAAAATGTTCCGTTTTCGAAAATCATGGAGTCAACTTCACATGAGTATATCTGAGTGTACCAAATCTTTCGCAAGATTGTAAGCTATTTAGATGCAAACATTCACAACTCTAGCTTTTCTAGTTTGCGAGATACAGCATTTTGAATTTTGTCAACTTTGACCCGTCTAACTCTTCTATTTTAGAAGTAATCGCAGTTTAAAGTTTGTCATCTCATTTCTCTGTTCATAGTGGTCCTACCTACATTTCATCTACCAACACCTTAATACAATCACCACCATGAACGGAAAATAATAGTAAAACCGCCTTTACCGTGCTTTCTGCTTTTTTGTAGAACCGCCGATATAATTTCCGCTTGTGAAAGTGCCAGTTATAAATTGCCTAAGCCATACCATGAAGTTAAAGAACTTGGCCAAGTTCTATCTTATTCTTATTATCAAAGTGAAGGTTTTCTTGTGCATAAGCCATCGTATTCACTAACTCAAAAGACTGATTCTTTATTTTTCTAAATGATTTGACTTAATTTTCTTAAATGAAGCTGTTTTTACAGTAACAGTACACAATTAAAATCAACAAGCTTGTATGAAATCTACAGAAGACTTAAAAAGCGAAAACAAAACAGTGAATTCTTTAATTTGAAAGCACTGACTGACTTTGTATTTGTTTCCCTTCGATTTACTTACATCATCAATTTATGCTAAATTTAGAAACACAAAAGTTTCAAGGACACTTACGACACTTTAACCCAAATAATTTTGTATTCACTTGGGCTAGCACACATACACACACAAACCATTGTAGTAGACACACAAACACGCACAAATACTACAACTCACACATACATAGATTCCAATATGATTTGCATAATCTGAATTTAATGTTTTTCAAAAAAAGAAAATTCTAAAATTCAATGTGACATACAGTGGGGTAAAACACAAGCACACAAGTGAGAGAACATTACGCCCAATGACAACAGCACCAGGAACAACAACTTTTTGACACTTACAAACACATACATACATCAAAAAAATGCCATCAGATTGTTAGTAACATTGAAGGTGAATGAATGATAAATGCAAATCATGAGATGTAGGGAAAAGACTATGGTAGTGGTGGTGATGCAGAAGAAAAAACCGTAAAAGAAAGGAATTCAAACGCATAATCAGAATCCGAACATCAAAGTCAAGGATGGTTGAATATGCAAAAAGTATTTAAACGCTGTTAGGGCATTTCAAACCAAAAAAAGAAAAAATACAAAAATAGAAAATCGACAGTTCACAGTATACGTATATTGCTAGCGTGTGTGTGCTTGTAATTGTGTATGTCTGTCTAAAAGACTTGAGGCAAACTTGAAACTTTCGCTTGTATAAAAGTGTTTTTTTTTTTTTTTTTTTTCATCTGGAGCATAAGATTTATGCGCATATTGTGTGAATGAAATGATTTTTTTGATACAACTTTATACAGCAGACTTTCAAGACTGTGTTAATCATTTCATATTATGTGAAAAATTAAAGCTCTGTTTTGGTTTTGATAGCGTAAAATGTAAAATTTGGTAAAGAAAACTCTAATAAAGAAGATACAATCTTGGGATTGAAATTATGTAAAAGACATAAAAATCTAAAAAATTGGCAATAGAGCGTTTTTATTAATCGTAGTATTAAAAAAGTTTAAAAAATTTTGTTTTTCTAAATTGTAAAAAATTACCTTTTACTTATGGTTCATTGCACTGCCTTTTCGGAGTAGGTCAGAACATAAAAAACAATCAGTTAAAAAATGTCCAAGTAAAGCTTTAAAGTGCATTTCAAAATTAGACAATCATGTCGGCAAATGCTTTCTATGTCTACTATTTTGAATGCCTGCAATCATTCGGTGCCGAAAAAATAACAAAAATACTACATTGTAAATATAACTGATGAAATCAAAACTAAAGTCAAGCTGAACGGAGTAAAAAATGACCCCTGAAAACAAGAAGATTATCGTATTTACTTATTTTACTATGAATTCCGATTAAAAAAAGTGCAGAAAAGACAGTGTAAGCGATTTAGTTTTGATATGTGAATCATCTTTACTATCAATTTATTCTCACAGAATGAGTCTTCATCGAAAAAGCTGCAATTGCACATTCAAAAATATTTAAGACAAGTACAGAAAGTCTGTTGGCCGAGTTTTTAGTTTTTTTGGATGTTTTTTTTTTTTTTGGGATATTTTTGATAATCACCGCCAATTTGAAAGAACACTTCAAAAATGTCCTTTCCCAATTTTTAAGGATTTCTTTTAGATGCAAGTCAATGCACTTGGAAAAGTTATCAAAAGTGACATACATAATCTTCGAAACATAATTTGGGACCGGAAGTTACAAACGTAATAAAGGATTATTGCAAGCAAAAAATTTTTTTGAGAGACGAGGTCTAAAAATACCAACCCTTAAAAGTATTGACGACATTTCAACAACACTTTCTGAGAAAACGGATGCTTTTGCTGATAGTTTTATGTGCTCTTATGCATTATATTATTTTCGCATGTCTTTTGCTAAGCCATTCCACGAATTCTTGGAAAGAAACAAATAATATCCCAGTCTTAAAACATAATAAAATTTTGTAGACTGATTGAAGATCACATTGAACAGAATAGTATGAGGATGGTTATTGAAAAATACCTTGTCGATGGACCTTTGTTTTAAAAAAAAATATATTAAAATTATAAAATAGAGACAAAAAAAAAAAATAAACTTATGATGAGATTTTATAGTCAAAGAACCAAACTATCTTTTACAATCCAAAAGTCAACACCTAAACGACCCAGGTATAAGTCAAAGTGAGGTGTTCGTGACGCTAAAGTTCGCTTAAATTTATTCCATATGTGAAGGTAGTTTGGAGTAAAAGAAATACCGTCACACGGGGGAAGGGGATAAGTTTTGACAAATCGGCATCGACGATATGTGCCTTCAGGATTACGGACTATGAGGTGCTCACGAAACACTTTTGATAGTATATGGTATCTTATGGTACGGTATGGCCAACGTTCGATTAAACGAACTCTTGACTTTCCATCATTCCGGTAAAACAAGTGAGAATAAAATTTTTTTTGGAATTAAAGGGGGCCAATTACTTTAAGAATATAATTTATATCAAAATCTAAAATAGTTTTTGCTGCGTGGCCGAAAATGAGTTAAGAAACCAAATAAATATTGAAAAAAAAGCAACAAACATATTGAAATGATATACCGTATAATAACCAAGAACTCGAAGTTAAGTGAAAATAATAAACTGCTTTTGTAAAAAATTGCATTCCGGCCATTTATATGGTCGCCTTTAAAAAAAGCTATTGAGATATAAAATAAAGGTATATTTACTGCCATTTAATTAAGCTCTTTTGTTTCCAATTTTTGGCTCATGCAAATATAAATGAAATGTTTTTAAATTACATGGCACATTTTATAAGTTTTACGGCAACTTTTCTTTTTACTTGAATTAAGATCATTAACTACTTTGTCTTAGATAGTTTGTCCATACCTTTTATAATTGCAAAATTAATGTGCACTGAAAAAATTATTATCTTAACAATTAGTGTAATGAAAGATAAGAAATAAAAGTGGAGAAGGTGGTAGAAAAATTAGAGAAAAACTTTAGCAAATCTATTGAAATGAAAATTAAAACTACGCTCTAAAGTATGCTATAGGTAGACAGATATACACAGTCACTACCACTCCCTATGCAAATGGAATCCAACAAAGAAGCCACTGCAAAGAAAAAAACGCCCCTTATGAAATTTTAAACTTTTCGCATTACAAATGTTTTGCATTTCTTTGCTACTGCTGCTTCTTCTTCTTCGTTTTCCATTTTAATTTTCGTACTATCGTGATTATTGCAAAAGTTTACGCCAACGCATTGCCAAAGGAAATCAACAACTGCAGCAGTGGCGGCAGAAGCTGAAAAGCTTTATTTCAACAACAGAGCAGCAGCAGCAGCAGCAACTTGTAGTAAAAGCTGCCAAGATTTCTGTTTTTTTTTTTTAATTTCTTCGTATTCTTCTTGCTCAGGTGCTTGGGAGCTACAGCTTAAGTTCTTAAGATTTTTCTCATTAAGTTTTCGAACAGCAATTTTTCTGCTGCATCCACCACTACTACCTACTACTACTTAGAACATTACAACATTTTTACCGCCAACTGCAAGACGTTAATGCCTTGTAAATATAGTTGTTGTTGTTGCTATTGCTGTTGTTCAAATTACCAACAACTACTGCTTTAAAGCAATAATTTCAACAACAGCTTAAAGAAGAATACACAGCAATAGCTGGAACTTTACGTTTATTATCAT
The DNA here is from genome assembly GCA_951812925.1 of Calliopum simillimum. Lineage (NCBI taxonomy): Eukaryota > Metazoa > Arthropoda > Insecta > Diptera > Lauxaniidae > Calliopum > Calliopum simillimum. The sequence continues at coordinate 17,976,431 of OX638372.1, read as the reverse complement.
AATGAGGCTGCTGTTTGCGTCTCCTTATCAAAATGTACGTAAATCAGCAGCATAAAGTTACTGCTACTTTTCTTCGTTACTCCGTTCTATTTACTACCTTTTTAAAGAATTTCAATAGCACTTAAGCTGGTCGTTTTGTTTTCTTGTAGGAGCAATATAGTTTTAAGCTTTAGTTCATAGCTTTATAGAGATGTTTTGCTGCAAAATTTTATAATTATTTTGGTCATTAATTTCATTATCTATAATTAATTCATTGATATCAAAAAGTATTTAGAAACACTGTAAGCACAATACTATTGTGGTGAATAAAACTTTTGCGTAAGATTACTGAAAGTGAAATCTGGTATTCTTCAAACTTAGTGAACTTAATGCTGGAACTTCTCCACCGAATGTCTGGAAGAAAACTATCCTTAGAAAAACCTTAATAATTATTTGATACAATTAGTGATGAACAAGACAAAGCCGTCTTGGTCTTGAATTCTGAGAATTGGTTTTGATCTTGTTTTTGATATTCAGTCTTGGTCTCGGTCTTGGTCTTGAAAAAAAATTTTAAGATTGTAGAGTATTCAAAATTTTCAAACATTATTTTTCCAAAGCAATTAGGTTTTTACTTAAAATGCCATATTTTGAATTGACTACTAACCTATTAAATATAAATAAATTACAAAGACTGAAAAGCAATATTGGTTTTGGTAATCATCGTGACCAAGATCAAGACCAATCCCATAGCAGTCTTGGTCTTCAAATTATATCAACGTCTTCATCTTTAAAATTTACCAAGACCAATACCAATTTTGCTCAACACATTTTGATTCAACATATCATGTCATGCTCATCCATCTATAACTTCCATTATGCCATTAACCGATATTGGCCCAGAGGGATAGTTTCTACCCTTAAACTTAGATAGAGATTTCTATGAAACTAATATAAAAACTCTTAAAATTATTTTTTAACTCATATCTGATAACTGAAATGTTGTCTTTTATTTATGACGATAAGCTTGGGTTTGCCATACCCACACCACCCCATCACATTAACCGAAAGTCTCGAAGAAGATTATTTTTGAGAAAATAACTAAAATATTTTAATATTTAAAATGATAACATCAGCATTTTTTTCATGTTTCTAAAAGTCGGTAGCTTCAGTATGTGAAAAAATAATTCAAATCGGGATTGCTATGCCTGAGATATCCAATGTCAAAATTGCTGTGGTAGTTTTCTACCCCTTGGGCTAATGTGTATATACTTTTGGGTTAATTTTGACGATTTTTTACGCCATATTTCGGGAGCAATATATGTTCTGATTCCAAATTCTGAAGGTTTTTGACATGCTTAAAACAATGCCGCAACCAGTTTTGTTATACGAGAGGCACTACTTATATTTCGGGAACTAGCAACACTAATGTCAATAGCTAAAATCTGGCAACACTATATTAAAGTTTGACATTTTTTACCATAAACGTGCTCACAACATTTTGATGTACAAGTGCTATTTGTTTTGATTCCAGCGAGTTAAGAAAATCAATTTGGCCAAAAAATGGAAATTTCAAGAAAAGATTTTCGTTGGATTATTTTTCACAACTTTCGACGTAGATTATATCAAAAAGAATGCGTCGATGAAATTAGTTCTTTATATGGTATAGTGAATTCAATCGAACAAAAGTTGTTCGTCGAAGAAGCACACCGAAGCAAATGGTCGCCTGTTTCTTCGACCGAATGAGTCATGTGGCCACTGTACCTCTTGAGCAACGTAGAACGATCAATTCTGAGTGGTACACTACCATTTCTTTGCCGGAAGTGTTCGGAGGAATTCGTAAAACTAACCCCCGGAGACGAATCATTCTCCATCATGACAATGCGATCTCTGACACATCTCGTTAAACAGGTGAATTTTTGAGCAGCGAAAACATCGAATTGATGACTCATCCTCCGCACAGTCATGATTTGACACCCAATAACTTCTTCTTGTTCACGAACATCAAAGGAAAACTGCGTGGTCAACGATTTACGAGCGCCGAAGAAGCAGTTGAAGCGTTCAAAACCATGTTTTTGAGGTGTCTCAAGAGGAATGTGAAAACTGCTATAAAAAATGGTTTGAACGAATGCAAAAGTGTATTGATTATCAAGGGGAATATTTTGGAAAACAATAAAGTAATTTTCAATTAAAAATGTTTGTTATTATTCCTATTCCCGAAACATAAGTAGTGCCCTACGTATTACGTCAAATTTTTGAGATATTCTTGTTTCAAAGTAAAAAAAAGCTGTGTTTTGGGTATTTAGCTTTAAAGTGCGCAATTTGGCCATGTGGTTACGTGGTCATGGATTACAGGAACATGCATGGGTTTCGGTGAAACGTAGAACATAAAACGGTTTTTGAAATAATGCATCAGTTTACTGTTTACTGTTTCTTTTTTCTAATACCAGGGTTTTATCTTTGAAAAAAAGAACTTTTCATACTAAAAACACAAAATGGCCACTTGATCACCTGGCCATGGACAGCTGAAATAAGAATGGATTCCAATAAAACAAAATGGGAATATAAAACAATTTTTGAAACATTGCATCAGTTTAGTTTAGTTACTTTTTCCTAATGCCGTAATTTTGTCCTTGAAAAAAAGTACTTTTCATACCAAGAATCCAATATGGTCACTTGGTCATGGACAACTGAAAGATAAATGCATGCCAATGAAACCAAATGGAATTCATAGAACATAAAATAGTGCAGTTTCTTTTTCTTAACGCCAAGATTTTATAATTGAAAATAAGGACTTTTCATACTAAGAACCTTATATGGCAACTTGGTCAAACGACCAAAGACCCCTGGAACATGTATGGATCCCTATGAAACCAAATGGGATCAATAGAAAATCAGCTTTTGAAAGAATATATCAGTCTGGTGTAGTTTCTCTTTCCTAAAGCCAGAATTTTATCCTCGAAAATAAAGACCCTTCATGCTTTAAGAACCCAATATGGCCACTTGGTCCATGACCACTGGAACATGTATAGATTCCAATGAAGCCAAATGAGATCTATTAACCATAAAATAGTGTCTGAAACAAAATATCGGTTTAGCGTAGTTTCTTCTTCCTTAAACCAGAATTTAATCTCTGAAAATAAGGACTTTTTGTACTAATCACTCAAAGTGGTCACTTGGTAGCGTGGCCACTGAAAAATGAATATGCGCTAAGTCTTCCGAGTGGTTATAAGGTGAGTAGGTTCCATTGATCATAGAACAACATTTAAAATGGCATATCAATGGAACTTTATAGTTTTTTTTCAAATAAACTTGCAAAAACTTTACAAAAACAAGTTTTGTTCCAAATTGAGTGCATGTATTGGCCCAAGTGGTAAAAAACTACCCCAACCGTAACTCGAAAACCGTTTGAGATATCCAAAAAATTCCAAAGGATTTTTCTTGATTAGGCCCAAGTTAGCCTGTGTTCAAAAAATTCTCAAAAAAATTTACCGGGATCGGGTACCGGGCCGAAATGGGTTAATAACTACTACTAATAAAACCAGCAAGTTAAAAAAAGAAAACTAAATAAGAACAACTTTCTGTACTGTCAAGAGACGTCTAGAAAGGCACATGTTATGACGTCAGGTTATGATTCCAAACAAAAACGCTTCTTCCATTTAACCCATTGCTTATACTTTGAAATATTAACATATGTTACAAATAAGTTTCAGACAATTTTTATCATAATTTCTACATCAACTTAAGTGATTTTTACTACCTCAACAAATCATGCCGTTGCAATAAATGAAGAAACAAAATAAAAAAAACCCTCAAGACGAAGATATTTCATACAAAAACAAAAATTCTGCAAAATGTACATTTCTGGCGCCCAATGCTGTTGTTGTCACCATCACGTCAGCTATTTTCGTCATATTTTTTTTCTCGTTTTTGGTTTGTAACTCCAGCAAAAAGCGCAAAAAACTAAAATGAACTCATAAGTAGAAGAAAAAAAAAAACTGCAGCCGCATCAAAAGTTAAGTGAACTCAACCGAACTTCATTTGCTAGAAGCAGCAGCAGCAGCAAAAGTATCAACAGCAACAGACTGTTGCTTATACTTCAGTTGCCGCCACCACGCCATATTTTTGTCATAAAAATGAAAAATCAAAAAATCTTTTTTTAGCTCCTTCTATACATCGCAAGATGTCGCGAAAAGCGTAGTGAGACATAGGAAACCATAAAAACACAACATATGTACAAAAATATATGAACATGCCGTTGCTAAAAATATTTTCTGGAAAACTGTTTTCATTCAAAGCAAAAAAAAAAAAATATTTTCTTTTTGGTCTTGTAATATTTCCTTAAAATTTTAAGAAATGAAATCTTTAGCAAAAGCAAGTGAGCGCTTTTCTTGTGTCACAGAAAGTGCAATAGATAATGCAACTGTTGATTATGAAAAGTGCTGGAGAACCATAAATGCTTGCAAAACTGTTTTCGAATGAATTGATATATCTTTCCTTAGGACACTATGGTGTTACAACATACAAATGACGTTTGAAATCATATTTAAAAGTGCTGTTCTATTTTGATGAAGCTTGTGTATTCTAGAACTACTTATTTCAATAGTAAGCCAAACATTTGATTAATTTTTCTCGACTAAAATCTGGTAGACATTTTTGGATAATTGGTTGTTCCTTACGTAAATTTTTCTACCAACAATCATGCTATATTTCAGTTTACATGAAGAACTTGCCCTCTCATAATATAAGAATTTACAATTCTTAATACACGGATATATTGGTGGATCTCCGTGCTTACTTACGTAGCCGATTGCTGGTGAAGTTGCTGGAAGCTGCTGAAAATTTTCTTCCGGGAAAACCGACGATTTTCCATTAAATAAAAAAAACAAAAAACAATTAAAAACCAAAGATTTTACTTTCCACGCAATAACCAAAACAAAGAAAACTGTCATCAGCTGTTTCTTGAACTAGTGTTGCCAACACTACTTAGCTGTGTTTGGATGATATCTTTTAAGCCTCAACTACACTACGCGTACTTAATAGAAGAATACACCTGCAGCTACATTGGCTCGACAAAGACATTTGTGGAAAAGATCTGAAAAAACTGGAAAGATGGAAAAAACTCATAAGTCTGATAAAATTATTAAGCCTGAAAAAACAAATAAACCTGGAAAAACCTCAAAAATCTTAAGACAAATCAGTGCAATTTGAAATTGATGAAATTTTTAATACTGACGAAATTAATTAAGTTGATGAAATTGATGATTTTTTTGAATTATATCGTCCTTATAAAAGTGAAAATTACTAAGTCAGTTTTCCCAAGTTTTGAATCATTTGGTGATTCTGGTCTAAAATATTATAATCTTTAGTTTGAAAAGACTCATTAAGCCATATCTCTGTTAAAAAATGGTTATTTTCATCATAGGAGTAAAAACAAAACAATGATGTCCATACAAAAAAATATACTTAATTTTTTGAACATCAAATATCTCAAAACTTGACAAACTGACTGAATACTTTTCGCTTGTATAGGAACTATATGATATTCTCTCACGACAAACAAACTTTTGACAAATTATCAACTGTACTTACTTACTACTCTTTAAGTTACACTAAGAGCTAAAATTGATTCAGAGCTCGACTTACTGAAATCTAAATTTAAGGAACTAGAAAATAAAGTTCAGGCTTTAGAAACCGAACTTACTTAGTTGCGGAAATTAAAAGCAGATTTTTATGAACACCAAAAGTATTTTGGGACTGAAGACTTCAGAGCCATTTTTAACAATATTTGTTTATTCATTAAGTTCCTGCTACCCTGTTTTTGGGATATTTTTAGCACGAAAACCAAATCCGCAATCAGCTTAAATTTTTTATTGCATCTGACAGAAACCGTGCCCTTGGTGCCTTTGGAAACAGTAGATGCAAAGCACAAAAAATCTGTCACATAACGTGACTTAGAATTCAGTGGTGACTGTGCAATATTTATCAAAGATAGACTAACACCTGATAGTCGCAAAGTTTTCCAGAAGCTGTTTCGTTCCTTCTCAATTCAAGGAGTTGTGCATGTGAGAGGTCAAAAGGATGACACTACTGTCTCTGTCTTATATGTAGAAGACTTGAATCAATATTTACTCCGGCAAAAGCAGGCTCAAGCTTCGAAGCCTCAAACTTCAGAGTCTCTAGCTTAAGAGCCTCAATCTACAGAGTCTCTAGCATCAGGGTCTCAAAATCCTGTGCACCCCTGTGATTTTTAACTAAAAATATAAAATGCAAAAAAAAAAAAAAAAATTTGGAGGCTGGTTTTAGTTTTGTTTGAAGATCCATCAAAGGTCTATCATCAGACGCACTTGCCGACATAGTCAAAAACAAACATACTATATTTACTTGACTGATTAAAATTTCTCGCTTTAAAAACATGAGATTTTTTGTAAAAAATTTGATGGTCATTTAGAGGTTGCTCATAGCCGTTTTCTGCAAAATTACGACTTATAACCTCAAAAGTGCTCAGCTCGGAATGGTCAGTGCGATAACTCCACTTGTAGTTTTCGAATATTCTAAAGTAAGCAGAGTGTTCAATAGACTGATTAAAAAAATAATAATTTCTGTAAATTCCACGAACACGCCCATTAATCTGAAATAAAGTACAAAAAAGTGACCTGAGAATTTTTTAAATTTTGTTCCTGGCCAAAAACTAAATACCCTACACTGCATATCAAGTATATTGTTAGGAGAGTATAAGAACAAATTGCTTACAATGGAAGTGCCACGCCCTCGCCTCCGAGCTTACCTTGATTTTGCGTAGAACTTGCATTTACTGTTCTGAGTGTTTGAGTAAAATTCGGTTAGGTTTTCTTAAAAAAATCTTTCAGTACAGCATTTTGAAATATTCGCTTAGATGGGAGGTGCCACGCCCTCTAATCTTACTTTGCCTTCTTTAAGCTCAGAGCTTACAATTAATGTTCTTCGTGTTTGAGTGAAATTCGGTTGGATTATCTCAAATCCAACCTCTTGTCCGAGTTTACCTAGATCTTGCGTATAGCTTGCATTTATAGATCCGAGTGTTTGATTGTAATTTGGTTGGGTTATCTCAAAAAACGCTTTCCGTATAATATTTTTAAACTTTTGGTTATATTGGAGGTGCCACGCCCTATAGTTCGAATTCGCATAGTTTTTGCTCAGATCTTATACTTATTTTCCCTAGTATTTATGTGTATTTTGCTTCTGTTATTGCAAATAATGCTCTTATTTTTGCATTTTGAATATATTTTTTGTATGGGCGGTAGGCGTGAACGTTGACCGATTTCACTTATTTTCAATCCCCCGAGCTAACTTTTACGACGGAGGCAGAATACTAAATTTAATTGAATTCTGTTGCTCAGTTTTCCCAAAAAATGTATTTCCACAAACATCCAGCCAGCCAGCCAGCCAGCCAGCCAGCCAGACGGACGGACATAGCTATATCGACTCAGGAGGTAACGCTGATCAAGAATATATATACTTTTCTATATATGCCACGCCTCCTTCTCTGCGTTACAAACGGAAAGAAAAAGTGAATATACCCTGGGTGTAGGGTATAAAAGTAATATCAGTTTCCTAAAATCACCCACATATTGTTTTCTACGCTAAGATACCAACTCCGATTCAGATAGAGCCAAGGTGTGAATAGCATTATCAATACACTGATGAAAAATTGGAAGCAAATCAAAGAAACAACCGTAACAACTTTGAAATCTGCACTTCAACTGATTTAAAGTAAAAATCAGCCAAAAAATTCTTTAAATACAAATGAGAGTTCATTAAATTCTGCACTCAACACAACGATTATAACAAACACAGTTACACTGCTCAGCCATCTGCCCCCACCCCTTATGCCCTTCTCCAGACGTGACCCAATGCGACGAGTCACAATGTGCTGCTGCAGTAAATATCGCTCAAAGCGTAAATAATTTACACGTAAAACCAATGCGTTGAAGAAAGGACTTAATCTTGAAAAGCCTGGCACGACCAAATACCAACGTTGGGATGCTTAACATTTTTGTTAATGTTGTTGCTACTGTTGTTGTCAACAATGATTTACGCTAGAAATACGCGTAAGATGAGCAAAAGGGAGAGAGGAAATAACAAAAATGAAGTCGCCACAATCACCGTCAACGTCAAAGTCCTGTACGCTACTCTTCGAAGAGTAAATACAATTTTTTCACTACCTACTACTTACTACCAACTAACTGGTCGCATTTGCACTTACAACTTCCTTTTGCTCCTTTTTCCTTGTTTGTGTTTTTGTTAAGTATATAATTTTTATTTTGCTATTTTACAGGATTTCTTTCCAACGGCTTTAGAGTGCGACGTGACACAATAACAACAGCAGCAGCAACAGCAACGTGTGGAGCAAAGTAATAGAGCGTTTCTGCTTTCACATCTCTAAGCGTTTTTCTATTTTTACGCGCCATCGTATTCTTTTTTCTTTGTTTTTGTATTGGAGGCAGCTACAAAACAGATTGAAATTTATTACGCATAAATCTAGGCGCGCTAACACCTGCTTTACGTGAAAATATGTGCGTGCAATACTAACAACAACAAAGAGAACTGTCTAAAGCAAAGTTGTTGTCAAAGGTCCTTCGTTTGCGCTTGCTGTCTTGCTTCAGGATCTTTTCTTCCCATTTTGACTTGACTTTCGAATATGATTCTTATTTTGTTTTTGCTCTATTGGTAACGGCTGTTGCCAACATGCCAACAGCTGGCGCGCGCAAGGACGTGACTTTATGTTGTTGGGTGGGTACTCTACGCGTTGCCTTATTATTGTTGTTGTTGTTGTTGTTGCATAGCCACAGGCGTAAATAACTTGAAACTGATTTTATGCACGGCTGGTAAATACGCCTAGACAAGTTTTAATTTATAAGCATATAATCGTTTAAGGAAGAGATAAAAAAGAAGTTGATGCTTCTTGGGGACGTCAGCAAAAGTAAGTGCATTTCTGCTTTTTATAGAAAACTCCTTTGTGAGTTTATGTCACTCAAAAGGACATACATGTGGCTATCACGGACGAGCCTTAGCTTTTGATCTTCTTTCTGAAGCTATTCCATACATACCCTTTATTTTCATTTTTTAGTTACCAGAGATTAATTCTGGACAATAAACTTTATTGAGTACGGGAAATGGATGAAACTAGTAGCAGAATTGCTTGGAGTGATCAGCTCCTTAAGCTCAAAATAATATTTCGGCTCAGCCTCAAGAACCAAAAAAAGAAAAATTATTTATGACTTAGGTACTCATGTGAAGTTGGCTCCGGTATTTTCGAAAACCGAAATTTTTTTACTGTTCTGTTTCCGTTGGGAATAGTTCTGGAGTTCTTTCACAACATTCGAAGTAGTCCTGTAAAATTGAATTAAAAATCGAAGGTGTTCCGGTTTTTTGCTCAGCGCCATTTTTTTTTCACTTGGAGCAGTTCTGATAACATTTTTGAGCTCAGAAGAAAAAGTTCTGGAGTTCTTATATATAAGGTATAGTAAAAAGAAATCCATAATTTTTGTATAAAATTGAAAAGTTTATTTAGAATATAGAGTAGAACGGGGTAATGTCGTGCACTGGCTGTTTTAGCCCAAAGAATTGAATGATTTACCAAGTGTTCGTAAGGTAGGGACCTGCTGACCTACTGAGCTTATGCATATAATACTAGCAATTTTCACCAGTTCGTCTCTACAGAGTAACCTTTTTTCAAAACGCACGCTTTCGGGACGATAAAAGTGTTTTTTTATCGGGTCAGAAAAATAATTTTCCTTCCGGGAAAATATACCAGGTAAGTGTTTTCTGAAACGAAATATCTTGCCAAAGAAAAGAAGTATTTGGTTTTCGAAAAAAATTTTGGGCTTCACCGAGTTATCGAAGTTGACCTTTAAAACGACCATTGGGGTTATGTCGTGCACATTCACTTACACAAACTTTATTTCTTGCTACACAAATGTTGTTACACATGGATGTAACCAATGCAATTATCTTTCGAGCGGATGCTTACTCGTTGCATTCGCTTGAGATGTACGGCTTTACGAGCATATCAAAGTTAAGTGCACGACATTGCCCCGTTCTATTCTACTTATAATTATCCGATCTAAGTCAAATATACGACATTTTATTGGATAACTTTCTGCCAATTTTAAGGTAAATTCATTATACCTTAAACCCTGGTCCTTATGATTAAAAAACTGTAGCAACCGATTTTCACAAATCTCTCTTGAAGCGAATTTTTCACCAGCAAAATCCTTCGCTATATACAGGAACAGGTAGTAATCACTTGGTGCTAAGTCCAGACTATATGGTGGATGCATATGAGCCTCCCAACCGAACTCTCGGAGCTTCCGATGAGTTACTAACGACGTGTGTGGCCTGGCGTTATCCTGATGAAAGACAACTCCTCTGCTGTTGGCCAAAGCCGGCCACTTCTGAGCGATTGCTTCCTTGAGACGGTCTAATTTTTTTTTTTGGTGGAAAAATTTCTTGCAAAAAAAAGTTCTGATCAAAGGTCTGGATAGTGCACGAAGTGTTCTAAAGAAAATCCTGTTTTTTTCATATTAATCGAAAAATCAGCAAAATTTCGATTTTTTTTCGAGGTAACCAAAAATAAAAATTTTATCGTAGACGAGTACTAATTCGAGAGTGAATTCTCTCATTCTCTAAGCATCGATATCTCCAAAACAAAGCGAGATACATATTTTAATTAATTTTTTCGACTAATTTTCGGTCCCATTATGTGAAAATATCGTAGAATCAAATTTTTTGTGAAAAGTTTCTGAATATTCTATATTTTCGTTATAACTAAGTCTTGATATCTCGAAACAAAGCGAGATATTAAAAAATGTATTAACTTTTTGACTTATTTTGGGTTGTTTGATGCGATAATATCATCAAATCATATCGGCGGAAATCGTAGTATCCCGTTTTCATTAAAAGTCCAATCCTTATCCCGATACTAATTCTAATTCCGGGATTTGGATGGTGTAATCTAAAAATCCCGTGAGTAATAACACCGCTCCACATGATTTTGCACAACTGAAAAAAAAAAAACCAATATATTTTGAAAATATGGCTAAAAATAAGTTGTACGTGTCTTCTGGATTTTCTGGATCGGGTAGAATTTTTTTTTAATTGGTCTTTGAAGTTTTTTATTCGTGTGTTGAGTCGTCATACTAAATTGAACGATCCTTATATCTGAGGTTTATCATGTCTTCTGATGACTTATGGAGGATGGTAAGTGGAATATTTTTGTAGAAAACTTTAACCCTCTACATCCCCCACAAATAGGTGATTTTTGACCATTTCTCAAAAAGGTACAAAATTTAAACGGGGGAATAATGGATTAACATGTACTACAGAAATATTTATTTGCTATAAAATTTAGTTTACGCGCACCACAAAAAATTCGAAAATTCACCGCGAAGGCTGAAAATTCGTCAATATCTATAAAGACCTCACACATTTCATGTTAATTAGTTTTTCGTAAGTGTTATACTTAAGTTTTAAGCATTTCTTGAGGTTACACAGACAAACTGAAACAGGATATAATGGGTTAATGTGTTTTAAAAACTGTTCCCTGTGTGATTTTGTTATGACCTTGGGACAATAAATTTTTTCCAAAACGTACTTTTAAAGTTTTACAGTGGGGTGAAATTTCGAAAGACGTTTCTTTAGCGTGTCTTAGCTTAAAAAAAGAATATATTTTGTGGGCTAGATTTCGTTAGTTGTGTTTTGAAAGAATAGGCTCAAATTCTTTAGAATTGGCGTCTGTCTATATCACTTTGTAGTAAATCATAACCATTTTAAGTTTTTAAAAATTACTTTTTCTATAGTTTTATTAAATTTTTTTTCTCTTCTCCATTATTTCTTATCTCGCACATCTGCCGATTATCCTTTTCGTACCAGTTCCGCCATCAACAATGACTTATGTTGTCTCAAACATCTTGCAATCTCTTTACTTAGAAACACCTTCGCGCTGGCGACGCCATACAGAAACCTTAACTTGGGGTATACTTGGGCATAATTTAATCTTTTCTTAATTATAAAACTTAGCACGCTGAGCGCGTGCAACACAACACTAGCGCTGGACATTGGCTGGTAAGACACAGCCCACGACAGACACTTTATGAATGAAAATTAGCTACTCAACATTGTTGTTGTTGTCTGTTAGTTCATAACAGTATATTTAATTTTTAACGCCAACATCTTTAAAAAGTTTGCGCAATATTTTCCTTTTTCTTTTTATACTAAAGCAAAGGTCCATATACTTACATATATTGTGCGTATGTATGTATATTTGTGTGGGCATCCTGACTGTATGTATGTATTTATTTATTTATTGCTTTAATAGATGGCACTTTTTGTGTTTCTAATTCATTGTAGGCGCTACCACCAACACTGACTTTTTGTGGGGTGGCCGGCACACAATTTAAAATGCTGCAATTAAGAGCTTAAATGTTAGAAAAGCTTTTTGTGTTTCATTAATTTAAATGGCCAAGCATAAATGATTTAACAGAGATCCATTTAAATATTTAATGGAGAATAAATACAATCTAGACAATTTTATAGCATACTTTTTTAAAGTGAGCAATATTAAATTGTTTGTATTTATATACGTACATCTTTAGAATTTAATCATGAAAGCATTGGCATACAGTTAACACTTAAATAAATTTAACAAAACTGTAAAATAATTTAAATTGAAATTAAAATCTTTGTAGCAAAATTTGTTAACACTATATAGATAGATATCCCACAACTACTTTTAAAACCATTTAATTTGAAATGAGGCAAACTGCGCGTTTTCTTCGGAATTATTTTCTATGAACTTTGCCATTTCCGAGATATTACTAAATCAAGGGTCATTGATTTGTTTTATGAAAAATCTCACTAACGCTTATTTCTCTAGAAAATTGTTGTTCTATAATTATGTAGCCACGAAAACTTACAACAAAAAAGTTAGTGAGATTTCTTCGTGTGACTTATCTTTTTCGGAAGTATGCTGAAGGAGTATTTTCCAAGAAGTTGGTAAAATTTACATTTTGAACTTCATTGGAGGTTTTTATCTTGCGATACCATCTTCAAACGCACAAAATTTTAAAGATAGGTTTATTTTCTCTTGGAAACACACAACATCTTGTGAGGACACAAATCGGAAGCCTCATTTGTGTCCACATCTTTTCAATAATTACTTGTATTTAAAGTATTAAAAATTTTAAGAACTAATTAAGGCTAAAGTATGTAATGAAGTTCTGGTTAAATAAATCTAGAATTAACTTAAAACTTAGGATTTTTTAGTAAGTACATAGTTTTAGAACAATCGCACCAAACGGGATCACCAAACAATCATGCAACTGTTTGGTAAACAGTGGGTGAGAATTTTAACATTATCGCGTGCAGCAGCAACCCTGGTTGCAAAACGGTGAGTGCCAACTGTCAAATGATGTCGACAAAAAGGAAACAGCTGATCGTGGATGTAAATGGAATGGTGGAATGTAAGCTCCGGTGATGGCATCGTTCTCTAGTTACTTAGCCGGCAACGAGGTAAGACCTGTTCTGGGAATATTACAACCATCCGTGAACAAAACGAAGACTTTCAAAGAAAATCCGATACAGACGTATCAGTGGACAGTGACTGGGATCGTAGGCTTTGTGTTTTCGGAAAAAATTCCTGACCTGACGCGAGAAAATAGTGGTGTCACGGGTTCTCGCGAGACTAATAAGACAGACAAGTATAGGTTAGCAGAGGATAACGGGAGGCAGCGGCGTCGCGACTATTGTATCCTGACGGAGTCCGAAGCGGTAACATGACAAGTCCACAGAGAGGCAGTAGTGGCAGTGGTGGCACGACTCCTGGATTGATTGTTTTATTCATCCATTACATTCATCAGTTTCATTCGCCCATACATCAGCCCATTGATCACCCGTAGCGCTAAGTATATATTTTTAGCATTTCTTACGGTTAAGAAAAAGTGAATAATAAAACCAGTGACAATAAGCAAGTGAAAATTGTGAAAAGTGTTTCTCTCCGCGGCGGGAAATAAATATTTGTATACAAACCCTGGGCACCGACGGCTAAGCCCCGGCTTGCGGCAAAAAGGTTTGTTACAATTTTTTGCGATATTTTGCGAATCGGTGTCAATGACCCTGAATTAGTCAAAAAAGTTATCGAGATCAAACTCAGATTGGTTTTCCCTCAATTTGTTGCGCTATGTAATGAAACTAGTTTGAATTCCCGGTTATGAACAATTCTTTAAAATAGCCTGAGGTAAAATTTTCGCTATCAAGTTTTTCGATTTGACCTTGAATATGGTTCAATAGCTTTCCTTGGGTGTGCGATAAAATACAAAACGCTTTTAACTTCCTTCCCTAGGGTTAATCGATGCAGCAGTTTAGCCGTGGGAGCGGAGTTTGCTAATAAGGGCTTGGCGCTCCCGACTTAAAACATAAATTTCATAAAAATTGATACAACGTTTTAGTTGTGAGAGCAGGTTTAGTATTTTGGGGCGTGGCACCGCCCACTTTAAAACATTTTGGTTGTATTTTTCTTCCTACGTATAACCAAATTTCATTAAAATCATTATGGTGTTAACGCAATCTCTGTACCAAAATTCATAAGAAGTGTGGCAACTGTTAAGCCATGTGAGCGTTTTTTCCATTAAGGGCGTGGCACCGACCACTTAAAAAAAGTTATGATTTTGTGCACTGCTCCTCCTTACAACCTTTCCACAAAAAAAAAAAAAAAAAAAAAAAATCAATCAAATATTTTAGACTCGATTTTGTTTGACTATTTATATATAGGTTTTGTAGAGGGCACAATAATCCCATTTCTAATCCCTTTCACATGTCAAGTTTCATAACGATGTCCGATATTTGCACAGAAATAAAGCGTTTTAAGCATTTTCTTATAATGGGGGCAGGCATAATAGCTCCTCGTCTCAGCCCCCTTAATCTTCGTATTGTTTTTGCCAATAAAATATAACCCACCTATTGAGACTCATAAATATAGCTGCTATATTTCCTGAATGAATCATGAATTAAGTTCCACTATATTCTGAAAATTTCACACTGTGCGGTCGTCTTACAGAATTTTGTTTTATTTGCATGTAGGAAAAAATTACGTATTTAATTTATTTACCACTTTTGACATTGTTTTGCTTCCTTTTCTCAAAAGCACTGAATGGGGGATAAGAAAATTAGAATTTTTTCACATAAATCTTGTGTGTAAAGCTTTCCAAAATTCCACGTTTGTTGTAAATTCCTCAAATTTCAAATATTTTCATTTTAATTTATAATGAAATACAATTTTTGCGTAACACATTAAAATTTTCTTTACAAATTAACTTCCGGTTCAGTGAACGGGAACGACTAGAACTTATACATATGTAAATTTTCGCAGACAGACGCCCGCCTGCTTCATGCGTCACAAAAGTATAAGTAAGTGATTGCACAGCAGTTATGGTGTGCGTATGTTTACCAAAAACCACCGCTATAACTTTCTACTTAAAAGTTCGAAAGAGAAAAAAAGACAAGAAAAACAAAATAAAAATAAAGAAAAAAACGCAAAATACTTAATACTGCACAAAGTTGTCAAAATGCGATTAAACGACAATTTACTTCATTTGTTTAGCACCACTTTTCATTACTGCCAGAACGCATAAAAGTAGACTTCAAAAAAATTACTGCGCCCCTTTACTTTAACTTAACATTATAATAATGAAAATATATTTGCATACGTGCAGGCGCAAAGTTTGAAAGAATGCATGGAAAATAGAAAGAGAAGGTGAAGAAGGAAAAGAAAAATATCTGAAAGCTGTTAATAAATGCAAATGCAATAAAAACATCTTGAAAGTAAAAGAAAATTATGCGCAAGCAAACTATACAAATTGTGTGAGAGCTGCATGTGTATAGGTGTTGCGTTGGTGTTGGTAGACGTCTTAGGTTCAATATACTGCCAATGCTGCCAACGCTGCTGCCATCATTGCAATGCATGCATAAATATTTTAAGCTAAAGTTGAAAGCAATAAAAAGTGAAAAGTGATAAAATTGTGAAAAACGAGCAGCATATGCAAAATACTTTTGCATACTTGAAGGCGCACATTAAATGTTTTAACGTTAGACAAACACATATATATATGTGTATATAGCAAGATTGCACTGGGTTTACGCGTTTGTAGGTGTGACATGTTATTTGTTGCTGTTGTAAATATTCGTAATGCCTTACATTGCATTCACATTTAGATAGTTTTTTTTTTTTCGTGTGCATCCTATAAGTATGCAAGAAACTTTTGTTGAAATAATTGCAGGCAAAAATGAAAATTTACTTTTTTTTAATTTCTAAAAGTGCATTCTATTAACAAAAATTTGTAAATGATTAACAAGTTGAAAAAATTTTTTTAAATATACATACATTCAACAAAATTCTTTTTTTAAAATTTGAAATTACTTAAATTAAACCAATTTTTTTGGTTACATACAAATTACACAAAAATTGTTTAATGTTCATTAAATTCAGCCATAATTTGCTTAACTGAATATCAGCGGTTTAAGCAAAATCTCCGCTACATATTTTACACATTTAAAGCAAATACCACATTATTAGTATTTGATAAACAAAATAATGTTGGTTTTACATGGTCACACTTAATTAATTTAATATTCCATGCATTCACAAATACTAATATATAATCATGTACAAACATTTATATATGTAAACATGAAGATGCAGCTCTATTGCACATGATGAATTTAGGAATACATGCAGCTGCAGTGTTGACTAAAGTTTTTAATTAATTTGCTCTGATATATTAATCCTTTTATTACCGCTGCATTTTTATTAAAATCTTTTTGTAAATATTTGTGTTCATGCTGTTTTTGATCTAAATACAGCGAATTTAAAATCCGGTTACAGTTAGAACCTATTGAAAGGGAAGGATAAGGTGTTGCCATATGGCATCGTAGGCAAAATGTTGTGGGATAATATAACAAAGTACATGGAAATTAACGTCTTTGTTCAAAATGCATGTCCATAGGTTTTGTTTCGACTGTAGCAATTAACAATTACTTAATAGAATCGCTCACTGGTCAAAATTTTACCACAAATGTATTAAATAATTTTGGAACTTAGTGGATAGTTTTAGTGCTTTTTTGCTATTTGCTACAAAATAAAAAACCTCAATTATCATCCCTGGTACAAATACAAATGTGAAACGAAAAGAAAAGAAAATTATGAAGTCAGTGCCAGTCAGCTTTTTGTTTTTCTCTTTGTACTGTATCCCCTTTTAAGCTGTATATGCCCGCGTTTTTTGTCGTTCTTAATATTGAAAAATTTGCATTTAATTTAAACTGGCTGAATTGCAAAATATTAAAATAATTTTTACTTTATGCACATTTACACATAAATACCTTTCTAATGATGTATAATTCAAAGTCGTGCTCCATTTCTAACATAGCATAAAAAGGAGGACAAATTTTTGTCTTGCCAATTAATATATAGAAGTATGTAGAGGAAGTATATTCTCTAAATAAAATGCCTCTATCGATACCTTTTATTTTTTATTTCCTTAAATTTCTTGAATTTCCTTCTACAACATTCATTTCCTAGTGACTTTCAGAATATCACGTGGATTCTACTCAAGAGCTTGGCTTAAAACTTTGGTGATTGGTTTTTGGAGAAACTTTGGTGATTGGATTGGTGTCTTTGCTTTGTTTGCTATGACCATTAGGGTGTCCCGTTCATATATGGGTAAAATTTTTTTTCGAGCTACACTATCGCAAGGGGTATCAAAAGTTGCGTAATTTTACACAGATTATGTAGACAATAAAAAAAAATCGAATTGCATGATATCTTGAGGGCTCTACCTCACCTTGAAGTTTTGTAAATTTTTCGTTTTGCAGACCTATATACCGTATGCGTAAAATAATATAAAATTCAAGTTTAAAGGGTATTTTATTGCTGAAGTAAACGAAACATGACTTTTAAAAATATAATAATCAAAATAAATCTTATATTTAAAGACAAAACTTAAAATTTAAATTTATTTTTGTGTCCAAAATTTGGCATTTCTGCTCGAGATTGTAACCTTGTTCTAATAAAGCCATCTCTAGAATTAACGTCAGTTACTCCTTGTGAGGCCTCTGTTACCAGTTTAACACATCTTTGATTGCTTGTGGCAAGGAAAATCAGCAATTTCCAAGCTCTTACCTTTTGCCTTGATTTGAAGGTCCTCATTAGAAATATGTCGAAGAACCGGCGGAGCTGTAATCTGACACTTGCACCATTCAATCATTTCGGTGTAATCTGTTGCAGAGAAGTTAATTTTTGGTAGTTTAAAAATCCTGCATTTAATGTTCCTTTCAGCTTCTCTAGCTTTTATTATTCTTCGGAATGCTAGCTCTCGAACATAGTCTCTCTCATCAAATAACATACTGACAAGAAGGTTTTCTGGGTGTGCAAAGAAAGCATTTCTTTCAACATATCTCAAATTTTGTGGTAAAAATTGAGAGTATGTAATTAACTGAAAAATATGTTTGGCTCCATCCTTAAAAGATGAATTTTTCTTGATAAGGAACCAAATCGGAGCGTATACTTTTACCGCGTAGTTGACCAGCAATTTCAAATTTTCTGATGGATTAAGAGTACTTACGTAAAGTCTGAGTATACGATTAGCAGAAGTAATCCATCTTGAGGGCGCCATTTTCCCAGGTTGACGATTAGCCAGCTCAGGAGAACATGAACCAATTGATACTGCTTGACATATCTCATAAAGATATTTTTGATCAGTACTTAGTACTTCGACCACATTTTCAGGCAAGTTAGGCAAATTACCAGCCACCGCACTAAAAGATACTGTGGTTTAATTTTCGCATACAGCTAATTCTTTTCCAATAGGTCCAGAATATTCAGTAGGATCAGAAGCGGGACCATCTAAAGTCAAGAATAAGTGACGAAGGGGTAACTCGTTGGCATGAAGCATGCACACACACCATTGTAGCGGTCTTTCAAAATACTTCTCTAAATATTGAATCACACCACCTTTCCAACCAGTGTTAGTTGGCGTTCCATCACATCCCACACAAATCACTTCATTTGAATCCAAACCTTGATCTTCTAGATAAGTTGTGATGGAATTAAAAATTTCCTTTGCAGTGCCTCGATATGGAGATGTGTGACCCAAATAAACTGATCCAGGTTCAGCTAAAATTGTAATGTGCTCTTCTAAAACTTCTTTGCGATGGTAACGATCTCCTATTTTCTCATTTATCAAGGTTTTGTCTTTTCTACCATCAAAGTAAACGCTTTTTATTTCAAAACCTTTAACGTATTTTGATGCTTCTTGTCGGGCTTTAGATACTGCTCTGTGTATTTTGTTTTTATCAATTACTAAAGTCAAATCTTCTTTTGATACCAAACCAACGTCAGCTAAAACCGCAGAAGCAACAGCAGCAGCAGAACGGGTTGATAAACCGTATCTATCGCAGACCTTAGCAACCGTTGGCAGCGTCATAGTATTCCGATTCACTTTAGAAGTGGATGGTGTAGCTGTTGAGGTCGTGTTTTCCTCTGTAATTGGATGCGTTTCTGGAAATGCATGCACTGAATCTTCATCACAATTTTCTAAGGCCCAATTAGTATTTTGGGTAGAACACGACTTTTTTGTTGTCCTTACCGACTCTTCAATTTTTCTCTGCTGTCGTTTCATCAATCTTGCTGTTTCTTTCTTATCAACACCACTTATAACCATTTTTCTTTCATTTCTTTGATCCAACAAAAAACTTATCTTACTGATAGGGACTTTCTTAGGTTTTAAACAAGAACAGGATTCAAATGAAGTGCATTTACAAGCAGCGACGTCAAAGAGCTTCTCAGATAACTCTAAAAAATACTTCAGGTTGTTTCGAAAACTAACATTTCGTTTGTTTTGGGGGTACCTTTCCAAACTGAGGTAATTTTTGAAATAGGATTTCAGTAATTGAATAACTCGTACCTTAGCTACGATTGGAATGGAAGCTTTTGTCCAAATATTATTGATCTCTTCAGAAACAATCAAAAATATATCTGAATTGGATGGATCCTTTCCATTATTCTTCGATTTCAGGTCATTCTTGACATATAAAATACATTTAATGACGTCCCTTATAGTTGGTAGCTGTCGATCGTCAAGTTGGTTGTACAGTCCCAATATAGCGCAAATAGTGTCAATACGCCTTGAACTCATTTTTTTTAAATCGCTGTACTTTTGAAGCATAAAAATTACTTTTGCTATGAAGAAAAAGTACTCAAGTACAAGTTGAAACTTAAGGGAATAAACAGGTTGAAAAGTGACATGCAAATTGAAACTTGTTGTGCCTCCTACGCTACGCCACAATACGCCTCCCCTTTCGTGGATGATTCTTGTGTCAAATGGGCAGGTAATTTTCTGAAGTTTTAGCACAGAGATAAGCACTAAAAGAACGTTTTTAAATCAATTTGATTAAACAAAATAAACAACCAAACGTCTTTTTTCTTAAATCAAAACATGAATGCGCACGCGCAGAAGTGCAAGTGGCTTGTGTACAGTACACGGGCAGATAAGAAAATGTTTTCCGTAAATGAAAACAAACAGTATGTTTAATATATAATGAATAAAAAGTATATTTTTTTTATGTTTACATCAGGAGCCGAAATTACGAATAGAGCGAATATTATCCATAAAAATTACATTTTTTAAAACTTTAACGATGGGTAGAGCCCTGAAGATATAGTTTAATTTTGTTTTCAAAAATATTTTGGTAATCTACGATCAATTACGCAAATTTTGATAGGTCTTTCATTAGCGGAAGCCGAAAAAAATTTTTTCGGGACACCCTAATGACCATTATACATTGAACCGTGTCAATGAAAAAATAATTGTAAAAACCTTCCCCTATTTGAAAGCTTGCTTTGAGAGTATTTAAGAAACAAAACATTTTTTTTGAACCACTCTAAAATCAAACAAAATCGTGTTTTCTCCCTAACTTCGGCATGAGATGTTTGCTGTTTACAAATTATATATCGTTGAAAATGGCTTAATTTACTTTTAAGCATCGGACATCATCTGCTTAAGTTATGGAAAAAATAACATTTTGGCTGGTTTTAGAGTGCCACAAAAAAAATTTTGTTTTTTAGTTCCCTAGATGCTCTCCAGGTAAGTTTTGAAATAAGGGGCTGTTTTCCCAAACTTTTTTGTGTGGCGATCGACCCAGCCTTGTATACACTCTAAGTAATTTATGAATTTGACTTTTGACTTTTTCAACTATTTGAGAGTTTTTACGGTTTTTTTATGGTGCCTTCTTCGTAATTTTTATCATCTACTCCTGAACCATTACTATCATCTGAACATAAAATTCTGCTTTTTTGTCTGCTGAAATAATGTCCTACACAGTATTAAATTATCATAAAAAAACTATTGCAGCCGTTTGTAACGTGAAGAACCCATGTTGCCATACGGCATCAGAAAATAATTTTTTAACAAAATCTTTTTTAAAAGCTTATGATGTAAAATATAAGCACATTTAATATTGTTTCAGAATATAATTAGTTAAAAACTTATGTTTAATTTAATTTCATTTCACTTAATACAGCCTAGCCTTCACTATTGCTCTTTTTTACAAACACAGACAAAGATAAAACTTAAGTACCTCGCTGCTATAAAGATCAATGCCCAGTGCCGTTCGCAAGCACTGAAAATGTAAGCAACTACTTTATCTTGACAAGAAAACGCTTTTCAACAACAAAAGTGCCAGTGCATTTGGGAAATGGGCAGCTTGAGGCCAGCCCTTCAGCTGATGGCATATTGCATCAAGTTCGTTAATGGGTTAACTCAGTGTTATAAAGTTAACTATAATTTGGTAAATTATTTGAAGCAATGTAGAAAATAAACTCAATAATTTAAATGGCCAGTTAAGTGATATAATAATAATAATAATATACTTCAGCAGAAAATCATTTTTCACCAAAGAAATTTTGAGAAAAGTTCAGAATGTTGTCTTGTTATCTCATTGTAAATCTTTTTGCTGCATAAAAAGCGAAGAGCGTAATTAACAAAAAAGAGAACAACCAGCCGAAGAGATGAAGTAGTTCGTTGAGTAGTGCAATATCAGAGCAGATAGCTCAAATTCGAACGCGTTTTCATTTCATGAAGCTATTGCGAGAATCATCGAGAAAGTCATTTTTTATTTCTAAATATATTCGTTCAGACACTTTACATAGTTTAAAGGAAAATCATTAAACATCAAAAACAAAAATTATTTATCGTTAGAAAAAGATATACATATACTACATACTTCACCACCGCAGACTTAGCTTTGACGAGAATTATAAATCTAATCGTTAAATCAGCCTTTTTTTTCTGAATCTCGTCAGATGCAGATGGAGCTAAATCTCGAAACAGCCGTAACACACTTCATAAATCTCCGGTAGGCTTAGAAGATTTTGTTTTAAAATAAATTCAATTAAAAAATTACACAAAGTTTGAAACATTTTTCACGAATTTCAGATAATTTTTCTTGCGTATTTTCTTGAAATATTTTAATAGAAAGAAACAATTTTCTGATGAGCTATCCTTTACTATCAAACTGAATTTTCATTTTTGATCAGTTTTTACCACAAATTTTAATTAAACCCTACTTCATAAGTTCATCTACTCACATTTGGTGGTGTGGATTTTGATTGATGGCAAAATATGCATTGATGCGTTGATTGAATGGTGAACAAAACAAAATCAACTGATGTGTAACATTCGCTGATAAGAATGTGTAAGAAGGATGTGACAGCATACATCAAGTTTCATACGGCATCAAAATGATAGGTTGGTTGGTAATTTCAATTAGAAATTGTGGTGCATCTGTATTTTATTTAAATTTGCCAGTGTGATGTTTAACGTTAAGATGGTTCATATGTGTTATATAGTGAATGAGACAATGCACTGTGGGTAGTTTAATGCATTTTCGTGGAAGAAAGGAAAAACTTTTTCTTTTCAAAAAAGAATGACAGCTGATTAGCAGATAACGAAAGTTACTTTAGCAATCAAAAATAATAAAAAAAAAAAAAGTTTCCGCGAATTTTTTTCAGCAAATAAAAAACTTTTTTACTAAAAAAAATGTTGCCGGTTTTGTGCTTGTACAGATTAACAAAATCGTGTAAAGTACACATTTTTAAGTTTATTTTAACAATTCTACTTTGCTCTTTTTTGCAACTTTCGAAAAATTTAATTTTTTTGTATTGCGAACGCTTGGCCGAACTATAATTCATAGCCTTAAAGTATTTGAGTTTGATTTAAAAGTACGTTAAAATTTGATTTTAAAAATGACATATATATCCTCTAGCGAAATATTCCAAAAAAAATGATATGTCAACAGAAAATTAAAAGGGATAAAATCAAAGGAAAATCTGTATCTCTTTAAAAAATATAATAGTGAAAAAATAAAATCATTAAAATAATGTAAAAATTGCGCATTTCATTTACGAGCAATATTCACGCATACAATGACAAAACAAACACAGCCTTATGCATGAACTTACACGTACACACTCATACATTTGCAATGTAACTTATACTGCTGATCATCATTTCCATTTTCATTTTTTTTTTTAATTCAACATATTGACAACGTCAACAACAAATTACGTCCATTGTAGGCAACCCGCAGCAGCCAACCAGCCAGCGGTTAGCGTAGCCGCAGTTTCATTTTATATTTTGCGGTCAACACTGAGCCAAATTACGTTGCTTTTTTACATAAAAACGTATTCACATACATATAGTCGTATATGTACGTGTGTAACTGTCGCCTGTATATATGTAAATGTGTTTGTTGTGCCATTTAACCTACTGCTGTTGCTTCATATCATATATGTATGTTTACGTGAAAAAACGCATCCTTTTTGTTTGCTTGATTACTTTTAAATTATTTTTGTAGCATAATTTTGCGGGCAACCGCATGCATATTAAATAGTTAGAAAACAAGGAAGGGATGAAGTACCGTGATTCCTCTTGCTGTAAGAAAACAGACCCAACGCCATGAATGACGAACACAAAAACAATTGCAACAAACTCAACAGCAGCAAATTATATTCGTATGTATATCCGGCATAAACTTTATTACAGTGAGCCTAAAAGTATGCCAAACCAGCAGAAACGTGTTTAATAATTTATGAAGTAAACGCAGCAGCAAAAGATCACAGTGCATGAAATTCCTGTATTAATATCTGCTTTTGTTCAATAAACCAAAATATCTAAACTATATGAATTATGCTAGCAATCTTAATTTTTCCAATAAATCAAATCTTTTGAATGTTTGGAAAAGTTCAAAAACTTCCAGATAGAGCTGTAAATAGAGCCTCGAAAGATGTGCAAATTCGTCGTCATAACTATCGAGAGCATAGCAAACTAAGACCTTAAATGATTTTCTGTCTCTTTAGTCTCATTATAAAATCTATGATAACATTTAACTTGCCGTTTTTTGCATGAGGATCAGCTCTTCAAATACGATTTTCCTATAGCACTAATTCTACACCTTGAAACTAATAACAGAAAGGTCTACTTTTTTGGTTCATCTCTGCTAGAGCATCTGAGGACTAGAATACAAAGTGTTAATGGCTGAAAAGTTTAGATCGACTCAAAAGCGACCAGTTAGAAATTTTACCGAAGATCTAATTTGGTGCACTGATAAGTTCACAGGAGACAATTTTTCAATCTTAGAGGTTTTTAATGAATCGGCAATGATGAACTTTATCCTACAACTGAGATGATTTGGAAAACTTTTTCCTTTGTTTTCGTACTTGAGATGATTTGAAAACATATTTCCTTTCCTTTCGTGCTTGAAACATGAATCATTCAAGCGAGGTTGAGCCGCAGTTACTTACTTTAATCAGAAAAAAGGAGAACACCTGAAAGCTGTGAACTCTCACCTCTGTTCTAGATTATAGATCTCAACACGCTACTACACCAGCTTAATTAAAACAGTGTGAGGGTCGTTTCTTGACGTGATCAGTAATATCATGGAAATAGCTCTGATTGAGCTATGCTCATGGGCCACAGAATGTAGTGAAGGGGTTAATCCAGTCAAAACAGACCTCATGCCCTTCACTACAAAAACCAAAACACCTATTTTTAAACTTCCTCGCTAGAAAGGAAATTCTCTTTCTCAAGTAGTACGATCAGGCTCAGAAAAGCCGATTGCTGAATAACAAAGAATTATGTCACTGCTCCATTCTTACTATACTGCCAGTCAAACTTTCTAGCTACCCCACTGATTACACCTGCACCATATTAAATTTTGAGAAAAACTTTGATATGTGGTTTCCCGAAAGAACTCAATGGAAAGGCAATATGCCAAGACTAAATGTCGCAACCACCATATACACTGATGGCTCGAAGATGGCCTGGGGCGTGAGTGCAATTATTTTCAAATTACTTCAACTTATCACAATTTTTTCGTTTATCCGATTCAGCAAGCGTCTTCAGGCAGAAGTTTATGCCATTCTCAAAGCCTTTAGACTGTAAGAGACTTTTTGTCTCAGTCATTGACGACTTTCTCTGATAGTCAGGCCGCTATCAAGGCGCTAAATACATTAACGGTTATATCAAAACTAATTGAAGAATGTAGAGAAGAGATAATCAAACTGGACGACAATCCAAACTTGCTCTCATTTAGGTTTCAGGTCAAAGAA
Organism: Calliopum simillimum; assembly: GCA_951812925.1. Taxonomy (NCBI): domain Eukaryota; kingdom Metazoa; phylum Arthropoda; class Insecta; order Diptera; family Lauxaniidae; genus Calliopum; species Calliopum simillimum. The sequence goes on along the minus strand of OX638372.1, from coordinate 17,950,759 downwards.
ACATTGAGGGTAACGAAAGGGCTGATGAACTAGAAAGACATTGCTCGTATCTAAAAGAGACCTATTCAGAGTGCGTCTATACTCAGGTAGATCAAATCAAGAGTAGGATTAACTTGCATTTTCTACCAAAGTGAATGTCAAATGAAAAGCCTTAGACAACTGCAGGATTTCCAGAGCAATCAGACTCTGATTTCATAACTCAGAAACATCAGACTAGGTATCTGAAAACAACATTGATGTTGAAAGAATTGCTGCAGTTTGCACTGGACGCTAGGCTATCGGCAAGCATGCTCTGCTCTATGTAGAGGAATGACGTCCAAAGCCAATGTTCATGGGCACTTAAGCTTATACGCTTGAAAGCTTTTCATACTCACTCATAGGTAAACTTTCAACTGCGTCAATAGTTCTGCAGATCAGCGTAAAGAGCTTTTGCAGAGAACAAACTGGACATTTATATACTCTATCGTTTTTTTTTATATCCTAACATTTCCCTTTCATTTCTTCTCTGATTTTTATACTTCATTCCTATTATGTCTATTATCCTGGAACTTCTAGTACAAGAATATTGCAATTGGTATTAGGTATTACCTTTTAACATTCACTTTTCTTTTTCTCTCTATAATTGTAACTTATTCTTCTACTTGTATATTTACCGCCAAAATTCATTTGAAATTCGATACATCATGACTCTTTATTTTATGCGAAAAAATATTTTTGTCCATCATTATATTTTCAATTCAACACTGTGACTGAGGAAACAAAAGGGTTTTCATTTATACATATATGTGCATATATTTTAACTCACAGCAACAACAACAGTAAGCAACAAATCACAACAACAACGGAAACAACAAAATACACATACATTATGTCAACCGCAAAAAAAAGGACATTCAAACACAGGCACACTTACAACTACGTACGATATATGTTATAGATGCCTTTCTTGTTGCTATTGCCGCTTCCGCTGCTATTGCTACCAACGCTGATGTTGCTCATAAAGCGAGAAAAAGGATGTCAACGTAATTTAAACATCAAAAATTTTTCAGCATACGTTTGCATGCCAAAAAGTTATGCTGCGGCATACAAAAATTTATGATATACGACAGGACAGACAAACAGACAGACAGACAGAGAGCAGCAGGGTGAGCAAGAGTCAATCGTTTCGCACTGACTCGGACTTCGAACGACTCATACATACATATAAATTTTGACCGAAATTAAATGCTAAAAAGGACAAAAGTCTACAAAAAAAGTGAACCAAATGTGGAACAAAAAGTTGAAAAGAAGCAAAGAAAAAAGAGAAGAGAAACAGAAATCAAACGGAAAAACGGCAAAGCTGTGCTTAGCCTTTTGGAATTATTATTCTTTAAGGATGCACATGTATTTGGGCAATAAAGCGAAAAGTCCTTACGCTGGCAAATTGTTGTTGTTCTTGTTGTTGTTTGTGTTGTGGCCACTCCTGCTGTGTTCTGTTGTTTATTATTGTGTGGTTAGGGATTAGCAGAAAATTTGTGGCATAGTTTTAGGCGTTGAATGGAATGAATGAATGAGACTCATACAATATGTTAGGAAAAAACGGAGAAAAAAAAAGGAAAACATTGGCATTTAGTAGTGTGACTAAAGCGTTGCTAGCGTAATAAATTTTTTGTAGTAGTGACATTAGTAGTGGTCATGTTTAATGCTTCTGTGCTCATAAGGTTGTATTTATGCATTGCATATTTTTTGAGAAGGCACAATATTTTTTATTTATTTATTTTTTGTTTGGTGTCAAAATAAATAAAGTTTTTTATGCTACATATAAAAAGATTATTGTTATATTTTATTGTAAGTACATTTGTATTTCATTTAAATGTTCTTAAAAATTCATATTTTGCCAAAAATCTTGAATAGTTTCGTTTTTTCGGGTTACTGAAACTAACAAGTCCACACAAATACCGTCTGTAAATATTCCATGACCAGTTCTTAGTGGTCGTCCATAAAACCTCCCGTGAAAATTCAGAAATTCGAATTTAAAATACTCCACAATAAAGTTAAAAAATTTGCCAAAAGTGAGAGAAAATATATCTATCTCAGTATTTCTTGAGTTTTTCTTAGTACATATTTCAAAAAATTATGAGAGCTTCCCCAGTGTGCCAAACGGTTCATATCTCGTATTTTTTATCGGTTTTGGATCCGTTACTGATCCGTTCCCAAAGAAAAAACGATTCGCTTTCTTTTTGGGAATTTCTCCCGCAAACGGATCAGTAACGTATCCGCAATGGATTAAAAATACGAGACATGAACCGTTTGGCACACTGGGTTCACTCAACATCTACGGTAACAAATTTCATATGCTTCCGATGATGTGAGAACAGTGTTGCAAGCAGCAGTTTCTACACGTTTCCGTTTCCCGTTGGGTGTATAATGAGCAACCCTTTGCCCTACATTCTCTCTCAAATGCATGCAACTTCTTTATATTCAGTAATGCCTTAGCGTTTTTTTTTTCAAAATGTTATAGTGTGTACTAGCACCCTATTTTCTTAATAGGGTGTTTACCTACTAGTACAGAATTTCAATTAATAAGCAAAGCATTCAAATAACTAACAAAAAACTCCCGAAATCAGTCATCCAGCATAATTTAATTCTCCTGGATCGTGAACCAAAAAATCAGTGGAATAATGACTCTTATATATGAGATGTTCAACTTCAACTATGCCACCTCGCTACTCAAAATCTGTCACTTTTTTTTTTTTAAAGTATCTTCTTCGAATGCTGAGTGCTGTTTTAGCAAAAAAAAAACAAAAAAAAAAACAGTATGGCGGCTAACAGAGTAAGTAGCAGTAAATAATCATCGAGTTGAATCATTTACAAGGTTATATCTCACAAACTGTACAAAATATTTCAATGAAATTTTACGTCTCAAGGTATGGTAAAATTTTTTAAATGTCTCACACGTATTTCTTAAATAATTTTTAATATTTTATGCCATATACACTTTTTTCGTTAGATGGCTTTTTCTCTCTCTAATACTACAAAAAGACTTGCGCGACATCACTATATTGTTAATAACTTTTGAACTAATATCGATTACTCCAATTTTTTTCTGTGATATAGTTTCTGGACATGTGGAGAGTGCCTACATATCTTTCATAGCTTTCTCAGAGGGCGAGCAGTTGGTTAAGTTTTATATAACTAATTGAAATAGGGATTTTCAATAATGAATTAAAAATTTCGGTCCAAAAAAAAACCGTTTTATTCCCTGGTCTATGCCAAATATCGTAGAAAAAAATATGTTTGCAAAATCTTTACTAGTTGTTACAAAAATAATTTTTTTAAAGCCTTTTATACGTTTAATTTCTTAGGTGGCTCACTTGAGAAATTTTTGCCCATATTATATCAAAATGTTTGTACGGATCTCGGTTATCTGTTAGAATTCAAAACCTCTACATAACTCCAACACTCGAGTGATCTCTATTGATTTGAATGTCATAAAGGCGAAAAATATCACTTTTTTGGGGAATTTTGTGCTCTAACTTGCCGAAAATGCATTGAAAAGGATTGATTTGATGTTGATGATATTGACGAGACAAACAAAACTCCACCACCAAATGTAATAAAACTCAGTTTTCTAACGAAAAAACACATGAATCGATGTGCAGAAAAACCGTCTCAAGATACAAAATTCAATTAGCAGTTTCTCGAAAACTAGAGCTAACTCGAACAAACTGAGACAAATGATCTCTTATTTTGACCTTTATTTTCACCCCGCAGTATCAGATTCGAGTAAACTTTTGACAACAAAATTTTGTCTTATATAAAAAAAGAAGATAAAATTTATTTCAAAATTTCTTATGTCAAAAATTCATCAAAATATGTCCACTCAAACATAGAAATTTTATTTATGCAGTTGGTAAATTGGTTTTTATATAAAACCAAAGCGTGTTACAAACAAAGTGTGTTAGGCAAAAAATGCTTAGAATCGTTAAAGAAATACATGTGATTTTTTTCGGGGACATTTTATAATTTTTCAAAACTTGGTCACCAAAAAAAAAAAAAAAAAATGCTCACGTATTTCTTGGATGATTCTGAGCATTTTTTGCTTCACACATTTTTTTCGTCGATGCCTTGGTTTTGAGAAAAAAACTGTTTTCCCGACTGCATAGAGAAAATTTCCATATTCCATTGGCCATATTTCGATCAAATTACTTTTTTCGATACTGTGCAATGTTTTTACCTATCCCTGACCATGAAAAAGGTAGAGGCAAAAGAGTAAAAAATACAATAATTCGGTTTTTTTGCTTTTTTTTTGTTTCAAAATTTTTGGTATAAGCAATTTCTCTGTCCCTTCAGTTTCCATCGTCTAATTTAATAGCTCTACGCGGTTTTTTCATTTTAAATGACCAATTCACAGATTTTTGTAATCAAAACTCGTGAACGTCTTACTTCCTTTTTAGAATGTTTTTTTACGACACGTATGTAAACTTAAATCTGACTTTTACTTAATATGAAAGCCTATACTGAAAAATTCATAAGTTAAGAAGTTACTACCAAAGAGAACCAAATGAAATGAATATGTGCGAAATTAAAGCAATTGAAACATACAGCAAAAATTCAGCATCAGCATGCTGTTACATAAATGTTGCTTAAAACCACTAAGCAAATAATACTTTTTTTTGAGTTCAGCATTAAGAAGAGCTCAAATTAAAGCAACTTCAGATATTCATTTGACTGTAGCAGCCGCAGCACAGCAGTTTGATTGCTGAAGTAAAAGTAAAACGAACAACGAAAAACAACCCACGAGCAATATACATATGCAACGATGCATAAAGCAACGGTATAGTGCAAATATTTGCAATTTCATGTGTCGTCTGCATCAGTACAGAGACGACGGTAGTATTATGATGCCTTAAGTTTAATATGAGGGATTTTCTTAAGAAGTCACATTAAATATCGACCTATATTTTAAGTAATTGTAAAGTTAACATTTCGGAGAATTTAAATTTAAATGTTTCAATCATTTTAAGTCAAAATGTATTTAATATTTTTCCTTTGTTGTAACTTCTATTAATCAAAATAATACAATGACTACGCCGCACACTGGTTCAAAATCCCTAAAAGCTGGCCAAAAGTTGAGATCATTAAAGTTTCGAGACGAAATTTTCTACCTGGGGGTTTTTGAGGTCGCTGACTACAGATTTGACGTTAGATTTTTAAATAACAAAATGGCGGAATTGAAAAGGCAAAAAATAAAAATTGCACAATTTTTATATTGGGTGTTGGAATTAATTTTAAAGGTTTTCTATGAGATGGCGTAACTATCAATAGATCGCATCGGGCACAACTGTGACTATATTCATTTCAAAGCACATTGTCTAAGCTTCATTTTTCAGTATGTGTCATTCCACTGAAGTGTAAACAACATATATTTTTTTCTCTGTGAACATGTCGACTTTCGTTCCAACAAAACGCAATTTGCGGGAAGGTTTACTTTTGTGCTTCCATTTGAAGAAAAAAGCGGTTGAAGCACAACGATGAATCACTGGCGATGAAAAGTGGATCCATTACGATAATCCTAAGCGAAAAAAATCGTAGGGACCACCCGGCCATGCATCAACATCGACGGCCAAGCCGAATATTCATGGCGCCAAGCTTATGCTGTATATTTGGTGGGATCAGAAGGGTGTCGTGTACTATGAGCTGCTAAAACCTAACGAAACCATCACTGGGGAACGCTACCAACAACAATTGATGCAATTGAGCCGAGCATTAAATGTTAAACGGCCGGAATATGCCAAAAGACACGACAAAGTGGTATTTCAACATGACAACGCACGGCCACATGTTGCAAGAACCGTCAAGGAAACGTTGGAGGCGCTGAATTGGGATGTGCTACCCCACCCGCCATATAGCCCAGACATAGCCCCTTCTGACTACCACCTATTGAGATCGATGACGCATGGCATGGCTGAGCAGCGCTTCACTTCTTACGAGGATACCAAAAAATGGGTCGATTCGTGGATTGCCTCAAAAGACGAGTCGTTCTTCCGGCGCGGAATCCATATGCTGCCAGAAAGATGGGAAAATGTTGTAGCTAACGATGGAAAATATTTTGAATAATATACATTGTACCGTTGTTTCTAAATAAATGCTCAAAAACCGAAAAAAAACCTTTAAAATTAATTCCAACACCCAATATCTAATTTAACAATTTATTTCAGAACTTTAACTTTGAGAGAGTTGTGTGCAACGGTGAATTAATCGACATAAAAATGGGTTTTAGATTCCGGTTTAATGGATAATATAATAAAAATGTTTCCATTTCAGCCAAGCAACATATATTGACACTTGGTAAGCAATATGAGTTAAATTTTCCAATGGGTGCTTCAAAAAAAATCACGTCAAAGAAAAAGGGCAAAAAAAGGCACCTTAATTTTTTTATATGTGTTAGAAAAGGTTTCAGTCTTTTGAAATCCAAAAAATCCTGGTGGTATGACGCGGTTGAAATTAGTTCTGGGATTTTTTCATAACCATTGCATACAGATTTCGTGAAATAATTTGATTTTAAGTTAATCATAATTACCGTGAAAGTATAAATTATTGCAAGTTTTGAATATAGAGGTTCGATAGTATTTCCTTTTACAAAGAGATTCCATGTTCAAATATTAAATTCAGTTTAGTTTTACAGTAACTTTTTTTTTGACTTTTGGCCAGCTTTTAAGGATTTTGAACCAGTGTGCGCTGACTTCTTCACAGCTTAACCAATTCCTGATTATTTTCTTCGATGAACTATTCACCTTAAGCGTATTCTACTCTTTTTGTGGATTTCATCTAAATTAGTAGTATAATTTTAAGCTGAGAATAATCACTTTTTCTTAGGAATTTCATTGGAAAATTGCAATATTTATAAATCTACTTTTCGGTGTGTTTGGGAATAACCTATTTATGTCATGCAAAGATTGATTTCAATGGAATTCTGCTAGTTGTTTTAGAATTGCTTATAAAAAATCCTTAAAAAAGACAACTTTAAAGTCAAAATCAAGAAATATGTATACAAAAGTAAGGACCTATGTATGTGCGGATAACATACAAATAAAATCAAGAAAACCATTGAACCAAATCGATTTTCATTTCAAGTCAACTTACAGCAACAAAAAAGAAAAAGTGAAACGCAGAGCAAAAGAATTTCCGAAAACGTAAATAAGAATAAAAACTAAAAGCTGCAGAAAGCAAAACAAAAATTTAAGAAGAAAATTGAAAGACTCTATAAATATATGACAAGAATGGGTTAACAGTCAGGTAGACTATCGAAGAAATGACGCTTTTGTTGGAGACTAAACTTGAGTTGGATATAAAAATAAAACTGACGCACGATGCGCTTTGGCTGTAGACAAATTTTCTAAAAATTTGTGTGAAAGGAGAAACTTGTTACATTACTTCAAAAATGGCATAAAAATCATTGTTTTCGTAATTTTTTGTTAGAATATCCCAAAAACCATGAGTATGTAGTTCTGAGTACAGATTTAAAATAAATATTAAAAATACATCGAAAGTAATCATATTGTTAGTATTGTTGTTTTTTTGATCTGTGATATAAATAAAAAAATCCCAAAAAGGAAACATTTAATATCTCCCGAAGTGAAGTATTTTTCGGTCTTGGGTTTTGACTGTTTGCGGCACATCAAAATAACCCAATTTCTAGGATTTTGATGATATTGTAACATATATTGTCTCTATACAAGTGAAAAACACTAAGTCAGTCTATTATAGTCCTGAGGTATTTTGTGTATCTTGTCCAAAATATTATAGTCTTTAGACTGATGAGACCCTTTGAGAAATATCTATGTTAAAAAACTTTTTTTATCAGAAAAAAAGGCAAGACAACAATTTCCATACAAAAAAACAAATTTTCTCAACATCAAACATCTCAAAACTTGCAAATGACTAGGAACGATAAAAGGCTGTTGAAAAATATTGCATATTGATAAAAAAAAACTGCTTCCAGCACGGTATGTCACACAGTATTTTCGCCCATTTTGTCAGCATACGTACGTGCACTAAACACTGTTGCTGACATTTACGCTTAAGCAGCTAAAATGAAAGAATGACTGACTCCACAGATGATGATGTTGTTTGGCTGCTTTTGCTTAGTTGTGTACATGACGACGACATTTTTTTGGTTGTCGTTCCCATCATCATCATCATTATCATCATATTCCACTGTCGTGATATCTGCTAAGATCCTTGAAAGTCTAAAGATGTGTGTCTAATGGTGTACTTAAGTGTATTTGTATTTGTGTATTTTGCTTTGGTTTGGTTTTCTTCATGAGTTCATTTCTTTACTATATCATCATCATCAACATCATCGAGCGTGTACATGGTATAGTGAGTGTGAATAAACTGAAGGACGTGAAAGGGGTACCTCAGTGGATGTTACTCTCAGTTGTAGTGAGAGATATTATAGAACTTTTACTAACATTTTAACACACTTTTCCTACATAATTTCTTCAAAAATTATCAGACTACATTACACATCATCATAATCGATTTGAAAACAACTTTAGTAAAATATGATAAGATATTTCCTTTTGGCAATATTTGCAAGTCAAAGAATACTTTAAATTCTAAACTTATTAAAATTCCCAAAATGTTTCACTCAAATTTTTACCCTGTAGGCACTACACGACGTTGTGCACAGTATCGACAGCTGTCAACATATCGTCCCTATACAAGTGATAAGTACTAAGACAGTTTTTCAAGTTTTGATATATTTGATGTTTAAAAAATCAAACTTTGTTTTTTTCTATGGAAATCGTTGATCCCTCTTATTTTTATGATGAAAATAACCACTTTTTAACAGAGATTTGGTTTTACTTATCAAACTAAAGACTATAATATTTTGTACCAGAAATACCAAATAAGTCAATACTAGAAAAAAGTGACTTAGTGCTTGTATAAGGGCGATATAGAATTTTTTTTTATATTAGCGACTATTACTTTGCTCAGTATAAAAATTTTACAGACTTGATCTCAATCGAGAGATATTAGCTAACATACGATAATATGCATTTCCACAAAAAAAAAATAGTTCCTATAATTAACAAGTACCTGGAGACCGATCCCTGCTCGGTCAACAATCAGATCTTATTTTTTTTAGTCGATGTTTTTATTCATAGCTATTTTTTGATATGCAACTTGTATCTTTTCACTTCTAATGGTCATGCTTTCAAAATGATAAATAAACCGATGAGAATAATAATAAGAAAAACCAGGAAAGTATCGAATGGTATAGAAAAATATCAAAAACTCACATTTTTTTTTGGTGAAATAGAATGCCAAAATATTTTGTTTTTTGTATGGCGGCTGAAATATCTTATCTTCAAAGGATCGTAACTTGGATAATAACAATCCTATTGGAAAATTCCGAAAGGATATTTGGATAAGGAAGAGTGTAACTGCTATTAATAAAAAAGAATTTCACACTTTCTTGTAGCTACGCTGTAAGACTGAACACAGCGTTTCCTTCAACTTCAAGCAAGGATATTTCAAAATCCGGCAGATATAATGACAGTTCTGCTGATGAAGATGGATTTAGCGTCAAAAAGTACATAAGACTGCATGTAAGAATTAAACAGTTCATTCCATTTTTTTTTTGTGCCTGAGTTATTAACCAAAATTTTTATTTTGATAAAAAAAGTTGGCGTGGCAATTATTAAACAAAGCTTTATTTTTCTTATGCTTTAGATACTCTTGATCCAGATCCGCGTACAAAATTTCATCAAAATATGTTGTATCATTTGCGAGAAATAGCATTTAATGTGTTTTACTTGTATGGGAGGTTCCGCGGGCACTTTCGATATATTGCCTTATTTCAGGTCGTAGGTGCCTAATAGCAAGTAGGCTCCCTAAAGTTAAATTCAGAAAGATTGATTTAGTAGTTTTCTTTTTATAGCGCATTATATTTTTGTGGGTGGTGCCACGCCCTTCAACGAGTTTTCCCAATATAACGGCATATCACATAGTAATACTTGTTTGCAGAGGTAACAGCTCCTAAATTTTCATAAAAATTGTCGGAGTCGTTTTCGAGTAATATTGAATCAAAATTATCAAGGGTTAAAAAGTGGGCGTGGCACTTATTCGATCCCGCTCACTTTTCGTTTGTTACAAGGCATTATTAAGCAGCACCTACATTCCGAATTTCATTAAAATACCTTGTAACATTTGCGAGAAGTAGCTTTTAACGTCTGTCACAAGGTACTAAGCCGTACCCGCTCACCAAATTTCATTCAAATACCTTATATGGTTTGCGAGTTATGATCATATCAAATTTAAAATTTAATGCAATGCCACGCCCCCTAGTGAGCATTTACAAAGTTCAAACCTAGCTCATTCTTCATTGTATGCTAATGTCTAACATTATCTGAAGTTTCATTAAAATCGCTGTAGCCGTTTTCGAGAAAAAGTTTTGCCCGTTCCAAACATACATACATAAGTACATAAGTATATACAATTTTATCTCGTATAAGAAGAGAAGATAAGGTTGTATTTTCTTTTTATACCCTACGCCCAGGGTATATTCACTTTGTTTCTCCGTTTGTAACGCAGAGAAGGAGGCGTAGCAGATATAGAAAAGTATTTATATTCTTGATAAGCGTTACCTCCTGAGTCGATATAGCCATGTCCATCTGTCTGTCTGGCTGGCTGGGTGGCGTGGGATTGAAAATTAGCGAAATCGGTTAACGGACACGCCTACCGCTCATACAAAAAATATATTCAAAATTAAACTTAAGAAGTATTCTTCACGAGAATGAAACCGAAACACACATAAATACAATGAATTGTAAGCGCAAGCTCTAAAAAAATTGGCAAATTCGGACAAGAGGCCGTGGCAGCTCCCATATAAGCAAATGTTTCAAAATGCTATACCGAAAGAGTTTTTTTAGATATTCCAACTAAGTTTTACTCAAATACTAAAGACTATAAATGTACTCTCTGATTTAAAACAAGACAAACTCGGACAAGAGGGCGTGGCACCTTCCATATAAGTAAATGCTTCAAAACGCTGCACTGAAAACGTTTTTTGAGATAATCTAACCAAATTTCTCTTAGACAATAAGAACTATAAATGCAAGCTCTGAGCAAAAACTGAGTGAACTTGGGCGAGAAGGCGTGGCATCATATAAGCAAAATTTTTAAAATACTGCAGTGTAGGGTATTTAGTGTTTGGCCAGGCCAAAGATTACACCCTTACTAGGCTGATTTAGTTCGCCCATCTGTACTTTCGTCTTGCTTCTATCCCTATGCCTTGGGACTCAGTCAAAGTGGATAGAGCATTTTTGGAATTCGCCTGAATTTCTTAGGCTTTTTAGGTAATTCCTATAATATTGCAGTATTCTAGTGATTTAATAGATTCTGCTATTTTACTGGAACTTCAAGCTGCAAGATGCTGGCATTATGTTGAGAAATCGGATGAAAGTGTACTTTCAGGCTTTGAAAAATTTAAGAAAAAACTGCGAAGCCGGTGACATATCCTTTGGTCAACGATACTTAGATGGTAGGGGTATGTGATTCGGGAAAATTCAGATACCAGGATAATATAAAATTCCTGAACGTAAGTAAATGTCCTTAGTGAACTTTTGGGTAGCCCGTAAACTGAGATATTCTATATTAAATAAGAATGTTTTAAGTTGGTGTAATTTCTCTTAAGCAAGTCGTATGTAATACAGAAATTTGTTTGTGAATTGAATATCTTCAGGATTTGACAGAATATGTTTCAAGACATTTAAGTTAACAGTAGCATCTTTATGACTGTCATTTTACGAAGTGTGTATACAAATAAATGGAATACTAATTGGTTGTCAGAAAATTGCTTTGAACAAATCATTTTCTATTTCTAAATACGACTATTTATGAGGAAAAGCTTTTTTGTCTACATATCTATATTCTTTTTGCAATATTCTCTAATTACCTTTGTACTTCAAAAGATTTTTTATTTTTATAACTAAAATGCTGTTTTATTCTCAAGCTTATTTGCGTTAATTATAAGCTTTAAGTCAATTCAAATATTCCTTTATGTTCACTTTATTCATAAATTTTTCTTTTACATATCGTTGCTTTGTACGATCAATATCCGTTAGATTAATTCACAAAAAAAAAAAAAAAAAAAAAAAAATACAAAATTAAATAATAATAATTTTAAGCTCAGTAGGTACCTACACAGCAAATAGTTTGGGTGCAAAATTGAAATCAAATTAGTATGAATACAAATCCATACCAACTTTGGTTTAAAATTTATCATACAACATGGTATACTGGTATACAAACCGTTTATACTTGTTCGTATAAAATTTATACAAATAAAGTATAAATGCAATTTTCACTATTTTGGCTTTAATTTAATAGTATCACCGTACAAAAATCTTTTATACTATTTTTGTATAAATTTTATATAAAAATTCATATGAAAGTATTTTAAACCATTTTATAAAGAATTCATATTGTGCTATATAAACTAATTTTACATAAGTTTCGAATAAATATTTCGGAATTCAAAAATGAAATTGATACTTATCTTACATATTTCATAAATTACATAAAAAATTTTCAATTGCATATTTTCTTGAAGCATAAATGTACAAGATTTATAAATGTGAAAGATTTATAATGTTTAGTCAGCCCAAACATAGC